>JBBGZY010001627.1:0-1377500 GCA_037952925.1 Lithobates clamitans
ATACTATATTAGGTCTTTCTGGCAATATTTCCTTGAGGTCTCTGTCATTTTTTAAAATATGCCAGTGTTTTTTAATGACTTTTGCTACATCTCTATATTGTGTATTAAAATCCAGTACTATGCTTGGTACTTCATTTTGGACTTCGTCTTTGGTTGTTCTTCAAGCATTTTATTCCGATCTAACAGATTGACCGTGCTCAATCTGGTTTTTTAACCAATCTTCATTATAGCCTTTTGCTTTAAATCTTTCTCCAATGACCTGTGCTTGATTCCGATAATCTTCTTCTTTCGTGCAATTCCTTTTTAGTCTAGTGAATTGGCCCTTAGGGATGTTGTATAGCCACGGTCTAAAATGACAACTGTCTATCGACAGATAGCTGTTGGCGTCTACTTTTTTAAAATGCGTCTTAGTGACTATTTTCTGTCCTTCCAGGCTTATATTCAAATCTAGGAAGTCTATTTCCTTCTCTTCGATTCTCCATACCAAATTGATGTTTTTTGTGTTGTCGTTCAATTTGTTTAGGAAAGCTTCCAAACTCTCTTTGTCACCATTCCACACTATCACTACATCATCTATGAACCTTTTATATAGCGTGAGTTCGGCGGGGGTGTTTGTGTACACTGCAGTTTCTTCCCACTGCGCCATAAATGCATTTGCCACTCCTGGTGCAAATTTGGCACCCATGGCTATTCCCACTGATTGTTTGAAGTAAGTTTGGTTGTGCCAAAAATAATTGCATTTCAGGCAGAAGTCTAGACACTTCAGGAGGTACTTTCTTTGCTTGCAAATTAGGGTGCTATATTTCCTTAGCAACCATTTTGTGGCTGAAATCGCATCATAATGTTGTACTATTGTGTACAATGATGTGACATCGGCGGTGGCCAATAATGTGCGTCCTTCTAATACTGGTACTTCGTTCAGAAATTGTAGTGTGTGTTTGGTGTCTTTTAGGTACGCTTGCGTTTGTTGGACAGCCGGTTGTATGAAATAGTCAATGTATTTTCCCATTCTTGAAGTGAGTGAATCGATACTATTGACTATTGGTCTTCCAGGAGGGTTCTCTTTATTTTTGTGTATTTTAGGAATGGTATAGATTATCGGTATACGACAGGTTTCGGGTATTAAATATTTGCTTTCTTTCGCGTTCAAGATATTTTTCTTCTTTCCAAGCTCTACTATAGCTTCTAGTTGTTTTTTATATTTTGAAGTTGGATTTCCAAGTAATTTAGTGTACGTCGTTCCATCTTGTAGCTGTCTATTGAGCTCGGTTAGGTACTGTTCTTTAGACTGTAATATTATTGCACCTCCCTTATCCGCCGGCCTAATTACAATATCTTTCCTTTCTGTCAGGCGTTTTATACCATTTCTTATATGTATAGGGTCTGCGGCTTTTTTAATCTTTATCTGATCAATGTCTTGTAACACGAGATTTTTGAAGACTTCTACATTCTGGTTGTTCGTGATCTGTGGGTTGAATAATGAGGCATTTCGCAATGTGCTATGTACTTCTGGCTGTGTAACTTCAATCCTTAAATTTTCTGGCTTCCACAAATTATTCATCATGTATTTTTTAATATTAATTTTCCGAATATATTTTTGTATTCCAATGTATGTATTGAATTTATTGAGATTACTTTTGGGTGCATGTTTTAGGCCTTTATCGAGTACTGCCAACTCTTCTGTTGTTATTTGTTTCCCACTTATATTGACTACGTTTTCTCCAATTACGTTCTTCTTCTTTTGGAATCTCTTCCCTGATCTTCGTCCCCTCTTTGTTCTGCGGTGTCTCTTCTTTGTTCTTCTTGGGGTCGTCTCCTGGGTGAGTGGTATTCTTCTGGGGGGGGTCTTTGTGGTGAGTAATCCCTCCTCTCTCTCTCTAAAAAAGGCCTTTGTGTGTTATAATATTGTTGCTGTCCATGGTGGTACGAGTCCACGTAATGGTGCTCCTGATCGTTTCTGATAGGCTCAAATCTATTATACGTGGGAATCGAATAACGTCCATATCCATCATGGTATTCATGTTGATATGATGATGTTCTGTTGTCTCTGTTATTTCTTTCATTATGTTGCCAGTTCCTGTTGTTAAATGGTTTTCTGAAAGGTTTCTTTCCTCCTCTTTTTGGAGTGTGTTGCCCATATCCGTAGCTATTCCTTTGGTTATAGTTGGTTCTTGGTGTGCCTCCATATGTGTCCCTTTCATCTCTTCTTCCATGGTTGGGGCCGCTTGTATTGGATCCCTCTGTATATGTGCGTGGTGTTCCCATTCGTCCACCTTTTTCTTCCCACCTAGGAGGGTTAAGAACATGTGTGGTTGTGGGATCTTGGATCCTAACTTCCCTTTCCGGAGTCGAATATGTGGATGAAGGAGGATCAGGTTCAACTTTACTTTGCCATTTAAACACTTGATTGGTCTTGTAATCCGTTACATCCCTTTGGTATTTTTTCATTTTTCGATTTTGTACTTCAAGGTCTTTGGCTATTAGATCCTTATTGAGCTGAGTTGCCAATCTTTTAAAATCGGCTGTTTCTTTAAGTGGTTCCATTTTTTGTTTGATTTCTTCTATTTGTTGTTGTAGTATTATGGCTTTCTTATGCTTACGTCCAAGCAGGAATTTCAGGCCTTCAATGCTTTTATCATTATAGAATGCAAACCATTCTTGCATCGATTCCTTATCGGTAAGTCCATCGTTAGGTGGTACTTCCCACCTTAATCTCCTAGGGACCATATTTTCCCTAATATATCTCTCGAATGTGTTAGTATCCCACCATAGGTTGATCTTTTTCTCCATATGGTGTCCTAATTTTCTAGTCATACTTTCGAGATCTGTGTTGCGTGTTTTATTTAGTGGGTTAAATACCTCATCTAAGTTCACTTTTCTATTTTCAATAAAGGTAAATACATCCATGTTAGCTGCAAAGGTATAGATTTGTGAGATCTCTAAGCATAAATTATAAAAGATTTCCTTCGCGCTGGTAGATGTAATAAATTCAAAATGTGGGTGGTGTAAAATAAGATGTGAATATTGCAGCAAAATTAGTGGTGCTCACACGACAGCTTAATAGATAGATAATTTAGTAAATTTCGCGCAATATTCCCGTAGTGACAGTGTCTAAATAATATTAACAAAAATGAACAAACATTATGGTAACATAAATACACGTGAGTGTATCTTAATGCATGAAAATATTTTTTTCTCAGTCTACATTCGGTGCAGCTAACATGCCCACCAGAATGATGGCCGCTCACATAGGAGAGCAATAATATAGAATAAGAATATGACCATCTACAACAAAATGGTGATAGATTTCCATAATAAATGATTGCTAAAAAAATCCACAAAATCACTGGGAAAATGGCCGCTTGGTAACTTCCGGTTGTAATACATGAACCGCTGAGTCTAACAATATACCCACAAGAAAAATGGCGGTTCCAGCATTTCCGGTTACATTGCATATAAGGTAACATAGAACAGCCAATCCGGTTCCCCAGATGAAGACACGTGACGTGTCGTAACGCGTAGGGATTGGCTGGAGCGGCACACAGCTGTCAATTCAAGTGAGAGGGCGCTGAGAACGCCAGACTTCTCATCTGCTTAGTATTTTGCCTGAATTTTTCATTTTAAATGTAAGAGCATATTTAATAAACATCCCCCTGGTTTTTTAAAACGTTAATACACGAGTGGAGCCTGTCTTCTCTCCCCCCCTCCCCTATTTCTATCCTGTCTGAGTTGAATCAGAGCGGAGGGAGTCGAGGTAATACAGGAGAGGACCCAGAGAGTCATCTGACACAGAAGGAGAAGTGTCCAAGCAGCGCTCCTATACCATACGGATTTTATTTCCACTATCCGATTTGTACTATCTTAAGGTGAGAGGCTAGAGAGACTACATTAGAGGACATCACTGCAGGAATTATTCCATCAGCATTAAAATACACACAGATCAGACTAGAAGGACTTCATTCACCCAACAGCGCCATCTATCTTAGACTCTATGTAATACCTAATTCTAACTTGCAATGCTGCTATCTTGAGTTTTAAAGGCGCAGTTAGATGAAATTTATTTATTTTTCACACTGAGAGTTTAGATGAAATATTTTTTACTGAGTTCCTAGTGCACTTGTGATATTTTTATCAACCACTTTGCGATTAATTTATTCAAAGTTTTTTTGGGATCAGTCTTTATCAGTATCCTTCATGGTTATTTAGTCACGGTTGCAATTATATGGTTTAAAGCCATTTTACTCCACATAAGATTAATTTTCTACCAGTTTATTATATGGCTGCACTTCATTCACTTTATTAATTTATTGAATATTTAGCACTTTGTACCAGGTTTTTCATGCATTAAGATACACTCACGTGTATTTATGTTACCATAATGTTTGTTCATTTTTGTTAATATTATTTAGACACTGTCACTACGGGAATATTGCGCGAAATTTACTAAATTATCTATCTATTAAGCTGTCGTGTGAGCACCACTAATTTTGCTGCAATATTCACATCTTATTTTACACCACCCACATTTTGAATTTATTACATCTACCAGCGCGAAGGAAATCTTTTATAATTTATGCTTAGAGATCTCACAAATCTATACCTTTGCAGCTAACATGGATGTATTTACCTTTATTGAAAATAGAAAAGTGAACTTAGATGAGGTATTTAACCCACTAAATAAAACACGCAACACAGATCTCGAAAGTATGACTAGAAAATTAGGACACCATATGGAGAAAAAGATCAACCTATGGTGGGATACTAACACATTCGAGAGATATATTAGGGAAAATATGGTCCCTAGGAGATTAAGGTGGGAAGTACCACCTAACGATGGACTTACCGATAAGGAATCGATGCAAGAATGGTTTGCATTCTATAATGATAAAAGCATTGAAGGCCTGAAATTCCTGCTTGGACGTAAGCATAAGAAAGCCATAATACTACAACAACAAATAGAAGAAATCAAACAAAAAATGGAACCACTTAAAGAAACAGCCGATTTTAAAAGATTGGCAACTCAGCTCAATAAGGATCTAATAGCCAAAGACCTTGAAGTACAAAATCGAAAAATGAAAAAATACCAAAGGGATGTAACGGATTACAAGACCAATCAAGTGTTTAAATGGCAAAGTAAAGTTGAACCTGATCCTCCTTCATCCACATATTCGACTCCGGAAAGGGAAGTTAGGATCCAAGATCCCACAACCACACATGTTCTTAACCCTCCTAGGTGGGAAGAAAAAGGTGGACGAATGGGAACACCACGCACATATACAGAGGGATCCAATACAAGCGGCCCCAACCATGGAAGAAGAGATGAAAGGGACACATATGGAGGCACACCAAGAACCAACTATAACCAAAGGAATAGCTACGGATATGGGCAACACACTCCAAAAAGAGGAGGAAAGAAACCTTTCAGAAAACCATTTAACAACAGGAACTGGCAACATAATGAAAGAAATAACAGAGACAACAGAACATCATCATATCAACATGAATACCATGATGGATATGGACGTTATTCGATTCCCACGTATAATAGATTTGAGCCTATCAGAAACGATCAGGAGCACCATTACGTGGACTCGTACCACCATGGACAGCAACAATATTATAACACACAAAGGCCTTTTTTAGAGAGAGAGAGGAGGGATTACTCACCACAAAGACCCCCCCCAGAAGAATACCACTCACCCAGGAGACGACCCCAAGAAGAACAAAGAAGAGACACCGCAGAACAAAGAGGGGACGAAGATCAGGGAAGAGATTCCAAAAGAAGAAGAACGTAATTGGAGAAAACGTAGTCAATATAAGTGGGAAACAAATAACAACAGAAGAGTTGGCAGTACTCGATAAAGGCCTAAAACATGCACCCAAAAGTAATCTCAATAAATTCAATACATACATTGGAATACAAAAATATATTCGGAAAATTAATATTAAAAAATACATGATGAATAATTTGTGGAAGCCAGAAAATTTAAGGATTGAAGTTACACAGCCAGAAGTACATAGCACATTGCGAAATGCCTCATTATTCAACCCACAGATCACGAACAACCAGAATGTAGAAGTCTTCAAAAATCTCGTGTTACAAGACATTGATCAGATAAAGATTAAAAAAGCCGCAGACCCTATACATATAAGAAATGGTATAAAACGCCTGACAGAAAGGAAAGATATTGTAATTAGGCCGGCGGATAAGGGAGGTGCAATAATATTACAGTCTAAAGAACAGTACCTAACCGAGCTCAATAGACAGCTACAAGATGGAACGACGTACACTAAATTACTTGGAAATCCAACTTCAAAATATAAAAAACAACTAGAAGCTATAGTAGAGCTTGGAAAGAAGAAAAATATCTTGAACGCGAAAGAAAGCAAATATTTAATACCCGAAACCTGTCGTATACCGATAATCTATACCATTCCTAAAATACACAAAAATAAAGAGAACCCTCCTGGAAGACCAATAGTCAATAGTATCGATTCACTCACTTCAAGAATGGGAAAATACATTGACTATTTCATACAACCGGCTGTCCAACAAACGCAAGCGTACCTAAAAGACACCAAACACACACTACAATTTCTGAACGAAGTACCAGTATTAGAAGGACGCACATTATTGGCCACCGCCGATGTCACATCATTGTACACAATAGTACAACATTATGATGCGATTTCAGCCACAAAATGGTTGCTAAGGAAATATAGCACCCTAATTTGCAAGCAAAGAAAGTACCTCCTGAAGTGTCTAGACTTCTGCCTGAAATGCAATTATTTTTGGCACAACCAAACTTACTTCAAACAATCAGTGGGAATAGCCATGGGTGCCAAATTTGCACCAGGAGTGGCAAATGCATTTATGGCGCAGTGGGAAGAAACTGCAGTGTACACAAACACCCCCGCCGAACTCACGCTATATAAAAGGTTCATAGATGATGTAGTGATAGTGTGGAATGGTGACAAAGAGAGTTTGGAAGCTTTCCTAAACAAATTGAACGACAACACAAAAAACATCAATTTGGTATGGAGAATCGAAGAGAAGGAAATAGACTTCCTAGATTTGAATATAAGCCTGGAAGGACAGAAAATAGTCACTAAGACGCATTTTAAAAAAGTAGACGCCAACAGCTATCTGTCGATAGACAGTTGTCATTTTAGACCGTGGCTATACAACATCCCTAAGGGCCAATTCACTAGACTAAAAAGGAATTGCACGAAAGAAGAAGATTATCGGAATCAAGCACAGGTCATTGGAGAAAGATTTAAAGCAAAAGGCTATAATGAAGATTGGTTAAAAAACCAGATTGAGCACGTCAATCTGTTAGATCGGAATAAAATGCTTGAAGAACAACCAAAGACGAGAGTCCAAAATGAAGTACCAAGCATAGTACTGGATTTTAATACACAATATAGAGATGTAGCAAAAGTCATTAAAAAACACTGGCATATTTTAAAAAATGACAGAGACCTCAAGGAAATATTGCCAGAAAGACCTAATATAGTATACAAGAGAGCACCAACTATTAGAGATCTGATCGTTAAGTCTGTTCTTGACCCCCCTCCAACATCTACTTATACATTTTTTTCAGGTAAAGGCTTCTATCCCTGCCGTAACTGTTACGCTTGTCGACATGCGAGAAAATTTCAGGGAAAACGTAAAGATTTTACAGCCACTAACACAGGACAAAATTTTACCATCAGGGATTTTATAGGATGCCACACAGAAGGGGTAGTGTATGTGCTTCAATGTAGCTGCAACCTTCAATATGTTGGTCGCACCAAAAGAGCGCTTAAAACACGAATAAAGGAACATGTACAAAATATAAAATCCGGCTTCCTGAAGCACAATGTGTCAAAACACTTTGCACTAGTTCACAATAGAGACCCCACACATCTCCAATTTTGGGGAATTGAGAAACACAAGCCTATGTGGAGAGGTAGCCATCTTGTCCGAGATATTAGCCGCAAAGAATCCAGATGGATCCATACTTTACGTACATTGGTACCTGGGGGCCTCAACGTAGAGTTTGATTTAAATTGTTTTTTAAACGATTTTTAATATTTTTAATAATTTTTTTAAGGAATTTTTTAGATGTTATTTATGTTTGACTTCCACACAACATACTAACCTATGAAGTTTCCCATTACACAACAAATTTATTTTAATTATATTGAGGTATTTGCTAATATGGTGCTGAATGTTTATAATATGTAGCTGATTATTTATAGAATTTTATGTATTTATTCCCACTAGTGGCTTTTATTGGCACTACATGTGGTATACTAATACCATTATTAATATCTACTGCCCAATATATTAGGAGTCCTATATTGTTAATAGGCTTGTGAGTTTGATATTTTTAGAAGACCAATGTTATATGCTAGTTTACTGTTGTATAATGCTTTTATTGTTTGCCAATCAGAGCACTCTCACCTGATTTCATCCGTATACCGCTATAGGATAGCTATAGGTTCCATTGAAATCGATAATTAATATTATCCTTAACCTATCCTATTTTAAATACACCATTAGTACATAAACAAAGCCGCTTGCCTTTTTTTGCGGCTATAGTTATTTATGGTATAAGATATATTTTTTTCTCAGTCTACATTCGGTGCAGCTAACATGCCCACCAGAATGATGGCCGCTCACATAGGAGAGCAATAATATAGAATAAGAATATGACCATCTACAACAAAATGGTGATAGATTTCCATAATAAATGATTGCTAAAAAAATCCACAAAATCACTGGGAAAATGGCCGCTTGGTAACTTCCGGTTGTAATACATGAACCGCTGAGTCTAACAATATACCCACAAGAAAAATGGCGGTTCCAGCATTTCCGGTTACATTGCATATAAGGTAACATAGAACAGCCAATCCGGTTCCCCAGATGAAGACACGTGACGTGTCGTAACGCGTAGGGATTGGCTGGAGCGGCACACAGCTGTCAATTCAAGTGAGAGGGCGCTGAGAACGCCAGACTTCTCATCTGCTTAGTATTTTGCCTGAATTTTTCATTTTAAATGTAAGAGCATATTTAATAAACATCCCCCTGGTTTTTTAAAACGTTAATACACGAGTGGAGCCTGTCTTCTCTCCCCCCCTCCCCTATTTCTATCCTGTCTGAGTTGAATCAGAGCGGAGGGAGTCGAGGTAATACAGGAGAGGACCCAGAGAGTCATCTGACACAGAAGGAGAAGTGTCCAAGCAGCGCTCCTATACCATACGGATTTTATTTCCACTATCCGATTTGTACTATCTTAAGGTGAGAGGCTAGAGAGACTACATTAGAGGACATCACTGCAGGAATTATTCCATCAGCATTAAAATACACACAGATCAGACTAGAAGGACTTCATTCACCCAACAGCGCCATCTATCTTAGACTCTATGTAATACCTAATTCTAACTTGCAATGCTGCTATCTTGAGTTTTAAAGGCGCAGTTAGATGAAATTTATTTATTTTTCACACTGAGAGTTTAGATGAAATATTTTTTACTGAGTTCCTAGTGCACTTGTGATATTTTTATCAACCACTTTGCGATTAATTTATTCAAAGTTTTTTTGGGATCAGTCTTTATCAGTATCCTTCATGGTTATTTAGTCACGGTTGCAATTATATGGTTTAAAGCCATTTTACTCCACATAAGATTAATTTTCTACCAGTTTATTATATGGCTGCACTTCATTCACTTTATTAATTTATTGAATATTTAGCACTTTGTACCAGGTTTTTCATGCATTAAGATACACTCACGTGTATTTATGTTACCATAATGTTTGGTCTTACAAGCGCACTTTTTATGGAAAAAATACACTTTTTTGAATTAAAAAATAAGACAACAGTAAAGTTAGCCCATTTTTTTTTAGATTGTGAAAGATAATGTTATGCTGAGTAAATGGAAACCCAACATGTCACGCTCCAAAATTGCGCCCGCTCGTGGAATGGCGACAAACTTTTACCTTTAAAAATCTCCATAGGCAATGCTTAAAAAATTCTACAGGTTGTATGTTTTGAGTTACAGAGGAGGTCTAGTGCTAAAAGTGTTGCTCTCGCTCTAACGATCGTGGTGATACACATGTATGATTTGAACACCGTTTTCATATGCGGGCGCTGCTCACGTATGTGTTCACTTCTGCGCACAAGCTCGACGGGACGGCGCGCGTTAAAAAAATTTCTTTTTTTTCTTCACCTCCCTGTTATTCTAAGACACAGACTGGAGGGGTGTGACACATCCTGTGACTGGCAGAAACCCGCTCACACCATGTTATTGCCACAAAATAATAAAGATTTCATTTCAAGTATCTATTTGCATGACAATTTAAAACAGTTTGTTGACATTCATTATTCATTTTTACTCTGTGTTCCAAAGGCTGTTAGAGCTAGAAGAGCTAGAAGCTCCTCCTGTCACTGTTTCCCTGCAAACCGGCTGGGAAAGAGCTGGGTCATGTGATAGCTATATCAATTAAGAAAAAAGGTATTTAGATTTTTTTTATTAAATTAATTACAGTGCCATCCAGGGTCGGGACAAGGGGTTGGCAGGAGGGGAAATTGCCCTAGGCACAGTGAAGCAAAGGGGCATAAAATGGGGGCAGGGTGGTACACCGATTCTACAGAATATATTATTAATGGGGAGGGGTGCAATTCTGCATCCTTGCCCTGGGGGGCTAGATGACCCTGTCCTGGTACTGGTGCCATCGTCTACATACAGAAAGAGAAAAGATTATGCAAATTAAACAGTGTGTGTTTAGTATCACTTTAAGTGCTCCACCTTTGCTCATGTACAGTAAGTAGGAAAACCGGCCTGTGTGCAAATGTGCCGAAGATCTCTGCTGGGTCCCAAATGCTGGGCAGAGCACTTCAGCACATCTGTGCATGTCAGGGTTGTCAACCTCCCGCAGAATTTGTTACTGAAAAAACATGGAAAATTTACTGACAGAGCAGATTTTTTACTGGCAACCTGAACATTTACAGAACTCCTATTGAAAACTAACACAGTCAATATTTTAACAGCATAAACATGATAGGGAAACACTGACAATGCCCATAACAAAGTAATTTGCTTGATTACACTTAAAAAGTCAACACAGCATGAATATATATCAGCCCCGGATATTTACTGACAGTTGTAAAAAAAAATCACAGATTTTTACAAACTGTCAGTAAATTTACTGGCGGTTGGCAACCCTGGTGCATGTGCAGATTCTAGTGCCTAGGCGAGAAAGGAGGATGTGCTGCCTTGCAGCAAAAAAAGTAAAAGGTACTTAACCGCTTCAGCTCCGGAGGATTTTACCCCCTTCCTGACCAGAACACTTTTTGCGATTCGGCACTGCGTCACTTTAACTGACAATTGCCATGGAAGTGGGAGTGGGTAATGTCTAATAAATACATCTAAAAAAAAGAAAAAGTGCCAAAAATGTTAAAGATTGGGGGGAGGATTAGAGAAAGCGGAACTTCCCTTTTACGCAATATGCAATTGTGGGAGAGGAAAGAGGCTGGAGGTGTAAAGGTCCTTTTTAATGTTATTGGTGAAGCTGGCAAGCCTCATTGTCTGTGTTAATAAATGCTTCTTTATCTTTGTAACTGAATTATTGTACATTATTGCTTTTTGTACCATCTTATAAAATATGATTCTCAGCCCTTCAGTTCAAGTGACAAACAATATTATGCAGTGTGCAATAATCCAGTATCAGATAGCTTCAATATTTCTGTCTTTGCGTCTCTAGCCATGTTACATCACATTTTTTGTATAAAACAGGCAGAAATAGCAGACAGAATCAGGAAAGACACAACATAACGATGGCAGATATGATTTTTGACCACAAAAAAATAAAATATTTGCTGTGCGTTAACATGCAGAAATAGACTGAATAGACTACAGTATTTTAACACAGTGCACCCTAATGCATAGAAATGCATTGTATTTTGTGTTTCTGGAAATGACGTCTCCTTCGATAACGCCCTGGGAAGGGCAAAACGCATCAGTAGATAGCTGGTGGTGATGTAATTTCCGGCTGGTGCAATGCACGCCAATGCCAATGCAAACTGCCGGTTTGGCATTTTGCACGCATTTTCTTATTTACAAGTGAGTGTAAATGTTTTTAACCATACAATTTTAATAAACGGAATTACACTTTTTGGATCTCTTCTGCTATCTTCTGTATGTTTGTTTATAAGGAAAAAAGAAAACTACATGGCATGCTATTGTGGGATATAATCATCATGGAGGACCACAAGCTCCAGCATAACCACGACCATTATGAAACGCTTATGACTCCTATAATATAGGAGTCTATACCAGTCAGTGAGTGAGTGGGCACACTGGAGGGGAGCACAAATTGCACTTTATTTAAAGAGACATTACCTGGCACAGTAAGGTGACCAGATTTTCAAAATGAAATCCGGGGACATTTTTTTTTTGGCAAATGGTAAACGATTTTATAAGCATATATTCCTCAAATTATATATGCAGTGTATGTGGTATATGTTTATGGAAGGAATATATGATATATACGTTATTTCTCACATTTCATCCAAGAGATAAAAAAAAAAAAAAATTCTTAGAATTTTTTGGGATACGACTACCAAATGTTAAGAAGATAAGATGGAGATAAAACTTTTCAATGCATATTTTGTATTTTATTCTTGCCAAAGAATTTTGGTTCAACAATAACAATGAACAATAAATTAACAATTCAGAACAGTAAAAGAATACATGGTAACAACATGTAGGATATCTTCGAACATAAATAATAAAATATTAATAGCTAACTGTTATAAGACTACAAATGTACAGTAAAGTGCCGCTAAAAATAGCGGCGCTTTACCGCCGACCCCGCCCCAGCGTGAAAGCAGCCTTACAGCAGATGTCATTTGTGGACTGAGCTCCTGTATGTTTCATTGGATTCACGAATACAGTTTTTTTGGGACTGTTTTGATATACACAGCTCTAATTGGACTATAATTGTATGGTTTTTGCACGATTGACTATCGCATATACAAAAACATATTTGGGGGGCACACCCTACAATGCGTTTAAATTCAAGATGGTGCTGCTATAAGACCTACAAACAGTACAAAACAGATTACAGCGCACACATTCAAGAATGACATTTCCTGCAAGGCTAGTTAAACACCTGAACATATTCAAAAAAATACGGGGGTTTGGTCACACTATATGGTCATATAGTGCTAAGCCCACTAAGACCCCTTTCACACCGAGGGCGTTTTGCAGGCGCTATAGCGTTAAAAATAGCACCTGCAATCCGCACTCAAACAGCTGCTCTATTGTTTCCAGTGTGAAAGCCCGAGGGCTTTCACACCGGAGCGGTGTGCTGGCAGGACATCAGGAAAAGTCCTGTCAGCAGCTTCTTTGGAGCGGTGAAGGAGCGATGTGTTTACCGCTCCTTCACCGCTGCTCCCCATTGAAATCAATGGGCAGCGCTGCGATACCACCGGCAAAACCCCGCTATTGCGGCGCATTGCGGGCGGTTATAACCCTTTCTCGGCCGCTAGCGGGGGGTAAAAGCGCCCCGCTAGCGGCCCAAACGCACCGCAAATCCGACGGTAAAACTCCGCTAAAAATAGCGGCGTTTTACCGCCGACGCTATAGGCGGCTCGGTGTGAAAGGGGTCTTACTGCAACAAAGTACCCTGAATTAGTGGAGAAACATATTACAGTGCACACATTCAAGAATGACATTTCCTGCAACGCTAGTTAAAGAAAACTATCACATATATTTGATTTTTTTTTTTTATATAATCAATTGCATATTTTATATATAGATATATATATATATATATATATATATATATATATATATATATATATATAGTGCCACATGAGTGCTGCCTGTCAGTGCCCACCAGTGAAGGAGAAAAATTTTATCATGTTAGCTGCTAGCATAAAAACTCACCTGCTTGTGGCCATTCACTCTATACTACTTCTTGCCTACAATTCCCATAGTGCCTTGCAGGACCAGAGGGAAGGGGAGGAACGCTGTACTCTGTCCTCTCCTCTATGCTGCCAGGAGCGCGATTGGAGGAGGGAGCAGAGGTAGGAGGAGAGGGGCGGGATGCTGGAAGAGTCACCTGATGCATTTTTCAGCTAAGGAGGAGTGGCAGCTTCTAACTACACTAGCACAGCATAGGTAGGCTGGAGCCGCTCCAGCTCCTCCTCTACAGTCACTCTACATAGCTCTGCATGTGCTATCTCTTGGGGCAACGCCCCCGTCCACTGGGAAACGCCCCCATACATTGGGAAACTGCCGCTGCCTAAATGCCGACCGGCAAAACCGGGGACAAAATCGGGGACAAACGGGGTCCGGGGATCATAGTCGGAAAACGGGGACTGTCCCCGGAAAACGGGGACGTCTGGTCACCTTATGGCACAGCCAAAGACTGCATGATCCATTGTCACAGTTTGAATGAATGAAGAAACTCAAGGATATGGACTAATTTATGAATGTCACATGTTTTATTTTATCCAAAATGTTTTTTGCATATTTACCTTATTTTTACGGTTGTATTTAGGTTGGTGCCTAAGTAATGATTTGCTACTTAAAGCGGAGTTCCACACAAAAATGGAACTTCCGCTTTTCTGAACCCTCCCCCCCTCCGGTGTCACATTTGGCACCTTTCAGGGGGGAGGGGGGTGCAGATACCTGTCTAAGACGGGTATTTGCACCCACTTCCGGCATAGACTCCCATGGGAGTCTATGCCTCTTCCTGTCCCTCTGTGCTGTCTCCTGGGAAACACACAGCTCCCAGGAGATAGCGGGGACCAGTTACGATGCGCAGCGCGACTCGCGCATGCGCAGTAGGGAACCGGGAAGTGAAGCTGCAATGCTTCACTTCCTGATTCCCTCACCTAGGATGGCGGCGGCAGCTGCCAAGAACCGAGCGGGTTCTCGGCGTCGCCTGCCGACATTGCTGGACCCTGGGACAGGTAAGTGGCCATTTATTAAAAGTCAGCAGCTTCAGTATTTGTAGCTGCTGGCTTTTAATATTTTTTTTTTTTTGGCGGTTTAGGTGGACTCCCTCTTTAAGCATATGAGGAGATATGTCTAACATACAGTAGAGTTCACTATTTCAACATTGCAAACACACTAAACTAAACAAAATATATTAGAGTTTTAAAAAGTCAAAATTTTCGGTTTGCAGGGTAAACTGTCAACCTGTTTTACCCTTACGGGATATTTAGTAGTTTGGATTTTGTAAACAGATTTATTTTTTTCTTTACACATACCTTGCTGTTCAAGCTTACAAAGTCAATTTAGATTATCCTCACTCTGCATAGCACCATTCCCATGTTCCTGGAGTGCCACCTAGAGGTGAATCGGCCTGTCCCCAAGCATTGTGGCTAATCCAAGTTGCTAAGTAAAGAAGATATATATTCAGGTGGGAAGGAAAGTATACAGACCCCCTTAAATTTTTCACTCTTTGTTATATTGCAGCCATTTGCTAAAATCATTTAAGTTCATTTTTTTCCTCATTAATGTACACACAGCACCCCATATTGACAGAAAAACAAAGAATTGTTGACATTTTTGCAGATTTATTAAAAAAGCAAAACTGAAATATCACATGGTCCTAAGTATTCAGACCCTTTGCTCAGTATTTAGTAGAAGCACCCTTTTGATCTAATACAGCCATGAGTCTTTTTGGGAAAGATGCAACAAGTTTTTCACACCTGGATTTGGGGATCCTCTGCCATTCCTCATTGCAGATCCTCTCCAGTTCTGTCACGTTGGATGGTAAACGTTGGTGGACAGCCATTTTTAGGTCTCTCCAGAGATGCTCAATTGGGTTTAAGTCAGGGCTCTGGCTTGGCCATTCAAGAACAGTCACAGAGTTGTTGTGAAGCCACTCCTTCGTTATTTTAGCTGTGTGCTTAGGGTCATTGTCTTGTTGGAAGGTAAAACTTCAGCCCAGTCTGAGGTCCTGAGCACTCTGGAGAAGGTTTTCGTCTAGGATATCCCTGTACTTGGCCGCATTCATCTTTCCCTCGATTGCAACCAGTTGTCCTGTCCCTGCAGCTGAAAAACACTCCCACAGCATGATGCTGCCACCACCATGCTTCACTGTTGGGACTGTATTGGACAGGTGATGAGCAGTGCCTGGTTTTCTCCACACATACCGCTTAGAATTAAGGCCAAAAAGTTCTGTCTTGGTCTCATCAGACCAGAGAGTCTTATTTCTCACCATCTTGGAGTCCTTCAGGTGTTTTTTTAGCAAACTCCATGCGGGCTTTCATGTGTCTTGCACTGAGGAGAGGCTTCCGTCGGGCCACTCTGCCATAAAGCCCCGACTGGTGGAGGGCTGCAGTGATGGTTGACTTTCTACAACTTTCTCCCATCTCCCGACTGCATCTCTGGAGCTCAGCCATAGTGATCTTTGGTTTCTTCTTTACCTCTCTCACCAAGGCTCTTCTCCCCCAATAGCTCAGTTTGGCCGGACGGCCAGCTCTAGGAAGGGTTCTGATCGTCCCAAACGTCTTCCATTTAAGGATTATGGAGGCCACTGTGCTCTTAGGAACCTTAAGTGCATCAGAAATTTTTTTGTAACCTTGGCCAGATCTGTGCCTTTCCACAATTCTGCCTCTGAGCTCTTCAGGCAGTTCTTTTGACCACATGATTCTCATTTGCTCTGACATGCACTGTGAGCTGTAAGGTCTTTTGTAGACAGGTATGTGGCTTTCCTAATCAAGTCCAATCAGTAAAATCAAACACAGCTGGACTCAAATGAAGGTGTAGAACCATCTCAAGGATGATCAGAAGAAATGGACAGCACCTGAGTTAAATATATGAGTGTCACAGCAAAGGGTCTGAATACTTAGGACCATGTGATATTACAGTTTTTCTTTTTTAATAAATCTGCAAAAATGTCAACAATTCTGTGTTTTTCTCTCAATATGGGGTGCTGTTTGTACATTAACAAGGAAAAAAAATGACCTTAAATGATTTTAGCAAATGGCTGCAATATAACAAAGAGTGAAAAATGTAAGGTTTCTGAATACTTTCCATCCCCACTGTATATTTATATATATATCTATATTTATAGATATATATACAGTATCTCACAAAAGTGAATAGAATACACCCCTCACAATTTTGTAAATATTTTATCATATCTTTTCATGTGACAACACTGAAGAAATGACACTTTGCTACAATGTAAAGTAGTGAGTGTACAGCTTGTATAACAGTGTAAATTTGCTGTCCCCTCAAAATAACTCAACACACAGCCAATAATGTCTAAACCACTGGCAACAAAAGTGAGTACACCCCTAATTGAAAATGTCCAAATTGGGCCCAAAGTGTCAATATTTTGTGTGACCACCATTATTTTCCAGCACTGCCTTAACCCTCTCGGGCATGGAGTTCACCAGAGCTTCACAGGTTGCCACTGGAGTCCTCTTCCACTCCTCCATGACGACATTACGGAGCTGGAACATCACGTTTGAGGGTGCCCCACAGATGCTCAACAGGGTTTAGGTCTGGAGACAGCAGTTGTAACCCACCCTTACTCTATCCAAATTTTTTTTTAAAGTTTTGTCTTTAGACATACCGTACTTTAAATGTATACATTAAAGGTCAGTAGAATATAATTAAGAAGCTGTAGTATTCTGTCTCCTGTCAGTCCCAGCTTGCTCTGTTCTGAGAGCTGGCAATGTAGAGCTTGTTAATCAAGGTTACAGACCACTTCTATGGCTACATTGCTCTTTCATTAGTACAGGAAAGGAGCTTCTCTCTCCTAAATAAAGTAGTAGTACTTTTTTCAGTTTTAGTAAGCAGGAAATGGTTAGATCCAGTGGAGATTAACCCTCTACATTTGTCCTGGTGAACATTGTCACTGGGACAGAAAGTCACGTGAAGTCCAAAATGTTAGCGTTGTCATCAGAGCAAGAGATGATGGGAAATTTTCCAGTTTGGATGAATGTGCCTGTGACAATTATCTAAGATGGGAATTCCTCACACTTTAGAGATTTACTCTACCTTTTTTTTTGTGTACAAGATGTGAATGAAAATCTCCCCAATGGGTCACACACACACAAAAATAACCTGATGAGGGTTTCAACCCTTATCTACTCTATCCAAAACCCCAAAAAATGGTTTTGACTATACCTAAACCCTGTGAAGGCTCTTTTATGCAGGTCATGCTAGCTGTAGTTAGTCCCATTCAACTTTAAATTAATTTGAATGTGACTAACTACTCCTAGCTATGCACTTTAACCCTTAGAACTATCTTTCAGTTCCCCTCAAGCTGGTCCAGATCCATATATTATAGCCGCAGAAAGGTTGAGCATACAGGGATTAAATGGTTCAAATTTATTTTCTTGAAACTAAATAAATAGTACAACTTTCTTAAATCACCAGGTAACTTAAAATACAGTGGTTTCTACCTATACAAGAATGTACCTTTTTTTTTCTGACTTGTAAGCGTGTTGAAAGTTACACTCGTTGCTTTCCTGGACAGGAGGGTAAGAGTTAATACTTTCCTGGTTCTTTGGTTTTTGGCGGGTTTTTCTTTAGGTCTGACCCACTGGTCCTGTGATATATAAATAGGGACAGTGGTCCAGAACAGAGGTCCCGTGTGGGAAGAGAAGAGGAGCCCCTGGGCAGAGAGTTTCCCCAAAGACCCAGGGCCCAGTGCCCGTGAGGGAAAAGTCAGAGAACAGCACCCATGAAGAGCAAAAGAATGTCGCTTGCTACTGCTGTGATATTAAAGTCATCAGAACTTGGAGGTTGCCCCAAAGACACCAGCTGCTGGAGAATGACACTGATGGACTCTGTATTATACATTGACTGTACCTTTGCAGGTATACTGGGGCAGCACATCGCCTGAATCAGGGCAAGGGACGTAGGAAGGAATAATGTTCCCGCATTGGGCTTTGTAATGTTTTTGACACTTTTACTAGTAAAGCTTTTCGAAAGCTTGTTCCCACCTGGTCTGAAGTTGCTTAAAGGGGTGTAATGTAAGTAACTGGCATTTTTCTACAGTTCAGGTCACTAAGGTAATTTAGGGTATAAAGACATTAGTGCAAGGAGTTATGTTGTGAAGACACAAGTGGTTACCTAGGGTAACGGAAGGATAATAAGCAGCCTATCATTAAGCATGTGCCTGAGATAGGTGCGATAGCCTCTTGCAGGAGGGAGTTGTTGTTGGCATTCTCTTAATGAGCACACCATTTCCCCATAGCAAGGTCTCCAGCCTGTGCCCACCTGTGGAGGAGTTAAGTTCGATGAGGTACACACATGAAGTCCACGCTGTATGCATGGCAGGACCCCGTGCTGTTGCTGGGGGTGAGCTGGTGGTAATGCATTGGATGGGTGGATGTGGACAAGGCTCAGGATGTCCCTCCTAAATGCAAGATACGGAGAAGGTGTACCTTGTCACGGTGATGCAAGAGTTAACTGGAGTACCATTGCGGTGAAAGTGTACAAGGTGTACATTCATCTCTAAGAGCAGAGGACCACCTTAACGTCCAGTATTCCCCAGGCAGCCTCAGCCTTGACCCAGGGCATTTATGGAAATTGTCCAGAAGTAAAGGTTCCCCGTGTGTAGTGATCCTGTTACAAGTGCCTAGTTTAGACCAGAAGAACCCACCCCAGGGTAGGTCTTCCATGTGAGTTCCATGTCCACACATGGTGCCCAACAAGGAGGAGAGCATGGAGGAGGTACCATACCCAACCACAACTACACATTGAAACTGCATTTATTGGAAATGACAAAATTAGAAAAATCAATACCTAACAGGAAGGAATCTCAAGAGGGTTGGTCATGGTTGAGGCAGCTGAGGAGTATGGAAAAAATAAGTACAGTCCAGGGGCGGACTGACCATTTGGGCACTGTCCGAGGGCCCCGGCAACTAGGGGGCCCCATCAGGGTTGCCAGCCTCAGTAGAACCAGGGACAGATTGTAAAAATCTATGTTTTTTTACATCTGTCCCTGAAATGTCTGACACCGACATCATTTTGATGTAAAATTCAGGAGGCTATAGCTGCTCCGCCCCTCCACTACCTCCTCAGCCAATGGGAACACAGTGCACACGCCCCCTTCCCCCGCCCGGCTTCTTTGACTGCAGAGCAGGAGATGCCGACATCTGGAGGAGAGGAGAGGGAGGCGGGGACACAGCCTGCAGTGTGGGACTGGCTGCAGGCTGATACAAGGTAAGCTTACTAACTTGGCTGAGTTAAATGTAGTTTTATCAGTGCTTTCTCTGATGAGCAGGAGGAGGAGGAGGCTGTGTTTCCTCTAGCAGAGCTCCTGTCTTAGATCATTTTACTGTGTGAGGAGAAGTGCGCTGCTCCTGGGGGAAGGATGTTCTGAAGTTCTTCCTCAATCTCTGCTACGCCTGCCTACTGATTACCTGCCCACAAATACACAGGCACATCATCTTTCTCTCCTGTATTATCACCAAATGTGTCTGTAAGCTACTGGGGCACTACAAGTACCAGCATGCCAGGAGATGGGGGCAACAGTGTGTTCAGTTAGGCTGATTTCTAGATGAAAAGTGTGTGTGTGTGTGTATGTAGGTGTGTCTATGTGTATGTATACTGTGCGTGCGTGTGTCTGTGTGTATACTGTGTCTGTATACTGTGTGTGTGTCTATGTGTATGTATACTGTGCGTGTGTCTGTGTCTGTGCATGTGTCTGTGCCTGTGCGAGTGTCTGTGAGTGTCTGTGTGTGTCTGTGTGTATACTGTGCATGTGTCTGTGCCTGTGCGTGTGTCTGTGCCTGTGCCTGTGCGTGTGTCTTTACCTGTGCGTGTGTCTGTCTGTGCATGTGCGTGCGTCTGTCTGTGTGTGTGTCTGTGCGTGTGTCTGTGTGTATACTGTGTGTGTCTATGTGTATGTATACTGTGCGTGTGTCTGTGCGTGTGCCTGTGCGTGTGTCTGTGCGTGTGTCTGTACCTGTGTGTATCTGTGTGTGTGCCCATACCTGTGCGTGTATCTGTGCGCGTGTCTGTGCGTGTGTCTGTGTGTATACTGTGTGCGTCTATGTGTATGTATACTGTGCGTGCGTGTGTCTGTGCGTATACTATGTATGTATGCTATGTGTGTGTGTCTGTGCGTATACTGTGTATGTATATGGTGTGTGTGTGTCTGAATACTGTGTGTGTCTGTATACTGTATGATCCATGTGTGCCTATTGCCGATCAACAGAAGTCGATCTAACAATCCTGTGCCCATGAAAAATCCACTTGTTGCCATTCGGAGGCAGTTAAGAGCCAGCGACAAGTGGATTTTTTTTAAAGCCTTTTCACACCAGCTGCCAGGTGTGTGTAAGGGGACACTGATAGAAGGTGACACTCCGGGGGGCTCTGCCGTAGGGTGGCACTCTGGGGGCTCTGCCGTAAGGTGAGATTCTGATGTAAGGGGGACTGACTCTGCGGACTGTGATTATAGGGAGAATGTTGGGACTTTTGTGTAAGGGCAAACTCTGATGTGAGCGTGGCACTCATCCTGACTGCTGTACTCTATATGTTGTTTTGTTCCTTACTTACTCCTGACCCACGTATTCTGTACAATTTGCTGTACATAGACCTGACCAAGGTGTTGTTTCAACAGTTGCTGGTTTTAATTACAGGTATTGTAAAGTCTCTTTTTTTTTTTTTTTAATAACAAACATGTTATACTTACCTCCTCTGTGCAGTTGGTTTTGCACAGAGCAGCCCGGATCCTCCTCTTCTCGGGTCCCTCTTCACTGCTCCTGGCCCCTCCCTCCTGTTGAATGCCCCCACAGCAACCAGCTTGCTGGGGGCAGTGGTGTAGCGTTGGGGGTACGAGGGGGGCCGTGGCCCCGGGTGCAACATTTGGGGGGGTGAAATCCCATGCCAGTGTGTGTGTCCCCAGCTCCGTCCTCCTTATTTTGATTTCCTATGTCTCCGCGCTTTGGCCGCCATGTTCTGTCGCAGGATGGCCCCTGGCGCCCTGTGATTGGGTGAATAGGGTCATGTGCAGCGGTGGGGCTGCCTGTCCTCAATCGCTGGCGAGCGGGGCTGGCCTCAGCTTAGCTGTGAGCCGCTGCTGTCTTCCCCCCTCCTCTTCTCCCCCGGAGTCCGGACCAGATCCCAGATCATTTGCCTGTTGTGGCAGGCAGTCTGGCAGTATGACAGACCACAGAGGCAGAACAGAGCAGATGGAAGAAAAGCAGGGGAGTGAGAGACTCCCTCGTGAGTCGCGCTGCTGGCCTGGGGGGAGCAGACATTGTCTGGGGAGAGGGAGCAGCCAGTAAGACAGTTTGGTGTGTAGTATAGTGTGTAGTGTAGTGGGCAGTGTAGTGGGCAGTTTAGTGTGTAGTGTAGTGGGCAGTTTAGTGGGTAATGGGCAGTTTAGTGTGTGGTGTAGTGGGCAGTTTAGTGTGTAGTGTGTGGTGTAGTGGGCAGTTTAGTGTGTAGTGGATAGGGTAGTGTAGTGGACAGTGTCATAGGTGTGCACAGTCTATTGCATTAGGGTGTGCACCCTAAATTTTGTAAAACATGGACAGTGTTAGTAGGGCAATGGATGATGTCAGTAGGACAGTGGACGGTATCAGTAGGGAATAGGTTTGTGTCAGTAGGGCAGTGGACGATGTTAGTAGTTTTTTATTTTTATTATTTTATTTTTTACAAGGGACTCAGGGAGTGCCAAAAGTCTGCAGGTTAAGGGGCAAAAATTACTTGCCTTGCCCTGGGCTCTGACAACACATGCTATGCCACTGGCTGGGGGGCCCCATAATCTCCTATTGCCTGGGGGACCCATGAGTTGTCAGTCCACTCCTGATACAGTCTTCTTGATTCCCCCTATAAAGCAAGCCTAAGGGCAAACTACAGGTTTACTTTAACCACTTCTATACGGGGCCTATTATGGCACTCCTCTCCTACATGTAAAAATCATAATTTTTTTGCTAGAATATTACTCAGAACCCCCAAACATTATAAATGTTTTTTTAGCAGACATCCTAGGGAATAAAATGACGGTCGTTGCAACTTTTTATGTCACACTGTATTTTTCAAATGCATTTTTTGGGGGGGGGGAACTGTTTCATGAATTAAAAAATAACAAAACAGTAAAGTTAGCCCAATTTTTTTGTATAATGTGAAAGATGATGTTACGCCAAGTAAATAGATATCTAACATGTCACACTTTAAAATTGCGCTTACTTGTGAAATGCCGCCAAACTTTGGTACTTAAAAATCTCCATAGGCGACAATTTAAATTTTTTTACAGGTTACCAGTTTAGAATTACAGAGGAAGTTTTGGCCTAGAATTATTGCTCTCACTCTAACAATCGCGGTGATACCTCACATATGTGGTTTGAACACCATTCACATATGCAGGCATGACTTACATATGCGTTCGCTTCTGCGCGCGCACACTACACTGTCCCTTTTAATTTTTTATTTATTTTTTTATCACTTTTATTCTTATTACAAAAATACACCAGATCTCTCATTTACCTTTAAAAGCAAAAAAAAAAAAAAAAAGATTTGACATTTTGACTTAAAAAAAAAACTGTTTATGCCCGAGAACCGGAAGTGACGTAAAAAGTCACTCAGGTCCTCCAAGAGCATAGAGCTGAATGGGGGCCATTTTGCCCTCACTCAGCTTCCTGCCTAGCAAACAGCCGCATGGGATCGCTTCCGTGTATTACCAACGGCAAGTTGATCTTGTGGCGAAGCCACCACTGGGATCACTTATTATTATTGGAAAGCTGGCCGCCTAAGTGGAAAAACAATACCTGGGTTATACCAGCTAACAGCAGGCATAACTGCAGTATTTAACGTCATAAACATGACATACATTCTCAGTTAGGAAGTTGGTAAGTGGTTAATGCTAGAATTGTTGCTCTCGCTCTAACGCAAACGGCGATACCTCACTCTGTGGGCGGGACTTACGTGTGCATTCGCTTCTGTGCGTGAGCACATGTGGACGGGCTGCGATTTACATTTTTTTATTGTTTATTTTTCTTTCATTTTTTTATTTTTACACTTTCTCTTTAAAAAAAATTGTTGAGGGGGGAGATGGGCGGAGCCTAGCGGAGCAGACATGCATTGTTAGAGCTCCACATCGCCGAGGAGAGAAGAGAAGGACAAAGCGGAGCCTGCAGGCTCAAAAGGTATCCATTTGAACCTTTATGCCCCAGGGAACAAACTGTGAAAGTTTGGGCAGGAAATATGGTACTGGGAGGAAACCGTGGCAGAAATAAAAATCACCTCACAAAGAGCTCACAGGCACTCACTGCAACTAAAGCAGCTCCAGTCACCTCACAAGATACAGCATCAGGGCGCTCTCACAGACAGAAAATGTCACAGCAAGACTCTCCATTTGAGTCAGATACAGAACAAATCCTCTCACAATCTTCTCCACAAGCCTCCTCAGCATCCCCAGTAATATTATTACAATTTGAAAAGATGCTTCATAAGGCTTTAAAACAAACCTCAGACCAAATAACAAAAAGCCTAACCAAAGAAATAAGAGAGCTGGGAAACCGCACCGCAGCCTTAGAAATAAAAATGGATGAAATTGAAATTACAACCCAAGTAAATATAACAGAATTGGAACAATTAAAAGAAGAGAATTTAATACTTCAAACTAAGCTCGAAGATTACGAAAATAGAGCCAGACGTTCAAACTTGCGCATAAGGGGAATACCTGAAACTGTGACAGACCTGCAATCTACTATTACTGCTCTATTACAAGAACTAAAGCCAGATATCCCTATTGAACGTTTAGAACTGGACAGAATACACAGAGCCCTCACAGCCAAAAAGAAAGATGGACCCCCACGTGATATAATCACAAAATTTCATTAATACAGAAAGAAAGAACAAATACTAATTGCTGCAAGAGAAAAAAAGGAACTTCATTTTCAAGGACACAATTATCAAATTTTTGCTGACCTATCCCAACTTACTATTACTAAAAGACGATCCATGAAACCCCAACTAATGGAACTGCAACGCCACAACATTATGTATCAATGGGGCTTCCCCTTTTCAGTCAGATTTAACTACCAAAGTACAATTTACAGAAGAAGATCAGCAGATGAACTACAACAAACCCTTTTAAAATTAAATCTGACAGAACCCACAAGCAGCAACTCTCCCACACGCAGAAGAATGACATCATCTTCACCTTCAGGCAGCACTCAGAAAATTTCAGAACAAAATGGGAATCATCATTCTCACAAAAGAGGCCGTTATGCCACATCATCCATGGACCAAGAAGATTCAATGGACTGACATCCTAATTCCTGATATCTCTTCATTTATTATACTAAGAGATGGTTCTCTATAAAAAAAACTGTATTTATAACTGAATGTAACTGCATTCTGATAGTCACACACTGTGTGGGATCATGTTACATTCCAGTTATATTTCTTATTACTTCTGATTCATATAGCCTTAGAATATATAAGTGAAATAAGGAAATTCTTGTTCAGTTATATATTATCAGGTAATAACAATAGAATTATTACTTTTTAGAACAAATATGTTCAATAATCCAAAAGTAATGGAAGCTTTTTCTTTCTTTTCTTAAAACAAATATATTATTACCTAACTAGTTCCTAGAATTATGTTTTTGTTTATTCTAATCTGAAGCAATACAACCTCAATTTTATGAGTTAACATATCTAAACAGTTACATATGAATAAAATATGTAATTGTTTACTCTAAAAGGGTTAAAATCCCAAAATAATTCAAACTATCTTCATCAATACCAAAGTTATTAACAGTACCTTTCTAACTGAATTATTTAGCCTAGGGCAAGACTAACCATATACAACCACCCTGGAATAAATAATTTCAACAAAAACTATATTCTGCACTCCAATTAATGAAACATCATTTTGATGTCTTTTGACATAGCACTTCTCTCCTGTAAGCGGAAGATCCGTGTACCCCCCTTAGCCCTCCTCATTCTTCCAACCATATTATGTGGGAGTGTGACAAAGGCACTTATTCCCCTGAGAGAGATATTTACTCTCTTTCACGGGTAAATTGTGATTACTTGCAAAAAATAATTTATACAATGTATCATCTAATCTCATATGTTTTTTTTTTACTCTTTACTCCAGAATTCACTGGTTTCTTTTCTATCTATTCATCTCTTCAGTCCACACAGGTTGATCTGCGCAGTCAGCTCTGCATAACAAAAAGTAAGTCAAAACTATTTGATCTGTTGCCATGGCACCACTGAATATACTTTCCCTGAATGTTCAGGGAATAAATGTCCCTCAAAAAAGGACCAAAGCCTTCCGTACTTTTCATAACAAGAAGGCTCACATAGTATGCCTCCAAGAAACACACTTCACCAAAGATTCTACTTCAAAATATATTTCTCCTTTTTATCAACAAATTTACACGGCTTCTGCCTGTACCAAACAAAGGGGAACTCTAATTGCATTTCACCGATTCACACCATTCACCTTATCATCAGAAATTAAAGACCCAGAAGGTAGATACCTGATACTCATGGGTTATATAATGGATACAGCAATCACGGTGATTTCCTACTACGCTCCTAACAAACAACCTACACCATTCCTCTCACATATATTACAAGTGATTAATACACACAAAATAGGAACAGTGATAATGTGTGGGGATTCGAACCAGGTCCTCCTCCCATTTCTAGATAAATCACCTTTTACACCATCCAAAATAACCTCTAGATTACCTTTTTCTCAACTTCTTTCCAAATACAATCTGGTAGATTCGTGGAGAGAAAGTAACCCAATGAAAAAGTAATTCACTTATTTCTCGCAACCTCATCAAACCTTCACCAGAATAGATCATATTTTTCTAACAATAGGAATGATACCAGAAATTATTGCATCAGATATAATTCCGATTCCGTGGTCTGACCATAATGCAGTATACACTACTATAGCCTCAGCCATACCAAAAGCGCATGACCCAACGTGGTACTTACCGGACATAATGCTCAAACACCCAATACATCAGATGGCCATTGAACAAGCTTTAAAGGAATACATATCAATTAATAATACAACAGACATCTCCCCAATAATACTGTGGGAAGCTCATAAGCCTGTCTTGCGTGGTACAATACAAAGACAAATGGCACTATTTAAACGGGAACGCAAAAATCTAGCAAAAAAACTAGAACTCAATTTTAATGCAGCCTACATATCATTTCAAGATAATCCATCTCAGAGTACAAAATCTCATCTGGAAAAATCTAGATTGGAATACGATCTATTTCTCACTGAGTCAGTTGATAAATCCCTCAAACGCTCCAAACACAATTTCTACATGAATACAAACAAACCAGGTACATATTTGGCTCGGGCATTAAATTCAACTAACAAATCTTTCAAACCAATACATTTGAAATTATCAAAAAATGTTTACACTTGTAATCCAGTTAAAATAGTCCATAAATTTCACTCACATCTCGCAACTTTATACAAGACAAACAATGAATTTAATCCTACAGAGGCTGAATCCTTCTTCTCAAAAATAACCTTACCTGAGTTATCTCAGAATCAAAAAAGCAGTTTGGATGAGCCTATAACTATAGATGAAGTTGCTAACGCCATAAAAGACCTAAAACTTAACAAAAGACCAGGCCCAGACGGCTACTCGGCCTTATACTATAAAACATTCTCAGAAATACTCTCTCCCATTCTTACTGAAACTTTTAACAAACTTCTAGATGGACATTCTTTTCGGCAAGAAACACTAATGGCAATTGTTTGTATGATCCCGAAACCCCTTTCTGATGATACTTCCTGTGTGAATTATCGGCCTATCTCTCTGTTAAACCTCAATATTAAATTATTAGCAAAAATAATAGCAAAACGCCTCAATAGCATTATAGGAAAATTAATACATAGAGATCAAGTAGGCTTCATGCCAAATAGACAGGCAGGTGATAATATACGCAGGGCAGTGTTATTGGCACATATTGCTAAAAAACGGAAAATCTCTTTATGTTTTCTATCTCTCGATATTAGGAGGGAATTTGACACAGTATCCTGGCAATATATGCAATATTCATTACAAAAATGGGGTTTTGGACCCCACTTTTTAACATGGATCAAAGCATTATATAATAAACCCAAAGCCTATATAAAATATGCTGGATACAAATCTGAAGCCTTTAATATCGAAAGAGGTACCCGACAGGGTTGCCCATTATCTCCCTTATTATTTGCCCTTATACTCAAACCCATGGCCCAATACATCAGAACAAACCAAACTATAACTGGCATTGAAGTAGGAGGTATTACACACAAATTATGTATATTTGCAGACGATATATTACTTTTTCTATCATCACCACAGGTCTCTGGTCCTAACTTAATACCAGCTCTTGATGGATTTGCAGCCCTATCCGGCCTTATGATTAATCCTAAGAAATGCCTAGTGCTTAATATTTCCCTCACAAACATGGAATTGATCCCGGCTAGGGCTGCACTCCCATTCACATGGGCAGAAAAAACAATCCCATATCTTGGAATTCATTTAACAGCATCTCATTCTGACTTATTCTCAACCAATTATCCTCCTGTATTAAGACAGATCACAAATCTAATAAAACAATGGTCGCAACTTCCTTTATCCTGGATAGGGAAGATTAATGCAATCAAAATGACTATTCTACCCAAATTGCTTTATCTATTCAGAGTCCTCCCTATTCCAATTCCTTCCTATTTTTTGAGAATAGTACAAAAAAGAGCAACTTCGTTTATATGGGGCTCTTCTAAACCACGTATACTTATACACACACTACATCTTCCCAAAAATAAAGGAGGCCTGGGATACCCTAATTTTACTAACTACTACAGAGCAGCACATTTGGCCAGTCTGTCCAAATACCATGCAAAACAGGAAATCCCATTATGGGTATTTATAGAGGCTTCAGAAAATGACCCTCTATTAACACAAATTTATGGCTTGATCCTAAAGACCGCTTTAAAATTCATAATCCCATAACTAAACACTTCTTATCTCTCTGGGATAAACTAAAAACCAAATATCAGTTACAATCTCCACACAATCCTCTCCTTTCTTTTATCAGAAATCCGGCCTTTTATCCGGCATGGATCTACCCAAATTCTTTTAAAGCTTGGACAACATCAGGCATTCAGACACTAAATGACTTCATAGCATCTAAATCATTCCTTTCATTCCCATCGCTTAGAGAAAAATATGATCTACCAAACTCTGAGATATTTAGATATCTCCAAATCAAAAATTTCTATACACCATTCCTAAAGGGGGATACACCATTATCCCAATTATCCATTTTTGAATCAATCTGTACAAAAGATCCATTTGCTAAAGGTACAATTTCATCACTTTATAATCAATTATATGGAGTAGCAAATCTTAATAGACCCTCTTACGTTCAGAGGTGGGAGGAGGACCTGGGACGAACTTTAGAAGACACGGACTGGTCTAACATATGGCTCACATCTAAGTCATCTTCACCCAACATCTTAGCACTGGAGACAAATTATAAAGTCCTAACTCGCTGGTACCTTGTACCCGCTAGAGTGGCAAAACATTCACCTAATACCTCAGCTCTTTGTTTTCGAGGATGCCCAGAAATAGGCACATATTTACACATATGGTGGACGTGCCCAGTAATCCAAACCTTCTGGAAGGAAGTCTTCATGATTGCATCTAAAATATTTAAAAAAATAATACAACCAGATCCATATTTAACTTTACTTAATCTAAAACCGGAATGGTTAACACTCTCTCAATTCAAACTTATGATCCAACTAATAACGGCTGCAAAACAAACAGTGGCCAAGGCATGGAAATCTCCTACATTGGTACTAGCAGAAACAATTCACAGAATGAATAATACAATGTCCCATGCTAAGATGGTAGCCATCGATCAAAATCAAATTCCAAAATTTGAAAAACTTTGGCATCCTTGGATAAAACAACAGTTCCTGTCAAACTTCAATGACTCTGTCTTGTTGCCATGGTAACAGATTAAATGACTTACAGAGACACCCATTCTAAGGCTTCAAAGAGAACTAAAAAGAAAAATAAACTGACGAGCGGGACAACCTTGTGGACCATACCTCTACCTTTCAACCCTTTTTCTTCCTTCTCTTTCCTTTTCTCCACCTTACGATTAAAGCTCATTATCAGAATTTATTTGACCTATATACACTCTACTTGTAAACAATATGTATAGTAGGTATAAATCATTTAAATACCTACAAAAGTAACTAAGGAAATGATATATATCTTTAATTTAGGTTTACGTGAACCCAATGTTTAATATTTGAAATTTCATGATATTTACCTATATAAACCCTACTGTAAAACAATGAGCTTACTTTATAGATCCTTGTAAACTTACTTTATGTATCTTTATAATATTGTATACTCAATAAACTTCTTTTGACAAGGAAAAAAAATTGTTGATCACTTTTATTCCTATTACAAAGAATGTAAACATCCCTTAAAATAGGAATTGTGCATGACAGGTCCACTTTATGGAAAGATGTGGGGTCTATAAGCAGGCCCGGATTTACTCCCTTTGCCGCCCCAAGGCCGGGTCCTTCAATGCCGCCCCCACCCCCACACACACACACACACACCACGTCCTTTATCGATGACTTCTACAATAGATCAATTAAAAACATATCTCCATACACTAGAACACTGAAAATAACTGACTTTAATTGTACAGACTAAAAATACTTCAGGGTAAGCGCGCGAGGGGTAAGGATTTTTCGCAGGCAAATTTTCAAGGCAATGGCTGGTGTTAGTGCTTTAATCATCCCCGGCACCATGTTGTTATGGTGTCAGGATGATTGAAACACATTACTTCTATCATTACATTGTAATATAAACTGAAATAGTTCAACTCACCATAATGCAGAATCATTGGGAGCCCTGAGCGTGTCACTTGCCACCATCTCTTGTCACTTGCCACTATGCCTGCCACCAGATGGGGATGTCACTTGCCACGCTGCCTGCCACCAGATGGGGATGTCCCTTGCCACGCTGCCTGCCACCAGATGGGGATGTCCCTTGCCACGCTGCCTGCCACCAGATGGGGATGTCACTTGCCACGCTGCCTGCCACCAGATGGGGATGTCCCTTGCCACGCTGCCTGCCACCACATGGGGATGTCACTTGCCACCATGCCTGCCACCAGATGGGGATATCACTTGCCACGCTGCCTGTCACCAGATGGGGATGTCACTTGCCACGCTGCCTGCCACCAGATGGGGATGTCACTTGCCACGCTGCCTGCCACCAGATGGGGATGTCACTTGCCACGCTGCCTGCCACCAGATGGGGATGTCACTTGCCACGCTGCCTGCCACCAGATGAGGATGTCCCTTGCCACGCTGCCTGCCACCAGATGGGGATGTCACTTGCCACCATGCCTGCCACCAGATGGGGATGTCACTTGCCACCATGCCTGCCACCAGATGGGGATGTCACTTGCTACACTGCCTGCCACCAGATGGGGATGTCACTTGCCACGCTGCCTGCCACCACATGGGGATGTCACTTGCCACGCTGCCTGCCACCAGATGGAGATGTCACTTGCCACCATGCCTGCCACCAGATGGGGATGTCACTTGCCACGCTGCCTGCCACCAGATGAGGATGTCCCTTGCCACGCTGCCTGCCACCAGATGGGGATGTCACGTGCCACGCTGCCTGCCACCAGATGAGGATGTCCCTTGCCACGCTGCCTGCCACCAGATGGGGATGTCACTTGCCACGCTGCCTGCCACCAGATGGGGATGTCCCTTGCCACGCTGCCTGCCACCACATGGGGATGTCACTTGCCACCATGCCTGCCACCAGATGGGGATATCACTTGCCACGCTGCCTGTCACCAGATGGGGATGTCACTTGCCACACTGCCTGCCACCAGATGGGGATGTCACTTGCCACGCTGCCTGCCACCAGATGGGGATGTCACTTGCCACGCTGCCTGCCACCAGATGGGGATGTCACTTGCCACTATGCCTGCCACCAGATGGGGATGTCACTTGCTACGCTGCCTGCCACCAGATGAGGATGTCCCTTGCCAGGCTGCCTGCCACCACATGGGGATGTCACTTGCCACCATGCCTGCCACCACATGGGGATGTCACTTGCCACCATGCCTGCCACCACATGGGGATGTCCCTTGCCACCATGCCTGCCACCACATGGGGATGTCCCTTGCCACCAGATGGGGATGCCCCTTGCCACCAGATGGGGATGTCACTTGCCACCAGATGGGGATGTCACTTGCCACCAGACGGGGATGTCACTTGCCACCAGATTGGGATGTCCCTTGCCATGCTGCCTGCCATCAGAAGGAGGAGGGCGGAACAGCGGTGCAGGCAATGAGAGATGTCATCTCTCTCCCACGCCGCCGCACCGCTGACACTACAAGCTACTCTCAATTTTTTTTTAAATGGCGCAGAGCGGCGCAATCACGCTACTGCGCATGCGCCGCCCGGCCGAGCGCTTACGAGTTTTCCCGAGCCCGGCCGGCTTCGGAACGGCGCATGCGCCGTTGCGTGGTCGGCTCACGGCCATCTTTTCTATGGGCACTGGTGCCCATAATAGGCTTTACAGGCCAGCACGAAAGGGGGGGCGGCCGCGAAGTCGCTGCAGGAGCGGCGGCGCCCCTACACCACTGCCGCCCCGAGGCCTGGCCTCGGTGGCCTTGTGGTAAATCCGGCCCTGTCTATAAGACCCCACAACTCTCCTTCAGGCTGGAAAGATTGAGACTAAAAAAAAAAGTGACAGTTCTCTTTCTCTCCAGCCGAGATCTGGGCTTTGTTTACTTCCGCGGCCTGGACGTGACGTCAGAAAATTGTGCCGGGCCCCCGACGGTCATAAAGATGATTGGGGACCAACTGGTCATCGGAAATCTCTATGAACATCGTCAGGCGGCGGCGGATTCTTTCTCCGGGTTGCCAATCGCACGAGCGAGCCCGGAGAAGCATCGGAGGGCAGTGGGAAGTGGGGATGTCCCCTCCCGCTGCCTGTAAGAACGTTCTTACGGTGCACAGAATCTCCCCCGGCTGAAAAAGATGATAGCTGAATGATGCCTATAGCCTCGTCCAGAGGTAAACTCAACGGAACCCTAGACCCGGTGCCGGTGTAACAGAGGTATTGAGAGTGAAGGTAACAGCCCGCTTAAACCAGCAGCTCCACCGAGAGTTAGTGCTACAGATGGGGGTGTCATCCGGGATTTGTTGACCATCAATTTTCGCAACCCAGAGAGGTGTTTCACCGGGAGTTTACGGTGAGAGCTGGACTTTGTCAATTTTTCAGGAAGAGAAGAGGTTAAAAGTTGAAGGATTTTATTTCTGAATGCGTAGGCGGCGGGCGCTAGTAAAAGCCCGGGAGCTACGGGATCAGAAGAACAAGTGGGAGGAGCCTACCCTACTTGATACCGCGTGGGACGCGTGTGTGTGTTTGGCGCCAGAGAAGAAGAGAGGCCTCGTGATCGTGCTGAGAAGATCAGAGTGTGGCGATGTCTTTTTCAGCGATGCAGCCAATTATGGGACCAAGAATGTTCCCTGCAAGCACTGTATCGAATATTGTACTGACCGGAACCCTGCTTACGGACACTGGTGTTCGTCTGAAACCGCAGGGGAGGTTTGTTCTGTATACCTCAGGAGATATTGAAGGACTGGGCATGATCTGCCACCAATGTGAAGGACTGGCTGTACATCTCCGTCCATTTGGCCGATGTCCACAATGTGGAGAGTATTTGTTTGTGGTGGAGCAACCTACCATGTCACCCCGTGCTTATCGAATGGATTGGGCAACAGGTATCGCCACAGTAGAAGCTGCTACTACTACGGAGAAAGAACGGCAGGTCACTACTTTACCTGTTGTTGCCGAGAATGTTCCGGAGAGAGACACTGCTGTTGCCGTCTCATCAGCGGACATTGCTTTGAATTCTGTGTCCACCACGCCTGTCTCTGTTGTACCTGTCCAGAGGAAGGTGGGAAATGTGAAGGCTTCCCGCGGCCGTGGCCGAGGCCTACCCCAGAGACTACCCGAACCGGATCCAACAAAGTCCACGAAAGGGAACGGGTAAGCAGCTGATGGGGAATGTATCTGGGACTGTAAATAAGTATCTGCCAGCAGAAGAACTGGGAGATTCGGAAATAGAATCCTTGTCGGATCTTTCCGGTGATGATGACCTATTTGAGACTATGTCACAAGAGATGTTATGGGCACAAGGCGAGGATGTCGCCTCTGCTATGACTTTCCCTGAATGGACAGCCCTGAGTTCTGGGAAGACGTCACCCTGTGTGGAGCCACACAGCACTGTAAATGAGACATTGTCGAAAGTTGTTAGTTCACTTCAGACAATGGCTGGGTCTATGGTGAGCAAATCATTGGATTCATTGTGCCTCCTGGCATGGGGAAAAACAGATCTTTTCCCAAACTTGCACGTTTGCAGAGAATGTTGAACAAGCGTGTAGCTACGGAATATGGTTTGGAGTTCCCTTATGTCCCTCAGGACATAATGCAAGTGATTGAAGTTAACCGGGAACTTTGGTACAGTGAAGCTGTTTGGGACTATTTGTCTGTGCCTAAACCTTTCCGAAAGACTGGATGTTCTGTTAAAATGGATGAATGTTTTAGTGGATGTTTTATGCACTGGAACTTCGGTCGGCACATCTATGCTGACAAAGTAGTTATCTGCAGACCCGGAAAAGAGGACGTTGTATATTTCATTACTACAGTGGATAAACCGGGAAAGACACTGACCTTGCCAGATCCCCAGTTTTATTGGTGATTATGGACAAAAGAACTTTGGAGCTAGTTAGTTAGTTAGTGTCAGTATAAAGAGATCTTCGTGGTCAAGATCTGGATATTCATCTCAGTGTTTCAAATCCAAGGACTTCTTTTTGCTAGCCGGATTTCTTTCATTTGAAGGGAGAAAATTTTTTTTATACAGGGATGGAATCCTAAAGATTATTTTGATATAGATTATGGGAAGAGAGTCTCATTTTTAAATGAGGCTTTGCTCCTGAAGTTGTACAGGATATATGTGTGTTAATATGCTTTCTTTTTCAGGAACTATTTGATCCTCTATCAAGCTGTTAGGATTTTCAGCTAGATAGACAGTGAGGTTATGTACAGTCATAGGATGGTTTTGTTTACGGACGTGAACATATTGTTTTATAGATGTTAATCTTATAATGTCTTTCCACTGTCTTTCCTTCTTTATCTAATCCAAGTTTTAAGCTCAAATACCTACTCCCAGGCTTGGGAGTTATTATCATTATTTTTGGACAGACGTTGGGGACAACGTCTATTGTAGTGGGGGGCGTATGTAGCGCTGGTAGATTTATGATCTACCATTTAATAGGTAAATTTAGTAAATTGCTCGTTATAGGAAGTTAGATTTGCCTCTGTTCCAGCTTGGCTGACATTGCGTGTGGTTCCAAATTGTGCTGGTGGATGTCGTCATCATCGGCGGGTGTTGGAAAAGCAACGTGTTAAAGCGGATGAGTGCTCCTCTGTCCCGGAGACAACTCAGTGGAGGTTGTCCTCTGAATTGCATTCTGGGAGAGGGTATTTATGGGACAGATGCCATATTTTGGGGTTCGTTTTCAGCCACCTGCTGGCCCTCCTGGCCGACAGGTATGTGTTAGAGTACCACCTCGTGGTCCTCTGTTTCGGAGGCCCACGCCGCTGCGGCGCGTGGGTGGGCCCAGAAGCCTGTCTGGGGCCTACCACAGCAGCCGAGGAATGGTCCTGACCTGTCTATCCAGAGTGAAGAAGCTGGACAACCGAGAAGATCCCAGGGGAGGACCCGTCATGGAAGGATCATGCAGAGTGCTGGTGTGGAGAGGGGCCTGGTGACTCGGTTGGAGGACGTATCCTGAAGTAGTCTTATTACATGGTACTGCCGGGTTGGCTTAGAGGTCCAAGTACTGTGTCTGACATTCATCGTGAACCAATGCATCCTGTGGCAGAGGATCGTACGGGTTCATTTCAAGCAAGTCTGTGGCAGAGACTTTTGTTTGTGCTACGTACTGGCTGCTAGGCAAGTGAGAGAGGCCTATCCAGGCGAGCAAAGATCGTGTCCCACAAAAGGGGATTGCATTCAATTACAGTATCCAACTTTAAAGGACGTTCTAAAGAAACCTAAAGAAAGGTATTTGAGCTTCCCTGCAGTTTTCCTCCTGCCTCTTTCCTGCTTCCTTCGTTACTTGGTTCAATAAAGCATTGAAAACGTACTCAAGTGTTGGTGCTTATATCGTCCTGAGGTAAACTCAACGGAACCCTAGACCTGGTGCCGGTGAAACAGAGGTATCGAGAGTGAAGGTAACAGCCGCTTAAACCAGCAGCTCCACCGAGAGTTAGTGCTACACTCGAGTCAAGCACTTTTCTGCAGCAGAGAATGCCATTTTCCGAACCAACTTTGGGGAAACATATCTCGGGGCCACTTGGTGCTAGGAGCCCCAAATTTGGTGTGCAAACCCAGTGGAACTAGTACTACAACATATCCAAAGTCCCCAAAGTCGGTTCGGAAAATGTCATTCTCTGCTGCAGAAAAGTGCTTGACATTTTCCAAACCGAATTTGCGGCCCCGTATCTCAGGGTCACTTGGTGCTAGGAACCCCAGCTTTGGTTATGTTGTAGTGGTTAGTGTTTGCACACCAAATTTGGGGTTCCTAGCACCAAGTGGCCCCAAGATACGGGGCCCCCAAGGTTGGTCAACTGTGTCCATCTGCAGCAATGTCATTTCGGGACCCTTTGGGTCCAGAGACCCTAAATTTTGGCTGCAGCTAGGGGGCATCTAGGAACCCTTAACTACCGAGTTTGAAGTTTGGGGGACATATGGCTGTAAATGGGCACAGTGAGGCATGCAAATGGGCACAGTGAGGCTGCAAAGGGGTATTGTTGACCCTCTTTTCCACTTACAATAGCTGCGCATTTTTCACCCTATACTTATACGTGAGTATATACGGTATGTCTTAATAATTGAAAACCAAATAGTACCAGAGGAAAGTGTTGGCTAAAGAAGAGAGAGAATATATTATGGAAATAAGAGCAGACAGTGAGGGAGATAATATTGGCAGGGTATGGTGAAGGGGGAAAAAAAAGGATCTCACAGCCACCGTTCACAACACTAGAGTTAAATTCAGTGAGGAAAGTGGAAAAATAGCATTGGACCCATAGGGTTATCTCACTGGTACTGCTATCTTATAGCATTGATGTTGATGTAAATTACCTGGTTCCCAAGCAGACAGCTTCTACACTCCACGGTCTCCTTGGCTTGTATTGTAATGTAACAAAAATGGAAACTTAAGAGCCATACCACTGCTAAGAGGTCCAGATACAACAAGGAGACAATCCAAAAATGATCCATGTTTTGGGGGTCCAAGAGCGCCCCGTTTATCAGGGCTTGATTAATAACAATGTAAAAAGACTAGAGGTGAAATGGACCTTTAATTTTTTTCCAGTGTGACTGCAAGCACAGGCCTTGTTGCAGACAAAACTTGTGCTTCCTATAACATCAACCACTTGTACTGCGGACGTTGCTGCCTGCTTCTGGGTATAGGGTGCACTCATGCGCGCCCCCCTGCTGGCACCCGCTGTAATTGTACACAGTGGGAGCCTGTAAGCAAGTCCCAGTCAATGATTCATGGCCAGGACCTACTGATCGGCTGTGTACAATCACAGCTCAGAGCTCTGTGTTGACAATCAACACAGAGCTCTTTATAGAGAAAACGATCTCTCTGTTTCTCATCCCTGCAAAGTAGGGATGAGAAGCTAAGAGATCTATTGGTAAAAGCAGCACACTTTACACATATTACACAGTTAGGCACACATTTAACCTCTTGATTGCCCTAGATGTTAACCCCTTCCTAGTCAGTGTCATTAGTACAGTGACAGTGTATAATATTATCACTGATCACTGTATATATGTCAGTGGCAGTTAGTTCTCCCCCAGTGTCAGTTAGCATCAGATTGGTCACCGCACAATCACAGTCCCATTATAAGTCGCTGATCACCGCCATTAGTTGTATAAAAAAAATTCCAGTATATATGCCACGGTGCTATAACTTTCACGCAAACCAATCAATATACATTTATTGGGACTTTTTTTTTATCAAAGACATGCAGCAGAATACATTTTGGCCAAAATTTTTAAAGAAATTTAATTTTTACATTTTTTTATTGGATATGTTTTGTAGCAGAAAGTAAAAAATATTGTTTTTTTTTTCCAAAATTTTAGATCTTTTTTTTGTTTTTATCGCAAAAAATAAAAAAGCAGTGGTGATCAAATACCACCAAAAGAAAGCTCTATTTCTGAGAAAAAATTATAAAAAATGTTGTTTTTGTACAGCATTGCATGACCGAGCAATTGCCAGTTAAAATAGTGCAGAGCAATAAATGGCCTGGTCATGAAGTGAGTAAAGTCATCCGGTGGTCAAGCGGTAAAGGTCCAGTTCATTTCTGTAGCGCTACCCCCCAGGAGCCACTGGTGAATGAAATATCTCCCACCCTGCATAGCCAACAACCCAGAATTTTCCACAACACTCGAAAGTCAAGAAACAGACCTTGCAGCTTTGTTAAATTTATTAGGGGTGTTGAACTTGGATAAGGATTACGGTAATATGGGATGCCCACTTGATCAAAGTAGCAGAACTCTTCAGGGACACAACTATATACAGTCTGTATATGTACTTCTCTTCTACCTCCAGCACAAATCTTGCTTGTAGAACTCCCAGGACCAGGCGGCACTGTATGGATGGTCTGACAAGAGCGCAATCAGACCAGTAGCAAAATGCTCTTTGCAGGCAGGGACCGTGGGCCCATTTGGTAGTGTAGCAAAAAGTCCTAGTGCACAGCTGATCCCAGCACCATCTCTTCAGGCACTGCCAGCCCACCTGACTGCAGCTGCCCCTTTACTAGCCTTCCTGGCTAAGACTCCACAGTTCTCCAAGACTGGGTCTGCCTTCATCCCAGACTGCTCTCTCCCATGCCTCTCAGTCCTCTTGACTTTAACACTCACCAGCCCTCCTGGCTGTCTTCCTCCCTGGAGATTTGCCCAACAATGTCCTCCTTCTGTCCTCCACTTACTGCCGTGCCTCCAGACAGGACACCTCTGTGTGTCGTGAAGAGGGTCCCTTCCGCCCCCAAGCCCAGGCCCGAGGTCCATCCCCCCCAGACTAGGGGGCACCTACAAGGGCCACCATCCTCAGCTTCCACCCGAACTCCACTGCCCCAGCTAGGCTTATCCAGAGTATTTGAGGGGGCCTGCCCCCTGCCAACCCATCTGTTGGGGATTGGTCAGGCCCCTCAGAATACTCCCATTAGCTTCTCCTCACCTCTATTCCCATTTTTCTAGAATCTTCTGCAAGTTTCTAGAAGTAGGGGGAGGTCTCAGAGATGCTGCCTATGGGCCATCCAGCCCTCCCTAAATCATTCACCTGACCCAGATAAAACAACACTGGCTTGGCTGCCAGCCAAGCCTGAACAATTTACCTACTCTACCCAACAATACTATTCTAGCACACTAGGGGTGCTAAATTTCTAATCTATTCACATTGTTGTCAATCAAGCCCTGATGAAGGGGGCACTCTTGGACCCCGAAAATGTGAATTGGATTGGACTGTCTCCCTGACTTTTATTGGAATAATGTTGTATCTAGACCTCTTAGCAGTGGTGTAGAGCTTCAATTTCCATTTTTGTTAAATTCAGTGAATGGATGGAATGGATAGAATTTTTGGGCTCTACCCAATACAAAGATATGCTGACATAAGAGACAAACTGAATAATCAGATTCAGACCCCCTTTTTTAACCTTGTCCTAGAAAAGATGTATGATATCCCACTACTGTTTATGAATCCTGACCACTGCCGCCTCCCTCTTCTATGATAATCCAGTTATCCTACCACCACAAATTTTTATCTATTATTATCACATCATTCTAATTGTCACCTCGCTTGGACCTATGACCCTTTTTTCCCCAATTAAGTCTTCTTTTATTACACACCACCTTAACCACCCAACCTCATCTAGATGCACACACTACTTGGGCACACATTTACCTCTTTCCCTCCACATATACAATTTTGAAATGTACTGGAATTGCATCAAAGTGTCTCTGGCTGCACTTACACGCAATGTACCTCCTAGTTGATGTAGAGACTAACACATAACAGTGAGGAGACCACCTATTTGGTAAAGAAACATGTTCACTGTCAAGTACCAGATAAGAGACCGAGATGATGTGGGCTACCATCCTTATATCAATAGTTCAAGTGCTCCTGAAAGTAAGATAGGTGTGCTGTGGAATAGGAGGAACGCAAGTGCCTGATGATGCTGTCTGGGAGGAACCAGCAGGGAGTGCAGACAGGAGTATCAAGCAAGTAGTCGATGGGACCACAAGAAGCACAGCAGAAGTTAATGAAGAAAATAAAGCTTGGCAGTAGGTTTGGGACAGCAGGGTGCATTGGCAACATCAGAAGGCAAACAGCAGGAACACAAGCAGAAATCTGCAGCCAGATCTCAGAGTAGACCAGGGTAAGCACCTGGCAGGACTGAGTCAGAGGTCGTGGTAAAGTCACAGAGCAGTCCAAGCGCAGCAGAAATTGAGCTGTGAAGCACCAAATCATAGGCAGAATTGGAGTCAGAGGCAAAGCCAAGTTCAGGAACTGGATAAGCAGGGGTCCAACAGTGGTACAGAGAAAGATTCAAAGGCAGGTCAGGAGTGATCCAGGTTGGTAATGAAGAATCATATCATACAAAGCCCAACTCAGGTCCTAGGGTATTTACTGAAGACCAGTCAGCACTGATTCAGGCTGTCCTTTAAATCTGTTCTATGCCACCACTGTTAACATTGAGTGTGCACACACAATGAAGCACGTGTACAAAAGCACACAGTCCTGCCAGCAGGCACACACCCAGCCACTACTCTACATGCATAGCTGTGAGTCAACTAATGCGCCAGTGTCCAAGCTAGCTGGCTATTAGATATTCTCTGATAAACGCTTGTCTCAACAGAATACCAGTATATGCTGTACATGTGTGATTTGCACAGTGCTGTAATGCCTATGTTTCTGCAACCTGTACAAACATGTGGTTATACAAGTACTCCTGGTATATTTAAATAAACAATAAAAAATACACACCCTTTTCCGAAATAACATAAAATGAGTGATCCCAGTGAAGGCACCCAGCCAGAACCAAAACATAGCATAAACATAAGATATGTTTGGTAAAAGATTGAAGACCAGAACAGTAAAAAGTTCACATGGTGAATGTCCCGCTCATTTTATCATTTATGTGGTGAGCAGCTCTCGTCACAGTTGAACTGTAAGCTATGGGCATCGCTGAACAATGCAATGCAATGCTTTACCTATAGCACCCACTTTTCAAGGACACTTCATAAGCATACCCACAGGAGTCTATGCCTTAGAAGCAGTGGTCACGTGACTGCTCCAACTCTGCTCCATAGGCCGTGAGTGAGGCAGGTGCGGATCCGGGGGGGGAGCAGTGGGTCAATTGCCAACCCCCCCCCCAAGAAAATAGTGAGCAGGCTGTGCGGATGCCAACCCTCATCAGCCGTTGCTGCCACAGGAGACAGGGCAGCGGCGCCAAAACTGACAGGCTCTGTGAAGACACACAGGCAGAGCCGTCGCTGCGGGGGATTTCCACCCCTCCTTCTCCTCCTTGAGCCGAGCAGCTCTCATTCACCCAGCAATGCCCATTCCTATTGGCTACATTCAGGGCCAATGGCTGGGAAACTAACAAGAGAGGATTATGGGACATGTAGTCCCGGATACCAGCAGGCCCAGGAGGATTCCCTGAGAGTGCAATGCAGCCCCCAACATGCCGAGTGGGAGGGAGAAGAGGAGGAGGAGGCGAGAGAGGACCCTGAGAGTAGAAGAGGGACCACAAGACTGTCGGGTGGAGGGAGCCAGAGGCAAAGTGCCAGTCATTCTACTATATATCCCCCAAGGTAAGAACTTACCTCCAGGTGGGGGGATGAAAGGGGGGCGTGGATGCAGGCTTCTGTAGAGGTACAGGACCTTATCACTGACTGCTCCCACCCTGTCCTCCCCTCCACCTGGCTGCTCCCACCCTGTCCTCCCCTCCACCTGGTTGCTCCCACCCTCTCCTCCCCTCCACCTGGCTGCTCCCACTCTGTCCTCCCCTCCACCTGGCTGCTCCCACCCTGTCCTCTCCTCCACCTGGCTGCATCCACAAATACTTTTTTAAAACACTGTGTATTTATATGTGTGTATGTATATATAATTCAATTTTATGGTTGGCCCCCCTACTTTTGTCCCTGTCCCCCCATGTGCCCCTCCTAAATATGAAATCTGGAGATACCACTGTCTCTCACCACCCCCCTGCATCACCGCATTTCTGCGTCTAAAAGAAGACATTGCCATTACTGTGCAGGCAACAGAGAGATGACATCATCTCTCACTGCCTGCCCTCACTCTGGGACAACAGGGACACTGTCACTGGCCACTGGCAAGTGACAATCTGCATCTGGTGACAAGCAACTGTGGCAAGTGACAATCCCCATCTGGTGGTAGGTGAAAGTAGCAAGTGAAATGCTTAGGGCTCCCACTGATTCTGCATTATGGTGAGTTGAACTATTTCATTTTATATTACAATGTAATAATAGAAATAATGCGCTTCAATCATCGTGACACCATATTAAACATGGTGCCGTGATGATTGAAGCGCCAACACCAGCCATTGCCCCGACAAATTGCCCGCAAAAAATTTGGCAGTGCCCCTCCCGAGATTAGACTCTGGAGCCGCCCCTGGAGTGAGGAGCAGCTGTACAAACAGTGCACACTATACTGACATGCATGCTGTTCAGGAACTATATTCCTAGTATACATGGTTGTCCCATTGGGTGTTGGGATAGCCACACTGGTGGAATTATATTACTCCTGAAGTCTTGAAAATGACAGGGGTTCATATTTATAACAGTCAGGTGGCACAGGAGGAGACCACTGACAACTGATGACTCATCTATTGCTAAGGACATGGTGGCCAGCTTCCCGACCCGCTCCTTAGCAACCAGCTATATACAGTAAATGTAAAAAAAAAAAAAAAAGAAGAAGAAAAGATACACATCGCAAATCGGGGTAAAATTGCGGTAAAAACACAGTGCTTGCATTTTGGCTGTGGGTCCATTGAAGTCTATTACATGCAAAACGCTGCATTTTGCGGGAAAAAAGTCCCCAACTCTTTCCAAAAATGCAGAGGCACAAAAATGCATTGATGTGAACGTGTTCCAGAGGAACCCATGTTAAAAAAAATTCCCTGCATTTCTGCAAAATGCAAAAAGCATCCAAAAACGCATTCGTGTGAATCAAGCCTATAAAGCAAGGGAGGTACAAATACCTCCCAAATTAACCCTTTTCCGGAAGGTAGACAGTCCAAAGCATTTAGTAAGAGGCATTGTGAGTTTTTTGAAGTTGTAATTTTTTCCCACAATTTTTGGGAAAATGAAGACTTTTTTTTTTTTTTACACAAACTTGTCATATTAACAAGTTATTTCTCACACACAGCATATGCATCAGAGGCGGCCTGTCCATTGTGGGCGCACGGGCACTGCTCCCCTCTCCATGCCCCACCACCCTTCCTATCCATGCTCCCGGCCGCTTTCAGGATGCCGGGCACATGATCTCCTATGGCGGGGATGGGTGGGGGTGGGCCAGAGGCTCTAATAGGCTTCAAAATTGGTTGGGCTCGGAGCGCAGAGCACAGAGCACAGAGCATTGCATCCGGAGCCCATCTAGGTGTGTTGTAACAGTGAATGAACATTCGCTGTTGCAACACTGATCCTCCTCCCACCTAATCGGAAAGTGGGTCTGATACCCATCACCCAGTTGGCTGAAAGGACAGGCGATCCTATTAGATGCCTAGGAGGAGGAGAGGAGAAGCACAGCAGAAATGAGGAGGGAAAGAGCTTGATCCTCACTGATGCCTGGTGCCCTGATCACCGCTGCTCCATGGATGCCCGATCCCTGGATGCCCGATCCCTGCCACTGCTTGGTGCCCAATCCCCACCTCGGATGCTCGTCATTGCCCGCCCCATAGATGGGGTAAGTTTTGGTGGACCGACCGGCAGACAGCGGGTGGTGGGGTTGAGGTGCCGGGGGGGGGGTTGGTTGTTTGCTGCCCCCCCAAACAAAAAACACCCGCTGCCACTGATATGCATACTTGCAGTTACACCCCAAAATGCATTCTGCTACTCCTCCTGGGTATGGTGATACCATATATGTGAGACTTTAACACAGCGTGGCCACATACAGAGGCCCAACATGCGGGCAGCGCCATCAGGCGTTCTAGGGGCATAAATTACACATATAATTTCATGACAACCTATCACACTTCACACCTATCATACTTTTGAAGGCCCTGGAGCACCAGGACAATGGAAACGCCAACAAAATTACCCTGTTATGGAAAGCTAACACCCCAACGTATATATTCTTTGAGGCATTATGAGTATTTTGAACAGTTTATTTTTTCCACAAGTTTCAGGAAAACATAGAAAGAAAAATGAAAACGTATTTTTTTTTTTTTTACACAAAGTTGTCAATTTATAAGATATTTCTAACACATATAATGTACATAGCAAAAATGATACCCTAAAATACATTCTGCTACTCCTTTTGAGTATGGTAATACCACATGTGTGAGACTTTTACACAGCCTGGCCACATACAGAGGACAACATCCAAGTAGCACCTCCAGGCATTCTAGGAGCATAAATTACACATATAATTTCATGACAACCCATCACACTTTTGAAGGCCTTGGGTGGCAAAAATATGAATGCAATCTACTCACTAGGGGGAGAACTTCTGGGGGAATCTAGGATAGAAAAGGACCTGGGGGTCCTAGTAGATGACAGGCTCAGCAATGGCATGCAATGCCAAGCTGCTGCAAGCAAAGACAACAGAATATTGGCATGCAATAAAAAGGGGATTAACTCCAGAGATAAAATGATAATTCTCCCACTCTACAAGACTCTGGTCCAGCCGCACCTGCTGTATGCCATCTAGTTCTGGGCTCCAGTCCTCAGGAAGGAAGTGCTGGAACTGGAGAGAGTCCAGAGAAGGGCAACAAAGCTAATAAAGGGACTGGAGGATCTTAGTTATGAGGAAAGATTACGAGCACTGAACTTATTCTCTCTGAAGAAGAGACGCTTGAGAGGGGACATGGTTTCAATGTACAAGTACCGTACCGGTGACCCCACAATAGGGATAAAACTTTTCCACGAAAGGGAGTTTAAAAAAAAAAGCTTCCATTCACTAAAATTAGAAGAAAAGTGGTTTAACCTTAAACTGCATAGAGGGTTCTTTACTGTAAGAGCGGTAAGGATGTGGAATTCTCTTCCACAAGCAGTGGTTTCAGCAGGCAGCATCGATAATTTCAAAAAATTATTAGATAGGCACCTAATTGACCATAACATACAGGGATATACAATGTAATATTGACATAAAAGTGCACACACAGGTTGGACTTGATGGACTTGTGTCTTTTTTCAACCTCACCAACTATGTAACTATCCTGTCTGACGTCATATGACTTGCTGTCAGGATAATTTAACCCATTTGCGTACATCATTTTGTTATATGGCAGGCGGGAAGTGGTTAAATTATTAAGTGCAACAAGAGCTTTTGTCCCCCAATCCACTAGAATTCTAGCTATTCTGATTTGTTAACTATTTGGCACTTCCTGGAGTGATTAAACCTTGTTGACCTCCTCCTGCCAAGCACACATTCTTTTTGAACAGTGAGGTGGCCTGTCATAATGATGAGCCAACACAAATGCATAGGGGGCCAGCAGGCAAGCTTTTACACTACCGGAAAGTGTCAAAGATTTGTTTGGTCAGAAAGGCCTGGCATTCTGATGGCGAGGGGAGCTCTAGGTTCTGTTTGCAATGATGTGCAGTTTTGGTCATATACCATGACCAGTTGGTACAACTTTTTAACCATGATGTGACCTATTGCTTCTGCCATACTCTGTAAGTAAACAGACAGATCTAGGAAGAACGACCATTTTCAGATTGTGATGCAAAGCAGATGTAGCACCCTCTAGTGTGCTAGTGAGCTTTTTTATTTAGTGTAGGTAAATTTCCAGGCTTGACTGAGAGCCAAGCCTGGGTGTGGTATTTTGATCTGGGCTGGGAGTAGCTCAGTGTAGTGCTGGGGTGATTCACAGGTGGAATCACTGAGACCTCCTACTCCTTTCTAGAATGTTCCAGTGTTTTCTAGAAAGATTGGCTGGAGGGGAGGTGGAGCCACCTAGGTGTTCTAAGGAGTCCTGACCAATCCCCAACTTGGATTGGCAGGGGGCAGGCCTCCTTAAATACCCATGGTCAGCCCAGCTGGGGAGAAATTGTTTGGTTGGAAGAGCTGGAGATAGGGTGCTAGGCTGTTGGGACCTTTAAGAGAGCTCCCCAGTCTGGGGGTGACCTTGAGCCTGGGGATTGGGTGCGGACGGGGCCCCCCAAGAAATCGTGTAGGTGTCCTGGACAGGAGGCACAGGGGGAGCAAGAGAGGACAGCAAGGGAGAGCACTGCTAGGCAAGTCTACAGGGAGAGGAACAATTGGTTGCAGCTAGGAGGGCTGGTGAGTGACATGCACAGGCCTGAGAGGACTGGGGAGCATGAGAGGACTGGGAGAATGCAGTCTAGGATGGGTGCAGAACCAGAGGAGTGGACTGTGGTGTCATGGACAGTGGAGAAGGGCAGCTGCAGCCAGGAGGGCTGGCAGGGTCTGAAGATGGGTTACTGGGCTCAGTATCCACATGTAGGACAGCTAGCACCAGGAACTCTTTTATTTTTGATACACTATAGGGGCCCACAGTCCCTGCCTGAAAAGGGCAATTGCTGAGGCCTGGCTGAGCCAGTGTCAGGCCTAACTGTTTTTTGTGCTAGCTGTGCCTGAAAGCTCAAGCAAGTGAAGTGCTGGAGTCGAGACTGGAGTGTATATACCAAAGTGTACATAGTTGCCCCAAGTAAGTTCTACTAATTCTACTTTGCATCCCTTACTTCCCTCACCCCATCCAAGTTCAATCCCTTCAATAAAAATACAAAAACAAAGTACATGGACTGTTGTATGTCTTGGAGCCTCTGAGAGGTGAATGCTGGGCAGGGTGACAGGTGGACCACAATACTCAGCAGCTCCTACAGGGGTACCGCTGTACAGATAAATATAGCTCAGTTGAGGCATTGTGTATTAAATAGAGGTCAGCTTACCATGAGTTTTGCTAATTCTTACTGTTTGTCTAATTCCTGTAGTAAAGCCAAAGAAACAACTCAGTAGTATATGCCTTTACCAAACAAAAATGCATATACAAAATTATTATAATTTTAATACACTTAAAGTCACCTAGCTTACATTATAATTGGTCATTGATTTCTGTAGGAAACAGGACTCCAAAAATTTTATCTAAAAGTTTTTTGTCCTTCCCTCAAAAAGTTTATGGCTCTTTCCATTTGCTAGTATTGTTGGAACATGAGCAGTGCTGGTCTATATAAACCTTAGATGCTGTGCTAACAATTCATACAATTACGCAAATGTATAATTAAATATACTGGGCAAAAAATACTAAATTCATATATAATAAAGTGGTAGTGCAATAAATTATATGATCACTTGTCTCATTACATATACTGTAAAAAAAACTCCATATACTTCAAAAAGTGCTAATACACTAAATTATACAATAAACAATATTCATCTAAAAGTGCAAAAATATCATGCAAAAATCAAAAGAAAAAAAATCAAAAATCAAACATTTCCATTTCCCACCTACATCTACAGTGCCTTGAAAAAGTATTCATACCCCTTGAAATCTTCCACATTTTGTCATGTTACAACCAAAAACGTAAATGTATTTTATTGGGGATTTATGTGATAGACCAACACAAAGTGGCACATAATGGTGGAGTGGAAGGAAAACAGAAAATTGAATTCAAATTACTTAGCGTAATTTTTCTTTCCTGACGAGCTCCATGGCAGCACAGCTGGGCATAGGCTCATCCCCCCATGCCTCCAGGACTTAACTCATATAAATTTGAGCCCACCTTTAGCCTCGGAGTTCTGTAACTAGTCCTACCAAGCTGTGTGGGATCTGTGCTGCCATGGAGCTCATCGGGAAAGGAAAATTACGGTAAGTATTTGAATTCACTTTTCCGTTTTCCTGACGGCTCCATGTCAATACAGCTGGTAACTAACTAGCCAAAACAGGGGAGGGATAATGCTACACACTCCTCAATTCTGATTAAAAAAACAGGAGCCAGGATGCCTCTGCCAAACTCAACTGTAATTAAGCCATGAATATGAATATTTTGGTGCCCACGTAGCTGCCTTGCAGATAGTTTCAGACACTCGGCCTGCTGCCACTCTCAAGGTTCTAGTGAAGGGTGCCGTGATTCTCCTGGCACGGCGAACCCTTTCAACTTGTAGGCCAAGGAGATGAGCTTTACCAACCAAGAGGCAATAATCTTGCTGGGAAGCAGCAAAATCATTATATGTTCCACCTGGAATGACAAACAGATGCGCCGACTTCCTCAATGGCAGAAGTCGCATTGATTAAACATTTTAAAGCTTGGCGCACATCCAATGGTCTAATTTCTTGAGTATTCCCCAAAAGGAACATAGGAAGACAACCTCTTGTGTGATATCCAATAGTCATCCACAGGTGACTCCTCTACCTTCTCTGGAAATGCTGGTCTTTTGAGGGGGATGGCATAATGGCACAACAGTAAAGCAAACATGAGAAGCCACCAACAGGTTATTGCCATGTGTGAACAAAGTGTTACCATGTGTACCTGTCATGCAGAGTACTCCCTATAGAGGAGCTAAGGCTATACATAGAGGCTGCAGGGAGCAAGGCACCACAAAACACAGTAATGCAGCATTCATTTGGATACAAAGCATTTTTCAAATTTAGCTTACCCATCCTCCGTCATCCGACCGTAAACACCGGCACAGCGTGGGTGTGCGTGCATAGGGGAGACTCTGCCAACACCACTGCCCACTTTACATGGACCCAGCGGACGCCAGACAAGGCTGTTAGCCCTGACAAAAGCCGTCTCGAGGACCAACAGTGGGGCTCCCTGGATTTTGGGTCATTGAGCCGAGACACCAGGGACTGCGTCCAGTCTAATCCACACAAGGACGGACGGCCAACCATTTAGACCAGGTAGAGGAGCACACCTAGGTCCTGTGCATAGGAGGAAAAAAGAAGAACGCCAAGGCTGTAGGTAGGCTCAAATTTATATGTGTTAAGTCCTGGAGGCATGGGGGGCGGAGCCTAAACCCAGCTGTGCTGACATGGATCCGTTAGGAAAATGGTTTTTAACATTTTTTACAAATAAATAGTTGGTAAATGGTTTTCAACATTTTTTACAAATAAATATGTGAAAAGTGTGGCGTGCATTTGTATTCAGCCCCCGAGTCAATATTTTGTAGAACCACCTTTCGCTGCAATTACAGCTGCAAGTCTTTTTGGGGATGTCTCTCTAGTGAAACTTTTGCCCATTCTTCTTTGCAAAATAGCCCAAGCCTTGTCAGATTGGATGAAGAGCATCTGTGAACAGCAATTTTCAGGTCTTGCCACAGATTCTCAATTTGATTTGGGTCTGGACTTTGACTGGGCCATTCTAACACATGAAAATGCTTTGATCTAAACCATTCTATTGTAGCTCTGGCTGTATGTTTAGGGTTGTTGCCCTGCTGGAAGGTAAACTTCCACCCCAGACTCAAGTTTTTTGCAGACTCTAACAAGTTTTCTTCTAAGAGTGCCCTGTATTTGGCTCCATCCATCTTCATATCAACTCTGACCAGATTCCCTGTCCCTGCTGAAGAAAAGCATCCCCACAACATGATGCTCTCACCACCATGTTTCACGGTGGGGATGGTGTGTTCAGGATAATGTGCAGTTTTAAACTTGTCCACAACTTTATCCCTGACCTGTCTGGTGTGTTCCTTGGTCTTCATGATGCTGTTTGTTCACTAAGATTCTAAAACAAATCTCTGAGGGCTTCACAGAACAGCTGTATTTATACTGAGATTAAATTACACAAAGGTGGACTCTATTTACTAATTAGGTGACTTCTGAAGGCACCACTTTTCAGATATTTATTTGTAAAAAAAATTGAAAAACATTTATCATTTTCCTTCCAATTCACAATTATGTGCCACTTTGTGTTGGTCTATCACATAAAATCCCAATAAAATACATTTACGCTTTTGGTTGTAACATGACAAAATGTGGACAATTTCAAAGGGTGTGAATACTTTTTCAAGGCACTGTATTTCTGCATGGGAAGCTTTTCTGACTACAGACTCTAGATGGCAGCGTAGTAGACATTAAGTTTCATATCTCAATTATGTTAAAAAGTCAGGCTATTGTTGACTCTTCTTGACACTATGCTAACAAGCCTGAGTCCAGTGTTCAACAGGAGCTCTTTGGGTTTTGCATTGATTTCCTAAAACAAAACACTATGTTCAAAGAATAGTGATTATGACTCCACTTTAGTGCTGCTATGCAAAACCTATGATTTAGTGGAGATACAAAAGCATGTATAGAGAGTATCCTGACCTCCAGATGCCTGTACTCATACCATCCCACAGCAATGGGAACAAATTGCCATTTACGTAAAATAGAAAACATACCACTGCTAGGGTTTCGCTTAACATAAATGTATTATGTGATAATTTGATGATTGATTGCTGTAAATTGCAGCCACATTCCCCTAATAGTTTTTCAGGTTGTTTCTTTATGAGTGGGCCCTCCAGAATGTATCCCTCAGGTGTGCTTTGTAAATGGGAAAAGAAAGGGTGAATAATCGTAAAAGCTTCTAACAGAATTATTGCATTATAAAGAAAGAACACATTGCCATGTTCTTTCTGATTCTCCTAGAGGACAAGTGCATTGTTCTTAAGCTACATGGGGTGAAGGAAACACTAAGCCTGTCAAACCAATGTACAGTACCCTAGCAATTCATGCCACATGGTAGCTTGCATGTTCTGTCTATGTGTGAGACTTTAAATCATATGTCACAATGTTCAGTGTTAGATCTAGGACATAACTCCTGCAGACCTCTCCTGCAGTGGTTCATCAAAGACAGACATTAAATGTTTCAAGAAGTATCAGATGGAGGCAACCTTTTCCTCTGAGGTCAGCCTATATGGGAACAACACGTTCATGAAACATAAATATTGGTACTATCTGTTCTACTGTATGCTGTGAGTTGTAGCACTAGATCACTGGTGGTCAACATTCTTGATACAGAGGGCCTCAATTGTAGCTCTTCAAATCATCAAAGGGCCACACATACTATTCAGTGAAAGTATTGCTACAGAAAATTGACAGAAACTGAAGATATGCAATAGGAGATGGACGGGGACAATAGATATGCTATAGGTGTACTAGAGTAGAGAGTGGGAAGGACACCGGCAAATGCAGTTTCTGTTGTTTACACTGGTTTTACTGGTACCACATCCCCTCCACTTACCAACCGGTCCATAGTAAAAATACATCATTACTATGACATTTAATACCGGTGCTAAGGCAAGAGATAGCTGCTATAACCTTGTCGTCATTTTTTGCTATGGCCAGTTCTGCGTCTGAAGTGGTCCCAGTGCTGTGCTTTTGGCCTAGATGGACAAGGCCCAAGCCTAGGGCGGCACTTTGCGCGGGGGGGGGCAAAAAATCAGCCTGCCCCGCACGGAAAAAGCACCTGCACCCTTCGCCCGCACGCAGGGCTGCCATCGTACAGCTGAAGAAAGCAGTGGCCTTGCTTTGGGGGTGCGGGGTGACACCAGGAAGCAGTTTTAGAGGGTGCCGTCGACCCCCCATCGATAAAGCGGTGACTCGGCAGCGGCACTGTGACAGGGAGAGGAAAGCTGTGAGCTGTCTGTGTATCTCCCTCCCCCGCTCCCCCTCCCCTTTTTCCTGTCAGCCAAAGAGTGAAGAGAGAGAGAGCGGCTCTAATGCTGCCCAGCTTCCTGCCCACTCTGTTTCCCTCCCTCCCAATTTGCCACAACAGAGGACCAATCAGAAGACACTGGGGGCATCATGGGAAATGTAGTCCCTGAAGATTGGCGGGTGGCCCTAGTGTGTCCACAGAAAGCATGTTACAGCTCCCAGCATGCACTCTGCGGGGGGGGGGGGGAGCCTGGAACCCAGCAGAGGAAGCAGAGGAATTGAGTGCTACAGGAGAAGAGGAAAAGAGAGTACTGTGCTGGGGGAAGCCAGAGAGAGAGCCACGCTGTACCAGCACCACCAGAGAGAGAGCCACGCTGTACCCACACCACCAGAGAGAGAGAGCCACGCTGTACCCACACCACCAGAGAGAGAGCCACGCTGTACCCACACCACCAGAGAGAGAACCACGCTGTACCCGCACCACCAGAGAGCCACGCTGTACCTGCCCCACCAGAGAGCCACGCTTTACCCGCACCACCAGAGTGGGAGCCATACTGTATCCACACCACCAAAGGGGGAGGAAGAGCCACTGCAAGGGTACAGATATTCTACACTACTGACTAGAGTTGGCCTGGGCAACACAAAGCGAGCGAACGTCCAGCCAGAGAGATCACTGTTGCAGTTTTGCTGGGTTTGGTAAGAGGGCCTGTTGGCCATTATCTATTACTGTTCCTAGGGACTGAGCCATTAGGAAGTGCCTAACCTGCTATCCTCTAGGCTTTATTGACCGCCACAATGAGCTCCAATGCTGGGCCATTCCTCGGCTCCAATGTTCTAGAATACACAACCAGGAGGTGGAGGCAGAGGAGGGAAACAGCTTCAGTGCAAGAGCCACGCTGCTGGTCTGAGGTCTGTGTATAGTTTACAGTGGAGGGGGACACAGTAACCGCGAAGGGGAGGGCAGATAACAGATGCACACATGGAGTGACGGGAGGGGAGGGTAAGGGGATATGTGCTGCGTGCTTTGGGAGGGGAGAGGATATGTGCTAGAGGGGGGGTCTGATGCCCCCCCCACCACTAGCACATGTTCTCTCCTCCCAAAGCACCCAGCACATACCCCCTTTCCCCCCAAATTAAAAGATGCCGTGTCCCTCTCTGTCCTCCTCTTGCGGCGTTCCTCTCTGTCCTCCTCTTGCGGCGTTCCTCTCTGTCCTCCTCTTGCGGCGTTCCTCTCTGTCCTCCTCTTGCGTCGTTCCTCTCTGTCCTCCTCTTGCGTCGTTCCTCTCTGTCCTCCTCTTGCGGCGTTCCTCTCTGTCCTCCTCTGTCCTCCTCCCATGAAGATGACAGGGCGGGTCTTTAAAAGGAACGGGTGTAGCCTTGACAGGAAGGGGTGGGTCATATTTAAATTAGGGGGTGCTCCAGTTTAGTCAGGCCTAGGGCAGCACAAAACCTAAATACACCACTGAGTGGTCCCACAGGTGGATTCACCGCCGGATCCCTTTTAGAAGCAGCAGAAGGGGTTCCCCTCCCGCCGCTTCCCAGGCTTACCGGACCCATCTGTAACGCCTCGGAACGATCTGATGCAGATGAAAGTCTAAAAATAAAATGTAAAATAAATAAGTTAAAAAAAATTAAAGCGCCCTATCCCTCCATGCTCGCGCACAGAAGCAACCACATGCGCAAGTTGCGCCCAAATATATAAATGGTGTTCAAACCACACATGTGAGATATTGCCACTATCGTTAGAGCAAGAGCAATAATTCTAGTGCAAGAACTCCTTTGTAACTCTAAACAGGTAAGCTGTAAAAAAAATTAAAGCGTTGCTTCCACGAGCATATGCAATTTTAAAGCAATGCTTGTTAGGTATCTATTTGCTCAGCGTAACATCATCTTTTACATTATGCAAAAAAATTGGGGTAACTATTGTGTTTTTGGTTCTTTTTTAAGTTCATTAAAGTATATTTTTTCCAAACAAATTGAAAGACCGCTGCACAAAGACTGTGTGACATAAAATATTGCAACGATCCCCATTTTATTCTCTAGGGTCTCTGAAAAAAAAAAAAAATATATATATATAGATATATATCTATATAGATATAGATATATATCTATATATATATGTATTTAATGTTTGGGGTTCTAAGTAATTTTCTAGCAAAAAATACAAATTTAAACCAAAAACCAGCTAATAGGACTTTAAAGGTACCACACCAAACATTTAAAATTCATATTTTAGTGCGCATGCGCGCGGCGCCGGAGCAGGACATGCTGTGACCGAGCTCCGTAAGCCCCGACCTAAAAGAAGCTATTAACAGCTTAACGGGACGCCACCGGATCGCTAGCATACATCCCGGGAGCGGATCATGAAGCGGGGGACCGTGGGGAGCTCCAAGAAGGCCGAAAAACAGCCACAACAGCCCCGCTCCACTCGGGCCCAGCAGCAATCCCCTCAGCCTAAGATGGCGGCCGGAACACAGAGGGGAACACATGGAACAGAATACCATGCGGAGGGACGGACACCGGAGCCCGGTAAGGTGCGGGGGATGGAGGAGGAGGGATGGGATGTCTCCCGATCCCAGCAACATTCCCCACAGCTAGCACCCCCATTAAACCAGAGGGCCCAGAAGAAGATTGGCGCCTCATCACAGCCAAGGCCTTCCATCACACAGATGGCGCCCCAGCAAAGTACCCATCCGCATCCAGAAACATCCATAGATGATTTGGGACGGGACCCCTTCTCGTCCCAATCCCAGGAAGAACCACAGACCCCCAGACAAGCCGATCTGAATATGTCTCCCCTGTCAGTTTCTCCAGACAGAGCGCAGTTTAATAACTCTCCTGCCTCATCTACAGACAGACACATGGCAGAAATAGCAGAAATAGCACTAAGCCAAAGTAGCTCAATACAACCTCAAACATCAGAACCCGCTGCTTACTCCGGAGATGCCATACTACTTGCTAGATTTTCAACCCTCCTACAACAGGAACTTTCCAAAGCTTGCACAATCATAACCACAGGGATAAAAGATGATTTCCAAAACATAGGAGACAGGCTAGATACCATAGAATCCAAAATGGATGGTACTGTAAAAAGAGTTAATCAAAATTCCAGAATGATTTCATCATTACAAGACCAATTGGATCAAGCCAATGCCAAAATTGAAGACCTTGAAAATAGGTCGAGAAGATATAATTTTCGCGTGCGTGGCCTCCCCGAATCTATAACTGACGTGGAAGGAGTTGTTCATGCTCTGATGAAGGATCTAATACCTGACATTACACCACACCAGCTGGAATTAGATAGGGTCCATAGAGCCCTCACGGCTCCCAGACCCGATGGATTGCCACGTGACGTGATAGTCAAACCTCACTTTTATCGGGTCAAAGAAAAAATAATGCTGGAAGCAAGAAACAAAGATGATATTTTGCTACAAGGAAGTAAAGTACAGATCTTTGCGGACATATCACAGACGACGATCCAGAAGAGAAGACAACTGAAACCCTTGCTGACTCACCTGATTAACCATCAGATTAAGTACCGCTGGTCCTTTCCATTTAGACTGTCCTTTACGTACAGAGGGAAGTCACATTCATTTACAAATTTTCAGTCGGGAGAGGAACTACTCCTAGAATTGGGAATAATCAATAGAGATTCCCATCACTCCGACTCCCCAAATAATGATGGTCGCCCGATCTCCCCCATATGGTCTCAACAAAGAAGATCATCTTCAAAGAAATCGCATCCTTTCACCTGAGCGCCCAACAATATCTCAATAGATCATCTTCCATACTACTCCGACAAATCTTGCCGGATGCTGATATAAAACTACCGAAGGATTTCTATCTGCAAAAAATGACTACAGACTGCCTTAATACCTAATCAGGCGAACAATTTGATAATACATCGACCCCCTCCCCATCCCCTCCCCCCCCCCCCTCCTGCTTCCTCTTCTATGAGTCAGGTTGGAGGTCTGGTCCCCTCCTCCCCCCTCTACTTAAAGAAAATGCTCTTCATTTGGGAACTCTCCCCCCCCCCTTCCAAAAGAAAAAGAAAGGGAAATTTTTTGTTTTTTTTTCCCTTTTTTTTTTTTTTTTTTTTTTTTTTGACCCACACCCGTCTCCCCCTGTTCTTATTTTGGGTCCTTTTCAGTTACAGCACAAGAAAGGTCGGGGCAGTAACACATGCCACTCCTAGTGAACTTGCCTCTACTCATTGAGTGGAGGCAACTTTACAATATTATGGGGCTGAAAACCCCTGAGATCGCACTACCAAATAGTGCGATGGTTATTTTTTACCTAAGGGTACTGTTGAATTGTTATGGTTATAGTTTAACGAACAAAGCGCAATATATCTCTAACTCTATTTCTTCTCTTTTTCCCCTTCTAATCTCTCTCTCTCTTGGTGCACTCCTGATACAGAAATGGATTCTTTCTACACAGCGGAGAAGATCTCCAAAACGTGAGTACGGTTTACCGACCAAATATGACCAATAGATCCTCCACTAAATTCAACATATTAACACATAATGTACAGGGTTTGAATGCACCGGTTAAACGAACCAAAGCCTTCCAACAATACCACAAAATGAGAATAGATATCTTACTACTTCAAGAGACACATTTCTCCAAAACATCTGCACCTAAATACTTACACGCACGATACCCCACGTTTTTTGTGTCGAACGGACCAGATAAAAAACGGGGAGTAGCAATCTGCATAGCGAAACATATACCATTTTCTCCCATTAACATCATCCGGGATAAAGAAGGACGTTATATTATGGCTAAGGGGAAAATACATGATAAGGTAGTTACATTACTCTCCTACTACGCCCCTAACACAGGACAAAAACAGTTCCTACACACAATGCTAACGACAATAATGCCACATGTGGAAGGTCACGTGATCTTAGGAGGAGATAGCAATATTTCTTTAGATCAAATACTAGACAAATCCAACCCAAGCAAAACGCTCCTAAAACACACCCCGAAACAAAGTGGAGAGATTGCTCGTTTACTCCATAGTTATGACTTGATCGACGTATGGAGAAATGCCCATCCCACGTCCAGAAACTTCACGTTTTATTCCCATGTCCACAAGACATACTCCCGCATAGATCATTTATTTACACTCTCCCCACTACTTTCATTTATCTCATCGACTAAAATCATCCCTATGGCTTGGTCTGACCATTCATCAATACAAATCACTCTTGTTGATTTATGGTCAAAATCAGCACCGTCGTCGTGGCGATTAAACGAATCCTTATTGAATGATCCCATCATTGAAAAGGAGATAGAGCTAGCTATTAAGGAATATTTCCAAAACAATCTCCCCTCATCCCCGTCCCCTACGATAACATGGGCAGCACAGAAGGCCACCATTCGTGGTAAGTTGATTCAGCTTGCCTCTAGAGCAAAACGAGAACGCGAACTTACGATAAAAAAACAAACAGAAGAACTTCAACGCCTCACACGGGACCAAAAGACTAATCAAGCCGTTGATCTTAGAGACCAGATTGATACCGCACGCACAGCCCTAAATATGAGCCTTACCACAAAAGCGGAAAAAAATATAAGATGGGCTAAACATAGATACTATACCATGGGAGATAAACCAAATAAACTTCTAGCTCGGAAACTAACTCCTAGACTTTACACACCAGCTCTACCCAAATTGCGTCTACATAATGGTCAGACTACACAGGATCCACAATTAATACTACAAGAATTTTGTTCTTTTTACTCCAAATTATATGATACTCCTACACCTCTACAGGCAAACAAGGCTGAGGAATTTCTCAGTGATATTACATTACCCACATTGGAACGGGATCACACAGAACTAATGGAGGCGGAATTCACAGCAGGAGAAGTGGCCGCAGCTATTAAACACATAAACCCCTCCAAAGCACCGGGCCCCGATGGTTTTTCTGGACATTATTACAGAAAATACACTGAAATATTAGTTCCCCATTTATGCTCTTTCTTCAATGAGATTAGAAAAGGAAACCCACTCCCATCACATGAAAATACTGCCTATATTCATATAATACCCAAACCAAATAAAGATCATGGAGACTGTGCAAATTACCGCCCAATATCGCTAATTAATTTGGACTTAAAGATAATGACTAAAGTTTTGGCCACTCGAATGAATTCATTTATATCCAAATATATTCACCCAGACCAGGTGGGATTCGTACCCAATCGTCAGGCCTCAGATCAAACTAGAAGAATCATTAATATAATATCTGCTCTGAACTCAGGGTGGGACGGGGGAGGCCAGAGAGGAGCACTTTTGCTCTCTCTGGACTTACACAAGGCCTTTGATTCCATTTCATGGGACTATCTATTTTTCATATTGAAACGCTATGGGTTTGGTCCTAATTTCTTGAAGACATTAGAAAACGTTTACCATACTCCCACAGCACACCTAATTGTCAAGGGTTTCCGGTCTCAGCAAATAGACATACACAGAGGAACCAGGCAGGGATGTCCGTTGTCCCCCTTGTTGTTCATTCTAGCAGTGGAACCATTAGCTATAAAGATACGAGCCCACCCAGACATACTGGGAGTGAGGAGTGGTGACAGGGAACATAAGTGTGCGTTATTTGCAGATGACCTGCTGCTGCTCCTCTCCTCTCCGATCACCACACTACCTACCGTGCACATATTACTAACACACTTCACGTCAATCTCAGGCCTAAAAGTAAATCATTCGAAATCCCAAGCCCTTAATGTACGATTACCAACACACATAATTCGTGCTTTACGAAACTCATACACATTCCAGTGGAAAGATACAGCTCTTCCATATCTAGGTATCTTTCTTACCCCATCGCTAGCCACATTATATAAACATAATTACCCCCCCTTATTTAAAAAACTATTGGAGGATCTCAAAAGATGGTCAAATAATCCCCCATCCTGGTTCGGTCGACTGTACTCATTAAAAATGACTATTCTTCCAAAGGTGTTATACCTGTTCAGAACCCTCCCCATAGCAATAGACAGAGCAGACCTAGCGAGGTTCCAAAATAAACTCCTGGAATTTATCTGGGGAAACAAGAGACCCAGGGTGAATAGACGAACATTATACACCCCCAAATTGCAAGGGGGATTGGGGGTACCAGACCTGATAAAATATTACCATGCAGCACAATTAGCACAGCTAACACGATTCCATACCCGACAATCAAACCCACTTTGGATGAAAATGGAAAAAGCTTTATTTCCCAATAAGGAGATATGCCACCTAATGTGGATGAAACCGAAGGACAGACCGACAATAATGTGTCCGACACTGTCCTTGTCATTCGATCTGTGGGATAGACTAGCAACTACTTATAAGTTTAAATCTCCTCATACTCCATTGGCCCCATTATTAAATAATCCTGTCTTCGCCCCGGGTCTCTGCCCCCACGAGTTTAAATGGTGGACTAACAAGGGACTGTTACGGATTGCAGATTTATGCGACCACAGAGGGGTTATATCTAAACAGGTTCTGCAGGAAAAGTACCAACTACCGAATACAGAAATATACCGCTATTCCCAGATAGCGCACTTTTTAACTACATTAAACCGTAGTTCGGATCTAACTAAATCCACTCAAATGGAAAATTTCTGCAGAACCATAGATAAGCACTCGGGCCACATATCATTGATATATGGTATTTTATCATCATCCTCTCAGAAATTGTTTTATATGGAAAAATGGGAACAAGATACAGGTATCAACCTAACAGTTGAAGAATGGCACAAAATATCTCTCCAGGCTTCTAAGTCATACATTAATACCTCCTTAATAGAGGCAAACTACAAGGTCCTGGTGAGATGGTATATGGTTCCAGTGAAAGTGGCAGCTTTTGTCCCGGGGGCCTCCCCGCAGTGCTTTAGAGGATGCAACAACGAAGGCACCATGATACACACATGGTGGTCCTGCCCAAAAGTACGTAGATTTTGGATCCGTACATACAATTTTATATATTCATTAACCCAAGTGAACTTAATGAAGTCGCCCTTGCAAGCGCTGCTGGGACACCCAGTAGATGGCACATCGAAATATATGCGAAAACTCATAAATTTTGTGTTTGTTGCAGCAAGAATAGCGATAGCGAAATCATGGAAGTCTCCAACGATTCCCTTTTATCTCATCAAATCCAAACTGTCATGGATTATGGTTAATGAACGTTTGTCCGCTATATTAAATGACAAAATGCATTTGTTTGAAAGAATATGGGACCCTTGGTTAAAATATATCTCGAATACATAATGCGAGGGAATACTTAAAACTCCCTCACCCTAAGACAGGAGTGCACCTCCCCACCCTTTTCTTCTCTCTATCCTCTACTTCCTACTGTTCTATCCTTTTCCTTCTTGTAACTCTATCAAATATAATAAGCATTAAAGAGTATAGGGTTGATCGAAGCCCTAAAGCTGTTATGGGAGGATCATATACAAGTTGCACTAGGGTGGGGAGCTTGGGAGTGAGAATTCTCCTCCTGAGACTCCTCAGGCTATACATGAAACGCCATAAAGAATTAACAATCATATGGAATTATCTGTCGTGTAACCTCCCTATCTCTTTCATTTCGTTCTTTTTATTTTTGTACGGTTATTTTGTATAAATGTCTTGTTGTTGGTTCTTATACCTCAAACAGAACATGTAAAACTTTATTTTGCGTAAAATCTTGAATAAAAATATTGGAAAACAAAATTCATATTTTTATTTTACAAATAATACTTTAAAAAGTTTAAAATGAGAAACACTCTAATGCCCTGTACACACGGTCGGACATTGATCGGACATTCCGACAACAAAATCCTAGGATTGTTTCCGACGGATGTTGGCTCAAACTTGTCTTGCATACACACGGTCACACAAAGTTGTCGGAAAATCCGATCGTTCTGAATGCGGTGAAGTAAACGCGTACGTCGGGACTGTAAACGGGGCAGTAGCCAATAGCTTTCGTCTCTTAATTTATTCTGAGCATGCGTGGCACTTTGTGTGTCGGATTTGTGTACACACGATCGGAATTCACGGATTTTGTTGTTGAAAAATTTTATAGCAAGCTCTCAAACTTTGTGTGTCTGAAATTCCTATGGAAAATGTGTGATGGAGCCTACACACGGTCGGAATTTTCGACAACAAGGTCCTATCACACATTTTCCGTCGGAAAATCCGACCGGGTGTACAGGGCATAACTCATAGGTGTCAATTTTAAGAAAACAGCAGTTACATATGTTGATAGTTAGACCCCTTTCACACTCAGGCGGTGCGGGCGTTAGCAGTAAAGCGCCGCTAAAACTAAACGCTGTTATTGCGGCACTTTTCAGATGCTAGCAGGGTGCTTTTAACCCCGCTAGCGGCCGAATAAAGGTTTAATAGCGCCCGTGTTGCAGCACTGCGGAAGCGCTTTGCAGGCACTTCGGCAGAGCTCTCCATTCATTTCAATAGGCAGGGGCGGTGGAGGAGCGGTGTATACACCACTCCCGCACTGCCCCAAAGATGCTGCTTGCAGGACTTTTTTTCCCTCCTGCAAACGCACCGCCCAAGTGTAAAAGCACTTGGGTTTTCGCACTAGGGAGGCTTGAAAGGCGCTTTTTTTAGTGCTAAAAAGCCTGAAAAGCACCCCAGTGTGAAAGAGTTCTTAATGAATACATCCCCAGAGAGTTCAGATGGGGTGTTCCATTTGGAGATTTTTGTAAAATAAAAATGTGAATTTTAAATGTTTGCTGTGGTACCTTTAACCAGGGCTTTTTTTCTCAGAGAAAAGGTGGAGGAACTCACCCCCCTCCCCTAGGTTACGCCTGTCTCTGCCCCCCTAGAACCACCCATTGTCTCCACCCCTACACAACAAGCACCGCCCCCTTTAGAGAACAGGAAACCAAGTATAATTAGGGGGATATATAAAAGATTTTGTATGGAATTTGTTAATAAAAAGCAAAGAAGTAAAATGTACAAAACATTAGAAATATCCAGTAATCAAAGTAATCTCAGAGGCACTTTCATATATCCCCATATTCAGCAAGAGACAGCCCACATATATACACACACAGCAAGAGACAGCCCACATATATACACACAGCAAGAGACAGCACACATATATACACACAGCAAGAGACAGCCCACATATATACACACACAGCAAGAGACAGCCCACATATATACACACAGCAAGAGACAGCACACATATATACACACAGCAAGAGACAGCCCACATATATACACACAGCAAGAGACAGCCCACATATATACACACAGCAAGAGACAGCACACATATATACACACACAGCAAGAGACAGCATACATATATACACACACAGCAAGACACAGCTCACATATATACACACACAGCAAGACACAGCACACATATATACACACAGCAAGAGACAGCACACATATATATACACAGCAAGAGACAGCACACATATATACACACACAGCAAGAGACAGCACACATATATACACACACAGCAAGAGACAGCCCACATATATACACACAGCAAGAGACAGCCCACATATATACACACAGCAAGAGACAGCACACATATATACACACAGCAAGAGACAGCACACATATGTACACAAGGGAAGAGACAGCCCACATATATACACATAGCAAGAGACATCCCACATATATACACACACAGCAAGAGACAGCCCACATATATACACACAGCAAGAGACAGCCCACCTATATACACACAGCAAGAGACAGCCCACATTATATACACACACAGCAAGAGACAGCCCACATAATATACACACACAGCAAAAGACAGCACACATATATACACACAGCAAGAGACAGCACACATACTGTATATACACACACAGCAAGAGACAGCCCACATATATACACACACAGCAAGAGACAGCACACATATATACACACAGCATAAGACAGCCCACATATATACACACAGCAAGAGACAGCCCACATATATACACACAGCAAGAGACAGCACACATATACACACACAGCAAGAGACAGCCCATATATATACATACAACAAGAGACATCCCACATATATACACACAGCAAGAGACAGCACACATATATACACACAGCAAGAGACAGCCCACATATATACACACAGCAAGAGACAGCCCACATATATACACACACAGCAAGAGATAGCACACATATATACACACAGCAAGAGACAGCACACATACTGTATATACACACACAGCAAGAGACAGCCCACATATATACACACACACAGCAAGAGACAGCCCACATATATACACACAGCAAGAGACATCCCACATATATACACACAGCAAGAGACAGCCCACATATATACACACAGCAAGAGACAGCCCACATATATACACACAGCAAGAGACAGCCCACATAAATACACACAGCAGGAGACTGCACACATATATACACACAGCAAGAGACAACCAACATATATACACACAGCAAGAGACAGCCCACATATATACACACAGCAAGAGACAGCACACATATACACACAGCAAGAGACAGCACACATATACACACACAGCAAGAGACAGCACACATATATAAACACAGCAAGAGACAGCACACATATATACACACAGCAAGAGACAGCATACATATACACACACAGCAAGAGACAGCCCACATATATACACACAGCAAGAGACAGCACACATATATACACACAGCAAGAGACAGCACACATATACACACAGCAAGAGACAGCACACATATATACACACAGCAAGAGACAGCACACATATATATACACAGCAAGAGACAGCACACATATATACACACACAGCAAGAGACAGCACACATATACACACACAGCAAGAGACAGCACACATATATACACACAGAGCAAGAGACAGCCCACATATATACACACAGCAAGAGACAGCACACATATATACACACAGCAATAGACAGCACACATATATACACACAGCAAGAGACAGCACACATATGTACACAAGGGAAGAGACAGCCCACATATATACACATAGCAAGAGACATCCAACATATATACACACACAGCAAGAGACAGCCCACATATATACACACAGCAAGAGACAGCCCACCTATATACACACAGCAAGAGACAGCCCACATTATATACACACACAGCAAGAGACAGCCCACATAATATACACACACAGCAAGAGACAGCACACATATATACACACAGCAAGAGACAGCACACATACTGTATATACACACACAGCAAGAGACAGCCCACATATATACACACACAGCAAGAGACAGCACACATATATACACACAGCATAAGACAGCCCACATATATACACACAGCAAGAGACAGCCCACATATATACACACAGCAAGAGACAGCACACATATACACACACAGCAAGAGACAGCCCACATATATACACACAGCAAGAGACAGCCCACATATATACACACAGCAAGAGACAGCCCACATATATACACACAGCAAGAGACAGCACACATATATACACACAGCAAGAGACAGCCCACATATATACACACAGCAAGAGACAGCCCACATATATACACACACAGCAAGAGACAGCACACATATATACACACAGCAAGAGACAGCACACATACTGTATATACACACACAGCAAGAGACAGCCCACATATATACACACACACAGCAAGAGACAGCCCACATATATACACACAGCAAGAGACATCCCACATATATACACACAGCAAGAGACAGCCCACATATATACACACAGCAAGAGACAGCCCACATATATACACACAGCAAGAGACAGCCCACATATATACACACACAGCAAGAGACAGCACACATATATACACACAGCAAGAGACAGCCCACATATATACACACAGCAAGAGACAGCCCACATATATACAAACAGCAAGAGAGAGCCCACATATATACACAAAGCAAGAGACAGCCCACATATATACACACAGCAAGAGACAGCCCACATATATACACACAGCAAGAGACAGCCCACATATATACACACAGCAAGAGACAGCACACATATATACACACAGCAAGAGACAGCACACATATACACACACAGCAAGAGACAGCACACATATATAAACAGAGCAAGAGACAGCACACATATATACACACAGCAAGAGACAGCACACATATACACACACAGCAAGAGACAGCACACATATATATACACACACAGCAAGAGACAGCACACATACATATACACACTCAGCAAGAGACAGCACACATACATACATACAGCAAGAGACAGCACACATATACAATGTAATGTTTCATATTCCCATCGCACACGTTCCTGGTATAAGCTCTAAAGGTTGGGTACTGCAGCAACAACCAGCTGGATACTGGTTCAAGTCACATAGTAGATACTTGCCAGCACACGAAGGATCAGCACAGGATGGCGTCCAAACATAGTTACATAGTTACATAGTAGGTGAGGTTGAAAAAAGACACAAGTCCATCAAGTCCAACCTATGTGTGTGATTATGTGTCAGTATTACATTACATATCCCTGTATATTGCGGTCCTTCAGGTGATTATCTAATAGTTTCTTGAAGCTATCAATGCTCCCCGCTGATTATCTCGATTATTGCTGCAGCTGCAGTGATGACCAGAATATCTGGTACGTCACTGGTCGGCAAGTGGTTGAAGCCTAAGTCCAGGTTTTAGTAAACTAAAACTAAGTAGTTACATAGTTACATAGTTACATAGTAGGTGAGGTTGAAAAAAGACACAAGTCCATCAAGTCCAACCTATGTGTGTGATTATGTGTCAGTATTACATTACATATCCCTGTATATTGCGGTCATTCAGGTGATTATCTAATAGTTTCTTGAAGCTATCAATGCTCCCCGCTGAGACCACCGCCTGTGGAAGGGAATTCCACATCCTTGCCGCTCTTACAGTAAAGAACCCTCTACGTAGTTTAAGGTTAAACCTCTTTTCTTCTAATTGTAATGAGTGGCCACGAGTCTTATTAAACTCTCTTCTGCGAAAAAGTTTTATCCCTATTGTGGGGTCACCAGTACAGTATTTGTAAATTGAAATCATATCCCCTCTCAAGCGTCTCTTCTCCAGAGAGAATAAGTTCAGTGCTCGCAACCTTTCCTCATAACTAAGATCCTCCAGACCCTTTATTAGCTTTGTTGCCCTTCTTTGTACTCGCTCCATTTCCAGTACGTCCCTCCTGAGGACTGGTGCCCAGAACTGGACAGCATACTCCAGGTGCGGGCGGACCAGAGTCTTGTAGAGCGGGAGAATTATCGTTTTATCTCTGCAGTTGATCCCCCTTTTAATGCATGCCAATATTCTGTTTGCTTTATTAGCAGCAGCTTGGCATTGCATGCCGTTGCTGAGCCTATCATCCACTAGGACCCCCAAGTCCTTTTCCATCCTAGATTCCCCCAGAGGTTCTCCCCCCAGTGTATAGATTGCATTCATATTTTTGACACCCAAATGCATTATTTTACATTTTTCTACATTGAACCTCATTTGCCATGTAGTCGCCCACCCCATTAATTTGTTCAGGTCTTTTTGCAAGATTTCCACATCCTGCGATGATCATCACATGCCTGACAAAGGAGTCCTGCGTGACTCCGAAACGTTGCACCTCTTTGTGTTGTGATCATGCAATAAACTAAACCGTTTGGACGCCATCCTGTGCTGATCCTTCGTGTGCTGGCAAGTATCTACATCATAGCCCACATATACACATACACAGTAAGAGACAACCCACATATACACACACAGCAAGAGACAGCCCACATATATACACAAAGCAGGGAGACAGCCCACATGTATATATCCTGGCAGCAGCATTAATAGACACATATCTAAAAAGCAAGACAACAATGACAGTTAAACAATTACTGAAAGCCGTCTTGGTCTGGCAGACAGGAATCTCAGGACAGGACAGGACACCACACGGCAACACTTCTTCACAAAAGGAACATCCGCTCTGCTACAGGGAGAGGCGGAGTGCAGCTGATATCACTCCGCCATCCCCTCTCTTAAGGCTGCAGCCGGAACTATAGGAGCTATGTCGGCTTATGCGGCTGCTCCCTGGCAGAGGTGCTGGAACACAATTCCGCCAAGTTCCAGCAGAAAAAAAGTCCTGCCTTTAATCACTTCCGCCCCGGAGGATTTAGCTGCTCAATGACAGGCCATTTTTTGCGATACGGCACTGTATCGCTTTAACTGACAATTGCACGGCCGTGAGACATTGTACCCAAACAAAATTGATGTCCCTTTTTTCCCACAAATAGAGCTGTTTTTTTTGTGGTATTTGATCATCTCTGCGGTTTTTATTTTTTGCGCTATAAATAAAAAAAGACAGACAATTTTGAAAAAAAATACATTGTTTTGTACTTTTTGCTATAATATTGATTGGTTTGCGCAAAAGTTATAGCATCTACAAAATAGGGGATAGATTTATGACATTTTTATTATTATTATTTTTTTACTATCAGCGATTTTTATCGGGACTGCAACATTATGGCAGACAGATCGTACACTTTTGACACATATTTGGGACCACTGGCATTTATACAGCGATCAGTGCTCTAAAAATGCACAGATTACTGTGTAAATGTCACTGGCAGGGAAGGGATTAACAGTAGGAGGCGATCAAGGGGTTAACTGTGTTACCTAGGGAGTGATTCTAACTGTGGGGGGATGGGACTGCCTGGGTGAGGAGAGCGAGCCATTGTTCATACTTAGTATGAACAGCAACTCGCTCTCCTCACTCCTGACAGCACAGAGATCTGTCTGTTTACATTGACAGATCACCGATCTGTCTCTGTGTGGAGAAATCATGGGTGCCCGGCAGTCATCGGGACTACGTGTGTCATGCCTCGGGCATGTGCGCGCGCCTCCTAGTGGTCAAAAGGCGAACCAATGCATAGCTACGTCGGTTCGCCCAGGGGAGCCAACCTGCCTCAGTACAACTGCGGCGGCTGGTCGGGAAGGGGTTAAAGTGCTACTAGCTTGTTATTCGTAGGGATTCAATATTTTTCGAAGCTATAGTTGTAGTATAGGCAGTCAAAGCCCAGAGACTGCTTTTTCAGTCCTTGTACAAATCAATGTCTCCACCTTTGTGCCCCCTCTTTGCAATATCCAATATAAAAGATCAGAAGAGAAAAAACACAATAAGAAAAAGGGATGGCTATCACAGAAAATTTTACAATAGTTCAAAAATGAAATAAACCAAACCATTAAAGTGGCTTCTAAACGATCACCTTGTAACACAGTCCATTCAGTTTAAAATAGAAATGAAAGGCAAAACATTTGTGTATTATAAAAAATAAATACCTTTTTTCCTCTTTTTTTTAAGTGATCACAAATTCTCTGTTCTCAGCTGCATAGGAGCTGGGGAAGGAGAAGCAACAGCACACTGATCTAGTGATAAACTGTGCAGGGGTGGGGGGTTCGTGTCAGGACCAGTCTGATCTGGATTTACATATTTTTAACTACTATAGGACCCTCTAAAAAATATTTTGCATTTGCTGGTTTGAGTTAGCACCAAAACAAAGCACTAGCTGCAGGGGTCCCAAGGACTGCACCACTATAAGTACACAGATTGGGCACCGGGGCACTATGTGGTTTGACAGCATAGATGAAGTTGGTAGAGTACTAGCTAAATCTGAAAATCAGAACAGTTTAGCAGCTGTTCCTAAGATTATGTAAACTAAGAGTTTCTTTATCAAATACATAAAAAAGTTGTTTGTATGGACCAAGGGATCTAATGATATATATTCTGATGCCTAACAAGTAAAATAATTTTAAAGTACTTAAAGGGGTTATATAATTTAGGGGTTAAAGCCTTTTGGAAGTAAAACTGTGCCATGTTCTGAATATTTTTATTATCTTCAAAATAATGCCCTAACATTGTAAAGCGCTGCACAAACTGTTGGCGCTACATAAATCCTGTATAATAATAATTAAAATAATAATCTTCAGGAATGTCATGATTGCATATGTGCACTACATCCCTAATGGAGCAATTTGAGGCTGATTTGTTTGAGTTTCAGGCCATTCTAAGTAGGGTAAGGAGAAGAAGAAGGTTGGTTGTCATGCGCTGGCATGCCTTGACTGCTAAAGAAATGGCTAAACCAGATCCTCAACCTGGTGTAACCATTTCCAACTAAAGCCACTTTACATACGGCCTAAGGCCTTCACATTACAATCATGCTCAGCAATGAAAAACAAAATGTATTACTGTTATTACCCACTCATCATGATATACTATTGCTGTTATAAAAATGGCATTTTACAACTGTATTGTAGGTGATTCTGGATAATCTTGTCTGCCCTGACTGCTAACCCCACTCTTGAAGTGTGCAGCATCTGCAGAATCTCACTACAATGCATCAATTACTAAGACAAGATATGTCATTGACCTTTGGGGTTCTCAAAAGAAGGTTCAGCTGTATCTCACTGGTGGTTTTCTGCCAGGGGCGGGCTATCCATTAAGGGCGCACGGGTGCCACCCACCTTGTCATCCGCCACCTCCCAAATCCATACGTCCGGCCCCTTTCAGGACACTGGACCACGGATTCCACTGTGGAGGGGTCGTTTTTTTTTAAGTACCTATTAAGCCTCATTTCCACTGAGCGGATTAGTTCGGGTGGGGACAGTATGGAAGGCCTAGAATGGCCTGGCCTATTCAGGTGAGCGTTTCCACTGCAAGTGGGACCGCCAGGGGTTTAGACAAAATGGCTAGCATGGCGTCACACGTCCGCCAATCAGTGGAATGTGTAGTAGCTCGCCCTAACTGAACCGTACCATTTTCTATGGCCCCACATCTGAAGCAGAACCCAGAATGGTGCGGTTCGGTTCGGTTGTATGGGCCGCTTTCATAATAGAATTATGAAATATTCTCCATATTTAAAAAAGCACACATGTGCCAAGATATAGCAACTACTTTGTCAAAAAGAAGGAGTTTAAGGTTTAACTAAGGTCAAAGCTGTTTTTTTTTCATGTTGGATCCAGTAATGTTAGAACCCATGTGAGTCTGTTTTCGCCATCTGGGTCCTCTATTGTTTGGATGACAAAATAACATTTTCTGGGGTCCCCCGCTGCCGCTCCAGGCCCCTCCTCTTCGGGCGAGTGCCCCCATGGAAAGCCACTTTTCATGGGAGCATCCATGCGGGTTTTCTCTTGAGCAACCCTGTCTGCGTCTATTGACATAGAGCGGGCAACTCGGCCCCACCCCCTCCCCGCTTACTTATCACAGCATTTGATTGACATCTAACAGCTATAAATCTGCCCAATGAGGAAGGAAATAGTGGCGAGAGCCGCTGCTCTTGTGCAAGTCGCTGGCTCCGGCTCAGGTAAGGATAAGGGGGGCTGGGGGAGGGTTCCTGCAGCAGAGAAAGTTTTTTTTACCTTAATGCATTAAAGGTAAAAAAAAAAACCTTGCGTCTTTAGAACCACTTTCAGATTCCATGTAGTTTGTGGTTCTCTTCTTTTTCTATTCCAAACCATATCTAACAAATGCACAGCAAACATGTTGGGCCATGCTTCAGAAGTCCAAACAAATGCAGAAGAAAGGCTGAACATTCACACTGGTCCAGAGGCAAAACTAGAACCTTCAGTGCTCTGGTGCTCATCAATGTTGCCTATCAGTACAGCTTATCAGTGCCACCTATCACTGCCACCTATCAGTGATCATCAGTGCCACCTATCAGTTCTCATCAATGCTGCCTATCAGTGCCCATCAGTGCTCATCAGTGCCACCTATCATTGTCCATCAGTGCCTCCTTTTAGTGATCATCAATGCTGCCTATCAGTGCCCATTAGTGCCACCTGTTGGTGCCACCTATCAGTGATCATCAATGCCACCTATCAGTGCTCATCAATTCCGCCCATCAGTGCCCATTGGTGCCACCCATCAGTTTCACCTATCAGTGATCATCAGTGTCACCTATCAATGCCCATCAGTGTGGCCTATCATTGCTCATCAATGCCACCTATCATTGCAGCTTATCAGTGCTGCCTTTCAGTGCTCATCAGTGCCCATCAGTGACGCCTATCAGTGTTCATCAATGCCACCTATCAGTGCTCATCAATGCTGTTTATTAGTGGCCATCAGTGCAGCCTATCAGTGCGCATCAATCCCATGTGCTCCACCAGATCTAGAATGTTTGGCTTCTCGTCTGCTGAGCTCTCCTCCTCCATCACTCATTTCTGCCAGGTCCCTGAGAAGTGTGCACTGGAAAAAGAAGTGGATATGATGACACCTGCGGTAAATTACAATCACTGTTTCATGCAGGAAATATTGCAAAACATGGGCAAATACAGCATGCGATACTTTAGTAATGCTTAAGCCCTGTTTCACACTTGTGCGGTGCAAATTGAAGCTCAGGTTTCACTGGGGAGATAAGAATCTCCTGTTCAAAGGATTCATTGGGTTTTTGCTCAGTATCAGAGAGCAGGGAGAGGGGGAGGGAGGGGGGGGGGGATGTAGTGAGGAGAAGTAGAAATTCCTTGTTCAGAACGCAATGCATCTGCGAATCAGATGCGTTCCCATAGGAGATAATAGGCTTGTAGTTCGCACCGCAATGCCCAAAAAACGCACGCGTTTTTTGTGCAATGCGCAGTGCGAATGCAACGCACATATGTGAACCAGATGCATTCATATGAATGTATTTTAAAATGTCCTGCGAATTAGATGCGGTGTAAGCCGCATCTAATTCGCATAGGTGTGAACCCGGGCTTATTGTGAATGCTAAAAAACTTTTTGGAAAACGCTGAGTGGTATTTTATCGCATTTCTGAGATACAGCTTTGTGACATTACTATAGCTACTAAAAACCCAAATTTCTACTTTAGCATAATGCCATACGGTTACTATTCTTCATTGCCCCACCCCTAACCCCAACCTCAAAGTCTGCGGTTACGTTTTGTTTTCCTGATGTGCTAACTATGTTTATATCACTGCTATGATAAATAAAATAAAAAAAATTAGTGTAGCAGAAAAGTTATACTATAAAAAATATGCAATTATTTTTTCAACATGATGCCCCCGAATAAATATAAAACATTAGTAATCATGTTATTTATGTTAAAAATACTATGTATCATTTGATATTCTTTTTTGAGCTTAGGGCGTTTTTCAGGCGTTTTGCCTCAGGTGACAAAACGCTCACATGGAACAGGAGTCATTGAAATTCATTGGATTTTGGTTGTTGGGCATATTTCAGGCGTTTTTTGGGGCGTTTTAATAGCGTTTTATAAGCAGAAAATGCTCAGGTCTGAATGGGGCTGATGTGGGACAGCTGCAGCATCACACAGATGCTGCAGCATAGAGGTGAGTATGAAGGCTTCTTTTTTATGTACCCCAAACTTCTCCTTTAATTGGAATTTCCTGATACTATTAGTTATCATCACCTCATTGGAAGAGTATTATAACATTAGTGGAGTGGATGCATTGGTTCTTTGTAGCAAGGAACCACTGCACTAGTGAAAAAAAATGTTTTTTTAAGGTGCTAAATGTGTCTGAGACAACACTTTTGTAGAGAGTCCTATGGTTACAAAGCTATCCTCTGGTTATTGGCCTTGGATTCCTTTCTGTCTTCTTCCAGCAGCTGAAGGAGGGGACTTTTATTTTCTGTGGGGAAGCAGTGGTCTCTCTACAGATGTCTGACACACCCCTTACTGAGACAGACCTATAGCTCTGCAACTAACAAAGCTCAAGCTCCCAAGCTAAATTCGGTTCAATTGGGATTTAATTCTGCTCCTCATTCCATTCACTTTTTTTTAATGTGCTCCCTTTCTTTTTGTCCTATTTTTCTTCTCCTTTTAGCCTCTTCTCATGGTGTTAAACTCTTCTTTAAACCTCCCTTTCTATGTTTAAATGCTGCCTGCTGACTTTTTTCCTTTCCTTTATATTCTGCCTTACATTATGTTCACATATTCACATATTCCACTCAGCTCAAAGGCAGATTTCTGGGAAAACAGTGAGCCAAAAGAATGAGTATGAAATTAGATTTCTAGAGGTGTGCGGATTACCTAAAGTTGCCATGGTTGCAAAGAATCAACAGTTTTGAAAACCATAGCAGGATTTAGAAAAAATAGAAACATTACCTTTAATAACATAAACATTTAAAAAAAAAAAAGTATTTAGACTTTGAGAATGCGGTCCAACACTATTAGCCAATCGGACACTGATTCAGTGCACATGTATTGACTGCATTAGAGAACAGGGGGAGCAGAGTCACGACTCATTATTGTGCTGCTGTTCCTTCCCCATCTTATCAGCATGCTGGGGGGGGGGGGCGGCGGTGTTTTTGATTTACTGCAGAAAAGGTCAACAACTTGGCTGTGCTGTCTGGTAGGGGTGCCTGGATCATTAGAGTAGCTGAGCAGAGATGCAAATCCAACAGTAGGTAATGCTTTTTCTATATATGCATGTTTATGGGGTTTTCAACTGCCTGGCTGAAGTTCGGTTTTAATGCATTCAGTGAAGATCAACTTTCCCATGAAGGAAACCATTCATCCTCTTGCTGCCAATCAAATCTTTGTAAAATTCTGCTTACTAAAAACACTTCTCATTAAGCTAATGATTGCCTAGTTTCTAAATTTACTCAAGTGTCCTCATGGTTAAAAATTGATCTAGATTTGTCAACCTTTACCATAATTTACCAATGATCTCCTTCCCATTAACATCTTTGTAGATAGGTATAGGTTTGGTGGCGCTGCCCGTCACCCGAAGAGTGATCCTCCACAGTGAGTCACTCTTTCTGGGTGAATGTGCAAGCAGGGAGGGTGTTTTTTCACTTCCGCCACCTGAAAAGTGAACCACTATTTGGGTCCCTTATCCCAGGTGGACAGTGGGGTAAAGTGTATTATCCATGTTCTCTTTAACAGAGGGTATTTGTATATTAATTTGTGCTCCTATTTCAGTGATATTTTTATCCCTGTGATTACTTTGCGCTATAGAATTGAAAGTGCAAGTGCACGTGCAAGATTATAATATATTTCTTATCAGGTCTGCATGTGCCTTCCAATTAAATTGGAGATCTACCACATGAAGACCCTGATCCTGCGTGACTAATAGTTCCTTGTAAACGATATAAATACAATCTTTAGAAAGTGATGAAAGATAAACTTAAAAATACAGAAAAAATAAGTGCCATGAAAAAGACATAATAAAAGTCCAGTGAAAATTTTCTAAAAAAACACCAGAATCTGGTACACTTAAATTGATATGTATACGCTGTATTCAGTTTAGCTAGATCCTGTTCTTCTCTCCCTAATATACTGACAGGCAGGCAGGTGTTTTTACAGTATTTCCAGCTACTGTACTGTGTACCCCGCACAGTTTCACCTACAGTATAGCAACCTGCAGCCAGGTGCTTGTGTAGGCTCATTGAAGTATTTCCAGCTACTGTACTGTGTACCCTGCACAGTCTCACAGTCTCACCTACAGTATAGTAACCTGCAGCCAGGTGCTTGTATAAGCTCATTGAAGTATTTACAGCTACTGTACTGTGTACCCTGCACAGTCTCACCTACAGTATAGTAACCTGCAGCCAGGTGCTTGTATAGGCTCATTAAAGTATTTACAGCTACTGTACTGTGTACCCTGCACAGTCTCACCTACAGTATAGCTACCTGCAGCCAGGTGCTTGTGTAGGCTCATTGAAGTATTTACAGCTACTGTACTGTGCACCCTGCACAGTCTCATCTACAGTATAGCAACCTGCAGCCAGGTGCTTGTGTAGGCTCATTGAAGTATTTCCAGCTACTGTACTGGGTACCCTGCACAGTCTTACCTACAGTATAGCAACCTGCAGCCAGGTGCTTGTGTAGGCTCTTGACGTATTTTCAAGTTACTGTACTGTGTACCCTGCACAGTTGCACCTACAGTATAGCTATCTAAAGACAAGTGTAGGTGTTATCATACTAATAATACTACAGGCAGGCAGTTGATTCTGCTAGCTTCAGTATAATCGGTATATATATATATATATATATATATATATATATATATATATCTATATATCCCAGTTTTGTGCAGCTCACTGCAGGCCAATAGTATGTCTGGAAGGCCAACAAGGCAACAGTGCTAGTCGTGGACACGGTGCATCCTCATCAGCATGTGGCCATGGGACACGCTTGGCCTTTTTTTGGCAACTGGCCGCGTTGAGCCGCAACATGCGGAAGACTTGGTCAAGTGGATGACCAAGCCATCCTCATCCTCCTCATCCTCTCTCACCCAGGCTCAGGGTACTTTGTCTGGCAAAGCAGCTGCCAACGCAGCCTCTTCCCTCGGCTCAATGGCATCAGTGACTCCTTCCCTAGCGCCGCCATGTCCTCCTGAGGAGTCTCTCGAACTGTTTGACCACAGTGTTAGGTACATGCTCCATGAGGATGCCCAGCGTTTTGAAGGCTCTGATGATGATACTGAGCTAGATGAAGGCAGTAACGTGAGCACGGACAGAGGGAGTGCCCAAGAAGGACAGCAATCTGGCAGTCATGTTCCCCCTGCTGCAGCATACTGCCAGGTTTGCTCCAGTGATGAGGAGAGAGGGGATGATGAGGTCACTGACTCAACGTGGGTGCCTGATAGGAGAGAGGAGGAGGAGGAGGTGGCACATCACCAATGAGGCAGGATGCCCTCCAGGGGCCAGCCTAAGGGCAGCACACTGATTGCATCACACCGCAGAGCTCCGCATGTGCAGGGCGCTGCTGTCTCTGCGCGTTATTCCAAAAGTTCTTTGGTGTGGGCCTTTTTTGAGACGAGTGCATCAGATCGCACCACTGCTATTTGCAACATATGTCTCAAGCGTATCTCGCGTGGCCAAAACATCTCCCGCTTGGGTACCACATGCTTGACCAGACATATGTTGACCTGCCATGCAGTTCGTTGGCAAGTGTACCTAAAGGACCCACACCAAAGAACAAAGAGGACCTCTCCTTGCTCCTCATCAGCTGGCATCTCCAACCCCCACTGAGACCTGCACTGAGAGGAATGAAGGTGTAGAATTAGGTGTGTCACAGCCAAGTACTTGCGGACAATCTGCTATCGGTACATCGACATCAGATTGTACCAGGCAAATTTCCCTGCCCCAGCTGCTGCACCGCAGAAAGAAGTTCGCTCCCAGCCAATCACATGCAAAGTGGTTGGCAACATTTCTAGCACTTCAACTGCTACCTTTTCAGTTGGTAGACTCTGCCCCCTTCCGTGAGTTTGTGGAATGTGCGGTTCCTCAGTGGCAGGTTCCCAAACACCACTTTTTCTCACGGAAGGCAATTCCAGCTCTCTAACGGCATGTGGAAGGCAATGTCTTGGCCTTGCTGAACAGGGCTGTCAGCAGTAAGGTACATACTACCGCTGACTCATGGTCCAGCAGGCATGGACAGGGACGTTACCTAAGTTTTATGGTGCATTGGGTGACTCTGCTGGCAGCTGGGAAGGATGCAGGACAAGGTGCAGTAGTTTTGGAGGTTGTTCCACCACCACGCCTCCAAAATGCCACTACTGGTGATTCTGACACACCTCTCTCTTCCAACTAGAGTATCTGTGAGGGGTTGCAGTGTTGTGGCACCAGCACCAGTGCCTAAGGCCCAATTTTTCAGCCCCTGTTTAACAGGGGCGTGTAATTACAATTTTTATTGCAATTCTTTGCAGTAGGGCTAGTTCCTGCGCTCCAACTAGAGTATCTGTGAGGGGTTGCAGTGTTGTGGCACCAGCACCAGTGCCTAAGGCCCAATTTTTCTGCGCCTGTTCAACAGGGACATGTAATTAGAATTCTTAATCTAATATTTCACAACAGGACCCGTTTCTGCGCCCACCAAGAGTAACTGTGATGACTTACAGTGTTGTGGCACCAGCACCACCACCACCATCACCAAAGGCCCAATTTTTCTGCCCCTGTTCAACAGGGGCATGTAATTACAATTCTTGAACTAATATTTCACAGCAGGGCCCTGTGAGGGCTTACAGTGTTGTGGCAACCCCAATACCTAAGGCCCAAATTTCTGCTGAGTATATAGGGCAGGCCCCTACTTTCAAACATCCAACTTACAAACGACTCCTACTTGCAAACGGAAGGAGACAACAGGAATTGAGATGAAATCTACCCCTAGGAAGGGAAATTCTCTCCTGTACGAGGTAATATGGGATAAACGTTTCTCCTTTCCACTGATGCTTTATCAACAATCCTTGTTTCACTAAATACCCCAAATTTTCAAGAAACATTTGTCATTGGGACAAAAAGTAAGGTGAAATCTTCTGAAGAGGAGCACAGACAGCAAAACAAATGTCACAGGGGTGATAACCCTTCCCTATGTTTTCCAAAAAGCTTAAAATAGATTTTTTTGCTGGAGCTAAACACGTTAAAAATGTACCAGTTCAAAATTACTAACAGATTCCACTTAATAACAAACCTACAGTCCCTGTCTTGTTTGCACCGCCTGTATACTTCTGTTCAGAGTATATAGGGCCTGGTGGCCCCACACCTTTCCTTTTTTTAAATTTGGGTGTGGGGTTCCCCTTAATATCCATACAAGACCCAAAGGGCCTGGTAATGGACTGGGGGGTACACATGCCATTTGTCTCACTGATTTTCATCCATATTACCATGACCCGACATTACATTAAAGCCGCAAGCAGTTTTAAATGACTTTTATTTCTTTAAAAATGACATTTTGTGCAGGGACTGTTCTAAGCACGGGAAACACGCATCATTTTACAGGCATACTATAGACACCCCCCAGGTACGATATGTAAAGGAATATTTCACTTTTTTTTTTTTTTTACTTTAAGCATCACTAAAATCACTGCACCCTTTTTTTTTGCATTGAGATATGTCCCCTGGGGCAGGACCCATGTCCCCAAACCTTTTTTAGGGCAATACCATGCAAATTAGCCTTTAAAATTAGCACTTTTGATTTCGAACGTTCGAGTCCTATAGACGTCAATGGGGTTCTAACGTTCGTGCGAATTTTCGGTCCGTTCGCAGGTTCTGGTGCGAACCGAACCGGGGGGGTGTTCGGCTCATCCCTAATCTAGCATTCTAAACGGTTGATAAAGTTTGATCACTCAGCAATAACGTTGGAGTGGTGGTCCCCACATGTTTCGCCATTTTAGGCTCATCAGGGGATGTTTTTGACAAACATAAATGTACCATCAAATGATGGTCTGTAGGCCTGCGATACAATGTCACTTCGAGAAAACGGTCACTGGGTAGTGCACATAGGGAATGCCCAACAGAGCCTAAAGGGATTGTTCGGCTACAATTTGCAACAATAAAAGCAATAATTAAAGAAGGAGCCGAGGTGCCTAGACAACAGACAGAAGTATGTGGAAGGAATATGTGATATATAGCTTATGGCAGTAGTTAAGCAGCAAAGGCTATCATGGGTGTACCTAAGGTACCTAAGGTACTCCAGAAGTATAGTAGAAACTGTACACACTGTATTAGATATTGTGTGCACCGCCTGCACTGTATTAGGAACTGTACTACGGATGCACTGTATTTTTTACTGTGTACACCACTAGAAGTGTAGTAGACACTGTACACACTGTATTAGATATTGTGTACACCGCCTGCACTGTATTAACAACCGTACTATGGCTGCACTGTATTGTGTACTGTGTACACCACCTGAAGTGTAGTAGAAACTGTAAACACTGTATTAGATACCATGTACACCACCAGAAAAGTAGTAGAAACTGTACTGTGGCTGCACTGTATTGCAGTGGCAGCTGGTGCTCAAAATTTTTGGGTGGGTGCAAACAAACTGAAAAATTCTGAAAAAAACCCCATCAATTGCAGCCTCACTGTACCATCAATCGCAGCCACTGTGCCATCAATCGCAGACAAACTCATTATTTGAATTACAAGTTGGATGATGTTTGTCCAGAAAGGTCACGACTGGGCACGACCACCAGATATGTGCATGAGATGCTGTGTTCCCACAATTCCTCCAACACATCGGGGAACTGGAAGGGAACATACTGTATAACTTAGCTGGGGTATAGTGCCACCTTGTCAGCGGCTTGTAGTTCATTTCGGCTGTTTTGGAGGAAGCAGAAGAGACATGAGCCAGCTGTAAGATTTTGTCTCTCTGGTCATCTTTAATATTAGATTGTAAGTCGGACTCCCATTTGTTGAGGTATTCTGGATAGGAAGGGTTATGTATTTGTATGATGGCTTTGTAGAATTGTGAAATACAATGGAGGGGTGAATTCTTATGCAAGAAAATATATTCAATTGGCGTAAGCTCCTGTATATTCCATATTGGACAAGGAAGGGAGCGGACGAATTGCTGTATTTGTTTGTATCTCCATTTGTCCTTGAAGGTGATCTGTTTAGAGTCCAGTATATCGGATAGAGGTCTGAGGTTGTTCGATTGAATTAAATGGTGAAGAAGAAGAGGGCCTTCCGTTGACCAGGATTTAAAGCCACTGTCTATCCGGCCGGGAAGAAAGAAGTCATGGTTCAGAATCGTTAGTAGAGGGGAGCTGTATCCCCAAGAGAATTTTCTATGCATAGAGTCCCAAACTGCAAGCGTGGAGACAGTTAGCAGTGAGGTATTGGGCTCTGGAGGAGTGGGGGATCCATGGTGTAATGGAAAGGTCAGATTCACTCAAATTCTGTTCCAATAGAACCCATAGTTTAGTATTACTCGCATACTTCCAAACGGCTATCCTAGAGAACGTAATGGCTTAATAGTATGCCTTAAAGTTTGGGAGGGCAAGACCACCCGTATTTTTGGAATGGAAAATAGTCATTAGGGAAATCCTAGGGTGTCTGCCCTTCCATACAAAGTGGGACACCATGGTTTGTAAGATGGAGAAGAACCCTATAGGCACACCCAGTGGTAACATTTGAAAGACAAAGAGCACTTGGGGAAGAATGTTCATCTTAATGATATTTATTTTACCCAACCATTTTCATAAAGAATGAGGAAGGATATCTGGTTACAAAGGATGGGGAGATGTCAAAGGTATTGAATTTATTCTTTTCCTCAGTCTTCAAGAGGGAATCGGGGGCTTTAGTAACCAAAACTGCAGTGTATATCCTTATGACACATAACAGGAAGCACCTCCATGGTTAACAGAGGATAGAATTAAAATTAGACTTAGGAAACTTAACATTAATAAATCACCAAATGTCTTGCAACCGAAGGTACTTAGGGAACTCAGTCAAGTAATTGCCAGACCATTGTTCCTAATTTTTACTGACAGTCTACTGACTGGAATGGTACCAGCTGATTGGAGAAAAGCCAATGTAGCACCAATATTTAAAAAGGGACAAGAATACATCCCTGGGAATTACAGACCAGTTAGCCTAACATTAATAGCATGCAAACTCTTGGAGGGGATGATAAGGGACTATATACAAGATTTTAGTAATGAGAATGGTATCATTAGCAGTAATCAACATGGATTCACGAAGAATCATTCTTTCCAAACCCATCTATTAACCTTCTATGAGGAGGTGAGTTGCCATCTGGATAAAGGAAGGCCCGTAGATGTGGTGTATCTGGATTTTGCAAAAGCATTTGACACAGTTCCCCATAAAAATTTACTATACAAAATAAGGTCCGTTGGCATGGACCATAGGGTGAGTACATGGATTGAAAACTGGCTACAAGGGCGAGTTCAGAGGGTGGTGATAAATGGGGAGTACTCTGAATGGTCAGAGGTGGGTAGTGGGGTCCCCCAGGGTTCTGTGCTGGGACCAATCCAATTTATTTTGTTCATAAATGACCTGGAGGACAGGGTATAGTTCAATCTCTGTATTTGTGGATGATACTAAGCTAAGCAGGGCAATAACTCCTCCGCAGGATGTGGAAACCTTGCAAAAAGATGTGAAAAAATTAATGGGGTGGGCAACTACATGGCAAATGAGGTTTAATGAAGAAAAATGTAAAATAATGCATTTGGGTGGCAAAAATATGAATGCAATCTATACATTGGGGGGGAGAACCTCTGGGGGAATCTAGGATGGAAAAGGACATGGGGGTCCTAGTAGATGATAGGCTCAGCAATGGCATGCAATGCCAAGCTGCTGCTAACAAAGCAAACAGAATATTGGCCTGCATTAAAAAGGGGATCAACTCCATAGATAAAAAGATAATTCTCCCGCTCTACAAGACTCTGGTCCGGCCGCACCTAGAGTATGCTGTCCAGTCCTCAGGAAGGATGTACTGGAAATGGAGTGAGTACAAAGAAGGGCAACTAAGCTAATAATGGGGTCTGGAGGATATTAGATATGAGGAAAGGTTGCGAGGACTGAACTTATTCTCTCTGGCTACAAGGGCAAGTTCAGAGGGTGGTGATAAATGGGGAGTACTCTGAATGGTCAGAGGTGGGTAGTGGGGTCCCCCAGGGTTCTGTGCTGGGACCAATCCAATTTATTTTGTTCATAAATGGCCTGGAGGACAGGGTATAGTTCAATCTCTGTATTAACAAAGCAAACAGAATATTGGCCTGCATTAAAAAGGGGATCAACTCCATAGATAAAGATAATTCTCCCACTCTACAAGACTCTGGTCCGGCCACACCTAGAGTATGCTGTCCAGTCCTCAGGAAGGATGTACTGGAAATGGAGTGAGTACAAAGAAGGGCAACTAAGCTAATAACAATCTTACAATCTAAAAAAAATGCAAATAAATCCATGAATAGCATACAAAAGTATGCATTAAAGGTGCTACAGTGAATGAGTACGATACAATGAATCACTGTGTAACCATATAAATTTTGTTTCAAAATAAAGTCCACTCCAGTGCTTAAAATTTAGTATCCAAGTGAATATTGTGACAGCCAGAGATATGCCCTGTTCACAGGCTGCAGCTGCAAGCATCAATCCAATATAATTTCTGGCTGTCTTGTAATAGCGATCAGAGCATTCCACCACACTTTCGGGCTCTCCCCTCCCACAGGGAGACCCGAGTGACCAGCCTGCACATGCACCAGCTGGCCAGCCAGCCAAGCAAACCTGGAATTGGCTTTAATTGGCTGTTCATATTAGTAACTCGAAAGCGGTGACATGACATCAATTCTGGTTTACTCTGAAACAATCTGCACCATTTTTTGAAAATTAAAAGCATTCAAAAGCACTGATCTTAGTGTTTTGAATGCTTTAAGTGCAGAGGAGGGATTTGGGGTCTTATAGACCCCAGATCTCTTAACCAATTCCAGACCAGCCACCGCAGTTATACTGTGGCAGGTTGGCTCGGCTGGGCGAAGCGTCATAGCTATACGTAAGTTGCACCAACACTACACTAACACCAGTACACGTAGGTACACTTGTCACCCACCGATCACCCACTGATCGCCCCCCCCCCCACCCAGTTAACCCCTTCACTCCCTGTCACAGTGTCACCCAGTGCAGTGTTCATATTTTTCTTTGATCACTTTGATCACTTTGATTTTTCTTTGATCAAGATTCTCCTTCATATGTCTACCCAAAGCTGATATTTTAGTTTTAAGTGGATACCAGAGAACTGAATCACCCATTTCTGTATTCTGAGGATTTGAATTACAGGATCACTTGACCTGAATTTCAGGGTTCACCATTATAATAAGTCTCTTTTCTCTGCTTTTTTTTTGTATTCATTTTTTTTTCATATTGCAGTGAATGCAACATGGAACAAGATCCTATGACTTGACTTTGTGAGAGCCAAAGCAGCTAAATTTTCTGGCAGAGAAACCAGAATTGCCAAGTACAATCACGTTAGGATGATTCCAGAGTCCATTTGTTCTGTACTGATATGAGCAGCCATGCTAATTGGTATACACAGCTAACTGCCTACATATTGGGTGTTAAATGGCACAATCTTAAAAATATCAGGCCCTAATATGAAAAGGTTTGAAATGTATAGGATGAAAAGATTAATGGTGGTATTTGGTTGTATATATCTTGTTTTTACAAGTCTCTTAGCACAGTACCTCTTCATATGGAGCTATTCAATAGTTAATATATAGTAAGAGTTAATCCACTCCTGCTGAGATCCACAATTACCTCTGTGATGGAATTTCCAAAGTTTGTGGCGTAAGCCAAGAAGAAGAGGATCAGCAATGGAGAACTGAGTTGGATATTCCAGGCATCAGGCTTAAAATGAAGTGCACAGGTGGGATGAGTCATTTGAATAGGAGCCATGGGACCACACAATCTGTCAGTCCAAAAGAAGTTTTCATTTTCTGTATTTGTTTTGATGTTTGTGGTCACCAAAAGCAGGATTTTTCCAACTGGAAGGAAAACATGCATAGACATTTATGCAGCATCTGTAATGTAAAATGAGGTCTTAAATAGTTCTGTGGTGGGAAAATGTGTTGCCTGCTGTGTAGCAAATGAGTTTGAAATCAGCTGTTTCCAAAGATGATATCTCACCTGTGGTCCTTCATCTAGTCCAGACAGGACTTTATGTATAGTAAAGATGAACACAAGTAGCAATGCCCTTTTTTTACCAGCTATGTTGCACAAATAATGTGTAGCCAGGTACTCAGTTGGCTAGATGAAACCTGGAGGTGGAGAGCTCAGACTTCTATGTGTTTTGTGCTACTGTGGGCTTCTCTCATCTGCTACCCCCCTCTGCCAGAAATTGTCTTCAGTGACAGTGACTTGAGGATGCAGCCGTATGGAACCCTAGGAAATGTAGTTTGCAAGGAGAGCTGTGCTGTGGAGGTGAATGCAGCTGCGAAAAGCCAGAAAGCCCTGCAAAAGGGAGGAGGAGGGGAGAGGAATGGGATAGAAACTGAATCTGAAGAAACAGAATCAGCGAGAGTCTGAGGGGCCGGTGGCAGAGGTGATCCGCAACATAAAGTTTGGAAAACAGAACTGTATAGCCTCAGACTATATTGAGGCGTTATATGCTGAGTTCAGGAGAGTTGAGAAACTCCTGAACACAGCATATAACGCCTTATCATCTGATGCACAAGTTTGAAAATACACATCAGTACAGAGAGGAAAGACTTTCTGACTACATAACCCCAGTGGACAAGATTCTGCATCAGATCATCCATAAAAAAGGTATAGATCTGTGAAATTCTGACAGGGTCCGGCTGGACCGCATTATACAGGGAGCCTGACTGAATCATCCCATTATCCTAAAGTTTCTTACAGACATGTTCCCACCTATCCAGAGTTGGTGAAAGAAAGTCAGGGAGGAAAATGCTTTGTTGAAGAAAAACCAAGATTCAAACACCAGTATAAAGTAAAAACTTAAGAATGAGAAGGTCCACACATGTCCTACTCAAGTGGGAGAGTACTTCTTAGAGGATGACAATGATAAGACAATATCTATTTGTTCAGGTGATGCAGACTAATCTGGAGATGAATAAGACAGTTATACAAGTGGTTGAGGCAAACAGGCAGAAACCACTCACTGATGTGAAACAGGCAGTGGATGCTTTGTCCTCAGAGAAGAAGGCATCCAATGGGGCCAAGTCAAGTACTGCTTTCAGGAAGAGATGCTACAGCTTTGCGATAGCTGAACACATGAGGGCACAATCCCCAAGAAGAGGGAATTCATCTGTTTCAAAGAAGAAGTTTTGAAGGCACTTTAAAAGCTACTACCCAGAATGCCAGTGGGAGACTTCAGAGGGCCCCCAGTGAAGGAGCCAACTGGGTGCACACCTACAACAGCCAGCTTCGCATCTAAAGACGTGAAGAAACAACAACGGAGGTCCAAAGCCTCACAGAGGGCTCCCTGCTATTTCTTCGTGACTGTCTCTCCCTTGACCTCGGGTAGAGAGTCCAGGAAAGACAATGCACACCAACCTCCTCAACCGAGACATTAACAAAATAAAAAGCCAACCAAGAAGAGGGTGTGAATACAGGCCACAGGACCTGTTGCCCTTGCTGCTCCAAAAATCCCTGAAAAGTTAGTGGTGCCTTCTGCCATCATCAGCCTTATAAATTGTATGAGTATTGCCTCACATAATAGGGGGTTAACAGAAGTTAATAAAGTACCATCATCCAAATTAATATGGAAAAACAGGACAAGAAGCGTCTATCGGGGCAGTTGCTGCAGCTGACCGTGGATATGTACCCATCAAGTGGATTTGTACTGGACTATCTCGGTACTGATACACAAACAATTTTTGATATAAAAATATAAATTTTAATACATATGAAAAAATATATACACAGAACAGGAAATGGGGGAGAGGAAGGAAGGGGGGGAGAACATGGGGAGGGAGGGACGGAGGGGAAGGGGAAAACCACTATGCACCAAAATAAACTAAAAAACTCAGAGTATTATGGAAATATTGATACATTGCCAGGGGTGGTAGTAAATGGAGCAGGGCAGAGGAGATGCCAAGGGGAGGACACAACCCAGCAATGGCGGGGGAGATGTCCCCCGTGGTGGACGTCAATGGCTTCCCAAACAAAGTACACTGTAAGGTAATGCAACCTGTGAGTAAGAAGATTGATCAGACTGTCAGTTAAGACAGTGCAATCAGAGACAGAAATAGGCTGGAGATAGACAGGGCTAGATCGTACCTGGGACTCCAAAGCAATTAGCGCACCACCCCTGAACGGGTCTGAGAGACCCGTTAAGTATGCTTCCCAACACGTGCATGTCGAGGACAATCCCCCACATTGGCCGCAGGGGGAATTTTCTGGGCGGTCTGGGTACGTACCAGTACATGGTTTTCTGAGTGAACTGACCTTTTTAGTTCATTATAATGTTTGCTGTATATTATGTGTTTGATGCCATTGCTGTGTATTTTATTGTGTTTTCTGTTTTGTAGACAGCTCCTCCTGAGGAAGCTGTTTTTATTCACGAAACTAGTAGAGGAATTACCTGTCTATATCCCACATCAACTTTGTCTCTCGGGTGATCCCGTTAGTAGTTGCCTGTAGCTGAATTTTATTTCCTGTTCTGTGTATATATTTGTTCATATGTATTAAAATTTATATTTTTATATCAAAAATAGTTTGTGCATCAGTACCGAGATAGTCCAGTACAAATCCACTTGATGGGTACATATCCACGGGCAGCTACAGCAACTGCCCCAATAGACCCTTCTTGTCCTGTTTTTCCATCATCAGCCTTAGACCATTCTGTTGTTAAGCAATCAGAGACAATCCACACATTAGCCATCATGTGCCTTCTTTCCCCCACGGTGACAAGAGTTCCCTGATAGTAGGGACAATTACTGATCTCGTCTGGAGACTACTTACATCCTTTATCTTAAAGAGTGACATAACAGCCAAGAGTGTACACCCCATGCTACAACAAGTGTATCAGCACATGGTAAAAGAGCAGAAGGCCCCAACGTAAGGAGTGGGCATGTTGTAGTGACTAGATGTGAGAAGATACTACAGCCAGGAGAGGTGGCATGTCTACAAGCTTCAGTCAACTTCAGCTGGGATAAGCCAGGGCCCTTTGTTGTTTTTGAAGCCAATTCTTAGGGAAAGAACACTGGAGTAGAGGTGATCACTGAAGTAGTATCCACCAGGGTGTCAGGGATAGGTTCACCTGCTGCTGGCACTGTGGCTCCCAGACCTATAGTTTGTAGTTCCAGTGTCCACCAGCAGGTGTCTCTCAGCAGCCAGCAGTTCCTAGAAATTAGTCATCACCATAATTTATATGGTCTAGAATTATTTAGCCAGAATGAAGGTGAATAAAGCACCTGGACCAGATGGCATCCACCCATGGATCCTAAAAGAATTGTGTTCTGTCATTTCAAAGCCATTGTTTCTAATTTATAGGGACTCTTTAATGACTGGAATGGTACCACTGGATTAGCATAAGGCCAACATGGTGCCTATATTTAAAAAGGGATCAAAGTCTTTACCAAGTAACTATAGGCCTGTTAGTTTAACTTCTAGTGTTGGGAAGATACTGGAGAGTTTAATAAAAGACCACATACTTAAGCTCTTGCTGTAAAAAATATATATATTTTAAGCAACAGACAGCATGGATTCATGAAAGACAGAAGTTGTCAGACAAATTTGATTTCTTTTTATGAGGAGGTAAGTAAAACCTTAGACAATTGAGTGGCTGTGGACGTAGTATACTTGGATTTTGCAAAAGCATTTGACATAGTTCCCCCATACATGGCTAATGTGTAAGGTAACATCTACAGGCTTGTAAAAATCTGAAAACTGGCTAAAAGACTGAATTCGTGGGAGTGGTGATTAGAATGATTCTTACTCTGAATGGTCTAAGGTTACCTTGGTGTACCCCAAGGTTCAGTGTTGGGACCCTTACTTTTAAATATATTTATAAATGTTATAGGGTCTGGGATTAAAAGTACAATTTCAGTCTTTGCAGATGACACTAAGCTACACAGTGGAATAACATCCTTACAGGAGGTCTCAAATTTACAAGTCAACCTCAATGCATTGTTTAATTGGGCAACAACTGTATGTGGCAGATTAGGTCTAATGTTGATAAATGTAAAGTTATACACCTAGGAGCTAAGAATATGCATGCATCATACATACTAGGGGGGTACAACTGGGGGAGTCATTGTTGAAGGATCTGGGTGTTCTAGTAGATCATAAGCTTAATAAGTGCATACAATGCCAAGCAGCAGTTTCCAAAGCAAGCAAAATCCTTTCTTATATTAAGAGAGGTATAGACTCCAGAGAGAGAGATATCATTTTGCCTTGTACAAATCATTAGTAAGACCTCATTTGGAATATGCAGTTCATTTTTGGGCACCAATTCACAAAATAAATATATCGGGGAACTGGAGAAAGGGCAGAGAAGGGCAACCAAACTGATAAGAGGCATGGAGGAGCTCAGCTAGGAGGAAAAATTAGAGGAACTGAATTTATTCTCACTTGAGAAAAGGAGATTAAGGGGTCATATGATCAACATGTACAAATATATAAGTGGTCCCTATAGTGAACTTGGTGTAGAGTTATTTACTTTAAGGTCATTACAGAGGAGGGGGTCACTCTTTACGTCTGGAGAAATAGATATTTAATCACCAAATATGGAAAGGTTTCTTCACAGTAAGAGCTGTGAAAATGTGGAATAGACTCCTTCTAGAACTGGTTCTATCCAGCTCAGTAGAGTGCTTTAAAAAGGCCTGGATTCTTTCCTACATAATATAACTGGGTACTAACATTTATAGGTAGTGTTGATCCAGGAAATATCCAATTGCCTCTTGGGGGATGAGGTAGGATTTTTTTCCCCTGCTGGAGCAAATTGGATCCTGCTTTGCTGGGGTTTTTTGTCTTCTTCTGGATCAACATTAAGTATAGGATTGTGTATATAGAATTGTATGATGTGTTTTTCCCTTTTATTGGTTGAACTAGATGGACTTGTGTTTTTTTTCAACTAGACTAACTATGTATGTGAGTGCACCCCTCACATTTTTGTAAATATTTTATTATATCTTTTAATGTGACAACACTGAAGAAATTACATTTTGCTACAATGTAAAGTAGTGAGTGTACAGCTTGTATAACAGTGTCAATTTGATGTCCCCTCAAAATAACTCAACAGAAAGCCATTAATGTTTAAACCACTGGCAACAAAAGTGAGTACAATGTTGGGACTATAAACGGGGCAGTAGCCAAATTTTGTCAATTGTTTATTTGTACATTAACCCACGGTGGGGGTTCCTCTCACAATAGAAGTTTGCTTACTGGGGCTGGTGACCCCTCTAGCCCCTTGTAGGACACTTAGAAGCTCCTTAGTTTACTCCTTTTTTACGCCAGCAAAGCCTTTATATTGAAAGGGAAAACCAGGGAGGCCCCCACTATAGTTTTCTGGCAGTCCTTAGTGAATGCTGTATTGCCGTTATATAAAGCCACATACCCCTCCCGTAGATGTCCTAATAAATTCTCTAAAGTATGAGATATCTGGCTTGAATCCCCCTTGATGGCTTCTGCCTGAGATATTACACTCTTTTGGATATAAGTTTTTGTGGACTAATGCTCTACAGTGACATTCTGACTGTGCGTCCAGTAGCTCAAAGGTGCATATAATCCTAACTGATGGAACATCAAAGACAACTGATGCCATAAATTATTCTCCGCAACAATCCTGTATTTAGCGCTGAGCAGCTGTTTTGTTAGATTATGTTATGTAATTTATATTTTCTTTTCTTGTTGTTTTTTTTTTGTTTTTTGTTTTTTTTGTTTTGAGCCTGGTAAGCCCAGAGGCTCTGATTTGTATTTTCTTTGAAAAACAAATAAAAAGAATAAAAAAAAAAAAAAAAAGTGGGTACTATCAGGTTTCCATGTACCAAGAGAGAAGATGGTCTTTATCTCCCCACTGGGGTACTATGGATTTGATAGAATGCCCCAAGGCCTTTTGGGAGCTCCAGCAACTGAGGGAGAAGATAATAGAGGACATGAAACTGATCAAAGTGCTTGTGTACTTAGATAGTTACATAGTTACATAGTAGGTGAGGTTGAAAAAAGACACAAGTCCATCAAGTTTAACCTATGTGTGTGGTTATATGTCAGTATTACATTGTATATCCCTGTATGTTGCCGTCGTTCAGGTGCTTATCTAATAGTTTCTTGTAACTATCAATGCCCCCCCGCTGAGACCACCGCCTGTGGAAGGGAATTCCACATCCTTGCCGCTCTTACAGTAAAGAACCCTCTATGTAGTTTAAGGTTAAACCGCTTTTCTTCTAATTTTAATGAGTGGCCACGAGTCTTGTTAAACTCCCTTCTGCAAAAAAGTTTTATCCCTATTGTGGGGTCACCAATATGGTATTTGTATATTGAAATCATATCCCCTCTCAAGCGTCTCTTCTCCAGAGAGAATAACTTCAGTGCTCCCAACCTTTCCTCATAACTAATATCCTCCAGACCCTTTATTAGCTTTGTTGCCCTACTTTGTACTTGCTCCATTACCAGTACCTCCTTCCTGAGGACTGGTGCCCAGAACTGGACAGCATACTCTAGGTGCGGCCGGACCAGAGTCTTGTAGAGCGGGAGAATTATTGTTTTATCTCTGGAGTTGATCCCCTTTTTAATGCATGCCAATATTCTGTTTGGTTTGTTAGCAGCAGCTTGGCATTGCATGCCATTGCTGAGCCTATCATCTACTAGGTCCCTCAGGTCCTTTTTCCATCTTAGATTCCCCCAGAGATTCTCCCCCCAGTGTATAGATTGCATTCATATTTTTGCCACCCAAATGCATTATTTTACATTTTTCTACCTTGAACCTCATTTGCCATGTAGTTGCCCATCCCATTAATTTGTTCAGATCTTTTTGCAAGGTTTCCACATCCTGCGGAGAAGTTATTGCCCTGCTTAGCTTAGTATCGTCCGCAAATACAGAGATTGAACTGTTTACCCCATCCTCCAGGTCGTTTATGAACAAATTAAATAGGATTGATCCCAGCACAGAACCCTGGGAGACCCCTCTACCCACCCCTGACCATTCTGAGTACTCTCCATTTATCACCACCCTCTGAACTCACCCTTGTAGCCAGTTTTCAATCCATGTACTCACCCTATGGTCCATGCCAACGGACCTTATTTTGTACAGTAAACGTTTATGGGGAACTGTGTCAAATGCTTTTGCAAAATCCAGATACACCACGTCTACGGGCCTTCCTTTATCTAGATGGCAACTCACCTCCTCATAGAAGGTTAATAGATTGGTTTGGCAAGAACGATTCTTAATGAATCCATGCTGATTACTGCTAATGATACCGTTCTCATTACTAAAATCTTATCACTTAATCTTATCATTTCCTTCAAGAGTTTACATACTATTGATGTTAGGCTAACTGGTCTGTAATTCCCAGGGATATATTTTGGGCCCTTTTTAAATATTGGTGCTACATTGGCTTTTCTCCAATCAGTTGGTACTATTCCAGTCAGTAGACTGTCAGTAAAAATTAGGAACAATGGTCTGACAATTACTTGACTGAGTTCCCTTAGTACCCTCGGGTGCAAGCCATTTGGTCCCGGTGATAATGATGATGTTAAGTTTCCTAAGTCTAATTTTAATTCTGTCCTCTGTTAACCATTAAGGTGCTTCCTGTGATGTGTCATGAGGATAAACACTGCAGTTTTGGTTACTGAAACCCCCCGATTCCCTCGTGAAGACTGAGGAGAAGAATGGATTCAATACCTTCGCCATCTCCCCATCCTTTGTAACCAGATGTCCTTCCTCATTCTTTATAGGGCAAATATGGTCTATCCTCCCTTTTTTACTGTTTACATACTTAAAGAATTTCTTGGGATTTTTTTTGCTCTCCTCCGCTATGTGTCTGTCAGGGTACCATTGGCGCCAGACCTGGGTGTTGGCATGCGCCTATACGCCGGCGCGCTCCGTTACGCACACTTCAGCAAGTTCCTGTTGTTCCCGGGCGTCAGCGCGGCGCTAGGGCGCGCGCGGGTGCGCGGCGCTTGGGCGCGCGCGTTTGCACGTGCGCTCGTACGGGCGTGCGCGCGTTCGCGATAGCGCCGGTTTAGCGCCAAAGTGCACATAAAAGTTCTCCTATGCCTCTGGCACATTGCTGCTTCGTCTCAGCTTCGTGATTCTTGTTAACCTGAACCTGATTGTTTGTTACCCATCCGTCCCGGCTTGTCTGACCATCCGCCCCGCTCCAATCCGACCCGGCCTGCCTGACTACTCTTCTACTGCCTGCCTGATACCATTGCCGATCTCTGCCTGCCTACCGACTCTGCCTCTGCCTGCTGTTTTGCCTGTCTCATATCCCTGCTGACCCGGACCATCTGACCCTGCTTGTGCCTGCTGTTGTCCTTGCTGTTGCACCTTCAGCTTCAGCTCCAGTGATCTCTGTATCTCCAAGAGTTCCAGCCTGCTGCCTCCAGTCTCCACCTGATCTGCAGTCCAGCCATCCCTGTGGGATCTCTCATCACTTCTGCATCAGAGACTATGCTCTACAGGCACTCCTACCCCACTGTGCTCAGGAGACCACTGTTCCCACTGCAGTGGCTCCTGAACCAGCGTTGTATGAGAGGTCTTCTCCTACAAGTCAGGCTCTACTACCAGGTACCTAACAGTGTCTTTCATGTTCTATCTTAGCTGTCCTTATCACACCCTTACATTTCTTGTTGCATTCTTTATAACGTTTGAATGCTGATGATGATCCCTCAACCCTGTATTTTTTGAAGGCCTTCTCCTTTGCTTTTATATGCATTTTTACATTGGAATTAAGCCATCCAGGACTTTTGTTCACTCTTTTAAATTTATTAGCCAATGGGATGCACTGGCTAATACCCTTATTTAATATGCTCTTAAAGCAAACCCATCTCTCCTCTGTGTTCTTTGTTCCTAAGATTTTATCCCAATTTATGCCTGCTAGCAAGGTTCGTAGTTTAGGGAAGTTGGCTCTTTTGAAATTCAGTGTCTTTGTATTCCCCTTATGTTACCTATTTGTGTGATTTATACTGAAGCCAATTGACCGGTATTCGCTGCTACTTAAATTGCCCATATTTCCACATCCGCGATCAGGTCTGTATTTTTGGTAATCAGTAGATCCAGTAATGCTTTATTTCTAGTTGGTGCGTCTACCATCTGACCCATAAAATTGTCCTGCAAGACATTTAGGAACCAGCGAGCTTTAGATGAATGCGCGGTTCCCTCTGCCCAGTCTATGTCTGGATAGTTAAAACCCCCCATTATGATAACACTTCCCATCCTTGCTGCTAATCCAAATTGTGATAGGAGATCTGTCTCCCCTTCCTCCCTCAGGTTAGGGGGTCTAGCATACTCCCAGTATTATTTTCCCCTTAGCTTCATCCTTTTGGAGCTCTACCCATAAGGATTCCACCTCCTCCCTAGCTCCCTTAGTGATGTCATCTCTCACATTCACTTGTACATTATTCTTGATCTATAGGCATACCCTTCCCCCTTTTTTACCCTCTCTATCCTTGCCATAAAGGGTATACCCTTGAATGTTTGCCAGCCAATCATGAGAGCTGTTGAACCAGGCCTCTGAAATTCCCACAAAATCCAAATCCTCCTCGTACAACAGTATCTCTAGTTCACTCATCTTGTCCGCCAGGCTTCTGGCATTGGTGAACATGCCACATAGTTTAGACCGGTCCCATAATATCCTCTTATTGGGTGTTCCGAGATTGCAACTAGGACTTGCTACTATACTTACCTTGGGCTTATGTGCTTTGGTCAACCTACCACTAATGCCCCCAATACTACCCTCTGGAATATGTTCCGCGCTGCCTATCTCTATGTCTGGACCCTCCCCCCATTGCCTAGTTTAAAAACCCCTCTAACTTTTTGACCATCTTCATTCCCAGCTGATCTGCACCCTCCTCATTTAGGTGCAGTCCGTCCCTTCTATATTACGGGTTATGGACTGAGAAGTTGGCCCAGTCCTCTAGGAACCCAAACCCCTCCTCACAACACCAGCTCTTCAGCCACTTGTTTACTTCCCTCTGCCTTTCTGGTGTGGCTCGATGTACCTTGGAGGTCCTTTTTCCCCCTAAGTCCCTAAAATCGTTCTTTAGGGCACTACATCTGCCTCTGACTTTGCCATTGGTGCCAACGTGCACCATGACAGCCGGGTCTTCCCCAGCCCCTCCCAGTAATCTGTCCACCAGATCCGTGATGTGCCGAACCCGAGCGCCCGGTAGACAACATACTGTTCGGTGCTTCAGGTCTTTGTTACAGATTGGGCTCTCTGTACTTCTAAGAATTGAGTCCCCTACCACCAGAATTTGTCTTTTCTTTCCCTTCGCTTCTCCCCCACTCTCACTGGAGGAGTTCTTCCCACGGCAGCTAGGAGAGTCCCTCCGCTTCAGCAGTGCTGGTTCCTGACTGGTTTCAACAATGTCACTCAATGGAGCTTACTTTTTTAGAAGTTCCAGCCCTGGATCGGCCTCCCTGGCACTTCCCCCTCTACCTTTCCTGACTGTCACCCATCTACTCTTTGCTAGTGCCTGCACCTTTTTGTCTCCACCCGCCTCTGTGCTGGCCCCTGCCAGCACCTGCCATATACGTTCCTGGCTCTCCTTTAGTATGGAGGGACTTCTCAGTGCTGACAGTTGCTTCTCCAGATTCAGAACCTGGGCTTCCAGGAAAACAATGCGCTTACATTTTGCACAGCTGTATTCACCCTCAATCGGATGATTAAGGAACGCATACATGCCGCAAGATGTACAGTTGCCTCTCCACACCCGCATTGTAACTATTAAATTTAATGAGGATTGGGGATTATACCCTATCCAAATTACCTAATAACTAGCTTCCTGACACTAATACTCAATAAGACAATACATAGGTACTCAACAAGACAATACACAGATACTCAACAAGACAATACGCAGGTACTCGCAGAACTACGTGCACTCGCAGAACTACGTGCACTGGCAGACCTACATGCACTGGCAGACCTACGTGCACTCGCAGAACTACGTGCACTTGCAGACCTACATGCACTTGCAGACCACTCGCAGAACTACGTGCACTCGCAGAACTACAAACACAGCAGACGTACGTGCACTCGCAGAACTGCGTGCACATGCAGAACACTCGCAGACCTACGTGCACTTGCAGGACTACATGCACTCGCAGACCTACGTGCACTCGCAGACCACTCGCAGAACTAAGTGCACTCGCAGAACTACGCACACTCACAATACACAAGTACACAGTACACAACACACAAAAGTACTAACGATCCACACACACTACTCAGACAACACTCAGGTACTCACACTGCACAGGTACTATGACCCCTGTTATAACCCCCCGTTTTCAACTCTGGCTTTTAACTCACCACTTAGACCAGTTCCACTAAGTCTGGGTTTTTTTTGTTTCATACATTTTTATTCAAGAAAAAAGGAGTTGTACAAATAAGATAATAGTACATAGTAAAACTTTTCACAGGTACATTGATAAACAACAAGTTCTGTAAAGAGATCTGAAAAACTTCAAGGTGAAGACAGTCCTATTTAAGTACAGAGTAACATTGGTAGATGTAAAAGCTTATTCATAAAACAATTAGAGTGTTCATTGTGAAATACATGGAAGGTCATGTCATCTTGAATAGTCTGTGGTTATCTTAATAGACTTGGAGTCGACTAATGACAATATGCACGATCTGATGATGGAGTTTTGAGGGTGTATCCAGTAACGACATGTGGACCGAGACAAGACCATTTCCAGCCCAAGCACCAGGGCCAGATTAAGAGCATCATGGGCCTGGTGCTGAGGATTTTGGTGGGCCTTTTTATGGAAACAAAATGAAAATGCAAACAATTTTTCGCTAAAACAAATTAAATCTACTCTCACCAGTAATATCAGCCATGCAGCCTCTGAGCAGCACCAACACCACCAATACCACCTGCTATGCGGTCTCTCACCAGCAGCAACATAGGGAGACCACATTTCCAAACTGTCATTCAGAGACAACCCCCTCTTCCCAAAAAAAGATGAGGGTGGGGGATGTAGTCTCAGGGTTGGCGGGGAAATTGGCGGTGGAGGTGATTTGCCAGGCAAATGGCTGGTGTTAGTACTTAAAATAAATCATCCTGACACCATGCTTGATATGGTGTCAGGATGATCAAATTCCATTATTTCAGTTACTACATTGTAATATATAGTGAAATAGTTCAACTCACCATAATGCAGAATCAGTGGGACCTGAGCTTGTCACTTGCCACCAGATGCAGCTTGTCACTTGCCACTAGAGTTGCCACCTCATCCCTTTAAACCCGAACACATATTGATTACACAGGTTCTGTGGCTGATTAAGGTGGTAATTAAACTCACTTGGTGCCTTATGTGCAATAAAATAAGCCTCAGAACATGTGTAATTCATATGTGTTCGGGTTTAAAGGGATGAGGTGGCAACCCTACTTGCCACCCATAGCCTGCCACCAGATGTAGCGTATCACTTTCCACAGTTGCCTGCCGCTAGATGCAGCATGTCACTTGCCACCAGCAGCCTGCCACCAGATACAGTGTGCCACTTGCCACCAGATACAGTGTGCCACTTGCAACCAGATACAGTGTGCCACTTGCTACTAGAGCTGCACGATTCTGGGAAAAATGAGAATCGCGATTCTTTTGCTTATAATACAGATCACGATTCTCTCACGATTCTTTAAAATGGTTAAATTTAAAAAGAGAAAAATCAGCTGTAGACGGCGCATGCACAATCAACACGCCGCTCGCTCCCGATGCTCGGGGCTGGTTATTTAATACAGCAAGGGGCGGATACTTTTCTCAAAGGGGCGGATGCTTTTCTCAAAGGGGCGGATGTATAGTTAACCATACATCCGCCCCTTTGAGAAAAGCATCCGCCCCTTGCTGTCTTTATAACCATATATACATCTGCCCCTTTGAGAAAAGTATCCGCCCCTTGCTGTAATAAATAACCAGCCCCAAGCATTGGGAGCGAGCGGCGTGTTGATTGCGCTTGCGCAGTCCAGGCCGGTACTATGCTCTATGCTGACTGACGTCAGTTCCGGTTGCTGACGTCAGTTCCGATATCGGCGCCATTTGCGTTCCAGGCTGGTTCCGTGCTTCCGACTGGGAGATCCGGAAAATCGAGCTAATCCAGCTTGCAGATCGCGGGGGGGGGTGAATCGAAATCGCGATCTTATATACGATTAATCGTGCAGCTCTACTTGCTACCCACAGCCTGCCACAGATACAGTGTGCCACTTGCCACCAGCAGCCTGCCACCAGATACAATGTGCCAATTGCCACCAGCAGCCTGCACCAGATACAGTGTGCCACTTGCCACTGACAGCCTGTCACCAGATACAGCATGTCACTTGCCACCAGCAGCCTGACCCCAGATACAGTGTGCCATCTGCCACCAGATAGTGTGCCACTTGTCACCAGCAGCCTGCCACCAGATACAGTGTGCCACTTGCCAACCCCAGCCTACCACCAGATACAGTGTGTCACTTACCACCAGCAGCCTTTCACCAGATAGTGTGCCACTTGCCACCAGCAGACTGCCACCAGATACAGTGTGCCACTTGCCAACCACAGCCTACCACCAGATACAGTGTGCCACTTGCCACCAGATAGTGTGCCACTTGCCACCAGCAGCCTGCCACCAGATACAGTGTGCCACTTGCCAACCACAGCCTACCACCAGATACAGTGTGTCACTTACCACCTGCAGCCTTCCATCAGATAGTGTGCCACTTGCCACCAGCAGCCTGCCACCAGATACAGTGTGCCACTTGCCACCAGCAGCCTGCCACCAGATACAGTGTGCCACTTGCCAACCACAGCCTACCACCAGATACAGTGTGTCACTTACCACCAGCAGCCTTCCATCAGATAGTGTGCCACTTGCCACCAGCAGCCTGCCATCAGATACAGTGTGCCACTTGCCACTGACAACCTGTCACCAGATACAGCGTGTCACTTGCCACCAGCAGCCTGCCACTCCCTCCAGGACTCTTCCAGGATGGGTAGAAGGGACAGGGCCTGCATAGTCAAACAAATCCCTGGAGCCCCCACCCCTCCTCATCTGGGATGGTATGGTTGTGTGTAAAATGAATGCCAGGACCAAGTTCAATAGAGGGTTGTGTGTACAAGCCTTTGGGCTCACACTGGTTTGCTGTAGTTTGGGCGCACTGCTTGTGTATCTGCAGTTTTAGCTGCAGACCTATTGATTTTGGTGCGCTTTCAGAACAAACATGCAACCTAATAGAAATCAATAGGACTGTCGGTAAAACGCAGGAAAACTGCAGATACACCAGCAATGGGCCAAAACACAGCAAAGCAGTGTGAACCCACCTAAAAGCACAAGGAGCCAAGTCTACATATTGACTGCAGTTATAAGAGCCATTGCTGAAGATAAAGGTAAAAGAGGGGGAGAGAAGGGAGATAAGAGTCCAGTCACTGAGCTCACACTTAGATGGTCAGAAGCTTATCACTCACATATGTGTTCACCTTCTATCTGTCGGCTGCAGTTGCTCTGTTTCCCAGCCCACACGGCTCCTTCACTGCACACAGAGAGGAGAGAGGGGAGGGGGAAGGCAGAGCCATTTGTGTAGGGGGGGAACTGTGCACTGTGACACTGTAATAACCACAGTGAGCCAACACAGATGCAGCCAGACACCCCTACATTTACACACAGCTTCTCCTGTCCCATAGAAGTTTATGGACAGGAGAAATCAGGCTTATACTGCTGTCTGTGAGGGCCGATTTTAAGGCAGGGGCCTGGAGCTGCAGCTCCATCAGCCCCTATGTTAATCCGGCCCTGCCAAGCACCCCTCACGGGAGCAAACTGTGCGAGGGGGGAAGGTATTAATCACCTAAGGTGTGATGTTATTTATAATGGTCCAATGTGTGGAACCGAGTTTCCTCTAAAGCATGCAGGGCACATGGTAATTTTGTGTGTAAATGAAAAGAAAATTGTAGGCGTTTAATATGGGTGAAAGGAGGCCAAAGAAGTCATGGGTTTTAATCTAAAGTTAGAAGCGAGATCCAATGTCAGGTAGGGCACTGGTAAAAGCCGCATTTTCCTGTGTGAAGAGAACGTGATATAAGGGTATTGAAAGAAAGCAAGATAAGAGCGTTGCGGGGATAGAACCTGGGGCGAGGGGGGATGGACATGGACATGGCGGACACTCCAACCACCGCCTAGGGTATGTATCTATTGCGTGTGTCAGTTAGTTCCCAGTGTGAGTCCAAATTGTGAGTCAGGTAGTAATGTCTTAAACTCCGATGATTCTCGGAAGTGTATCCCACATGCCCAAGTATTGCGATATTTAGTTGAGTTGTCTTTAGCTTGGTGTATTAAATCTTCCATCTCTGCTATTTTTTCAACACGTTTCAGCCAATCGGATAATGTGGGTGGAGAATTGTTTCTCCAACGTAATGGAATACATTGTTTAGCTGCGTTGGTGAGGTGAAGCATTAGAGGTTTCCTGTAAGTGGGTTGTGGTAAAGACGTGTGGTGTAACAAGTATTGGAGTAATGTTTAGGGTGTAGGTAGTGATATGAGTGATCATGTTGTGTACTTTTTCCTAGAATGGTTTTATGTACAGTCCCGCCAGATATGGAGAAGAGAGCCCACTTCCTTGTTACATCTCCAGCACAATGGTGATATCGTTGGATGAAATACATGGATTCGTTTAGGGGTGCGGTACCATCTTGAGTACAGTTTGCAATTGTTTTCCTGTGCTGAAATGTTAATAGAGCCTTTGTGGATATGCTCATATATATTCTCACAGTCCTCTTTGGGGAGGTCTAGGTTAAGCTCTCTTTCCCATCTCCGGTTGACCCTGTTAGATTTGTGGTCGATCTCGCCGAAAAGTATGGAATATACGGTCGAAATTAAGTGGCTTTGAGGACTAGTGTTGGAACAAAGTTCTTCAAAAGGATTTTGATCTCTGCACCATTGAGAGATGGGGTTGGTGTCATTCAGAAAATGTCTTAATTGTAAGAATGTGAAAAAGGGGATGTTAGCATCTGGGAATCGAGAGGGCAGGTCACTGAAAGGGATGATTGATCCGTTGTGAAAAAAGTGATGTGCTCTCAGTGTAAGTTCCGTGTTAACTAAATGCATATTGTTTCTTAGGAGGCCGGGGGGGAATTCAGGATTGCCAGTCAGAGGAGTCATCGGCACCGGTGAGGGAGTCATTTTGAGAGAATGACAAGCGTTTCTGAAGCTATTCAGCGTAGGTCCCATTAGCGGATGTGTGGAGTGTTCCTTAGGGGTGGCCTTAGCGTTAATCCACGGTACGTGGGAGAGAGGAGTCTGGGCACATGAATCCTCTATTGCAATCCAGTCCTTAGAGTGTGCGTGTATGTGCCAGTCAATTAATCTGGTAATGTGGCAGGCAGTATGGTATTTATGGATACCCGGTAAGCCTAGCCCACATTTAAGTTTGGGGAGAATCATTCTATCCCAGCCGATTCTTGGAGATTTATGGGCCCATATAAAATTTCTGCAGAGTCTTTTGTAAGTTTCAAAAAATGTTGGTGGGAGTTTGATCGTGACGGTTTGTAGAATGTATAATATGCGGGGTAAGACGTTCATTTTTAGAATGGAGATTCGCCCAAACCAGGAGAACTGTCCTGAGGACCATTTGGTGAAATCATTTTTTATAGTTTGGAGTATGGGAGAATAGTTCAGTAAGCTTGGATGGTATTTGAATACCCAAGTATGTAAGGGCCTGTGGTTTCCAGCTAAATGGAAAATTGGCTTGGCATTGAGACACTACCGTTGGGAGGGATGGGAGGGATATGTTGAGGGCTTTGGATTTCGTAAAGTTTATTTTCAAGTTGGATAATTTGTGGAAGAGGGTAAAATCATGCAATAGGTTAGGTTAGGTATGGTGATTAAAGGGTTGGAGAATAAAGGTTTGATATCGAAAAGAAGAATGTCGTCTGCGTATGCCGCTAGCTTGTAGTGTTTGTGTTTGATATCGATGCCTGTTATATTTGGGTTGGCCCTAAGTTTGTGTAGTAGGGGTTCTAATGAGAGTACAAAGATGAGGGGGGATAGTGGGCATCCTTGTTGAGCACCATTCGAGACGGAGAAGGCGTCCGACAGGCGGCCGTTGACCCTTATTCTGGCTGTGGGGGAAGCATATAATGCCAGGATTAATTGGAGGAAGTGTGCCGGAAATCCCATAGCTTGTAGCTCTGCCACCATGTAGTTCCATGCCACCCTGTTGAACGCCTTCTCCACGTCAAGGGACAGAAAAAAACCTTGTTTGGAGGATGTTGAAAGCCAATGGTGAATGTTGATAACTCTGGTTTTTAACTCACCACTTAGACCAGATCCCCTTGGACAGAGTTCCAGCGAGTTCAAAGATGAGCAGGCTCACAATGAGTTCTACAGAAGGTTATATAGGCCTCAAGCACTTGTGATCAATTAACCACTCCCCTTAATTAGTAGGCTGAAGGAAGCAAAGAAAAAAAAAGCTGTTTAAAAAGTGTCAGGAAAAGGTGTTAAAAAGCTACAAGGAAAAGCCCCCAAACACACCTAAAAATGCAACCCAGCAATCACCAGCAGTCTAAAAGCAAGACTTGTTCACTCTCCACTCAAGGTCCCCACTATTTACCTTCCAACCAGCAGTCTGGCAATTTCAGATGTGCTCTACACAAGGTTATATAGGCCTCAAGCACCTGTGATCAATTAATCCACTCCCCTTAATTAGTAGGCTGAAGGAAGCAAAGAAAAAAAATAGTTTAAAGAGTGTCAGAAAAAGGTGTTAAAAAGCTACAAGGAAAAGCCCCAAAACACACCTAAAAATGCAACCCAGCAATCATCAGCAGTCAAAAAGCAAGACTTGTTCACTCTCCACTAACGGTCCCCACTGTTTAGCTTCCAACCAGCAGCATCATTGTTTTCAGCAGAACCCTTGAAGAGCATGAAGAGCGCCTACAAAAGGTTCTAAAGAGACTTCATGATGAGGGATTGAAGCTGTTTCTGGAAAACTGTAATTTCTACCAGCCTTCTGTCACTTACCTCGAACACATTGTCTCAGCTGAGGGAGTGGCCACTGACCCCAAGAAGCTTGAAAAGTGTCACCTCCTGGCCAAGACCAAACAATGTACCTAAACTGAGGTCATTTGTAATGGAACGTCCCACACTCCGCTTGAGTGCTTCCGTCAGTATACCACTTCCTCCCAGTCTGAATACAGATATCAGATATTCCAACCGCTCACAAAGCACAAAACAAGGCGAGACTTGCTTAGCTGCTAACATGGACTGTTTTATTAGAACCAGAATACAAGATTTTATATACAGTAGAAGAGGAGGTTCCCCCCTCCTGCTCATATTACTCTAACAATACACCTGTAACAAATTAACATGAGCTAATTTACTAATCTCTTTAAGCAGCCCATGTGACTCTGTGCCCGTCAGGATTTTACTACAGGTCAGACTTGTTGTCACCGAGCTTCACACAGTACATTATACATTATCATAAGTACAACCACAGGACATTTTCTCACAATAGCAGGAGCTCCACTAGGAGTCGGCCCATCTCCTACATTGTACAGAGGACAATGTGATCCGCTCTCTCAATTAACTACTATGTTGAGTTCAGAATCAAACAAACCAAAAATAGTCTCTACATACATCCTGGGAGATATTGTGGACAAATATCACTGTCCTATTTTAAGTAGTCCAAGATATATTTTCTCACTCATCCAGTGCCAAAGAAGTGTATGGGGAGCTGAAACAAGGGCATCCCATTTTTTCCAGGGGATTCTGGGTTCCACGGGCCCTCCCGTCACAGTCTCAGCTGAGGGAGTGGCCACTGACCCCAAGAAGCTTGAAAGTGTCACCTCCTGGCCAAGACCAAACAATGTGCCTGAACTGAGGTCATTTCTAAGGTTCTGCTCCTATTATTGAAGATTCATAGAGGGGTTCACAAAGATAGCCTGGCTTCTCAATGAGTTGTTGAAGAGTGAAAATGAGGAAGTCAACACAGAATCACCAAAGTCAGGCAGGCAAACTAGAAGGCCCAGGAAGCCTCAAAAATCAATCCAAGACCAGTGGACCAATCAATGTGTGCAGGCTTTAGGTCAGTTCAAGAGAAACTTAATCAATGTCCCTGTATTAGCCTATACTGATGCTGCCAAACCCTATGAATTACATAAAAAAAGTGAAAAACAATCTGCTCAGTCCCTAATTATGTAACAACAAAATATATAATAATCAAGTTGCCAGCTACACACTGATTAGGTGTTTTCACCACAACCCCTGAACATTAACTAAAAACAAATATATTGGAGCGCAACTTTCAATTATAAACATACAATTAACAGTGCGTAAACACATCAACTACTAAGAAAAAAATGTCCCAAAAAAATAGGAGTCTATTATCCAAATGTGCCTTCAAAAACCAGTGTAGAAAATGTGATCACTAAAGAAGATTTGGGAGTTATCACATTTTCTACACTGGTATTTGAAGGCACATCTGGCTTCTGACTCTTATTCTTTTAGGACATTTATTTTATAATAGTTTACGTGTTTATGCACTGTTAATGTATATGCATAATTTAACATTGCGCTGCACTATATTTGTTGTTGGCCTACGAATTACATGTCTTTGCCAGCCGTAATAGGCTAGGTGGGGTGTTGTATCAAGCACAACAGATACTTACCACCTGTTGCCTATGTGAGCAGAAACCTCATCCCTGCTGAAAATAACTATCCCACACACAAGCTAGTGTTCCTTGCCTTGAAGAGGGCTGTGCTAAATAAGTTTAAAGACTACCTGTATGGTGCAGACTTAGTGGTCAAGCCAGACAATAATCCGCTCACGTATATTCTCACCACAGCCAAGTTGGATGCCACGTAGCATAGATGGTTGGCTCGAAGTATCGTCCAGGGGGTCATAAATGCTAATACCCAATCAAGAAGGCCTTATGACCCTGAGACTCCCTTAAAAGAGTGGATGCAACTGACGTCAAAAGGGGTACAAAGCTTTGGGTCAAGGAGTTGAGAATTGTGGCAAAGGAGCGACAGTGGCCAAAACTATTGGAGTCTCTGCTACCGGTGTAGCTCTACTGTAATCTCAATCAAATAAAAGCTCACTAGGTAATACCAGATGGAAGACCTCCTCAGGTGCTTTAGTTAATAGATTAGTTACGGCTATGTGACTGGGTGGTCTACCAAAGGGGCCCCTTGGACAGTCCTGAAGACATGCGGCAACTGTTCCTGCCAGAAAAACTTTGACAGACTGTGCTGACTGCCCTGCATGATGACTAGGTCATTTGGGGTCCGAAAGGACTTTCAAATTAGTGAGAGACCAATTCTACTGACTTTGTATGTGGGCTGAAATTGAAAGCTACTGTCACTACTGCCTACGTTGCATACAGAGGTAGACTTTGCCCTCCAGAACTGCCTCAATGGGCCACCTCTGAAGTCAAGGGCCTATAGAGTTGTTGTGCTTTGAATTTCTATGCTTAGAACCAGACCAAGTGGATAGGGAAATGTCCTGGTGGTTACAAATCATTACCCGTTATGCCCATTCAAGACAAAAGACCAACGAGCAGTAGACTGCTTCAGAAAATCCATTCTCATCAGGGAAGAGACTTTAAAAGCATAATCAACAAGAAGCTACTGAATCTGTTGGATGCTCAAAGTCCAGAACAACCCCCTGTCATTCACAAGGGGAGCCGCAGCTGCAGACACTTCTTGACATGATTGAGACTCTTACCACGGAGAAGAAACAACACTGGACCAGGCACACCTCAGCCATTGTGGATGCTCGATTAAAGTCCAGGACTTACAGCCGGGTGATTGGGTTCTACTGAAAAATCTGAGTGTCCCTGGGAAAACATAAGCTAACTGACTGATATAGATCTCAGACTCATGTTTTCTGAAGGCAATTACCTGGGTTACCAGTGAATCAGATCCATCCAGAGGGGAAGACAAGTCATTTGAAGGTCTGGCAATCATCTCCTACCTCTGGCCGAAGCTGTTTGGGTGCCTCAGCAACAAAGTCCACCTCCTATAAAGACAGTTTCTTCGAAGCAATGACCAGAGACCAGGTCACAGTCTTTTCCCCCAGCTGCAATGGAAGATGAAGACAGTGAGAAGGAGGATGTCTACATGGACCGGTTGTGGCCATCTTCAGGCAAGGATGCCACCACACCCAGTTCTTCTGTAGACACCAGACGCTGGTACCATCAGGCCTGAGGCCCCTGAACTCATACCACAGACTGATGAACCAGAAAGTCAGGGAGACCTGCGGATCCCACTGTGTGCTAAAAGTACAGGGACTTTTCAACCACCCTTGGGGCTAGAAGGGGAGCTTGAAAAGAATGGCCATCAGAACCAAAAGAGCAAAGACCAAAAAAGGGTAATTCGTCCTCCAAAAAGACTAACTTATGATTCACTGGGCAAGAGTTTAGAGGAAACTATATTCACCACTCAAAGGACTTAAGAAACGCCAATCTTCCCTACTACAGCTTCATTGGAGGGCGACACTGGCTCACCCCCTAACACATAGGTGGGCCATACCTATATCAGTGGCCTATGGTCAAGACAACCCTGCTCCCTCTGACAAATGGTGGGGCGTTCCCTGGTTAAACTCTTGTTTGAATATGAATCACTGAATTTTGTGTAACTGTTAACCTAATATTGCCTTCCATTGTTTGTTCAGGCTATATACAACTTATGGATGCTTATTTGTTGTTGGACTCTCTGACATGGAGGTAGGGGGTCTTGCTCTGCGGGGACCTGAGCTGAAGAGAACTGTGCTATATGCTGTTCGTGCACAGACTGGAGACAGCAGCTCAGGACTGGAGTGCAGGGACTGAGCCTTTGAGGACCAGAGTGCTGAGACTGAGCCTTTGAGGACCAGAGTGCTGGGACTGAGGCACTGAGGATTGGGATTCTGAGGACCAGAGACAGATAAGTGTCCAGGACAAGGTTCACTGAGTGTCAGAACTGGTGAGCGGTTGGAGCTGTGCTTACTTTACCACTGTTTGGCAGCTCAGGACAGGAGGGGACTGCCTGTTTGCCAAGTAGCCCCAAAACAAAATCACTGCATGCAAATTTAAGGGGACAATAAATAAGTGCACCACTGTACAGCTATGGCCCCACCGTTAGCCGGCCAAAGTTTGCAAGTCAGGTGTCAGATACTGAACAAGTACCTCCCAGGGATACCCCTTTCAGGAAATATGTACATACCTATACCCTTTCAACAATCTTTCAGCATCTGTTCCCAATTTTAGATGAAACGGACAGATTTTCATTAGTGTTTGTACCCCCTGCTAGTTTTTCTGCCCATTAGCACCAAGACAGAAAGTGATGGGAGATCCAAAATGTTACAGTTGTCACCAGAACAAGGGATACGTGTAATTCTAACAATGGGGACACCTGTTCTAGTGACAATTTTCTGGGAGGGAAGTTCCCCACTTTATAATTTCCTCTCATGTCCTGTTGTGTCCCCAGGACAGGGAGTGAATAAAAATCACCCTGAGACACAGATAGCAAAAAATAGAATGACAGGGGTTTTAACCTACCATGTCTGCTGCTCATTCATTTTATCAACCTTAACCTGGACATTTGACCAATTTTTTGCCTTCCTTTCTGTACTTCCCTGCCACCTTTGCCTATCTCCAACCTTTGGTACCAGGTGTTACTGAATTTTGCTTGTGACTTGACTCCATGCTTCTGCTCATATGACATCAGTACTCTCCAGATCAAGTTTGCTGGTCTAACTTCCTGGCACCTGCACCCTTCCATTGTCTAGCAGTCCCGGTCTCCACTTCCAGGTGTGCTTGGGTGGGAATTGTGCAAGAGGCCAGCTTTCGCTATCTCAAGCTTCTCATACAGGTGCGTGACAGGTACACACAGATGGGGTATTGACAGTCAGTGACATGATATGTACTTTAAAGGGGACATTCCCTGGCAGCCCAGCCACCCTAAGTTGCAACCTATACTGGCCATACAGAAATCTGGCCTAGCTTGATCTGAATAGGCAGTGTGTTTGTAAAGTGTCCACATCACTACACTCACCTTAAAGGCACTCTGCTACTTCTGCCTTTATTGAATCCAGCAACAATACCCAGTGCTTCCAAGTACAGATGACTTCCTCCTATGTGACAAAGCTTGAGTCTAGCAGCCAATCACTAGGTCCGAGCAGTATCACATAGCCAAGAAAGTAAGGTCACTGTTCCCCTTAGCATCCGAAACCACGCCACACCTTGTATTTTAGAACTGACTATAGCAGGGGCAGAAGCTGCAAAGGAAACCATGGTAAGCTAAGTAAAAACTGTGACAGGGGGGCCTTCCACAAACACACTGTCACCTTCTGCTGAATGGGAAAGGTTACAGCATCTCTCTAGTACTTCCATATAGGCAATTTAAAAAAAAAGTATATATTCTCAACTGTTTCCTATAATTCATCCCCTATGTCACATTCGTTGTCACTTTTTTTTTTTCTGGTTTGTGACCCCCAACTGAATCAGTTTGCAGTGAGAAATGTCTACAATTTCTAAGCATTGCCGTGACCATAAAATGTACACATTGCTTTTTTTCTCAAATGTTGCTGATTTTATAGAAATGTTGGTGGAACACTGCCATACAGCAGAAAACCTATAAAAGGCAAAGACAAAAGCATGTCTATGGTCTAGACATGTTTATTGGGCACATGTAGGCTTTATGTATATATGTCAGATAAATTTTATTCGCAGAAAGAAAAGATCATCTGGCACATTTGTGAGTGCTTAGTGGAGAAGGGAGTATCATCTAATCCCAAGCCAGGTTCCACTATGAAAAACAATACTAGTCATTTATTTTTACTTAGAGATGGCAGTTAATGTAGAGACCAAATATGCACTGCTTTTGGAAGCACAGGTTTAAAAGATTCTGCATTTTATTTTTTTATTTACTACACACACACACACTTGCCTGCTCCTCCAGATCAAAAATGGATATTGTCCTATACTGTATTAAAAAATATTGATAAAACTGGGTAGTTTGTAAACCTAGGAGAGGGATAAATTATCCACCCCTCCAATATAATAATGCGTCATAAAACAATGGTGCGTTTCACATGCACCAAATTAAACTATGTGATGCGCCTTATTTGTGAGCACAAATATATACTTGTATTGTTTGTTCCACATGGTCACTCACCGGTTGTGTGATGCTGCATACTGTATTTGGGTATTCCACACATTCAATTTATTTATTAAATGCATTAACTTAGGGTGGTACTTTTCTTTTTTTTTTTATCAGTAACTTTTTATTTGAATTTTGTATAAGAGATGATAAAAACATAGAATACATTACTTCTCTTGTATAATCCAAGAACACAGTATTGTGGATTAGAAGAGAACAAGTATATGACAGCAGGAACACTTCTAATGCCGCGTACACACGGGCGGACTTTTCGACCGGGCTGGTCCGACAGACTTTCCAGCGGACTTTCGACGGAATTTTGACGGACTTCTGATGGACTTTCTAACGAACAGACTTGCCTACACACGATCACACCAAAGTCCGACGGATTCGTACGTGATGACGTACACCGGACTAAAATAAGGAAGTTGATAGCCAGTACCAATAGCTGCCCTAGCGTCTGTTTTTGTCCGTCAGACTAGCATACAGACGAGCGGATTTCTGGGTCCAGCGGAGTTACGATGCAAAGATTTGAAGCCTGTTCCAAATCTAAAGTCCGTCAGATTTGCGACTGGAAAAGTCCGCTGAAGGTCCGGAGAAGCCCACACACGGTCGCTGGATTTGGTCCATCGGCGTCCGTCAGACTAGTCCGGTCGAAAAGTCCGACCGTGTGTACGCCCCATAAGGGATAATGTATTTGGTTGCTAATAAGGATAGTGTATTGTCAGTGATCTTGTTACATCATGTACAATGAACCATGTCATAGGAGGTGAGTATAAGTTAAAGGAAAGAAGAACCTATAAGAGAAGTCATATTTTCTGAAGTATCAGGTATTCCTGGATCATCTATTAAAAAAAGTATAAAGACAGAGAAAGAAGAAAAGATGAAGGGAGAGAAGGAGTGTGGGACCATCAAGGGATTAGGGATGAGCCCGATGTTCGAGTTGTACATAAGTTCGACTCGAACATCAGGTGTTCGCCAAATTTAGAACATTATGGGGCGTTCATGGGAAATTCAAGCTCCCGCGGAACGCCTCATAATGCACTGCGACGGCTGCTGATTGGCCAAAGCATGCACCTGACCTGCATGCTTTGGCCAATCATAGTGCGCTCTGCTATGAGAGCCATGATTGGCCGAAGGCAGGGTGCCTTTGGCCAATCATGGCTCAGGGGGCTAAGTTCATGCCCCACACTATGTAAGGCTGCTTACATAGCGGCCATAGATTGTGTAATGAATGAGAGCAGCAGAATTACATTTCTAAAGGAAAAAATGTAATTTAAAACTGCTCGCGGCTGTAATGTATTGCCAGATCCCGACAATATACATACAAATCATTGAAAAAAAGGTGTGACTTCCCCCCATGCCAAATTTTTTTAAAAAAAAGGCGTGGGGGTCCCCTTCACACCTGAAGGGCCTGGTATGGATTTTAAGGGGAACCCCGCGCCAAAAAAAAAAAAAAGTGTCCCGCCATGTAAATCCATTTTCAATCACAGCGCCAACAACCCAGAAAAATAATGGGAGGCGTCCCGCTGACTGCAGCCTTTTCACGATGACAGCTGTTATATAGCTGAGGGCGGGCCCACACGGTGACATAAACAGATGACCCCAACCGCCTCTGATGTCATATGATGTCACATGATGTCAGAAGGTGGTGGGGTCACCCAGTTATGTCACCAGGTGGCCCTGCCCTCAGCTATATAAGAGCGGTCATCGTAAAAAGGTTGCAGTCGTGGGTTATCGGCGCTGTGATTGAAGATGGATTTAGTGTTGCAGGATACTATTTTTTAATTATATTTTTTAATAAAGGAATTGTCAAAAACTGTCTCTTGTCATTTTTTACTTTTTTAACACTTTTGTTGGTGAATGTGTAGGGGTACAATGTACCCGATACCCATTCACATAGGGGGGGGGCGGGATCTGGGGGACCCCTTGTTAAAGGGGGCTTCCAGATTCTGATAGGCCTGCTGCCCACAGACCCCCACAACCACCAGGCAAGGGTTGTGGGGAAGAGGCCCTTGTCCCTATCAACATGGGGACAAGGTGTTTTGGGGGGGACCCCAAAGCACCCTCCCCATGTTGAGGGCATGTGTCTCTCTCCCTTTTTCTGCGGTCTGCCAGGTTACGTGCTCGGATAAGAGTCTGGTATGGATTTTGGGGGGACCCCCACGCCATTTTTTTAATATTTGGCATGGTTCCCCTTAAAATCCATACCACACCTGAAGGGCCTGGTATGGATTTGGGGGGCCCCATGCCAATTATTTTTACATTTTGGTGCAGGGTTCCCCTTAATATCCATACCAGACCTAAAGGGCCTGGTATGGATTTTTGGGGGACTCCCATGCCATTTTTTTAAAATTTTGGCACGGGGTTCCCCTTAATATTCATACCAGACCCAAAGGGCCTGGTAATGGACTGGGGGTAACCCATGCCATTTTTTCAATGATTTGTATCTATATTGCTGGGATCTGACAATACATTACAGCAACAAGTAGTTTTAAATTGCATTTTTTCCTTTAGAAATTTCATTTTGCTGTGGTACTGTTCTAAACACGGAAAAGATGCGGTACTTTACAGGCAGACTAAGGAAACCCCAAGGCAGACTAAGGAGACGCTGTGGATCACGTAGGGGTCCCCCCAAAATCCATACTGGACCCTTATCCGAGCACACAGCCCAGCAGGTCAGGAAAGGGGGGGACAAGCGAGCGCCCCCCTCTGAATGTTACCAGGCCGCATGCCCTCAACATGGGGGGTGGTTGCTTTGGGGCCCCAAAGCACCCCCCGGCCCCAAAGCACCTTGTCCCCTTGTTGATGAGGACAAGGGCCTCTTCCCAACAACTCTGGCCATTGGTTGTCGGTGTCCGTGGGCGGGGGGCTTATCGGAATCTGGAAGCCCCTTTAACAAGGGGGTCCCCAGATCCCAGTCCCCCACCCTATGTAAATGAGTATGAGGTACATTGTACCCCTACCCATTCACCTAAAAAAATGTCAAAAATAAAACACGTTACACATATTGTTAAAGTAATTTATTAAGGCAGCTCCGTCTCCTCTTCCATCCTCTTCTCCCCTCTCTGGCTCTTCTGCCTCCTCCGCTGATGTCTTCTGCCTCCAGAGCAGGAGAGGGCATTGAGTCAACATCGGAAGAAGAACAGAAGGAGAAGACAGCGGAGAAGACCCAGCAAAAGAGCGAGAAGATAGCGGACAAGACCCAGCAGAGGCAGAAGACAGTGGACAGAGGGAGAAGAATCGGAGAGGGCTAGAAGCCATCAGCGGAGAACAGAGAAGACCTGGAGAGGGGAGAAGAACCGGCAGAGGCAGAAGACGTCAGCGGAGGAGGCAGAAGGGAGAGGGGAGAAGAGATCTGAAGAGACAACGGAGCTGCCTTAATAAATTGCTTTAACAATATGTATATTGTGTTTTGTTTTAGAGTTTTTTTTAAGTGAATGGGTAGAAGTACAATGTGCCCCATTGTCATTGACATAGGGCGGGGGGCCGGAATCTGGGGGCCCCCTTGTTAAAAGGGAATTCCAGATTCTGATAAGCCCCCCGCCCGCTGACCCCGACAACTGGCTCGTCCCCATCCCCTTTCCTGACCTGCCAGGCTATGTGCTCCCTTAAAAATCCACACCAGACCAAAGGGTCTGATATGCTTCCCAAGGTGGAACCCATGCCATTTTTTTTTACATTGTATGTGGAGTTCCCCCTAAAGATTCATACCAGACACAGTGCCTGGTATTGTCGGGGATCAAAGTCGGATCCCTGTTCATTGAAGTCGGACGCACGTCGGACTTCAAGTTGCAGAGCAAAGTCGGATCCAAAGTGGTACGACTGCCATGTCGTACCAGTGTGAACCTGGCCTTAGTCACAGGAACTGACCATAAGATATTGACTTTTTTTAAATTCTGGGTGGAAACTCTGCGCATGTAGGATGGTATTTCCTGCAGTCTCCTTTCTGAAAAGTTTACTTATAAGGTTCCCTCCTGTCCTTTTACATACTGATGCATCAAGGAAACTTCCTGGTTTTCAAACATCATAGTAAAAAATAGATTTTTAGCATTATTATTAATTTTCCTTAAACATTCTAGAAGAAGACTTTCTGGACCATCCCGGATGAAAAATACATTGTCTATGTATCTGTGCCATGTCATTATATGGCACATATACATAGACAAGGCTTCATCTGCGAGGAAATTTTGCTCCCACTCCCCCAGGTACAGGTTGTCATAGGATGGGGCACAACATATCCCCATCACTACCCCCTGCACCTGGAGGTTTGGTTGCCGACAAAACCCCATGGGGTTTTAAAAAACAAAACTATGAGAATAGGGATGGTGGCAACCTTTTCCCTAAACAAAGTGAAAAAATACTAAAAATAAAAAAAATAAAAATCATATTTCATCATAAATTTAGGCCAAAATGTATTCTCTACATGCCTTTGGTAAAAAAAAAAAAATAAGTGCTGCCGGTAGAGGGGACCTACAGTTCATTGAGGGAACCATGAATGCCAACATGTACTGTGACATACTGAAGCAGAGCATGATCCCCTCCCTTCGGAGACTGGGCCACAGGGTAGTATTACAACGTGATAACGACCCCAAACACTGAACACTGTCAGAGAGCTCACCTTGCTGGTCATGGGATTGGCCGCCTTGGGGCGCGCCTGTGAGCAAGCCGGCCTATTTAGGTTTGTCAGGCACTCTGTTCAGTGCTGCCTGATCATCAGCTTCCTGTGCCATAGTTCCTGTTTCCTGTCTTGTCTTCCTGTTTACCTGATCTCCTGACGACCCGGATTGCCCTTGGATTCTCCTGTTTGCTGCCTGAACCTGACCTTGGCCTGTTTGACTCCGCTTCTGCCTGCTCCTATTGTACCTTGCTGCCAGTCTGTTGCCGAACCCTGCTTGTGTCCCGATCTGCCTGTCTTGCTCCAGCTCAGCACCTGTTACCAGTGTTGCGGACTACTGACCTGTTGTCTGAAGATCATCTCTCATCCTGCACCTGGATCTCTTCAGCAGGCTCTCATACCATTCCGCACTCTCGTGCCTCCTGTCTGCTCTACCAGGGGCCGTGAGTCGGATAAGTAAGGGAGTCTACCCTCTGCCCAAGCGGACTCATCAGTCTGGTAAGTAAAGGTCTGACAGTATCAGGCAGCCATGACTGAGTCCGGGCAGGGGGCCTCCCCCATGGATGAACTATGTAGACACCTGGCAGGACTTACCCAGGCCATGAAAAGCCTTCAGGAAGGTTACTCAAGATTGGAGGAACAAGTCCAGGCCTTATCTTCCTCTTCCAACCCCCAGGGGGCGTCTTCTACTGGATTCCAATCTGCACCCTCCGTAGTAATGCTTCCTCCAGAGCCCAGAGTACCTACTCCCGAGAAGTTTGACGGTGAACGCAGCAAGTATCGTGCCTTCCACAATTCCTGCGAACTCTACTTTGCTCTGCAACCCCGCATGTTTTCACTGGAAGCGACCAAAGTAGGCTTTGTTATTTCCCTGCTGACAGGTGAGCCACAAACCTGGGCTCACCACCTTCTAGAGCAAAAATCTACCTCCCTAGATAGCCTAGACGATTTCTTCAGGGCCATGTCCCAATTATATGAAGATCCCCAACTGACAGCGACTGCTGAAGCTGCACTGCACTCTCTGCAACAGGGTTGCAGAGCGGCCGAAGATTATGCAGACGACTTCAGACGTTGGAGCACCGATATGGACTGGAACAACGCTGCCCTGCGTCATCAGTTCAGAATGGGGCTATCTGACCCACTCAAGGACGAGTTGGCTCGAGTGGGGGTACCTCAGTCTCTGAAAGACCTCATCGATCTCTCCATCCAGATTGACCGTCGCCTAAGAGAGTGTCGGTCAGAAAGGTCTACCAGCCACCTTCGTCCCACCTGGATGTTACCCAAGGTTCCCAGTCCGGTCAGTCAGTTTCCTCCGGCTTCATCTGTCTCGACTCCAGAACCCCCTGAACCCATGCAACTCGGTCTGCTCCGGCCTACGCTTACTTCAGAGAAAAAAAATATGCGCAGACGAACCCACAACCTGTGCCTATACTGCGGTGAATCTGGGCACTACGTGAGAGCCTGCCCCAACAAGATGCGTAAGTGTCGTTCTGCCTCTTCAATGTGTGCATCTGTGTTACCTAAACTTGGTTCTCATCTCTCTCTTTCCTTCACTCTGCAGCCTCCAGGAGGGAGTATTCCAGTGTCAGTAATTATTGATTCCGGCGCATGTAGCTGTTTCATCGATTTGACCTTTGCTGCCAACCATAGTATTCCTCTTCAACCTAAGGCTCAGGGGCTTGCTGTCCATCTAGTGGATGGATCCATCCTTAGTTCAGGCCCGGTCACTCAAGAGACCGTCCCCTTGCTGGCCACCAAGAGCTTCTGCATCTGGACGCCATCTCTTCTCCTCTCTTCCCTATTATCCTAGGGATGCCCTGGCTGCAGGCCCACAATCCCAGTATCAACTGGGCCACAGGAGAAGTCAAATTTCTCTCTGAGTATTGCCAACAGCATTGTTTACAGAAATCTTCTGACATGACCTCCCAACTCCTGTGCTTGGACTCAGATGCTGAACTACGTCTTTTCTACCAATCTCAGTACCTGAATGCTTCGTTCCCGCTGTCTCAGAGACTATGAATTTCTTTTCCACCAACAACAAGATCCTACAAGAGACTATGGCCAAATCCCAGGATTACAATAAAAAAATGTTTGATAAGAAGAGGCGTGGAGAATTGATCTTGGAGCCTGGCAACCAAGTGTGGTTGTCCACAACTAACCTGAAAATGTCTTGTCCCTCTAGGAAATTAGGCCCTAAGTTTATGGGTCCATTCCCAGTGAAGAGGAAAATAAATGATGTGACCTATGAACTGGAATTGCCAGACTCTCTAAAAGTACACCCGGTCTTCCATGTGACGCTGCTGAAACCTGCTACCTCGAATCCTTTTGCTGGTCGCACTGTCGGCCCACCCAAACCTGTCATAATTGACAACGAAGAGGAATTCGAGGTAGAGGCAATCCTTGAGTGTAGGAAAAGGAGGAATGGAATTCAGTATCTTATTAAATGGAAGGGGTATGGTCCGGAGGACAATTCCTGGGAACCAGAAAACAATTTACATGCCCCGGAACTTTTACAGACTTTCAGAAATGTTCATGCCTCCAAGTTGGCCCGGCTGGGCATCCGGAGGCTGCCCTTAGGGAGGGGGCACTGTCAGAGAGCTCACCTTGCTGGTCATGGGATTGGTGCCTGTGAGCAAGCCGGCCTATTTAGGTTTGTCAGGCACTCTGTTCAGTGCTGCCTGATCATCAGCTTCCTGTGCCATAGTTCCTGTTTCCTGTCTTGTCTTCCTGTTTACCTGATCTCCTGAGGACTCGGATTGCCCTTGGATTCTCCTGTTTGCTGCCTGAACCTGACCTTGGCCTGTTTGACTCCGCTTCTGCCTGCTCCTATTGTACCTTGCTGCCAGTCTGTTTCCGAACCCTGCTTGTGTCCCGATCTGCCTGTCTTGCTCCTGCTCAGCACCTGTTACCAGTGTAATGGACTACTGACCTGTTGTCTGAAGATCATCTCTCATCCTGTACCTGGATCTCTTCAGCAGGCTCTCATACCATTCCACACTCTCGTGCCTCCTGTCTGCTCTACCAGGGGCCGTGAGTCGGATAAGTAAGGGAGTCTACCCTCTGCCCAAGCGGACTCATCAGTCTGGTAAGTAAAAGTCTGACAACTGCCTTGCTAAAGAAGCTGAGGGTAAAGGTGAAGGACTGGCCAAGCATGTCTCCAGACCTAAACCTTACTGAGCATCTGTGGGGAATCCTTAAATGGAAGGTCTCTAACATCCACCAGCTCAGTGATGTCATCATGGAGGAGTAAAAGAGGACTCCAGTGGCAACCTGTGAAGCTCTGGTGAACTCCATGCCCAAGAGGGTTGAGGCAGTGCTGGAAAATAATGGTGGCCACACAAAATATTGACACTTTGGGCCCAATTTGGACATTTTCACTTAGGGGTGTATACACTTTTATTGCCAACAGTTTAGACATCAATGGCTGTGTGTTGAGTTATTTTGAGGGGACAGCAAATTTACACTGTTATACAAGCTGTACACTCACTACATTATATTGTAGCAAAGTGTCATTTCTTCAGTGTTGTCACATAAAAAGATATAATAAAATATTTACAAAAATGTGAGGGGTGTACTCACTTTTGTGAGATACTGTATATTAATTGATTTGCATGAAAGTTATAGCATCTACAAACAATGATATATACAGTATACTGGAATTTTTTTTTATATACTACTAAGTCAATCAGCGGATTTTAGTGGGACTGTGATAGTGCGGCAGGAAATCTTATATTTACTGATGCTGGAGGGAAACTTGCTCTGACATCACCAGTGACACTAATACACTGATCAGTGCTAATATACACTGTCACTGTACTAATGACACTGGCTGGGAAGGTAACATTTAGGGACAATCAAAGGGTTAGGGTGCCTAACAATGTTTACTGTGTTTATTGTGTGTGCTGTGTACTGCTTTCACTAAGCATACTCCCGAGCTTTGCAGGGGGAAAAAATCTACACATCTCCACTGTCAGAAGAGAGCCCTGCATTGTTTACCAACATAGAGCTCTCTTCTGTCATTTGCTCAGCTGATCAGTGGGTGCCGGCCATCAGGGCAGGACTTACCATTGGGCTTGACTGGGCTCAAGCCCATGGGCCCCGCCCAATAGGGGGCCCCGCCTGTTTACATTTTAAATATCTTCATATTTGTTACAATTTAATTATCATTTTATCCATTTTTATTGCTTTTATTAATCTCCTGGTTCATTTTTAATTATTACATTGTTTACTGTGTATATGGTTGTTTCCGCACATCCAGCCACTTCCCTTAAGCATGTGTGTATATATATCTGACCTTGTGAATGGTCAGCTAGATCGGATGAAACAGCGGATGCTGTGAAACGCGTCATCTTATTGGCCACGGCGTCACTTCCGGTCCGCGGTATTTGCGTTCCACCTTGGAACGCACTTCCGGCCTCTGTATTCCGGTTCACGGACGCCATCGATACTGCATGGCGTGCAGCACCTACACTGCCCGCCCTGGAGACATACAGAGCGCGGAGAAGAGTTACCACCACCACCGCTTCGCATCATCCTCCTGCGGTGCCTCTGAGAACGATCGCTTACATCGTGGACCCAGGACGAATACCAGTACGGTAGTATCCCCCACTTATACGCTTATATATTAGCTACTTTTGTGAGTAGCCATTTGGCTGTTTTGTCTTGTCCAAATAAACAGAAGTTCTTTAATACTGAGTCTGGCGCACCTTGTGATCTCTATTTTTATTCTCAGTTTATCCAGAATTGTGTAGCTCTAATACATAGCTTGTGTATGTATCATTTTGTTCTATTCAAAGTAATGTATCGAAGGTAGAGCCCGAAAGTGACTCAAGCCCAGGGGCCCCCACCACCCTAAGTCCTGCCCTGCCGGCCATAAATCATTGGCTGTGACCTGTTAATCAGCTTGTGCTGCATTGAATAGCAGCACATCCGGGGGCCACGGCTGCACGTCCACCTACCCATAAAAAGCGGCTTACATAGATGTACTTGATCCGGCACACAGGGGTCACTCTGCCGCAGTGTAGGTCCCCAATTTAAAGTGATAGCAGACTTTATAATTTGTCTAGAGGTCCATATTGTGGGGTGAGCAGACTACATATATGTGGGGGAAAGCATGGTGTGGAAATATGTTCTAATAGCATTTAAAGTGGTGTTACACCTCAGAATCACTCAGAAGTCTAAGATATCGAGTGCTCTGGATCGTTGGTAAGCGGCAGAGATGAACACATGACAAATAATGAGAAGAGTATCGGTTAAGATATATTTGTTATACAGTTGGGGGAAATAATTATTTGACCCCCTACAGATTTTGTAAGTTTGCCCACTTACAAAGAAATGAAGGGTCTATAATTTTTAGGACATCAGGGACAAGACTGAAGACCTGCACAAGGCTAAAATGGGCTACAAGACCATAAGCAAAGATAAAGATAAAAGAAACAATGCACTTGCCCCTAGTGCAACACTGTTTATTAGAAACAATTAAAAACAACAAAGTAACAATAAACACTCACATTGTGTTGGTGTAATTGAGCGTGTCTGTTTAAGGCTATATTGGCTCTCCTGAGTTCAAGATTCCAGGAATCCAGGCTGGATTCAAGGTAAGCTGACAGTCTCTTTCTGTGATGTATCTACGAGTAGCCACTGGCAAGCTGCACGAGAGCCGTCCGCTCACAGTGAGGATCCAGAAAAAGCAGGAAGACTGCACACGGATGCACGTGCACACGTCCCTCAAACAAAGCCAGCTGGTAAGTGACACTATGGGTTGCTAGGACTACATGTTTCAGAGGGCGTAGCCTCCTTCTTCAGGTCTACCATGTGTTCTCACAGGGGCCCTTATATAGTGTCCTTCATAAGGTAGTTAACCCATTCGGTGCCAAATTATAGGCAATCACCAGGAACACATGGCTACTAATTAGCAAAACCACCTTGATATATAATAATAGTTCACATTCAATATCGTTCGATGTCATTAACCCCTTTGTTTTATATGCTAAAACAACATACCATAAGGATAACATCTCCATCGACTGTACTACAAACTGAATAACCTTTCAAATATATATATATCTATATATATAGATATATATCTATATATCTATATATATAGATATATATATATATACACAATGGGGATGGAAAGTATTCAGACCCACTTAAATTTTTCAATCTTTGTTATATTGCAGCCATTTGCTAAAATCATTTAATTTAATTTTTATTCCTCATTAATGTACACACAGCACCCCACATTGACAGAAAAACACAGAATTGTTGACATTTTTGCAGATATATTAAAAAAGAAAAACTGAAATATCATTTAGTCCTAAGTATTCAGACCCTTTGCTGTGACACTCATATATTTAACTCAGGTGCTGTCCATTTCTTCTGACCATCCTTGAGATGGTTCTTCACCTTCATTTGAGTCCAGCTGTGTTTGATTATACTGATTGGACTTGATTACTAAAGCCACACACCTGTCTATATAAGACCTTACAGATCACAGTGCATGTCAGAGCAAATCAGAATCATGAGGTCAAAGGAACTGCCTGAAGAGCCCAGAGACAGAATTGTGGCAAGGCACAGATCTGGCCAAAGTTACAACAAAAAATTCTGCTGCACTTAAGGTTCCTAAGAGCACAGTGGTCTCCATAATCCTTAAATGATAGACCAGAACCCTTCCTAGAGCTGGCCGTCCGGCCAAATTGAGCTATCGGGGAGAAGAGCCTTGTTGAGAGAGGTAAAGAAGAACCCAAAGATCACTGTGGCTGAGCTCCAGAAATGCAGTCGGGAGATGGGAGAAAGTTGTAGAAAGTCAACCATCACTGCAGCCCTCCACCAGTCGGGGCTTTATGGCAAAGTGGCCTGACAGAAGCCTCTCCTCAATGCAAGACACATGAAAGCCCGCATGGAATTTGCTAAAAAAACACCTGAAGGACTCCAAGATGGTGAGAAATAAGATTCTCTGGTCTGATGCAGGGGCATAACTAGAAATAGCAGGGCCCCATAGCAAAATGTTGTATGGGGCCCCCCTGCAAACAGCCCCCCCCCCCCACAGCTGCCCTAGTGTCAATGCAGCGTGACCTGTGCCACATACAGCGCGACCTGTGCCCAATGCAGCGTGACCTATGCCCAATACAGCGTGACCTGTGCCCAATACAGCGTGACCTGTGCCCAATACAGCCTGGTCTGCCTGTGCCCCATAAAGCCCCACCTATGCAGAGGAAGAGGCAAGCCACCCAGATCAGCAGAGAGCATTATTGCCCGCTTTAATAGCTTTCATTTGAATTTCCTGTCTTCCCGGGGCTCATCGTTACATAGCCCCACCTCTTGGCCCGACTCCTTTGATGACGTCACATGTCCCGCATTGGATCGACGTTCTGTCTATCAAAGGCACCGGGCCAAAAGGTGGAGCTATGTGACGTGAGCCCCAGGAACACTGGAAGTTCTAACGAAAGCTCTTACATCGGGCAATTCAGCTCTCTGCTGATACGGACAGCTCGCCTCTTCCTTTCCTCTCTCTTCCCCTGGCTGGGAGACTGTGCCAGCGATGCTCTTATCCTCACTGGGCCCCACTCGGCTGCGGGCCCCATAGCGCCCGCATGGGTCGCTATGGTGGTAGTTACGCCCATGGTCTGATGAGACAAAGATAGAACTTTTTTGGCCTTAATTCTAAGCGGTATGTGTGGAGAAAAGCAGGCACTGCTCATCACCTGTCCAATACAGTCCCAACAGTGAAGCATGGTGGTGGCAGCATCATGCTGTGGGGGTGTTTTTCAGCTGCAGGGACAGGACGACTGGCTGCAATCGAGGGACAGATGAATGCGGGCAAGTACAGGGATATCCTGGATGAAAACCTTCTCCAGAGTGCTCAGGACCTCAGACTGGGCCGAAGGTTACCTTCCAACAAGACAATGACCCTAAGCACACAGCTAAAATAATGAAAGAGTGGCTTCACAACAACTCCGTGACTGTTCTTGAATGGCCCAGCCAGAGCCCTGACTTAAACCCAATTGAGCATCTTTGGAGAGACCTAAAAATGGCTGTCCACCAACGTTTACCATCCAACCTGACAGAACTGGAGAGGATCTGCAAGGAGGATTGGCAGAGGATCCCCAAATCCAGGTGTGAAAAACTTGTTGCATCTTTCCCAAAAGACTCATGGCTAAGGGTCTGAATACTTAGGACCATGTGATATTTCAGTTTTTCTTATTTAATAAATCTGCAAAAATGTCAACAATTCTGTGTTTTTCTGTCAATATGGGGTGCTGTGTGTACATTAATGAGGAAAAAAAATGAACTTAAATGATTTTAGCAAATGGCTGCAATATAACAAAGAATTAAAAATTTAAGGGGGTCTGAATACTTTCCGTCCCCACTATATATATATATATATATATATATATATATATATATATATATATATATATATATATATATATACCGTATTTATCGGCATATAACACGCACATTTTTCCCCTTAAAATAAGGGGAAAATCGTGGGTGCGTGTTATACGCCGATCCCCGCTATTTTGTGATCTGTCGGAGCGATCGCCGCCGACATTCACATAGCTTGTATTTTTAAACATGGCGCCGCGGAGTTCGGAGGGACTCAGCGGTGCTCGTTCAGCTGAACGAGCGCCGCCGAGGACACAGTGACTGGGCGGAGCCGAGATACACATAGCCGAGGGTTCTCGGCTTTTCTCGGCGCCGTTCACAGTCACGCCCAGTCCCGCCATTGGACCTGTGTTATGTCCATCATAGGGACTGGGCGTGACTGTGAACGGCGCCGAGAATAGCCGAGAACCCTTGGCTTTGTGTATCTCGGCTCCGCCCAGTCACTGTGTCCTCGGCGGCGCTCGTTCGGCTGAACGAGCGCCCCCGAGTCCCTCCGAACTCCACGGCGCCATGTTTAAAAATACAAACTAAACGTTTGTATGTCGGCGGCGACAAGGCTGCACTGGGGCAAGGCTGCACTGGGGCAAGGCTGCACTGGGGCAATGCTGCACTGGGGCAAGGGTGCACTGGGGCAAAGCTGCACTGGGGCCAAGGCTGCACTGGGGCCAAGGCTGCACTGGGGCCAAGGCTGCACTGGGGACAAGGCTGCACTGGGGACAAGGCTGCACTGACAAGGCTGCACTGGACACTGGGGAAAGGCTGCAGATGAACACTGATGAGGCTGCATTGATGGGCATTTAAATGTAAGTTTTTTTCCTTAAAATTCCCTCCTAAACTTGGGGTGCGTGTTATACGCCGGCGCGTGTTATACGCCGATAAATACGGTATATATATATATATATATATATATATATATATATATATATATATATACATTTTTAAAAATGCATATAGACACACATACAAATATATATCTCCTTCTGTCTTTTTAGGGTAAATCTTTTCGGAAAAATATACCTCATTATTTAATGAGGTATATTTTTTAGTCCATTTGATAAACCTCTATTAACCAGCAACATTCGCCTAAAGAGCTAAATGACTGTTTGAAATAATTAAAAAACTGTTTAAAAAGCTGTTTGAAAAAACTATTTAAAAAACTATTTAAGAAAACCCGCCTAAACCTTAAAGAGAACTTCTCGCAATAATATACAAAGTAGTAAGGTATAACTATGTGTATAAATATGGTTCCTTATATTTAAAATAGAATAGAATACTTGGGAATATGTGGGAATGATATCAAACAAGGAAGCCTTGAAGGGAGCCTTAAAGGAATTGAGCAACTAATGACCCAATAAGGAGTATTGGTATCATTTATGTTGCTGGATCCACATATATTTAAATAATTAAAAAAACTTTAATATGTATATCCAAACCATCACTCAATCTATGTGGTTATCGTGTTAATGTATGTACCACACACAAGGCGGATAGCTACCCGGATGCATATGCATGCATGCACATACATTAGTAATCACAATAACCACACAGATCGAGTGATGGTTTGGTGGGTGGATATAACAATTTTTTTTAAACTCACCTCCAAGACGACCACTGCCTTGCTAAAGAAGCTGAGGGTAAAGGTGATGAACTGGCCAAGCATGTCTCCAGACCTCAACCCTATTGAGCATCTGTGGGGCATCCTAAAAACGGAAAGTAGAGAAGCACAAGGTCTCTAACATCCACCAGCTCTGTGATGTCGTCACAAAAATATTGACACTTTGGGCCCAATTTGGACATTTTCACTTAGGGGTGTACTCACTTTTGTTGCCAACGGTTTAGACATTATTGGCTGTGTGTTGAGTTATTTTGAGGGTACGGTAAATTTACACATTTCTTCAGTGTTGTCACATAAAAAGATATAATAAAATAATTACAAAATGTGAGGGGTGTACTCACTTTTGTGATATACTGTACATAGTTATTTTTGAAAGGTATACATTACTACTTTTTATATTATTGTGAGAAGTTCTCTTTTAGGTTTAGGAAAGCTTTCTTAAATAGTTTTTTCAAACAGTTTTTTAATTCTTTCAAGCAGTCTTTTAGCTCTTTAGGCGAATGCCACTGTTAATAGAGGTTTATCAAAAGGACTGAAATAGATACCTCATCAAATAAAAACTTCCTGAAAAGATATACATACGTATATGTATATGTATTTTTTAAAAATGGATAGATATACAGTGCCTTGCAAAAGTATCCACCCCCCTTGGCTTTTTACCTATTTTTGTTACATTACAGCCTTTGGTTCAATGTTTTTTTAATCTGAATTGTGTGTGATGGATCAGAACACAATAGTCTAAGTTGGTGAAGTAAAATTAGAAAAATAGTTTTATGTATATATTTTTCAGAAATAAAAAACTGATAATTGGCATATGCGTATGTATTCACCCCCTTTGTTATGAAGCCCATAAAAAGCTCTGGTGCAACCAATTACCTTCAGAAGTCACATAATTCGTGAAATGATGTCCACCTGTGTGAAATCTAAGTGTCACATGATCTGTCATTACATATACACACCTTTTTGAAAGACCCCAGAGGCTGCACCACTTAAGCAAGAGGCACCACTAACCAAACACTGCCATGAAGACCAAGGAACTCTCCAAACAAGTAAGGGACAATGTTGTTGAGAAGTACAAGTCAGGGTTAGGTTATAAAAAAATATCCAAATCTTTGATGATCCCTAGGAGCACCATCAAATCTATCATAACCAAATGGAAAGAACATGGCACAACATCAAACCTGCCAAGCGGTGGCCGCACACCAAAACTCACAGACCGGGCAAGGGGGGCATTAATCAGAAAGGCAGCACAGAGACCCAAAGTAACCCTGGAGGAGCTGCAGAGTTCCACAGCAGAGACTGGAGTATCAGTACATAGGACGACAATAAGCCATACGCTCCATAGAGTTGGCTTTTTTGCAGAGTGGCCAGAAGAAAGTCATTACTTTCAGCAAAAAACAAAATGGCATGTTCTGAGTTTGCGAAAAAGCATGTGGGAGACTCCCAAAATGTATGGAGGAAGGTGCTCTGGTCTGATGAGACTAAAATTGAACTTTTTGGCCATCAAAGAAAAGCTATGTCTGGCGCAAACCCAACACATCACATCACCCAAAGCACACTATCCCCACAGTAAAACATGGTGGTGGCAGCATCATGCTGTGGGGATGTTTTTCAGCAGTTGGGACTGGGAAAATGGTCACAGTTGAGGGAAAGATGGATGGTGCTAAATACAGGGATATTCTTGAGCAAAACCTGTACCACTTTGTGTGTGATTTGAGGCTAGGACGGAGGTTCACCTTCCAGCAGGACAATGACCCCAAACACACTGCTAAAATAACACTTGAGTGGTTTAAGGGGAAACATGTAAATGTGTTGGAATGGCCTAGTCAAAGCCCAGACCTCAATCCAATATAAAATCTGTGGTCAGGCTTAAAGATTGCTGTTCACAAGCGCAAACCATACAACTTGAAGGATCTGGAGCAGTTTTGCAAGGAAGAATGGGCAAAAAATCCCAGTGGTAAAATGTGGCAAGCTCATCCAAAGCAACTTGGAGCTGTGATAGCCAGAAAAGGTAGCTCTACAAAGTATTGACTTTAGGGGGTGAATAGTTATGCACATTTACTTTTTCTGTTATTTTGTCCTATTTGTTGTTTGCTTCACAATAAAAAAAAAAAAAAATCTTCAAAGTTGTGGGCATTTTCTGTAAATTAAATGATGCAAATCCTCAAACAATCCATGTTAATTCCAGGTTGTGAGGCAACAAAACATGAAAAGGGGGGTGAATACTTTTGCAAGGCACTGTATATATATATATATATATATATATATATATATATATATATATATATATATATATATATATATATATATATATATATATGTATATTTGAAAGGTTATTCAGTTTGTAATATAGTCGATGGAGATGTTATCCTTATGGTATGTTGTTTTTAGCATATAAAACAAAGGGGTTAATGACATCGAACAATATTGAATGTGAACTATTATTATATATCAAGGTGAATTTGCTAATTAGTAGCCATGTGTTCCTGGCGATTGCCTATAATTTGGCACCGAATGGGTTAACTACCTTATGAAGGACACTATATAAGGGCCCCTGTGAGAACACATGGTAGACCTGAAGAAGGAGGCTACGCCCTCTGAAGTATGTAGTCCTAGCAACCACTAGCGTAACTTACCAGCTGGCTTTGTTTGAGGATCATGTGCACGTGCATCCGTGTGGAGTCTTCCTGCTTTTTCAGGATCCTAGCTGTGAGCGGGCGGTTCTCGTGCAGCTTGTCGCCGGCTGCTCGTAGATATATCACAGACAGAGACTGTCAGCTTACCTTGGATCCAGCCAAGATTCCTGGAATCTTGAACTCAGGAGAGCCAATACAGCCTTAAACAGACACGCTCAATTACACCAACACAATGTGAGTGTTTATTGTTACTTTGTTGTTTTTATATGTATACAATAAACAGTGCTGCACTAGGGGCTAGTGCGCTGTTTATTTTATATTTATCTTTGCAGCCATCAGTTCTCCCACTGGTTAATGGAGCAGCAAAGGAATATACACCATATTGGTTTAACCCCTTCCTTGGACATTTCAAGGCGCTGATTGTCTTTTCGCCATTGAGGATTTATATTCTCATTTACAACAACTTTTGTATAACTCTCATTATGATCTCATATTTATCCTAATTGCTCTCATAGACTTTTTTGGACTTTAGCGCTTTGGTGTCTTTTTGTTTTTTATTTTACAAAGACCATCAGTAAGAAGCTTGGTTTGAAGGAGACAACTGTTGAAGCGATTATTCTCAAATGGAAGAAATACAAAATAACCATCAATCGTCCTGGGTCTGGAGCTCTATACAAGATTTTGCCTCATGGGGTAAGCATGATTATGAGAAAAGTGAGGGATCAGCCCAGAACTACGCGGGAGGAGCTTGTGAATGATCTCAAGGCAATTGGGACCACAGCTACCAAACAAACCATTGTTAACACAACACGCCACCATGGATTGAAATCCTGCAGCGCCCCCAAGGTCCCTCTCCTCAAGAAGGCACATGTACATCTGAAGTTTGCCAATGAACATCTAAATGATTCCGAGAAGGATTGCGAGAAAGTGCTGTGATCAGATGAGACCAAAATTGAGCTCTTTGGCATTAACTCGACTCGCCGTGTTTGAAGGAAGAAAGATTCTGACTGCGGCCCTAAGAACACCATCTCTACAGTCAAGCACGGAGGTGTAAAAATTATGCGCTGGGGCTGTTTCTCTGCTAAAGGTACAGGCCGACTTTGCCGCTTTGAGGGGCCAATGGACGGGGTCATGTAATGTAAAATCATGGATGAGAAACTTCTTCCCTCAACCAGAACACTGACGATGGGTAGTGGATGGGTCTTCCAGTATGACAATGACCAAAAACATACTGCAACAAAGGAGTGGCTCAAGAAGAAGCACATTAAGGTCATGAAGTGTCAACAAAAATTTTACTTAGTGCTGCTTCCACATACCTAATCACATATGCTAAATTATATACATCTATATATATATATATATATATATATATAAAGCGCCAGTGCGTTCACTAGAAAATAAATAGTCCATCAGTGCAAATAAAGTGCCAGTGTTGATGATTCTTTCTTGTGAAAATTCAAGGTGCCACTCCGTGCTCCCCTCCTGAATTCTTCACTCACCAACAGTATGATTCAAAACAGCATGGTATATATCCTTAACCAGTGGATGAATGTAGCTCCTTCCTTCTCTTTCAATTACAAGGCTCTCAGCATAGTTGTAATATGCAATCCAATGAAGAGAAAGATATCCATAGCATAACACTGTTTACTTTATTAAAAGTTTAAAGTTTATTGAAAGGTCATGGAGTGGCCTTGCCAGTCTTCAGACCTTAATACTATAGAAAATTTATGGAGGAAGTTGAAACTTTGAGTTGTCAAGCAACAACCAAGAAGCTTAAGGATTTAGAGAAGATTTGTTATGAAGAGTGGACCAAAATCCCTCTTGGGATGTATGCAAACCTGGTCACCAACTACAAGAAACATCTTACCTTTGTGCTTGCCAACAAAGGTTTCTCCACCAAGTACAAAGTCATGTACGAAGTACGAAGTCTGCTGCCTTCAACACAGTTGACCACCTGCTCCTCCTCAGCAAACTCCACTGCCTTGGCCTCCGTGATTCTGCTTTATCCTGGTTCTCCTCCTACCTATCTTAGCGCACTTTCAGTGTCACTTACAACTCCATCTCCTCTTCCTCTTTCTGTTGGGGTACCCCAAGGCTTCGTCCTTGAGACCCTCCTATTCTCTCTCTAAACCTCTTCCCTGGGCCAGTTGATAACCTCCCATGGCTTCCAATACCACCTCTACGCCAATGACACTCAGATCTATATCTCCACTCCTCTACTCAACCCCTCGATCTCATAACATATCGGTATAGATGTCACACCACTTTCTTAAACTCAATCTTTCTAAAACTGAGCTTGTTATGTATCCTCCTTCTTGCCCCCCCCCCCCCTCACACAGCTTTACCATTAAGATCAACAGCACAACCATTGGTCCCTCCACACATGCCAGGGTGCTGGGTGTAATCCTTGACTCTGACCTCTCCTTCAGCCCCCACATCCAATCACTGGCTAAATCCTGCCGCCTTAACCTCTGCAACATCTCCAGAATTCGACCCTTCCTGACTAACGACACCACAACATATTCACTCCTTGGTTATTTCCCACCTCAACTACTGCAACTCTCTCCTTAATGGCCCACCCTTACGCAGGCTATGCCCTCTTCAGTCTATTATGAATGCTGCTACTAGACTAATACACCTCACTAACCGATCCGCGTCTGCTGCTCCTCTCTGCCAATCCATCACTGGCTTCCCGTAGCCCACTGTATAAAATTCAAAATACTAACCACAACATACAAAGCCATCTACAACATTGCCCCCAGCTACATCACCAACCTCATCTGCAGATATCGCCCAAATCGTCCTCTCCGCTCCTCCCAGGACCTCCTGCTGTCATGTTACCTCCTCCCATACTCACCTTCAGGACTTCTCCAGAGCCTCTCCCATCCTTTGGAACTCCCTGCCCCGGTATGTCCGATCAGCCCCTAACCTGTCCACCTTTAGGAGATCCCTGAAAACTAATTTATTCAGGGAAGCCTATCCCACACCCACCTAAGAACTGTACCCGAGCCACCCCCATCAAATCATCCCCCGCAGCTATTACCTTTTATCCCCCCTCTCTTTAGAATGTAAGCTTTACGGGCAGGGCCCTCCTGTCTTCTGTATTGAACTGTACTGTAATTGTGCTGCCCCCCTCTACATTGTAAAGTGCTATGTAAACTGTTGGCATTATATAAATCGTGTATAATAATAATGTTTTGCTTGGGGATCAAATACTTATTTTACACACTGAACTGCAACTTAATTTATAACATTTGTATCGTGTTTTTTTCTGGATTTTTGGTTCATATTCTGTCTCTATCATTTAAAATACACCTATAATAAAAATGATAGATTCTGTATTTCTTTGTAAGTGGGCAAAGCTACAAAATCTGCAGGGGATCAAATTATTATTTTCCTCACTGTATATGAATGAAAGGACTATTTTAAAGGGTAAGCACATTTCCAACAGTTTGGGTGAAGGTCTTCATGTAAGCAAGATATTTTGAGGGTGGCACAATATTACAAACTTTGAAAGTATGTGTATGCACAAAAAAAATTGATAGAAAGGATGTGTACAGTATATATTTTTTGAAGAGTAATGCTATAATATTATTTTTTTCTATGAAAGTTTAAGGATGTTATATATGTTGAAATATGAGAGCTGCACGCATTATATAGAAAAGGAGGACCCTCACCATGCTAACATCCAATATATATAGATAAGGATTGAGAAACTCAACAAATCGGTGGACTTTGTAGGCACATAATGAGAGCAAACCTGATTAAAAAGTTACCTTTATGGTAAGTTCCATTCAGAAATACTATTCCACTCTCTATAAATTTTATGAATGGATAGGTAATACTGCATATATTTCTAGGTGCCCTGCTTCTTGACAACTCATTACCCTATGATAATATATCTTTATTTTTGGCCTGGATCTCTACCTTGCTACTCTGTTGGCCGTAAGCCTACTATATACAGGTGAGAATTATCCTACCACTGGTTTGACTGATAGGGACCTCACATACTTGTATGGTTCTTTTCCCCTGCTTTGGAGATTATGCTTACACGAATACCTATCTATTTTAGGTAAATACGTATGACAGAGTTCTTCCTCATAGCAGTATACAACCGTTTATTTACCAGCGTGTATGCCACAGCTAAACCTATACCTATGTACATGCATCGATCTGACACACATGTACAGTCAGGTCCATAAATATTGGGACATTGAGACAATTCTAATCTTTTTGGCTCTATACACCATCACAATGGATTTGAAATGAAACAAACAAGATGTGTTTTAACTGCAGACTTTCAGCTTTAATTTACATCCAAATAAGGTCAACGGTGTAGGAATTACAACAGTTTGTATATGTGCCTCCCGCTTTTTAAGGGACCAAAAGTAATGGGACAGATTAACAATCATCCATCAATCTTTCACTTTTTAATACTTGATTGCAAATCCTTTGCAGTCAATTACAGCCTGAAGTCTGGAACGCATAGACATCACCAGACGCTGAGTTTCATCCCTGGTGATGCTCTGCCAGGCCTTTACTGCAACTGTCTTCAGTTCCTGCTTGTTCTTGGGGCATTTTCCCTTCAGTTTTGTCTTCAACAAGTGAAATGCATGCTCAATCGGATTCAGGTCAGGTGATTGACTTGGCCATTGCATACTATTCCACTTCTTTCCCTTAACCACTTGCTTACTGGGCCCTTAAACCCCCCTCCTATTCAGACTAATTTTCAGCTTTCAGCACTGACGCACTTTGAATGACAATTGAACGGTCATACAATACTAAACCCAAATGAAATTTTTATCATTTTTTTCCCCACAAATAGAGCTTTCTTTTGATGGTATTTGATCACCTCTGCGGTTTTTATTTTTTGTTAAAAAAAAATAAAAAGTCTGAATTTTAAAAAAATATACCGGTATATATTATTTTTTCATATTTTGTTATAAAAAAAATGAAAACAGGTAATTTTTCTCCTTCATTGATGTATGCTGATGAGGCGGCACTTATGGGCACTGATAGGCGGCAGTGATGGGCACTGATGGGTGGCATTGATGGGCACTGATGGGTGGCAATTATGGGTACTGATCAGTTACACTGATAGGCAGCACTGCTAGATGGCACTGATTGGCACTGCTGGCGGGCATTGATAGCTGGCACTTGTGGGCATTGATAAGTGGCACTTGTGGGCATTGATAGGTGGCACTTGTGGGGACTGTTAGGTGGCACTGTTAGCTGGCAAAGATGAGGCAGATGCGCCTCTTCCACTTCAGGACCTTTGTCCCTCTCATCTGAGCTGGTGATCGGCTTTTTTTCTACTCACGCTATCAGCGTGAGTAGAAAAAAAAACAATTACCGATCTTTTGTTTAGATCATGTGATCAGCTGTCATTGGCTGACAGCTGATCACATGGTAAGGGGCCGGGACCGGCCCCTTACTCGGATCGGTGATCAGCCGAGTCTCAGTGACTCGGTGATCACGGCGCGCTCGGCAGGCGCCCTGCAGAGCGCATGCACAGGGGAGGCCGTCATATGACGGCCTTCCGGGAATTCAGGTCCGCGCTGTGGCCGTCATTCGGCCATAGCGTGGATGTCAAGTAGTTAAAAAACTCTTTGGTTGCTTTCGCAGTATGCTTCGGGTCATTGTCCATCTGCACTGTGAAGCGCCGTCCAATGAGCTCTGAAGGATTTTGCTGAATATGAGCAGATAATATTGCCTGAAACACTTCAGAATTCATCCTGCTGCTTTTGTCAGCAGTCACATCATCAATAAATACAAGAAAACCAGTTCCATTTGCAGCCATACATGCCCACGCTATGACACTACCACCACCATGCTTCACTGATGAGGTGGTATGCTTTGTATCATGAGCAGTGCCTTTCCTTCTCCATACTCTTCTCTTCCCATCACTCTGGTACAAGTTGATCTTGGTCTCATCTGTCCATAGGATGTTGTTCCAGAACTGTGAAGGCTTTTTTAGATGTTGTTTGGCAAACTCCAATCTGGCCTTCCTGTTTTTGAGGCTCACCAATGGTTTACATCTTGTGGTGAACCCTCTGTATTCACTCTGATGAAGTCTTCTCTTGATTGTTGACTTTGACACACATACACCTACCTCCTGGAGAGTGTTCTTGGTCTGGCCAACTGTTGTGAAGGGTGTTTTCTTCACCAGGGAAAGAATTCTACGGTCATCCACCACAGTTGTTTTCCGTGGTCTTTCGGGTCTTTTAGTGTTGCTGAGCTCACCGGTGCGTTCTTTCTTTTTAAGGATGTTCCAAACAGTTGATTTGGCCATACCTAATGTTTTTGCTATCTCTCTGATGGGTTTGTTTTGTTTTTTTAGCCTAATGATGGCTTGCTTCACTGATAGTGACAGCTCTTTGGATCTCATATTGAGAGTTGACAGCAACAGATTCCAAATGCAAATAGCACACTTGAAATGAACTCTGGACCTTTATCTGCTCCTTGTAAATGGGATAATGAGGGAATAACACACACCTGGCCATGGAACAGCTGAGCAGCCAATTGTCCCATTACTTTTGGTCCCTTAAAAAATGTGAGGCACATATACAAACTGTTGTAATTCTTACACCGTTCACCTGATTTGGATGTAAATACCCTCAAATTAAAGCTGAAAGTCTGCAGTTAAAGCACATCTTGGTCGTTTCATTTCAAATCTATTGTGGTGGTGTATAGAGCCAAAAAGATTAGAATTGTGTTGATGTCCCAATATTTATGGACCTGACTGTATATACAGCTTTTTGCTTTGTTTTTAATCATATGAGCACCTACCCAGTTATGTCCTGAGGAAGCTAATATTTAGCGAAACACATCGACGAGCAAGTGTGGAGGCGATATTGGAGCAAACCTTTTCTATTGACAGTGTGTTATAAATAATTGTGAAAAAAATGTTATTTAATTTCTTCATTTTCAAACATAAGTGCCAAAAAATTACAACTTCAAAAAACTCACCATGCCTTTTACTAAACACCTTGGACTGTCTACTTTCCAAAAAGGGGTAATTTGGGGGTAATAGTACTCTCCTGACAGGGCCTCAAGAAATTAGATGTCAGTACATCAGGACTGATCAATTTTCAAATATACAGTATATATCATATATTGTAGACTCTATAGCTTTCACACAGACTAAATAATACACACTGATTTGGGTTATATTTACCAAAATAATGCAGCAGAATACATTTGGCCTAAATTTATGAAGAAAGATTGTATATTTGCTAAATTTTATAACAGAAACTAAGAAAAACATGTTTTTTTTCTAAATTGACAGTCTGTTTTCATTTATATAGGAAGAAAGATTAAAAAGCCAGTGGTCATTAAATACCACCAAAGGAAAGCTCTAAAAAAATGATAAAAATGTAATTTTGGTACAGCTTTGGCAGGAAGGAGGTGAGTGTCCAGAATTGAAGTGGTTAAATAATTTTACAGATAATTATACACAAAATCAGCTGCTAAAGAAACAGGCACATTTTGCAATTTTTTTCAGTAATTTGATTGGTAATTAACATATTTTTTTAAAAAGGATCATTTCAAGATAAATTGAAATACAGATTAGAAAAATAATACTTTAATCATAACCATAATCCCAAGCATAGATTTAAATCATACTATAAAGCCTTAAATGAGTGATGTACTTTCCCCCGCAAATTCTAACATTCAAAGAAACCAATTTGTACAATAACAAACAAAATTATGTTCGTAATAGTGGTATATACATGGCAGCTTGTCTTCTTTAAGATTAACAGTTCATCTATTACCATCAAATCAGAAGCAATTAGAGTGGTACAATAAATAATTATAGATAAGGACCATACAGAGGTTGGAAACATTTTACAGACCCTGCAGTTCTGCAGTATCTATGCCACTGCCACTCCTACTGCCATTGTATTGGCTTTCAAAATAGCATCTGCACAATGGTGACCATACATGCTTGGGTCTCCCACTGTTTTAAGTCAACCTTGGCACCGTCAAGCCACCTATCAGCATACAGAGTAGGCAAGACATACAGGAAAAAAATATGCTTCACATTTAAAAAAAAAACAAAAAACAACTGAACTTTCAGTTTGTTACATATAGTTACATAGTTACATAGTTAGTCAGGTTGAAAAAAGACACAAGTCCATCCAGTTCAACCAAATAAAAAAAAAAAATATCGTACAATCCAATATACCCAATACTATACCCACAGTTGATCCAGAGGAAGGCAAAAAACCCCAGCAGAACATGCTCCAATTTGCTACAGCAGGGGAAAAAAATCAATTCCAGACCCATCAAAACAAAAGGGTATAAAGTCTTTAAATTTGGTTTAATTGGAAAGCAGCCACAGCTTGAGTGGTAAGGCTTGTCCCCGACCAGCATGCTACGAAGCATGCTTTTTGTGAAGTCCAACATTTCCCCTGTAGAGCTCTTCAATCAACAGGTTGTATGAGCTTTTCTAATTGCAGATCTCTAGCTCTGACTCAGCTGGGGATGTGATGGACCTCTGCTGAGAGACAACTGCTTCCACATTGAGAGCAAGGGTTCTGTGGCTGCTTGCTGGAGAAAAAAAAACTAGAAGATTTTAAACGCCTTTTTTTGTGATGCACCTGAATGTGTTTAGCTGCTTAAACTGAATGTTCAGTTGGGCTTCAAATCTACCACACAGTTTCGGAAAGATGATTCTTTAGGGTCATCAGGTATGGTACAATCTTTGTACAATCAACCTTAGATTTACCAAAAGCATGTCATATGAGGGCCTATATTTGCACTTCCTTCAGAACAGCTCGGACAGCATGTGGAAACACCTCTCTTCCTTGAACTTTTTGCTTGTGTGAGACCTTGTTGATGCAGTGTCACCACCCTGTGTCTTGTTGCTCTGCTCAATCTTGACATTGTGCAAGTTTGTTCTGAACTGTCTTCAGCAATTTTAACTAATTAGTAGAGCATGGCTTTTCCTCACCCAGTTCCATCCCTCCTACACAGCTGATTCTGTTTGATAATGATTGTATTTTAACCTACATTATCTTGTTGATCATTAACACTTGCTTGGTAAAATTATTTATTCATGCCTGCAAATACCTTAACCGTGTATAAGTAGACATGGGAAGATTCATGCTGGTTTAAAGCTCCAAATGTTGATTTTTATTTATTTTATTTTTTCAAGCACCCTCACTTTGCAGCTGTACCCAGGTGCTTCACTAAAAATGACAGTGAGAGAAACACTGGTTGCAGCTGCTCTCTTTAGCTGCTACCCTGTGGTGCTGAACTGGTTAACAGCTATTTCAGCAAGAGGAGGGAGCTGTTGAATAGGAAGAGTTTAGTAGACTGCGTAAGGCAGCAAGGCACTGTGGGAACTGTAATCCTGAGGAAAGACTCTACTGCGTCATCCAAAGCTTTTGAATTACATTCCCCAAAGAGGAGACTGCTGGGAGGAAGGGAAAAATCTGTGTTTTCCCAGGCTATACAGGGCACAGCTTCCTCTTGCTGTCAGGGAGACTGGAGAGTGCACATCGCTGTCCAGTGTGCACCATCACTTCTGCATATTGGTGGCCTAAGCAGGATCCAGAATGCTGAGTTCATGGGTGCTGACAGCCAGAATCACCTGGGTGCAGAGCGCGTGGACTAATCACAGTGTGTGACTGGATGGTGGGCTGCAATATTGCTGGGACTGGAGAGCTGCTGCTGTGGGGATTTACTATCTGCTGATAGAGAGACTGAGCCTTTTAGGAACTGACCATACAGCCATCTAGCAGCCTTTTTGCTGCCTGTAGGTTTGACTGGGGCTTTTCTCATCTGCACCAACTGTACAACTGGGCTCCAAAGCTAGCCGGCTGAAAAATTAGCACAAAAGGCTGCCCCTTTACAGCTGCTAAACAGAGACCTATGTCCATTGCCTATTTTTAGAGGTGCCTCTCAGGAGACATTGCACCAGACCCTAACTATTATTTTAAAGTTCACTCCAAACAAGTTACAATATTCTTATCCACACTGCAGTTAATGCTTACAGTAGATGCACTGCTTATTGCTGACTTTACTGATTTATGAATTGATTCCAATCTAGTGGTACAGAACTCTATTCTAAGTTACTTTGGCATAGCAGTTACATTATCTGGCAGACTGTGTCTGCATCTACTGTCTCTGTATGCTAATTTTTGCTCAAACCACCATTCATTCTAACCCATACCAATACACTGAGTTAATTAACCACTAAACAGTCTTGTGTCTATTTCCTAGTACTAATTCACAGCCAACACACAGATATATATACTAATGTTCGTATAGGTGTTTGCAATGACTTTCATTTCACCAGGTGTGCAGTGTTAATTTCATCCTCGAAATTAACGCTATTTTAGTCTATTAAAATACGACTAAAACTAAAACAATTCAGATGACTAAAATACAGCTAAAACAAAATGCCATTTTAGTTAAAAGACTTTGACTAAGACTTATAGGGCGTACACATGGTCGGACATTGTTCGGACATTCCGACAACAAAATCCTAGGATTTTTTCCGAAGGATGTTGGCTCAAACTTGTTTTGTCTACACACAGTCGCACAAAGTTGTTGGAATTTCCGATCGCCAACCATGCGGTCACGTACACCACGTACGACGAGACTAGAAAAGGCCGGTTCAGAACCAAGCGCGGCACCCTTTGGGCTCCTTTTGCTAATCTCGTGTTAGTAAAAGTTTGGTGAGAGACGATTTGCGCTTTTTCAGACTCGTGGTTTTCAGATCGTTTTCTGCTGTTCAGTTTGTGCTTGTGGGTTTGTATCTGCTCTTCAGTGCGTGCAATCAGTTCGTATTGGAGTTGTCTGTGCGATCTTGTCCGCTCGTTGCTGTTTTTCAGGTCGCTCTTCACAGGCCTTGCTGTTCTTCAGTGCGTTCTGTTACTTCGTTCTGAGCAGCCGACCGTTTTCTAGCCATGTTGCGTATGCGTACTCCTCATAGAGTTCGTGCTGTGCGGGGGCTTGGTGTTGGGGTCCTGACCTTGACACAAGTCCAGTCCATGAACAAGGTGGGGAGGAGTTCATGGAATAAGAATTGGTTGCTTCAGCGTGACCAGTTCTCTCATATGCCTTTGCTCCGTGAGATCCGTAAGAATAATCCTGATGATTTCAGGAACTTTCTCAGGATGACGGACCCCGTGTTTCACCGTTTGTTGGCTTCGCTGACCCCCTATATCAGCAGGCAGGATACCTGCATGAGGCAAGCCATCACTCCGGAGCAGAGGTTGGTCGCTACCCTGCGGTATTTGGTGACAGGGAGAAGTCTGCAGGACTTAAAGTTCTCGACAGGCACCTTCCCCCAGGCTGTGGGGATCATTATCTCAGAGACCTGTTCTGCCATCATCCAGGTCCTGCAGAAGGAGTATATGAAGGTAAGATTTTTATCCTTTAATATCACATTTTATTGTATTGAATGTTTGATAATATATTGTATTTCTTTCCTCATTCCCTAATTACCAGGATTGTAATATGCTGTGAATGTCCCCTTTGTCCTCATGCATGCTGGATTTTTATGTAATTATTATTTTAGGTCCTTCATACATATTTGCCCTTCAATAACCTCCCCAGCATGGTGTCTCCTGGCCCTATATTCACCTCATGTAGTCACTTAACAATGTATTTTTTCTGCTCCATAGTAGTGCTTTACCCCAAACACCCCCTAAAATGTTTAGAAATGTTATTTTTGCTTTAAATTCAGGCAGAGTGCCAGAGGCTTTTTTTTGGTGGTGTCCCCAAATAATTTTTAGTAACCCTCCCAACCCCCAACTGCTAAGTCAGCTGATCCCAATTCTCTATCTATCGTCAATCATCTATCTGCTGACTTTGCCAAACCCATACACACTATACCCATCTCTTTAGTGGTCAGATGTATGGATGAATTCCCCAAAGCATGTAGTGCAAGGGCCTGCCTGTATACTTTCCAATGGTACTGTTTAAAGTTTTTGGATCCTATTATTATCTTGATAGGTAATAGCAGAATGTCCAAATGTCCTCAAGTGTGTACAGTGTGTATTTATATCTTTGTATTATGACACTTCTTACCTGTTCAGTGGTCTGCCAATAGTGTAACTAAGGAGGGGCTGTTCCAAGTAATACCCATTATTTAGGCATTCATCTCTCAATGAAGTGAAGAGGGTTACCTGTCCAAGATTTCCACACACCCCCTATAATGTTAGAAATGGCCCATGAGAGGGGGGGAGGGGGAATATGATAGGTGTACCTTATACTTTGGTGTTGTTAAATTCCCCTTAATAAATGCTATCTGGAGGTTGCCCCATAATGTTTGTGTCTAATCTGCTTGCCATGTTTCTCAGAAAAAATAGTAATGTTTATTGTTTTTGCCTCAACAGTTTCCTTCCACGCCACAGGAATGGCAGACTGTGGCCTCCCACTTTGCCGAGCGGTGGGACTTTCCTAACTGCGGAGGGGCAATTGATGGGAAACACGTCCACATCATCCCACCACCCAACTCGGGGTCGTACTATTATAATTACATAGGGTTCAATAGTATTGTGATGTTGGCGGTGGTGTCGGCTAATTACGACTTCCTGTATGTGGACGTGGGGAAGAAGGCCGGATGTCCGATGGTGGAGTCATCGCCCAGACTGAGTTTTACAGGCGTCTCCAGAATGGCAGCTTGGACTTGCCAGCTCCAGAGGACAATGTTGAAGGACTCCCATTTGTGTTCGTTGCTGATGAAGCGTTTGCGCTGGGGGACCACCTGATGCGGCCATTCCCAATGAGGACCCTCACCCCGGAACAGAGGGTTTTTACTTACTGGCTGGCCAGAGCCCGAAGAGTGGTGGAGAACACATTTGGAATCCTGGCCAGCCGGTTCCGCCTATTTATGACACCCATCCATATGGCGGAGTATAAACTGAACCATATTATACTTGCGTGCTGTGTTCTCCATAACTTTTTAAGAAAACATTCGGCCAACTATGCTGGCTCAGTTGGGCCTGAGTCCGGAATGATACATCAAACCACACTGACGGCGCTTGAAAGCGGCCGCCCTGGCTTGCCCTCCCTGAGTGCCCGTGATGTACCTGGAGTTCTTTGCGGGTAGGGGGGCTATCAATATGCCAACAAATCTGTGAAGCCTTTTTATAATAAAACAAAAAAAGAAATTCTTTGTGGACATTTACTGCTTGTGTTTGTTTTAGCTGACCCTGACAGAAATGTGTTGAGTCCAGAAAATGTCGTGATTGTGTAACCTTATTATACAAAGCACTGTTGGCTGTTATTTTCTAAAATGCAAAAACACATTTCACTACAATTGCAGTTGCAACTGCACTGAAACTGCACTTGTAGTGCCAAGAGGATTTGCCCTTAGTAAATAACCCCCATTTTCTCACAAAACAACAATGACATCACCCCAAAAGTGTTGTAGTGTTGAGACAATAATCCACACATTCTTGATTAACAATCTTTTTAATACCCGCACAATCACATGTGCATTTACCAAAGGTTTTTCAAACAAACCAACCTGTTTGTTGTATAACAATTTTTGGGGTGGCATTATCAAAACTCAAAATTTCCATTTTAGATAAAACAGGCATGTGTAAAACCAACAAGAAAGACACAAATCTTGAACTTACAAACGTCACATTTGGTAGAATTTGAAGGCAATATCACACATGAGTATTTAGGAACTGTATTTGATATAGCGTTCAGATGGGGTGAAATCACCCCAGGAAAAGCCAAATTTGGAAGATGCACACGAATTTAACAATGTCAACATGTGCTATCTGCCATCAGGGGGGATCAAGGGACGTGTTTTGGGGGAGCAAGCCCTTCCTCATCGCTACTTTATTATTGAGGAAGGGGTTGCACCCCCAAAACGCGTCCATTGATCTCCCGTGATGGCAGATAGCACATGTTGGCACACTGTGAGCATCCTCCAAATTTGGCTTTGGGAAAAATCACAAAAACATTTAGCACATTGTAGCACACAAAAGAAGAAAGTGATTTGGAGGGGCTTTAAACTCGCCCCAAAACATCAATGATGTTTTTATTTTTTGGAATAACATCATTGATGTTTTTCTTGATGATTTCCAATTGTAAATTACACCCCATGATTTCCCCGATTATGATCTAGCCACTTTCGGATGTGAAAGGATCTGGATCCACAACCTCACGATCACCTAAAAAGAGAGGAACCCCAAAATAAATTAGGTCTAAAAAAAATGCCGGCATCCATCTCTTATTTGAGCCTGTGGTCGCAGACACTCACCTGTTGTGGTGACTAGTTCCACCACGTCTTCTTCCTCCTGCTCAGATTGTGATGGTGGGATTTCCCCTTCTTCCAGAGGGGGGGGGCTCTGGTCTCCTCGGATGAGGGGTGTCCTCCGAGTCTTTTATCCCCTATGTAAAACAAAAATGGTATAATTAGCACACAGATATTTAATGGCAGAAATAGAAATAGGAAACATTGCTTGGAAGTGGGGTACAATTGTCAATTTTAGCAGAGTTCCAAGATGTAGCATTTTCAGTGTCCTTTGTCAAGCTGCAATACTTTACCTGTTTAGTACAAGCTTCACAGATGGAGACCCCCCCCCTATAGTATACACTGGAGCACCTGTGTGGCCCCCCTAATAAAAAGGGTGTTCTTGTGTCCCACACTAGTGCTCCAGTGTCCAGATGTGAAAACAGCTGCTCAGTGTCCTCTCCTTACACAGAATCTAGTTTGCATTTCATTCTAGTAACAAAGCCATCTACACAACCCAATTCTTTTAAGACAAGTATAGGGCGTCAAAATGGTGGCCAAATGCATATGGCCTAAACAATGGTATTTTAGAGTCCGAAAGCAAAATGTTTGATCCGAACGAATAATGTGCCCATGAACATGAAAGTTGCCATTTTAAACTGTACAACCGTTCCTAAAAGCACATGGAGCAGCACGAACGTAATAAACATAAAGAATAGGAACACAGGACAACTACTTACTTTTTTGCAGCACTCTCCGGATCTTTCTGTACTACTCATGTTCTCGTAATTTGAGGTCCGACCACCGGTTCCTGAGCTGATCTTTCGATCGTCGTACCCCGAAATTCCGGTACAGACTCCTGACCACTTTCGCCATGATCTTGGCCTTTCTGATATTGGGGTTGGGGTAAGGCCCATACTTCCCGTCATAGTCGGGCTTCTTCAGGATGTCCTCCTCCTCCTCCTCATTGCTACAATTAGCACGCACCTGCTGTGTATCCGCCATGTGCTCTTCCCCCACTGCGCCGAATGAAAAGGGGCGGGGAATAGACTAGAAAGAACGTCAGGGGCGGGCGGAGTTACACGCATGCGCAGTGTGTATAAAGCATAACACGCGTGCGTCTTACGTACGATCTGTGAGCGGAGGAAGGAGCATCGGAGGCGCCGATCGTGATAACGAAGGTAGGATCTAAACTTGGGCCTATACTGCTTTGAAATGGAAGCCTATATTGTAACAAGATTAGGGGAGTTTGGCCTGACATTAGGGTTTGTCTTGTGTTGTGTCTTGCAGAGAAAATGGATGGGTTCAACGACCACAATTTCCTCCCCCTGCTCATTGACAAATACAGGGAGATGCCCTGTCTGTGGCAGGTGAGACACCCCCACTATACTCACAAACAGAAGAGGCAGGCAGCGCTGGAGAAACTGCTGGAGTTGGTGAAGCCGGTGGTCCCCACAGCAACCATCCCCTATTTAAAAACCAAAATTGGTGGCCTTATCTTAGGGAGCGCAAGAAGGTCACAGATTCCCAGAGATCCAGAGCTGCAGCAGATGACGTTTATGTCCCCAGGCTCTGGTACTATGAGAGACTGCGATTTCTGTCAGACCACACTGAAGTCAGGGAATCCCTCTCTACTCTTCCTTCCACGCTTCCTTCCATACCAGCTGAGGCTTCCGACGTCCAACCTGGGCCTTCCAGCCAGGAAGAAGTGGAGGAGCCCAGCTGGAGTCAGGTATAGCATTGTTCTACTGATTTCTGGTCAATAAAGAAATGATGTTTACTAGATGTTAGTATTGATCACTAATTGCTGCTTGAAAGTGTTTTACATATCAATAGACAGTAGTGGGCAACCAAAATTGGGACAAGAATGAAAAATGCTGGGCTCAGAATGATAGTCTGTTATATTTGTTAACATTCAAATTGCAACAGGAGGTGAAAATTGTGTGTGATTGATGGAAAAAATACTAAAACTATGTCCCTTTTTCATACACAGGAAGACCTCAGCCAGGAGGAGGTTGTGGAATGTGGCAGTCAGGAGGAGGCGGGGATTAGTGGCAGCCAGGAGGAGGCAGGGCTAAGTGTCAGCCAAGAGAAGCCAGGGACCAGTCGCAGCCTGACTGAGTCTCAGGTTCCACCCCTCCGCCTTCCATATAAAAGAGCCAGGAAGACGACTCCGAGTCCCGTGCAGGATTCAGCATTCAGGCTGATCCAGGAGACTTCGGCGTCCCTACGAGCCTTACCCACTCCTGAAGAGGCCTTTGCCTGCATGGCTGCCACCAAATTGCAGGGCATGCAGAAGGGTCAACGCAGGCTCTGTGAGGACCTGCTTTATAAAGTGCTATGTAAGGGGGTGAGTGGGGAACTAACACCCAAGACCGACGTGGTTGAGTTGGACCATCCTCCTCCTCCTGCTGCCACAACTCCACCACCACAGCCACCGCGTGTAAGGAAGCGTGGAAGGAAGACTTGAGAGTGATGACCCTGGGTTCAGTCTGGTCTGACAGAAGCTGCAGTCTCTTGTATGACCACAGCCTGGGGACACAGATGTCATCTGCTGCTTTCCGGATCTCTGGGACTTCTGGACCAGACTGCCCTCCCTTAGATAAGGACTCCTCAGGCCACCAATTTTGCTTCAAAATAGTTGATGTCTGCCCTGGGGGTCCAAGGCTTCGCCCACTTCTGCCGTTTCTCCAGCGTTGCCTCCCTCTTTGTTTAGTTGTGACCCCTTAATAAAAATTTTTTGGGGAAATTCTACTCTCCTGTGTGTTTTCATCCAAAAAGGACAGTTTGTTGGTGAGGATTCAGGTACATTTCTAACATAAAATGTGAAATTAACAAGGGACAACCACACCAAACAATCTCCTACAGATTAAATAGAACAACATATCAATGGTGTTGTGGAAACTTGTCACAAAAAACACACACAAACATTTTCGGGAGTACAAATCAAAATCCCAAAAAAAAAAAAAACCCTTCAAAAAAATACAAATACAAAAAAAGAATCTACATTAAAGCCTCTACATTAAAGCCAAAAAAATATATAAAAAATAAACAAAAATATGTTGTCAGATGTGAGAAATCAAAATATATTGAGAGAATCCAGATAAATAGTAACAAAATAAGTTTGTGAGAAGTGTGTGTGAATATGAGCAGCAAAACTACTTTATTCTTCTCACATTATAAAGAAGAAGAGAGTGCGCTGTATTAAACCATTTTTAACATTGCAGCATGACGAAAGTGCTGTATCCATTGCGAACGCTAAGTTTACCAGAACGAGCTGTTCCGTCTTGGAATTTCTTCTGAGCATGCGTGGCACTTTGTGCGTCGGAACAGGCCACACACGGTCGGAATTGACGCGATCGGATTTTGTTGTCGGAAAATTTTATCTCCTGCTCTCCAACTTTGTGTGTCGGAAAATCCGATGGAAAATGTCCGATGGAGCCCACACACGGTCGGAATTTCCGACAACACGCTCCGATCGGACATTTTCCATCGGAAAATCCGACTGTGTGTACGTGGCATTAGTTGAAATTTTACGTAAAAATTAACACTACAAGTGTGTCAGAGGGGCTGAGGTTGTTCTTGGAGTCGAGCTGCAGAACCCAAATTACCAAGCGGCTCCTTCAGAGGTGGCACTATACAGCATTTTTTCACTAGTGTCCAAAAACTTCTGCACCGTACAGTAAGTGCAATTTTTAATTTACTGTTATAAAATAATAAAAGAAAACTGATACATTTATTTTACTATATTATTTAATGTCTGATTTTTTTCTTTTTTTTTATATTTGAAAGCAACATTTGAACAAGTAATGCTTTTTTTTTTTTTTTTTCTACTGACAACAATTTGCTTGTGCGAGTTGAATATTGGGTTAGACATCACATACCATATAACCTATTCCAACAGCTCCCATTCTTACTGGCTTCTTTTTCTGGACTAGCCAAGTTAAAGGTTTGCTTTACAGCAGGTACCTAAAAGAGTTAATGCTCCCCTTCTGCATGCTCCCTCACAGCCCCAATCTGACACTGGAGCTAGTCTAAAAACTGTACTTCCATAAATTGGGTTACACAAGATGCTCCCCCTGCTTTTCACAGCAGTGCAGGAATGGGCAATTTCTGAGGACTGTCACATGGAGAAATGTGGAGGATACATAGCATGTGCAAGTATGGAACTTTCAGTTTTCGTGAAAGTCAAAATTTGCACAGGAATTTTAAAGATGGTGCAGCAAAAGATTTGCAAAAGCATTAATAAAGGGAAGCACGAGTCTCTTTTTGACTTCATTATTTAGCAAACTTAGTCCAGGTCCACTTTTAAAGCACAGCGGCTGAAAAAATAATATTTTACCTTTGGTACAGGTATTTCTACATCTCAAAATTTCATAAAAATATCAGAGGGAGAAAAAAAATGTCTATCTATCATCTTTTAAATCACTTTTATACCGACTCTCTGTATGGTCAGAGGAAGGATGGTGGATGGTGCACGTGCACATTATAGCAGTCAGTTTTGCAAAGTTTTTCAGCATCCAGGATGTTGTAGACACAGAAATATTCAAATACATCTTGTAATAACACATCTGTGGGAATTTGGGAAATGCAAAATGTACTGTAAGACTTTCTCCCGGAGAGCCTGATAATTATCGGCATGCAGTGGACATTCCATTAAGTTCATTCTTTAACTGCACAGGTGGACAATTAAATCAAGGGAAAAAGGCAAGCTTTCTCGAAGGAGATGTCTGCTCATAGTCTGTCCTGCTCATTCTTCCAGCAAGGTTTTCTGTGGCATGATAAAGATGTCAGACGACTGCCTTTTAGCTTTCCCTTAAAGAGAAACTGAAGTTAAACATTTATAAAAATGCTAGAAAATAAGGTTTTCTTTTGCTCCTATGAATTTATTTTGTGTGGATTACTTGCAGTGCATGCACAGTGAATTGTATTCTCATGGCTCATTCCCAGTATCTGTAAGAAGTTTATGCACAGGAGCTTTATCAGTTGCCAAACCAATAGCCTAATAGGACTGACATAAACCTGGAAAAAGTAGCGACCAAGATGGCAGCACACAGAGCGATGAGGGAGCTGTTTTGAACTGAAAGCCCTGGAGGAGGGCAAACAGAACCCTGAGGCTACTATTATGTGCGTGTGTACAACAGTAGCGGGCCTACAGTTCCACTTTAATTAGATGGTGTTTTAGATTTTTGAAAGTGTATCATGCTGGCCAAAGTGAAATAATATTTTTACAGAAGTGGACAGTGTAAAGAAAGCAGTTGACTTAATTACCAGTTATTTCTGGGGAGCAGTGGCATACTAAGGGGGGTGCAGTCCACACCGGGTACAGACAATCTGGGCATGCTGTGGCTCCCATATATTTTTTCTTGGCATAGCACTGCAGTGCCTAAGGTGTTATGATTACAGCAATGCTTTTTGCCATCTGACAGCTACAGTTCAGAGCAGAGGGAGGCTCCTCCTCAGCTTCCAACACAAGACACAGCTGAAGCTAGGAGTTCCCTCACTCTGCTTCATCAAGTAAGTTGAGAGGGGAAATCTGTTCTGAATTAGGGTCTGTACTATTGCAGCTAGCCTTTACTAAAGGAAAGAGGAGTCCGTTCTATTGGATTAGGCTGAGGATGGGTTTTCCTGGGCAGAAGGACTGTACAGGGGGTCAAGCTAGGAAGAGGGATCTGTAGTGGGGGTAAAGCCTGGGAAGGTCTGTATTAGGGGTTAGGCTGGGAGAGGGGGTCTGTACTGGGATTTAAGATGTGAGGGAGGCTGCACTTGGGGGTCTATACTGGAAGTTAGGCTGGAGAGTGGACTGAGAGAGGGGATTTGGAGTTGTTGGTGGAGATCTGTACTGGGGTGGATATATGTTCGGGGGAGGGGTTTGTATTGGAACAAGGGGTCATTTTTTGTTGTATTCTGTACAGTGACCTGTGCACCCCTGACCTCTGTGCGAAAAGCTCACCTAACCTCATGACCTCACCTATGAGCTCACCTAACCTCATGACCTCTGTAATCTGCATTATGTGCTCCTGTGCCCAGCACCCTCTGCATTATGCACTCTCAGGAGTGCTCGCCCAGTCCAGTCTATGTATGCACTCTGTGTGTTACCCACTACTGCACTATAGAAACTATTCTGTATGTTGCTCAGGTTTTTATATTAAAAAAATGCATTCTAAATAATCTGCAACACTGATGCATTTCATCCCAACTGTTCTTATTTTTAGAGGTACCTCTACAAATAAGCCCAATGGCTCAGACCAATAGGTATGTCTGGAAACCTGTTACATTGAATAAACCCTACAGCATGACTTTACAGAGAGTGGTTCTGTTTTCTAACTTGTTATGCATGCTAAGTGGGACAAACTCTTTGGAAGTCGGTACCTGGGGCTGTAAAGAACATGAGAACTATGCACAGAGATTGCAGTGGTGCAGTTTTCTTTTGAACTTCTACACTGGGCCCTATATGGCATGCTACTGACCACTGCACTTGTAAAGTGTTACTAAACCCACAACAGTAACATCAGTCTGTATATGCAGTAAATCATGCTTTTTATACTCACTGTGTAACCTAAGGGGTAAATCCTCTGCTTTGTAAAACCAGGCTTTTGATTCTGTCTTTTGTGATTCTCCCCTTCTTCCACAGTCCCGAATCCATCTCCTGATAAGACAGAGTCACTTTGCAAATGGTGAGTTTGGTGTGTATTGCTAGAGAGTTTTTTTTTACTTGGGAGGGTGCATGTGATCAGCACAGGGCCAATCAGCACTGTCCAGACAAAGGGTTAAGGGTCCTGCAGCCTCATAGGACAGTCAGAGGTGAATGAGAACTCCTCCTACAAGCTTTAACCAGACACTGATAGAAGTCTCAAGACTGCAATATACTGCTTATGAGAAAAGGTATTTAGCAGTTTATATTTACTAAAATAATTGCATTTCCATGTTTTGTGTACTGTGGGAGACCAGATATAGTGAATGCATGGTCCTGGGTTTAGTAACACTTTAAGTACAATTTATACTCCTGAAATGGGATATTAGGCAGAACACATTCTATATAACTTTAACTTATATATTATACAACACTGGACTCATATGTCTGTGGATTCAAATGGTTGAGGCCCTTTATTATAGGTATATAGTAAATTTTATTAAAAAGCATACATTACAATACCGATATTAAGTATACCAACAACAACACATTTTAGCTCAGCTATCAGAGCTTGAGTTAATAAATGTATAACTTAAAGTCCCACATGCCGTGCGTATGTACCATAATACCAATTCCAAACATGACTGTAAATTCATATTAAAGATGTCCAGTGCAATATCAGACAAGTGGATTTGGTCAGGACGGTAAAAACCAAGCATACACCCTTCCAAATCCATGTGTCTGTAAAATAAACCATTCAATACGGGTATAAACTTAACAACAGCTCTATTAATTCTTTTACAAATCTTTTCAAAATGTTTCCATTCGGGGCAAAGCCAACGCAAATGATCTCCGATAAAACCAGGACACGATTTGGAAGGACATTGTGAATGCACATCAAATCTGATTTAATGTCAAATATTATGTCCAAAGTTCTGTGGAGACCAATGCTGTTACCAGACAAATGGAAAACAATAATGTCAGGAACAGACCATAGTAAATATAACAAAGATAACGTTTTACGTAAATCAGTCCATTTCATGCCAAATTGACCATACATATAATTCAGATTAAAAAACATTGAACTAAAGGCTGTAATGTAACAAAATAGGTAAAAAGCCAAGGGGATGAATTCTTTTGCAAGGCACTGTTGATGCTATGGTCCGAATTTAGGTCTACCTACATCCTGTTTTGCTGTATATTGGTATGGTCAATGTGGCATGAAATGGACTGATTTATTTATTGTGAAGCAAACAACAAATAGGACAAAATAACAGAAAAAGTCAATGTGCATAACTATTTACCCCCCTAAAGTAAATACTTTGTAGAGCCACCTTTTGCGGCTATCACAGCTTCAAGTCGCTTTGGATAAGTCTCTATGAGCTTGCCACATCTTACCACTGGGAATTTTGCCCTCTTGCTTAGGTGTTGCAGCCTCTGGGGCCTTTCAAAAAGGTGTGTATATATAATGACAGATCATGTAAAAATTAGATTGCACACAGGACATCATTTCACTAATTATGTGACTTCTGAAGGTAATTGGTTGCACCAGAGCATTTTATGGGTTCATAACAAAGGGGATGAATACATACGCACATGCCAATTATCAGTTTTTTATTTCTGAAAAATAGTTTTATGTATACATTTTTCTAATTGTACTTCACCAACCTAGATTATTTTGTTCTGATCCATCACATATAATTCAGATTAAAAAACATTGAGTGAAAGGCTGTAATGTAACAAAATAGGTAAAAAGCCAAAGGGGGTTGAAATCTTTTGCAAGGCACTGTTGATGCTATGGTCCGAATTTAGGTCTACCTACATCCTGTTTTGCTGTATATTTCGCTTTGGATAAGTCTCTATGAGCTTGCCACATAGAAAAATAAAAAAAACATCTTCAAAGTTGTGGGCATGTTCTATAAATTATTTGGTGCAAATTCTCTAACAATCCATGTTAATTCCAGGTTGTGAGGCAACAAAACACGACAAATGCCAAGGGGGGTGAATACTTTTGCAAGGCACTGTAAATTCAGCTCTTCTATGAACCCAAAAGACATATGAATGTCCGATGATCTAAGTAACGGTATGGAGAATCTGAAATTTAAAGGCAAACATTAGGACGGACATAAGAACTGTAGAATTTAGACTTCCACCTACCAATATTTTTAATAACAGCTTCTGAAAAATCTAAATTAGCAGCCGCAGTAGCAGCACCAATATGGAAAGAATGGGAGGAAATTGGAAGATGGTCAGTCTTCAAATCTTTGAGATGTCTGTGCAAAACAACTTGAAATTGATAAATAGTCAAAGGATCACTATTCGCTTGTATCAGGAATTGTTTAATAGAAGGTGGCCTTAACTTCAAATAATGTTGTGTTAAAGATACTGCACAAATAGAAATATCCACATGTTTGTGGATAGTAATCCAATGACCGTGGCCAAATTGGTCAGTTTTACTCTTGAGCAACAGTATGAGAAGAATCTTGGAATAGAGAACCACTGATGGACACTTGAGCACAGGTGGGTAGAAGGATGAGGCTACAGGATACTCTTGGCACTTGTAGTTACTGTATATGAGGACATATTCCTTAAAGATTCTGATTCAAACAGTAAGTGGGAAAAAGGGTCAGCCAGCAGTCTGAGACTTTATAACAGCAGTCCCAGTACACATCAACAACCTATGGCGTCTACCTTCAAAAAGTACTTCCAACCTGGAGCTTCAGGCAAGAGGGCCCCCGCCTCTACAGCTAAGCACAGACTGAGGCCTAATGGCAACAGCTCTCAGTAACACAGGCTGCCTCCCAGGGGAGGAGGCCCCAGGAGAGAAAGCTCTGAACAGACCCTCCCAAACATTTATCTTCTCTCCAGCCACACCTTCTGGGCTTACCTCCCAGGGATTGGTCGAGGTAAGATAACATATTTATAACACAGTGGCTAACCCTCCTACTCTATTTATGGAAGCTTTTTCCAGTGGCAGGCAAGAGCAGACCTGAAAAATAAACTGCTGCTCAACTGGGTACAGCAGAGCCAAAACATAAATTTAGACAGGGGCACAATATTAATATTTCTGTTCTCAGCTGCATAAGGGGCTTATAGAGAGATGGGGTGGAGATTCCTTGTGACGATGAGGGGGCATGATGGCAGCAGTCCAGCCAGGACACAGACACTGGATTGTGTAAAATGCACACAGAAATATATTGTGACGAGCTGTGTAGGGGGCGTTTCAGCAAAAGTCTGACCATTGGATTAAAGGCAGGCTGTGTTCTCAATTAGAATGAAAAGAAGCAAACTGACCACATAGTTCTGCTCTCATGCCTTGCAGAGTCAGCTTGACATAGTAAAGCAGGGGGGCTTGCAGAATTACCAGGTATTTCACACAAAGGAAGCAATGCAAAGAGAACTTAAAACTTTTTCATTCAAATGTAGCCCAGGTGCACAGTGCTCCCACCCAATACCACACAGACCGGGTCTTACTGGCAGTATCAAAGCTAGTGCTGAGCTGGCCCCCCTCTCCTTGACTGACAGACAAGTAGGAGAGAAAAATGACACAAAACACTTGTAAGGCTTTTCTGCATCCACTATGAGCCAGAGGTGAGCCTGCCCACCTTTCCAGAGCATCAGAGGACATTGATTGGATGCTGTGCAGCCTGGAAAGAAAAGGACTGCTGGGAACCACCTGAAAATAAAACACAGAAGAGCAGCGCCAATCTGAGTGTAGTAATTTAAAAACACACTTTATTCACAAATAGTTGCACTCACTAGATAGCAGTTGTTTGTGGGCACATCGTTGGGTAGCAATCAGAGAGTGTCACAGGAGTCCAGGGAGTCTTGGTGCAGCACGGTCCTGTCGGGCTCGGCGGCGCCGGTGGTTTCCGGTGTCCCAGGCTTGATGTGGAGGGTGCGGAGGAGAATCGTCAGCCGGACGTTACTGTGTCAGGTGGTTGCTGGTGGGAGGTTACAAGGTGATGCACGCGTTCGGAGCATGTGTGCTCCTTCCTCAGGCAGTACCGTCGGGCATTTTTAGTGTGGTTATATAGGGCCGACACAATGGTCGTGCCAGTGACATCACTAAGCCGCCTGTCGGCCGCAATCACCACAACAAAAAGTGTTGAGGGATGGGGCGGGACAGAGGATATTTCTAGATAGTGGCTGGCTAAGAGGAGCATGTATTGGACACAAGAGTCTATATTAAAACTGAATTTTGGAAAAGACAAGCTATTAACATTAAGAGAGATTGCCATTAGAAATAAAGGTTAAAAATTAAGATAAATTGAAGCAGATGAACAATAGTATATACAAGTATGGAAATTGTTATTTAATTAATCAATTAATTAGTCACTTGGTGTACTAACTAACCAATCAGTTTTCCGGGAATAACATCATCTACAATAAACTAGAATGATGAAGAAAAATAATAACAAAAATAATGATAAGAAGAGAGAAAGAAGGATGAATGAAATGAATTGTTTAAAAAGTGAAAAATATTATTATTTTATATATATAGTAAAACCTTGGTTTGAGAGCGTTTTGCAAGACAAGAAAAATGTATTAATATGTTAATTTTGACTTGATATACAAGCGATGTCTTGATATAAGAGTAGCGTCATGTCACAACTGAGTATAAAAGAGAAGAGAGGCGCCTCTAAGTGTAGCAATATGGTAACATTTAATGAAGGTAAAACATTTAGTGCCGATTCACACAGGGGCAACACGACTTCAGCGCGACTTTGCAAGGCGGCTTCAGCGCGACTATAAGCAACTTACAGCGCGACTTCAAATCGCCTCCAGGACAGGCGACTTTGGCTGTGGCCAATCGCAGAATAATCAGCTCTCTGGGAGGGAGGGGTTTGCCTGGGTAAACTAATTTCTTTTCCTGTAAAGTCGCTTCAATATAGATGAAGATCCGACTTGGAGGCAACTTCCATTGAATTCTATGGGTACAGGTCGCCTAGAAGTCGGATTGAAGTAGTACAGGAACCTTTTTTGAAGTCGGAGCGACTTCAGTAGTGTACATTAAGACGCTCTCATTGACTATAATGCATTTCCCAAAGTCAAGTGACTTGGGGCGACTTGAGGGCTGACAAGTCGGATCCCAAGTCGTTGTAATGTGAACCGAGCCTTAGCAACTCACATGGTTGATGATTAAAAGAGGAACATCTAAGTATGTAGGCATCCGGGGTAAAGCTGTCCACATAGACCATCCTTTTCACCGCCATTGACATCATCCCCTCCGCGCTGCACTCCACGAGCGCTTCAAGCCTCGCTTTCAGATCGCTCTACTGCAGGGTACGCTTCCCGGGCATGATTACAGACTGACAGTGGTGGGATCCATATTGCTACGCTTAGATGGGTCTCTCTTCTCTTTTATACTCTGTAGCTCCTGCTGGATTTTGCTTCTAATCCCCTTGAGGAGGCTTCCATTTGTGGATGGACATTTCATGGTTACACAACCTATCACATTGCTATAATCTTTTTACATGGACTATTAACTGAAGGCAGGCCCGGACTGGCCATAGGGCATACAGGGCATTTGCCCGGTGGGCCGGTGCCACCTGGCTACTTGTCCTTGTGGGGCCCAAAGCTGAGCTGTCCCTTGCGCCTGCACAGCTCACCCAGCCTGTCCGCGGCCGGCCATCGGGGCCCTGGGGGTGGACACTAGCGATCAGCTTACAGGTGAGTCAGCCTGTGAAGGGGAGGAGCTGAGAGACGTCTCCCCTGCGTGAGCTGTGACTCACAGCCTGTGAGAAGACCCCATCGCCTGATCCAAAGATTTGTCACAGTGACACAGAGACACAGACTGCTGCTGACTGACATGTGGAGGGAGCCAGAGAGCAAAGGTAAGAACTTTTCAGCTGGGGGGGTTGGGGGGACCAGGATGAAGGCTTCAATAGAGGGACAGGACCTTTTCACTGGTGTGTGTGACCCTTCCACCTGGCTGCATCCACCCCAATCCTCCACCTGGCTGCTTCCACCCCACCCCTCCACCTGGCTGCATCCACCCCACCCCTCCACCTGGCTGCATCCACCCCTGCACCTGGCTGCATCCACCCCTTCACCTGGCTGCATCCACCCCTTCACCTGGCTGCATCCACCCTTCCACCTGGCTGCATCCACCCTATCCACCCCTCCACCTGGCTACATTCACCCCTTCACCCTTTTACCTGGCTGCATCCACCCATCTACCTGGCTGCATCCACACCTCCACCCCTCTACCTGGCTTCATCCACCATTCCACCTGGATGCATCCACCCTTCCACCTGGCTGCATCCACCTTATCCACCCCTCCACCTGGCGGCATCCACCCCTCCATCTGGCGGCATCCCCCTATTCTCTGTCCACCTGGCTCCATCTTCCTCTCCTCTTTTCTGTCCACCTGGCTCTGTCCTCCCCTCCACCTGGTGGCATCCCCCATCTCCTCTGTCCACCTAGGTGCATCCCTTGCTCTCTTCTGTCCACCTGGCTCTGTCCTCACCTCCAACTGGCTTCATCCACCCTCTTCTATGCCCCCCTAGCTCAGTCCTCTTCTCCTCTCCTCTATCCACTTGGCTTCATCCTCCCCTCCACCTGGCTGCATCCCCCCTCTCTTCTATCCACCTGGCTCTGTCCTCACCTCCACCTGGCTGCATCCCCCCTCTCTTCTATCCACCTGGCTCTGTCCTCACCTCCACATGGCTGCATCCCCCCTCTTCTCTGTTCACCTGGCTCCATCTCCCCCTTCTCTCTTCTGTCCACCCTCCTCTCTTCTGTCCACCCTGCTCTGTCCCCCCTTCTTCTCCATCCACCTAGATGTAGGGCAATTGCCCTGGGTGTCGACCCCAGGCAAGTTTGTGGAGCCAAGTGCCAGATGCTTTTGTTTTATTTATCCATGCCCATTTAAGCCCCTCCCATTGTTAACACAATTTGGCTACACCCACTGTTTTTCCGAATTGCTGCTCTGCTTGGAGCATCTAATGGTGTCCCGGGTCTTTTACAATCCTATAGTGTATACTACAAAAAAATAAAAATAAATATATATATATCAGAACATGTAAAAGATCAGTGGAGTGAGACAGAAAACAGAATCTCTTACACAATGGCCTACCTCTCCATGAAGGGGAGATATCATTGAAACAGGCAGCAGAGGAGAATACCTGTGCTGAGGTATGGTCCATCCATTGGTCTTCCTGGCGGTCTTAGAGTATTGATATCCATACCTGTGCATTGATCAGCATATCTCTGGCGGAGTGGTTCTACCTGCTTGTGATGATCGCTGTTTCCATCATTTGACCATCCACTGTGCAAATCCCTTTGATTTAGGGTAAGAGTCAGTACTGTTGGGTGTTGGTGATGGCTTTTTCTATCCCGCGTACCAGTATTCATCTCAAGAAGTGTTTTTACTCTTTATGAACTTTAAATTACTTATTGGACTTTTATTTAACCACTTCAATACCAGGCACTTAGGCACCTTCCCGCCCAGCCCAATTTTCACCTTTCTGCGCTGTTGCAATTTGAATGACAATTGCGCGGTCATGCTACACTGTACCCAAACAATTTTGTTATCATTTTGTTCCCACAAATAGAGCTTTCTTTTGGTGGTATTTGATCACCTCTGCGGTTTTTATTTTTTGCGCAACAAATAAAAAAAGACCGAAAATTTCGAAAAAAAACAAGTTTTTCTTTGTTTCTGTTAAATTTTTTTGTAAATAAGTACGCTTTCTCCTTCAATAATGGGCACTGATATAGCTGCACTGATGGGCACTGATACGGCGGCACTGATGGGCACCGATCAGGTGGCACCAATGAGGTGGCACTGATGAGGTGGCACTAACGGGCACTGATGATGGGCACTGATAGGCGGCACTGATGGGCACTGATAGGTGGCACTGATGGGCACTGATAGGTGGCACTGGTATGCGGCACTGATGGGCACTCATAGGTGGCACAGATGGGCACACATAGGCGGCACTGATGGGCACACATAGGCGGCACTGATGGGCACTTGTAGGTGGCATTGATTGGCATATATGGGTGGCACTGATGGGTACTTGCGTGGCACTGATGTGTGGCACTGATGGGCACTGATAGGTGGGCACTGATGGGCACAGATGGGCACTGACAGGTGGCACCGATGGGCAATGACTGGTGGCACAGATGGGCAATGACAGGTGGCACTGATATAGCATTGCTGGGCATTGCTGTGCATTGCTGGGCATATAATTGGCATACTAGTGCCAATCAGTGCCCATTTGTGGGCACCGATTGGCACAGATTGGGCACATGTGGATGGCCATGGGGTACATACCTGGCCATCCACGTTGCCCCTTCCCTGGTGGTCCTAGTGGCATCCCTGGTAGTCCAGTGGGGTGATCTGCGGGGGGGCTGCGCTGATAAACAATCAGCGCAGACCCCCCCTGCCAGGAGAGCCGCCGATCGGCTCTCCTCTACTTGCGTCTGTCAGACGCGAGTGAGGAAGAGCCGATCAACGGCTCTTCCTATTGTCAGCGTGATCAGCCGTGATTGGACACGGCTGATCACGTGGTAAAGAGCCTCCGCCGGAGGCTTTTTACCAAGATCAGTGTAGCGGTGTGTCAGACTGACACACCGCTCCACCGATCGCCGCGATGCGCGCCCCCGGGGGCGCGCTGCGGCATGTTATCCTGCTGGACGTCATATGACGCCCAGTCAGGATAACACAACCACTTCCCGGACGTCAATCCACTATAGGGCGGGCGGGAAGTGGTTAATAAGCGTTGCACCTCTTCATTTAGTCTATCATGAATGCTGCTGCCTGACTTATCCACCTTACCAACCGTTAAGCGTCTGCCGCCTCTCTCCGCCAATCCCTACACTGGCTCCCAATCGCCCAGCGAATTAAATTCAAAATACTAACCACAACATATAAAGCCATTCACAACTCTACCCCGAGCTACATCACCAATCTTGTCTCCAAATATCACCCAAACATTCCTATCCGCTCCTCAAGACCTCCTACTCTCAAGCTATCTTGTCTCCTCCTCCCATGCTCATCTCCAGGACTTCTCCAGAGCTTCTCCCATCCTCTGGAACTCGCTACCTCCACCGGTCCGGCTATCCCCTACCCAATCCCTAAAAACTCATCTTTTTAGGGAAGCCTATCACACCTCAAACTAATCTTCTACCACTTCCATCAGCTCATTCCCCACAGTTAGAACCTTTTGTACCACCTGCCCCACCCTTTTAGATTGTAAGCTCTTCTGAGCAGGGCCCTCTTAATCCTCTTGTATTTTACTGTATTGTAACTGTACTGTCTTCCTTTTATATTGAAAATGCTGTATAAACTGTTGGCGCTATATAACTTCTGAATAATAACAATAATAATGTGCATAGCCATTATTCTACTACCTTATGAAGCAGGCTAAATATAACTAAAAGACATCAAGAAAAACGGTAGTTGTCATTATTTGTGAAATGGTTAAAAAAATAAACAATGGGCTGCTCAGTATAAAATGCCCGGGCCCATTTTTTGTCCCAGTCCGGGCCTGACTGAAGGACTTATGAATAAATGGTTGTGGAATGAATCATCTGAGTTTCCATTATATCTTATGGGGAAATTCGCTTTGATATACAAGTGCTTTGGATTACAAGCATGTTTCCGTAACTAATTATACTTGCAATCCAAGATTTTACTGTATGTGTATACATGCACACACATACATGTACATACATACGCGCGTGTGCACACACACACAAATATGCACACATGGACACGCAATGGAATGAATCTTTGTCTATATATCTATATACTATTAGCATGTATGTATCTATAGGGAGACATATTGAAAAAACAGGTCTATATGATCAGATAAGCAGGGCAAAAAAGAAACTATGCAATATATATATTGTACTTACTTATAGATGATTCTATGTGTGGATTATTTTATTTTCTCTAGGACCATATGGATACTGTGAAGGAATATATATTGGAGAGAAGGGTTATGTGGAAAAACCAGAAGAAGCACGCATTTCTATATATACACATCCAAAAATGTATATGTGCATATGTGTGTATACACAAACATATACACACACATTTACTAAATCCGTGTTAACCTATATTTTATGGGAAAAATGATAAGGAGGATTGCTATATTAACACATACTCAAAAGCAAGCACACACAATAGATGCACAATACTCATACATCTGCACTAGTGTATATATATGCATGTTATGGTTACTTTTTTGGGGGTTAGTAGTGGTTGACAATGTATAGGGAATTACTTGTTTTTAATTTTTTAATTTTGCTGGAATATTAAGTGAAACTTGGTTATAGGAGAGAGTTGATCTCTATGCCTTTGTTTAAGCCTCCAGGCACGAGGGTATCTAAAGTATAAATCCAGAATGTCTCCCTTTCGCAGAGACGCTTGAATCGCTCTGCCACAGGGAGAGTCCTGGATATCTGTTCGACAACCCAAACTTGAAGTCCGGCAGTGGAACCCTGATGAAATATTTTAAAATGTTTGGGAATAGTCAGGTCAGAGTCATCCTCAATGGACCTTCTGTGCTCTCCGAACCTTTTTCGTAAGGTCCGGACGGTGCGGCCTACATAAAGTATGCCACATGGACAGGTTACACAGTAAACTACAAATTCAGAGTAACAATTGTAGAATTCATTTAAGGAATAGGTTTTCCCTTTTATAGTAAAGCTTTTTTGATGGTGTGTCACAAAGCTACAAGTCAGACATTTTACATTGGTACATGCCTTTGATGGATAGAAATGTGAGAGATGGTGTGGGTTTGGTTTTGGCAGTTTTTATTTTACTGGGTGCGATGCGACTCTTTATATTTTCGGCTTGTCGATATGTCATTTTTGGTACATTGGAAAGAGATGGTTTTAATAGGGGATCTTGCGGTAGTATATTCCAGTGTCTCTTGAAAATGCCTTCCATCTTTTTATGTTGAGCATGGAATTGTGTAATGAACCTAGTTGTTTGAATTTCAGTGGGAGCAGTTGCTTTGGAATGAGAGGGATCTCCTGGATTGGTGGTAGATCTATGATCTAGGAAATTTTCAAAGGCCTTATGCACTAGGGTTGAAGGGTATCCTTTGTCCTCAAATTTGGTTTTGAGGAGGTTACCTTGTGTGGTGTAATCTGCATTATGTTTACAATTGCATTTCAAGCGATTGAATTGGCTTTTAGGGAACACCGGAAACTGGAGCTCAACAGGACCGCGCTGCACCAAGACTCCCTGGACTCTTGTGACACTCTCTGGTTGCTACCTAATGATGTGCCCAAAAACAACTGCTATCTAGTGAGTGCAACTATTTGTGAATAAAGTGTGTTTTTAAATTAGTACACTCAGATTGGCGCTGCTCTTTTATGTTCTTATCACAAGAGTAACTTCTGCTCTTCAGCTGGCTGCCTTTCCAGTGTGGATCTCCAGACTTTCACTATCCCTGCGGTTATCACCCAGGACTTTTAACTTTTAATTTTTGATCACCCACATTTAGTAACTAATTTTTCATTTTTTTTAAAATTTATTTTCTAATGCTTTTTAAAAAAAAAATCTAATCTGCCTTCACCATTACCATTTCATTTACTTCCTTCCCATGCTATACAATTGTGTATGGTTAGAAGGCTGACCTGCCTTTACCATATCCAGAGCTTGTGTCTGGGAGTGCCCTGGTGCGACAAACATTGTTGGGAACCACCTGAGACTATGGCTAATGTATTCTCCAGAGACAGTTTAACTATGAACTGGATTGTCTACAAGTCCCAACAGAACAGGGAGCTGAGCGAAAGAAAGGGGGGAGATAGTTCCTGGGCTCAAGGCATCATGTGGAGGACAGAGAGAGTTGAATATTAAAGTTGACAAAGAGCTGCCTGGCATAGGATTTATCACAGTGTGGGAAACACAGGGAGACACTGCTTCTACATCAATGCAGATGTCACAGCTGTGGAAGTCCATCATGGAGTTCTGTTTCGCAGCTAACTTCACCAGATCTGTGGGAGATAGTCATCATTGAATCTTGAGTCGCAGTTGATGTCACTGGATCCAGATAAAGAGTAGGTGGAGGCGAAATCAGAGATCGTTTGGTAACAGAACAAGGGTGCACACACCGCTTCAGGCAAAAATGGACACACCCGGTCCAAGGTGCTAATCCCGGCTCATCACCGTAGACGATATCAAGAAAAGAAGAAAAGATTGATCGCACACTTGAATCCAAAAGAACAAGCACGGTTCTTTGTGTGTGAAACGCGTCAACTGATCATCATTGCAATTTTGTCTGGCTCATAACAATAAAGACATTTCTACAGCATCTTTTGGATTCAAGTGTGCGATCAATCTTTTCTTCTTTTCTAGAGATCGTTTGTCACCTATTTTTAGGATACAATTAGGGCACTCATGCCTGTGAGTGCAAGTCTGAGTACTCCAGTACTGGAACTTTGGGCTCCACATCTCGCCAACACACTGGCCATTGGAAGGAAGTTGGAGAGACTATTAGACCTGGGTTTAGGGATTAGGGGCAGACATTTGGTCCTACGTTTTTTTACAATATTGGTATCTGTTATTGTACACTTGTTCACTGTTATTGCCATTTTATTTATTAATTTGCTGTTTTGCACAAAAAACTATTCCCTCTTCAACCTTGGTATGTCAGAGGGTGTGGAACTGCTGGAAAGGTTGTTGACATCCAGAATTGGGGGACCCAAACATCAGCGGCTCCTTTGGGGATAAGCATTAAACAAGTACATGGTAACATAGACATCTATCAGAAATATACAATGTTAGGGTAACTAACATAAACTGAAAAAAACTGTAGGATCAACAGGTAGAAAACTAAGTTACAGGGAAGGACTCAGGAAAACGTAGAATGTTTTGTTAATGTTAGTGTCAGACTGCGTGATCTTTGTCATTTTGAATTTAGCACAACTTTATTTCAAAGCTGTGCTTTGGTTGTGGAGAGTAAAGCAAGCAAATTGCTATAACAAACCTTCTTCAGCAACACACTTACCTTTCCTTTGAGCTTCCAGTTTTTGTGCCAACCCTTAAAGAGCCACTGGTTTAGTTGGCCTTGACCATCTGAACACATCTACCACTCTGACACACCTAGTTGAATTCACAATCTCTAAATCTTACCAAGATATTGTGCATTAAATTACCAACACTGTCACCAAGGAGCAGACAACAGACCAGTAGTAAAAGTAAACCTTATATATTGGGTTCAGGTAAACTTGTAGAATCAACATAGAAGAAGAAAAAAACACAGTGTGAACAGAGTGAATTAGGGACACTGGGTTAACTGATGAAATACAGTAGTGCACTAAATGAGTATATTCTTAAAGATATACAGGGTTACTCATACACAGCATTTGATGATGGTATAGGGCCCATAACTTTACCAGCCACCCAGGTCAGCTTAAACAGTAACACTGTTACCGATGGTGCAGTAAGGGGCAGTCAGAGAATGAATACATCTAAAACCCCGGAGCTATACTGCCCACTATTGCTCTGGGGTTGCTATGCTAGGTCCAAGACTGCCTGCAGGACTTTAAAAAGCCAGAACGGCCAGAGATAGGTTACATAAGGTGGGACTTAGGCTAATTAAGTTAAAGGGGCAGTCTCTGTATGGTTTCTTCTGCCGGCTATTGTTGGGGCCCTTTAATGGTGGTGCACTTTCAGTGGTATGTGGGAAACAAAACCTGCATTCAGTTAAAGTACAGTGTGGTACATTACTTTGTAATGGTGGATTGAACAGGAGGGCAAAAGAAAGATAGTAGTAGATCCAATATAGGATTTGTTTGAAGGAGTAGGATTATGTTGAGGAGAGGGTCAGGTGGAAGTCTATGGTATGCTACTTGTGGTAGGTTATAGATTGGAGAGAGAGAGAGAGAGAGAGAGAGAGAGAGAGAGAGAGAGAGAGAGAGAGAGAGAGAGAGAGTTATGGCAACAATGGATCATTGCAAGACTCAGTTCTTAAAATACAATGTGGATGATGGGTTAATAATCCTCCCACCAGTCCCGTGTAGCTGCTGATGGAGGAGGGGACTCTCATGGATCATTGGGTCAAGCTCTGGCGAAACTGATGATGATGAGTGATCCCGCTTGATCTCTCTTAGGTGAAGTGGTGAGCTGAGCATGACTATACCCTGATTTCTCCTGACAACAATTGACACTTGTAAGGGCTTACCTAGGTTGGAGTCCATGGCGCAGAGATGTACGCTCACCCTTGCAAATACACACAGCCCACGGTAACAAAGAGATAAGCTACCTGGGCTGTGAATCTGTGCACGGGGGCTTGACAGGAATTTGCCAAAGGATAGTCGAGGTAAAGTCGTAGTCAGGGATTCCAGAAGACAGAATAAACGATAAGCAGAGCCAGGGTCAGAAGCCAGAGTCAGTCTTGGAATGCTGTAACTGGAACACAGGAATACTGGAACACAGGAATACTGGAACACAGGAATACTGGAACACAGGAATACTGGAACACAGGAATACTGGAACCTTAGGCAAAACAGGAAACAATGACCTGACAAAGCCCTCAGAGTGAGGCAGTGTTTTATACCCAGCTGATTGGATAAGCTGCCTCAGCTGAACCAGGAGTGACAGGTACTAATTGCAACAAGATCCAGAGTATGGCCCTAGTATTTTTTCATGCAGAACTAGGCAAAGCTGGAAAGCAGGCTGAAAGGAACTGAGGTGTGACTCAGAGGCAAAGTAACAGAAGCACTAAACAGGCAGTCATAGGTTCAATACCTCTTTGAGCCACTTGGGGCGTGACCACGCCTGGCCGTCTGCATGGCACGGTAGGGACAGTGACAACACTCAGGCTATGTCTACAGCTGAGACCCCAGACAGCTGGACATTTTATCCTGCCCCAAACTTTCCAGGGCAGTGCACTATGAATCTCTCTGCTCCGCCCTACTGTCCAATTGCCTCCTGGGAACTGTGATCTTTTCAGTACTAATGCAACACCATCATTTTTGCAGCAGAACTACATCTCCCGTCATGCCCTCTCTAGCAGCATCTTCCCTTTTCTTTGCCTGCTGCCGCCCAGTGGGAAAAAGGAGGGTGTTACCAAGGAAACAGAGACCAGAGAGTCCACAGGTAGGCATGTTAGAACCTGTAGTTCTAAAAATTAATAGTCTGAGACAGTGGAGGGAGAGTACAAATCCTCCGGTACCTGCTACCGAGTGCTCCACTTTAAAATGACACTGGGATAGCTGCTATATACCAATGCCATTTAAAATCAATGACAGGGATCAGTGTAGGTTAACATTAGAACTGCCAGATGTCTGTGACAGCTGGCATCCAGCTCAGGAGGAGAAATGTTCATCTCCTGGGCTTCTGATGCTTTCCTAGATCATTCCACAGGAGTGTTCGCATTGGAAGTTCAGGAATCACAAATCAACTTGACTTACAGTATCTTAATGTTACACTATTACACAATTTACACAAACTTTTTTTACTCTTGTGTGTGTCCCAATGTAGCATTGAAAGGGGAACAAAATTCCCCTGAAGTAAAACTTATACATTCACTTTGTGCTTTACCATTCTGCTACGTGACATAAAAGTCACACTTATGTAATGAGTGTGCAGATTATGTAAACATGTTGGGGGAAAACTAAAGAAACTTTTTTTTAGGATTTATTCTCAATAAAACCCAAATATATAAATGAAAATTTGCTACAAACTGAATGCTTTATCTATCCTAAAAAAATATGCATTATAGGTTAGGGGAGATGTTGTCAAAATGTTCTCAGACTCAAGGTAATTACGGTAACAATCGCTTAGCCTTACCATTCTGATATGTTACATAAAAGTCACACTAATGTGATTATCATGTCATCTTTTTGTCATTTTTATTAGAAAATTTTGTAGATTATATTTTGGGGTAAATTTATGAGTGTGTGCAAATTACGGAAATATTGTTTTAGGAAAAGTTACAGGAAGTTGCATTTTTTAAACAAAATTTGAACTAATTATTCAAAATACTATAAAAAAAAACCATATCTGTCCAAATTTACTATAAAATTTAAGTGATTGTAAAGTCTTGTTTTTTTTCTAAAAAAATAACAAATATGTTATACTTATCTGCTCTGTGCAGTGGATTGGCACAGAGCAGCCCAGATCCCACTCTTCTCGGTGCCTCTTCTGTGCTCTTGGTCCCTCTCTCCTGCTGAGTGCCCCCACAGCAAGCAGCTTGCTATGGGGGCACCCGAGCCGAGTCACAGAGCTCCGCGTGTCTATTCAGACATGGAGCTGTGGTTTAGCCCCGCCCCCTGTCTCTTCTGATTGTCTAACTGACTTTGATTGACAGCAGCAGGAGCCAATGGCGCTGCTGCTGTGTCTCAGGAGGGAGATCAGGAGAGCAGGAGGGAGAGTCCCGGATGGCTGAGACACTCATGGACAGAGAGGGGGCTCGGGTAAGTATTAAGGGGGCCGATAAGGACTGCTGCACACAGAAGGTTTTTTTATCTTAATGCATAGAGTGATAAAAAAAAAAAACTTCTGACTTTATAACCCCTTGAAAGCCCTAATTTTCTGTTTAATACATTAGGGTAGACTATGAAAATTAAAAAATATAAAGCATGCAACTGAAACACCACTAAAATGGGGTCTTGGCACATCTGAGCCACTGTATATGCAATATGATGCCAAAAAACTGACATGGCTGTTTTCAGCCATTGACAGAATACATTTCCTTCTGGTCCCTGCCATGTTCTCACAAAGGGAATAAGGCATACTTATATGGTATCCTTGTGGATAGGAGAGGTAGCTAAACCTATACTTTTATGCAATTTTTACCATGCCATCACTCTATTTGGGAAACCCATCAACAAATTTACACTTTGGTTGAAAATGTAGTATTTACTATTTTTTTCATAAATCTGCTCCAAAGTGCATTATGAAAAATTGGGTTTCTAAGTCCAGGTTATATCTCTTACCAAAAACCTTAGGTCTACTTTTGTAAATAGAGTAATTTTGGGGTAGTCTCTAGGCTTCTGCTATTTCTAAGCCACTGTAAATGCAGGGGCAAACAATGCACCCATCCCACAGCCACCCCCCCCCGGTCGGTCAGGTCATCCGCACACACCCCACTCCCCCTCAGTTGGTTACCAGCCCCCTACTTACCCCATCTATGGCACGGGCAGCTCTTCCCTCTGGGTGGCCGGCAGCGGCTTCCCCATCATGGCGGCTATGTGTCTCCTCCCTGCTCCTAGGCCAATAGGATCGCTTCTCTATTCTGCCAATCAGGAAACGGGTCTCAAGACCCACTTCCTGATTGGCCAGGAGGAGAATCAGTGTGACAGTAGCGAGTATTTATTTGCTATTGTCACACAACTGGGTGGACCACCCTTTTTTAAGCCTATTAGAGCTTCTGGCTCTAATCACGTGCTTAAAAAAAAGAAAAAAATTGGAATCCATGCGTCCGGCGACCCACATGCAGATTAAGGGACCGGATGCATGGATAGGGGGCGGCATTACAGGCCGCCACTGAAGGTGCCTAAAAATTGACACAGCAGTTTACAGCCATTGACAGTTAGAATGTGTCCTGTAGTGACGAGGGAACAATGGAAGGGACCACAGAGTATGGCACAATACGCAGACGTCCTACATAACCTGGGGTGTGCTGAGCACATTGCTCCGCAATAAAGTTTCCCTGAATGGGTGCCGAGACACGTGCCTTCTTTTTGTGGTGGCTTTTTGGTTTCAATTTTTATTTTAACAACAGAGTTCTTTGAAGCAGATAAACACAGTCACTTGTATTTAATGTTTCATAGTAATGTAATATTAGATCCTTTGCTACACTGTATAACATACCATTACAATAACCAGTGATTTAGATGTAAAGTACAGTCTGGTATTAGTTTATAGATATTTCTCCTTGCTCACCAGCATGAGTTGACCTCATAAATATCACAAGTCCTATGTGGAATGTATATAGAGGTAACTGCACACTATGAACCTGTAAATATATTCAACACCTTACACAGTCCAATTTTACCTCTCTGCCAAGCCGGGCTACCTAAAACCATATGGTATGCGGTATCACCGCTGTTCAAATACACTCATGGGCCACTTTATTAAGTACACCTTGTTAATACTGGGTTGGACCCCCTTTGGCATCAGAACTGCCTTAAGTCCATCAAGTCCAATTCTTTGTGACATATATTCTACAAGGTGTTGGAAACATTCCTCAGAGATTTTGGTCCATATTTTTTATGTTCATTCATTTTTATTGTAAGAAAAGATACAACAATATGTAGACATACACAACTGATGCATGTAGTGTAAATAAGGCAGCCAACTGAAGGTACCACTGTTCCAATAGCAAATACAGTTCACAACATACAAGAGAAAAGAAAATGCTGCCTGATGTCATTAACATAAAAGGGTGGATTCTGAAACAGAGTTTGGACCCACAATGTGCCATCGATACAACAATAAGAATCACTTCTGAAATGGAGAGAAGTCTAGAGAGAAACAAAAGGAAGAGAAGGAAGAGGAGATTACTAACCCCTATTTTCAGAGCCCATACATGTCGTAAGTCTGTTAACGATTTTTATAAGAAAAAAAAAAAAAAAGGAACAATCTGGAACAATTTACCCATCGTCATAAGAGGAATGCCAATCAATCCATGACTGCCACCTAGTAGTAAAATCAAGAGATTTCCCAGTTATAGATGATCACATTTTCTAATAAGTGTAATGAGTATGGAGTATGTGGATCATATCCTTTAAGTTTGGAGTGGAGGGGGATTTCCATAACTGCAAAATGGTTAGTTACACAGCTAAAAATAGATGGATAATAAATTGCCTTAAAAGCGGGGGTATATTTTTTCGATGCCTAGGTGCAGCAAATCTAAAGAGAGGGAAATGGTCAAGGATAAAGTCGTGACCTGTCGAATTATAGAAAACACCATGGACCAGTATTTGGTAAGTTTGCTACAAGACCAGAGAATATGGAATAGCGTATCTGGTAATATAGTGGAGAGTAGGAACAAATAAACTTGGCTACTCTACCCTGAATCAAGTTCCATCTCAGGATTATCTTATGGGATATTTAGAGGTTGGTGCGGCCAATGTGGCTCAGGTTGGTAATGGTAGACCTCTTGGAGGGTTAAGAATTAGGTGGTAGGCCATTAGATATGTGTGCAAATTGTTGCCTGGTAGCAAAAACTGCTCTATTTCTCCCCATAGGGGGGTGGGTGAGTGTGGAAACCAACCTCTCGTTTGAGCAAGTATTATAGCAGTGTGATAACCTGAGAATATCATAAGGCCCATCTCTCTGGCTTTTTTTTACTTTAAGTAGTTTAGCAAATGCACAGCTGGCTTTTTTGCCTTCCCATAGGAATATGCCTAAGGTAGTTTGCAAATTTCAGAAATACGTTTTACTCGCTGGAATAGGAACTGATCTGAAGACATACAAGATCTGAGGTAAGAGTTGCATATTAAATGCTGCTAGTCTACAGTGCAAGATAAGGTATGTTTACTAATATTACACAAACCCACTCGTAGTTTGTTACCCAGAGGTAAGTAGTTCGTTTTAAAGAGGAGGGAGGGAGCGGGTGTTAGAGGTATGCCCAAGTAGGAGATACCTGTGCTGCTCCAAATATATGGAAATGTGTTTTGTAAGGCACATTTATCCTGTGGGGACACCCCTAGGTCCAAGATATTTGATTTCGTACCATTCAATTTATAATATGATAGCATATTGTATTGGGTCAATATTTGAGATACATATTCGATTTTGGTCAATATTGACATGATAGCATCACGCAGTTGCTGCAGATTTGTCCACATCTCAAAGGTGCTTTATTGGATTGAGATCTGGTGATTGTGGAGGCCATTGGAGTACAGTGAACTCATAGTTTGAGAAGATTTGAGCTTTGTGACATGGTGCATTATCCTGCTGGAAGGAGCCAGAAGATTGGTACACTGTAGTCATAAAGGGATGGGCATGGTCAGCAACAATACTGAGGTAGGCCATGGCATTTAAACAATGCTTAATTTGTACTAGGAAATATCCCCACACCATTACACCACCACCACCAGCCTCAACCATTGATACAAGGCTTCATGATCCATGCTTTCATGTTTTTTACGCCAAATTCTGACCCTACCATCTGAATGTCGCAGCTGAAATCGAGACTCACCAGACGAGGCAACAATCTTCTATTGTCCAATTTTGATGATCCTGTGTGAATTGTAGCCTCAGTTTTCTGTTCTTAGCTGACAGGAGTGGCACCTGGTGTGGTCTTCTGCTGCTGTAACCCATCTGCTTCAAGGTTCGATGTGTTGTGCATTCAGTGATGGTATTCTGCATACCTTAGTTGTAACGAGTGGTTATTTGAGTTACTGTTGCCTTTCTATCATCTCAAATCAGTCTGCCCATTCTCCTCTAACATCAACAAATGCCCGTCCACACAACTCCCGTTCACTGGATATTTTCCCTTTTTTTGGGACCATTCTCTGTAAACCCTAGAGATGGTTGTGCGTGAAAATCCCAGTAGATCAGCAGTTTTTGAAATACTCAGATCAGCCTGTCTGGCACCATCAACCATGCCACATTCAAAATTACTTAAATTCCCTTTCTTCCCAATTCTTATGCTCGGTTTGAACTTCAGCAAGTCGTCTTCAACACGTCTAGATGCCTGAATGTACTGAGTTGCTGCCATGTGATTGGCTGATTAGCAATTTGTGTTACCAAGAAATTAAACAGGTGTACCTAATAAAGTGGCCGGTGAGTGTATGGTAGGCACAACCCAAAATTTTGGATTTTCATTCACTTTTGTTGATCATTGTAAACCTGACAATTAGAAAGGGTAACTCAAACAAAAAAAATGTAAGATATTGCAGCTCAGTTGTATCAAGGTTTTTGTTTGTACACATGAAAGGAGACAAGGGGTGTTCTTTTGCAATGGGAAACAAAGTGCTACAGTGTCTCCTACTGATATCAAGTCATAATTGTGAAGTGTTTTGTTTACCACCCTTTACTTTTCAGGAAATATAGGGAAAATATGTCTACTTTTTCGACTTGAAATGTTTCTATTGAATGTTTTCCCTAATACCAGAAGTTGTCATAAACTCTTTAATTAGATGGGCAATGAACAGTTTAAAGAGATAATATATATTTTAGTGTACCTTATGTAGTGGAATATGTTTAATGGTTAAATCAGTCTATACATTCTGGCTTTACTTAAAGAGGAACTGCAAGTCTGCTCACATAATTTGTAATAAAAACATCTTTGCCATTCTGAAGCTTCCCTCCAAACACTTTGCATATTATTTTATATATACTGTTATTCTGTACGTGTCAAATATGCTGCATAAATCTCCCTCCACTGAGTCTGGCTGCAACCACTTTAACTATGGGCATCTGAAGCTGCTGCCTGTTCACTTCCTGGATTTACACAGACACACAGAGGCTTACCTCCAGCTCTGCAGCCTGAAGCTCTCATTGGCCTTTTTATGACTCATCCCCCCTCCCTTCCTGGCAAACTCTCATGAGACTTATCTGAAAATGGAAAGTGTATGGCACAACTGCAAACCTACCAAGAAACGTCCATCCACCTAAACTGAGGCCCATGGTAACTCTGGAGGAGCTGCCTTGAAAAGTATTCATATCCCTTGAAATTTTCCACATTTTGTCATGTTACAACCAAAAACATAAATGTATTTTATTGGGATTTTATGTGATAGACCAACACAAAGTGGCACATAATTGTGAAGTGGAAGGAAAATGATAAGTGGTTTTAATTTTTTTTTACAAATAAATATGTGAAAAGTGTGACGTGCATTTGTATTCAGCCAATACTTTGTAGAACCACCTTTCGCTGCAATTACAGCTACAAGTCTTTTTGGGGATGTCTCTACCAGCTTTGCACATCTAGAGAGTGACATTTTTGACCATTCTTCTTTGCAAAATAGTTCAAGCTCTGTCAGATTGGATGGAGAGCATCTGTGAGCAGCAATTTTGAAAAGTCTTGCCACAGATTCATTAATTGGATTTTGGTCTGGACTTTGACTAGGCCATTCTAACACATGAATATGCTTTGATCTAAACAATTCCATTGTAGCTCTGGCTGTATGTTTAGGGTCGTTGTCCTGCTGGAGGGTGAAACTCCGTCCCGGTCTCAAGTCTTTTGCAGACTTTAGCATGTTTTCTTCCAAGATTGCCCTGTATTTCACTCTATTCGTCTTCCCATCAACTCTGATCAACTTCCCTGTCCCTGCTAAAGAAAAGCATCCCTACAACATGAGGCCACCACCATGTTTCACGGTGAGGATGGTGTGTTCAGGGTGATGTGCAGTGTTTGTTTTCTGCCACACACAGCGTTTTGCTTTTAGGCCAAAAAGTTCAGTTTTTGTCTCATCTGAACAGAGCACCTTCTTCCACATGTTTGCTGTGACCTCTACATGGCTTCTCGCAAATAATAGTTGTCCTGTGGACAGATTCTACCACCTGAGCTGTGGATCTCTGCAGCTCCTCCAGAGTTACCATGGGCCTCAGTTTAGGTGGATGGACATGTCTTGGTAGTTTTGCAGTTGTGCCATACTCTTTCCATTTTCAGATGATGGATTGAACAGTGCTCTGTGAGATGTTCAAAGCTTGTTTTTTTATAACCTAACCCTGCATTAAACTTCTCCACAACTTTATCCTGTCCTGACCTGTCTGGTGTGTTCCTTGGCCTTCATGGTGTTTGTGCACTAAGGTTCTCTAAAAAACCTCTGAGGGCTTCACAGAACAGCTATATTTATACTGAGATTAAATTACACACAGGTGAACTCTATTTACCAATTAGGTGACCTCTGAAGGTAATTGGTTCCACTATATTTTAGTTAGGGATATCAGAGTAAAGGGGGCTGAATACAAATGCACGCCACATTTTTCATATATTTATTTGTAATAAAAAATTAAAACCATTTATCATTTTCCTTCCATTTCACAAATATGTTACACTTTGTGTTGGTCTATCATATAAAATCCCAATAAAATATATTTACGTTTTTGGTTGTAACATGACAAAATGTGGAAAATTTCAAGTGGTATGAATACTTTTTCAAGGCAATGTATATCCACAGAAGATCTGTGGTTAGTTCTCCAAGATGTTTGTAACAACTTACCTGCCGGTTTTCCCTCAAAAACTGTGTGCATGTGTACCTAGAAGAATTGAAAAATTGATGCAAAGGGTGGTCACACCAAATATTGATTTGATTTAAATTTTTCTTCTGTTCATTTACTTTGCATTTGTTAATTCATTACAAATAAACTATTAACACTTCTATTTCTGAAAGCCTTCTTTATTTACAGCATTTTTTGCACACCTGCCTAAAACTTTTGCATAGTATTGTACTTTATATGGTCTCTTTGGTCTCTGTTATTATAGACCAGGGGTCCTCAAACTACGGCCCGCCGAGGACATTTATCCGGCCCAATCCACCCAGGGCCGGATTCCCGACAATCCAGGCTCGGGCCGGGGCCAGGTCGGCTCGGCTTTGGCAGGGAGCATATCCGCTCTGCTCCGCTCAAGCCGCCTCCCCCACACCAGTAATGGAGGGCTCCGTGTGCCGCGCTGCATGCTGGGAAGTGTAGTTCCCAGCACAGTCCCGCACGGAGACAGGAGGCGCGAAGAGTGACCGAGAGAGCGGAGGCTTCAAGCAACAGCCTACGAACAAGTGAGGACCCCACTGTCCCCCTGTCCACCCCACTGTCCCCCTGTCCACCCCTCTGTCCCCCCCTCTGTCCACCCCACTTTCCCCCTGTCCACCTGTCCACCCCTCTGTCCCTCTGTCCACCCCACTGTCCCCCTGTCCCCCCCTCTGTCCCCCTGTCCACCCCACTGTCCCCCTGTCCACCCCACTGTCCCCCTGTCCCCCCCTCTGTCCCCCCTCTATCCCCCTGTCCCCCCCTCTGTCCACCCCACTGTCCCCCTGTCCCCCCTCTGTCCCCCTGTCCTCCCTCTGTCCACCCCTCTGTCCCCCTGTCCCCCCCCTCTGTCCACCCCACTGTCCCCCTGTCCACCCCACTGTCCCCCTGTCCACCCCACTGTCCCCCCCTCTGTCCACCCCTCTGTCCCTCTGTCCACCCCTCTGTCCCTCTGTCCACCCCTCTGTCCCTCTGTCCACCCCACTGTCCCCCTGTCCACCCCACTGTCCCCCTGTCCACCCCTCTGTCCACCCCACTGTCCCTCTGTCCACCCCACTGTCCCTCTGTCCACCCCACTGTCCCTCTGTCCACCCCTCTGTCCCTCTGTCCACCCCTCTGTCCCTCTGTCCACCCCACTGTCCCCATGTCCACCCCACTGTCCCCCTGTCCACCCCTCTGTCCACCCTACTGTCCCTCTGTCCACCCCACTGTCCCTCTGTCCCCCTGTCCACCCCTCTGTCCCTCTGTCCACCCCACTGTCCCCCTGTCCACCCCACTGTCCCCCTGTCCACCCCACTGTCCCTCTGTCCACCCCACTGTCCCTCTGTCCCCCTGTCCACCCCTCTGTCCCCCTGTCCACCCCACTGTCCGACTGTCCCCTTGTCCCCCCCCCTGTCCACCCCACTGTCCCCCTGTCCACCCCACTGTCCCCCTGTCCACCCTCTGTCCACCCCTCTGTCTCCCTGTCCACCCCTCTGTCCACCCCACTGTCCCCCTGTCCACCCCACTGTCCCCCTGTCCCCCCCTCTGTCCACCCCACTGTCCCCCCCTCTGTCCACCCCACTGTCCCTCTGTCCACCCCACTGTCCCCCCCTCTGTCCACCCCTCTGTCCCCCTGTCCACCCCACTGTCCCCCTGTCCACCCCACTGTCCCCCTGTCCCCCCCTCTGTCCCCCCGTCCACCCCACTGTCCCCCTGTCCTCCCTCTGTCCACCCCTCTGTCCCCCTGTCCCCCCCTCTGTCCACCCCACTGTCCCCCTGTCCACCCCTCTGTCCCCCTGTCCACCCCTCTGTCCCCCTGTCCACCCCTCTGTCCCCCTGCCCCCCCCTGTCCCTCTGTCCACCCCTCTGTCCCTCTGTCCATCCCACTGTCCCCCTGTCCATCCCACTGTCCCCCTGTCCACCCCCCTGTCCACCCCACTGTCCCCCTGTCCACCCCTCTGTCCCCCTGTCCACCCCACTGTCCCCCTGTCCACCCCACTGTCCCCCTGTCCATCCCTCTGTCCCCCTGTCCACCCCACTGTCCCCCTGTCCACCCCACTGTCCCCCTGTCCACCCCACTGTCCCCCTGATCATCCCTCTGTACCCCTGTCCATCCCTCTGTCCCCCTGTCCATCCCTCTGTCCCCCTGTCCATCCCCCTGTCCATCCCTCTGTCCACCTGTCCATCCCTCTGTACCCCTGTCCATCCCCCTGTCCACCCCTCTGTCCCCCTGTCCATCCCTCTGTCCCTCTGTCCACCCCACTGTCCCTCTGTCCCCCCCTCTGTCCACCCCACTGTCCCTCTGTCCACCCCACTGTCCCTCTGTCCACCCCACTGTCCCTCTGTCCCCCTGTCCGTCCCTCTGTCCCCCTGTCCACCCCTCTGTCCCCCTGTCCACCCCACTGTCCCTCTGTCCCCCTGTCCACCCCACTGTCCCTCTGTCCCCTTGTCCCCCCCTCTGTCCACCCCACTCTCCCCCTGTCCACCCCACTGTCCCCCCTACTGTCCACCCCTCTGTCTCCCTGTCCACCCCTCTGTCCCCCTGTCCACCCCACTGTCCCCCTGTCCCCCCCTCTGTCCACCCCACTGTCCCCCCCACTGTCCCCCTGTCCACCCCACTGCCCCCCCCTCTGTCCACCCCACTGTCCCCCTGTCCCCCCTCTGTCCCCCTGTCCCCCCCTCTGTCCCCCCTCTATCCACCCCACTGCCCCCCCTCTGTCCCCCTGTCCTCCCTCTGTCCACCCCTCTGTCCCCCTGTCCCCCCCTCTGTCCACCCCACTGTCCCCCTGTCCACCCCTCTGTCCCCCTGTCCACCCCTCTGTCCCCCTGTCCACCCCACTGTCCCCCCCTCTGTCCATCCCTCTGTCCCCCCCTCTGTCCTCCTGTCCACCCCACTGTCCCCCTGCCCCCCCTCTGTCTACCCCACTGTCCCCCTGTCCACCCCTCTGTCCCCCTGTCCACCCCACTGTCCCCCTGTCCACACCACTGTCCCCCCCTCTGTCCCCCTGTCCATCCCACTGTCCCCCTGTCCATCCCACTGTCCCCCTGTCCACCCCACTGTCCCCCTGCCCACCCCTCTGTCCCCCTGTCCACCCCTCTGTCCCCCTGTCCACCCCACTGTCCCCCTGTCCATCCCTCTGTCCCCCTGTCCATCCCTCTGTCCCCCTGTCCATCCCTCTGTCCACCCCACTGTCCCACTGTCCCCCTGTCCACCCCACTGTCCCCCTGTCCATCCCACTGTCCCCCTGTCCATCCCACTGTCCCCCTGTCCATCCCTCTGTACCCCTGTCCATCCCTCTGTCCCCCTGTCCATCCCTCTGTCCCCCTGTCCATCCCTCTGTACCCCTGTCCACCCCTCTGTCCCCCTGTCCACCCCTCTGTCCCCCTGTCCATCCCTCTGTCCCCCTGTCCATCTCACTGTCCATCCCTCTGTCCCCCTGTCCATCCCACTGTCCACCCCTCTGTCCATCCCACTGTCCCCCTTTCCACCCCACTGTCCCCCCCTCTGTCCCTCTGTCCACCCCACTGTCCCCCTGTCCATCCCTCTGTCCCCCTGTCCATCCCCCTGTCCCCCCTACTGTCCACCCCTCTGTCTCCCTGTCCACCCCTCTGTCCCCCTGTCCCCCCCTCTGTCCACCCCACTGTCCCCCTGTCCATCCCTCTGTCCCCCTGTCCATCCCCCTGTCCCCCCTACTGTCCAACCCTCTGTCTCCCTGTCCACCCCTCTGTCCCCCCTCTGTTCACCCCACTGTCCCCCTGTCCACCCCTCTGTCCCCCTGTCCACCCCTCTGTCCCCCTGTCCACCCCTCTGTCCCCCTGTCCACCCCTCTGTCCCCCTGTCCATCCCTCTGTCCCCCTGTCCATCCCTCTGTCCCCCTGTCCATCTCACTGTCCATCCCTCTGTCCCCCTGTCCATCCCACTGTCCCCCTGTCCACCCCTCTGTCCACCCCTCTGTCCATCCCACTGTCCCACTGTCCATCCCACTGTCCCCCTGTCCACCCCTCTGTCCATCCCACTGTCCCCCTGTCCACCCCACTGTCCCCCCCTCTGTCCCTCTGTCCACCCCACTGTCCCCCTGTCCATCCCTCTGTCCCCCTGTCCATCCCTCTGTCCCCCTGTCCACCCCACTGTCCCCCTGTCCACCCCACTGTCCCCCTGTCCACCCTTCTGTCCCCCTGTCCATCCCCTATATATATTATTATTTATTATTCATTCTTTTACACTACAAAAAAGATGTGTGCATAGGAATTTAGGAATTAGTTCATATTTTTTTTTAAACTATAGTGCAGCCCTCCAACAGTCTGAGGGACCGTGAACTGGCCCCCTGTCTAAAAAGTTTGAGGACCCCTGTTATAGACAGATAGATGTACAGGCTGCTCTCTAAGGTTTATTCTTTTTCATCTTACGCCGTGTACACACGGGCGGACTTTTCCACGGACTAGGTCTGGCGGACTTTTCGACGGACTTTCCGACTGACTTTCCGAATGAACGGACTTGCCTACACACGATCAACCAAAGTCCGACGGATTCGTACGTGATGACGTACGACCGGACTAAAACAAGGAAGTTCATAGCCAGTAGCCAATAGCTGCTCTAGCGTCGGTTTTTGTCCGTCGGACTAGCATACAGACGAGTGGACTTTTCGACCGGACTCGAGTCCGTTGGAAAGATTTGAAACATGTTTAATGGAGCCCACACACGACCGAATTGTCCGACAGACTACGGTCCGCCGGACCAAGTATGCCGTAAAGTCCGGTCGTGTGTACGCGGCATAAGTTCTGTATATATTCAGCTGTTAAATAGTTGCATTCATAATCCTTGAGTCTGCCACAATAGTTATAAATGCTGAAATCTGTCCACTAATATTGTTGGTAATTCCTATCTTGGTTTGTGAAACAGGTAGCTAGCTGGCAATACTTTTCCCACAGGGCAGGACAATGAATTAGATGTCAGGGATTCCAGCAACCATAAAGAATCTATTATTGTTAAAAACACTTTCCTGGCTCATTCTCCACTCTGATTCTGAAGATGTTGTACTTCTGGTGGGACAGTTGCTTCTGGGCCACTTTAAAGTGCTATACACAGTTACTGGTGTCTCCTTAAGCAAGGACCCGTAGGAAGCTTTGCTTAACAAAAAAAAATGTAAGCCTGCACCAATTCCAAATTTAAGCTGCTAACTCATTATATATATTTCTAAAGGAATATATATTCTAAAGGAAGCCAAATGGGTTATAGCCACTGCCGCACTGCCCTCTTGTCAAGCACAAGGTTTCTCAGGTCATGTTTTATAAAAACGTATAGCTATACAGAATGACACTATGAAAACAAATCTGAAAAGTCTGGGAATTCAGGGTCAAGTCCTACGTTTTTTTCTACCCTTCACAAAGATTTTCTGACACTCTGAAACTAGAATGGGCATTGCCCTAAAAAAATTTAAATTGTGTCTTGCTTCAGCTCTCATTGTCACCTATTCCTTCCCCCCATCCCACCTAAGGATGACATGGACATGAACTTTGCCCCCCCTTTTTTTGCAGACCTCTGGGCAGCAAGTTCCCTAATTCCTATTAGGTGGTGTCCTCCGCTATAATACCTTGCCCTCCACCACCCATTCTAGGTTGGAACAGATGCGTTGTTCTGCTGATTAGGCACTTTCTGTTATGATGCTTACCCAGTCTGTGTTAACTAAATACTGTACCTGCCTTGGTTACGTTGTACTCAATTGTCAATGAATCTTACGTGTGCTTGTACTTACGTGTGCTTGTACTACAATGCTTTTTCTGAAAAAAAAAACAATAAGGTTATTAAATGGAAAAAAAAAAAAACACTTATTAAAGCTGATTTTACTCTAGATTGAACATTAGTATTGCATATTAGATCCAGTGAACTCTTTGGGAAAACTGCAGTTAAGTTTAAATCATCATATCATATAGAAGCAATGTAGACCATTGATGGTACACAGTCAGTAATGTCCCATTACTTTGCATTTAGCCTTAAAGTTTAAGGCTTGTGTACATTGTCTGGAACTTTTTCCATAGAGTTCAGTGCACATTATATACAAGCTAACCTTTGCATGACCTACAGTACAATAAGCATAGGCAACTGCAAAGCTTTACATAAAGAAACTACTTTCCACTATCACTCAACATAAATGTTCATGTATAGTGCTAGATGTTTTCTCTATGCTTCAATGAACCATGCAAGCAATACCAAACAAACTCAATTTCTCCTATGAAAAAACAGAATTATCTGATGTGAAACAAACCAAACAAATCACCTATACAAGGAAAAAAGTAAGCCATCTTCATATTTTTAGTAACTGTAGTGAAGGTCAGAAAGCTTCTTTAAAAGCAGAATTGGACATGTGTAAAGCCTGAAAGGGGGATCTAAGACAGTTGTTCTCAGCCTTGTTGAGACCAAGGCCTGATAAATTCTTCCAAAACCTTCCATGCCCCAACAGTAAAGAATAAAGTTTATAGTCATACAGTTAATGTATGGAAAAGCAAAACATGTATTAACATTCTAGAAGGCTCCAGTGAAGTGAGTTAGGGGACTCTGCAGCAGACCTGGTGGCCCTGTAGGGGGATGAGGTTTCCAGAGGAGACTGAGAAGCGCTGTAGGAGGTTGGGGGCACTGTGGGACACTGTCAGAGGTTGGAGGCATTATGGAGAGCTGGAGGCTTTGCAGCAGGCTGGAAGATACTGTTCGAGGTTTGGGGGCACTTTGGGGGCTAAGGGCTCTTAGGTGGCATGGGGGTCCTCCATGAACCCCAGAACCTCTCCTTTTCCTCTCACTTCCATTTCTTTGAAACAAGCAGTGCACGTAAGTTACATTCATGTGCAATGCACTATACACATTACAAATCCCATAGTCCATAGTTCCTAAACTATCTCAGGAGTAAGTATAAAAGAGGGTGGCTACATTCCTATATATAGTGGGAACATGGAGTACAAACATAGCCACCCTCTGACAGGAATTCGGCTTACAAAAAGAAATGTAGAGATTTGGATGTGTTTGAGAGCAATTAGAAGCTACTTTTTGAGTTAAGAATACATACTTGAATAGAGTATTATTTTTCAACCAGTTTAGTGTCACTTTAAACTCCATACTATCTGCGATCTACAGCTACATCAGGTTCGAAAACTGACAACCCCGTTAACAAATAACACAGATTAATATTCTTCCATGGAGGTAGAGGAGAGCCAGCTGCGGCAAGGCAACGAGTACAGCAGTCTTGGACTTGGTTAAAAATGAGCAATCTCCTAAAGTCCCACTGGAGTAATAAAACATGTGAAAGTTGTTTTGTCTCCAAGAACTAAAACAAAACCTGGTGTTGTGAGAAATTAACTGTACAGGGAGGACCAGCATGTGGAAATCCTGTCTTTAGATAGAGGAAACCCCTCAGGTTTTGCAGTGTGTGTTTTTTTTTTTTTTTTATTCTGCAAGATGGGGCTTCAAAAATGTTGACTAAAGAAACTATGGGAAGAAGACAGCTCGCCTTGTCCATCTGCAGAGCAATATGGCTGGAATGCTGATAGTAGACAAGCACTTTTGACAGCTAACCACTGACTTGCACAATACAAGATATAGGCCAGGGTCTGTTCTGGATTAGGTGACTAGATGAATCCTACAGCAGTTATGCTTTTCTTAATGCAGAACACGCACAGCTTGATAGTCCCAGACAAAACAGAGCTGTGATTCTCAGGCCCAGTATGAACAGAGCTGAAATGTTACCCACCTGCAGGAGGCTTTTCCTGTGTACTGTGCCTTAAAAATCAACAGAGGCCTCAGATTGTCTCCAGATTTTAAGCAATGCGTATGTTTTGTCTGCAATATGTTATAGGCATTAAACATACACTCCTTACAGTCCCCTGAAATCAAAACCATTGTAGAAAGAATTCAGAACTAGAATTCCTTATTAAACCTGCTTATATTATCAAGAGTTATTGTTTAATGAACATGCGTAAAAAATGCCTAAATTACGGTTTTGAACGCAGCTCTGTTCCATCATTTTATTATTATTACGCATCTCTATGGAATGAATCATTATGGTCCTAGATCCAGTAATCTGAATGGGCGCATGGACTTATGGACACACAGAGCCTGCTTAGGAACCAGCATGTAGCAGCAAGCGGATTGCTATGGGGGCACACAGGGGGGAGTACTAGCCAGGAGCTCTGACAGGGGACCTGAGAAGTGTAGGATAGGGGCTACTCTGTTCAAAGCCATTCAACAGAGCAGGTAAGTATGACATGTTTGTAATTTAATTTTTTTTTCTTCGGTTAAGAATGGTGAGGAACGGTTAGAATCTCTGTTTGAATTTTACTGGTACAGTGAAACCTTGGATTACTGGCATAATTCGTTCTGGAAACATGCTTGTAATCCAAAGCACTCGTATATTAAAGCAAATTTCCTCATAACAAATTATGGAAACTCGGATGATTCGTTCCACAACCATTTATTCATAAGTCCTTCAGTCTATAGTCCATATAAAAAGATTATAGCAATGTGACTTCAAAGCAACTTTGAGACAACTTCAGGGAATGCCTGGGTAATCTTCCTGTAATGTCGTATCCAAATCACATCAATTAAGATACAGTGGCGACGGAAAGTATTCAGACCCCCTTAAATTTTTCACTCCTTGTTAAATTGCAGCCATTTGCTAAAATCATTTAAGTTCATTTTTTTTCCTCATTAATGTACACACAGCACATCATATTGACAGAAAACCACAGAATTGTTGACATTTTTGCAGATTTATTAAAAAAGAAAAACTGAAATATCACATGTTCCTAAGTATTCAGACCCTTTGCTGTGACCAGGGCTTTTTTTCAGGGGGAACTTGGTGGAACTCAGTTCCACTACCTCTGGCTCAGACCCTTTGGTGCCTGCTCACCACAATCACTTGTAAACACAGAAGTCTGGTTTCTGTGTTTACAAGTGACAGCTCTGCACTCTGTATGTAATACAATCCTGGTATTTAATGCCCCTTTAAGACCCTTCTACTTTTTTTGTGAAATTTGACTGAACACACCCACTATTTGATATGATTTGGAGGGTGTGTGTAGGGGGAGGGGTTTTGTGGGGCCGTGGTTAAGTTCCAGCACCTATTGTTTGAGAAAAAAAGCCCTGGCTGTGACACTCATATATTTAACTCAGGTGCTGTCCATTTCTTCTGATCATCTTTGAGATGGTTCTACACCTTCATTTAAGTCCAGCTGTGTTTGATTATACTGATTGGACTTGATTAGGAAAACCACACACCCGTCTATATAAGACCTTACAGCTCACAGTGCATGTCAGAGCAAATGAGAATCATGAGATCAAAGGAACTGCCCGAAGAGCTCAGAGACAGAATTATGGCAAGGCACAGATCTGGCCAAGGTTGCAAAAAAATTTCTGCTGCACTTAAGGTTCCTAAGAGCACAGTGGCCTCCATAATCCTTAAATGGAAGACGTTTGGGATGACCAGAACCCTTTCTAGAGCTGGCCGTACGGCCAAACTGAGCTATCGGGGGAGAAGAGCCTTAGTGAGAGAGCTAAAGAAGAACCCAAAGATCACTGTGCCTGAGCTCCAGAGATGCATTGGGGAGATGGGAGAAAGTTGTTGTTGTATTGCTCATCACCTGTCCAATACAGTCCCAACAGTGAAGCATGGTGGTGGCAGCATCATGCTGTGGAGGTGTTTTTCAGTTGCAGGGACAGGACGACTGGTTGCAATAGAGGGAAAGATGAATGCGGCCAAGTACAGGGATATCCTGGACGAAAACCTTCTCCAGAGTGCTCAGGACCTCAAACTGGGCCGAAGGTTTACCTTTCAAAAAGACAATGACCCTAAGCACACAGCTAAAATAACGAAGGAGTGGCTTCACAACAACTCCGTGACTGTATGGCCCAGCCAGAGCCCTGACTTAAACCCAATTGAGCATCTCTGGAAAGACCTAAAAATGGCTGTCCACCAACATTTACCATCCAACCTGACAGAACTGGAGAGGATCTGCAAGGAGGAATGGCAGAGGATTCCCAAATCCAGGTGTGAAAAACTTGTTGCATCTTTCCCAAAAAGACTCATGGCTGTATTAGATCAAAAGGGTGCTTCTACTAAATACTGAGCAAAGGGTCTGAATACTTAGGACCATGTGATATTTCAGTTTTTCTTTTTTAATAAATCTGCAAAAATGTCAACAATTCTGTGTTTTTCTGTCAATATGGGGTGCAGTGTGTACATTAATGAGGAAAGAAAATGAACTGAAATAATTTTAGCAAATGGCTGCAATATAACAAAGAGTGAAAAATTTAAGGGGGTCTGAATACTTTCCGTCCCCACTGTAAGGATCTGTCTTAGGGCTCATGTACACTGCAGCTAAAATAAAAGCTGCATTTGAGCTTTTGTTTCAGCTTGAAGAAGCTTGTGTTTTTTGGGCTCTTGTGCATGTTGTAATTGAGCTTCTTTGAGCTCCTTTGAGCTTCTTTAAAATCCTTTGAGTTTTTTTTGAGCATAAGCGTTTTTTTTTTTTTTATTCACAAACCCTCCCTAAAGTCTATGGGCAAAAGTCAGATAGAAGTCGTCTTGAAGTAGTACAGGAAACTTTTCTAAAGTCGGAGCAACTTCAGTAGTGCTAATTAAGACAGTTCTCAATGACTAAAATGGGATTTCTCTTCTCTTTTATATTCAGTTGTAAGGTGACACTACTCACATTGCAAGACCTTGCTCTTTTATCAAGTTAAAATTTATAAAAAAATGTTGCTCGTCTTCTAAAACACTCGCAGATCAAGTTACTCACAATCCAAGGTTTTACTGTATTTGGGGCATTGCTAGAGAAATTTCTCATCACTAACTGTTATGTCATGGTATCACCAGTTGGAAATTGCAGGAAAACCTGCAACAAGCACACCAGCAACAATAAAAATACTTTAACCACCTCAACGCTTGTTCCTTTATACTCCTTACGTATAAAGAGCAATTTTTCCATCTCCACTATGGCTCTGTTTTTTCAGCAATAACTTTGTCATTATTTAAGATAACAAAATAATACATATATTTTTTTTGGGGGGGGGGGGGCAAATTAGGCTTTCTTTTAGTAATCGTCAGAAACCATGAATCAGACCGAGACAAAAGTGCAGTTAAAAATCACACTTGTTTAATAATAATAATAATAGTAAAAGGTAAACAGAGCAACGTAGTCAAATCATAGCCAGAGTTCAGTAACCAGAACGGATAGTCAGACAAGTCAGGACGTCAGGGAGCCAGAGATCAGCGTACTTCAGGACAGGCCAGGAAATCAGGAAACTGGAGAATCAGAGCAGTGGAACAGTAAGCAGGATTAGGGACAAGAAGGAACGTCAGCCATGCAAGTCTTCAACAGGTACACAGGAGAGAGTCTCTGGATGTGTTGACCAAGGTTAAGGCAGAGAGGGACTGAACTGAACAGCTTAAGTAATGAGCAGGACTGACGAACAGGATATCATCATCAGGTGAGTCACTGTGGAAAAGATTGGAGCTGGCAATTAACCGACAGCTGAACGGCCTGCTCTGAGAAGGAAGGGCTGAGCCCAGCCCTGACAGTACCCCCTCCTCAACAACCCCTCCCCTCGGAGGACCACCAGGTTTGAGGGGAAAACGTCTATGGAAAGCACAGAAGAACACAGGGGCATGTACGTCTGAGGATGAGACCCTCCAGACCGTACCCTTTCCAATGCACCAGGTACTGTATGCGCCCACGGAACCTACAGGAGTCAACAATGGACTGTACTTCATACTCCTCATGGTTCTCAACCTGTACTAGGTGAGGTCATGGCACTGAGGTGGTAAAGCGGTTGCAGACCAAAGGTTTTAATAAGGAGACATGGAATACATTTGAGAAACGCATATTAGAAGGAAGGTCTAAAGCGTAAGCCACTGGGTTAATCCTGTGGAGAATACGGAAAGACCCAATAAACTGAGGTGCCAGCTTCAATGAGGGAACATAGAGTGGGAGGTTGCGAGATGATAACCAGACCCTGTTCCCAACCTGGTAGGAAGGCGCAGGCAGGCGTCTGCGGTCAGCATGGAGTCTGTACCTATCATTGGCATGTCGCAAAGCCTCCTGGACTTGTGCCGAAGTGGAACGAAGACCACGGAGATGCTCCTCTATCTAACGCAAGGATGCTCTGCGGAACAAATGAGTTAGGCAACATGGAAGGTTGTAAACCATAGTTTGCCATATACGGGGACAATCGGGAAGCAGAATTCAAGGCACTTGTGACGGGAGGGCCCGTGGAACCCAGGATACCTTGGGGAGGTTGGGAAAACTTTGTTTCAGCTCCCCATGCACCTCCTAAGTCTAAGTCACCCTGTGTCTCTAAAAGTCGCACAGGGTGACTGAGAAATCCAGTCTGATCTGTACTAATCAGACTGTACAGCCACACTGGAATGTTGTGTATATATATATATATATATATATATATATATATATATATTGTATATTGTCTCATTTTGTTGTGTACTCTTTGCTGGGTCGTTTGGGGTGTGGCTGTATTTCAATGTTCTATTGTGTCTGTCTGCCTTGGATATTGAATGAATGAATGATTTGTAAAGCGCTGCAAATGCGAATTGAATCGCCTCAAGGCGCTAATGCGTTTTGTGCTGTCATCTTCTTAGAAGAGGAAGGTCTTGAGTTTTTTCCTGAAGGCCAGATGGTTTTCTTCCATGCGGATGTGAGTCGAAAGAGTGTTCCATTGCCGAGGTCCCTGGACTGCAAATCTTCGTTCTCCCCTTGCTTTGAAGTGGTATTTGGGAATGAGGAGGAGGTTTTGGTTAGATGATCGCAGATTGCGATTGGGTGTGTAGTGTTTTATTTTCTCTCGGAGGTATTGAGGGGCGTTACCTTGTATGCATTTGTGGGTGAGGCAGAGGGTCTTAAATGTGATCCGATTCTTTACGGTTAGCCAATGTAGGCTCCTCAGGGATGGGGAGATGGACTCCCAGGGTTTTTTTCCTGTTAGCAGTCTTGCCGCCGCGTTTTGGATGGCCTGTAGGCGCGCAAGCTGATATTGGGGTAATCCTATGTAGAGAGAGTTTGCGTAGTCGAGTTGGGAATTGATGATTGTTCCAACTACTGCGGCTTTGTCCTCTTCTGGGATGAAGGGGATGAGTCTGCATAGCAGGCGGAGGAGATGGTGAGATCTGCTAACTACTGATCCTATTTGTGCATCCATTGTCATTTCTGAGTCAAAGATAACTCCAAGACTCTTGGCTTTGGTGCGCGGAGAGATGGTTTGTCCTAAGATGGTGGGAAGTGTGCACGGAGTCTTGTTTTTGGCATTTTGGTTAGCGTGTAGGAGAAGAAGTTCTGTTTTTGACCCGTTGAGTTTGAGGGAACTAATGGTCATCCAGTCATCTATCAAAGTGACGCATTTCTCTAATTGCTGATGGTGGTCTTTTTGTCCGGTGATGCAAAAGTAGATTTGGGTGTCGTCAGCGTATGAGTGGAAACAGAGGTCTGATTTTTTGATGATTTTGAGGAGTGGGCGGATGTAGATGTTGAATAGCACTGGCGACAAGGGTGAACCCTGAGGGACTCCACAGAAGATTGTTTGGGTTTCAGAGGTGAATGCTCCTAGTTTCACTGTCTGAGAGCGATTCTCTAAGAAGGACGCAAACCATTTTAGACTAGAATCTGTGGCTCCTGCTACTTCTGTGAGGCAGACAAGTAGAGTATTGTGGTCCACTGTATCAAAGGCTGCACTGAGGTCCAACAGTACCAAGAGGCATGATTCTCCATCATCTGCTGCTTCGAGGGCATCATCCCATATTTCAGAAGTGCAGTTTCTGTGCCATGGCCAGGACGGAAGCCTGATTGTAGAGTGTCCAGAAGTTGATGTGTGTCCAGGTGGCGTTGTAGCTGTTGTACTACCGCTTTCTCCATTTCTTCTTAATCTTGGAGATGGTGTTAAGGCTTGTTATCGGTCTGCGGTAGTTAGGGTCCTTGGGGTCGAGATTGGATTTCTTTAGCAGGGGTTTGACGATGCCTTGCTTGAGGGTGGTTGGCACAATCCCTTCTTTGAACGACTGATTTATGAGGTGTGTTATAGTGGGAACCAGGATGTCGGAGCATTCTTTGAGGAGTTTCGTGGGAATGATGTCATTTGGTGATGTGCTGTCTCGAAGGCTTCTCATAATGTCTTTAGTCGTGTCAGTGGTGTTTGGGGTCAGGAAGAAGTCCGGCGGTTGTGTGATGTTTGTGTTGATATCCTCTTTTTGCTTTGGTTGGGTAAGGTTGGTTGTTTTTTTCTTTTGAATTGATTTCCGAATGTTGTCGATTTTGTCAATGAAGAAATTTGATAACTCATTGCAGAATTCTTGAGTATCGTTTGCTTGGGGCTCTAAGCAGGTTGGGTTCATTGACTGGGCAACTATTTTGAAAAGTTACCGCGGCTGGTTTAAGGCAGTTGAGATGGTGTTCGAGACTTGTTCTTTTTTGGCTTTGAAGATTGCTTTGTGGTATTTCACAGTGAGTACTTTGTAGTTTGTATGGTTTTCCTTGGTAGGATTTCTTCTCCACGCTCTTTCAGCTCTTCTACGTTCTTGCTTGAGTAGGGTGAGCGTGCTATTAAACCATCTCAAGTTTTTTTTGCGGATGAGTGTTCTGCGTTTTGGCGCTACTGAGTCTGCTGTTTGTAGTAATGCCTTGTTTAGGGAGTTGAGTGTTTGTTCCGTTGAGAGGTTTAGGTTTAGCGATTGTATTTTGTTTGATAATGTGGTTTTGAGTTCAGAGTGCAGTTTCTTCTGAGATCTGTTCCAGTGTGTTGTTGTTGCATGTTTCTGTTTTTGGAGGGTGGTGTTAGTGGTGATTTTAAATTTGATGGTGTGATGGTCCGTCCATGGTAGTGGTGTGTTGTCGAATATGTTGATGTCCATATTCTGTATGAAAATGAGGTCTAGAGTGTGTCCTGAGCCATGCGTGGGAGTATTTATCAGCTGTTGAAGACCCAGTTCTTCCAGTTGGTTGATGCAGGCGGTCGCAATAGGGTCTTGGGTAGAGTTTGCCCAGAGGTTGAAGTCCCCAAGTACCAGAAGGTTTTTGGTTTTCACGGTGTGCATTGAAATGAATTCAGTGAGTGGTGTAAGGAGATTGGTCTTTGGTCTTGGTGGCCTGTAGCATAGTAGTATGTGAATGGTGTCTTGGGGTGTTGTTTGAAGATGCAGGGGCAGTATCTCCATGAAAGGCACTGAGTTCTGTGAAGTTGGTTTGGTGAAGGCAAGGTGCGATTTGAAGGTCACTGCTAGGCCTCCTCCTTTTTTTCCTATTCTATGCTCGGTTAGGATGCTGTAGTTCTCAGGCACTAATTCAGTTAGGATAGTGTTGCAGTCGGATGTTAGCCAGCTTTCCGTAGAAGAGGCAATCTATGTTGTTTTCGATGATGAAGTCATGGATTTCCAGTCTGTGCTTGACTGCAGATCTGGTGTTTATCAGGGGGCATGCTAGGTGTTGTGGTTGGATTGGTTTCTCCCTGTATTTGATGGTTGCTTGTAGGTTGGTCCTTAGTAGTTTTTCTTTTTTTAGTCTTTTTTGAGTGGCGGTTGGTAAAGTTGAAGAGAGTTTTCTTAGCCTGTGGAGGGCGTCCGCTGTGTACTTGAAATTGCACATGGTGAGAGCACAAGTTGCTGAGGGAGGGTGATGGAGGCTACCTACCGCCCTCCTGTTGATCCAGAGGAAAGCGAAAAAACCCCTAGCTGAGCTGGCCACTTGCTACAGCAGAGGAAAAATTCCTTCCTGACCCCCCGAGGGGCGATCGGACTCAAGGACCCTGGATCAAACTGCTAGGGTACCCCGTGGGCTTACCTGTACAGAATGGTCCGGAGCATGACGGGTGGGGGGGGTGAGGGGTAGGGGGATCTGGCCGCTACTTACTGTTTGGAATGGTGCTACGGCTGGGTCTAGGAGGATCTAAGATGGACGCTGGTCAGGTTCAGAGTCTCCGGTGGTAACCTGTGCCCACGCAGTGAGGTCCAGTGTCAAGGAGGGGGTGATTCAGGTGTAGGGGCACGGGGGCCCGCTGGACAGGTGTTGGAGGGGGTGAGGAGGCTGGCTGGCTGGATCTAGGCCGCAGCCGTGGTCTGTCCCCCGAGTCTAATAGCTAGAGAACGGGGTGATTGGACAGCGGCTGCGGTGGTGGGGAGTGGTGGGGAGTAGGACCGTGATAGGGGGGTCGGTGGGATGGTGGTCCTGCCCGGAGGTGGGCTGGTGCAGGCCTGGGGGGGCCAGGAGGGACCGGGTCCTGGTACTAACCTGCTGGGGGGGGTCCGGGGATGAGCTCCTGGTGGAGGTAGTGGATTGTGGCCGCACTGGGTGGACCAAGATGGCCGACGGGCTAGGCCCGGGCTGCGGGCCGCCCTGATTCTTAAAACTCCTGCGGTGGCTAGGTCCTGTTCGTGGATGGTGGAGTAGGGTCCCGGTGCTACCTGCTGGGGGGGTCCAGGGATGAGCTCCGGGTGGAACTCACACTTCTCCAATTTACAATAGAGATTGTTCTCTCTCAGCTTCTGAAGCACAAGACAGACATCTGTGTGGTGGTTATCTAGGGACTTGGAAAAAATGAGGATATCGTTGAGAAAAACCACCACACATTGCTGCAACAAATCTCGGAAGGCATCGTTGATGAATTCCTGGAAAACCGCCGGAGCGTTGCAAAGGCGTTGCAAAGGCCAAATGGCATTACGAGGTACTCATAATGGCCTGTTCTGGTATTAAACCCAGTTTTCCATTCGCCGCCCTCCTTGATCCTCACGAGATTGTATGCTCCTCTCAAATCCAGCTTTGTGAAAACCGTTGCTCCCTTGAGGCGGTCAAATAACTGCATAACCAGCATTCTTAATCGTGAAACAATCAAGTGCTTAGACACAAAGAAAGCATCAATGAACAGGCCTGCAGCCCCAGATTCGATTAGAGCCTGTATCTCGACGGACGACTCAGACCAAGAAAGGGTAACCGGAACCAGGGGCTTATCCTTCTGGATAACTGGAGTTGAAACAATGGTCTAAGGTCTGTCCCCTACAGGACCTCAAGGTTTGGCCGTTCCCTGGAAAAAGTGACCTGCCTGGCCACAATAAAGGCACAATCTCTCCCTCCTTCTAAAGGTTCTCTCATCTGCAGAGAGACGTGTGAAGCCCAAGTGCACGGTTTCATATTCACTGACCGACTCGGTAGCAGGAGGAATGGGAGGTGAGGGAGGCAAGGGTGGGACTGCAAAGCTCGGAGACAAATGTACAGGAGGCTTCTGCAAGCACTCCTTAAAAGTCTGGAGTCAATGAGGATTGTAAACGTGATCAACTTCTCCAGCTCAGTGGGTATATCTTGAGCTGCTATCTCATCTTTGATGGTACCCGAGAGACCATGAGAACAAAGCAGCCACGAGGGCCTCATTGTTCCACGCAACTTCTGCTGCCAGAGTACGGAATTCAAAGGCGTAATCGGCAACAGTTCTCGTACTCTGTTTGATGGACATGAGGCACTTGGCAGCAGAAGCGGAGTGCGCGGGAACACCAAATACCCTTTTAAAGGAAGCAACAAACTCTTGGTAACTCAGGAGAACGGGTTTTTGCGTCTCCCATAGAGGGTTTGCCCAGGCCAAGGCTCTCTCAGAATGCAAACATATCACAAAACCTTCTTTGCTTCTCTCTGTGGGAAACGCCTGGGGCAGCATGTCGAAGTATATCTCAACCTGATTGAGAAACCCTCGGCATTGAACTGGATCACCCACAAATCGCTGGGGTAGCAGAGCGGAACCAGACATTCCTCTTATAGAGGTAATACTTGAGGCGGGTGCTGCACAGAGACTAGAGCAGCAGCAGGGACAGCCTGCAACACAGGTTGTACCAGAGTAGCCACAGTGGGAGATTCCAGGTGAGATGTGCAATTCAGGAGCGTTTGTAACGCTAAGGCAAACTGATCCATACGGTGATCCTGCTCATCCAAACTTGAAAAAATATTACCAACAAGTGGATTGACTGCATCTTCTGAATTGATGGCCTTCGCCTACAGTCAGAAACCATGAATCAGACTGAGACAGAAGTGCAGTTAAAAATCACACCTGTTTAATAATAATAATAGCAAAAGGTAAACAGAACAACGTAGTCAAATCATAGCCAGAGTTCGGTAACCGGAACGGATAGTCAGACAAGCCAGGATGTCAGGGAGCCAGAGATCAGCGTACTTCAGGACAGGCCAGGAAATCAGGAAACAGGAGAATCAGTGTAGTGGAACAGCAAGCAAGATCAGGAACCAGAAGGGACGTCAGCCAAGCAAGTCTTCAACAGGTACACAGGAGAGAGTCTCTGGATGTGTTGACCAAGGGGAAGGCAGAAAGGGACTAAACTGAACAGCTTAAGTAACCAGCAGGACTGACAAACAGGATATCATCATTAGGTGAGTCACTGTGGAAAAGATTGGAGTTGGCAATTAACCGACAGCTGAGCGGCCTGTTCTGAGAGCAAGGACTGAGCCCAGCCCTGACAGCAATATTGTCTTTCAAAAATGATTTTATGGACAAAATTATAAAAATGTACATTCAAGAAAGCAAAGTGGGACTTTTAGGGTACTAATAACCATAAGAAAATTCTAAAAGTTTTTGACTTTATTCACAAAGCTTAAAAATCTTACCATAAATAAAAGGAAAACAACTAAAAACATCAATGTTTATCTGCATCATATATATGTTCCATCGATAAAGATGTATTCAAATGGCAACTTGAAAAACCTCAATGAGTTTCAACTCATAAAGAGTCTTCATCAGGAGGAGAACAGTGTGATCTGAAATGTAAATATACATAAGTACCATTACCAAATATTTCAATCAGATACATAAAGAACCAAGCAAACATCTTCCTATATATAAGGTTACTTACACATACAGTAACTCAATGATGCATTTATACAAGAAAATAGAAGGATGCAGGTGCAAGAATAAGGGCCCCATAAATTGGATTGGAAGAGATGCAAGGGAGATTAGCCCCACCCCCTCCTCAAAAACATGAGGTGAGGTAGCCTACCAATAATGATATCAAACAAAAAAATCAATATGGCACACCAACCACACATTATATAATAGTACACAGACAAAAAAAGGCACAATATAATGAAAGAGAACATGGGGTTTCCATCTGACAAGGATAAATGACAAAATCCAGGGCTCATAGAATCACCTCAATGGTAACAAACAAACCTCCAACAAAGGCAGCAATGGCTGTGTGAGACCCAAGCAGCTTAAAAAAGTGCAACACAAAGGGTCAGCTGACAAATCGAGTTTTAGAATTTTCTTATGGTTATTGGTACCCTAAAAGTCCCACGCCGCTTTCTTGAATTTACATTCTAATAGGGATGAGGTACTATTTGTGATTTTGGTTGGGATCTAGCATCTAGTTTAAAATTTAAAAAAAAATGTGTAAAAATAGCTTTTTCCTATTTTGACCAATGCTAGTAGTTTTACTGTAAATAAAAATTTTACATTTGATTTTATAATTTGTCCCATTTAAAAAGGACACTAAAATTATGTGATACAAAGTACAGCACATGCATTTGCAAACATAAACTGTTGCTTTTTTTAAAATATTACATATTTTTTGTGCAACATTGAAAAAAAGAAATCACAAAAAAGTTGAAATGTGTTTTTTTTTTTTTTTTTTTTGACTGATGTTAGTTATAACAAATAAAATTGAAAAAATGTATATATTAAATGTAAAAAATCAATTAAAAAATGAAAAATAAAACAAAAACTAACGGGAGAATTATTTTATAATTTGTCCCATTTAAAATGACACTAAATATCAAAGACGACTCCTTACATTTATATTTATTTCAGCTAAAATAACTATAGCCAGAAATTGGAGATCTGCTGCCCTGCCACTTGATCAACTTAAAACACAAGATGTCATGGCTTATGCTAAATAAAAGGTTGACAGCCATAGCTCAAGATAAGATGAAGTTGTTTCAGAAAGTTTGGGATCCGTGGAGTAGTTACTTAATGAATGACCCCAGGACGCTTACAAATTAGACCTTCTCACAAGAGGTGGGTCTCTGGGCATGGAGCCGGAGTTCTCCCCCCCTTTCCGCCCCTTAACCTTCCCTTCTTTGCTCCCATTTCTGCATCTTTTCTCCACTCTGTTCTAACCCCCACCCCCCTTTAAATAACATTCTAAGCAGGGATTCAATTTTTGTTTCATTAATTATGTTGTTTCCTTCATTCATTCTCGATTGGCCATTGCCAGCTTGGACCATTTAAGAAGATACCCACACGACCAGAAGAGCCAAGCTCCCCCGATAGTCAGACGGGGAGCGGGTTCTCCTGAGTGGGTGGTACATACGTTAGGGTTTAGGAGAGGACCTATAAATTAGGTCATGGTTTAAATTTCTTAAGAAAGAAAGGCTCACAAGCCACACCTATGTAAATAAAAATGTTCAAGTTGACATATGGAGACCATAACGGTCTAAGTTAGCTATCAGAGAAGCATTCCTTTTGTATGTTATATTAACCAATGTATGACTCCCTAAACATGTTACTTCTCACACAATGAAAAGTCGAGATTTTTGTTCACTGTGTTATAAAACTCTAATAAAAACTATTGAAACATAAAATAACACTAAAATGATGTGATACAAAGTATGGCACATGCATTTGTAAACATAAAATGTTTCTTTTGTAAATATTGCATTTTTTGATGCAACATTGACAAAAAATTTTTTATATTAAATGTGTTTTTTTTTTAAATATTTTGACTGTTGTTAGTTTTAACAAATAAAATTTAAAAGAAATTATATATTAATAATAAAAAAATAATCATTAAAAAATGAAAAAATAAAATAACAACTAAAGAGAGAAGGAAGAGATTAGCTAAGAAAGGCTGATTGAGGTTAGTTAAGAATACATTTAAGTTAAAGCGGGATTCCATCCAAATAAAAAACATTTTAAAGTCAGCAGCTACAGTGTTAAAAAGTACTTACCTGTCCTGGATGCCCGCAATGTCGGCCGCCCGGGCCGACCCGTCCCTTGGCTCTCGGGTCCCGGCACCACCTTGCGGCTTCACTGCCAGTTTCCTACTGCACACGCACGAGCGGCGCGGCGCTTTGTTCTGTGAATGGCCCCATGGTGTTCTGGGAACACACACAGTTCCCAGAAGACAACGGGGCTGCTCACCGATGAGCAGAACACACCGCAGAAGAGGAAGAGGCAGATTAGGAAGACTGCCTAGCAACAAGGGTTTAGGCAAGTTTAAATTTTTTTTTTTTCAATTTTTTTTTTTTTAGGATTTTTGGTGATTTTTTTTTTCAGGGTGGCCCTCCACTTTAAGGAGGTTTACAGTCAGATTGTGATGTGTGGCGAGTCGAACGGAGCCTAAAAAAAAAAAAAAAACTGACAGAGCTTCTCACCCTTATCTGCTTGATCCAAAACTAAAGAGAAGAGCTTGAGTTGGACATACACATAGAAGATGAATCCTGATGTTTCGTATCATGCATTCTTGCTTTGTCCAGTGACTTGAAATATTCAAGCCAGGGCTTCTTCATAACAGCCAGACCCCCACCCACAGCCAAAACTAACTTCCACATGAGACTTCAAGCAGAGTTCCAGCCTGGGTAAAAAAAATAAATAAAAGTCAGCAGCTACAAATACTGTAGCTGTTGAAATTCAATATAAGGACACTTACCTGTCCAGTGAGCCCACGATGTTGGCACACGAAGCCGACCCATCCATCGGCTCCGGGTGCGGGTGCCGGCATTCTTATTCATGGAAACAGGAAGTGAAGTCATGTGCGTGTCGCGCTGCGCTTTCTGCATCTTTGGGTGGAACTCCGCTTTAATTGTACATGTAATGCAAAAAGTTTAAACAAAAATGATAGTTGTCCAAAATCTAAGATTTTAGCTTGAAATGTCTATTAAATATATTGACTTAGTGTGCACACAACTAAATCTAGAGACAGAGAAATGAATGAATGCATCTAAAAGCACTAAGGATTTATAGGAACATCTGGTAACACGCACCTCTACATTGGATTGCAGTGTTAGTGTTTATGTACATTTCAAGGAAAAGATCTACAAAGACAACCTCATAAAAGAAATTTAGTTTGCTCTAGAATTCAACAACTCAAGCCACATTTACAACACCTGCAAAGAGCATGATGTGCCAAAAAGGAGCCAAGATCAAGTTACTTTTCACAGAATACATTTTGTTAAATGCAAAAATGGTAAAAAAAATTTCCCCTTCTAAGAACAAAGATCTTTTTGTCGCTACAACTGATCATAATTATGGGAGGTGGTACATTAGTGAGACCCTTTGAAATATTCATTGTGTAACCTGGAAACAATTTAAAACAAGTGATCTTATTAGTGCCTTTTAGAGGTATGCAAAAAAACTGATGCTTTAGTGCCTTGATCATATGAATAATACCCATGGGATTCAGCAGAACTGATTGTGAGCTGGCTGGGAGCGAGTAAAAAGGAAACGTGTTTCATAACTGTAAACTTTGTGTGAAAATAAAGGAAGACAGAGAAAGTTGTTGTAAGTAGACTTTATAAGATGACAGAGTATTATACGCTTCCTGTACAGACATCCCGGGGTCATGTACGGATCACCGTGTAGCATCACCATTCAGCTGTAGAACACAATTGGCAGCAAGTAGCATCTGTTTATTATGACCAAAAATACTGGGCCTCACTCGTCTGGCAGAAAAAAAAAATCTGCTTGCTCTAGCCTGTTATAAAGCTTTTTTTTTAGACTTAAACTTATTAAAGCAGACCTAACAGTCATTTTAAAAATATTCTTGAATACGTTTCTGAAAAGTTACAATTTGCAAAGTATTTTTTAATAAGTCTGTACCTTTTATCATTACAGTAGCCCCGGACTGAAAAAATTGGTGATATGCTACATGCAGCGTCCTCTTCTGGTTAGGTTGCTAGGTACATTTCCTTTTTTTACTCCATTGTATTAAATAGAGCAGTGATTGATTGTGTTTTTGATTGTGATTAGGGTTTCCTGGCCTGAGAGTTTGACTACTCCCACCTGCCTCTGGAGGAAGTTTCAGGAGCATAGGGCAGGGAGATTCAAATGATCAGCTGAATATTTATAATGCCCTAGCCAATCCCTGGAAAGGGAAGTCCAGAAGGTAGCTTGAGAGATGATAAATGTGCAGGAAGCCTGAACAGATAGTTCTTTCCCTCATGGGAGGGTTCCAGGTTCTCTTGAGGCTGCTGTCCCTGGAGGCAGCTGCAATAAAAACAAGAAGCTGCAATCTAGGTCTCAGCAGCTGCTGGGCTGAGGGCCCGCAGAAGATTTCCTGAGTATTACATTGCAGGCACCAATGTTGGAGATACATATTGCAGAAACTATCACTAATGCTAGGGGTTATTATTGCAGAAACTAACACCAATGTTTTTTTTTTATTAGGGAAACTAGCACCAATGCTGAAGGTTATTATTCTAGAACCTGGCACAATGCTGGGGATTATTATTGTGGAGATGCCGGGGGTTATTATTGCAGAAAATGGCACAGATGCTGGGGGGTTATTATTATTATTATTATTATTATAAACTGGCAACGATGCTAGGGGGTTGCAATGATGCAAAGGGGTTGCAATGATGCTAGGGTGCTATTATTGCAGAAGCTGGCACTGATGCAGGGGAACCTTATTGATTAAACTGGCACCAATGCGGAGGGTTTAATATTGCAGAAACTGGCACCAGTGATGGGGGTTACAAATGTGGAAATTGCAACAATATTGAGGGTTATTATTGCATCCACTGACATCAGTGCTGGGGGTTATATTGTGGCAGTTAGCGTTCCCACCTGTAGGTGGCTCTATACCATTATTGCAGGGGAGTCTCATGAACCCTTAGCGATTCCAGACAGTGTCTTAAGAGAAGTTGCCTGATTGGACACAAGAGACTTCGGTGGCCATTTTGGGCGAGGGAACCATTTAAATAGGGAAATCCAAGCCATTTTCACAAATTTTTGGCAAGAACAATGACAGGAACATACTTGTGGGGGAGAGTATAAGCATAGGGGAAGGTTCCTGAAGAGTAGTGACAGCTCAGGGTAGGCTCCTTGGTCTTTGCCAATACTCTGGTGTTCAGAGCAGAGATATGGAGCTAGTGTGAAATGCTTATGTGCCCTACATAAACTTTCTAACGAAAGGTACCCCCTGCTAGGTGAAGTCATCCTCTGATAACACTATTGCTGAATATTGCACTGTACTCTTGCATCACTATGCTTTTGTGCCAAAGAATAATTTGCTTCATTATGCAGTACAAATGCAAGGACTTATAAAAAAATATATTGTGCATTATTCAAAGTGTGTTAGTGGCTACTCTGAAACTAAGGTACTTATCTTAGGCCCTGCCTGCACTATTGCTACAGCATTGGGACTTATTTTACTCCTAGTTTTTCAGTGTGACTTGCTGTAAAAAGTATAGCAGGAGTTTATGACATTTTACAGTGTTTTATGCACCCACAACTCATTAGTAATAAATGGGAAGGGGCCCAATTTGACATTTTCGTCCTGAGCGCTGGATGACCTTGTACTGGTTTCGACTTTAGGAACACCCACCTCTCACCATGGCCACCAATAAATACAACACCATTACCAAAGATGGCACCTTCCTTCTGTAGGGAAAATCAGATGAACGTGTTCTAAGGAGAAGTACCATGATCTCTGTGAGACTTAAAAGCACCTGCAGACGTTACACATATTTCTGTCCTTGGGGACCACGTTAAGGTTTTGGAGAATGTTTGGGTTCTAATTAATACACAGTATATGCAGTTAGTGAAACAAACTTTACAGATATTTTCAAACAAGAGAAAACAGTATAGGATTACATTAGCCACAAACAGTAGGTAGAAACAAGTTAAATAAGAATAAATAAAGGATGGAATGGCAGAAAGAGTTTAGAAAGATACTAAAAAGAGACAAAAAATAACTCATAGGGAAAATAAATTACTAACATGAAAACACAACACAATTAGTTCCCCATCTATACAAAATTCTCATTGTTATTGCAGTGCAAGTTTACCTTTGTACTTAACTTATACATGATTGCTGTGTCTCCATTTTCTCTCATGTCTATGAATATTTTGTTTGTAAGTTAAAAAAGAAAATATTTCCCTCTTTTTAACAATTCTTTATTTGCTTTGTCTTGTTAGGATTTTGAAAAGATCCAGGGCACTCTTTAAAGCCTGGCACAATGCATTGTGGAGCGCAGACTTGACCGAAATGCTGGCGTGGCATTGGTGACTAAAGCCTTATCCAGTGCCAGGACAATGTCCACTGGCACCCAGGGTGAGAATGCCAAAATGCTCCCAAAACAGGAGGGAATAAAAGAATTAATTAATATAATTAGGTTTACTTAAAATTTTATCTACAAATTTTAGATTTCAATAAACTAGTTAGGGTTATCTAGAAATTTTACTCTGTGATTTATCCCTTTTATAAAGTCACTAGAATCATGTTTATGGTATAAAAACTGAAAATTTATTAGAAAACACTTACCGTAATTTTCCTTTCCTACTGGACTCCATGGCAGCCTATGTGTGGGTTAACCTTGCCTCCTTTCCAATGCTATAGGACCCCACTCCCATAAATTTGAGCTTACCGCTAAAGCAGCCCTCAAATTTTCCACTCGCCTACTCGCATTTTGCTAGAATAAAATTAGGGTTAGCGAGGAGCTGGGCTGCCTGGGAGTGGGGGGGGGGGGACAAGCGGGTTTGATCGGGAGGCGTTCTCCCAGCAATCGCTCCGTGGAAGAGAGCATGGAGGAAGAGGAGAGCCGTGAGATCACTGATCGGTATAGCTTGCGGGAACAGCTTACATTGAAATTGCCTCAGCTCTGCTCGCCGTCACACACAGCCCCGCCTCCCCCTAACCCCACGCCTGTGATAGACAGAATGCGGGTCCAATGCTCGGATGTGTTCTGTTTATCACAGGTGCGGGGTTAGGAGGAGGCAGCTGTGTGTGATGGCGAGCAGAGGCAATTTCAATGTAAGCTGTAACAGCGTGGTGCTCGCGCTCTGTGATCCCGTGGCTCTCCTCTTCCTCCAGTCATGATCTGGCCGCCCTCTCTCTTCCTCCACCCTGGCGAGTCTGCAATGTTGGGCACAGTAAGGCTGCAATGGGGGCACAGTGAGGCTGCAATGGGGGCACAGTGAGGCTGCAATGGGGGCACAGTGAGTCTGCAAATGGGGCACAGTAGGTCTGCAATGGGGGCACAGTGTCCAACCTCCACAGAGACCATTTGACCATGGGGATCATAGAGACCATGGTGCCGATGATTCTCAGGTACTGTGAGGCCTTTAGGCGTGAGGCGCTCAGAGCCCGTGAGATTCTCCCTCGGATAATTGGGATCTTGTCCAGTGGGAGAGAGATGGTGTTTTCCACCGTGTTGAATGGGGCCCCTAATTATACCAGGCCTTGGGCTGGTTCCAGTTGGCTTTTTTCCAAGTTTAGGAGCCACCCGAATTTGGACAGAGTGGAGATCCCTGTGTATCAACAGCCGCTCCTTGTCCTGGGACAGTAACAGGAGGCCGTCAAGATAGTGGTACAAGCGTATCCCCTTTGTTCTGATGAGGGCCAGAAGAACTTTCGAAAAGACTTGGGGTGAGGTTGTCAGCCCGAAAGGGAGGCAGGGAGGCAGGGAGGCAGATGAACTGTAGATGTCCTTGCCCGACTCTGAACCGGAGGTATTTGTGGAATTCTTTCGCCACAGGCACATGAAAATAGGCATCTTTCAAATCGATTGAGATTAGCCAATCGCCTGGCTGCACTGTTCGTTGGATGGTAGACAAAGTCTCCACTTTGAACCTTTCGGATATTATAAACTTGTTTAGGTAAGTTAAATCTATCACCGGGTGCCATGAACCATTTTTCTTCTGCACAAGAAAGAGAGGAGAGTATACCCGCTGAAACTCTTCATTTTTTGGAACAGGCACCGTGGCTCCCTGTACTAGTAGTGAATTCACGTAGGACAGTAACACCCTACATAGTTACATAGTAGGTGAGGTTGAAAAAAGACACAAGTCCATCAAGTCCAACCTATGTGTGTGATTATATGTCAGTATTACATTGTATATCCCTGTATGTTGCGGTAGTTCAGGTGCTTATCTAATAGTTTCTTGAAACTTTCGATGCCCCCCGCTGAGACCACAGCCTGTGGAAGAAAATTCCACATCCTTACCGCTCTTACAGTAAAGAACCCTCTACGTAGTTTAAGGTCAAACCTCTTTTCTTCTATTTTTAATGAGTGACCACGAGTCTTGTTAAACTCCTTTCTTCAAAAAAGTATCCCTATTGTGGGGTCACCAGTATGGTATCTGTATATTGAAATCATATCCCCTCTCAAGCGTCTCTTCTCCAGAGAGAATAAGTTTAGTGCTCACAACCTTTCCGCATAACTAATATCCTCCAGACCATTTATTAGCTTTGTTGTCCTTCTTTGTACTTGCTCCATTTCCAGTACATGCTTCCTAAGGACTGGTGCCCAGAACTGGACAGCATATTCTAGGTGCAGCCGGACCAGAGTCTTGTAGAGTGGGAGAATTATTGTTTTATCTCTGGAATTAATCCCCTTTTTAATGCATGCCAATATTCCGTTTGCTTTGTTAGCAGCAGCTTGGCATTGCATGCCATTGCTGAGCCTATCATCTACTAGGACCCCCAGGTCCTTTTCCATTCTAGATTCCCCCAGAGTAGGGATGAGCCGAACACCCCTGGTTCAGTTTGGGCCAGAACATGAGAACAGACAAAAAATTTGTGCGAACACGCAAACACCGTTAAAGACTCAAACGTGAAAAATCAAAAGTGCTAATTTTAAACGCTAACATGCAAGTTATTGTCATAAAAAGTTTTTGGGGACCTGGGTCCTGCCCCAGGGGACATGTATCAATGCAAAAAAAGTTTTAAAAACGGACGTTTTTTCGGGAGCAGTGATTTTAAGAATGCTTAAAGTGAAACAATAAAAGTGTAATATTCCTTTAAATATCATGCCTGGGGGGTGTCTATAGTATGCCTGTAATTTCCTGTGTTTAGAACAGTCCCTACACAAAGTGACATTTCTAAAGGAAAAAAAGTCATTTAAAACTGCCTGCGGCTGTAATGTAATGTTGCCCCCCCAGCCCATTACCGGGCCCTTTGGGTCTGGTTTGGATATTAAGGGGAACCCCGCACCTAAATAAAAAAAAAGGCGTGGGGCCCCCAGGCCCTATATACTCTGAACAGCAGTATACAGGTGGTCCCTGGGTTACAAACAAGATAGGGACTGTAGGTTTGTTGTTAAGTTTAATCTGTTTGTAATTTGGAACAGGTACATTTTTTAAGTGTAGCTCCAGCCCAAAAATCTATTTTTAAGCTTTTTGGATAATATAGGGAAGGGTTTTGTTTTGCTGTCTGTGCCCCTGTTCAGAAGATGTCACCTCACTTTCTGTCCCAATGATAATTGGATTTTGAAAATTTTGGGTTAGGGAAACAAGGATTGGTGATAAAGCATCAGTGGAGACACCTTTTTCCCATATTAACTCTTACAGGAGAGAATTTCCCTTCCTAGGGGTAGATTTCCTCCCACTTTCTGTTGTCTCCCTCCGTTTGTAAGTAGGAGTCGTTTGTAAGTCAGATGTTTTAAAATAGGGGACTGCCTGTATATACTATACGGCCTGCCCTATACACTCTGCAGAAAATTGGGCCTTAGGTGTTGGTGTTACCAGAACACTGTAAGCCCTCACATTTACTCTTGGTGGGCGCAGAAATGGGCCCTGCTATGAAATATTAGATCAAAAATTGTAATTACAATACAGTGCAGCCGTAGTGCAGTTGCTACTACTTTTCTGGCAATGGCAATGATGGGCACAGTAAGGGTGCAATGATGGGCACAGTAAGGCTGCAATGAGGGCACGGTGAGGCTGCAATGAGGGCACAGTAAGGCGGAAATGATGGGCATAGTAAGGCTGCAATGAGGGCACGGTGAGGCTGCAATGATGGGCATGGTAAGGCTGCAATGAGGGCACAGTAAGGCTGAAATGAGGGCACGGTGAGGCTGCAATGAGGGCACAGTAAGGCGGCAATGATGGGCACAGTGAGGCTGAAATGAGGGCACGGTGAGGTGGCAATGATGGGCACAGTAAGGCTGCAATGAGGGCACGGTGAGGCTGCAATGAGGGCACAGTAAGGCAGCAATGATGGGCACGATGAGGCTGCAATGATGGGCAAGGTAAGGCTGCAATGAGGGCACAGTAAGGCTGCAATGAGGGCACGGTGAGGCTGCAATGAGGGCACAGTAAGGCTGCAATGAGGGCACGGTGAGGCTGCAATGAGGGCACAGTAAGGTGGCAATGAGATGGGCACGGTGAGGCTGCAGTGAGGGCACAGTAAGGTGGCAATGAGATGGGAACGGTGAGGCTGCAATGAGGGCACAGTAAGGTGGCAATGAGATGGGCACAGTGAGGCTGCAATGAGGGCACAGTAAGGTGGAAATGATGGACACAGTAAGGCAGCAATGATGTGCACGGTGAGGCTGCAATGCTTTGTCCGTGCTGCAGCCCCTCACTCTTCCCCTCCCACCCGCCACATTTTGATTACAGTTCCAGGAAGAAGAAGCCAGAATCAATCCTCATTGCCAACACCCATGTGAGTTTTTTTTGCTGTATGCTTACTTCAGGGAGGGGGAGAAGGAGGTTCTGCAGAAGCAGGGACAGTCATAAATTCATGCTTTTAGTGCAGATGATGGAGGAAGAGGGGAACAGGACTCTTATCTATTCATGTTGTCATGTATTTACTCTGGCACTACAACTCTAACCTACCACTATTACCTAACCTGACACTACCACCCTAACCTGCCACTATTACCTAACCTGGCACTACCACCCTAACCTGGCACTATTACCTAACCTGGCACTACCACCCTACCTGGCACTATTACCTAACCTGGCACTACCACCCTAACCTGACACTACCACCCTAACCTGGCACTATTACCTAACTTGGCACTACCACCTAACCTGGTACTGCAACCTAGCCTGCCACTACCACCTAACCTGGCACTATTGTATATCACCTAACCTGGCACTACCACCTAACCTGGCACTATTGTATATCATCCTAACCTGGCACTATATCACCCTAACCTGGCACTATATCACCCCAATCTGCCAGTATACTACCCTAACATCACTTGACGTCGACGTATGGAGCGCTGCCTGTCCGCCTGGGGGGAGGGATGCCAGATATAGGATCCGCCCCAGGTGCCAATTTTGAAAACCATTTATCATTTTCCTTCCACTTTACAATTATGTGCCACTTTGTGTTGGTCTATCACATAAAATCCCAATAAAATACATTTACATTTTTGGTTGTAACATGACAAAATGTGGGAAATTTCAAGGGGTGTGAATACTTTTTCAAGGCACTGTATATATGTGTGTATATATATATATATATATATATATATATATATATATATATATATATATATATATATATATATATATACACACACATTTTTATAGTTGGCCCCCCTACTTTTGTCCCTGTCCCCCCATGTGCCCCCCCTAAATATGAAAGCTGGAGACGCCACTGATTCCAGTCAGTAGACTGTCAGTAAAAATTAGGAACAATGGTCAGACAATTACTTGACTGAGTTCCCCAAGTACCCTTGGGTGCAACCATCTAGTCCTGGTGATTTATTAATGTTAAGTTTCCCAAGTCTAATTTTAATTCTGTCCTCTGTTAACCATGGAGGTGGTTCCTGTGATGTGTCATGAGGATAAACACTGCAGTTTTGGTTACTGAAGCCCCCCGATTCTCTCATGAAGACTGAGTAGAAGAATAAATTCAATACCTTCGCAATTTACCCATTCTTTGTAACCAGATGTCCTTTCTCATTCTTTATGGGGCCAATATGGTCTGTCCTCCCTTTTTTACTGTTTACATACTTAAAGAATTTCTTGGGATTTTTTTTTGCTCTCCTCAGCTATGTGTCTTTCATGTTCTATCTTAGCTGTCCTTATAGCACCCTTACATTTCTTGTTGCATTCTTTCTAAAGTCTGAATGCTGATGATGATCCCTCAACCTTGTATTTTTTGAAGGACTTCTCCTTTGCTTTTATATGCATTTTTACATTGGAGTTAAGCCATCCAGGAGTTAAGCCATCCAGAATGCAATGAGAAATGTAAGGGTGCTATAAGGACGGCTAAGATAGAACATGAAAGACACATAGCTGAGGAGAGCAAAAAAAAATCCCAAGAAATTCTTTAAGTATGTAAACAGTAAAAAAGGGAGGACAGACCATATTGGCCCCATAAAGAATGAGAAAGGACATCTGGTTACAAAGAATGGGTAAATTGCGAAGGTATTGAATTTATTCTTCTCCTCAGTCTTCATGAGAGAATCGGGGGGCTTCAGTAACCAAAACTGCAGTGTTTATCCTCATGACACATCACAGGAACCACCTCCATGGTTAACAGAGGACAGAATTAAAATTAGACTTGGGAAACTTAACATTAATAAATCACCAGGACTAGATGGTTGCACCCAAGGGTACTTGGGGAACTCAGTCAAGTAATTGTCTGACCATTGTTCCTAATTTTTACTGACAGTCTACTGACTGGAATCAGTGGCGTCTCCAGCTTTCGGGGGGCTTCAGTAACCAAAACTGCAGTGTTTATCCTCATGACACATCACAGGAAGCACCTCCATGGTTAACAGAGGACAGAATTAAACATTATTACCCAATGGGATGCATTGGCTAATGCCCTTATTTAATATGCTTTTAAAGCAAACCCATCTCTCCTCCATGCTCTTTGTTCCTAAGATTTTATCCCAATTTATTCCTTCTAGCAAGGTTAGTAGTTTAGGGAAGTTGGCTCTTTTGAAATTCAGAGTCTTTGTATTCCCCTTATGTTTCCTATTTGTGTGATTTATACTGAAGCCAATTGACCTGTGATCGCTGTTACTTAAATTGTTCCGTATTTCCACATTTATGATCAGGTCGGTATTGTTGCTAATCAGTAGATCCAGTAACGCTTTATTTCTAGTTGGTGCGTCTACCATCTGACCCGTAAAATTGTCTTGCAAAACATTTAGGAACTGGCGAGCCTTAGATGAATGCGCGGTTCCCTCCGCCCAGTCTATGTCTGGATAATTAAAATTCCCCATTATGATAACACTTCCCATCCTTGCTGCTAATCCAAATTGTGATAGGAGATCCGCCTCCCCTTCCTCTCTAAGGTTAGGGAGCCTATAGCATACTCCCAGTATTATTTTCCCCTTAGCTTCATCCCTTCGGAGCTCTACCCATAAGGATTCCACCTCCTCCCTAGCTCCCTTAGTGATGTCATCTCTCACATTCACTTGTGCATTATTCTTGATATATAGGCATACCCCTCCCAGTTTTTTACCTTCTCTATCCTTGCGATAAAGGGTATACCCTTGAATGTTTGCCAGCCAATCATGAGAGCTGTTGAACTAGGTCTCTGAAATTCCCACAAAATCCAAATCCTCCTCGTACAGCAGTATCTCTAGTTCACCCATCTTGTCCACCGGGCTCCTGGCATTGGTGAACATGCCAAGTAGTTTAGACCCTTCGCATATTATCCTCTTATTGATTGTTCCGAGATTGCAACTAGGACTTGCTACTATACTTACCTTGGGTTTATGTGCTTCCTTTCTTTTGACTGTGGTAGCAGGGTAGAAATAAATCTGGGGGGAGGAGTACTGACGAAGAACCATGTGTGGCCTCTGGAGACCGTCTTGATGGTCCAGTAATATGAGATTGAGGCCACCCAGACTTGCCTTAAGAGAAGCAGATGGGCCCCCACCCAACCTGCCTGGGCAGGCCCAATCTCAAAATGACCTAGCTGGCTCTCGTCCACTAGATGCCTTACTCTTAGCAGATTTTTGGAAGGAAGTCTTACCTCTGCTCCAATTCCTTCTAAAATCCTGGCCGGGCCTGTAGGAGCGTGCTTCCCTTGAACGCTCAGTATTGCGTCTGTTGCACTGGGGCTTCTTCTGACCAAACAGACGCCTATCCTGGGGTAGCCTGACTTCCCACCCATGGCTCGGGCTATAGCGCTATCCAGCCTGTTACCAACGAGGGCCCTTCAAAGGGAATCCTACACCAGGCCTGCTTAGATGCTGGATCAGCAAGCCAAGGGCGCAACCATAAGGCCCGCTTAGCTGTGACCGAGGATAGCATAGTCTAGGCCAACAGGAGGATAAGGTCGATTGAAGCTTCCCCCAGGAAGGTCGTTGCCAGCTTCAATTCCTGAACTGCCCAGTCCCTGGCCATTTCTTCTTAGACACTTCTGAGTACAGAGTCCAGATTTTTTGTCCAGGCTTCCATAGCCTTGGACATGGCTGTGAGGGCCAAGGCGGGTTTGCAAGCCATACCAGCTAACCCGTAAATTCTTTTGAGATGTTGGTCTATTCTCCTCTCAAGCCCGACCTTGAAAGATACAGCATCTTCTAAGGGAAGAGTGACGTGTTTAGCCAGACGCATCAGCGCTGCGTCTACGAGGGGAGCATTTTCCAGATGTTTCACTTCCTCTGCCTTGAAGGGGTATAATCTGGAAGTTTTGCTTGACATAGAAGTCTTCTTATCTACCTTGCTCCACTTCTCATCAATAATATCCTTCAATTCAGAAAGGAGCAGAAAATTGGAATGTTTTTTTCCCAGATGTTTAAAGAACTTCCTCTTCCTAGCTGGAGGAGTGAAAGGATCTTCCCACTTGAGGGCCTCTTTGAACGCCTTAATTAGTAGAGAAACCAGGGTGAAGTTGAAGGCACTGACAAATTCATCTCCTCCGAATTCGCTGTCTGAAGAGCCGGGGGAGGCATTATAAGGCTGGAATGGGAACTCTCCTCTGCTGATGGGTCCTAGACAGAGAGTCACGTCTGGACCTAGATTAGGAAGGTTGACGTTGCGACCTGGCAAGGTCCCTGTTCTCTTAAACAATAAACTGGGGATCCGACCTGGAAGGGCTAAAAAGGAGAAGGGCAGAAAACACATCACATTAGAACCTGGCCCCCCTCCCCTCACACACTCCACGTACCTAGAGTGACTTGTCCATGGCACCCTGGCGGATGATAGGTGACGATCCTGCAGCTTGTAGGAATGTAGGAATACACAAATGTCCTGGAGAAGGAGAGCAAATAGCATGTAGCTTGCCCTTTAAGAGCCATCTCCGCCCCCCCCTCACCCTGCACCGTAAACCCCCAGGCCGGCTTACTTTAACCTGGGAACTCCTGTTGCGTGGAGGAGCTGTCGCAAGGTGCCCACAGTGATCCCAAGTGTGACAGGGGCTCACAGGGATTTGAATATCCCGCCGTAATGACGTCACTGCCATGTCTAGCATGCCTGGGCGACCACCGAGACCCCGGTCGTACTGTGCATGCACAAAACCAAGCCTCGGTTTTGTCCGAGGATCGCACATGAGCAGAAATATTCAAACCTGCCAGCCGATCTGCGCTTGGGCGCAGAGAGGCCTTCCCCACCATCGGACACAGAGGCCTGAAGCCACGCACCCACCCATAGCTGGGCCCTGGGCTATCTTGACACCATTAAGCGTATGCCCGACATCAACCTTGATCGATTGGACGTCCATAAATATAAGTGCAATGATTTTAGGTCCAAATGAGGAGGACAAAAAAGGAATGCAGTCTCTAGCGTTAAGCTCAAATTTATGGGAGCATTGAAGAGGAGGTGGGGTTAACCCACACGTAGGCTGTCATGGAGTTTGTCAGCAAAGCATGTTTTTTAAATTTGGTGGAACAAACTGAACATTTACATACAAAAAGAAAAAGAAAACTAAGAAAGCTAATAAGGGTTCACTAAGAGCTAATAGGGGCTAAAATGTTATTTTTGTTTATTTTTTCATTTACACCTAACAGTGATTTATTATAGCTATTATTTATAAATTAATGCAATAGGGCCTGAGTTCAGTCCTAAAGATTATAACGGATCTCCCTATGTAGAAATCGGAGCTCTGTGACAGAAAGGTGTTGTGCTCTGTTACCAAGTAGCACACAGAGCTCCTGCTAAAGAGCAAGCAGTTGTCACAGTAACATCAGAGCAGACTGCCTCTGTTTACAAAGAGAGCCCTCAATCTCCCTGTCTAATCTGAGGGACTGTCAGCTTAGTCCTGCACAGGTCAGGAGAAGCCCATGCTATTCAGAAGCAGAAGAAGCTTTCAGCTACACCCTCCCCCCCCACAGCACAGTGCCCAAGTGCCTCTTCTGCCTCTGCCCAGCCGCATTATCTAATCGAGCATGCTATGGCATAATTGTCAACAGTCCCCGATTTGCAGGGACAGTCCCTTTTTTTAATTAGCATTCACGCCCCCTTCTGTGTCTCAAGATCAGGGCTGACAGCTATACTGTCTAGGCTCTTGCAGCAAAAATTACACCTCCTCCCTCCATCTCCCCCAGCACTTTCCAGTATTCCTTACATCTCCCATATTAAACTCCAGTGCTCCTTCCATCTCCCCCAGCATTCTCGAGCAAGCCCTCCGCCTCCTCCAGCTCTTTTTAGCATGCCCCCTGCCTCCCCCAGCTCCCTCCAGCACTCTCTCCATCTCCCCCAGCTCTTGCCAGCATCCCCTTCATCTCTACCAGTGTGCTTCAGTGCTGCTGAAGAAATAACATACTACACTTCTCTCCTACACATACTATCTGCTGTCATACACTCCACACCCCTCCTGTACAGTGCCTTGAAAAAGTAGTCATACCCCTTGAAATTTTCCACATTTTGTCATGTTACAAACAAAAATGTAAATGTATTTTATTGGGACTTTATGTGATAGACCAACACAAAGTGGCACATAATTGTGAAATGGAAGGAAAATGATAAATTATTTTTAACAATTTTTACAAATAAATATCTGAAAAGTGTTGTGTGCGTTTGTATTCAGCCCAATACTCAATACTTTCACTGCAATTATAGCTGCAAGTCTTTTTGGGGATGTCTCTATCAGCTTTACACATCTAGAGAGTGAAATTTGTGCCCATTCTTCTATACAAAATAATTCAAGCTCTATCAGCTTGGATGGAGAGCGTCTGTGAACAGAAATTTTCAAGTCTTGCTACAGATTCTCAATTTGATTTAGGTCTGGACTTTGACTGGGCCATTCTAACACATAATTATGCTTTGATCGAAACCATTCCACTGTAGCTCTGGCTGTATGTTTAGGGTCGTTGTCCTGCTGGAAGGTCTCAGTCTCAAGTCTTTTGAAGACTCTAACAGGTTTTGTTCTAAGATTGCCCTGTATTTGGCTTCATCCATCTTCCCATCAACTCCGACCAGCTTCCTTGTCCCTGCCGAAGAAAAGCATCCCCACAACATGATACTGCCACCACGTTTCACAGTGGGGATGGTGTGTTCAGAGTGATGTGCAGTGTTAGTTTTCCGCCACACATTGTGTTTTGCTTTTAGGCCAAAAAGTTCCATTTTGGTCTCATCTGACCAGAGCACCTTCTTCTATATGTTTGCTGTGTCCCTCACATGGCATTACGCAAGCTGCAAACGGGACTTCTTATGACTTTCTTTCTTTATACCAAGATTAAATTATACACAGGTGAACTCTATTTACTAATTAGGTGAATTCTGAAGGCAATTGGTTCCACTAGATTTTAGTTAGGGGTATCAGAGTAAAGGGGGCTGAATACAAATGCACGCCACACTTTTCAGATATTTATTTGTAAAAATATTTGAAAACCATTTATCATTTTCCTTTTCAAAGTTTTTATTGAGATTTTAACAATGCGCAAACAAGTACAGACTTTTCATAGAGGCAACAAAAGGAGAAATAGAAACATTGATGCTTCGGTATCTATCTTAACAGAGGATTTTCCTAATTTGCATAGAAAGATCATGAGAAGTGACTAAGGATTATGGCACCTCCAGAATTATTAAAAACCCCACGATCCAATGGGTTCCATGGGATGCCTCTTGGTAAACAGAGTCTGCCCAGCCGCGCCAAGGTTGCCCCAATGGGCCCCCTGGCACCCCTATTGGGATACCATTTATCATTTTCCTTCCACTTCACAATTATGTGCCACTTTATGTTGATCTATCACATAAAATCCCAATAAAATACATTTACTCTTCTGGTTGTAACGTGACAAAATGTGGAAAATTGTAAGGGGTATGAATACTTTTTCTGGTACAATACTTCTATTAAATGAAATAGAAAATATAAGGCAATAACAATAATCCTGTGCAGGGGATATAAACATTAAGCACAATCTAGTGACACCTAGGGTATACATATATGCATATTTTTCGCAAGAGGAACTATCAAACCGTAACGACCCTCTAGTCTAAGCCAGGGGTTGACACAAGGTGTTTGAGCAGTATTGCTCAGGGATTCAAGTATGGACAGTCCGTAAAATTGGGATAAAGCCATTGGAAGCTCTACTTATGGAACAATGACAAAAACAAGAAAAGGAAGGAAAACGAAACAAAACAAAATAAAAAGAGAAGAGGCGAATGGGAAAATAAGGGGAGAGGGGGGAAGAATTATATACAGAGGAAGAAGTAGGGAATATGAGAAGAAGACCACAGAGCAAAAGGAGAGAAAAAGAAGCACAGGGTGGTAAAGGAGAGAATTCCCCCAGGCCAGGAGGCAGAAGAGATCAAGTTGGGAGTCCTAGGCTGGATGGGTGCAAGGTCGGGAGAGCGTAGGACCATTACGGACCCCATACTTTAATAAATTTAGCATGGGAGTCCTGGAGGATACTAGTCATCTTCTCACTGATCATGAGAGTCGTTAGAATGCTCTTCACTTCCAAGAACAAGACCACCGACCTCCTCCATGCCCTAGCAATTGTTCATTTGGCTGCAATGAATAAATAGGTGGCCTATCAATTTCTGTTGATAGGTAAAAAGGCCTGTGATTGGACAGTGGAGCAACACCAGTTTGGTGTCTTTGCGAATGGGCACATGAAAAAACGTAAACAGAAGGCCGAAAACCCTCAACCAAAATCCCACCAGGCGAGGGCAAGACCACCATATATGAAGTTTGTCTCCTCACTGGCCACAACCACAGAAACATCGATCACTGTGAGTTGGGTTGGATCTCGCAATACGGGCCGGGACCCAATACCAGCGCAATAACACCTTACAGGCTGCTTCCAGAGTAATCGTATTAAAGGAGCATTTAGCAATGCTGGACCAGGCTTTCCTCCAATCCACCAAGTCAATGGGGGACAGGTCATTTTCCCACTTACGGATATAGGATAAGGAGTCTAGGGTACTGCTAGAGTTGAGGGAAGAATAAATGAAGGATATAGTACCAGGGGCTCCAAGAGAATGTATATAGGAGTGCTCAAAGGCTGTTTCCTGGTATAGGAAGGTGTCATGGCACGATAGGGAGGTTATCCAGTAACGCAGTTGAAGATATCGAAAAAAATTCTGATGAGGGGGCCTCGTGGGTCTCTTGAAGTGAAGCCCACAAGGGGAAGGTGCGGGATCCCAAAAACTATCGAACCTGGGAGAACCCGTGGACAGGCCACCATGAAAAGACATGTGGCTGTTCTAAGCCGGGAGGAAACATGGGATTGTTCTAGAGAGGGAGGAGCAGAAGGAAGCGATCGATAAGCCCACCGGAATACCGGACTGAGTCCCAAAGTTTCAGGCTATGGGCCATCAGAGGAAAAGCTGAGGGCGGACGCAGCTTAGGTGGGAGCCATAGCAGGGCGGAGATAGGGACCGGCGCACAGTTGGGGATCTCCAAAAGAACCCAGAGCGGAATGTCAGAGGTTGACTGGAGCATAGCGAGTTGGGAGATTTGCACCGCTTAATAGTATTTTGTGATATTTGGGAAGTCCACCTCTCAAACTATGGGTATAAAGGGTGAGACAGGAAACCCTGGGGTGCTTGTAGGCTCGAATAAAGGAGAAAAGCCTATTCTGGAGAAGATGCAAATAAAACACAGGGACCCGAACTGGCAGAGTTCAGAAAAGGTATAAAAAGCTTCGGAAGGATGGTCATCTTCACAGCATGAATACGGCCAATCCAAGAAATGGTGGGAAAACGCCAGGAAGTCATAAGCGTCGTAACAGAGCACAATAAAGGGTAGAAATTGATGGAGAAGAGAGAGGAATAGGAGGGAGTCAGCTTATTACCCAGGTAGTCTAGAGTCGAGCCGGCCCAGCGATATGGGAAGGCAGATTGGAGTTGCAAGACCAGAGAATGTGGAAGGTAAATATTCAGAACGGTGGATTTGCGTGGATTGATCTGGAGCCCCAAGATAGTAGCAAAACGGTTTAAGAGAGATTGTAGGGTGGGTAGAGAAACTATGGGATTAGTAAGAGTCAAGAGAGCATCGTCTGCAAACATACTGACCTTATAACTCTCACCCGTGTATGAGATTCCTGTAATGTTGGGGTCAGCTCTAAGGGTCATAGCCAACGGTTTAAGGGCTAGTATAAAAAGAACAGAAGAAAGGGGGCAACCCTGCCGTGTTCCCCTAAGGATAGGAAAGGAGGGTGATAAACTGCCTGCATAGCGGACAGCAGCCGAGGGGGAGGAGTAGAGTGTAGCCAGCCAGGAAAGGATCGAGTCTCCAAAACCCCACCGTTGAAGCAAATATTGTAAATAGTCCCGCGATAGGGAGTCAAAAGCTTTTTATATGTCCAGCAAGAGGGGAAATCCCAGAATTTTGCGTTGGTGCAACAAGGTGATCAAATGGACCACCTTTTCGGATATTGTCTCCCGCCTGGCGACCCGGAACAAAGCCAACCTGGTCTCTGTGGATCAGGAAACTTATATATTTATTAATGCGACAGCTCAGGATCTGGCCCCGGAATTTCATGTCCTCATTCAGCAAAGAAATGTGGCTAAAGGCCTGGGGTTCATGGACGTCCTCACCGGTCTTAGGAATTATAGAAATGTGAGATGTGAGCTAGCAAGGAGACAAGAGCAGGCTGTGCTCCCTGTTTCATGGTATTGAAGTAGGCCGCCAGGTGGGGGAGCAAGAGAGAAGAGAACTTACAGTAGTACAGGCTGGAGAAGCCGTCTGGGCCTGGAGCCTTTGAGAGCCGGATGCCATTGATTGGGCTATATCAGCTTCGGAAATGTCTGCGTTGAGGGTTGCGTGCGCCGCAGAGGAGAGGGGAGGGAGATGAAGGTTGCGAAAGTAAGCTTCTGCCAGGTCAAGAGGGAACGGAGAAGGCTTACTGTATAAAGCAGTTAAGAAGTCGGCAAAGGCCGCAGAGACTTTGTTTGGGTCGGCAGTAATCTCTCCTCCAGCAGAGCGGAGGCATATATGCTTGTGGGCCCGACCTGTAACGTTAAGTTTTCTGGCAAACATGGCGCCTGGCTTGTTTGCGCAAGTGAAAAATTTATGTTTGGCCCAGCGTAGGGCCTTCTCAGCTCTGTCGGAGGACAGCAGATCTAATTCTGTGGCAATAGTGTCACGAGTCTTCTCATTGGCAGATGTGGGATTGGACTTCCATAATGCATCGACAGCTGTCAGGCAAGTTGTAAGCTCTTGGGTCCTCTTCTCTCTCTCTCTCTCCCATTTGTGGGAGGACACCAACTGTATACAGTGGCCCCTTATGGTAGCTTTGTGGGCCTCCTACAGAGAGATCGCAGACATTACCAAACTCACATTGTCTGAGAAGAAAGATTGAAGACGGGTGTGGAGCTCAAGAAACACGTCTTGAAACGTAAGGAGCGAGGCATTGAGCCTCCATTGATAGGTCGGCCTGATAAGGTCAGAAAGACTGATCAAGAAGATGATAGGGTCGTGATCTGACCATAGAGAGGCAGGGATCGTTATTTTGTGTATATTGGAAATTTAGCGCAAGGGGATAAGGACATGATCGATCCTACAAAAGCTGTCGTGTGGGTTGGAATGAAAAGTGAAATTGTACTCACGAGGGTGAAGTTCCCTCCATGCATCTACGAAACCATAGGTAGAGGCGTTGGGAGGGGGGGCTGACGGGGGCTGGAGCACCGAGTGTTCCCCTCAAAAAGCCCCGGGTCTCAAAATCCCTAAATGCATTATTAGCACCGAGCCGTGGCAACAGGGAACGATCTCTCGCCAGCGCGGCCAAGTAACATACAAAAAGTCCCGCCTCCCAAACCTGGCTCCTATGACGGAGGTCACATTCGTCCAATGCTGAGGCCTGCCAGATTTTACATGCGATTATCACTAGTGACTGTTATAGCCGCTATCAATAACCACTGTGTTCTCCTGGTGGGGTCAGCTTCCCCCGCCAGGTGTACACAATGGCTGAGCATGGGGGATTCCCCTGTCAACACTGTTTGTGTTAATTGGAGAATCAAGTGAAATAAATTTGCTCTGTCTATGGCCGCCTTAGGTCACAGACTTGAGGACCCAGGTCATATGCCCCAGGTGCTAAGGTCTAGTGACACCCATACTTCAGATTTTTCTGAATAGACCCAGTCACCATGACTAAATACAATATTATCAAGGTAATAATTACTATAATGGCAAAAGTATCAGTAAAATTACTATTACCACAAACTTTTTAGCAATAAAAGCTTTGGCGCCTATTTACAATGCACTAAATTGTCAGCACAATAAAGGCTGCGTGATGGTTGAAGTGACTCACTCAGTTTAGTGAACTGGTGATGTCTGAACAAATATTTAAGTGTAGCACTAACTCTCGGTGGAGCTGCTGTTTTAAGCGGGCTTGTTACCTTCACTCTCCTTCCCTCTGTTTCACCGGCACCGGGTCTAGGGTTCCGTTGAGTTTACCTCTGGATGACACACGCACCAACACTTGAGTATGTTTTCAATGCTTTATTAAACCATCAACAAAGGAAGTAGCAGGAAAGAGGCAGAAGGAGAACTGCGGAGGAAAACTCAAATACCTTTTTAGTAAGATTCTTGACAAATGTCCTTGGGGTTGGATGTTTCAGTAGAATGCACTCCCTTGGTGGAACACACTCCTTGCACGCCTGGATAGGCCTCTCTCACTAGCCTAGGAGCCAGTACGTAGCACGAACAAAAGTCTCTGCCACAGACTTTTTTAGGATGAACCCATACAATCCTCTGCCACAGGATGTATTGGTTTTTTGTGGTGAATGTCAGTCACAGTGCTTGAACCTTAAGCCAACCCGGCAACACTATGCTGTATAATCACTTTAGGATACGTCCTCCAACCGAGTCACCAGGCCCCTCTCCAGACCAGCACGTTGCATGATCCTTCCATGATGGGTCCTCCCCTGGGATCTCCTCGGCTGTCCAGCTTCTTCCCTCTGGATAGACAGCTCAGGACCATTCCTCGGCCGCTGTGGTAGGCCCCAGACAAGCTTCTGGGCCCACCCCAGCGCCGCATGCAACGTGGGCCTCCGGAACAGAGGCCCACGAGATAGCTCTCTAACGCATACCTGTCGGCCAGGAGGGCCAGCAGGTGGCTGTAAAACGAACCCCAAAATATGGCGTCTGTCCCATAAATACCCTCGCTCAGAATGCAACTCGGAGGACCACCTCCACCGAGTTGTCTCCAGGACAGAAGAGCATCCACACGCTTCTATAAATGCTGTGCATTTATACAGCTGGGTGGTGAGCAGTACCTCGCTGTCTGGGGCATGGTAGGGTGTTGAAGGGCCTTCAAGGAACAGTTCTCCTTGGCTAATCCTACTGACCCCTCACCCTCTGTTCTAGTTTCCTCTGGTAAAAATCCTGTATTTAAATTATTTCTTAGTCCTCCCACACTTTCCTTCAGAGCCTAAACATTAATCAGCATTTCCTTTATGTCTTTGGGCATCCTATACATTTACAGGAAAGTATATAAAAAAAAAAATCTAAAGTATCTAAAAAATGTTCAAGTGTCAGCTGTCATTTGCATGCTGGTCCAGATCTCCTTTTAGGGGGACTTGCAGCACTCCCTAGTTCCCCATCATAAAGCTTATTGTTATGCTTCTTAGTGTCCATTAACAAGACATTAATTGCTGAAATTTAAAAGTATATGGGTGATAACAGCGCTGACGGAATGGTATAACACAATGTAACACACTAGGCAATATGAAAAATTGCGCTGGGTGCTCCAGACATATAAATATACATGAACGTAACAAAATTAAGGTGCTGAAAAAGATACACAATATGGAAAAAATCTTGCAAAAATGTGCTGGGTATTTCCAAATGTTACTGGATCGGTGCTTCTGACAACATGATTGTCAGGTCACCTGAGGCTAGGTGACAGATGCACACCGTTGGGATCAGGGGTGCACCGCACGGTAATAGATCCTACGGCCAGTGGTGTATTTAGGTTTTGTGCTGCCCTAGGCCTCACTAAACTTGGGCACCCCCTAATTTAAATATGACCCACCCCTTCCTGTCAAGGCCACACCCCTTCCTTTTTAAGACCCGCCCTGTCATCTTCATCTGAGGAAGACAGAGGGATGTCGGGGGAGGAGGACAGAGAGGGTTGTTGTGGTGGTCAATAAGGCCTAGAGAATAGCAGGTTAGGCACGGCTCAGTCTGTAGGAACAGTAATGGATAATGGCCAATAGGCCCTCTTACCAGACCCAGCGAAACCGCAACAGTGATCCTGTGGCTCTCTCTCTGGTGGTGTGGGTACAGCGTGGCTCCCTCTCTGGTGGTACGGGTACAGCGTTGCTCCCTCTCTGGTGGTGCGGGTACAGCGTGGCCCCCTCTCTGGTTGTGCAGGTACAGCGTGGCTCCCTCTCTGGTGGTGCGGGTACAGCGTGGCTCCCTCTCTGGTGGTGCGGGTACCTTGTCGGCCTAGGCCTAAATACAGCACTGCCTACGGCTAACTGCTGGGTTTCTTTGTACTAGGCATTAACAGGGAAAGGAGGCTAGCCTCCTTTCCCTGTTGATTTTAGTAAGGAAAAAAGAAGCGTCAGCCGGAGCTAGAGGACCATCTGGCGTGAGCCGTGACTGTGCTTTTTTCGCTTTGAAGTGCCTGCTCTTTTTGTGCATATCGTAGATGTCAGTGTTACAATGTTGCAGTAATAAAGGAATTTTTGTTTTTAATACGGACTGCACTATAAAGCCCTCTTTTTTACTTCCATGATTCACTCTTTGCAAATCCCTATCCCTACTCGCCAACGTGAGTCCCACAGAGCATAGCAGAGCCTGGATTTATCGGTAGAGGAGAGGATCCAGACACATGTTTAAAACTGCCGCCCCTGCCTGAGAGTTCCCTCCTGTCTGTGCTCATTAGACCTCCGTAACAGAGGTCTTACCATTCTGGTAAGCGGCCATCTGGCATTCTTATTATTCCTTGGCTATCGTGTGGGACCATACTAAGAAAAGGATTCATTGGGGCATTTTATCTTTATATCTACTTTCAAAGGACTATACTGAATGCTTCATAGATTTCTTCCTGGGCTTTTTTTTAGCCTTTTTTTTTTAGCACAGGCTCAATTTATATATGTTGATGGACATTTATTTTGCCGTTTTTTGCTGATTTTTGTTCTCATTTGGTTGAGTTGTTTTAAAGGTGCATATATAGCACATGTATTGCACTTATTTGTGTCTTTTTGCACACATTGGTACCCCTTTTTGGTCGCGAATCTATTTCCACTATACACATATTTTTAAAGCTGAATATTCCAGTTTTTTTTGTAGATTGCAGCACCATCATTTTTTTTAACATTTTTTATTAGCATTATTTTGTATTTAATTTTTATATTTAGATTTTCATTAGTATATTTCGGGGATAGCGCAGATTACCCACGTTACACATTTCACTGCACTGGAAAATCTCTCGAACAAAAATGGGAACCAAGGCAGGGGCAGAAGTGAGACCAGGAAGAGGAACAAAATGAGCCATCTTGGAGAACTGATTGATTACCACCCAAATGGCCTTATTATTCTCCAACAGTGGAAGATCGGTGATAAAATCCATGGCGATGTGAGACCGGGGAACCTTAGGAATGGGCAAGGGCATGAGAAGACCAGCAGGGGCTTGTGTGGAAGATTTAGACTGAGCACAGACATGACAAGCCTTAACGCAATCTTTAACATCCGAGCGGAGATTAGGCCACCAGTAGTGACGACTGATGAAGGATGAGGAACCCAGCATGACCTGCCACCTTGGAATCATGTCCCGAATGAAGGATCTTAGCTCTTAGCTCCATGGGAACAAAGGTCTTGCCAGGAGGAATTTTTGATTCCAGGGTGGTAGAATGGGCAACAATGCATGAGGTCGGAATGATCGGCTCAGGATCAGGGGTGGACTCCAGGTCCAAAGTGTCAAATGATCTAGAGAACGCATCAGCCCGACCGTTGCAGGAACCAGGTTTGTACGTAATTGTGAATTTAAAATGGGAAAAGAAGAGACTCCACCTGGCCTGTCTGGGGTTCAGACGTTTAGCATTCTGTAGGTAATGTGAATTCTTGTGATCGGTAAAGATCGTTATGGAGTCAGGGGAACCCTCCAAGAGATGACGCCACTCCTCCAATGCCAATTTATTGCAAGAAGTTCCCGATCACCAATGGCATAATTTCTCTCTGCCTGAGAAAATTTTTTGGAGAAGAACGCACATGGTTTTTTTTCATAAGAAAACAAGAACGCACATGGTTGACGTCTCTTTTCAAAGAACTGAAGAAGCACAGCTCCCACCCCCATCGAAGAAGCGTCTACTTCAATAAAAAAATGGGTCCCCAGGATTTGGTCTCCTCAAGAGAGGTTCAGAAATAAAGGTCTGTTTCAGATCGTGAAATGCAGAGACAGCCTCAGGAGGCCAGTCTTTGGCATTCGCACCCTTCTTGGTCAAAGCTATAATAGGCGTGGCAATGGAAGAATAATTCCTTATGAACTGCCTATAATAATTTGTGATACCAAGAAAGCGCTGTGTGGCCTTGAGGCTAGCAGGAATGGGCCAGCTGATAATGGCTGAGACCTTTCCGGGATCCATTCAAAGACCCAAACTAGAAACAAAACATCCCAGAAACAGGACCTCAGAACATTCAAAGTAACATTTCTCCAGCTTAGCATAGAGATTATTCTCTCTAAGGCGCTGAAGTACGGTGCAGACATGGTTTCTGTGAGCAAGCAGATTTTCGGAAAAGATGAGAATGCCATCCAGATAGATGACAACAACAAACTTGTACAGTAGATCCCTGAAGATTTCATTGGCAAAGTTCTGGAACACAGCTGGAGCATTACACAAACCAAAAGGCATAACCAGGTATTCATAATGCCCGTCCCTAGTGTTAAACGCAGTCTTTCATTCATCACCTTCCCATATTTGAATGAGATTGTATGCACCTCTGAGATCCAACTTGGTGAAAATGGAAGCCCCCTTCAACCTGTAGAATAGGTCAGATATTAGAGGTAAGGGGTATCGGTTTTTGATAGTCACTGGGTTTAAACCTCGATAGTCGATGCAGGGTCTGAGGGTACCATCCTTTTTGGCAATGAAAAAGAACCCTGCTCCTGCAGGCGACGAGGATTTCCGGATGAAACCTCTCTCCAGATTCTCGGCGACATACTCAGATATGGCCTGGGTCTCTGGAATGGACAGAGGGTAGGTACGACCCCTGGACAGAGTTGCTCCAGGGACAAGGTCAATAGCACAGTCAAAAGATCTGTGGGGAGGAAGCACCTCAGCATCCCGGTAATCGCTGTATGTCGTGGGAAGATCAGAAGATACGGATGTGGTAGCAATGGGAAGTCTCTCCTTGGGGGCCACCTTGAGAAGACAAGACGAGAAAGACAAAGGACCCCAAGCCAGGATCTGGCCAGAGACTCAGTCCACATGTGGAGAGTGGAGCTGTAGCCAAAGAAGGCCCAATAAAATGGGGTAGAGGCCTTGGGTAGAATGAGGAAGGAAATCCACTCCTGGTGGAGTATCCCTACCGACATCCTAGTAGGTAGCATCTGGAAATGGATAGGGCCCCCTGGGAGCACAGTGCCATCAATTGCCGAGACTACCAGTGGTGTAGTGAGGGGAGAAAGGGTAAGCTTCATAGAAGAAGCAGTTCTCATGTCCATAAAATTGCCAGCAGCCCCGAAGTCCAGATATGCTAGGACCCATTGGGGAGAAGTGCCTACATGGAGGAACACCGGAAGAAGAAGCTGAGAAGGTGATGTTTCTGGGTCCAATACTCCACCTTTTAAATGTATTAGACCCGAGCATTTCCCGGACGAAGCGAGCAGGAGTCACGAAAATGACCCTTGCACCCACAATAAAGACACAAGCCCAGAGTTCTGCATCTAGCACGTTCTCCAGGGATTAGTCTGGTCTGGCCCAGCTGCATATGTTCCTCAGCAGACAGAGTATGCTCCACAGGGTTACGGGGGAAGAGTTCAGGCTGACTAAGACCTAGGGAGTGCTGGCGTCTTTTTTATAGGGACCTCTCCTGGAAACAAATGTCAATCTGATTGCATAAGGAAATGACATCGTCCAGACCGGCGGGGATGGCTTTTCCTGCTAATTCGTCCTTCACTTGGTCAGAGAGGCCATGTAAAAAGGTTGCGACCAGGGCCTCATTGTTCCAGCTCAATTCAGCTGTGAGGATATGGAACTGAAGCGCATATTGTCCCACTGAACAAGATACTTGGCGAAGGCATAAAAGGGCACTAGCCGCTGAAGAAACCCGAGCTGGCTCCTCGAAGATATTACAAAAGAGTTTCAAGAAGTCAGACAGGCTGTATACCTCCGGATCAATTTTCTCCCACAGGGGGGCAGCCCAGGCTTCACCGGAGAGGAGGGAAATGATATAGGCTACCTTAGCCCAATCAGACAGAAAGTTTTGAGGCTGGAGCTCAAAATGAATGGTGCTTTTGCTGAGGAAACCCCTGCAGGCCTTGGAGGCCCCAAAGAAACAGGACGGAGCTGGCAGTAATAATGATTGTGTGGCTACGACTGGTGCGATAGGTGCAGCTGCTGATTGTACTTGAGGCTGCAGGTTCGGGGTTCCCAAGGAGGCCTGGAGCTGCTCAAAGTGGGAAGCCAGATCTTAAAGCAATCGCATCACCTGAGTCTGATTAGATTCCTGGGTCTTGAGTCTGCGAACTATGCCCTGCAATGGATCGGCTGCAGGAAGCGGCACATCAGCCGGGTCCATGGCTAATCAAACTGTCAGGTCAGCTGAGGCTAGGTGACAGATGCACACTGTTGGGATCAGGGGTGCACCGCAAGGTAGTGGACCCTACGGCTAACTGCTGCAGATGGGAGTCAGGGTGGTAAGGAAGGCAGGGCCGCAAGAACACCAACACGGATCCCACCGGGGTTAGAGCGTAAGATTCCCTAGGGCGCGGAATCTAAGAGCCAGCAGGTGTTCACCAGAGCCTCTAGTGGTGAGGATGGACTGGGCTGCAACTGGCTCCAGGTCGCCACCCCCACGGTCCCCTAGCTCATGCCCACAGTAGGCAACAGGAGGATAGGGATAGTAAGGGAATAAGCCAAGGTCGGGGCCACAAGCAGACAAGGACAACAGAGACACGCCAAAGGTTCAGGGTCACAGGCAAACAGGAATAGTCGGGGACACACCAAAAAGTCAGGGTCACGAGCAGACAGGAATAGTTGAGAACACACCAAGGTCGGTAACAGAAAACAAACGTAGAGCACACGGCAAGCAAGAAACAGGAAGCCAAACACACAAAGGTTGATCAGCAGGGCTGGCCTGCAGTGCACAGGTTAATATAGACTTCTCTGAGCTGAGGTGGAGCCATGCTGGAGGAGAGAGTATAAAAGCAGTCAGGTGAGAGTCAGCTGGTCTCTAGAGATGAACACATGGTGATAGGTAAGCTGACAGACAAACTCTATTGCATAACCATGACAATGATCTCCACTCTTGCGCCCCTACTCACCAAAGTTCATGGACCCTCAGCTTTGCAGTCCAGGGGTAAAACAGGCTTAGGGGTGCAGAAAGGCATGGAATAAAGATCCAAATTTCCAAAAGGTATTCTCAGGGGGATCCAGGATTTTCAATTATATTGAGGAAAAAGAGACAAAAAACATCCATGTGAAGTACTGCCATTTATGAAATACACTGCGCTGTTAACTTGTGTCACTCACGAGACAGTAAATAAAAACAAGCATCAGCGTGTTTCCGGGTTCGCGCTAGCAGGATGCATTCCACAGAAAGTAGCGTCACTGGTTTAGTATCCCGGAAATTACGTTGACGCGTTTCGCCCCTCCTCCAGGGCGTCATCAAGGACATCACTTCCAGTATTGTGAATGGAATTTATATATGCTCAAGGTCGTCCTTCCACAACCAATTAGCCAATGATATGAATAGGAACCATCTGGTGTAATGAAACACCTACTTCCCTCAAGCACACATCACTTCTTGTTATGACAAATCGTAACAAACTTTAATAACAAATAACAATTTGAACATAGTGAAAGACATTGTGAAATATACAATATAAAAATATAAAAATATGACTAATTCATAAGATATTTCATTGGTATAATTCAGAACAAGATGTATAATAAAGAAATGGTACCTGCATCCTTGCAAGTGTAGATGTTAATTCATTGTACACTAACATACAGCAACACCATGCACTTAAAGCAGTTAAGTGGGCTTTGGATGGGACCAACATTAAGCCCAAACAAAAAGATTTTTTATTGGAATCCTTGGAATTAGCAATGAGCCACAATTTCTTCTGGCATGAGAAGAAATGTTATAGACGAAAAAAAAGAGGAGTGGCCATGGGGGCAAAATATGCCCCATCAGTAGCAAACCTTTTCATGAGTTGGTGGGAGTCTCAAGCCATTTAGAGAAAAAATATACCACATTTGAGTTTTTATAAGTGGTATAATGATGACATTTTTATTATTTGGGCAGGATCAAAAGAGTCTTTTTTGAATCAAATTGGTACCAATCCGTATGGTTTCTCTTTTTTAGAGGTTTCTAGCCAAGATTCAGTTAATTTCTTGGATCTGGCTATAATTAAGGAGAATGGCAAATTGTACACTCAAACTTTCTTTAAAGAAGTAGATTGGAATGGATATATACCGCTTGGCAGTTGCCATCATCCATGATGGCTAAGCGGTATACCGAAAAGCCAGATGCTTAGAGTAAGGAAAAACTGTAAAAAGATTGAAGATTATGATATACAGTCCCAATGAGGCTGCATTTGGTGGACACTGCATTGATGAGGCTGCATTTGGTGGGCACTGCACTGACGAGGCTGCATTTGGTGGGCACGGCCCTGATGAGGCTGCATTTGGTAGGTACTGCACCGGTAGGCTGCATTTGGTGGGCACTGCACTGATTAGGCTGCATTTGGTGGACACTGCATTGATGAGGCAGCATTTGGTGAGCACTGCACTGGCAAGATTGCATTTGGTGGGCACTGTACTGATGAGGATGCATTTGGTGGACACTGCACTGGTAGGCTTCATGTGCGTGCATTTGTCTACCTGTGTGTTAATTTTGGATTATATGCGTGTGTCTGCAAGTGTGAATTGGAATTCTGTGTGTGTTTGAGTGTCTGCCAGTGTGTTCATTTAGGATTATATGATTATATGTGTATCTGTCAGTGTGTTAATTTTGGATTAAGTGTGTGTGTGTGTCTGCCAGTCTGTTAATTTGGGATTTTGTGGGTATTTGTGTGTCTGCAAGTGTGTTAGTTTGGGATTGTGCGGGTGTCATTGTGTTCATTTGTGATTGTGTGTGTTTGTCTATCAGTATATATGTGTGTGTGTATGTGTGTGTATCTGTCATTGCAGCATGCGCACATACAATGATATTGCACGCAAACAAAAATCATCACAAACACACACACAGAAATCATCACAAACACATACTGACATTACACACACATAGAAACCATGACACCCAAACAATAGAAATTACTTTCTAGAGACAGGGGTACTTAGGAAATTTTTTTAGACCTGTAGGTATGGTTGCCACCTTTTCTTCAAGCCAAACTCGAACACTTTAGCGGCCTGGGACACCTATGGGTGCTCCAAGGAGAGTAGCAATGCAGTGCACATAGTCTGCCCCAGTGAACAGTGGGTGTGGCCAAATTGATCTTGCTTACATCATCGCCCTGCCCCCCAGTGATGCCAGACCTGCCCCCAGACAGCTTTCCGCAGCTGTCTGGCGGCAACAAATTTGTGTGTGACTATCTGGGTTACTTGGGGAGCCACAGCCTGGTCTAAATAGTGTGTCCAGATTTCAGTCCGCCTGAAACCCGGACACAAGATTCAAAACCCGGACTGTCCGGGTGAATCCTGTAGGGGTACTTCACCATAGAAGAAACACTGCTCTGGTCTATACAGTGTAAATGAGTGGTTTGTTTGTGTGCCTGTTACTCTATGAGGATGCAGCGAATGTACAAACAGACCTGCAAGTCCTAATTTGCACACCTGCACCCACATGTCTGTCAAATTGGGACCTGTGGCTAGTTGTACAGTTACTTATAGCATAACATAGGCTGCACACAGTTCCAGTCACATTAAAAACAATAATTCACACTGTACAAGACACAGCACCCATGTGAATGAGCCCCAAAACCTCATTTACACAGAGCTTTATTTATTAACTCAATACAGTTTTATGTCTTAGATTTAGCAGGAATTTTGTAAGTTATGCTTTGTTTGTGTCTGCTAATAATGATTTTACTGTATTTTTAGCCAAAATATTGCTTTGATATTTTGATATTTGGAGGGGGGTGCTTTCGGGTTGGATGTATGGGGCCCCATGGTTTCTAACAGCAGCGCTGCCCGCTACCCCACCATAAAGGCATAACAATTTTTGTATGTGACACGTTGTGGCAGAGCCTGACGTGTAGAGGAAAGCCTCTAATAGAGCCCCGGCTCTGAGACCATTGTTGTTTCGACAGTGACCACGAGAGCGTGGCCCGGTGTGAGTGCCTGTAAGATGTTCCATCACCTGGTGCATCGCCAGGAGCAGGTCAGATCACTGAAACAGCAGATGGCAGCAGACCCCAGATTGGTAACACTCAGCAGGTGGAGAACCAACAGGGACCGGGTAGCATGCAGAGCAGAGCTGGAGAGTAACTGGATGCAAGCCAGGTCTGCAACAGACAGTCAAATGCAGGCATAGACGACAGGCAGAGAATGGTCAGGGTACAAGCAAGGGTCAGCATAGTAGAATCAGGTAGTTGACAGAGTAAATCCAGAGACAGGCCAAGGTCAGGGCAGGAAGCATTCAAGCAAGGTCAAAGCAAGCCAGGTCAATAACAGGAGTCAATACAGGAACAAATGCAGGAACAAAGTTAATAGCTGCAGATCAGACAGAACTGGCTAATAGTGTCATTGGCACCGACATTAGCACGTTTTTCAAAGGCGCACAGTTGTGCGGAGGCAAACGGGCACCCGCACATCTGTGCCTAAACACCCGAGGACGTCTAGAAGCTTCAAGCTAGACTAGTGCCAGTGCTTTCCTGACATTATGGCTCTTTTCACTATAACCAGTCACCCTTTAGGCTGGGTTCACACTTAAAACGGATGCGGCTGACAGCAGGGGTCTGGAGCGTTCCTGTTGTCCGTTTCAGGGACAAATCAGGCCTGAATTTTTGCCTGAATTCGGACCTGAAACAGAGCTAAAAATGCACAGGACTCCTGTGTAGTTTGTGTGTAGTTGCAAAGATGTGTGAACCGGCTCCATTGAGGGTCAGTTACAATCTCCTGTCATGCGAATTGGATGTAGGTAAACACATCCAATTCGCATATGTGTGAACCCAGCCCGACGGCCCATTTACACTGCTATATTTTAACGCATATGTTAAAAAGTGGTAAGACACATGTTCAACTTCCCCATAATAAAAATAGCCTCTGCTCCCATCTCATCACTGCAGTGCAATGCCTGTTGAAAAATACTGTACATGTCTTTACTCTGTGTATTAGTGTGTTAGGAAGCCCATAGATGTTGTTGGCAGTGCATTAAAAAGCATATAACAAATTCAAAAACACCATGAAAACGCATAAAGAACAAAGAAAATGAGGGTCAACAACCCTACCTAACACAACAAAATAACGCACCTCTATGCACAAGCCTAGATCTAAATTGATGATAATAAAAGCAACACTAATGTTTATCATGAAGATGTTTTTGATTACGTTACTGCAATAGTTCTGTGTCAGCTTTGATAGGTGAAAATATGCCATGTACTTTTTGGATATAAAATGTAAAAAAATAGTTAAGATATGGCTACATTTTAAATGCACCTTTTTTGTCTTGCATTTTTTCAGTTATTACAATGTGGTGTCATCAGCATTTATCTAAAAAAGGTGCTGCTAGATTGTGTATGTTTTATGAAGTATAATATAATATGGTATAAATTAATGAGGTGTGGAACTATAACACTAATCCCATTTTTAGAGAGTCTCCAACTAGACCTGAATAAATTAATCAAGTCAGTGTAAAGGTGGTGGAATGTCTCATTTAATACCTTGAGATGCAGAAGTTATCTAGTCAGTTGGGATGTGCTTAAGGAATTTCGCCCGTATATAATCATGGTCTTTTTAGATCTTAAAGCGAGTTGAGTTCCACCCAAAAATTGAACTTCTGCTTTAAGTGATGGTGACCCCCTGACATGCCATATTTGGCGTGTCATTTTTTTTGGAGGGGGGGGGAGCAGATACCTTTTTAGAGGCACCCAGCTCCAACTTCCCCCCAGGACTCTGCAGCGCTGGAAGTAAGTTCACCTCTTCCCCCTCCCTCCGTGCAATCTTCTGGGACACGTCACAGGTCCCAGAAGATTGCCCGGCCAATCACAGTGCGGCTTGCGCAAGCGCAGTGCGTGCCTGGCTGTGAAGTCAGAATGCCGGTGCCGCAGAGAGGAGCGGGGCTTCGTTCGCCCGCATCGCTGGACCCTGGGACAGGTGAGTGTCAGATTATTAAAAGTCAGCAGCTACACTTTTTATAGCTGCTGACTTTTATATGGGTGGAACTCCACTTTAATGATAAAATAAATTACATTAGAGGGTCAGGCCATTCAAAACTGTTATTTCAGTTTTTGATTGATGCTGAATATTCAACGTGGACCTTGCATCAGATAGATTTATTTCATATTAAAACCCTAAGTAAACCCTAAGCTTGAACTTCTCTCATTTGCTCCATTTTGGTCCTTTAAATATACTATTAAAAGTGTTTTGCTATTTGTTTGATTCATGTAGAAAGATGCCTGTAGATCCTGCCACAAATCTTGTAAGCTGATACTTCCTGTGCTCTCCACCTATGCTGTTATCAGTTTGCATTGTTCTCTCTGTGAAGTTATCCCCCCCCCTGTGTTCTGGCGATGAATAGAGGGGAAATTGCTCTGTAGTCTTGACATGAAAATGCACCACTCATGTAAAAAAACACAAATAAAAATTCAAACATTAACATAAATAAATAAGGGGCGTGGCTTAGCTATGGAAGCGTGAGAACGCGTCACCGGGAGCTCTGCACTAGAACGGGCCGCGAATCACCCGTAGCACCGAGCAGCCAAGCCATCCTCACATGCCAGGGGGCCGCAAACACCCACCGGCCACCGAGGAACGGAGGGGACCTGAAATATCCCACTATTTTTTACGGCAGCAACAGCTTCCCTCACCGGCCGGACGGAGCAAGATGGCGCTGCCACGAGTCAGTACAGCGAGCGCTGCAGCCACAAGTAAGAAGGGCACACAGGCAACAACCTCCACTGCGGAGGAAGACTTTCCCCCTCTACTGCACAGGGCACCCTCTCCTATACGGTCCCCGGCTCTCATGCCCACTGACATTCCGTTGCCATCAGACAACACAGGGGACCTAAGCGGCCTAGTTGAAGGCTCGCTGCGGGACATAGTATCAGGCCTGCCCACTAAACAGGACTTGAACGCAATGGCCAAATCTATTGTCAATGCCCTCACTAGAGAACTGCATGATCTTAAGCAGCAAGTGGACACTGTAGAGGAGAGGGTTACCACTATTGAGGCCTCCCAAACGACTACCGAAGCCCGCATCACTACACTGGAGACAGATTACAAGGCCTTCCGCCGCCATCTTGTCGATGTACAGTTGCGACTGGACGATGGTGAAAACAGGAGCAGACGGAACAATTTGCGCCTCAGAGGGATCCCGGAGGCTACTATGGGCCCTGACCTCCGGTCTATGGTCATTGCCATTTTAAACCAGGTCCTAGGCAAACCACTGACCGCTGACCTGGAACTTGACAGGGTACATCACATCCCAGGCCCCAGAGCCTCCTCATCCGTGCAGCGGCCACCATCTGATCTGGATTTTCCCCGAGATGTTTTATGCAAGGTACACTTTTTTACAACCAAGGAGGACATCCTACGCCTAGCATGGGAAAGGGGCCCGATAGATTTCGACGGGGCCTCCATCCGGATTTTCCCAGACATCTCAAGACAAACACGTGTCATGCGTGCGTTGATACGACCCTTGTTAGAGGTAATCCGTGAGGCTGATGCCACCTACCGATGGGGTCACCCCTTCCATCTTATAGTCAAGAAGCAAGGAGCAGAATTCTACCTCCGCGCACCAGACCAACTTCCTGCCTTATTCCATTTCATTGCCAGACCTGTAATTGATGTGCCCAATTGGCTCGACTACTTGCTCTCCCAGGACACACAAGGCCCAGCTCCCTCTAGACAACAGAGGACAGGCGTTCCAGATCGCGCCCGCCAAACCGAGAAGCCGTGAGAAGGCATCCGACCTCCGCCGAGGACTAAACGCTATCCAACCCTCAGAATCCCGTAAGACTTTCAGCATTCAAGGCTAACGGGCGTCTTCCGCCTCCCCCCTACTTTGACGACCCACTCAGGCATAAAACTGTTGTCCCACAAGAACTTAGCCATGCTCAGGAAATCTGTTTTTATGGGTCCCTCATCACCTTTTATTATTTTGCAAGACCCGAAATAACTTTTTATATATTTTTTTCTATGGGGTATTTTTTCTGCGGGGACTTTTTCCTTTGTTGCTCTGGTTTATAACTGGGTTTTGCTGGGGGGGGGGGGGGGGGGGGACGCACTATGTACAATGTTATTTGTGGGTCATGATGGGTACCATGCACTATCTCCATCTGTATCCCACTTGAGTAGTGTTGTGGAAGATGGGGTGCATGGGTCCACGTCTCCCTTCTGATAATGCGGCCTTGATGCACCGATAGAGAGGGGTAAGGGGGGGTCCCTACTAGGACCGGTCTAGGATAGAGGTGAGCTGCTATGGGGATCCTTCTGTCTCAAAGTTTCCTCTGCGGTGCATCAACGCCAGATGACTATAGAGTTTTAAGTTATACCATGTTACTTATGCAGGCCTGAAACATGATGGCGCATTTGGGTTTCTGCCTAGTTTTGTTTGTTCTCTCGTTTATCAGGATGGTTAATATGTCATATTCAGTTTATTTGATTCATCAGGCTCCCAACCAGTGCATCTCCTTTTCATCAAAATATTTTCTCTGTAATATTTGTTACTATAGGTTATACTAATAACCGACACTTAGCGTTCCTCGCTTTTCTGACCACCCCCATTTAGGGCGGCCTCCCGGTTGTTATACTTATTTTTCAGTATATCTGCCGGGAGTCCACAGAGTAATTCTATTACTAATTTAGTTTGTCTCCTACCCAATTCCCCTCTCCGCTCTCCCTCTCTCTAGTTTCCTCCTCTATTCCCATCTCTCCTTCTTAGCCTCTACCCCCTCATTCTTCTCCTTTTCCCGGTGCTGCTGCCCCTCGGCTAGGCGGGAACACCGGTTAGGGTTATTTGTCGCCTCTTCGCCTTGTTAGTAGCTCTTGAAGCTGTGGGTGCCACAATGGGGCTTCTAAAGGTGTCCTCCCTCAATGTACATGGCCTCAACGTCCCAGAAAAGCGTTCTCAACTCTTAGCTGACTTAAGTAGAAGCAAAACTCAAATTGCCTTTTTACAGGAAACCCATTTCCATGGTGACCATATTCCTAAACTGACCAACAATTTGTTTCCGATGGCATACCACAGTATATCCCCCATCTCCAAATCTAAGGGAGTTAGCATTTTAATGGCAAAATCTGTACCATGGACGTTTGAGGCATATAAAAATGCACTGATTACTGTAAAAATGTCACTGGCAGGGAAGAACCATTGCCATTTATACAGCGATCAGTGCTATAATAATGCACTGAATACTGTAAAAATGTCACTGGCAGGGAAGGGGTTAACACTAGGGGGTGCTCGAGGGGTTAATTGTGTTCCCTCTCTGTGTTCTAGCTGAAGGGGGGAGGGGACTGTCTAGGGGAGATGACAGATCGCTGTTCATACTTTGTATGAACAGACGATCAGTCTCTTCTCCCCTCAGAGGTTCTCGGTGTGTCACCAGTGATCGCGGGAGCCCGTCGGTCATCGCGACCACCGGGCACTCCGGTGGCAACCAGTGGGCGCGCGTGCCCCTAGTTGCCACAGGGCAAAGCGACGTTACATAACGTCGTTTCTCCCAGCCGTCACACTCAGTAAAACTGCGGCGGCTGGTCAGCAAGTGGTTAAAGATGAGCTTAAACATGGAAACTTTGAACAACCGAAAAAAAGGACATATACCCTCAAAGGAGCTGCTGTTTCACGGGTTCCCTGTTGTCGCACCTTGCCTTCACCAAACCAACTTCACAGAACTCAGTGCCTTTCATGGAGAAGCTCCCCCTGCATCTTCAAACAACACCTCAAGACACCATTCACATATTACTATGCTACAGACCACCAGGACCAAAGACCAATCTCCTTACACCACTCACTGAACTCATTTCAATGCACACCCTGAAATCCAAAAAACTTCTGGTACTTGGAGACTTCAACCTTTGGGCAAACTGTACCCAAGACCCTATTGCGACCACCTGCATCAACCAACTGGAAGAACTAGGTCTTCAACAGCTGATAAATACTCCCACGCATGTTTCAGGACACACTTTAGACCTCATCTTCGAACAGAATATGGACATCAACGTATTCGACAACACTCCACTACCATGGACGGACCACCACGCTATCAAATTTAAAATCACCACTAACACCACCCTCCAAAAACAGAAACATGCAACAACACACTGGAACAGATCTCAGAAGAGACTGCACTCTGAACTCTTCAAAACCACATTATCAAACAAAATACAATCGCTAAACTTAAACCTCTCAACCGAACAAACACTCAACTCCCTAAACAAGGCATTACTACAAACTGCAGACTCAGGAGCGCCAAAACGCAGAACACTCATCCGCAAAAAAAAACTCAAGATGGTTTAATGGCACTCTCACCCTACTCAAGCAGGAACGTAGAAGAGCTGAAAGAGCATGGAGAAGAAATCCTACCAAGGAAAACCATACAAACTACAAAATACTCACTGTGAAATACCACAAAGCAATCTTCACAGCCAAAAAAGAACATTTCTCGAATACCATCTCAACTGCCTTAAACCGGCCGTGGGAACTTTTCAAAATAGTCGCCCAGACAATGAACCCGACCTGCTTAGAGCCCCCAGCAAACGATACTCAAGAATTCTGCAATGAGTTATCAAATTTCTTCATCGACAAAATCGAAAACATCCAGAAATCAATCCAACAGAAAAAAACAACCAACCTTACCCAACCAAAGCAAAAAGAGGACATCAACACGAACATCACACAACCACCAGACTTCCTCTTGACCCCGATCACCACTGACACGACTAAAGACATTATGAGAAGCCTTCGAGACAGCACATCACCAAATGACATAATTCCCACGAAACTCCTGAAAGAATGCTCCGACATCCTGGCTCCCACTATAACACACCTCATAAATCAGTCGTTCAAAGAAGGGATTGTGCCAACCACCCTCAAGCAAGGCACCGTTAAACCCCTGCTAAAGAAACCAAATATCGACCCTAAGGACCCTAACCACCGCAGACCGATAACAAGCCTTAACACCATCTCCAAGATTATGGAGAAAGCGGTAGTACAACAGCTACAACACCACCTGGACACACATCAACTTCTGGACACTCTACAATCAGGTTTCCGCCCTGGCCATGGCACAGAAACGGAACTTCTAAAAATATGGGATGAGAATCATGTCTCCTGGTACTGCTAGACCTTAGTGCAGCATTTGATACAGTGGACCACAACACTCTACTTGTCCGCCTTACAGAAGTTGCAGGAGCCACAGATTCTAGTCTAAAATGGTTTGCATCCTTCTTAGAGAATCGCTCTCAGACAGTGAAACTTGGAGCATTCACCTCTGAAACCCAAACAATCTCCTGTGGAGTCCCTCAGGGTTCACCCTTGTCGCCAGTGCTATTCAACATCTACATTCGCCCACTTCTCAAAATCATCAAAAAATCAGACCTCTGTTTCCACTCATACGCTGACGATACCCAAATCTACTTTTGCATCACCGGACAAAAAGACCACCATCAGCAACTAGAGAAATGCCTCACTTTAATAGATGACTGGATGACCATTAGTTCCCTCAAACTCAACGGGTCAAAAACAAAACTTCTTCTCCTACACGCTAACCAAAATCCCAAAACCAAGACTCCATGGACACCTCCCACCATCTTTGGACAGACCATCTCTCCGAGCACCAAAGCCAAGAGTCTTGGAGTTATCTTTGACTCACAAATGACAATGGATGCACAAATAGGATCAGTAGTTAGCGGATCTCACCATCTCCTCCGCCTGCTACACAGACTCATTCCCTTTATCCCAGAAGAGGACAAAGCAGCAGTAGTTGGAACAACCATCAATTCCCGTCTCGACTACGCAAACTCACTCTAAATAGGTTTACCCCAATATCAGCTTGCGCGCTTACAGGCCATTCAAAACGCGGCGGCAAGACTGCTAACAGGAAAAAAACCCTGGGAGTCCATCTCCCCATCCCTGAGGAGCCTACATTGGCTAACGGTAAAGAATCGGATCTCATTCAAGACCCTCTGCCTCACCCACAAATGCATACAAGGTAACGCCCCTCAATACCTCAGAGAGAAAATAAAACAGTACGCACCCAATCGCAATCTGCAATCATCCAACCAAAACCTCCTCCTTGTTCCCAAATACCGCTACAAAGCAAGGGGAGAACGCAGATTCGCAGTCCAGGGACCTCGGCTATGGAATACTCTTCCGACTCACATCCGCATGGAAGAAAACCATCTGGCCTTCAGGAGAAAACTCAAAACCTACCTCTTCTAAGAAGTTGTTCAACACAAAACGCATTTAGTGCCTTGAGGCAATTCAGTTCGCATTTGCAGCGCTTTACAAATCATTCATTCATTCATTGTGCCCATGACTCTGCACCACACAGTGAGGTTGATTTACTAAAACTGGAGAGTGCAAAATCTGGTGCACCTCTGCATAGAAACCAATCAGCTTCCAGGTTTTATTGTCAAAGCTTAATTGAACAAGCTGAAGTTAGAAGCTGATTGGAAGCTGATCACGCACAGCTTCACCAGATTTTGCACTCTCCACTTTTAGTAGATCAACTACAATCTGACACGCCTGGCTCTATGGGGAATATTTATTGCTGTTGTACTGTATATGCAGTACCCCAATGGCAAAAGAAATATGAACAACAGTAATAACACAGCAAATAGTTAAACAATAGCATGAATATACCCTCTCTGTCCTGCTGGCCAGATCGTTGGTCATCCTTCTTGTGTGGGAGTGTTCAGGATAATGTCCATTTAAGCCCTAATAAAGACACTGGCTCTCTAATACTAGCCAGGGCCATCTTTAATATTGACTGGACCCTGGGAAAACATTTTCTTGGGTCCCTCTCTTCCATGCAATTTCGCTCTCCACATGCTTTGAGACATACAATAAATAGCAGCTAGACTCAAAATCAGTTTACTGAATCAGATCAGGCGGCTATTGCGATTGGTTGCCAGAGGTTACAGTGTATCATTACCGCTCACTGACTGGCTGCTAGAGGTTACACTTATGCTAATTGCGATTTATTGCAATATGTATTCTTCTACAAAAATATGTAGAAGAATACATATCAGCCTAAACTGAGGAAACATTTGTTTTTTTTTGTTTTTTAATTGAGATATTTATTATAGCATATTGGGGGTTATTTATGAAGACAAACCCACTTTGCACTTCAAGTGCACTTGGAAGTGCAGTCGCTTTAAATCTGAGGGGTAGATCTGAAATGAGGGGAAGCTCTGCTGATTTTATCATCCAATCATGTGCAAGCAAAAATGCTGTTTTTTATTTACCTTGCATGTCCCCCTCGGATCTACAGCGACTGCACTTCCAAGTGCACTTGCAGTGCAAGTGGATTTGCCTTTAGTAAACAATCCCCATTGTGTTTTTTTTTCAAAATTGTTGTTCTTCTTTTGTTTATAGCGCAAAAAATAAAAACCGCAGAGGTGATTGAATACCACCAAAAGGAAGCTCTATTTGTGGGAAAAAAAGGACGTCAATTTTGTTTGGGTACAGCGTCGCACGACCGCGCAATTGTCAGTTAAAGCGACGCAGTGGCGTATCGCAAAAAATCACGTGGTCATTGAGCAGCCAAATCTTCCGGGGCCTAAGTGGTTTAATGCAATGCAATCTTTAACCATGTGCAATATTGTATCGGCTTTGCCTTTTGTATGTTACTTTTTTAGGTGTGACTATTTCTGTAATAAATACTTTACTGTATTTACATTTGTCAATTTTATAAGCCAATTGTGCACACCTCATTCAAAGTCCCAAGGGCAACATCTATGTTTCCACTGACAACCAGTGGCGGCTGGTGCTCAAAATTTTTTTTGGGGGGGGGCGCAAAACATTTTTTGAAAAGAAAACAATTGCAGCCACCGTGCCATCAAACGCTGCCACTGTGGCCATCTAACGCTGCCCTTGTGCCATCAAACGCTACCACTGTGCCAAGCGCTGCCACTGTGCCCATTAAATGCTGCCACTGTGCCCATTAAATGGTGCCACTGTGCCAAACACTGCCACTGTGCCCATCAAACGCTGCCACTGTGCCATCAAATGCTGCCAGTGTGCCCAAACGCTGCCACTGTGCCCATCATATGCTGCCAGTGTGCCCATCATATGCTGCCAATGTGCCCAAAATGCACAGATGGGGACACTGATCTGGCTGCATTTGATGGGCACTGAAGAGTGGGCTCCACTTTGCACAATCAACACAAGCGGCCTGAGGACATTGTGTATATATATATATATATATATACACACACACACACACACACACACACACACACACACATACACTTTTTTTTATTTTTGAGGTGGGGGTGGGAATCTTGGGTGAATTCCCACACTTTTTTTTCCCAGGCCTGGACCCCTGTATAGACCCAGACCCTTTCATTTCTTTCTCCTCCATAACTGAGTGATGCAGGACTGTAAATAGCCATTTGTCAGGTGATTATGTATCATTACTGCTAGATAAAATTGTGCCTATCAAATCCAGCCTCACTGTGCCTGTCTCAGTAGGCCAATCACATCCACAGATGTCCCCATCAGAGTCCTCCTTTACATCAGATGTCACCATTAAAGTCCCCCTTTACATTAGATGTCCCCACCATAGTCCCCCTTTACATTAGATGTCACTATCAGAGTCCTCCTTTACATTAGATGTTTCCATCAGAGCCCTCCTTTACATTAGATTTCACCATCAGAGTCCTCCTTTACATGAGATGTCCACATCAAGTCCCCCTTTACATTAGATACCCACATCAGAGTCCTCCTTTACATCAGATATCACCATCAGTGTCCCCCTTTACATCAGATGTCACCATCAGAGACCCCCTTAACATTCAATGTCCCCATCAGAGTCCCCCTTTACATTAGGTGTCTCATCAGAGTCCTCCTTTACATTAGATGTCCCCATCAGAGTCCCTCTTTACATCACTATCAGAGACCCCCTTTACATTAGATGTCCCCATCAGAGTCCTCCTTTACATTAGATGTCCCCATCAGAGTCCCCCTTTACATCAGATGTCACCACCAGAGATCCCCTTTACATTATATGTCCCCAACAGAGTCCCCCTTTACATTAGATATCCCCATCAGAGTCCTCCTTTACATTATATGCCCCCATCAGAGTCCCCCTCTTACATCAGATGTCCCCATCAGAGTCCCACTTTACATTAGATGTCCCCATCAGAGTCCCCTTTACATTAGATGTCCCCATCAGAGTCCCCCTTTACATCAGATGTTACCATCAGAGACTCCCTTTACATTAGATGTCTCCATCAGAGTCCTCCTTTACATCAGATGTCACCATCAGAGACCCCCTTTACATTAGATGTTCCCATCAGAGTCCCCTTTACAATAGATGTCCCCATCAGAGTCCCCCTTTACATCAGATGTCACCATCAGAGACTCCCTTTACATTAGATGTCTCCATCAGAGTCCCCCTTTACATTAGATGTCCCCATCAGAGTCCTCCTTTACAATAGATGTCCCCATCAGAGTCCCCCTTTACATCAGATGTCACCATCAGAGTCCCCCTTTACATCAGATGTCACCATCAGAGAACCCCTTTACATTAGCTGTCCCCATCAGAGTCCTCCTTTACATCAGACTCAAACCCTATCATCCCTTTCTCCTCCACAACTGATCCTCTTATAGACGCAAACCCCCTTACTTCTGTTAGGATGCCGACCCAAACCACCTGAGAACTTCTATCTGCTTGTCCTCTTCCAAAAAGTGACCTTTTTTTTTTCAACACACATGAGAAACCAGGTCTACAATAGGTTGCTGCATTGGAGACAATATTTCAACTGATCTAGCGGGGACAGTCAGGACCTGTACAACTGCTAGTAGAAGCCACAAGTCTAACCATATCGAATTCGATAACTAGCTTCTACAAAACCTTTAACGCACTTACATGTAGTGCACTGAAAACTTTAGTGAACCGAATATCAGGACTGCGCTGTGCGCTCACTCTTACCTTTCAGCTCCGCTCGGGCCATGCAAAGAACGGACCTGCCGTCGTCGCTTCCGGTTTTCGCCTATTCCACGAAACCCGGAAGAAACCTCTAAATTTAAACAACAATGCTCCCGTCTGTAGTGATTCTAATGGCGGAAGCCAATCGGCGCTTTGGATTGCGCCACAAGGTGGGTTAAAAGCCCGCAAATGAAGCACCACGTCTGCAATCTCGTGATTGCATTGACGTGGTGCTTCCCATAGTGCACTGTGTCAGGCACCCTAACACAGTGCACTTAGTTAAAGGACTTTTTTTTTAAATTTTTTTTTCTTAAAGGGGCCGTTTAAAAATTAAAAAAAACTTTTTGGTGACTACGGGGGGGGGGGGGGGGGTCGGTGCCCGGGCGCCTCCTATGGATGGGCCACCACTGCTGACAACACTGCCTGCAGTGTTCTTTCCCTTGATTAGGCAGAAGACTCCGCCAACATCTCTTGGATCATGGATCTCTTCAGTGTTCTAGGATGCCTGGCACTGCTCCTGTTTCCTCCTCAGGTGCAGTGGTGAATGGTCTGCTGGCAGTCTGAAGCACATTCAGTCCCTCTGAACGACCTCCATACTTCTCAGCCTAGGGGAAAAAAACTCCTTCTATTCCTCTGCTCAAAGCTCCAATGAATAAGGGATCTGTAGTTTGCTCAGTCTGTAAAGAACTATATCTCCAACAATCCTCCATTCCGAGCAGTCCACATCCTCTGTCCTCTTCCTCTGTGTATTCCTATTGGGTAGATTGTGGGCTTTACACTGGCTGTACACAGTTCAGTGATGGCAATCTCTTGTCACAGCTGTGTCTGTCAATAGTCTGTCCCTGATCAGACAAAAGATCCTCTCCACAGAAGCATTTATCCATTATATCGCTCTGCAAACATGAACAAGTGTAGCAGCAAACATATTGAAACTGCAGCCGCTCCTCTCTGCCAGCATTGCAAACCGGGGCTACACATGCATAGGACAAAAGGCCAGTCACTAGTACTCCCTGCCCTCTTCCTCCATTTTTTTCCACTTGTTGACTTACATTGTTTTGCGCTGTCTTTGGGGTTGATTTACTAAAGCAAATCCACTTTGCACTACAAGTGGATCCGAGGGGTAGATCTGAAATGAGGGGAAGCTCTGCTGATTTTATCATCCAATCATGTGCAAACAAAAATGCTGTGTTTTATTTTCTTTGGATGCCCCCCTCAGGTCTACAGCAACTGCACTTCCAAGTGCACTTGTAGTGCAAAGTGGATTTGCCTTTAGTAAATACCCCCCCGTGCTCGGAGAGGCTGAGCGAGTCAGGGCTCTGTTTCTTCATGTCAGAAAGGACTGAAGAAGAGCAAGGAAGATCCTTGCACTATGGGTCCTCAGGTACAGCTTCCCCTCCAGGTGGGAAAACAGTGAGCAGCACAGGAGTGACATCACCAAATCTAACTTCAAATCTGGTGAGAAATACAGTCAGAAAAGCACAATGCCCTAGATCAGGGGTAAGCAACCTGGGGCCCTCCAGCTGTTGCAGAACTGCAAGTCCCATCATGCCTCTGGGAGTAATTGTAATTGCCAGCCTTGCAATGTCTCATTGGAAATGTAGTTCCACAACAGCTGGAGGGAGGGCCCCAGGTTCCCACCCCTGCCCTAGATCGTATGCTGTACATATACAGCTGTGTGGCTTTAGGTCCAGTCAGGTGTTATTGAAAAGCTACTATTTTTCAGAAACAATTTAAAATAAAAAATGTACAATTTTTAGGATACTGCTTAGGCAGAATAATGTTCCTAGATGTTGCTTATAAAATATCAAATCTTCAGTTTTTCAGTTCAAGACCACTTTAAAGCAATTTCACTTGCAAATTTCATTGAGCGCATAGGCTGTCCCAGAACCTCCCTGACCTCCTCTGGGCCCCACATTTTCATAGGCATCTCTCCCTTTTTGATAGTGGAAGAGGCCCCTTTCCTCTGGAAACCATTCAAAACAAGCCTCAGACTTATCTATTTGCCCAGGCATTTGAGTAATGTACCAACATCCAGCCATTCTATCTGTTCAGTTTTTACCTCACAGACTTGTATTTGATTTATTTTATGGGTTTAAATTGTTTCCTTATATCATATTTGAGAAGGACTTGTGAGTCCCAGTGGAAGGTTTGTTCCATATAAATAAAGTTTTATGCTGAAGGAAATAGGATAAATGAGTTTAAAGGAAAACAGAGCTTTAGTGTCTGGATCATTATTGCTGGTGTGGAAGAACATTATGATGGATAGCAGACATTAAGTGATGCAACCATGCCTTGCTGCAGTCTGCCTTGGTCGCACCTTTAATTAAAAAATGAGATGCAAGGGAAGCTGCCGTTACTGGCTTCAGGACTGTCATCCTGACTTTGGCTTCAATGATACAAGGTGTGTCATAGGCTGTATGTTTGTCAAAGGTCTGTAATATACCAAGCAACCAGGCGACATAAGCAATTAAGGCTTCAGGAACTGCATCTCTAAATAAAAAGTCAGCAAAGTAATCATTTCTGTTTGGAATAGGTAAATAGAAAAATGTTACTATAGAAGCCTTTATGACAGCTTTGACTGAGTTCTTTAGATCAAGGGAAGCTGATGGACAAGGATTTTCTGATGGATCATTAGCTAGTATTCCTTCTGGGATTGCCTGAAACATGGGGGGTTATTTACGAAAGGCAAATCCACTTTGCACTGCAAGTGCACTTTCAAGTGCAGTCACTCTAAATCGAAGGGGTAGATCTGAAATGAGTGGAAGCTCTGCTGATTTTATCATCCAATCATCTGCAAGCCAAAATGTTGTTTTTTATTTCCTTGCATGTCCCCCTCGGATCTACAGCGACTGCACTTCCAAGTGCACTTTCAAGTGCACTTGCAGTGCAAAGTGGATTTTCTTTTATCTCATATGGTTTTATTCCCTACTGCAGTACTTCAAGTTTTCGGAGATTTAAAGTGGTTCTAAAGGCTAAATATTTATTTGCCGTAAAGTGGAAGTTAAGGGACAACTTTCTAACGCTAAATCTACTCTCAGCCACATTCCAAAACTACCTAACCCTGTAATACATACCTTTTCTAAAGCCGATCGGGTCCAGTCTCCAGCAGCGGATACTGTGTGCAGGAGAGAACCAACAACGGCTGGCAAATCACCCATAGACTTACTATGGGACTTTCAATGATGGCCATCTCTCCTGCACACGCCTACACAGTGAAATCGCTGACCAGATCGGGACCAGACCGGAGCAGCTGCAGAACAGGTAAGTATAGCGATTTTTTTCTTTACAGGGCTAGATAGATTAATAAAGATAATTAAATCTTTAGGCATCAGTATCCACCCCCCTCCTTTTTCTTACCTGAGCCCATCATTCGATCCAGCACTGTGCATTTCTGCAGCTATTCTCTCCCCTCAATTCCGGGTCTCACTGGCTTTGCTGGGGCACCAGGAGCTATTGGCTCCCACGGTTGTCAATCAAAGCCAGTGATATGAGGGAGGGGGGGGGATGCGGTGCCAAGTCTTGCTGTCTATGTCAATGGACACAGCAGCAGGGCTCGGGTTCAAGCATGTACAAGTGCCCACATGGAAAGTTGGGAATCCTGGAGGAGCCAGGAGCACCGGCAGAGGACCCAAAAGGAGGAGGTTCAGGCTGCTGAGTGCATGTTTTTTTTTTTTTAATTACCTTTACAACCACTTTAATACAGCAGGAAAATGTAAAAACAGCAATTAAAAAATAAATCAGTGGGACAAGAAGAATTAGAAATAGTCTTCAATTCACTTGTAACAAGTATATTTACCCACTTGCCGACCGCCCGCTATCATTATACGTCAGCTGTTTGAAGCTCTTCGCTGCTTACCGGAGCTGTCGGTAGCGGCGGAGGTGACCGGATACTTGGTCTGTGGTATGGAGCTGACTGAGGGGACGATGGGCCCCGCTCGGCTCCATAAAAATGCAGGGCAGAAGCGACGTCTCTTTAAGAGCCCATAGCTCTTAAAGAGACTTTTTTTTTTTCAAATAACATTTTTTTTTTGAAACTGCATTTTTGTGTAAATATGAGATCAGAGGTCTTTTTGACCCCAGATCTCATATTTAAGAGGTCCTGTTATGCTTTTTTTTATATTACAAGGGATGTTTACATTCCTTGTAATAGGAATAACAGTGACACCATTTTTTTTAAAAGAACAGTGTAAAAATAAAAATTAAAATAAATAAGAAAAAAAAATTTACATTTTTTAATGCGCTCCATCCCGCTGAGTTCGCGTGCAGACGCGAAAGCATACGTGAGCAGCACCCGCATATGAAAACTGATTTCAAACCACACGTGAGGTATCACCGCGATCGTTAGAGCGGGATCAATAATACTAGTCCTAGACCTCCTCTGTAACTCAAAACTTGCAACCTGTACAATTTTTTAAACATCATCTATGGAGATCTTTAAGGGTAAAACTTTGTCACCATTCCACAATTTTGAAGCGTTACATATTGACTATCAATTTACTCGGCGTAACATTATCTTTCACAATATAAAAAAAAATTTGGCTAGCTTTACTGTTGTCTAATTTTCTAATTAAAAAAAAAGTGTATTCTTTTTAAAAAAAGCGCGCTTGTAAGACTGCTGCACAAATACGGTGTGACAAAGTATTGCAGCGACCACCATTTTATTCTCCAGGGTGTTAGGAAAAAAAAAAAAAAATTATATATATATATATATATATACTGTATTTATTGGCGTATAACACTCACTTTTTTACCATGAAAATCGGGTGCAAATAGCATGTGCGTGTTATACGCCAATACTTCAATTTTAGCTGCCTCGGAGGGAACAAGGAGGGGGGCGGGACGAGCAATGTCAGATTACATACAGTGAGAATCTCCTGTTTACTTGGCAGCCTCTGTAATAGGAAGTCCTGTCTCCTGGGCCGCCATTGGACCACTGTTCTGTCTATCATAGGAGATTCTCTTTGTATGTAATCTGTCGGCGCTCATCCCGCCCCCTCCCTGTCCCCTTTAGGCTGCAGGTGGACGTCAATCAGGCTGCACTGATGGCAATGGTGAGGCTGCTGCATTGAAGGCAATCGTGAGGCTGTATTGATGTGGATTGATGAGGCTGCAGATGGGCACTGACCCTTATTTTGCTCCAAAGTTCCTTATTTAAAATTTTAGTTTTTTTCCTGAAACTTCCCTCTTAAAATAGGTTGGACTTGATGGACTTGTGTCTTTTTTCAACCCCACCTACTATGTAACTATGTAAAATGAATGTGCGTGTTATACGCCGATAAATACGGTATATATATATCTATATCTATGCACTCCAGCACTGTCTTCCAGCTGCCGATTCCTCTCACCACTACATGTCCCCAGTGCCACCATTCTAGGTTTGGGAGGCGGCTGTGACGTTGTGATGAATAACAGTGGTTCCCCCACTGTGCATTTGGGACATCATGTGATGGAGAGAGTCTGCTCCTGCAGCCTCCTGGGATGTGTTGACATGGAAGGGGCTGTAGGCCCCTAGGGGCTGAATGCCATCATCCTTAGATTAGAATTCAGGAAGTGGTAAATGGCAAAAAATGCTAATGAGCAGTATTTCACTTGTGAAGTTCTGCTTTAATATAAACTTCTAAAAGAACCTTGAAGTACAACAATGTAGTAAATAATGTAATTACATGAAAAACAATATCAAGACAGTTTAACTGTATATGAGATATACATTTAATAAAATGTTGCATTTTAAAGTTATCATTACCTTGGTATGTGTGATCTTCATTGTGCCAAACATGCAAAGCAATTAGAATATGCAGTATGTGGCAAGGGGTGTTGATTAGGTATCTATGCTAACGACAGGAATCTCCAAGGAGACTGTTCAAAACTAAAGCAGGTGGTGCAAGCATGTAGTTGTTTAGCTACCCACTCTAGATCTTCTCAAGTTTTGGAGCGCTACAGTACCTCCATGGGCAGAAAAGTGTTCACCTTTTCTATCCAAACATGTGTGGTAGGGCGATAGCCAAAGTTGTGTGATAACTTTTGTGGCCAGGTATAGAGTTCTGATTACCTCTACCAATGGGTGAGAGAAGCACCAAGATTCCCATTTTTGGTTCAAGAGAATAGTGAAGTTGAAATGCACAGTTAATAATGTCAACTCATCATAGCAGTACTGGATCAGTTTTGGGCATTTCCAGAAAATGTAAAGAAGATGCTCTTGTTCAGAGGTTCATTTAGGGCAACAGTGGGGAGTCCCTACCCCAAAACCCACAGTTTCTTAAGGGTGTCCAAAATACACAATATGTAGGAGGATTAATGTTGCCTCATGGAGGGGACCTGGCTGCGTTTTAATATAAACCTATACTAAGTACAGGTTTACAAAGACAAACTAGAGATGTAACATGATATTCATGGCAGCACATTCCAAAAATGAAATATATACCTAAAGAAAAACAAAGAATGGGGTCTTTTAAAGGTGCCAGATATCACCCCATGAAATGGAAACATGACCCTTTTGGTAAAATTGTAAACCTTTTATTTTATCCAATACGATTAAAATCAGTTCATAAAACACATCATGAAAGAAAACATCAAGCCACCCCTGTATGCTAATCTCTGCTACCACAAACATACTGTAAGCCAATAAGTATATAAAGATATGGTTGAATTGCAAATAATAAATTAAGGAATTGCTTTAAAAGAGGGTGGATGGTTATTTAATATGCAGAGTGGTGTACAGCGGTCCCAACTCGTTTGGGAAATTAGTTCCTCTTCAGGAAAACCTCTACATAATAAATTAGTCTGAAAATAGTCCTGATTGGGAACACCTCAGGTATCCCCAAGGGCTGTCATTGCACAAGGGTACGAGATTATGGAAGGCAAGTAGCCCCCTCTAATGACCACCAGCAACTAAGAAACTAAGAGCCCAATCTTCACCCATCACAAGTTCCTCTCACTTGAGGACCCTTTTCATGTTTAGGGTCCACTCCCTTGGACCTGTACAGCACCCTGCAGGAATGCCTTAATGCTGGGGTGTCCAGGATTCCACTTTGCAGGGTCCAGCGCCCGGTAGGGGTGTGGAATTTAATTGCTGCATCGCGATTCAGGGGTCCCCCAATGTGGCATCGATGCAAGCACCCTGAAAAATCGATGTCGGGTGACGTCATCCCGACTTGCCCCGCCCCTCCCGAAAGACTGCTCCGCGCGTTTTTGGCAATATGGCTTTTGTTAATAAATGCAATTGCAATCCAATAAATGGCCACCGCTGTATGTGTTTTTTTTTTAAATATATGCAGCTTCATACCTAGTTTTGTAGTCTGTGTATAGAACTGTATATCCCGCTCATGTGACTGCTCAGTCCGGCCCGCCTCTCTCCTCATGTATCTCCTGACGTCAGCCCCGCCCGCCTCTCTTCTGATCTGATAGCTACAGTCAGTGGGCGGGGCTGAGAACTCCCACTGACATCAGAAGAGACAGAGAGACATGAGACTGAGAGGAGAGAGATGCGGGCCGGACTGAGCAGCCACATAAGCGGCTTATACAGTTATATACACAGACTAAAAAACGAGGTATGAAGCTGCATATATTTAAAAAAAACACATACAGCAGAAGCCACTTAATGGATTACAATTGCATTTATTAACAAAAGCCATTTTGACAAAGACACAGTTATACACACACTAAGGAATGAGGTATGAAGCTGCGCTGCATATATTTTAAAATCCACATACAGCGGTGGGCACTTAATGGATTACAACTGCATTTATTACCACACAGGTATTTTAACAACAGTATGTAGAGTACAAATGTGTTTGTACAATACATATACTGGCTCCTACACGTGCTCTGTGCTTCCCGGCTATTTCGGTGTATTTCCCAGCCCCCCACCATTTGCACTTTCCACTGTTAAGGCCCCTCTCACACGGGACGGATCCGTGATGATCCGCCCCGTGAACATCCGCTTGCTCAGCGGGGATTGCTACGTTGATCCCCACTGAGCCGGTGGATGACAGGGCGGTCCCTGTGCACTGTGCACTTGTGCAGGGACCGCCCTGTCAGATCTCCGCTCTCCCCTATGGGGGGAAGGAATGAACACAGACCGTCTGTCCGTTTTCATCTGATCCGATGACGGATATAAAAATAGTATTTTCCTCCGTCTGCAGAATCGGACCATAGTGGGGATGGATGATATCAGGTGTCAATAGATGTTCATCCGCTGACACCCGCTATCCCATAGGGATGCATGTATGTCCGTATTTCATCCGAAAACAGATGGATGAAATACGGACATACTGTTCCGCACGTGTGAAAGGGACCTACTGTAACTCCTAGTGTGCTGGAAGGTGCAAACGGGGGAGCCTAGAGAAATGTCATCACAGAGACAGTAGTACAGGGAACTTCACAAGGCTGTTTGTCAGTTGTGGATTCTAATCCTTCCTGACCTCCCAGCAGCTGTGTGTGTGAATTCCTGTACCCTGTAGTGCACCGGATTAGTGCACTTTTTAAAGTGGAGTTCCACCTGTTTTTTAGTTTATTAAAAGTCAGCAGCTACAAAAAGTGTAGCTGCTGACATTTAATAATCAGACATTCATCTGTCCCACGGTCCATCGATGCGGCCGCACAGAGCCTTGCTCCTCTACTCGGCGACGTCATATCTACTCTGGGCAGTGACACCCGCCCGTGACAGCTTATGGCTTCACGGCCGGGCATGCACTGCGCTCTGCCATTGGCCAGCCAATCTTCTGGGACCTGTGTTGTGTCCCAGAAGATCGCTGGCAGGGAGGGGCCGCCTAGTAAATTTTTTGTTTATTAAAAGTCAGCAGCTACAAAAAAAGTGTATCTTCTGACTTTTAATAAAAATACAATCCCCTGTCCCACAATCCAGCGACGTGGCCACCCAAACCCTCCATTCTCTCCCCTGCCTGTCCACGGTGGCAATACTACTATGGGCATCTGGTTGTGAAAGCTTGCAGCTTCACAGCCTGGTGCGCAACTGCGCATGTCTCACTGCGCTGTCCTGCATAGCCGGGCAATCTTCTGGGACCTGTGCTGTGTCCCAGAAGATTGCAGGGAGGAAGGGCCGCCTAGGCGGCCCAAGCGGAAGTGGGAGCGCGTCAGTAATCACGATGCATCGCAGATTCAAATTGTTGACCAGATAATCATAATTGAATCGAATCGTAAGACCAGTGAAGATGCGCACCCCTAGCGCCCGGAGGTCACATTACAGGCAAAACCTCGCAGGATCTTGTGTCTTCTTTGCGAGGCTTGGGTACCATTTATCTAAGCATATCAAATGGATCCGATCGGTCAATCCCTTGATTCATTTAAGAACTGTTTGTGGCACTAGAGGCCTGGAGCTCAGAGTGCTCAAACGTGCCTATCCACCTTGCAGAAACTGGTAAAAAAAAACAGATGTACTTCCTGTATGGGAGGGGTTATATAGGGGATCACTTCCTGTCTAAGACTGTCTACCAGTGTCCATTCACCTAGAGATGGCGTATAACCCAGTAGGTAATGAATATTAGCCTAACTCTGTGCCCCATGATGTATGAAAAAGAAAAATTAACTGATGTGAGCTGAAAACGCCTAGAAATTTTGTGTCTGCCTTGCCCATTTATTCGTCTTTTACTAAACTACCAAGACCCACCTACTCTCCCATCTCCACAACAAAAAGGCTAATCATTTTGTAGTCCCAAGGTAAGAAATATAAAGGATAATTACGCTCCTTGAGAAGACACAGGAAGTGTGCACAAGACATAGGACAGCTCTGAATTACTGGCCAGATCAACTGTTATTTTATTTCACTCATCGAATATATAACAAAATGCTTCCAATGGTATATTTAATGCTAAAGTTTAATCTGCTTACATTTTGCCTGGTCTCTCCCCTTCCGATCCCCCCATGTGTATGTTCGTTCAGTTTTGTAAAAAAAAACAAAAAAAAACACTCTGTCCTAAAATAAAATCTTATTTACAAATCAGAATTATCTGTACAAACACAATTGAAGAAAATACATACCAAAGAAGCAGAGAAATTACATAAAAATTGGTGAATTTGTCTTTTGTTATAACAAGAAGTCTTTATTGATTTTATATAAATTTAAAAAATGTTCTCAACCTAAGCCATATAAAATATCTACATAATAGATAATATATTACTAACAATGTACCAATCAACTGGGTATATGAACCAGACAACTGCAAATGGGGTCATGTAAAGCAATGCTTTTCAGATAGGCTGCTTTTAGATGCAGATATATACACTTAAGAGTCAAGATGGTAATATGGCCTACTAAGTGTTCAGGGTGAATAAATGTAGGAAACTGGTGGAAAAGTAAAATTGGGGATGTGAAGCCCAGTGGAACAGACATCAGGATTTTACTTTCCATATCCTTGAAAGATTGACTATAAAGCTGCCATTTGTTGATCAATTTACCCTTCAACAAAGGCCCAGGATAAAATTGCAAGGTTAGTTGTTTGGTAACTACAAAAACACATTCTCTATTTTGTAAGAGGGCAGAACAAAAAGCAGTGCTACAGGTTACTGCAGTTTGTTATTGTCCTTTTTAAAAGGTAAGTTTACTTTCTTACTCACCCTGCCTAGGCCTCCTGACCTAAACTAAACCCTTCCTCTGTTACTTATTTAAGGAAGTAGAACAGCCATTGGCCTTCCTCTATGTTTACATTTTGCAGAAAAAAATGTTCATTGTTGGCTGTGTCTGTGCAGCGAAACAAGTGAACATTAATTTATCCCTCTCCATCAGCATAAAAGCACCCTTCTTTTGCTCCGATCCCACTCTATTCAGCTGCTGGGAATGAGCGGGAAGTCCGTTGTAAGCTATTAGTTGCCAGAATCACTCCCACCGATTGGCCCAGCACTGGCCCATAAAGTGAATGACATGCTCCTCCAACCGGGGAAGCATTTCTTTTTGTTCTTCATTCCTTGCTAGTAGTGAAAGTATGAAGAAGGGATGTATAAGCTGCAGACACTTGGCTAATTAAAACAAACCTGTTGCCTTGACTGAATGGGCAATGTACAGATTTGCTTACTATAAGCTAGCCATCAATACCATCTATCTTCAAAGCCTCTGTCAATTTTTGATTGCCTGTTGCAGTGTCTTCTTGACTCAGCTGACTAATGGATGTGTCAAATATGGAGTGAATCTTGTTGCCCTTTCTCTACAGAAAAAAAGACAAATGATGAACACCTAGTTGTCCAAAGATGTTCCAGGGATCTAGAAAATCTGAGTGTGTGTAAAAAGTACTAACAGCCAAATATGCTCATTACCATTACATTAGACCAATGCTTGTCCACATGCGGAGACCGATGCTGAAACTGGGTACTCTGCTTTCCTAACTAAATAGGCAATGTTGCCCAAAGTCTAATGAACAACACTTTCCTGAAATATTTTGTTTTCAAAGTTATGGTTAAAAAAATAAATAAAAAATAAGTGATAGGATTCTTGATCTTCACATATATCTATCACTTAATTCCATGACCCATACTATGACTCTGAGGAAGCAGCCAACCTGAGAAAAAGTGAATTCTGGCTTATGTGTTATGGTAACATTTCTTTTACTTCCAGCCAAATAATAAGAACAAGTTATGCCCACAATCTGCATTCTTGCTGCTTATCAGTTGTTTTTCCTATCTGTCCTTCAAGGATAACTGACATATTAACCAAAAAAAAAAGGAAGAGTAGAGTTCTGACAAATGCACTATGGTGCTACTTATTAAAGGATGACATGAACCTGTTTTCAGAGGCAGATTATCCAGGAGCACAAGAATGAAAAGCTGAAGAGAACGGTTTCCATATTGATCAGGCTTATACAACTAAGTCATTGGTGGAAGGCTTCTAGACGTATTTTGTTTGGATCTTCAGGATGGCGCGATGCAATTCCATATCGGAGTAACATTTCAATATAAGGTGGCCAAAATTCCTCTTTAATTCTAATGTAAGGATCATGAGGAGAATCCAAAGTTTTGCCGATAAGGGCCTGAAAGATAATAAGTAATGAAGGTTTAGGCAAATTAGTAATTAGATGTCAAAATAATTTCCCTCTTTCACTTACCGGTAACTGTTTCCTGCCCAGACCATTGTAAAATGACGCCCCGAGCGGGAGCCCTATTTTTTTGGGTGGACGTCATATGATGTCTTTCGCAGGCTGTGCTCTAGCGTGATCAGTATACCGAACCGCTGCCGGTACCATGTGATTGCTGTGACCAATCACAACAGGTCACATGACAATAGTAAACAATGAGGGATGCACTTTATGCAGTTTTATGCAGTGTATACAGTAGCAGAACATGGGCATTACTACCTAATATTATTTTACCTAGTTTTTAGAGTATGCATTTTATCAAGAGTAACAGAAGATAAGCTTTATTTGTGCAGGTTGAACAGGGAAAGGGCTTTTTTATTTTAATCTACATAGGTCACAGTTCAGGCAGCTTTGGTAAAAATACTTAGAACTTGAGTCCAACTGTGCTTGTTCCACTTTTACTCAGGTTAAAGCATTATATTCTTAAGACGCTTTAGAAGGTCCCTTTTTAGTGTGCTTTTGAAAAACTGCACCAAAAATGCAGCATACAGGACTTTTCAAAGCTCAGTGCACCTACAGCGTGAAGAGTTTCAGAGGATTTAAAGCAGGTGTTGTCAACCCATCAATCAGGGGCAGGTGACAGGTAGATTGTGTCCTTCCTTGCTGACCCCAGGAACCTGGACAGGCACATGGGCGGGATTTACTGGAACCAAACTATATTTTCCTCCTGCAGCAGCTGAAAGCCAGCTTCTCCTTCTCTCCTTCCCGCTGGCATTCAGCTGCTGCAGGAGGAAAATACAGATCGGTTCCTGTAAATGCCACCCCTGCTCCTGTCCAGGTTCCGGGGGTTTACTATGTCTCAGTTGGAGAATGAACAGGGAGACTGTGCAGCTCTTCCTGTTCATACATTCTGTGCAGCGGAGGCTGCAATGATAGAGATTGAGGACGGTGTCCTCAATCTTCTTTCTCTGTCTCAAAAGTGGGACATCAGGGGTCTATTTAGAACCCTGATATTTCAAAAAAATTGTAAAAAAAAAAAAGAAAAAAATACTGACACTGTTCACTGCCCTACTGATGAATGCTGTCCACAGCCCTAACTACACAAACTTCTACCCTTCTGACACATCCATTGCCCGGTCTACACCAACCTCTACCCTACTGACACATCCACCGCCCTACTGACTAATACCGTCCACTGCCCTATCTACACCAACATCTACCCTACCGACACCGTCCACTGCTTTGCTGATTGACATTGTCTACTTTTAAGGTAGGCTAAGTTTATATTTGATTATTTTTTTGTTTATTTAATTCTATTTTTCTTTCTTCTAAGTTTTCCTTACTATTTAGACCTTGTTAGTTAATTTCTCAAAGAAAAAAAAAAAGAAAAGCACCAAACCCCAGTGATCTTTGATCTCTTTCATGTTGTTCAGGAAGATTTCCACCAAAGGCTGCCAACCCCTGTTTTAAAGGGATACATTTTATGCATTTTTGTTCTGCTTTTTAAATACCAAAGGCACATTGAAAACTGATCAGTGTGAAAGGGCCTTTATGGTTTACTTAATTAACAGTGCATGGTGGTACAAACTGAATGGTGAAGTAATCATCACTATTACAGCCTTGCTATCGAATAGGAATATACAAAAGGCTAAAGAGGGTGGGGCCAGGGATTTACATACATTACATTAGCTCAGGATTTGGGTCTCCCAAGCTGCAGAAAAGAGCTTCTAAAGGCATATCCAGACCCTTCTAAGTACTTGCTTAGCACTGCTGGAGTCTGACAAATACTCCCAGGTACACTTTAACACTTTCGCTGCCAGGTCCATACGATGTAGAGACCTGCCTGTCAGGTGAAAGCATTTAGGCGGCTCCACTGCCACTCGATTACCACCCCCCCCCATCCTGGTAACAGAGCTACCCCCTGCATGTATCCTGGGCTCTGCTTGTCATTCTGCGGGCCCGGGACTGCCCTTTCCCCTCCTTGTTGATGACTCAGAAAAGCAACGTGTTTGACGTCACTTCCGGATCTGCATCTCAGTGTGCCCGGCCAGGAAAGGATGTATTGCAATAGGATCTATATTGCATTACATTTAGTGGAGCACAGGGGAGACACGCAGGGTCTATGCATATCTCACTAAAGAGAACCGGTCAACAAAAAAGGATCAGATAGGGGACTTTTTGTGCAGCCCTGTTAAAACACCTTACCGTGCTGAGAGTGCACTCCCTGCATGGTAGCTGGCGGGTACCGGAAAGTTCCCAAGGCATACTTGTGATCAGGAGTTTCCGACCATGTGACCGCTGTGATGACCAATCACATTGATCACATGACCCGAGTACCTGCCTCAACCTCCTGGTTTTTAGAACTCTTAAAGGGTCAGGATGTGGTTAGTGTGAAAAGGTTAAGCACATGTGCAAAAAAGTGCATAAAAGGCTCTGGCAGCAAAAGGGTTAAATATTTTCTAAAATGTATTTTGCATGTAAAATAAGAACATTAGAATTAAATAAACGTTTTATTGAGATTTGTATGCTAATTATATGCATTCATGTACTTGTGAACTTTTCTCTGCTAAACGAAATAGTAAAACTAAGGGCTGGGAGAGAGAGAGATGACTATAAATTATAGAATCATAAAAATACTTTCCTTTGGAAGTCATTATTCTATTTGATTAGAGGCACTGTGTAAATCAGGAGATGTACAATAACAAGTCTCCAATGTATCAATATAAATTGATGTGTCACCCTCTTATCTCAGTCAATGTCACAGTGACCCAAGCTTGCAGTCATTAAAAGGAACCAAATGTTTCACAAAATACAATCACTGTACAATCACTTAGACAATAGCTTGGAATCTGGAGGACAAATGCTTGGAAGTAAAGGTCTGTACGAGAATGTCATAGTGAATTTGGCAGGAAAAAAAAAATCTGTATAGCTCACCCCCATCTGAATTGCTAGCAAGAAAAAAGTAATTTTTTTTTACATTTGTCTGTTCCTATCAAATACAAAGGGCAAAAAAAGAATATAATGGTGTGTATTTAAATATTATTAGTTTTGTATTATATTATTTAATGTGGATAACTGGATCCATGGATCCACGAAGCGTTTAAATCCCATGAACCCAAATTATAACACTCACTATGGATCTTCCAGGGATGATAATAGTATTTTTTTAACAGCTTACCTGTAAAATCCTTTTCTTGAAGTACATCACGGGACACAGAGCCATAGTTATTAACTATATGGGTATATAGGCACCTTCAGGTGATGGACACTGGCACACCCAAGACAGGAAGTTCACTCCCTATTAAACCCCTCCTCCTACGAGGAGTACCTCAGTTTAGTAAAGCAATATACATAAATCCCAAAAGAGGGGAGTGACCTCTGTGTCCCGTGATGTACTCCAAGAAAAGGATTTTACAGGTAAGCTGTTATAAAAATCCTATTTACTTTATCGTACATCACGGGACACAGAGCCATAGTTATTAACTATATGGGGCGTCCCATAGCAATGCTATTTGAGGGGAGGGAGACTCAACCTGCAGGGTGCCCCCAGACTTGAGGACCTACACTGCTGCCTGCAGCACACTGCGCCCAAAGGCAATATCCTCATGGCTTTTTACATCCACCTGATAAAACCTGGTGAATGTATGTACTGAAGACCAAGTTGCGGCCTTACAGATCCGAGCCATGGAAGCCTGGTGATGCACTGCCCAAGAAGCACTAACTGCTCTGGTAGAGTGCGCCTTGACTTAAAAAGGTGGAATCTTACCTTTTAAACCATAAGCCTGAATTAAAACCTGCCGAATCCACTTAGAAATAGTGGATTTCGACGCTGCCTGTCCTTTCCTAGGACCTTCTGGCAGCACAAATAAGACATCAGGACCTTAGCCTGGCTAGAGGTGGAGCCAGAACATTTGTAAATACCTGGGGTGCTGTAGCCAGTCCGTAGGGCAAGGCTACAAGCTGAAAATGATTCTGTTCTACCTCGAACCACAGAAACCTTTGGTGAGCGGGAAATATAGGAACATGCAGATATGCATCCCCAATGTCGAATAGACGCCAGAAGTTCTCCTCCTTGTAGGATAGAAACCACCGACCTGATCGACTCCATGCGAAAAGAACGGACCTTCAGGAACTGATTTAGAATCTTTAGATCTAGAATTGGTCTGACATCTCCATTCAGTTTTGGTACCGTAAAGAGGTTTGAATAGAACCCCAAACCTTGCTCTTCTGTGGGGATTTGCATGATCACCCCCTGAGCCAATAATCGATCTAATGCCCGAAACCGATATTGCCTTTTCCCTGAATCTTTGGGAATGTCTGACCTCAGAAAACGAGGCGGTGGAAACTCCCAAAATTCCAGTTTGTACTCTTGCGTTATCGTGGAGATGACCCATCTGTCCCGAATTTCCTCCTGCCAGACTTCAGAGAACTGCAGAAGTCTTCCCCCCCACCCTGGCGAGCGGGGGCGCCCCTTCAAAATGAGGCTTTAGAATTCTGCTTTGCATGTTTCCGCCCCCAGGACTTCTTTTGTGCCTGGGTCTGACCCTGAGGCTTTCCTCTAGACTCTGACGGCGTCACGACTGCCTAGAGGGAGATGCCCCTGGCGCTGGAGAAAGAGCACGTTTAAATGAAGGATGTTTATTCCTTCTTTTGGACTGACTGACAAAAGAGTACTTTTCCCACTTGAAATCTTTTGGATGCATTTGTCCAAATCATCCCCAAATAGCCGATCCCCATGAAAAGGAAAACCAGTCAGGAGCCCTTTACATGGTGCTTCGGCTGACCAATTTTTCAACCACAGGATTCTACGCATGTGTACTAGCACAAGCTCAAGGCGAGACGCCTGGTGAATAGAATCTTTAATGGCGTCAATAGCAAAACATAATGCTCTTGGTAGTTCGGCCAAATCCCAGGCTTGTTGTTCAGGAACCTCCTTAAGGGCCTGTCTAAACTGGTCCTTTAGGGATTGACAGATGTCTATTGCAGCAACTGCAGGCTGAGTAACTGCACCTGCCAAAGAAAAAGAGGATTTTATCTGTTGGATCCTTAAGCATTTGAGCATTGTCTACTGGACAAGTTAGACTGTTATTCACACTGGATATAGCAGCTTTACCTGCTGGTACATTCCATTTTTTTTTTGTGAATTTCTCCGAATTTCTTCGGAGGGAGAAAATGCTTATCCGGATGATCCCATTCAGCATAAAAAAGCTGTTCTAGTAATGCATAGACGGGAAACGCATGCAAAGTCTGCGGAGGTTTTGAGGTACCCAAAGAAGAAATGGAACTTTCAGCTGACTCAGGGGCAGCTTGAAAGCAGAACGAACCATTTCCATAAGAGATTGTACCAGCAATTTCTCAGATTGCGAGGCTGAAAAGGGTTCATCCACCGTTGTTTCCTCCGAAGAGGAGTCATTGGATTGCCTTTTATTCTGACTCCGAATGTTGTGAAACGATTTATCCCTTGTGAGACCTCTATGCCCGGCCTGTATAAGTAGATATAATCACTGAGGACAATCCTCATCAGATAGCTTGAACTCACCAATACCGATTTCCATCCACAGATGCTTTATTCTGAACATCAGATTACAGCAGATGACAGGATACAAACAGATGAACAGGTTGTGGTATTGTGCGGTCAAAAGATGATACTGTCTCTAGCTTACCATGGAGAATACATGTGCCCTGCTACATGTGGCTTGTTAACTGCATAGATGACACAGGAAGTACAAACACAGGAAGAAGGGTGGAGCATTACATTCAAAGGAAGTGTGTCATAACATAGGGAAAAAATAAACTTGAGAGACAAGTGCATTACCACAAAGGGTCACTAGATGGCAGCATGTAAACTAAACATAAAAATCCACAGAAAATGGTTAGGAAAACAATATATATAAATTCTATGCCCTGTTGGGGCAGCACACCTTTCCTCCTGATCCCCTGAGGGTAAAACCTCATCATCTACCCACTGTTCCCTTGATAATGGGTCTGAGGTGGGGGAGGGGGATCTACCACGCTTCCTATCCCTTTGGATGAAGGATGCGATTAAAGTCTTTCCTCTAGCCCTAACAGGGAGGAGTATGCATCTTCAGTCACCTATACAGGGACTGAGATGTAAGAAGCAGCTGCAACACCAACTGGTTCCAATGGCTCACCGTGGCTAGCCACTTCTGGTATTTCAGGAGAAGATGACAGTGTGGAGGCACGACTGGAGGCCTGGGGGTGATGTTTTTGGTACCTTTTTTGAGGTGTTTGCACCGGCCTCTTTGGGAGGCATAGTCCTAAGCACAAAAGCAGAGGCACTATTTAAATGCACTACTTGCTGAACAATAGTCTAGCAAAGAAATGCCGCTAATAAAAGTTTAGCCTAACGCTGGGAAAAATGTCTTTCCTCTATTGGGAATGCCTGTATGCAGCCCTTACGTGCCCCACCGCTCCTGTGTCCTGTGCTCTCCAGCCATCCAGCTGAGGAGAGTCTGCTCTTTGTACTCACCTTCCTGCCTGCGCCTGCATCCCCACACACGGTGCCGCACCTAGGCCCCGCCCCACCTCTTTTTAAAAAAAAAAAAAACTCAGCTAGTTACTGCGCGTGGGCGGCATTCGGGTCTGTCACTCGGCAGACCAAGCAAGAGAAGGAGGGGAGGAGAGGCTGGGCCTAATGGCGAGCAGAGCGGGGGAAACTTCAGAGCAAAGGGAGCTACCGCACCCAGACGGGAGGGGGGGTTGCAGGGGGAGCACAACCATTGTTGAATTTTCCCAATCCTTTTAGTCCCTCCAGGGGGGAGAAGTGCGGTATGGCAAATCTCTTACCTACATGAGGAATCCCCGCTGAGACAAGCTGCTGCTGAGCCCACATACAAGCTGTGACCCTGAGCTGAAGCAAGAGACAACTTACTAAGGTACGTGCATTTACTCCCTCTAGTGAAGACTTAAGGCATGACAACATTTTTCCCAAGGAAGAAAAGTCATAGGTGGACTTTTACAGTTCCTAGGCTTCTTCCCTTACCTTATCCTCGCCGCAGGATTTCTGCTGATATCAGACAGATTCAATCTTCACCCACCACTGCGGGCTGCGTTCAGCAAACCTTCAAGGACAGGGTCCCTTTTTATTGGGGTTCCACTCCCTTGGACCAGTATAGCACCCCGCCAGGAAAAACTTTAGGTAATGTGAGCAAGACCAAAGCACTAGGTCCCGGGATCCAGCCCTCCAAGGAGAGGCGTTACAGACAAAACCTCGTTTTTCTTATACGAGGCCCAGGTACCATCCACCTTTGCCTCACTGGCACTTTGGATGGATCCGGTCAGTGGAGACTGTTTAAATCCAATAGGGATCCCTCCAGCGGAGCTCTTCAGAGCACATCTTCACTCGTGGCCAACACCTTAGACACTGGCGAAAAAACTAAGGTACTCCTGGTAGGAGGAGGGGTTATATAGGGAGTGAACATCCTGTCTTTTGTGTGCCAGTGTCCATCACCTGAAGGTGCCTATATACCCATGCAGTTAATAACTATGGCTCTGTGTCCCGTGATGTACGATAAAGAAAATATCAAAGACACTTTATGTACAATTTAATAGAGATTTACCTCTAAAATGTCTGCTAATGGTATCCATTCTACTTGTGGTGATTCAGCAGTACCCTGAAGATAGATAGGAAATGCAAGTTACATTATGTTTACTATATTTCACCTAATGTAGGTACAATATGTAATCTCTCTTATGACATGCTTGTGAATGAATGATTCCAGAGAACAGTTTTGCTCTGTTGAAAAAAAAACTAGGAATCAAAGGTAGTCCAGTGATCCATAAAAATCATTCATTCCCAGAAAAAAGGGTAGGTATGTCTTGAGTCTTGCTAAAATTTCAATGCAGCAACATTTCCTTCACATTATCTTTTCTAGCCTTTTAATTGAAGAGACCATCACTTTGCCCATTAAACAGTAGCACTCGATTAAGAAAGGGTCAGATTAGAGCCAAAATTTTGCAATGCTATTAAGAGCAACTTTATTGATACACTGCTACACAGTTCAATTTATGATAATCATGGATTTAAAAAACAATTCCTTTGTGCAGTTATTTTATGGATTATATTAAAGCATTCCATTGATGTGCCTGTTGAGGCAAATCATAGCACGAGATGTAAAACTTTCTGAAGGTGTGCAGGTCTTTATTTGGATTCAACACTAGCTTCACGTTTACCAACAGGATCATCAGGTGGCCACTTTAAAAGGCCACCAAATGGCAGGAAAGAAGGGGTTTTAAAAAACATTATAACATTTAACATTTATTATATCAACAGCCAACTGATCACAGTAACAGCGTGAATTATAGATCTAAAAATGATTTCAGGGGTTCCTCCGTAAACCTGAAAATTTTTTCAAGGATTCCTCCATGGTAAATAAGCCTGAGAAAGGCTGCACTGCATATTACATGGAGGGTGAGTGGGACTGCTCTGAGCAGGAAAGTTTGCAAAGACACATTCTTTAATTCTGATAAGAACAGGGCCCCACAGCACCATGGGTCCTGCAAATGTTGCCGCCTTCAAATAGTATTAAATTCTGTGGTTGTTAAGCTAATGCAGTCTAAAACTGGCAATACACAGTTATGGTTAGTTAAAAAAACAGATGCCTTCATCCAAACAAAGGTGGGTTGTTTGGATACTAAAAGCAAAGAGTTTCTGAGGACAGAGAGCAGCACATAAAATGGACAGAGCACATTTACTATAGGAACTAAGATGGGTTCACAGAGTGAGGCGTCCTAGGGCACTTTCAGATGATATTAATAGGCAATAGAAAAAATAACCTCCGAGATGCACTCCAGTGCTATATCTTACCACATTACCTTTCTAAAGCCTAAAGTACAGTTCTAGCTTATGTTGCCTTTTAAAACAAAATACAGGTGTGCTTTAAAGCCCAGTAGAAGTTTTCCATTTATTACTGAAATGTAGCTAGTTTTTAAGAGTCCTTTGTTGTCACAATGGTTAAAATAGCCTGTGCTAGTACAGGGTAATGTAAACTCTTGCTGCAGCACAAAGAACTATTAAAATACAAATTATTACTGCTTAAGCCATCTAGCTACATAAGGCCTTGTTTACACTGATACCAATATTGCACCTCCGAAAAAGGATTGGTGCTGGATCATTTTTCAGAGGTGCTCGAGTGGCAGTTTGCAGGTGTTCAGGAGGGGATTTTGCCACTTCCTGCATGCATTTACCAATACCAAGGGGGTTTTTGCATTGCAATACCATGCAGCAACTTAATGCCAAGCAGTTGGCACATGGATTATTATTTCAGTGGGCATGTTTGGCAAGTGGCACAACCTGGCAAACATTACATGCAAACTTAAATTTTCTGCAAATTGAAGCATCAGATCAGTGTGAACAGGCCTTAGTTTCTGCAGTGTTTCTTTCTGGGTGGTTGGAGAGTTTTACTACCCCTTTTCCATTCATGTAGATGAAGCCTAATAAAATAATAATTGACAAAGCTTCAATTGGGCTTTTAACAGAAAAGTTTGTTTAACTTTAATGTTTTACAATGTGAAAAAAAAGTGAAAGTAGAGTAAAAGTTACCTTTTTCCTCTTGACCCTCTGATCCTGTTCCTTTAGAAGAGGGAAGTTTTCAGATAAAAAATCTCCAAGTGCAGTTAATAATTCTTCCCTGTAGGATCCCACTTTCTGAAGCTTAGTTTTTAGCTTCTCATGTATACTTGACCGAGAGTTTAGATAAAATCAAGAAGATTGTTAAAAACACATTTTTAAATTTGATTTTCAGCAAAACACAACAGGTCCTATTTTGACAAAAGCTTTGACCTTGTCTTGCCCACAGCATCCATATTCTTCCTTCTTTTCTCTCAGGAAAATTATTGGCTATTTTAGGCAACAAATCCAATACTTTCATAAAGTATGATTGTTTTCTGGAAAGAACCCCACCCGAAAAAGATGCTCATAAAATAAGCTGCATGGTTTCTTTCTTTATACACATCTCAGCTAAGTCTTTTATTAGCCGACAGTTTACTGCTCTAGAGTATAACTCATCTATTTTATCCAGGGAGCTTGAACCAAGGGCCAAGGTCAGGTCATTAAATCATGGTGATTATGATTCACACTTTCTCTTGTTTATACACAGTGATACTGCCACCCCCTGCCGAAACCAGCATATTAATATAAGAATACAGCACTGCCCATGTGGCAATAACTTAGCATAAGGGCAAGTTAGCCATGTCATGGTTTTGGAGGGGAGCTGAAAAAGGAGCTCCGAACCTGGCTGATGAAGCCACTGATTACACCCTTGTTTAGTCTTTTTATGTGGACTTGCTCTTTAAAAAAAAAAAAAAATCAAGCATCAAGTAACCAATCAAATAATGCAATTGTATTGAAGTCAGAAAGTTTGCACAGTTTATCTTAATCTAGATTTTAAGTATTCCACTGCAACCTGAAGTCTATGCTTAAAAGCTTTGCTTTCTGCATCACCAATCTCATTCAACCATTCAAAGAGAGTTTTGAATTGGATAGTGGCTCTATGAAAGTCTTAGGTAGACCATAGTTTGTTTCATTTTCTTTCCTTCCACCACGGGTGGAAGGGAAAAAAAAAATAAAAATCGCTAGTTGATGGGGGAATGCCACCCACAGCACTATTGTGTTCCGCTGGCGAGGGTAGGGGGCACGCAGGTTGCCTTCCTGGCTGGCAGAAAACAATGAGTACAGCTAGCCGCTATAGCCACCGGCAGTAATCACATGCAAAAAATCAAGCAGGCTGGATCGACTTGTGGTCAATCAGCCTGCCCATCCATGGATCGAAATTCAGCCAGTCTCTGCTGAACCAGCTGAATTTCAATGCATGTATGACTGCCATTAATACGAACATCTGTTTAATTGTCTGTTTTGATTTTTGTGAACCTTCAATAACTTTTTTTTATAGCCAAACACAGTGGCTTCTAGCCCAGTAATGTAATTTATGGACTGGGCAGCTACTTGTATCATTTAGCATTAAGTGCATGGAATAAATATAAAGTAGCGAATCGTATCTATTAATGCATCTAGCTACACTGAGTCCCTAAATAAATTGCAAATAACCTGTTAAAGGTGAAAGTAAATAAATACAGAGTTATTCTGGCTTAAAGGGGTTGTAAAGGTAAAAATTTTTTCACCTTAATGCATTCTATGCATTAAGGTGAAAAAACTTTTGACAGTACCGCCGCCCCCAGGCCCCCCGTTTTACTTACCTGACGCCTCGAATCTTCGCTGCTCGTCCTCGTCATCTTCATTGCAGCTCAGCCTGGTCGCTGATTGGCTGCAGTGGATGGATTGAAAGCAGCGCAGCCATTGGCTAGCGCTGCTGTCAATCACATCCGATGACGCGGCGCGCCGGGGGGCGGGGCCGAGTGATACAGCGAGCGGCTATAGCCTCCGGCTGTATCACGGGAGCGCGCCCGCAAGCACTCACCACCATGCGAGGGAGCTCGCATTAAGGTGGTAAATGCTTGCGGGGAGGAGCTGAAACAGCCGCCGAGGGACCCCAGAAGACCAGGTTCGGGGCCACTCTGTGCAGAACGAGCTGCACAGTGAAGGTAAGTATAACATGTTTGTTATTTAAAAAAAAAAAAAAAAAAATTAACTTTACAACACCTTTAAAAAAGAACTTTTTTTAAAAAAAATACCTGCTTTGGGAAATTTTGGATGCCTGATTGTTCAACTCCCCCAGCTTGGCTGTGAGGGCATCCACTGCCTTCTGCTGTTCATCCAACCAGCGTTCTTCTCTGGAAGAAACAAAACAAAATACAGAAATACAGCTTCCATTGCAGAAAGTATGCATCATTAGCTCTCCTCTGCAGTTTCTTTGTGGATACCTTGAATGGCTTTCTTCACCCCCCCCCCCCCTTTTATATATTGTCTGACAGTTGTTCTGGGTATAAGGTATAAAAAAAAAAGAACAGAAATAATAATTTATATGCTGATTAATCAGTCAAACTATTCTGCTCAGTGCTAAACACAATGGCAGACATAAACAAGCAGATGTTAGCTGCTTATTTATCTGATCAGGCACATTTCAACAAACAATCTCACGTGGTCCATATACATCTTTTGTCTGATTAGCATCCTCTGATGTGAAGAACTCATATCCACTGGCAAGCTCATACTTTAATTTCACATATTTGAGAATATCTCTGGGCTATGCATCCCTAACATATAGGTAGGGCTTGAATCAAGCTGTTAGACCATTATCTTCCATGGGCCACACTGTGCTAGAGACAGCAAGCCAAACTCAAAAGCTCACTGAGGTTACTGAATTCTGATACACATTCTGAGAGTGACGATACCAATGAACAGTATAATTTTTGCAAGAAGCAACAGTGAATGTGTGGGCAGGTGAAACGGGCAGAATTTAGGTGATAAATAATCACTGCATAAACTGACAGCACATAGCCCTTACCTATACATTTCGCCTCCCATTTCTGTCTGGAGTGACTTTCTGCTTGCAATGCTATAAACAGCTCTGCCATTCATATGACTATGCAAAGCTTACAGATAGGTTGCTGAAGCCCCCTGCATGATGGGGCCAGTGATAATGCATTTTTTTCGATAACAGAAAATTATCTATTTTCCTAAGAGAAGCAAGGAGGCAGCCATACTTACCCACTGATCTCAGTATTTTCTGAACCACTGAGTTTGTGGCTCCGTAAGGTCAGATGCCCTGATCAGCAGTGAAGTCAGAGGCCAAGTATGAAAGCCAGGCACTTTCAAAATAGAAGTCAGCAATGGCAGCCACCGTGTTTCTTTTAGAAAGAGTTTTGATTAAAAAGATATGGTCAGCTTGCCCATGCAGGACAGAGAGACAGTGGGGTTGATTTACTAAAACTGGAGAGTGCAAAATCTGGTGTAGCTGTGCATGGTAGCCAATCACCTTCTAACTTCAACTTGTCAATTCAATTTTGACAAACAAAACCTGGAAGCAGATTGGTTTCTATGCAGAACTGCACCAGATTTTGCACTCTCCAATTCAGTAAATCAATCCCACGGTCTGTAAAAAAGCACAATCCCGGCCCCTTATACTTACCTGTGCTCCCTTACAGCTCTTTGCTCCTCCACAGACAATGAGAATACCTGGCACTTCTGGGTATTGGGATGGGGGATGTGATCTCTTCCACTTTGACAGGGCTCAGGCTAGTCATCTAATCTGTAGGCCCAAAGCACTGTCACATGAAGATGGAAGTGATGTCACTGCTCCCTTGGGTTGCTGACACAGTTGATTTCTGTGAGAGCTGCTGAGTAGCAAGGAGCACAGGTAAGGCCAGTATAAAGGGGTCCCCTTTGCAAAGGAACTGTCCATTTCCCCTGCATGGGCAAAGTGACAATATCTTTTTACTGGTGCTCCAGACAATGACAACTTATGCTGTCATCTACAGTAACTCACAATGTTTAGGGCTTTTCTAACCCCCAATAGTACTATAGCCCATTGGCTATAAATATTAATTTTGTTATATTCCGATCAGCAAAATCTCATCCTTTTTGAATTTACATAAATAAGTGTATGCCTATTTTTGTCTGTTCTGCGGCAAATTATGCAATTCATGACAGAGCTGCATGTTCAAGCAAATGAAACATATCTGAATTGGTGGAATTGTTAAATTTTTACATTTATAGTTCACTCATCTTTAGAAAATGACTTGGATAACTCATTATCTCGAGAAGTTCTTTTGGCTAGGGGAAATGCTGTGGGCCAGACATTCTCAACCTTTTAAACATGGAGGAAACCCTGGGAAAGACTTTTGGCCTTCAGGGAACCCCTCCTAAAAATTACTATGCCTACAGCTCAGAGTACATTGGCACCTGCAGGCATCAACCTAGTATCACATTTTTCAGCCAGCGATTCCCTGTTCAGCCACTCAATCACTGCAGGTGGCGGAAGGGGTCCAAATCCTGCCACAGCCTTTCCTGGGCTATGCCATTTGATTGTGAAGCCTGGGAGGCTGTTTAAAAGTCTCATATGTGGTATCGCCATACTCAGGAGGAGTAGCAGAATGTGTTTGGGGGTGTAGTTGCAAGTATGCATATGTTGTGTGTGAGAAAAAACTTGGTAATATGATAATGTTGTGCAGGAAAAAAAAAATCTTCATTTTGCAAGGAATTGTTGGAAAAAATTACAATGTCAAAAAACTCACCATGCCTCTTACTAAATACCTTGGAATGTCTACTATCCAAAAAGGGTAATTTGGGGGGTATTTGTACTTTCCTGGCTTGTTAGTGTCTCAAGAAATGAGGTCAGTACATTAGATTACATGATCAATTTTCAATGATTGCCACCATAGCTTGTAGACTCTAACTTTCACAAAGACCAAATAGTATATACTTATTCGGGTTATTTTTACCAAAGATATGTAGAAGTATAACTTTTGGCCAAAGCTTATAAAGAAAAAATTACTAATTCGCTAAATTTTATAACCGAAATGAAGAAAAATGCATTATTTTTACAAAATTTTCTGTCTTTTTTCATTTATAGCGCAAAAAATAAAAAACCCAGTGATGATTAAATACCACCAAAATGTGAGAGTGCTGAAAGCTGAAAATTGGTCTGGTTTGGAATGGATTTAAGTGCCCTGTGGGCAAGTGGTAAAGCCTATGGAGAATTTTAAGTACCATAATTTGGAGCCGATCCACGGGCAGACGTAATCTTAAAGCAAGACATGTTAGGTATCGATTCACTCTGCGTAACATCATCTTTTATATTTTACCAGAAAATTGGGTATTATATTGTGTTTGTTTGCAATAAAATTAATTAAAGCGTATTTTTTCCCAAAAAATTGCATTTGAAAAACCGCTGCATAAATACAACGACATAAAAACAGACATGAAAGGACAGGAAGTGTGTTATTCACAGGATCACTGGGTAAAAGTAAAGGAAAATTAAAACAGCAACCTCATCGAAGGACTGGTAAGCTGCAATATATTACATTTTAGTATGCTTTAATGCAGGGGTCTTAAAACTTTCTAAACAAAGAGCCAGTTTAACGTTCTTTAGACTGACTGACTGACTGAGGGGTCAGACCGTGAAAAGTGGGAGTGGATAATGCCTCAGGCTTGGGTGTAAAAGTACATAGTGCCCCATCTTTGGTGGCAGAGAAGGAATTTATACTCCATCATTGGTATCAGCAGGACAAATAATACCCTGTTGCTGATGTCAGAGAGAGGAAATGTCTCCCAAGAGCCAGAAAAGGCAAGCAAAGGGGCGCATCTGGCTTTTTGGAGTTTGGAGACCAATGCTTTAATGGGAAAGGACAGTCTACTCAAGTTTTTTTTGTTATACTGTATATACACACATATTAAAGTGGAACCTCACTCTCTCAATCTACATTGACTATTTTTAATCATCCTTATGCTGCTAGCATTAGTAAATAGACAGGAAAGTATATCATATTTAGTTGTTCTGAACTTTTATTTTTTTACATTTCTTCAGTTACTTTCTAGTTTCCATGCCTAGGCAAATTATGTCATATATCCCAGGAGTCCTCAGTTGGGAGGGTTTTTCTCAGCTATGCACACCCTCCTACCTACATGCCTGAGAGAAGAGTAGATGGATTCCAGGAAGTAAATGCTACACAAATCATCTGCCCTTATTTAAGATGGCCACAGACAGAAATGTTAGGGTGTGTTTTTCAAAGTTATTTCTCAGCAATATAAAGCATTGAGACATGGATGGATGGGTGAGTATGCTTTGAATATAAAAAAAAAGAAATAGCGTTTTTGGGCCTGTGGTGCTCAAATGCAACATAGTTCCGCTTTAAGTGTTGTCAATAGCGTCACAAACGCATATCAATGCTGCTAAAAGCATGGAGCATTCGGTAAGCATTGAAAACAGCGACAAAACAAAATTCCCATTTCAACTAGCTGTGGTATCAGCAACTGTGTAAGCAGAACCATTACACATGTGCAGATTGTACTTTGGATGTAACAGAAGACTGGTTCATATAAATACATGACTGTGTCAAGCAGGACATCCACTGGTTTTGCTTTAGCAGTGTGTGTTGGCCATATGTCTGCGGCACTTCACAGAAGAAGGGATCTCAAAGGAGCATCCATACATCATATCCTAAACTGATTTTAGCTTTTCCCCTGGAACCAACCTGCAGGTAAGGCCTGTAAAATATTTAATGCTACCACAATATGTGCACATGCTATCAATGTTTTATCTTTTCAAGATAAACTAAAGTGGCATACTTCTCCAGATCACTCTTCAGTTTCTTGTTCTTGGCTCGAGCGTTGGAGAGCATCATTTCAAGCTCCTCGTCAGTTTGTTTCAGCTGCAAAATGAACAACCTATTAACATGCTGTAGACAAATTATATTAAACTGTAAAACAGCCTAACACTTTCACTTGATTTCTCCACATTTAGAATTAAATTTGGTGTACAATTCTTTGGAGGTAAAGAAGGATGTTTAACCTATAATCTATAACAGAAAATATGGTTTGGAGATACATCTTTATATATAAATATACACACACACACACACACACTGTAGGGAAAATAATTATTTGATCCCAGCAGATTTTTTTGTAAGTTTGCCCACTCACAAAGAAATGAAGGGTCTATAATTTTTATCATAGGTGTATTTTAAATGATAGAGACAGAATATCAACCAAAAACCCAGAAAAAAAAAAAACATAAAACAGATGCTATAAATTAAGTTGCAGTTCAGTGAGTAAAATTAGTATTTGATCACCAAGCAAAACATGACTTAGTACTTGTATACACCGCTCCTCCATTGCCCCAAGGATGCTGCTTGCAGGACTTTTTCTATTGTCCGGCAAGCGCAACGCCCCAGTGTGAAAGCACTCGGGCTCTCACACTGGGACTGCAGGGGAGGCGTTTTTCAGGCGCTATTTTTAGCCCAAAAGCGCCTGAAAAATGCCCCAGTGTGAAAAGGGTCTTACAGATCCTCTCTAAATCCTTATGCCGCGTACACACAAGCGGACTTTCCGCCAGAAAAGGTCCGACGGAGCGAATCCGTCAGACATTCCGATCGTGTGTGGGCTTCATCGGACCTTTTCTGTCGAAAAATCTGACGGACCTTAGAAATAGAACAGGTTTCAAATCTTTCCGACGGACTCGATTTCTATCGAAAAAAAGTTCGTCTGTATGCTAGTCCGACGGACCGAAAACAACGCAAGGGCAGCTATTGAACTTCCTTTTCTAGTCCGGTCGTACGTCATCACATTTGAAACGATCAGACTTTGGTGGGATCGTGTGTAAGCAAGTCCGTTTCGTCGGAACTCTGTTGAAAAGTCCTTCGGAGTTCAGTCCGACGAGAAGTCCACTCGTGTGTACATGGCATTAGGCTCCATGCACATTGGCTTACAAAACGTTGCTTCTACAGGAGTTTTGTGTTCTGCCTGTAGAAGCAGCTCAATGTTATGATACTGTATGTGTCCATACACATTAGGACGATTACAGGCATTTTTCGAGCTCAACGTTTAGAGGCAGGAAAGAAAAAAAAACCCCTTCTGGTTTACGTTTCTGATTGGAGCTTACTGGCAGAAACGTAAAACTGTCCTAAACTCGTCTAAAATCTATATGAGTGTTTTTCTACTCCCAAGAGAACAGACTTTCCTATAAAAAATAACAAACACGTTATACTTACCTGCTCTGTTGCAGTGGATTTGCACAGAGCAACTTGGATCCTCCTCTTCTCGGGTCCCTCTTCTGTGATCCTGGCCCCTCCCTCCTGTTCAGTGCCCCCACAGCAAGCAGCTTGCTATAGAGGCAACCGAGCCGAGTCACAGCTCCATGTGTCCATTCAGACATGGAGTCCAACCCGGCCCCTCTCTCTTCTGATTGGCTACCTGACTTTGATTGACAGCAGCGGCAGGATTCGAGTCTGGAGACTGACTAGGCCACTCCATGACTTTAATGTGCTTCTTCTTGAGCCACTCCTTTTTTGCCTTGGCGGTATGTTTTGCGTCATCCTGGAAGACCCATCCACGACCCATCTTCAGTGTTCTGGCTGAGGGAAGAAGGTTCTCATCCAAGATTTTACAATACATGGCCCGGTCCATCGGCCCCTTAATGCGGCAAAACCACCCTGTACATTTAGCAGAGAAGCAGCCCCAAAGTATCATGTTTCCACCCCCATGCTCGACTGTAGGGATAGTGTTCTTAGGGTCATAGTCAGCGTTCTTCCTCCAAACACGGCGAGTTGAGTTAATGCCAAAGAGCTCAATTTTGGTCTCATCTGAGCACAGCCCTTTCTCCCAATCCTTCTCTGAATCATTTAGATGTTCATTGGCATGACTGCACATGCGTCTTCTTGAGGAGGGGGACTCGTCGTGTTTGAAGGAAAAAAAATGCTGACTATGACCCTAATAACACCATCCCTACAGTCAAGCACGGAGGTGGAAACATGATATTTGGGGCGGTTTCTCTGCTAAATGTACAGGCCAACTTTGCCGCATTGAGGGGCCAAAGGATGGGGCCACTTTTGCCTTCAAAACAGCAATTCTTCTAGGTACACTTGCACACAGTTTTTGAAGAAAAGTAGGTTTTTCCAAAAATCTTGGAGAACTAACAACAGATATTCTGTGTATGTAGGCTGCCTCAAATTCTTCGGTCTCTTCATGTTATCCAAGACTGACCCAATGATGTTGAAATTAGGGCTCTGTGGGAGCCAAACCATCACTTCCAGGACTCCTTGTTCTTTATGCTGAATTTCCTAATGACATTGGCTGTATTTTTGGGGTCGTTGTCCTGCTGCAGAACAAATTTGGGGCCAATCATGTCTCCCTGATTGTATGGCATGATGGAGAAGTATCTGCCTGTATTATTCAATATTGAGGACACCATTGATTAGGCAATGTTGAGGACCATAGACGCAGTGGTAGACCAAGGATGCAGCAGATGAAAGACACAACATGCTTACTTCCCTTCGACATTGGAAGATGTCCAGCAGTGCCATCAGCACAGAACTGGCAGACACCAGTGGGACCCAGGTACAATCATCTATTGTCCAAAGAAGTCTGGCCAGAAATGGTCTTCATGGAAGAACAGTGGCCAAAAAGCCATATTGCCGATGTGAAAACAAGGCTGAGTGACTCAACTATTCAAGAAAACATAGAAACTGGGGTGCAGAAAAATGGCAGCAGGTGCTTTGGACTAATGAGTCAACATTTGAAATATTTGGCTGTAGCAGGAGGCAGGAGACTGGAGAGCGTACAATAATGAGTGACTGCAGGCAACACTGAAGCATGGTGGAGGTTCCTTGAAAGTTTGGGGCTGCATTTCTGCAAACAGGGTTGGAGATTTCATCAGGATCAACAGCGTCCTCAATGCTGATAAATACAGGCAGATACTTATCCATCATAGCATACCATCAGGGAGGCGTGTGACTGGCCCAAAGGCATTCTGCAGCAGCACAACGACCCCAGACATAGAGCCAATGTCAGTGTAATGAAGAAGTGATGGTTTGGCCCCCACAGAGCCCTGATCTCAACATAATTGAGTCTGTCAATAATTACATGAAAAGACAGCAGTATGTGAGGCAGCCTACATTCACAGAAGATCTGTGGTTAGTTCTCCAAAATGTTTGAAACAACCTACCAAGTTCCTTCAAAAACTGTGTGCAAGTGTACCTAGCAGAATTGATGCGGTTTTGAAGGAAAAGGTTGGTCACACCCAATATTGATTTGATTTGGATTTCTATTCTGTTCATTTACTTTCAGGTTGATAATTGATAAAAATAAACTACTAATAGGGCGTACACACGGTCGGACTTTGTTCGGACATTCCGACAACAAAATTCTAGGATTTTTTCCGACGGATGTTGGCTCAAACTTGTTTTGTCTACACACGGTCGCACAAAGTTGTCGGAAAATCCGATCGTTCTAAACGCGGTGACGTAAAACACGTACGTCGGGACTATAAACGGGGCAGTGGCCAATAGCTTTCATCTCTTTATTTATTCTGAGCATGCCTGGCACTTTGTCCGTCGGATTTGTGTACACACGATCGGAATTTCCGACAACGGATTTTGTTGTCGGAAAATTTTATCTCCTGCTCTCCAACTTTGTGTGTCGGAAAATCCGATGGAAAATGTCCGATGGAGCCCACACACGGTCGGAATTTCCGACAACACGCTCCGATCGGACATTTTCCATCGGAAAATCCGACCGTGTGTACGGGGCATAACACTTCTACTGCTGAAATCATTCTTAAATTTACAGCATTTTTTAACAGCTGTCCAAAACTTTTGCACAGTACTGTATACAGTTAGGTCCATATATATATATATATATATATATTTGATATTAATCTTAGTTTCATCTGTCCAAAGAATGCTTTTCCAAAACTGGTCTGGCTTTTTTAGATGTTTTTTTGGCAAAGTCTAATCTGGCTTTTCTATTCTTCAGGCTTAGGAATGGTTTGCACCTTGTGGTGAACCCTCTGTGTCTGTTCTCGTGAAGTCTTCTCTTGATTGTAGACTTTGACAATGATACGCCCACCTCCTGGAGAGTAATTTGGCCACTCCTAATGTTGCTGCTATCTCTTTGATGGATTTGTTTGGTTTTTGAAGCCCCACAATGGCCTGTTTCACTTGCATGGACAGCTCCTTTGAACGCATGATGTAGGTTCACAGCAATAGATTCCAAATGCAAATACCACACTTAGAATCAACTCCAGACCTTTTACCTGCTTAATTGAGGAAGGAGTAGCCCACACCAGGCTATGAAATAGCTTTTATTTCAATTGTCCAATTACGTTTGGTCCCTTGAAAAAGGGGGGTGGCTATTCTTAAGAGGAGTAATTCCTAAACCCATCCTGCGATTTCGATGTACATACCCTCAAATTAAACCTGAGAGGGTGCACTTTCAGCCCATATCCATTATATAACTATAGCTTGAATATGTTTTGGTAGATACCTGAAAAAAAGTAAAATTGTGCCTGTGTCCAAATATATATATGGACCCAACTGTATATCTATATATCTATATATATATATATATATGGATATAGACACACACACACACACACACACACACACACACACACAAACACACTAAATGTACTTCAAACAAGCAAAAAATTATTGATTTGGCAATTTGCCTGGAGTGATTTTTCACTATGGTGCTCATGAAAAACAAGTTCTGCCAAAAACGCCTGCTGTAAGGCTGACTTGAACTGCAAGAATCACTATTAGTCCCGGTCTCTGAAACCTATTTACTTAATGCTAATCTAAGCTTTCCCCACATAGAGCACATGGAGCGTTCAAATATAAGGCCTTGTTCACATGCATACGCCTGTGCGAGGGCTCCGTTTGACCACACAGATGTACTATAGCATACGTTCGTACGAGGACTGTTTGCCTGTATGGTGATGCACAGGTGTTCAGTGCATCCTCCAGCATGAAGTCCTATTTATTTTAGTTGGGGCACAGGAGCTGCAGGGACACAACCACTGCTCCCAAACTGGCAGCGAAGTGCACGTGTACGACCCTCAAATGCAGACAGTGTGCGTTTGGGGCCATGCAGGCTGTCAAACTGGGAGCAGTGGTTGTGTCTGTGCAGCCGCTGCATTGTAAGTGAAATGAATGGACCTGCCTACACAGGGATGCACAGCTGCATCACTGGGCAGGCTAACACGCCCCTCGTATAAATGTACACTATAGTACATCTGTGTGAAAAAGCATAAAACTGAGCCTGCAACCTCTTATACTTGTCTTTCCTTTAATGCCGCAGCCACCGCCACAAGCAAGGGGAATCTGCCCAGCTTAGGCTCTGAGTGGATCACAGTCGGTTGATATAACTGTCCTTCTGCTCCCATGTAACAGTGATGTACCAACACCACAGTTACATTCGAAAAGAGTCACATGATCCACTATACCTGGAAGTGCTCGCTATTTCTCTTCAATCCCATTGAACAGATTGGCAAGTGTTAGGTGGGGATGACAAAGGGAATGTGAGCGTACGCAGTAGGGGTACCAGAAATGAATGTGAATCTGTTGATCTAATCCTAATAGGCAAAGCACAGGTACAACTTTCTAAGATGCATTACTAAATAAAAACAATAGCTCAACATGCCCTTCTTGGGCTTTATTATTGTGCAAGTGCAAACAATGTAGAAGACCTCCATTTAATCCAGTTATTCACCCATTAAAATGTCAGTCTTCCTACTAGCCCTTGTACATCAGCAATCAGACTGACAAAGAAAGGGGTAGCACTGTAAGCCAATTGCGCTTTACTACATAGTGTTGTAAATAGAACAAAAGCAGCTTGCTGACTGGAGGGGTGAGCAAGAAGAAGACTTCATCAGTGAACTGCTGCACAATAATTATCCAACATCTTGACCATGCTGTATGGCTTTAACTGCAGTGTAGAAAAATAAAAGCCCTGTAGCTTCTGGCAGGGATACTGGAAAACAGAACAGACTTTTATTTTGGAATGTAAGACAGTTAAAGCTGAACTCCAGTTTTTGATACACTTTACATAGTTCATTTGGGCCAAGCTGGCCCAAACAAACTGTCCCTCACTAACATGTGAGGCCGCTGGATGTGCGGTATAAACTGTATGTAGCTGTGGCTACAGACAACATACTGCACTGTGTTCTGGGTTCGAGTCACAACCTTCTGGTCTCATACCTGAAACACAGTAGAGTCTATCTGAACAGCCCCCAGTTAGAGATTTTGACATCAACGGCCCGCCTCTCTGACTCAGCCAGAGAAAGCTTTGTATTCATTGCTAGAATACATCGCTTTCTCTGAATGGCTGAGCGTCAATCAGATAGACTCTATTTTGTTTCAGGTATAAGACAGGAAGGTCTTGGCTCGCACCTAGGAACGCAGTGCGGCATGCTGTATGTAGTCCAAGCTATATACAGTTTAATAAGGAAAAGGAATGATTATTGGCACAAGCTGGGCACTTGGCATGCAAACAATGTTCAGATCAAGGAGTAATCAGATCAGTAAACGTTTAATGATAAACTATGGTAAAAAAAAAAATGGTAAAAAATGGAGTCCATTAGTATATAAAGTCCATAACAGATCCAAGAGGTGCTCATTGAGGCAGCTCTGTGTGAAAGCAAGAAGTGGCTCTAGAGGAAATAGAAGGCGCCTGTGTTAGTTCTTGTAAGTATAGCTGTATAGCAGGGATTTATTAGAAGATAAAATAAGAACTACTCACAAGTGTAATAAAAGATTAGGCATGTACAGTAGCTAAGCTGTGTTGGGGATGGTCATTTGTAGCGTGATCCGGGGGGTCCACAGGGGACATGGTCATCTGTCCACTGATGCAGGTGGTCAGCGCTGGTAGATTCCGGCACTACCTGGCCTGTGGAATGCACTTGCACTCATATATTAGAGAGTGACATAGTTTGGGCCAGCTTGGTCCAAGCGAATTATGTGTATCAAAAGCTGGAATTCAGCTTTAACACATATGTAGTTCAACAGTGAATTACAGTGCCTTGAAAAAGTATTCACACCCCTTGAAATTTGGCACATTTTGTCATGTTACAACCAAGAACGTAAATGTATTTTATTGGGATTTTATGTGATAGACCAACACAAAGTGGCACATAATTGTGAAGTGGAAGGAAAATGATAAATGTTTTTTAAAGTATGGCATGCATTTGTATTCAGCCCCCTTTACTCGGTTCCACTAGATTTTAGTTAGGGGTATCAAATTGCCTTCAGAAGTCACCTAAATTAGTAAATAGAGTCCATCTGTGTGTCATTTAATCTCAGTATAAATACAGCTGTTCTGTGAAGCCCTCAGATATTTGTTAGAGAACCTTAGTGAACAAACAGCATCATGAATGAGAAGGAATACATCAGACAGGTCAGGGATAAAGTTGTGGAGAAGTTTAAAGCAGGTTAGGTTATAAAAAAAATATTCCAAGTTTTGAACATCTCGCGGGGCACTGTTCAATCCAGCCTCTGAAAATGGAAACAGTATGGCACAACTGCAAACCTACCAAGACATGGCCGTCCACCTAAACTGACAGGCCAGGCAAGGAGAGCATTAATCAGAGAAGCAGCCAAGAGGCCCATGGTAACTCTGGAGGAGCTGCAGAGATCCACAGCTGAGGTGGGAGAATCACTACACAAATCTGGCCTTTATGAAAAAGTGGAAAAAAGAAAGCCATTGTTGAAAGAAAGCCATAAAAAGTCACGTTTGCAGTTTGCGAGAAGCCATGTGGAAGTCACAGCAAACAAGTGGAAGAAGGTGCTCTGGTCAGATGAGACAAAAACTGAACTTTTTGGCCTAAAAGCAATACGCTATGTGTGGCGGAAAACTAACATTGCACATCACCCTGAACACACCATCCTCACGGTGAAACATGGTGGTGGCAGCATTTTTTTTTAGCAGGGACAGGAAAGCTGATCAGAGCTGATGGAAAGATGGATAGAGCAAAATACAGGGCAATCTAATGCCGCGTACACACGACCAGACTTTACGGCATACTTTGCCCGGCGGACTTTGACGGACTTTACGACGGACCTTACGAATGAATGGACTTGCCTACACACGATCAACCAAAGTCCGACAGATTCGTACGTGATGACGTACGACCAGACTAAAACAAGTAAGTTCATAGCCAGTAGCCGCCCTAGCGTCGGTTTTTGTCCGTCGGACTTGCATACAGACGAGCGGACTTTTCGACCGGACTCGAGTCCGTCGGATAGATTTGAAACATGTTTCAAATCTAAGTCCGTCAAACTTTTGAGAAAACAAAGTCCGCTGGAGCCCACACACGGTCGAATTGTCTGACGAAATCCGGTACGCCGGACCAAGTATGCCATAAAGTCCGATCGTGTGTACGCGGCATTGGTAGAAAACATGATAATGTCTGCAAAAAACTTGAGACTGGGGCAGAGGTTCACCCTCCAGCACCTCAATGACCCTAAACATACAGCCTGAGCTACAATAGAATTGTTTAGATCAAAGCATATTCATATGTTAGAATGGCCCAGTCAAAGTCCAGACATAAATATAATTGAGAATCTGTGGCAAGATGAGAAGAATGGGCAAAGAATGTCACTCTCTAGATGTGCAAAGCTGGTAGAGACATCCCCAAAAAGACTTGCAGCTGTAATTGCACTGAAAGGTGGTTCTACAAAGTATTTATAGGGGGGCTGGATACAAATGCACGTCACACTTTTCAAATATTTGTAAAAAATTTGGAAAACCATTTATCATTTTCCTTCGACTTCACAATTATGTGTTGGTCTATCACATAAATTTCCAATATAATACATTTCCGTTTTTGGTTGTAACATGACAAATGTGGAAAATTTTAAGGGGTGTGAATACTTTTTCAAGGCACTGTAACTGCTTTACTACACATTAAATTCTAATTAGATGACTGACTTTGATCTGGAGGAAAAGACCACTGGAAAAAGGCATCATATCCCAGCTACAAGTGTTCTTTCCTTTTTTTTTTTGAAGAAAGTGGAAAATCCCTTCAAAGTGGTATGAAACCCAAAACCAAAATTGTAATACATATATTGCAGCTTACCAATCATTTTATGTGGTGGCTGCATTTGTTTTCTCTTTTTAGGCCCCCTCGTACGTCCCTCCGTTTTCACCTTATCTGCCCAGTAACACACCTCCTGTATTAGAGTTCTGCCACTTCGGATGAAAGAGCACAGGGGTCACACTTGGGCAGCAGCATTGTCAGTCTGGGGGAGGGGAGAGTAAGATAAACTAGCAGAGATTTAGATACACTAACTAGTTGGTTCCAACCTATGGCCCTTGGACCCCCCCCCCCCCCCCATCCAAAATGTGCCTAGAAATACCAATTTTATAATACAATTACAAGGATGACACATTTGGAATACTTTTGGTTGTTTTTGTTTAGATTATTTTGTTACTCAACACTTTAACGGCTCCTGAAGAAGTGGACTAAGTCCATGAAATGCATTGAGCAACAAAGAATCAACTGTTTTCTCATACAATGTTTAGCTTTATCACAACAATGTTTTAACATCTGTATTACAATTGGATACTTTATTATGTACTGTATAGATTAATGTAGAAAATCCTTTTTTTTTTATTATTGATATCAAATAAATGGTGTTTTTAAATATGCTGTATGTTGTTCCTCAAAAGTCCTAGTGCAAATTTTTCTTTTTGTGTGATAGTATTAAGGGATGTGGCACTTTTCTTTTTAATAATTGCATTACTAGATGCACTAATGAATTCAAGCCAAACTAGCAACACAATAAGTTACAGCAAGTATTTTTTGCTTTGCAATAAATGTTTTACATGAATAAAACATGATCATTGTAAGCACTCCTCCCAGTGGTAAATTGTTTGTCTCAACACTGTTATACATTTGCAGGAGAGCTTGTTCTGTTGAAAACCAAAAGACATACTGGCTAGATCACAAGGTTAAACTAGAGGAAAGAGATTCTAAAAAAGAAAACAAATGCAGCAACCACATCTAAGAATTGGTAAGCTGTAATATAATGGATGTTTATTTTTTGTTAACTTAATACCACTTTAGGCCCCTTTCACACTTATACGACTTCAAAGTCGTGCGTTTTTACCGCGATTTCGCGGCCGCGATTTTACCACGATTTGGGAGCAGTACTACTTTGTACGACTTTTGCCACATTTTTGGCATTAACTAATGAAAACATACAGTAGTTGATATGAATCATAAGGGGGAACTCCACGCCAAGTTTTAAATAAAAAAACTGGCGTGGGTTCCCCCCAGGGGCATACCAGGCCCTTAGGTCTGGTATGGATTGTAAGGGGAACCCCCTGCGCCGAAAAATCGGCGTGGGGTCCCCCCAAAATCCATACCAGACCCCTATCCGAGCACGCAGCCCGGCCGGTCAGGAATGGGGGTGGGGACGAGCGAGCGCCCCCCCTCCTGGACCGTACCAGGCCGCATGCCCTCAACATGGGGGGTGGATGCTTTGGGGCATGGGGGGCGCCCTGCGGCCCCCCACCCCAAAGCACCTTGTTCCCATGTTGATGAGGACAAGGGCCTCTTCCTGACAACCCTGGCCGTTGGTTGTCGGGGTCTGCGGGTGGGGGGCTTATCGGAATCTGGGAGCCCCCTTTAATAAGGGGGCCCCCAGAACCCGGCCCCCCACCCTATGTGAATGAGTATGGGGTACATGGTACCCCTACCCATTTACCTAGGGGAAAAAGCGTCAATAAAAAACCACAGTACACAGGTTTTAAAGTAATTTATTAGGCAGCTCCGGGGTCTTCTTCCGACTTCGGGGGTCTCTCTGGCGTCTTCTCCCGGTGTCCGCATCTTCTGCCGCTCTTTTGCCAGCGGTGGTCCGGACTTTTGGATCGTCTTCTTCCCTCTTCTCTTCCAGAGATGTTGACACGACGCTCTCTCCAGCTGCAATGGTCTCTGAACGCTCCGCAACGGACTTATATAGGCGGTGACCCCGTCCCCTTATGCCGTCACAGTCCCTGGGCATGCTGGGACTGTGATGTTTTAGGAGGCGTGGTCACCGGGTGATGACCACGCCCCCTTATGACAGCACAGTCCCAGCATGCCCCGGGACAGTGACCTCATAATGGGGCGAGGTCACTGCCTATATAAGTCCATTGCGGAGCGTTCAGAGACCATTCCAGCTGGAGAGAGCGTTGTGTCAACATCTCTGGAAGAAAAGAAGAAGGCAGAAGGCAGAAGTCCGGACCACCGCTAGCAATTGAGCTGCAGAAGATAGCGGAGGAGCCGGCAGAAGATCAGGACACCGGGAGGAGACGCCAGAGAGACCCCCAAAGTCGGAAGAGTACCCCCGAAGTCGGAAGAGGACCCCGAAGTCGGAAGAAGACCCCGGAGCTGCCTAATAAATTATTTTAAAAACCTGTGTACTGTTTTTTTATTGACACTTTTTTCCCTAGGTGAATGGGTAGGGGTACCATGTACCCCATACTCATTAACAAAGGGTGGGGGGCCGGGATCTGGGGGCTCCCTTAATAAAGGGGGCTCCCGGATTCCGATAAGCCCCCCGCCCGCAGACCCCGACAACCAACAGCCAGGGTTGTCGGGAAGAGGCCCTTGTCCTCATCAACATGGGGACAAGGTGCTTTGGCGTGGGGGGGCCCGGCAGGGTGCCCCCCATGCCCCAAAGCACCCACCCCCCCATGTTGAGGGCATGCGGCCTGGTACGGAGGAGGGGGGTGCTCGCTCGTCCCCACCCCCATTCCTGACCGGCCGGGCTGCGTACTCGGATAAGGGTCTGGTATGAATTTTGGGGGGGACCCCACACCGATTTTTCGGCGTAGGGGGTTCCCCTCAGATCCATACCAGACCTAAGGGCCTGGTATGCCCCTGGGGGGAACCCACGCCGTTTTTTTCATTTAAAACTTGGCGCGGCGTTCCCCCTCTGGATTCATACCAGACAGCTGTCAGCACTGCCTGTCGCTCATCGGGAAAGGAAAAAAAAGTTTTCCTTTCCCGATCAGCGAGCCAGGCTTGTGCTTACAAAGTCGTACTGAAGTCGTGTCTATATTATTCAGGCACGATTTGCATGCTACTTCAGGGTTTAACATTGAGGTCTATGGAGTACAACTCGCATAGAAGTTGGACCAAAGTAGTGCAGGGACTACTTTCAAGTCCCTGCCAATATGAATGGTAGTCATTGCAAATCATGGAGAATGACTTGTCATACGATTTTGCAGTACAAAATCGTGGGACAAGTCGTATAAGTGTGAAAGGGGCCTTAAACATGCTGTACTTCTACAGCACAAGCACATAAGTAGAAGAGGGCACTTCTGAACTCTGCACTGTCTGATGATGTTCAGCCTTGATTCCGGCCAATCTAAAAACAAGGTGTTACAGTGTAATAACTAGTTCCACGTAAACACAGAAAACCAGGGACAAAAGACTTCATAAAAATAAACATGATATCATACTGACAGGTTAGGAGTTTCATTAGGCAATTTCCAGTGATAATAAAAGAAAATTCTATTTTTATGAACTGTGACATGAGCTCATGAAACGCTGGTAAAAAAATGTGTCGTGTTGCGCTGCTACGCTAGCTGACGTCAGCCAAGCAAAGTATGTTTTCTGGGCAATTTACTGCTGGAGCACTAAAAGGAAGTGGCTGAGCGGAGTTCTGCTTATAGAAACGATCCTGTGGAAAAGTCAACCTAATCAATAAGTATTCTAACAGGAAAGAAAATTGGTTCATATTCTTCCCAACACAAGCCTGCCAATAAACCATACAGCTTATGGGAAATCCAATGAGAGGGTTACCTCTTCTTTTCCAGCGGCTAGCAGAATATCCTGGTTCTGGGAGATTACTAAGAAACATAAAATAAATAGTAGTTAATATTTTCGTTTCCATGGGAACATATTGACAGAAGACAGCTTCTCAATTTCCTCACTGTCTATGAAATCAAGACACATGTGAACCATGCCAAGAATGACAGCATCACCCACAATGTTGGATGTCACAAATAAGTGAAGGACCTTAACCATGGAGGCCTTTTAATTGGGAACTAGCTGGTATTTTCCAACCCACGTTAAAAAGGCTAACAAGGAAAAATTGATTAATGGATTTTTTTTTTTCTATGATCCTAGCATTTGGAAGAGGATGCAATCTATTCTTGTTAAATCTTCTCACTGTCTCCATAAAATCACATGTATGCTCATCAGATTGTTGAGGTCATCGGATAAAGGGCAGGTCTTATGGGAAACATTACTAAAATATTTAGGCCAGAGTGAGCCAGACACAAAGCAGCACAGAAGCAGCTCTACGTGAACAATTAAACAGCTCAGGAAAATATTAGAGCACACATTTTTTACCCATGGATTCACTAGACCGGTTAAGGTTATTGGGTTGTGATTAAGAAAAATAAATTGTTTATAAGCAAGAAAGGCTTTAACCACTTGAAGACCAGGCGTCTTCCAGCACTTTTTATTTACAAGAAGAAATCTATTTTTTGCAAGAATATTTACTCAGAACCCCCAAACATTAGAATATATGTATGTATATATATATATATATATATATATATATATATATATATATATATATTCTAATGTTTGAGGGTTCTGAGTAAATTTTCTTGCAAAAAATACAGATTGTTACTTGTAAATAAAAAGTGCTGGAAGACGCCTGGTCTTCAAGTCTGATGAGTTGGTGGATATATATATATTATATATATATATATATATATATATATATATATATATATATATATATATATATATATAGACAATAGATGGGTATCTGAGCTATCTAAAATAATATGAAAAGAAGCAGCCAGCACAGTTCGTTGATCAAAACACAAGTATATAAAAAGTCCAAAATGCAGCGCTTCAAAATAGTCATTAATCCTGCGACAGTTCTATCATTGTAGAGATAGGGAATATGAAGGACCCTTCACCAGCTTCAGTGTGTACAAGACAGCAAACCACACCCAAGTCAATCCAATCTGCTTACCAGAGAGTATCAGTAAGGAGGCATGTATCATGAAACAGAGGATCAAGGCATCACACTCCAGATAATGTAAATCGTTCACAGGGACTCCATATCCAGATCGCATATAGCCACCAACTCATCAGAATCCAAGACAGGGATGCATATGATAAACGCTCATCAGTGTGATATAACTTAAATGGAAGAAAATAAGGCAGCAATAGTGAAGGATATCGCATCCGATGATATCCTATGGAATGAAACATGTCAGGCTGGCCGATGCAAGTGCGATGTGAGCCGCAGAATTTCTATTATACATCATGATGCCTGTATTTTGTTATTACCTGTAAGTAGACTACAATAAATTATTGTTTTATACCTTACGAGCTTCACTATTGCTGCCTTATTTTCTTCCATTTGGGTTATATCACACTGATGAGCGTTTATCATATGCATTCCTGTCTTGGAGTCTGATGAGTTGGTGGCTTTATGCGATCTGGATATGAAGTCCCTGTGATCGATTTACATTATCTGGTGTGTGATGCCTTGATCCTCTGTTTCATGATACATGCCTTCTTACTATTACTCTCAGATTGGATTCACTTGGGTGTGGTGAGCTGTCTTGTACACACTGAAGCTGATGAAGGGTCCTTCATATTCCCTATCTCTACAATGACAGAACTGTCTCATGATTAATGACTAATTTGAAGCGCTGCATTTTGGACACACACACATTATATATTATATATAAATACATACACACACACACACACATACACATATATATACATAGACAGTGGGGACGGAAAGTATTCAGACCCCCTTAAATTTTTCACTCTGTTATATTGCAGCCATTTGCTAAAATTATTAGAAAAACTGAAATATCACATGGTCCTAAGTATTCAGACCCTTTGCTGTGACACTCATATATTTAACTCAGGTGCTTTCCATTTCTTCTGATCATCCTTGAGATGGTTCTACACCTTCATTTGAGTCCAGCTGTGTTTGATTATACTGATTGAACTTGATTAGAAAAGCCACACACCTGTCTAAAAATGTGAGAAAGTCTATCATTTTCCCATATGGGAATGTATCTAGTGGGATATGAGACACCCAACATTTTTTTAACTGTATCCCATACTTTACAGATTAACATACAAGCAGGTATATCAGCAAGCGAGACACCCCCTCTTGCACCATCAAGGACAAAGAGTGGAGACCGACCCTTAAATGCAAAAGAAAATAATCGTCAAGCAGGAAAGGATATCTGTTCAGACTCCCATCCGGCAAAATGCTGTAATTTTTACACTGGCCCTTCAATTTTATTTATTTTTATTTTTTTATCACTTTTATTCCTATTACAAGGAATGTAAACATACCTTGTAATAGAGAGAATGGATGGCAGGTCCTCTTTATGGAGAGATATGGGGTCTAAAAATCTCTCCTCTACCTCCTCTACCTTTAAAAGTAAAAGATCAAAAAAAAAAAAAAAAAAAATTCTGATCTTTTGCTTTAAAAAAAAAAAATTGGATCATTACCGGTAAAAGCGGTAAGCCCGAGAAACACAGGCGAGCGACAGGGGGACCCTACCGCTGCTTCTGGAAGCGATCCAGCAGCTACTTACCTACCTCGGACCTTTTTTGTTGAGAAAGCCAATAGCTTCAGCCATAACCCCGGTAAACTGCTTGCAAGCCGCAATGTATTTATACGTATTGCGGTTGCCAATACTTCAGTATAAAAAAAGGAAAAAAAACTGTTTACAGGCAGATATGGGGACTATTACATACCCGTAAAATTTCCTATCCCTTGTATCTCTGAACAAGAATATTTTAATAGTCAGCTCTGCTTCTTGGCTTTGAGGATGCCTAAAACCTGGTACACACGAAAAGGTTTATTTTTCGTTCAACCCAGCTACGGTCGGAGCCACTGTACTAACAATCCGACTTTCGGGGGGGTGGGGGGTGGACAGTGTCAGTGTTTTTTAATTTTTTTTTACAATTTTACCTTTTAAATATTTATTACAAAAAAAAAAAAATTTAATTATACATTTTTTTTTAGCAGCCCTGTTGGTGGTGGTGGTGGGGCTTTTGTGAAATGACCTCTCCCCTTTGAAACAGGGGGGGCAGGGAAAGGGACCGAGGACACAGATTCCCCAGTAACTTTCTCTGCAGCCTCAGCTGCACTGCAAATGAATGGACAGGAGACAGCGGCTCCTCTCCATTCATAAACTGAGACATCGTAAACGCAGCTTACTATGCTCAGCTATGAATGGACAGAGGTAGTGATCACCGACTGTGCATTCAGAAAAGGAAGGAGCCGGTAAATGGTGGTTGATATAGGCCACAGCAGTGGCATTGTCGGACTGAACCCTGATTGGGCAGTCTTGGAGCTCCACCGTCCAGGACTGTAGGGCCAGACGTACTGCTCCCAAAAACTCCAGGATGTTGATGGGTAGGCTCTGCCCTTGACCATCTCCCCTGAATTGTGTGCCCCTCTAGGGTCGCTCCCCAGCCCGAGAGACTTGTGTCTGTGATCAGCACTCTCCAAGACATCACGAGGAAGGATCTTCCCATTCGCAGGTTCTGGATCATGCAACCACCAGCTTAGGCTTAAGCACGCCTGGGGAGATAAGGACATGAGGTAATCCAGGGTTTGCACTCTCCTGTTTCAAGCCGACAACATGTCTTGTTGTATAGGCCTGGAATGGAACTGGGTGTAGAGAACTGCCTCGAAGGAGGACACCATCCTTCCCAGAAGACTCATACTGAGCCAAATGGAGGGTTGCCTGGTGCCCCTTATCTGACGCACTTGATCCTCCAGGGCACAGATCTTTACGGGTGGCAAAAATACTCTTGCCTGGACCGTATCTAGGAGCAGACTTAAATATTTCAGATACTGAGCTGGCCTCCTGGCTGATTTTTCGGTATTTATGACCCAGCCCAGGTTTTCTAAATACCGCAGGGGCCTGCAGTCAGTGATCTCTGAGCAAGAGGTCGTCCAAATTATCCGAGCACCAAGATTCCCTGGGCCCTTAAAAGTACTGGTGCTAAGACCTTTGTAAACTCCCAGGGTGCTGTGGCAAGCCCGAAGGGCAGCGCCACAAACTGGAAATGACGTTCTTCTACTGTGAACCGCAGGAACCTCTGATGAGGTTGAAATAGGTACGTGTAAATATGCATCCCTGTTATCGATGGAGGCTAGAAAGTCTGCCATCTGGAGGGAGGCTACTACCGAGCTGCCTGACGCCATCCGAAAGGACTGGATTGATAGATACTGGTTCAGGGATCTTATATCCAAAATGGAACTTGTGTCCGCACTTGGTTTTAGAACAAAACCCTGTGCCCCTTTCGGATACGGGGACCTGTATAATCCCACCCTGATGCACTAAATGATCTAGTGCCTGAAACAATAAGTCTCTTTTTGGAGGATCCAAAGGAACGCTGGATCTTAGAAACCTCTGGAGGAGGAACCCCCCCATAATTCCAGCTTGTAACCGCAGGATACTGTCGAGGTGACCCACTCGTCCTGAGCCACTGTTTTCCAAATGTCCGCAAAGTGAAGCAGCCTTCCCCCCACCCGATAGAGTAGGGGCGTCCCCTCAAAAGGAGGGATTGGAGCCGGGTTTAGAAGAGTTTTGGACCCAGGGTTTCTTCTGGCCCTAGCCCTGCGGCTTGCCCCTGGCTCTAGCGCTCTGTTGGCAGCGGAACTGCCTTGGGACTGAGACACCTGAGGAAGCAGTCCCTGAGTTTTTAAACGAGGGACACCTCATCCTTCCCTTCACAGGAAGTAGAGAGCTCTTCCCTCCTGAAATCTTTTAGATATATTTGTCCACATCATCACCAAACAAGCAATCCCCATGGAAGGGGAACCCTGCCAACAACTTCTTACAGGGAAGCTCAGCTGACCAGTTCTTAAGCCACACAAGTCTGCGCATGTGTACAGACAGGAGAGCCAGACGAGTCCTTGCTGTATCAAATCCTTCAAGGCATCTACAGCAAAACACAGTGCTTGCGGTATATCTCCCCTATTTTCAACAGGATCCTCCTCTTGGTTAGGCCTGTAAGGCTGTCTGGCCTGATCCCTTAGGGACTGGCAGACTCCTATTGCTGCAACAGCTGACTGAATAGCTGAACCGGCCAATGAAAAGGAAGCCCTTAATAGTGACTCCAGTTTCTTCTCAACAGGGTCCTTAAGGCTCTGTGCGTTATCCACCGGACAAGTTAAGTTCTTGTTTAAGGAAGAGACTGTCGAATCTATGGCTGGCATTCTCCATTTCTTAACAAATTTTTTCTCCATGGGATATAAAAGGGAAAACCTCATAGGAGGAACGAAAATCCTGTCAGGATGTTCCCAATCAGCATATATTTTTACTTTCTAGCATACACCACCTGCTCCAACAGTGGGTGCAAGGGGAAAGCCTGTGCAGCCTGAGGAGGCCACAGGGACCCCAAAGAGGACCAGGGAGGCTCAGAAACCTCTGCAGTAGATAACTTAAAGGCAGAACGAACCATCTCGGTAAGAGTCAGGATCAAAAGCCTCTGTGACTGAGAGGCTGATACCAACTGGAATCTTCTGATGCAGATTCCTCAGAAGCAGACTCATCTGCTGGCCCTCCACAGTATTTTTCAAATATATTTTTATTAAGTTTACTAAGTTTATTAAGTTTGCAGGGTTACACAGAGCCATTTAACATTGGCAAAACATAACATATAGCGATTGTCATGGTAGAAATCAATTCGCCTGTGCACAAACTATACATATAAAGAGCGGAGTACATAAGAATGAATGTATATTAGTTTGATTCAGTTTCAATCCCATGAATAATATATAAACCATGTTACAGAACAGCTACAGTTCGTTAATTTCAACGTCTGCTGTTTATATCATAAAAGAAAGAGGAAAGAGAGAATGGTGAAAAGAAGAGAAAGAGCCTCCACAGTATTTAGCTCTTCCCCTTCATCAACCCATTCCTGCTGCAAGTTAGGAGGATAAGGGGAGGGGGATCTGTTACGCTTCAGGCCACCCTACAAGATGGAGGCAATCATGCCAGTAATCCAGTCCTCTAACCCAGCTAGAGCTGAGGACAGATCATTCCTGGTGACAAAGGCTGAAGCAGCAGCATTGGCAGTAGGCACAATACCAGACAGGCGCAGCGGCTCAGATTGCCCGGAAGCCTCTGGTCTCTCAGGGGATACAACACTAGGGTTATGACTAGGCTCCTCAGGAACTACTGACGACACAGATGTGCCCTTCCCTGTAGTGTTAGCCCCGCTCCTCTTTTTTGAAGACATTGCAAGTCACAAAAAGGGAATACATGGGTTTAGTATTTACACCACCCCAAAAGGGAGGCCCTTTAATAGGGCTCACCAAGCCCTTATTCAACAATCCTGCTAATTACCTTAGCCTGCCAACCAACACCTGGTGACTCAAGTAACCCGGGTAAGGAGGAATGAACTGCTGAAAGTAAACTGGTTCAGAGTCTGCTCTGTGTCCCACAGCTAGCCTAGTACGTGATCTGACACTTCCAGGTCTGGGGGGGCGCGTGAGCCCAGCGGCGGGTTCTGCGGACTCTATGTCTGCCGGCACCCTCTGATTGTTTAGTACACAGGCAGAACGGCGATCTGCCTATGTAAACAAGGCAGACCGGCGTTTTGTCAGTAGGTAAGACATTGATATCGTGTTCCTCCTAAGCAGGAACATGGATCTATGCCTTCCCTTAGTAGAAGCACCTCCCCCACAGTGAGTAAGCACATGCTAGGAACACATTTAACCCTTTGATTGCCCCTGCTGTTAACCCGTTTCCTGCCAGTGTCATTAGTACTGTGCATATTTTTTATCAAATTGTCAAAAGTGCCAGTTAGGTGTCTGATTTGTCTGCCGAAATAACGCTATAAGTCGCTGATCTAGTCCATTGCTAGTAAAAAAAAGTAAATAGATAAAAATATCCCACAGTTTGTAGACACTATAACTTTTGAGCAAACCAATCAATATTCACTTATTGGGATTTTGTTTTACCAAAAATATGTAGCAGAATACATATTGGCCTAAATTGATGAAGAAATTAGATTTTACAATGTTTTTATTGGATATGTTTTACAGAAGAAAGTAAAAAATATTGAATATCAAAATCGTCGGTCATTTTTTGTTTATAGTGCAAAAAATAAAAAACACAGAGGTGATCAAATACCACCAAAAGAAAGCTCTATTTGTGGGAAAAAAAGGGACATACATTTTATTTGTGTACAGCGTCGCATCACCGTGCAATTGTCAAAGTAACGCAGTGATGTATCGCAAAAAGTGGCCTGTTAATGAAAGGGGGGGGGGGGGTAAATCTGAAGTGGTTAAAAGGAATTGATTCTTCCTGGATTAGTACAAGGGCACATAACAAGTAAATAAAAAATAATTTATTGAAAGCAAAAAACACCAAGTATCTAAAATACATGATTTTCTGTGTTAAAATACATAATTTTCTCTCCAAAGGCCCGTACACACGATACGAAAGTCGGAAGGTAAAATTATTCCGACAAACGATCTTCGATTTTTAGATCGTTAGTACGTTGACGATTCTGATTTTTCGTCTGACAAAAGCTGGATGTGCAGACTATAACATTTTTGTCGTACGTGAACTCAAAGTCCGATTTTCATTAAAATAGTACGGTTTTCATCCAAAAGAAATCAAAAGAGCAAAACTATGCATGCTCAGAAACTAAAGAACACATACAAAACTATTCAACACATTACTTTCGACATGGGATTAGGATGCAACAAAAATCGGACGAATGGTCATCCGAAAATCTGATCATGTGTACGAGGCTTAAAGCAGAGTTTCGCCAACATTTTTTAGTTTAAAAGAAAACAAATAATACTTACAAATACTGCAGCTGCTGACTTTTAAAATAAGGACACTTAACTGTCCAGGGCGCCCGCAATGTCCTTATTCGAAGCCAACCCCTCCATCGGCTCCCGGATGGAGGCGCCGGCATCTTCAGTAAGGGAATCAAAAAGTGAAGCCTTGCGGCTTCACAGCCTGGTCCCCTACTGCGCATGCTCGAGTCGCACTGCGCGTCCTGACTGGTCCCTGCTGTCTTCTGGAACCTGAGTGTCTCCCTGAAGACAGTGGAGGGGTGGAGGTGGGGCCGGACATGGCGTAGATCGCCACAGTTGCACTAGTCACATGACACTGGGGAGGGAAAATGTCTAACTGGGCCCAATTTGGAAATTTTCACTCACTTTTGTTGCCAGCAGTTTAGACATTAATGGCTGTATGTTGAGTTATTCTGAGTGGACAGCAAATTTACACTGTTATATAAGCTGTACACTCACTACTTTACATTGTAGCAAGTGTCATTTCTTCAGTGTTGTCACATGAAAAGATATAATAAAATATTTACAAAAATGTGAGGGTGTACTCACTTTTGTAAGATACTGTAAATATGTTGCTCTTATAACATGAATCACCCCATATATATTGCAAATGAAAAAATGCAAAAAGTGCACAAATTACAAAACCAATGAAAACAACAAACTCTGAGTGAACAGAACGTGCAGAATCTGTGTATGGAAGTCCGTATGAGAAAAACTATTTATCAACAGTAGAAAATAATGATGATTGAGTCCGTGACAAAAAGCAAAATACAGTATGATTCAAACAGTGTAATGAAAATCCAAAAAGTCCTTCAACCTTCACCCGAGAAGAGAAAAAAAAAAAAGGATGAGACAGGGGGAAAAGTGAGGAAATCCTGGGATCAGAAGACCAAAAACACCACTCAGTATGTGGGGACCCTTACCGGAACTGGTAGACCCCCTTAAGAGCAAGGTCTAATGCGCAAGCGGATTTAGCCCTCTGTAGGGTCTAACCAGCCACCGTTCTCCTGGAGCCCTCCAAAGGCAGCGGAAATCCTCCGTGATGTCCTGGTGTGGAAATGGAATGTCCGGTCTGTGAACCGCACTGTATATGACAGCAGTCTCTCTGTGATGTGCTCCATAGTCCCGGGGAGTGGTGCTGTCTCCCAATGATCGCAGTGACAACACACACAAGTCCTGACAGCAACCACTGATCAGCTGCTGCTATATATCTTCCCTATAGCAGCAGACTAAGGAGCACATCACAGAGAGACTGCCTTCATATACAGTGTGGTTCATAGACCGGACGTTCCATTTCCACACCAGGACATCACGGCGGATTTCCGCTGCGTTTGGAGGGCCCCAGGAGGATGGAGGCTGGTTAGACCCTGCAGAGGGCTAAATCTGCTTGCACATTAGACCTTGCTCTTAACCACTTAAGGACCGCCTCACGCCGATGTACGTCGGCAAGGCGGCACGGGCAGGCAAAATCACGTACATGTACGTGATTTGCCTCCCGCGGGTGGGGGGTCCGATCGGACCCCCCCCCGCCGCCCGAGGCGGTCCCGTTCTGTCCCCCGGCGATCAGAGACGAGGGGGAGGCCATCCGTTCGTGGCCCCCCCTCGCGATCGCCGCCGGCCAATGGGAACACTCCTTTGCTGCTGTATGCTAAACAGCAGCAAAGGAAGTGATGTCATCTCCCCTCGGGTCGGTAGTTTCCGTTCCGGCCCGAGGAGAGACGACATGTGAGTGAGTGCACCAACACACACACACACAGTAGAACATGCCAGGCATACAAAACACCCCGATCCCCCCCCCCCGATCGCCCCCCGATCCCCCCCCAATCACCCCCCCCCCTGTCACAAACTGACACCAGCAGTTTTTTTTTTTTTTTTTCCTGATTACTGCTGTGTCAGTTTGTGACAGTTACTGTGTTAGCACAGTTACTGTTACCCCCCCTGTAGGTCTAGGGTACCCCCCTAACCCCCCCTAATAAAGTTTTAACCCCTTGATCACCCCCTGTCACCAGTGTCGCTAAGCGATCATTTTTCTGATCGCTGTATTAGTGTCGCTGGTGACGCTAGTTAGTGAGGTAAATATTTAGGTTCGCCGTCAGCGTTTTATAGCGTCAGGGACCCCCATATACTACCTAATAAATGTTTTAACCCCTTGATTGCCCCCTAGTTAACCCTTTCACCACTGATCACCGTATAACCGTTACGGTTGACGCTGGTTAGTTAGTTTGTTTTTTATAGTGTCAGGGCACCCGCCGTTTATTACCGAATAAAGGTTTAGCCCCCCGATCGCCCGGCGGAGATATGCGTCGCCCCAGGCAGCGTCGGATTAGCGCCAGTACCGCTAACACCCACGCACACAGCATGCGCCTCCCTTAGTGGTATAGTATCTGATGGGATCAATATCTGATCCGATCAGATCTATACCAGCGTCCCCAGCAGTTTAGGGTTCCCAAAAACGCAGTGTTAGCGGGATCAGCCCAGATACCCACTAGCACCTGCGTTTTGTCCTCCGCCCAGCCCACCCAAGTGCAGTATCGATTGATCACTGTCACTTACAAAACACTAAACGCATAACTGCAGCGTTCGCAGAGTCAGGCCTGATCCCTGCGATCGCTAACAGTTTTTTTGGTAGCATTTTGGTGAACTGGCAAGCACCAGCCCCAGGCGTCAGGTTAGCGCCAGTACCGCTAACACCCACGCACGCACCGTACACCTCCCTTAGTGGTATAGTATCTGATCGCATCAATATCTGATCCGATCAGATCTATACTAGCGTCCCCAGCAGTTTAGGGTTCCCAAAAACGCAGTGTTAGCGGGATCAGCCCAGATACCTGCTAGCACCTGCGTTTTGCCCCTCCGCCCGGCCCAGCCCAGCCCACCCAAGTGCAGTATCGATCGATCACTGTCACTTACAGAACACTAAACGCATAACTGCAGCGTTCGCAGAGTCAGGCCTGATCCCTGCGATCGCTAACAGTTTTTTTGGTAGCGTTTTGGTGAACTGGCAAGCACCAGCCCCAGGCAGCGTCAGGTTAGCGCCAGTACCGCTAACACCTACGTACGTACCGTACACCTCCCTTAGTGGTATAGTATCTGATCGCATCAATATCTGATCCGATCAGATCTATACTAGCGTCACCAGCAGTTTAGGGTTCCCAAAAACGCAGTGTTAGCGGGATCAGCCCAGATACCTGCTAGCACCTGCGTTTTGCCCCTCCGCCCGGCCCAGCCCACCCAAGTGCAGTATCGATCGATCACTGTCACTTACAAAACACTAAACGCATAACTGCAGCGTTCGCAGAGTCAGGCCTGATCCCTGCGATCGCTAACAGTTTTTTGGTAGCGTTTTGGGGAACTGGCAAGCACCAGCGGCGTAGTACACCCCGGTCGTAGTCAAACCAGCACTGCAGTAACACTTGGTGACGTGGCGAGTCCCATCAGTGCAGTTCAAGCTGGTGAGGTGGCAAGCACAAGTAGTGTCCCGCTGCCACCAAGAAGACAAACACAGGCCCGTCGTGCCCATAATGCCCTTCCTGCTGCATTCGCCAATCCTAATTGGGAACCCACCGCTTCTGCAGCGCCCGTACTTCCCCCATTCACATCCCCAACCAAATGCAGTCGGCTGCATGAGAGGCATTTTTATGTCCTCCCGAGTACCCCTACCCAACGAACCCCCCCAAAAAAGATGTTGTGTCTGCAGCAAGCGCGGATATAGACGTGACACCCGCTATTATTGTCCCTCCTGTCCTGACAATCCTGGTCTTTGCATTGGTGAATGTTTTGAACGCTACCATTCACTAGTTGAGTATTAGCGTAGGGTACAGCATTGCACATACTAGGCACACTTTCACAGGGTCTCCCAAGATGCCATCGCATTTTGAGAGACCCGAACCTGGAACCGGTTACAGTTATAAAAGTTAGTTACAAAAAAAGTGTAAAAAAAAAAAAAAAAAATGAAATAAAAAAAAATAGTTGTCGTTTTATTGTTCTCTCTCTCTCTATTCTCTCTCTCTATTGTTCTGCTCTTTTTTACTGTATTCTATTCTGCAATGTTTTATTGTTATTGTTATTATGTTTTATCATGTTTGTTTTTCAGGTGTGTAATTATTTATACTTTACTGTTTACTGTGCTTTATTGTTAACCATTGTTAACCATTTTTTTGTCTTCAGGTACGCCATTCACGACTTTGAGTGGTTATACCAGAATGATGCCTGCAGGTTTAGGTATCATCTTGGTATCATTCTTTTCAGCCAGCGGTCGGCTTTCATGTAAAAGCAATCCTAGCGGCTAATTAGCCTCTAGACTGCTTTTACAAGCCGTGGGAGGGAATGCCCCCCCCCCACCGTCTTCCGTGTTTTTCTCTGGCTCTCCTGTCTCAACAGGGAACCTGAGAATGCAGCCGGTGATTCAGCCAGCTGACCATAGAGCTGATCAGAGACCAGAGTGGCTCCAAACATCTCTATGGCCTAAGAAACCGGAAGCTACGAGTATTTCATGACTTAGATTTCGCCGGATGTAAATAGCGCCATTGGGAAATTGGGGAAGCATTTTATCACACCGATCTTGGTGTGGTCAGATGCTTTGAGGGCAGAGGAGAGATCTAGGGTCTAATAGACCACAATTTTTTCAAAAAAGTGTACCTGTCACTACCTATTGCTATCATAGGGGATATTTACATTCCCCGAGATAACAATAAAAATGATTAAAAAAAAAATATGAAAGGAACAGTTTAAAAGTAAGATTAAAAAAGCAAAAAAATAATAAAGAAAAAAAAAAAAAGCACCCCTGTCGCCCCCTGCTCTCGCGCTAAGGCGAACGCAAGCGGCGGTCTGTCGTCAAACGTAAACAGCAATTGCACCATGCATGTGAGGTATCACCGCGAAGGCCAGATCGAGTGCAGTAATTTTTCCAGTAGACCTCCTCTGTAAATCTAAAGTGGTAACCTGTAAAGGCTTTTGAAGGCTTTTAAACATGTATTTATTTTGTTGCCACTGCACGTTTGTGCGCAATTTTAAAGCATGTCATGTTTGGTATCCATGTACTCGGCCTAAGATCATCTTTTTTATTTCATCAAACATTTGGGCAATATAGTGTGTTTTAGTGCATTAAAATTTAAAAAAGTGTGTTTTTTCCCCAAAAAATGCGTTTGAAAAATCGCTGCGCAATTACTGTGTGAAAAAAAAAAATGAAACACCCACCATTTTAATCTGTAGGGCATTTGCTTTAAAAAAATATATAATGTTTGGGGGTTCAAAGTAATTTTTTTGCAAAAAAAAAAAAACTTTTTCATGTAAACAATAAGTGTCAGAAAGGGCTTTGTCTTCAAGTGGTTAGAAGAGTGGGTGATGTGTGACATAAGCTTCTAAATGTTGTGCATAAAATGCCAGGACAGTTCAAAACCCCCCCAAATGACCCCATTTTGGAAAGTAGACACCCCAAGCTATTTGCTGAGAGGCATGTCGAGTCCATGGAATATTTTATATTGCGACACAAGTTGCGGGAAAGAGACAATTTTTTTTTTTTTTTTTTTGCACAAAGTTGTCACTAAATGATATATTGCTCAAACATGCCATGGGAATATGTGAAATTACACCCCAAAATACATTCTGCTGCTTCTCCTGAGTACGGTGATACCACATGTGTGAGACTTTTTGGGAGCCTAGCCGCGTACGGGACCCCGAAAACCAAGCACCGCCTTCAGGCTTTCTAAGGGCGTGAATTTTTGATTTCACTCTTCACTGCCTATCACAGTTTCGGAGGCCATGGAATGCCCAGGTGGCACAAACCCCCCCCAAATGACCCCATTTTGGAAAGTAGACACCCCAAGCTATTTGCTGAGAGGTATAGTGAGTATTTTGCAGACCTCACTTTTTGTCACAAAGTTTTGAAAATTGAAAAAAGAAAAAAAAAATGTTTTTTCTTGCCTTTCTTCATTTTCAAAAACAAATGAGAGCTGCAAAATACTCACCATGACTTTCAGCAAATAGCTTGGGGTGTCTACTTTCCAAAATGGGGTCATTTGGGGGGGTTTTGTGCCACCTGGGCATTCCATGGCCTCCGAAACTGTGATAGGCAGTAAAGAGTGAAATCAAAAATTTTCACCCTTAGAAATCCTGAAGGCAGTGATTGGTTTTCGGGGTCCCGTACGCGGCTAGGCTCCCAAAAAGTCCCACACATGTGGTATCCCCATACTCAGGAGAAGCAGCTAAATGTATTTTGGGGTGCAATTCCACATATGCCCATGGCCTGTGTGAGCAATATATCATTTAGTGACAACTTTATGAAAAAAAAAAAAAAAAAAAGTGTCACTTTCCCGCAACTTGTGTCAAAATATAAAATATTCCATGGACTCAATATGCCTCTCAGCAAATAGCTTGGGGTGTCTACTTTCCAAAATGGGGTCATTTTGGGGGGTTTTGTGCCACCTGGGCATTCCATGGCCTCCGAAACTGTGATAGGCAGTGAAGAGTGAAAGCAAAAATTTACACCCTTAGAAATCCTGAAGGCGGTGATTGGTTTTCGGGGCCCCGTACGCGGCTAGGCTCCCAAAAAGTCCCACACAAAAGTCCGTTTATAGCGCAAAAAATAAAAACCGCAGAGGTGATCAAATACCATCAAAAGAAAGCTCTATTTGTGGGAAGAAAAGGACGCAAATTTCGTTTGGGTACAGCATTGCATGACCGCGCAATTAGCCGTTAAAGCGACGCAGTGCCAAATTGGAAAAAGACCTCTGGTCCTTAGGCAGCATAATGGTCCGGGGCTCAAGTGGTTAAAGGGGGTTCACCAGTTTCGGTAAGGGTCCCCACAAACCAAGTGGTGTTTTTGGTCTTCTGATCCCAGGATTTCCTCACTTTTCCCCGCCTCATCCTTTTTCTCTTCTTGGGTGAAGGTTGAAGGACTTTTTGGATTTTCATTAAACTTTTTGAATCACACTGTATTTTGCTTTTTTGTCACAGACTCAATCATCATTATTTTCTACTGTTGATGAAGAGTTTTTCTCATATGGACTTCTATACACAGATTCTGCATGTTCTGTTCACTCAGAGTTTGTTGTTTTCATTGGTTTTGTAATTTGTGCACTTTTGCATTTTTTAATTTACTATGTAGGGTGATTCATGTTATAAGCGCAACATATTTATATACACAGTTGTATATTTTAATTGAGACAGCAAAGGAAGGGATACTATAGAGTAGGGATAGGCAACCTTGGCACTTCAACTTTTGTGGAACTACAAATCTCATGAGGCATTGCAAGAATCTTGACAGTCACAAGAATCACTCCTATAAGCAGAGGCATGATGGGATTTGTAGTTTCGTCACAACTAAAGTGCCAAGGTTGCCTATCTCTGCTATAGAGTGTTACTTGAGTGACAGCTCTGAGTGTACTGTGGCTGCTGATATCACATCCAGGATGGCAGCGCCCAACAGCAGACTCAGCCCTTGAGGATTTCTACACAAGTGAGATTTTTTTTACAGGTAAATAACACACAAAGTGCATTAAATGCATATATAATCTTGGGAATGGGAAGATTTTTGTTCAGATGAATGATCTTGCATTAGAATCTTTACAAGTAGTTATGCTGACGCATATTGCACAGTTATGAACCACCTGTGTCACAATCAAGAAGCCAAGTCAGAGCAATGAAGTGTAGCTGCTATCGGAGCAAGTGCATGTAGACAGAAAGTGGCTACTGTAAAAAAGGCTGCAGAAGATCAGCAGACCTGAGATGCAAAAAGGATGTAAAATTAGTTGGAAACAGTATTTTATTTGAAAAAGAAAAATAGATGCATAATGCTTAAGTAAATTAAATTTCATCCAGTTAGGGTTTGATCTACTTTAAAAATTTAAGGAGGTAAGCAGTGGGAGCAGACATTATTTTAAGTAAATATTCAATGAATTTTCAGTAAGTATTGTACAACATCTGAGACAATACTAGAACATTTTACTTGAAAGTCATTTTTCATGCAACTTTAAGTTGCTATGAAGAACAACAGGAGAAAAAAAAAAGGGGGTAAAGTCCTGGGACAGAATCTTTAATAGTGTATTCAGACTTCCACAAAAAGATACAGGAACATCTCCATTCATCAACCCAAATTCTTGTATAAAAATCAAAGAAATACAAGCTTAAATTTAATTTTGTATGAGCCAGACACAGCTTCCATTTATACAGTCCTTAATTCAATCTTTCATGGATCTACCCACTCGAAGTATGAGGAATAAATCATTTTTTAGGATTGTGTTGGAAGAGATACTATGTTATTACAAAGACAATTACCGGTTCCCTGGCTTTAGACTTAGGGATTTTTGATTCTTTTTGCCCCAACATGGCCAACATAAGCTAACTAGTTATCCTAGAAATACTTACTGTCTGGTGTCTTATTTTGCCACTGTTCACATTCTGCCGTTAGGGCCTTTACTTTCAGCATGAGGAGATGCAGCTAGATATAAAATAAAGAAACAAAGTTTAATGGCAAAATTCTCCACGTTTGTTACTGCAACAGGGTGTAGCAGACGTCAGGAATTACAGAAGTGAGAAAAAATACAGATGCTTAACAAACCGTTAAAGCAGACCTATAACTAACTTTACAAGTCTGCATGAACACATTCCGGACATATCTCAACGTACAGCGTATACATGTAATGCTTTTATCATTTAAAAGCGGCCCTTGAGCTTCAGTCAATTGACTTTACCTAGGCCCTAGAGAACCATTTTGGACAATGATGTCAGTCTGCTGAAAGGAGGAAGCATTTCCTCAGTCTCCACTCTTCCAGCGATCACTCCCTTAAGCCGGCCATACATGAATTACAATTCGGCTGGTTTAGCGGAGCCCGGCTGAGATTTAATCCATCTATGGGTAGACTGATCCAATCGATCGACTTGGATACAACCAACTTTTCAGGGTTTTTTAAGTGTGATTACTGCCAGCAGCTATAGCCCCTAGCAGTAATCATTGTGCCCTGCAGGGCGGCAAGGTTCCCCTTGCGCCCCCCCCCCCCTCCACTGGCAGAGCACAACAGCACTGGGGGAGGTATACCTTTGGAGGTATCATCCTTTTCATAGTATATACAGAGGGTACAGAAAAGTCAGACTTTGTGTATACCTCCGCAGGTATCGTACAGACAGACAATAGAATTATATAAAATATTAACACTTTATTTAGTATATAACAAACATTTATTCAAAAAGTTTAAAACCATGTGCGAAAGTTAGCCATCCAAAGTCATTGTTCATATGGCCTTAAGATCAGCTCTTAAGAGTCGACGCATTTTGTTGGAAACTCCGCTTCATCAGGACCTCTGATCTCAATAGAAAGATTGTGCAGCAGCTATACGTCATTCCTCTGACCTGGCTTCTTGATTGTGACACAGGTGGTTCATACCTGCGCAATATGTGTATCTACTTGTAAAGATTCTATTGCTAGATTATTCATTTGAACAAAAATCTTCCCATAAGATTATATATGCATTTAATGTACTTTATGTGTGTTATATGTAAAAATCATAGGAGTACAAAGACAAGCGTGTCTTGCCTACAGTCAAGCATGGTGGTGGGAGTGTCATGGTCTGGGGCTGCATGAGTGCTGCTGGCACTGGAGAGCTATAGTTCATTGAGGGAACCATCAATGCCAATGTATTGTGACTAGAGGTCAACCGATATGGGTTTTTCTCTGGCTGATGCCGATATTTAGAAATCGCTGCGGCCGATAGCCGTTATATATGATGCAGATTTTTTTGGGCCGATATGTTAAGCCGATTTTTTTTTTCCCTTCATCTCATAAAATCTAACAGTTAGACCCCTTTCACAATGGGGCATTTTCCAGGCGCTTTTGGGCTAAAAATAGCGCCTGTAAAGTGCCTGCAAAACAGCTCCCCTGCAGTCTCAGTGTGAAAGCCCAAGTGCTTTCACAATGAGATGATGCGCTGGCAGGATGTTAAAAAAGTTCTGCAAGCAGCATCTTTGGAGCAGTGTATACGGCTCCTCCACTATTCCTGCCCATTGAAATGAATGCGCACCGCTGCCGAAGTGCCTGCAAAGCAATTCGGCAGCGGCACTTCACGGGCGCATTCAACCCCTTCCTCGGGCGCTAGCTGGGTTATAAGCGCCCCGCTAGCAGCCGAATAGCGCCGCTAAAATGACGGTAAAGCGCAGCTAAAACTAGCAGTGTTTTACTGTCAACGCCCGCCTGCTCCAGTGGGAAACCAGCCTTAAGTAATAAGTGATACAGAAAATCTCTTACATTTAAACAGGTAATCAAAACTTTTGGACGAAAAAAAAAAAAAAAGGGCTAACTTTACGGCTTAGGTTTTTTTTTTAATTCATTAGTGTATTTTTTACAAAAAAAATTGCGTTTGAAAGACCGCTGCGCAAATACCGTGTGACATAAAAGATTGCAGCAACCGCTATTTTTTTCCCTAGGGCAGGGATATGCAATTAGCGGACCTCCAGCTGTTGCAGAACTACAAGTCCCATGAGGCATAGCAAGACTCTGACAGCCACAAGCATGACACCCAGAGGCAGAGGCATGATGGGACTTGTAGTTTGGCAACAGCTGGAGGTCCGCTAATTGCATATCCCTGCGCTAGGGTCTCTGCTAAAAAAAATATATATATAATTTTTGGGGGTTCTAAGTCATTTTCTAGCAGAAAATACAGGATTTTTACTTGTAAGCAACAAATGTCAGAAAAGATTTAGTCTTTAAAAGGTTAAACTGAGAACTCCTCCACAGGGAGTTCAGTTCAATGATAAAAGAAACTAAAAAGATACAATGTTTCCACTTATCAGACTTGGCAGGCTGCCCAGAGAGGAGAGAAGTGCTCCACAGAAGACTTCAGGCAACCTCTATTACAGAAGTCATCTGCAAGTCGCGCTGAAGTTATAATCAGCCTTTTTTATCAGCACAATCGGCCGATGCCGATTAATTAAAAAATGCCAAATATCGGCCGATATATCGGTCGACCTCTAATTGTGACATACTGAAGCTGAGCATGATCCCCTCCCTTTCAGAGACTGGGCCGCAGGGCAGTATTCCAACATGATAATGACTCCAAACACACCTCCAAGACGACCACTGCCTTGCTAAAGAAGCTGAGGGTAAAGGTGATGGACTGGCCAAGCATGTCTCCAGACCTAAACCCTATTGAGCATCTGTGGGGCATCCTCTAAACGAAGATGGAGGAGCGCAAGGTCTCCAACATCCACCAGCTCAGTGATGTCATCATGGAGGAGTGGAAGAGGACTCCAGTGGCAACCTGTGAAGCTCTGGTGAACTCCATGCCCAGGAGGGTTAAGGCAGTGCTGGAAAATAATGGTGGCCACACAAAATATTGACACTTTAGGCCCACTTTATACATTTTCACTTAGGGGTGTACTCACTTTTGTTGCCAGCGATTTAGACATTATTGGCTGTGCGTTGAGTTATTTTGAGGGGACAGCAAATTTACATTGTTATACAAGCTGTACACTCACTACTTTACATTGTAGCAAAGTGTCATTTCTTCAGTGTTGTCACATGAAAAGATAATAAAATATTTACAAAAATGTGAGGTTTGTACTCACTTTTGTGAGATACTGTATATACAATGCTTGCACAGTGCATGAAAAATAACACTGAGACTAGGGGTCAATTCAATATAAAAATAGTTATTGTTAAAGAAAGCTTCTGTTGAGAAACTAAAAATCTTTTTATACGTTTATACAGCACTCCAGGAATGGAGTTTATTGCATAGTTATATTGGTCTAGCTTGGAACAATGCAAAGAATGCATATGGCATACATGTGGGATCCTTTTGGAAGCACACAATCAATGTAGTAGTTGCTGCTACTACAGTGATTACTGCTGTTTACTCAGTCTTGTGCCGATCCACTGCCCTGCTGCATCCTGAACACAGGAGTTTGCTCACTCAGCATGAGCACCATTCACAGAACTTGTATTTTCAATATATGCAAGGCTTTCTATGATTGGAGATGTGGGGAGGTGACTTCATGGTCTCCACCTCATCCAATCAGAGATCGTTTTGCAATAATGGAGAAAAACGCAAGTCGTTCTGTGAATGGCATCCTTGCCAAGCAAGGGGCCCCTGGGGTTATGAAGGAGCAGGGCAGCCACTCAGTATGGGACTTGAAAGACAGCAGTGATCACTGTAGTAATGGCGACCACCAACAGTGATTCCCTGATTCCTCAGCAGTCTCACATGTATGGCATATGCATACAGACATTGGTCCAAGCTGGACCAATCTGACTATGCAATATAATCCATACCTGGAAGTCAGCTTTAAAAAGGTTTATTACAATAATTTCCTTTACATAAAATTGTAAAGCCAGCCACTTCTAAATGCCAAACTGAAGGAAGGGCCATTCATACATTTCAAAGCATTCATAAAAATCAGGGAACTGAAAATCAGGGAACTATTTGTAGAAATCTCTTGAAAGTTGTCTCACCTGCACATCAGATTCTGGTAATTTTTCTGCATCTAGAACCATCAGCTTGTTCTGGCACTGTGTATGAAATCACAAGAGGATTAGGGAAATATTCAGCTAGGCAAAGCACTATTTGCCCCCCAGTGTGGTAATATAACCCCAATTAAATGGAAGGAGAATAAGTCATTTCTTTAAAAATATTTCCCCTTTAAAAGTTATTCATCACCAGTCGTTCTGAGCATATCATAGATGAAGTGGTCTGACCCTCCAAGTGTCATACTAACGTAATGGAGGTTTGAGCAAATGAAAAAAATAGCAGCCGTTCAGTGTATATAATCCAAGCAAGGCACAGTCAACCAATGCTGCATCCAGCTAGGTGAGTATGATTAAAAAAAAAAAAAAACTCCCATACTTCTCTTTTAACCACTTCAATACACTTTCACCCCCTTCCTGCCCAGGACAATTTTTTTTCAGCTTTCAGCGCTGTCATAGTTTGAATAACAATTGCGCGGTCATGCAATGCTGTATCCAAATTCAATTTTTACTATTTTTTTTTTAGAGCTTTCTTTGGTGGCATTTAATCACCTCTGGGTTTTTTTTTTGCTAAAAAAAAAACGACAGAAAATTTTGAAAAAAACAAAATACCGTATATACTCGAGTATAAGTCGAATTTTTCAGCACATTTTTTTGTGCTGAAAGTGCCCCCTTCGACTTATACTTGAGTCAAGCACTTTTCTGCAGCAAAAAATTTCATTTTCCGAACCGAATTTGGGGCCCCGTATCTCAGGGCCACTTGGTGCTAGGAACCCCAAATTTGGTGTGCAAACCCAGTGGAACTGGTACCACAACATATCCAAAGATGAAGTTCCTAGCACTAAGTGGCCCCGAGATACGGGGCCCCAAAATCGGTTCGGAAAATGTCATTTTCTGCTGAAGAAAAGTGCTTGACATTTTCTGAACCGACTTTGGGGCCCCATATCTCAGGGCCACTTGGTGCTAAGAACCCCAAATTTGGTGTGCAAACCCAGTGGAACTGGTACCACAACATATCCAAAGATGAAGTTCCTAGCACCAATTGGCCCTGAGATACGGGGCCCCAAAACCGGTTCGGAAAATGTCATTCTCTGCTGCAGAAAAGTCAGTGAACTGATTTTTGGGGCCCTGTATCTCAGGGCCACTTGGTGCTAGAAACCCCAGCTTTGGAAATTTTATGGTGCTAGTTGCACTGGGTTTGCACACCAAATTTGGGGTTCCTAGCTCTAAGTGGCCCCGAGATACAGGGCCCCAAATTCGGTCAACTGTGTCCATCTGCAGCAATGTCATTTCAGGACCCTTTGGGTTCAGAGACCCCAAATTTTGGCTGCAGCTAGGGGACATCTAGGAACCCTTAACTACCGAGTTTGAAGTTCAGGGGACCTATGGCTGCAAATGGGCACAGTGATGCTGCAAATGGGCATTGTTGACCCTCTTTTCCATTTACAGTAGCTGTGAATTTCTCACCCTCGTCTTATACTCGGGTCAATAAGTTTTTCCCATTTTTTTTGTAGTAAATTAGGGCCTCGACTTATACTCGGAACGACTTATACTCGAGTATATACGGTAAGTTTGTAAGAAAATGTTGTATATAACTAATTTTTCTCCTTCACTGATGTGTGCGGATGAGGAGGCACTGATAAGCAACACTGATGAGCACTGATAGAAGACACTGATGGGCACTAGCAGGTGGCACTGATAGGCGGCACTTATGGGCACCGATTGGCAGCCCCGATGGGCACTGAAAGGCAGCACTGATGGGGCACTGTTGGAGCTGCACTTTCCTGTGGGGAAATGCCACTGATCCCACTGATAGTGTGAGGAGAGGAAAGCTGATCACCAGCATTTCCTTGTTTACATGTGACCAGCTGTAATTGGACACAGCTGATCACATTGGTAAAGAGCCTTTTCATCTGCTCTTTACTGAGATTGGTGATGCGCAGTGTCCCATGGACACATTGCACTGTAGATCACTGTGCTGCTCTCCCCCGCAAGCGTGGGATGTCATATGACGACGTCCCAGAACGAGAAAGCCACACTACCGGCGTCATTTGTCTCAACGGCGGGTGAGAGGTGGTTAAGCAGACCACAAAGTATATTTGAAAAGGGGGCGGAAACATCCAAGCTGGAGTGAAGTTAAAGCGTCACTAAACCCACATCATAAACAACTATCAATAAATGCTGGATTACATACTGTTCATGCTCACTGTTAGGTACCTGGTTGTAGAGCCTGACTTGTAGGAGAAGACCTCTCATACAACGCTGGTTCAGGAGCCACTGGAGTGGGGACAGTGGTCTCCTGAGCACAGTGGGGTAGGAGTGCCTGTAGAGCGGAGTCACTGGAGCAGATGTGAAGAGAGATCCCTCAGGGATGGCTGGACTGCAGATCAGGTAGACACTGGAGGCAGCACACTGGAACACTTGTAGATGCAGAGATCACTGGAGCTGGAGCTGAAGGTGCAACAGCAAGGGACAACAGCAGGCACAAGCAGAGTCAGACAGTCCGGGTCAGCACGGGTATGAGACAGGCACAAACAGCAGGCAGAGGCAGAGTCGGTAGGCAGGCGGAGGTTGGCAACGGTATCAGGTAGGTAGCAGAAGAGTAGTCAGGCAAGCCGGGTCGGATGGGAGCAGAACGGATAGTCAAACAAGCCGGGTCAGATGGGTAACAGCAATCAGGTTTCAAGGTTTACACAAATCACAAGCTGAGACGAAGCAGCAATGTGCCAGAGGCACAGGGGGATTTTTATATGCACTTTGGCGCCAAACCGGCGCTATCGCGAACGCCCGTACGCGCGCACGTGCACACGCGCGCGCGCCCGAGCGCCGCGTACCCGCGCGCGCCCTAGCGCCGCGCTGACGCCCGGGAACACCACGATCTTGCTGGAAAGTGTGCAATGGAGCGCGCCGGCGCATAGGCGCGCGCCGACGCCCATGTCTGGTGCCGGTGATACCCTGACATTGCCCCCCCCCAAGGGGCAACCTCCGGGTGCCCAAAAGTCTTTTTTCAGGATGGTTAGCAAAATAGGCTCGAACTAAACGCCTAGCATGCACATTGCTATCAGGTTCCCAAGAATTATTTTCTGGGCCGTAGCCCTTCCATTTGATTAGGAACTGGATCTGCCCTTGTCTTTTCCTGCAATCGAGGATAGCTTCAACTTCAAATTCCTCGTTACCGTCAACCAAAATAGGTTCAGGAGGTCTAGTCCCTCTACCAGGAAAGGGATCAGGTACAGCAGGCTTGAGCAAGGACACATGAAACACAGGATGAATTTTAAGAGAGTCAGGCAAAGTCAGTTCATACGAAACTTCATTAATTTTCCTCCTGACCGGAAAAGGTCCCATAAACCTAGGTGCCAACTTTTTAGAAGGACAAGCTAGTTTGATATTATTTGTAGAAAGCCATACCTGATCGCCCAGCTGAAGCTTCAATTCCCCTCTTCTCCTTCGGTCAAAGATCCTCTTGCTGTCCGCCTGAGCCTTGGACACTGCTTCCTGCAACATCTGGTTGTTACGATTGATGAAGTCTACCGTACTTTGCACTGCTGGAACTGAGGACTCTGGAAGGAAATCGGGTAAAAAGGTTAGATGGAACCCATAATTAGCGAAGAAGGGGGATTGACCAGTGGCTGAGTGCTTGGCGTTATTGTAGGCAAATTCTGCCAAGGGCAGCAAGGATACCCAATCATTTTGAGAAAAGGAAGTAAAACATCTAATATACTGTTCAAGAGTCTGATTGGTCCTCTCTGTCTGGCCGTTGGTCTGAGGGTGGTAGGCCGATGACAAAGCCAGCTTGATTTTTAAAGACTCACACAGGGCTCTCCAGAAGCGTGAGGTAAATTGTACCCCTCTGTCAGAGGTTATGTTTACGGGGATTCCGTGGAGTCTAACGATCTCCTTGATGAAGACGTGAGCAGTTTCCATAGCTGACGGAGTTCCTCTTAATGGAAGAAAATGGGCCATTTTGGTAAAACGATCAACTACCACAAAAATTGCAGAACATCCCTCAGAACATGGCAGCTCTACAATAAAGTCCATGGATATCATTTTCCAAGGCCTATCGGGTACCGGTAAGGGTTTTAACAGGCCCCAAGCTCGACTCCTGGAAGTTTTATTCTGGGTACAGATAGGACATGAACTAACATATTTCTCACAAAAGTCCTTTAAATTGGGCCACCAGAAGGTACGCTGTACCAACTCCATGGTTTTACGAACCCCAAAGTGACCTGCCAGCGGGTGATCGTGAAGAAGTGCTAAGACCTTGACCCGAACCTCCTCAGGAACAAAAATTTGGCTCCCTTTCCAGAATAGTCCGTCCCTGTTACTTAAAGTAATCCCTGTGGGTCTGGCTGATTCAGAGGAAGCTTCCTTAATCTGGGAGAGAAGATCAGTTTGAATGAGCAGAAAATTGTTTGCCGGTAAAATGGTATCCGGAGCAGATGAGTCTTTTGGGTTGTCATGCATACGTGATAATGCGTCTGGTTTGACATTTTTTGAACCTGGCCGATAAGTAATGTGGAAGGAAAAGCGTGAGAAAAACAGCGCCCAGCGGGCTTGTCGGGGTCTTAGCCTTTTAGCGGAACGTAGATATTCTAGATTTTTGTGGTCAGTATAAATTAGTACTGGATGCATAGCCCCCTCCAGCAGGTACCTCCACTCCTCTAATGCAGTTTTGATAGCAAGAAGCTCCCGGTCTCCAACATCATAGTTCCTCTCCGCGGAGGAAAGTTTTCGGGAGAAAAACCCCACAGGATGCATATCGTCTTTACTGCCCCTTCGTTGTGAGAGTATCGCTCCGACCGCTATTTCAGAAGCGTCCACTTCCAAAATAAATGGCAAGGATGGTTCAGGGTGACTGAGGATAGGTGCTGAGGTGAATAGTCTCTTGAGGTTCTCAAAGGCCTCTTGGGCTAGGTGATTCCAGGAAAAACGGGTATTTTGTTTGGTTAGTTGAGTGATTGGTGCGATTATCGCAGAAAAACCCCTGATAAATTTTCTGTAGAAATTTGCAAACCCGATGAATCGTTGCACCCCCTTCTTGTCCAGGGGTACCGGCCAGTCCAGAACAGCAGACACCTTCTGTGGATCCATCCTGATGCCAGTGGAGGAGATGATCAAGCCCAAGAACTGAATGCTTTCTTGCTCAAACTCGCATTTCTCCGCTTTTGCATAAAGTCTGTGTAAGCGGAGACGACCCAACACTTGGCAAACATGTTTTCGATGGAGATCCAAGGATTCTGAAAAGATCAAAATATCATCTAGATATGCAATCACAAATAGGTCTAGGAAGTCTCTAAGCACGTCATTAATCAGGTGTTGAAAAGTCGCAGGGGCATTGCAGAGTCCAAAAGGCATGACTAAATATTCATAATGCCCGAATCGGGTCCGAAAAGCTGTTTTCCACTCATGCCCAGCCCGAATACGGATCAGATTATAGGCCCCTCTCAGATCAAGCTTAGTGAAAATGACGGCAGTCCTTAATTTCTGAAACAGTTCGGGTATCAAAGGTAGGGGATACCGATTCTTGACCGTGATCTTATTCAGTTCTCGGTAGTCAATGCACGGGCGGAGAGATTTGTCTTTTTTAGCAACAAAGAATATACCCGCACCTGCTGGAGAAGTGGAATGGCGAATGAATCCCTTGGCCAAGTTTTCATCTATGTAAGACTTCAGCACTTCTTGTTCTTTCTCGGATAGAGGGAAGATGCGTCCGAAGGGAATTTCGGATCCCGGCAGCAATTCGATGGGGCAATCGTAGGGGCGATGAGGTGGAAGAGAGTCGGCCCCCTTCTTGCTGAAGACATCAATGTAATCATGATACTGTTTGGGAATGACCTGACAATTTTTCTGGTCGGTGTCCAGGCACAGCAGGGTAGCCTGGGAATCCAGATCCTTCGCCAGACAGTGGTCCTGGCAGTAAGATGACAGGAATTTCACTACTCCAGAGACCCAATGGATGTGTGGATTGTGAGCCCGGAGCCAGGGAATGCCCAGGATAATGGGGAACATAGGGGAGGTAATGGCGTCCAGGATCAGCAATTCCTTATGTTGAGAGTCAATTGTAGTGGGTAATGGCAGAGTCTCTTGCGTCACTTGTCCAGATCTGATACGAGAGCCGTCGGCAAGGAAGACAGAAAGTCCATGGGTCTTGGTCTGTAAAGGAATGTTATGCTGCTTAGCAAAGCTTAAGTCTATAAAGCAGCTGCATGCCCCGGAGTCAATAATTGCGTTGACTTGGAGTGTCTTTTCTTGAAGCTGTAACGAGAGCAGAACGGCAAGATGGGTAGAATTGGTAGATAAAGCAGAAAAACTGGTAGGTATAGGAGATGGACACTTACTCATTCTAACTGGGCAATTGTGGACAAAATGCCCGGTTCCACCACAGTAAAGGCACAGATTTAATTGCCGACGTCGGGCACGTTCTTCAGAAGACAGAGCAGGTCGCATCACCCCAAGTTGCATGGGTTCGGAGGTATCTGGTGTGGTATTGACTGAATTAGGACTGAATGCAGGGGAGTAGCGTGTTGCAGGCATCGGAGCTCGGGCTGTCATCCAGGTCGGGCGGTTTGGTTGAACTGTTCGTTCAGATCGTCGTTCTCGGAGGCGACGATCGATCTGAATGGTTAGGGTGATCAAGGCCTCTAAAGTATTTGGAACACCTACACGAGCAAGTTCATCTTTTAAGCTTTCAGACAGTCCAATGCGGAACTGGTGACGCAGGGCCGCGTCATTCCACTGTGTGTCCGCGCTCCAACGTCTGAATTCAGTAACATAGTCCTCCGCGGGTCTGCGGCCTTGTTGGAGCGCGAACAGGGCAGATTCAGCTGAAGCAGTCTGCTGAGGGTCCTCATATAATTGTGCCATGGCTTGGAAGAAGGCGGATAAGGATTGGGTTAGAGCCGAGTCCCCTTCAAGTAAACGATGGGCCCAGGTCTGAGGTTCCCCTTGCAGGAGGGAAATGACAAATCCAACCTTAGTGGCTTCCAGTGAAAAAGTTCTGGGCTGTAAGGCAAAAAAGAGCTGGCAAGCATTGCGGAAGGTCCGAAACTTAGCCCGGTCCCCAGAGAATCTTTCTGGAATGGGGACCCGTGGTTCAGGCGGGAGCATCACAACTGCGGGCCCTGAAGCAGTCTGTGTGGGAGCAGCAGCAGAAGAAGAGGCAGAAGGGTTGGACCCCGCCAGGTTCTGAACTTGTCCTTCCAGTCTGTTGTAATTGTCCTGAAGAGCTTGTACTGCTTGGGTGAGAGCCGCCAGGTGTGTGCATATCTCCTTCATTGGAGAGGTATCTCCTGCAGGCTCAGACATGGCTGCTTCGTACTGTTAGGTACCTGGTTGTAGAGCCTGACTTGTAGGAGAAGACCTCTCATACAACGCTGGTTCAGGAGCCACTGGAGTGGGGACAGTGGTCTCCTGAGCACAGTGGGGTAGAAGTGCCTGTAGAGCGGAGTCACTGGAGCAGATGTGAAGAGAGATCCCTCAGGGATGGCTGGACTGCAGATCAGGTAGACACTGGAGGCAGCACACTGGAACACTTGTAGATGCAGAGATCACTGGAGCTGGAGCTGAAGGTGCAACAGCAAGGGACAACAGCAGGCACAAGCAGAGTCAGACAGTCCGGGTCAGCACGGGTATGAGACAGGCACAAACAGCAGGCAGAGGCAGAGTCGGTAGGCAGGCGGAGGTTGGCAACGGTATCAGGTAGGTAGCAGAAGAGTAGTCAGGCAAGCCGGGTCGGATGGGAGCAGAACGGATAGTCAAACAAGCCGGGTCAGATGGGTAACAGCAATCAGGTTTCAAGGTTTACACAAATCACAAGCTGAGACGAAGCAGCAATGTGCCAGAGGCACAGGGGGATTTTTATATGCACTTTGGCGCCAAACCGGCGCTATCGCGAACGCGCGCACGCCCGTACGCGCGCACGTGCACACGCGCGCGCGCCCGAGCGCCGCGTACCCGCGCGCGCCCTAGCGCCGCGCTGACGCCCGGGAACACCACGATCTTGCTGGAAAGTGTGCAATGGAGCGCGCCGGCGCATAGGCGCGCGCCGACGCCCATGTCTGGTGCCGGTGATACCCTGACACTCACTCAGTCACTATGAGATTTGTTGCTGTATTCTGCAAAAAAAACTGGCTGATCCTTCTCTCAATCTCCTTCTGTTCATGTCACCAATTCAGCTAGAGATTTTGCAGAGTAGTGTTGGCAACTCTGCACAGTTTTCAGTGAGTTTCTATGCTGAGCATTTCCTATCTATCACATTTGTGCAGCCCATGTGACTATAGAATCACACATGTGGGCGTATACACAGTGGTAAAATGACAGCGCACTCCCTTCCTCCTCCTCCATGCCCACTAACCAACTAAACTCAATGGGGGCGGGATATACATGTGGACTTATGGAGGCTTCACCTCCCTTTTATTATAAGACACAGGCTGTGACTGGCTCCGATTATCAGTGCAGCATATCAGTGCCGTCCATCAGTGGCACCTCATCATTACCACCTATCAGTGCCTCCTTGTGAGTGCCACCTCATCAGTGCCCATCGGTGAAGAAGAAAAATTACTTGTTTGCAAAATGCTCTTTCTTGTCATTAATTGTGCTACACATTTAAGTCACAGCATGGTGAAACATGCTGCCATATCCTTCTGTATGAACCTGCAATTCTAATAACTTTTTTCCATTTATTCCATTATTTTATAGTGATGATGATCTCATAAAATCAGGGAAATTCTATTACAATGGTCATCCAACCAGAATTGCATGGTTGAGCTTCAGGTAAGAAGACTTTACATTTTATTACATTACATCATTTTTATTGTATCTGGCACACAGGCTTTTTTTTCTAGAAAAAAACATCTTTCCGTGACAAAAGTTGGATGGGAATAAATAGTATAGCAGAGCCAAGGCCATTATACAACAGGCAGACTCCCAATGTGATGACAACTTTACAATCTAATCAAGGCAGGTGATTTTTATTTTATAACCGTTTATATGCAAGTTTTTATAACTGCTCACATTTATAGATTTTAAAGAACTCATGATGTAGGAACAGAACTTACAATTTAAGTATTTTCATAACCACCAACATAGATAGATAAAGATGTGATCACTGTTCTTTGTCATGTTTGGGTTATAATGAAAAGACAAAAAAAGAAAACAAAACAAAAACAAAAAAAAACATAATTCTAGAAATGTGTACCACTTAAAAGAAATTAATAGTTTCATAGGTAGATATAAGGCATAAGTCCATCAGTTCAACCAACAGAAAAATTAATAAATAGATATCGACCACAATCAGAACTCTAAATGTACAGTTTACTCAAAAGAAAGAACATTTTGGCAGGTATTCCAGCAGTGAAGGTTCACGTGGATAGGGCATTAAACTGATCAATACAAAAATGTCCTGGATGTTCCTGACTGTAGCTCAGCAGATCATTAAGTGGCCATACACATAGCGATTTGTGTTCAGTTTAGTTATGAGTGAATGCAAACATGCATTTCATCATCTATTAAAATACCAAAACTATCCAGAGCTCATAATCGTTACTCACGCATTGATCATGTATTTCTCCTCTCAGGGCTATTACCCAAATTGATCTCGGCTAAGATAGTTTCAACACCCTGGTCTGACCATGACCCTGTAGTATTGATGTTTTCTAATTTGACAATCAAATTGGCTACGTCTCACTGGAGATTGAATGAATCTATACTCAGTAACGAATAGTACTGCTTAGATATCAAAATAAGTTTTCAAGTGGGTAATAATATCAATAAGGCAGAGGACACCATCCCTGCCATCAATTGGTGGCACACATGGTATATGTACTGGGTTTTTTGAGCCAGTTAGCAGTTAAACTTAAAAAGCTCACGATGGGGTGCTCACTACCAAGACTAAGGAATAAGAAGCCCTAGCTACCCAACACAAACGCTCCCCGCACCCTGACTTGTTGATCAAACTCGAACAGGCCCATATGGAACTTAATATCTGCCTTACCACAAAAGCAGAGAAACATTTACGCTAGACCAATCACAAGTTCTTCACCTGGCGTGATCGACCGGGTTCATTGTTAGCACATAAGCTTACCCCTGAACATACACACGTAGCTCTTATGAAAATTAGACTCTTAGGAGGCAACCTTTCCCAAAATCCCCAAAAGGTTCTTCAGGAATTTCAAGATTTCTACACTAAACTATACAACCCACCCCAGATTCACATTCCTGTTTCCATTAGTAACTTCCTGAACACATAATCTCTGTCATCTCTCATGGAGTCTCATAGGGAATTTATGGAACAACCCATTGCATGTGAGGAAACACATAACACTATTAAAACATTGTCATTACATAAATCACCGGGCCCCGACGGCCTCCCTAATAATTACTATAAGAAGTTTTCTGAACATTTGGCTCCTCATATGTCTCTCTACTTTAATTTCTTGCGAGATGGCAGAGAAGTGGCTTTAGATGAAAATAGGGCATACATCAGCATTATACCCAAACCACACAAATACTCCACAGACATCCTTAACTACCGTCCTATATCATTGATTAATTGTGATCTCAAAATTTTGACAAAACTTCTAGCTTTATGTCTCAGTACATTTTTAGCGCAATATATTCACAAAGATCAATCAGGTTTTATATAACCGAACGCCAAACGCTAGATCAGATTCGTCAGTCCATAGCATTGATTTCTGCAGTACGTTCCAAAAGTAATGCCCCTTTGTCTACGGAACTATTACTTCATTGGACCTTCATAAGGCTTTTGATAGCTTAAATTGGTACTACTTTTTTACCATTCTAGAGGCCTTTGGATTTGGTTCTACTTTTATTTTATTACTTAAAATGCTTTATAGTAACACGTCGGCCCAGGTTTCCATTCGGGGTCATAGGTCAGTATCGTTTCCTATCCAACACGGAACAAGACAGGGTTGCCCACTTTCCCCATTACTGTTTGCCCTAGCAATTGTACCCCTAGCTGTAGCAATTTGATCTCATCCTAACATACATGGAATATGTTGTGGACAACAAGAGCATAAATGTTCCTTTTTCAAACGAAGGGCCTCTTATCGGGACGGGTATCTACTGCATATGCTACCCTCACGGACCCGATTGCTAAGCTCCCTTACATGATTCAACAGGAATGGGATTTAAATATCACATTTGAATTATCTGATTGGCAAGATATTGCCTATGCTTTATCCAAAATATCTATTAATACAACACCAATGGAAGCAAACTATAAAAACACTTCTACGTTGGTATTTGGTCCTGACCAGAGTTGCAAAGATGCACCCGTCTGTATCACCCACCTGCTTTAGACGTTGTGGCCAGATAGGTACAATGTTTCATGTTTGGTGGCAGTGCCCTGTAGTCACTAGATTTTGGATTATAGTATTTAACCTGGTGTATTTTGTGACGGGAGTTAATATACATAGATCCCCGGAACCAGCCCTTTTTCAAAAGTTTCCTGATGAGGCCCCCCCCCCCCCCCAAAAAATCGACAAAATGATTTACATATATGTTCCTGGCAGCTAGAATAACTATTGCTAAATATTGGAAGCAGTCAATAGTTCCCCTTGACTATGTGAAGGATAAACTTAATTGGATCATGGTTAATGATAGCCTTACCTGTATCCTTCGCAATCCTACTAAGAAATTTGATGCGACATGGAATCCATGGATACGATATTTATCTACACCCTAAAACACTTCTGGCTGACCCTCTTCTTCTTCTTTCTCTCTCTCTCTCTCCTTTCCTCAATCTACTCCCTTTATTTTCTCTCTTATATTTTTGCTGGTTCGGCTTTTGTTGATAACTGCAAGATGCTTTGACAGAACATGTAGTTCTATTCTGATAATATTAGTAGAAATATGCACAGGGGTTCCCTCTTTACTGGCTTCATCCCCCTCCTCCTTCCCACCCTTCCCTTTATCCCCTCCCCCCCTTCCTTTCTTCCTTATGCCATATTTCTTTTTCCCAGTGACAGAGTCATTTCTAATATTACATGTCAAAGTAGCTTGATGGGACAATACGCAATCGGTCCCTAGATGATCGGAGATCTATTTCTTGATCCTACAGTTAAAATGATTGTAAACCTTCGTTTTTTTTTTTTTTTTAAAATAACAATCAGATCATATTTACCTTGTCTTCTGGGGTCCCCGGCGGCGCTCGCGGCTCCTCCTTGCATCGGTAAACCCCCTTTGGAGAATCGCTCTCCCTGGGGGTTACCTTGTGGGTGCGCTCCCGAGTCCAGCATTTGCGTGCATAGACACAGAAAGCCGCACTCGGCCCCGCCCCCGCGTCATTGGATCTGATTGACAGCAGCAGGAGCCAATGGCAGAGAACCCCCAGGGAAGAGAAGGTGAGCGTGTCTCCACCAAGGGAACGAACAGGCTCAGGTGAGTAAAACGGGGGGGCTGGGGGTCGGTCACTGTCAGAAGTTTTTTCACCTTAATGCAAAGGATGCATTAAGGTGAAAAAACATGAGGGTTTACAAACCCTAAAATGACTTGCATTTTTCATGTTGTATGGTCATTTTTATTGGTATTCCCACCAAACACATCTTATGTTGAGATTTCTCAGTTTAATTCAAGGGTCTTGTGTTTATGAACATGTTGAAGGAAAGGCACTCTGTGTTGGTGCTCAATTTCACCTCTGTTTACATTATTGTTCATTGATTGTGCCTTACATGACATTATTTCAATAAAAATATTGAAAAGTAAAATAAACCGAAACAATAAAAAAAATCTGCGCTTAGTGTAGCAAAAAAAAAAAAAAATACAAGGGAGAAGCACCCTATAATCGCCAGAATACAGCATCTGATATAGACTAGAAGAAAAGAATTGTGCAACTATTTTCATCTATTAAAATATTGAATATTGTTTTGCACTTTGCAATCAACTGAAAATGTTGCTTTAAAAAATATTGTGTATAATCTAAGTGCCTTATCCTGTAACTGATTTGATCTCAGCAGTCATTCAGCGAGGATACGGACTACCTGTAGGTTTGACGAGGGACTTGCCAATCATTCAAAGTGATAAATGATCACAAACAAACATAATATGGACATCGATCAGCCGTAAATTTATGACCACTAACAGGTTAAGCGAATAACATTAATAACATAGTTACAACAGCATCTGAAAGTCAGTTGGATATTTTAGGCAGCAAGTACACATGCTATCCCTGAACGTGATTTGTTAAAAAGCAGAAAAAAAATGGCCATTGCAGTTTGTTGTGTTTGGTGCTGTGTAGCCACAGACTGGTCAGGGTGACCATGTTGACCCGTGTCCACAGCCAAAAGTGCCTACAATGGGCACGTGAGCATGAGAACTTTACCATGGAGCAATAGAAGAAGAAGGTGGCCTGGTTTGACGGATCATATTTTTTTTTACATCGTGTGGATGGCTGGATGCCTGTGTGTTACGTACCTGGAGAAGAGATAACACCAGGAAGCAGTACGAGCTGAAGGCAAGCCAGGGAAGGCAGTGTGATGCATTGGGCAATGTTCTACTGATAAACCTTGGGTCCTGCCATTCATGTACTTGAAATGTACCACCTATCTAAACATTGTTCCTAACCAATCCCTTTAATCCCTTTATGGAAACGATATTCCCAAATCCCAGTGGCCTCTTTCAGCAGGATAACGCACCCTATCACACCACAAAAATTGTTCAAGAATGGTTGAGGAACACAACAATGAGTTTGGAGACTTGGCCTCCATATTCTATAGATCTCAATCCAATCAAGCATCTCTGGAATGTGCTGGAAAAACAAGTCTAATCCATGGAGGCCCATCTTGCAATTTACAGGACTTAAAGTATCGTCTAATGACGGCTTAGTGCCAGGAGATCCCACTCGATATTAGGTAGGTAGTAAAATTTTGGCTGATCGGTGCGTGCCGATGTGTACACGAATATATACATACATACAACATCCCTGATCTATCCGCCAAAGCATCTGATAAAACTGAGTGATTCAATCATTTTTACATAAAACAATCACCGGCTGAAAAAAAACAATACCAGGGTCATGGTTGTAGCTTCAACCATGATCCTGGTATAACCACTTTAACCTTAGGCCATTTATAAATGGTTTAAGAATGAGAAGTGGTTAAAGCAGTAGTAAAGCCAAAAACAAAAATGTGTTTCCATCTTCCTTTAACGGACCAAGCTGTCTAGAAAGAGTAGAACACTGACGGGTGCTTAAAAATGGTAAGCTTTTATTCATTTATCTAGCTTGGTGTAGCTTTTATTATCCCAAAAGAAAAAAAAAATTTGTTGCCGTCTCTGCCAGTCCTGTTTTGGGTTTAATACTGCTTACCAAGCTAAAGGTAAAAGCATGCAGCAAATTGTTGTATTGTTCAGTGTATTGCCATATTCATGTGGACATTCCCTTTGCTAGAATGCCTGGCATATTTGCTTCACATTTTTACAGAGATTCATATTGGGAGTGTTAAAATGGAGTTCCACCCAAAAATGAAACTTCCGCTGTCCGGATTTCCCCCCCCCCTCCGGTGTCACATGTGGCACCTTTCAGGGGGGAGGGGGAAGCAGATACCTGTCTAATACAGGTAATTGCTCCCACTTCCAGCAAAAGATCACCGCAGTATCTTCGGCGATCTATGTTATATCCGGCCCCTTCTCCGCCCCCCCCCCCGTCTTCTGGGAGACACACAGGTCCCAGAAGACAGCAGGGACCACTCATAACGTGCAGCGCAACTTGCGCATGCGCAGTAGGGAACCAGACTGTGAAGCCGCAAGCCTTCAGTTCCTGATTCCCTTTCTAGCCGGCGCCTCCACCCGGAGCCAAGGGATGGGTCGACTTTGGGTGAGGACATCGTGGGGGAGCCCTGGACAGGTAAGTGTCCTTATTTTAAAAGTCAGCAGTATTTGAAGCTGCCTTGTTTTTTACTGAGAATGGTGCTACCTCCAAGTTATGCTTGCTCTCAGCAGACAATAAGGTAATCCAAAGACAGATTAGCAAGGTCAGAACTGAGAGTGTCATTTACAGAGTGAAATGCCAGTGTAGCATAGATCTATGACAAGCCAGAGCCCTGGGCTTGTGATGTTGATATAGTGAGCCTGAGGAATCTTGGTCAATCATAGAGGGGAGGAGTCGCTGCCACAGCTGGACTTGTTGGCTGGCAACAGATGTGCTGAGCACAGGGAGGGGTGTTTGGGGGTGTGGCCACCGACCAATCTGCACGGAGAAAGCTTTCCTAGTAACGGATGCACAGCTCGGTGGTGGGTCACTGGTCTGTTGCAAAGTCAGAGCTGCAGGCTGGCAGGAGGCCATGACAGGCAGCTGTCACGGACGAGGATACTGCGGATACAAGTGTAGCATCCTCTAATGTGCCAGAATAGATAGTGTTAGGTTTTTGTTAGAATAGGTAAAATGTTTAGGCCTGGCTAGAAGCCAAGTCTGTGTTTAATCTGGGTCAGGTGAGTGATCCAGGGAGGGCTGGTATGACTCAGCAGGCAGCATCTCTTGTACCTCCCCCTACCTCTAGAACTTGCTTGAGAATTCCAGAAGAATGGGAGCGAGGTTAGGAGGAGCGGTCTGGAGTATTCATGAGGGCCCTGACCAATTCCCAACAGATGGGCTGGCCCCAAATACTCAGGGTCAGCCCAGCTGGGCAGGGGAGTTTGGGTGGAAGTTGGAGATGAGTGCTGGAAAGGCTGTCGGCGGGCCCTTGAGGGTAACCCCCTAGTCTGAGGGAGGGGGGGCAGGCCTTGGAGCTCGGTGCAGGAGGGATCCTCTGATATCCCAAAAAGGAATCATGTCCTGTCCAGTGGCACAGGGGGCAGGTGTGAGGACAGTAGGATCCAGTGAGCACGTTGGGGAGATCTCCAAGGAGAAGACAGCCAAGTGGGCTGCTGAGTGTTACAGTCTGGGAGGACTGAGAGGCAGCCTGAGAGAAATGCAGTCTGAGATGGATGCAGAGTCAGTCTGGGAGGACTGTGGAAGCTTAGCCAGGTGGGCTAGAGAAAGGGGCAGCTACAGCCAGGTGGGCAGGCAGTGCCTGAACAGGTGATGCTGGGATAAGTAGCCACTCAAGGACAGGACTGCCTTTAAAGGGCATTTGCTAAAATCTGACTGAGCCCTATTGTCAGATAACCTAACAGTGTGCCAGCTGGTCCTGGGAGTTTTGTGCTCAAGCAAGAGTTGTGCTGGAGGAGCCGAGAAGTGCGTACATAGACTGTACAGTTGCCCCTGGAAAAGTTTTGCTAAAGTCAAGTGGGCATCCCATAATACCCTTAACCAGATGCAAGATCAATACCCCTAAAAAAAAAAAAAAAAAAAAAAAACAGGATAGGGGATCCCTTTTTCACCAGTGGCTCCCACAGGGGTATCGTTACACAAGGATGAGGTAGGCTGGCCGACAAGTGAGGTATCGGCGTACATCCCATGACCAACACACTGGCAGATTGCTGCGAGAACCCCAAGTTGTCTGCAGATGGGTAACAGCCATAAAACAGGATGCACAATCTATCTTACAACTGCCACCAGATGTCAAGGATGTGGGCCCATGGCGACTAGCTAAGCAGGTCGGGGACCTTGCCTGGTGGTGAAGAAATGAGGGGCTAGCTTATGCTGATCGGGTGAAACTAGCTGTGATACAGTTGTCACAGCCTATAATACCTCTGGCCACCACTAGAGGGAGACTCCACCCAAATATAGCTAGCTGGGCACACACAGCAGATACAAATCTTATTTTAAGACTTGGTGGGATGCGAGAACCCGTACGAATCCAGCATGGGTTCCTGCATCGCATCCGACAGTTCACACTGCCATATGTGAACCGCTGCAGGTGTCAATACAAAGTTAATGACACCCCCAGATCGATTTGCATATCGCAGTGCGAGCTGTCAGTTCGGACATTAATCGGATCGCACAGGTGTGGACACCTATTTGATCTGATTCTGGCGCCTACCAAAAAAAGGGTTCTGTACAACTTTGGTTAAAATGCGATGCAAATTCAGCCATAGAATTTGAATTTGTATCGCACAGAAATCGCATGTGATCTGCACAGCGCACCAGCGTGAACCCAGCCTCAATCTATTGTACTCTAAGGGCTGGGGAGCAGCCAGGCAATGTACACACATTTCAGAGATTCCCAAAGCTAACCTATGAGTTGGAGTCCTGGCAAACGTTACCTGTTTCGCTGCGCTACACGCTCTACCATATACTAGATATGGTAGCTTGGCACCATCTTTCACTTTATCCGTTGACTGGTCTGTTGGCAAACGTACATACACACAGATCTCTGGCAGATTGCTAGTTTACACACACTGACTATTAATTTCCATGCAATACACAACCACACAGTGCAATTACATACAGATTAAAAAGGAGCTTATATTGAGCATACAGGCACTGATAACACAATGCAACAATTTATTTTCATATACCTGTATTTTTTTTATTGTAGTATCACTTCTAAACATTTATTTATATCTAGTTTATTTGGCAACCTAGTGAGGTTTGCAACACTAGCACATGCACATTGGTAATTTATTAGGATTGCACTATTGGTATATGCACATTCAATAGTCACTATAGAGGCACATATCACCTAACAAGTGAACAGGGTCTGTCGCCTTTCATTATATAGGTAGCGCCATTTAACCTCATACTTGCACTATTATCACCCTAGTCCCCTATTGGGGAACTAGCAGGGTAGGCTGCACACCTAATTTCCCCTTTGGCCTAAGCGCGGATATATTATTTTATTTAAATTGCTGCCCAACTTTCGGCCAACAAATGTTGAAAGGCAGGCTAGTAAAAAACTTTCAGCGGACAACGGTCTGTTGTCAGATTTTCGTCTCGTCTGTACACAAGTTTGTCACACAAAAGTCCAAAGTACAAACACGCATGCTCGGAAGCAAGGACGAGCCGGAAGTGGTCGGTCTTGTAAACTAGCGCTCGTAATGGAGAATTAACATTCGTGATGTGGCAAATTATGAAATCTCGAAATGCAGCGCACATTCTCTTCTTCTTTAATGGGATAATAATGAAGCTGCTTTGCTGGTGATGCTGATGGAGTTCTGCCAAATGTATTTTCAAAGGCTTTTTTTATTTAGTGATATCAATAATAATAATATTATTATGCTTGTTTTGTTTTTTTTTTGGGCAAGTTACCAAAACACCATTATCCCATAGTTTTTAAGATCAAAGATACAACTATCTTGGTGTCTCTGGTAGGGCCGAAACAACTAATCGATTAATCGACAACTAATCGATTATGAAATTAATCGATTAATCGGCCAGTAACATAATGGGGTTAAAAAAGCTAAAAATTAGCCCTATATAGTACAAAAAGAGCAAACAATCTCTACTGTAAATATTACTTTCAATGTTGCACAGTAAAATAACAAAGGGCTAATTTTTTATTTAACTCCATTACGTTACTAAAATGTCTTAGGCCTGGTTCCCACCCATGTGTTTTTTGGCGCTTTTTGCAGAAATGCACTACAGTTCATTTAACGTTCACATCTATGCTTTTTTCAGCTGCTGTGTATTTGGAAAGCGTGCTTTTTTTGGTTCAATATACTTCAATGGAGAAGCTGCAGAAAAGCATGTAATATTACAGTTCTGTTTGAAAATCTGCAAAACAGTCTAGAATTTTTTTTTTCTTTAAATAAAAAAATGTGATCTGAGTCTGATGATATTTACCAGATTCAACCTCTAATAGTATATAGAGTATATCTTTTCTGTCTGTTATTCTCAGAGAGGATTAAAGATTTTACTCCCTAACCATATACAGGGAGTCCCCGGGTTACGAACAAGATAGGGACTGTAGGTTTGTTCTTAAGTCGAATTTGTTTGTAAGTCGGAACAGTACCTTTTTTAAGTGCAAATCTAGTCTCAGAGACAGGATGTAAACCCAAATCAACAGTGAAAGGTGGCAGGGGCGGCATGGTTAGTTCAAATATGTTTTGTTTCTTTTATTTTGTAACTTTTTTATTTTTATTTATTTGTAGCTTGTCGTTTACTTATTTTTTTATTTTTGTATAATTTTCTTATTTTTAATATTATTTTTCTTATTCTTTACTTTTTTTAATTACTTTTTTTATTTTATTAATTATTACTGTATTTCTTATTTTTATTTTTATTATCAATTTTTTTTCACTTAACTTTATTGCTATCACACAGGAGGAAACAATTCCCTGTGTGATAGCAATTGGAGATGACAGGTTCTCTTTATTGACCCTGTCACCTCCAAAACAGGAGTCCAGGAGCACAGCTGAGCACAGCTCTCCCCTCTCACTATTTTCAGCAGCGACAGGAGACAGCAGAGAGGAGTACACTGTATGGCACAGCAGGGAGATGGATGGTGAAAGCAGCCATCAGAGGCCAGGCAGGCCGGCCAGCCGGCCACGGTGCACCTTCCTGGAGGCTTCGTTAGGCCGCACTAGGCCGGACAAGGCCTCGGCCACGACGGGTAGTTTTAGCGGCCTGGCAGACCACCGGACCGTACCAGGCCTGTGGATGGGCAGGCAGGATGACGAAGGGGGCCCGCAGCCAAGCCAGGAACAGAGGAAAGGCTCACTCCAGCAAGGAGAGGAAGATTCGGCCAGCAGTGACGTCATTCGGGCCCCGTTCGTAAGTAGGAGTTGTTCGCAACTCGGATGTTCGTAAGTCGGGGACCCCCTGTAGTTGGTTATTTATATTTACCCCTGCGTATAAAGATATTTAGGAATAAATTGCCTTTTTTTTTAAACTTTACATATTAACTAAATTATACACCACACTTTTTTTTTAAGGTTATTAACCAATTAATCGAAACAATAATCGGCCAACTAATCGATTATGAAAATAATCGTTAGTTGCAGCCCTAGTCTCTTGTTAATTTTACTTTGTATTTTTTTAAATGTAACGGCCTACTCCCAAACTGTCATTTGAAGTAAAACACATAGCCAAGTATTATTCTACACAATATTTTTTTTATTGTGCATTAAAAAAACCAAAAAAATGTAAATTAGAGATGCTATCTCTTCAGTTGGGCCTGCCACTGCAGGGTCCATGTCACTTGGCAGTGAGGCAAGGTAGCTAGTCACATTCCTCCTTAAAATATTATGTAAAATACAACAGCACAGGATCACATGGTTGATCTTGTAGAGTGCCAGGTTAATTGGAGTCAAAAACAGCCTGAAACGACTCGATAAGATGCCAAAGGCATTTTTGACCACCCTTCTAGCACGAGAGAGCCTATAATTGAATATTCTCTGCTCTGGGGTGAGGCTCCTCATAGGAAAGGGCTTCATCAGATGTTCCCCCAGAGCAAAGGCCTCATCTGCAACAAAAACAAAATCGAGGCCTCAACATTCTCCTCAGCAGGTGGCAAGTTTAAGATGCCATTCTGGAGCTGCTTGTAGTGTTCTGTCTGCATAATGACTCCTCCATCAGATCTGCAGCTGTTCTTCCCAAAATCCAGATGCAAAAACTCATAGTTGGCAAACACTACAGCTAGCATGACTATTCTGCAAAAAGCCTTATAATTAAAATAATATGAGCCAAACTTGGGTGGTAGGACAATCCGGACATGCTTGCCATCAATAGTACCACCACAGTTGGGAAAATCCCACTGATGGTGGAACTGGGCTGCAATGTCCTGCCATTTCTCTGGGTTTGAAAGAAACTGTGGATTAAAATATTTTTTTTTTAAATTACTACTTCTGCACATAACATTGCAAGCAGATTTGACACAAACGTGCTTAGCCAACATAAGGAGAAAACTTAAATGAGTATTTAAAGACAAAGGGGTAAGGTCAACTTATCTTATTTATCTCCCCCTCTGGTGGCCCATTAGCAAAATTTTAGGGTGGGGAGGGAATGGGTAGATGTTTTGGACAGATAACACTCTCCACTTTCATGAGAGCTGTTTGCATAAATAATCTGGGCTACTTTAGCCAGCCCCTCCTTACTTACACTATTGGCAGGCCAGTGGACAGGTAAGAACTGTCACACCCCAAATATGGATCTACACTGTCCAAATTGCAGCACATTTAGACATTCAGAAAATACCTATCAATATGATAGGAGATAAAAACTGTCTACGTTACAATTTGTAGGTAATCAGGCAGGCCCTTGCACTGCATGGTCGGGTGAATTTATACAGAAATTTAAACACAAAAGAGGGATAGTATGTATGGGTTTGGCAAAGTCAGCAAATAGAGTATTTGTATCTGTTGACTTTGCATTTTTTGGGGGGAGGGAGGGTTCCAAATGAGTTTGTGCCCCAAAAATTGGTCTCTTGCACTCTGCCTGAATTTGAGGACAACAATAATATTTGTACACATTTTACGTGTGTATGGGCCCAGGATAGCATGCTGGGGAGGTTAGTTATGGAAAATATGCATGTAGGCCAACAAAAGGAGCAGGAAAAGCTTACAGCATGCATGAGGACAAAGAGGACATACATAGCATATTACAATATTGAAAATGATGTAATCAACAAAGACAATACATTAGCAAACATTAATACATAGAATGTGATCTTAAAGGGAAAAACTTACCTGAATATAGTCCTTCTGCAGTATTTGAATAATGGCTGAGCAGATGTCTGGAATAATGAATCCCAGAGCCTGGGGGGAAGATCCCAGTGGTAAACTTGAGGTCCTGGAGACTTCTCCCCGTCGCCAAGTAACGCAAGGTGGCCATAAGCCTTTGATCTGGAGTGATTGTAAGCTTCATGCATGTGTCCTGCGAGCCTGGGGGGAGATCCCAGTGGTAAGCTCGGGGTCCCAATGCAAGGTGGCTATGAGCCTTTGCTCTGGAGTGATGGCAAGCCTCACGCATGTGTCCTGCTTCTTAATATAGGGGGTTACCAATGCCAAGAGTTGGTGAAAGCAGGGGTCCGTCATCTGGAGATAATTCCAAAAATCATCTGGATTATTCTCCTGAAGCTCCCGCAGAAAGGCATATGACATAATTGGTCACGATTAAGCAACCAATTTTTGGTCCAAGAACTCCTCCTACTCCTGTTCCTGGACTGGGCTTGGATCAAAGCAATAACTCCAAGGCCTATAATAGCACGTTCTTTCTGCCAATTCCGCAACATGGCTGGTTGACGAACGACCGTTCAGAAACAAACTGAAAAGCACGAATCAACACTCACCAAACTTCTACTAACACGAAATTAGCAGAAGGAGCCCAAAGGGTGGAGCATAACAATTGAACTTCCTCTTTATCGGCTTTTAGTACGTCTAGTACGTCACTACGTTCGTGTTTGTTGGCCGACAATTGTGTACCGTTTGTATGCAAGACAAGTTCACGGCACACACCCTTCGGACAAAAGTCTGACGCTCTGTTGGCCAACAATTGGAACGTGTGTACGAGGCTTTAGGCTCCATGCACACAAGCGTTTTTGCAAGCTCCCAAAAGCTGTTTTTAGCATTTTTTTCCTGCTCTTAAAAGCTAAATAGTGTCATCCTATGTGTCCATGAACGCTACTTTAGGCTATTAGCATTTTTTGAGCTTCAGCATCTAGGAGCAGAAAAAAATAGTTTTTGTAGTTTTTTGGATCCGTTTTCCAGCTGAAAAAAATGCTGAATGCTTCTAACGGCTACTAAAATGCTCCTAATGCTATGTACACAAGACCGGACTGGTCCGATGGAACGAATCCGGTCGGACAATCCGACCATGTGTGGGCTTCATCGGACCTTTTCTGTTGAAAATCAGACAGACTTTAGATTTGGAACATGTTTCAAATCTTTCCGACGGACTCGAGTCCGGTCGAAAAATCTGTTCATCTGTATGCTAGTACGATGGGCAAAAAATGATGCAAGGGCAGCTATTGGCTACTGGCGATGAACTTCCTTATTCTAGTCTGGTCGTACGTCATCACGTTCAAAAGAACAGACTTTCGAACGGACTTTCGAACGGACTTTAGTCCGTTCGTGTGTGGGCAAGACCGGTCGTTCGAAAGTCCGTCAGAAAGACCGTCGGACCTTTGATGCTGAAAAGCCGCTTGTGTGTACATGGCATAGGAGCTTTTCTTGTATTGTCACGTACTGCAAAAAACGCTAATAAAATGCTAATGCTCCTAAATGCTAATAAAATGCCACTAGAAGATGTAAAAAATGCAATCAGCAGTTTTCATCCAGCATTTTTTTCTATTTTGTTTGAGCTTATAAAAAATGCTAGTGTGCACGGAGCCTTATTGATTTTGTAATTTAAATACCCCGAAGGATGGGTGGTAGGACATGAAAAAAATAAAAAATAAATAAAAAATAGTACAAAGATGAAAAAAAATACAAAAAAATACAGAAGAACAGAGAGTTTGGCTTTAAAATAAAAGAGGAGAAAAACAGAACTAAAGATAACAGTTTATGGTTTTTACTACTGAAGGGAGCACACCAAGAAAAATTGTTCAGAACAGGCTTCATACAGATTACCCTGTCTATATGTCATGCTCTTCGATTTATTGAGGTATGGATGTGGGCTGATCTTTGGCAAGTCAGCTTTGGTAGTGGGTGATCCTTCAGCCCCAAAGAGAATTCTTGCCTCCTAAAGTGGACAAGGGCTATATGGACCCACTGGTTTTAAGTACAGTCTGAAATGTGATTTCCAAAATCAGCGCCTCAGCCCAGTCACAATGAGTACACGCACTGGATGGCTCTCACATGCAGATACCATACAACTGTTTTATTGGTCTCAACTAACTGTTATATCACCACACTTTGACACTTTCATTACAGAAATGTGGGTTTTCATAACACATCTAATATTTTTACACGTTTCACCCATAAATAAGGGAACAACACAAATAATACAGTTAAAATGTCGCTTTCTTGCTAGGTTTAATTTATATACATTTTTCAGTCTGTAGTCCCTTTAAAGAACTATTAAAATATGTAGTTTATATAGTTTGCTAAAAACATTCAAAAAATATCTAAACATTCAGATGACCCACACCTAATCAGAAACATACCCGTTTCATTTCCGTCCAGATGTCTTCACACTCCTGTATTAGCTCATTCTTAGCTTCCTCGCTAACTTTTGAAGCAGAATCTAGATCTGGGGGTAACTCATGTTGGTATGTGGACATGTGCCGTGCAAGCAGCTCTGTCTGTAAGACAAAAGAGGCCAGTGAGGAATTCAATCCACCAATGTCAACCTATTTCTGAAAAGAGGACAGGTGGAACTATCCTAATATACAGGAAACTTGAGGCTTTGGGCTTTTTCCCATTGGACATTTTCCAAGCATAAAATATTTATGTTTAAAATACATAGCAAAGGAAAACCAAGAGTGAGAAATCTGGATTGTTAAACTGGCCATCCACTTTCTTCCGGGTCCCACGTTGAGCGGATGTCCTGCTGCATTGTGAGCGCATAAGGTCAGCTGCTTGGTCTTGATTGCCATTCAGAGAATGCTTTGCATTTTCTTAATGAATGCAAGGGGCTCTCTGATTGAATAGAGTGAAGTGGAATGGTGGTGCCATTACAAAATTATATACATTTTGACTACATCACAATGCATTATTACTATAATAAACCTGAACCAAGAGAAATATACATGCTGCCATTGCTGGACTCTTACAACGCCAGTTGCCTAATCCCAAGCCTCACTGAACTGGAACAAGAATGCAGATTAGTTAAGACTTCACTGGTTACTTACTTGCTCTGGGTGGACTTGCTCTGGGGGACTAACAAGTAGAGAGATGTGCAGTGGGTGTCTGAATATAGTAAGTGGATAAAAAAGAAAATTGCGCATAGAGAACGGGTAAGCAGCCAATATGCCACTAGACATACAGTGCTAAACAAAAATAAAAACAAAAATGTGGCGCTAAAGTGAACACCATATGAATCAAAAAGTTTTAAAATTGATAAATGAACGATTGAAGTGATGAATACATGACGATAAAACACAAACAAAACGTAAAATGGTTCCAAATTGAAAACATCTGTGGAAAGTCCATATAGAACAACAATGGAATTAAATTGATGTGAAAAACTCTTTCTCCTGTAGTCCAAATAGAATCTTAACTACTTCAATACCTTAGGGCGCCATATGACATCCTTGACTTTGTGAGGGGATATCTGAATGATGCCTGCAGCTACAGGCATCATTCAGATATCATTCTTTCCAGCCGGCGATTCTGTGCACGATAAGAAAGATCATAGCAGTTCCGCCGCTTGATCGTTCTTATAGGCGACGGGAGGGGACGTCCCCCCCTCCCGCCAACAGGTGAATTTTTTTTCTCTATCTCATGCTTTCCAGACTGGAGGAGAGATGTGGGGTCTTATTGATTAACTTTACTGTTTTGTTATTTTTTAATTCATAAATCAATTTTTCCCAAAAAAAGGCGTTTGAAAAATTATTGCCCAAATACCGTGCAAGATGAAAAGTTGCAATGACCGCCATTTTATTCATTAGGGTGTCTGCTAAAAAAACATATATATATATATATATATATATATATATATATATATATATATATATATAAATATATAATGTTTGGAGGTTCTGAGTAATTTTCTAGCGAAAAAATAATGATTTTTACATGTAGGAGAGAAGTGCCAGAATAGGCCCGGTATTGAAGTGGTTAAAGGTGCAATCATAGTTACATAGTTAGTAAGGTTGAAAAAAGACACCAGTCCATCAAGTTCAACCTGAGCAAGTGTGGGTGCGTGTCTACAACTATCCCTATTTTTTTATTTAAGGTACCCATATAGCGCTGTGTCAATTTTTTTTACGCAGCGCTCCACACATCACACACCCACATCGATCCCTACCCTCAAGGAGCCCACAATCCAAGGTCTCTAACATTCATATACTAGGGCCAATTTTGGACAGAAGCTAATTAACCTACCAGCATGTCTTTGGAGTGTGAGAGGAAACCGGAGTACCCGGAGGAAACCCACGCAGGCACAGGGAGAACATGCAAACTCCAGGCAGGTAGTGTCGTGGTTGGGATTTGAACCAGCGACCCTTCTTACTGCTAGGCGAGAGTGCTACTCACTACACCACTGTGCTGCCAAAATCCCACCACCACCACTGTGGTACCACTGTGCTGCCCAATCAAACGGGCAGTCTTGAGGATATGGCCTCAAACCAGATCTCACGACACTGGAACAATAGATAGAAGGAGGATTCCTCCGGATTGTAAATAGGGTATATCAGCCATCCAAATTAGGCTCCAAAGCATGCGATGAATCACATCATATGGTATGCGTGAAAAACAGTCTACACATAGTGTGATACTGTATGACGTTTAATGGTATAAACAAAGGGGGTTTACACTTACAACAAATCCAATAAAACAAGCTCTTAGATAAAATAGAACATAAGCAACGATTCCAGGAGCGCCACCCAGTACACTATGTGTGCTGTTTTTCATGCATACCATATAATGTGATTCATCGCATGCTTTAGATCCTAATTTAGATGCCTGATATACCCTATTTACCATCTGGTGGAATCCTCCTTATTTCCATTGTTCCAGTGGCATGAGATCTAGTTTGAGGCCATATCCTCAAGACTGCCCGTTTGACCCACATGCTATATGGTACGTGTGTCCACGGAATCTGGTAAGCATGAATACTTTACCACTTTGATTGTACCTTTAAGATTCTTTTTGGACTACCAAGAAAGACTTCTTCACATCAATTCAATTTAATTGTCAATCTATATGGACTTTCCACAGATGTTTTTAATTTTCACTTTGGAGCCATTTTACGTTTTGTTTGTTTATGGCCATTTATTCATCACTTCAATTGTTCATTTATCAATTATATAACTTTTTGATTCATATGGTGTTCACTTGTTCACTTTAGCGCCACACTTTTGTTATTACTCTGAATATAGTAAGGCATTTTAAAAGGTCAACAATGGCAGCCTCCAAATTTCCATTTATTTCTTATCGTTCCCAAAGAGGCGTCCTAATGAAGGCTTTCTTACTAAAATGTATGTTTTAATAATTAAAATAACTCTAAAAGTGAGGATATCTCTGACTCAAATGTAAATTTCTATAACAATGTCAAGTAGGGTTGCACCGTTACCGATACTATGCATTTGCACGAGTATTGGTACACATGCAAATGCATCGATACCTGAAACCGATACTTTCAGGCTCGGTTCTTTCAGCGGTCTGGGGGATTTCCCCCCCTGAAAGCTGAAATGTAGAAGAAAAAAAAAAAAGAAGTTGGCAATTATTGGTTGTTAAGGAGTGGAGCCGCAGCGTCCCTAACAATCAATGATTCATTCAGCTATCAGTGGGGTCCCCTGTTGACAGATGAAGTGTTAAAGAAGTTTGGCAATTGGAACTGTCAAAAAAAAAAAAAAAAGCAGCCGGAAAATGTTTATCAACAACATTGTTCAGCCTGAAACACTAAAGATAAAATGAAACATTGGGGGTTATTTACTAAAGCAAAAACCACTTTGCACTGGACAGCAGAGTTTCCACTCATTTCAGATCTACCCCTCAGATCAGGGATCCTCAAACTACGGCCCTCCAGCTGTTGCTGGAGGGCCGTAAAAGTATCGGTACTACACATCCCATGAGGCATTGTTAAACGCTGACATTCACAGACATGACTAGGCATGATGGGAATTGTAGTTCTTGAACAACTCAAGGGCCGTAGTTTGAAGACCCCTGCCTTATTTTTAGAGCGACTGCACTTCCAAGTGCACTTGCAGTGCAAAGTGGATTTGCCTTTCTTAAATAACCCCCATTGCATCTTTCAATTTCTTCGTCTACAGCTCAAAGGGATGAACTTCTATCTGCAGATGAAGTCAGTTTAAAGCAACCTGTCAAATAAAAAAAACATTCTTTTAAACTAAATGTTCCTCTATTTAACCCCTTATTAACCCTTACTTTACTCTAATCAGCCTTAATTAACTCCTTCATCTCCTCCATTTAATTATTATTTTCCTGCTGATTTTTTTCCCCTGTTCACTTCTATTTTATAAACTATGAATAATTAAACATTTTTTTTTGTTTGCTTTGTTCGTTAATGTTTTTACACCTTTAACATTTATTTACACGTTTCACATTGACAAAAGTGCAAAATGTATGAAAAATATATTTATTTAATTTGTAAATAACTTTTCAATGCTATGTACCATTGCTGACAGCTGAAGTGTACACAAAACTGTTGCGGTAGGTATCGGCAGGTACTAAAGAAAAAGTATCGGTACTCATACTCGTAAAAAAAAAAAAAAAAATAGTATCAGTGCATCCCTAATTTCAAGAATGGGGTTAGTACACACCTCGTTTGCAGCAAGATATGTATAAGTAAGGATGAAGTTAATCCCATTCCCTTCCTTTCCATGGTCACTACTGCTCATTTGGCACAACAATTCTGGGGGACCAGGTACTACATCAAACCCGGGTAAAAAAAAGATTCTGTCTGATTGTTATATTTACTATACTTTTCACTCAAAGACTGCTTGCAGTATGTTAGTCTTACATGTGACTTTTTCATATCTAACAGTACTTGAACGTAAAAGCTTTTATAAGAACTTTCTCTCATGTCACAGTTCTCTAGCAAACCCTAGGTAGCAGCTGTGAAGAGTCAGTTTTTACCCTGGGCCTTCACACCTGCTGTCTAAGGATTTCTAGAGAACTCTGACATGAGAATGAAAAAAAAAGAGCTTAAAAACAGCCTCCGCACACAGGTAGATGAGATCACAAGAAGAATATCATGGGTCATTTTAGCCCGGGTTCACACTATAATGCGCTGCGGATCGCACAGGAGCGCTGTGCGCCCCTGTTCCCCGTTTCAGGGATGAATCAGGGCCGATTCTATGCCTGAATTCGGCCCTGAAACGGAGCCAAAGACGCACAGTGTTTTTGTGCAGTGCGCTCCGCAGCCGCCCCAGAGATATGTGAACCGGCTCCATAGGGAGCCAGTCACATTCTCCTACTATGCGAATTAGATGTGGGGAAACGCACCTCTAATTCGCATAGGTGTGAACCCGGGCTCAAAGTCACATCAGGCATGAAACAGAGGGCTTACAATAGTCTCTGTCTGTGGGTATTGTTAGATGAGATAGCCAGAGAAATGCCTCATAGTAAGGAAGAAACATTAGATCTACTTTATATATAGTTATAGAAATATTTTAAGGCAATAATGCTATTTCTATTCACTTACCTCTTTGAGAAGTGCATCCATGTTGTCCTACAAACAGAAACAATTGCAAGAAATTGTCAGAAAAAAAAACAAGACTGCTGTCATGAGATCTATTCTAACTTTGAAATGCTGTGACCAGACAGAAAAAAAAATGTACATTTTAGGTTTTACATAATCCATTTTCTTGCAGCAATCCTAGCACAAACCTAGTAGTATGGTTAGAAAACACATAAGTAGCATGAAAACCAATCAGTGAACCCAGAATAAAAAGAATCAGAATTTATAAATAAATCTTCAGTGGTTTCTGTAAGAGCTTGGTTCAGGGTGGATTTGATTTAAATCACAATTTAAATCATAATTAAAAATCACTAGTAAAAAGGCTTGATTAAAACCAACTAAATTTAAATCATATTTTTTAAAGAGCAACCGTCATCTCTGTCCCGCAGCGTCTCCTCCTCTGACCTGCTGTTGACTCACCGACCGTCCCGTTCACTTTAATGGGACGGCTGGTGATGTGGCAGTGATACAACAAGGTGAGGGACGTGGCGGCAGCAGGTGAGTGGATGCCCGCTAACAGGCACTGCCATGATGGACCTGAAATGACAAGTGCTCTTTAAATGTAAGTACTTATTCTTGCTGGTAGTTAGAATCTTAAATACTTGCAACCAAAATGAAGGTTTCCTATTTAGAATAAGCTGTTAGGTTAGTAAAACAGCGATATCAGAAACAATTCAATCATACAGATTGTAGTGTACATAGATTTGCAAAACATTGGGATAAAAGGAATATTCCTGAACTTTGTTTTATCTCATGGTTACTGTAAAATTGAGTGAATGCATCAATGCAGTGCATGTTATCTCAGCCTGCAGAGCTTGGATTCCTTGAATGAGTTTACCAAAATTTCAATATTGCAGAATATACAGCCTTATGCTACACAACTAAGCTCCATGTCATGCTGAATAAACTAAATTATTAATGTATCTTAAATAGAAAACTATCTTTGGATAGATTTTTACCCCAAAAGCATTTTATTAAAATTCATTTGATAAAAAAATAAATAAATTTAAATAATAATAAAAAAAACAAAAAAAATCAGATTTGTTAAAAAAACGTTGATTTATATCCACCCTAGCTTGGTTACACAAACTTTGTCCTCTGACAGGCAGTGAGAAGGCATATGTTTAAGTTCAAGGTGAGAGATTGGGGGATGGTAAAAAGCTTTAGCCCGCTGTCACAGGATTGCAGAACTAAGCGTTTTGGCCCTACTGTTTTGGTGCCACTTCAATGGAGTGCGGGAAACGCAAAGGATTCATTGCGTTTCCCGCATCACATCAGTGCGAACCTAGGCTTAAAGTATAACTAAAGGAAAAACCTTTTTAGTTTTGGATAGTGTGGAGAGGGAACACCAGTCCGTTTTTATTGCTGTCTGTGCTCCCCGTTAGGGAGATTCACCTTCTCTATTTGTCCTGTTTACCATTATCATTGAAAGTAAAAGAAAATGTCAAATTTTGGGTTGTCCCCAGAAAAGTAATAGAGGGCAGATCTTCCAATGGGGACACTAGTTCTGGTGACCTGGGGGACCCCAATGGATTTGTGTAACTAAAAGAACTAAAAGCCATTTTGGATAGAGTAAAGGAGTGTTATAACCCTGTCAGTTTTTTTTTTTGCCATCTGTGTTCCATTGGGGAGATTTCCCTTCACTTCCAAGATCCCCCCTCTATTCCTGTTCTGGGGACAACCCAAATTTTGGGAATTACTCTTGATGATAATGGTAAACAGGACAAATAGAGATTGAGAATCTACATTATGGGGGCACAGACAGCAATAAAAACTGACAGGTGTTCTAGTCCCTCTCCCTTCTATCCCCCCCCCCCAAAAAAAGGTGCCTTTAGTTACACTACCCCTTCACGCCGACGTATTGCAAATATGCGGCCTTTGCCTTGAAGGGATTGTACTGGGGTGATGCCAGCAGCTGCCGGCATCACCCCAATACCGTTTTTTAGAGCCAAAGGTCGGGTTTCTTATGATAACAATCGATATAGCTAAGCAGCCACTCCATCGTTATCATAAGCATCGTTACCACCACCACCACCTTCTGCGGCTCGCCCGTGCTCTTCAGTCCCATCGGGAGGCCCAAACAACCAGCTGGCACATCTGCCAGAACAATGCTGCAATCGGCTTTGACCGGGTCTCGGAACTAGTAACCCAGAAGCGATGTCATGATATAATTTTCAGTTTACTGAAGACCTAAAGGAGCCAAATTTATAAAAAATGACAGCATTCAAAACTGTTAAACTTGGCGTTTTGAATGCTTTTAATGCAAAGGAGGGATTTGGGGTCTTATAGACATCATTTATTTATCGTACATCATAGGATAGAGAGCCTAAGTTAATAACTTAATGGGTATAAAGGCACCTTCAGGTGATGGACACTGGTATACCCAATCCAGGAAGTTCACTCCCTATATAACCCCTCCTCCTTCCAGGAGCACATCATTTTTTTCACCAGTGTCTAAGATATTGGTCACGAGTGAAATGTGCTCTGAGGAGCTCCAGGAGGCATCCATGCTGGATTTAAATATCCTCCATAAACCAGATCCACCCAAAGTGCCACTGAGGCCAAAGTAGATGGTACCCGGGCCTCGTATACAAAGCACAAGGTTTTGCCTGTAACGCCTCTCTTTGTAGGGCTTGACCCTGGGACCCAGGGCTTTGGTCATGCTACATTACCCAAAAGCTTTCCTGGTGGGGTGCTTTTTACAGGTCCAAGGGAGTGGGACCCCGAAAAAATTGACCTGGTCCTTGAAGGTTTGCTAAACGCAACCCGCCGTGATGGGTGAAGATTGGATTGACTGTTAATTCAGCAAAACCTGCGGCGGGGATAAGGTGAGGGAAGAAACTTAGGAACTAAAAAGTCCACCTATGCTTTCTTCTTTAAGGAAGTGTAATACGCTTTGCCCCCTCTCGTGCTGGGTCTGTGGACCCAAAGGCCACCCGCGCTTCAGCGCGGGAATATTTTTCAAAAGAATAGGAGGGGGTCTAGGCGCGGCGCAGTGCTACATCCACGAGGACGTACGGAGGCTTAAAGGATCAGCTGGAAGCAGTCTCTCCTCGGCAGCGAGGAGGAAGCAAGCAGCCTACACTGGGACACAGGAGCGGTGGGGCACGTAAGGGTGGCAAGTGGCATTCCAGATACAGGACGGACTTTTTTCAAAGCACTAGGGTGAACTTAATAGCAGCTTTACTGTCATGAATATGTTTACAATTAAGTGCAATTTAATAGTGTCTCTGCTGTTCTGCTTAGGACTATGCGTACCGAAAAAGACACCACAAAGACCAAAGGGGTACCAAAGGTTTCACCCCCAGGCGCTAGGAACTCCAGTCGTGCCTCCACACCGTCTTCCTTGTCTGAAGTACCAATTATGGCAAGCCAGGGTGAGCCATCGGAACAATTTGATGGTGCAACCGCTTCTCACATCTCAGCCTCTGTATACGTGATTGAAGATGTCCTTTCCTCCACCCTGCAGGGCCTGGAAGGAGGATTAGCAGCTTTAATCGCATCCTCCATTCAAATGGATAGGAAGCGTGCTAGATCCCCCTCCCCCACTTTAGACCCTTTGCAAGGGGAACAGTGGGCGCAGGTTGAGGTGTTACCCTCAGGCGATCAGGAGGAAAGAAACCGATGATTCCTCTGTGGAGGAAACAACGGTAGATGAACCTTTTTCAGCTTCGCAATCTGAGAAATTGCTGATAAACTCTCTTATGGAGATGGTTCGTTCTACTTTCATGCTACCCCTAACGGAGTCTGCTGAAAGCTCGGTTTATTCCTTGGGTTCCTTAAAACCTTCACAGCCTTTGCATGCGTTTCCTGTGCATGCATTACTAGAACAGCTTATTTATGCTGAATGGGATCATCTGAATAAGCATTTTCTCCCTCCAAAGAGATTTTCAGTTCTCTATCCCATGGAGGAGAAATTCACCAAAATGGTAGGTACCAGCAGTTGACGCTGCGATTTCCAGTGTGAATAAAAGTCTAACTTGTCCAGTAGACAATGCACAAATGCCTAAGGATCCAACAGATAAAAGGTTGGAATTCCTGTTAAGATCCTCTTTTTCATTGGCAGGTGCCGTTACTCAGCCTGCAGTCCCTGCAATAGGCGTCTGTCAATCCCTAAAGGACCAATTTAGACAGGCCCTTAAAGAGGTTCCTGTACAACAAGCCTGGGAATTGGCCGAACTACCAAAAGCATTATGATTTGCCATAGATGTCATTAAAGATTCTATGCATAGGCGTCCCGCCTTACGCTTATGCTAGTATACATGCGTAGAATCCTGTGGTTAAAAAATTGGTCAGCCGAAGCACCATGTAAAAAGCTCTTGACTGGGTTCCCTTTTCATGGGGATCGGCTATTTGGGGATGATTTGGACAAATACATCCAAACAATTTCTAGTTGGAAAAGTACATTTTTGCCAGGCAAAAGAAAGTATAAACGCCCTTCATTTAAACAGGCTCTTTCTCCTGCGCCAGAGACTTCCGCCTCTAGGCAGTGGCGACGGCCTCCGCTGGTCAGACTCTAGAGGAAAAAGGCAGGGTTAGGCCCAGGCTCAAAATAAGTCCTGGGGACGAAAACCTACAAAGCAGAATCCTAAAGCCTCATTGTAAAGAGGCACTCCCCCTCGCCAGGGTGGGGGGAAGACTTCTGCAGTTTTCAGAAATCTGGCAAGAGGAAATTCAGGACAGATGGGTCATCTCTGCGGTAATTCTGGGGTACAAGCTGGAATTTCGGGAATTTCCACCGCCTCGTTTCCTGAGGTCAAATGTTCCAAAGATCCAGAGAAAAGGTAATCTCTGTTTCGGGCACTAGACCAATTAATGGCTCAGGGGGTGATCATGCAGATCCCCACAGAAGAGCAAGGTTTGGGGTTTTATTCAAACCTCTTCACAGTACCAAAACTGAATGGAGATGTCAGACCCATTCTAGATCTAAAGAATCTAAATCAGTTCCTGAAGATACGCTCCTTTCGCATGGAGACGATCAGGTCAGTAGCTTCTATCCTACTAGAAGAACTTCTGGCGTCTATCGACATCAGGGATACATATCTGCATGTTCCTATATTTTCCGCTCACCAAAGGTTTCTGCGGTTCAAAGTGGAACAGCAGCATTTCCAGTTTGTAGCCTTGTCCTTCGGGGTAGCTACAGCACCCCGGGTGTTTACAAAAGTCCTGGCCCCACCTCTAGCCAGGTTAAGGGCACAGGGCATAACAGTCTTGGCGTACTTAGATGATCTATTGCTGATAGACCAGTCGGTGGCTCGTTTAGAGCAAAACGTTCGCGTTACAACCAGTTACCTGGAAAGTTTGGGTTGGATTCTCAACCTAGAGAAATCTTCCTTAAAACTGATAAAAAGGCTGGAGTACTTGGGTCTGATCATAGACACAGCCCAGAAAAAGATGTTCTTGCCTCAGGCAAAGATTACCTCCATAAGAGCTGGTGCGGATGATCAGGTCAAAAGGCAATCCCTCCATTCGCCTTTGCATGAGGTTGCTAGGAAACATGGTGGCTTCATTCAAAGCTGTTCCCTATGCCCAGTTCCATTCAAGGCTGTTACAAAACAGTATCCTGTCTACTTGGAACAAAACAATTCAAACTTTAGACTTGCCAGTGAGGCTGTCCCCAAAGGTGTCACAAAGCCTCACCTGGTAGTTATTAACCCAGAATCTGCTGAAAGGAAAATCCTTCAGACCAGTCATCTGGAAAGTGGTAACGACGGATGCCAGCCTCCCAGGCTGGGGAGCAGTACTAGAAAAGACAACTGTCCAGGGACAGTGGTCAAGAACCAAAAGAACCTTGCCAATCAATATCCTAGAGATACGGGCAGTGCGTCTGGGTCTAAAGGCCTGGACTTCCAGGTTACGGGATTGTCCTGTCAGGATCCAATCCAACAATGCCACAGCTGTGGCCTATATCAATCACCGAGGGGGCACCAAGAGTCTCTCAACGCAGAGAGACGTGAACCATATTCTAACTTGGACAGAAAGGAATTTTCCCGTGCCTATCAGCAGTCTTCATTCTGGGAATAGAGAATTGGCAGGTGGACTACTTGAGTCGCCAGCAGTTATTCCAGGGGGAATGGTCTCTTCACCCCGATATATTTTGGACTATTTGCCAAAGATGGGGGACTCCGGATGTAGATCTTCTAGCGTCCAGATTCAACATGAAGTTAGTCAACTTTGTGTCCAGAACAAAGGATCCATTCCCATGCAGAACAGATGCGTAGGTGACCCTGTGGGATCAGTTCTTACTGATCTATGCGTTTCCTCCTATTCAATTGCTGCCTCGACTTCTTTGCAGGATCAAGCTGGAAAGAAAGCCGGTAATTCTGGTAGCACCAGCATGGTCCAGAAGGTGATGGTATGCAGAAATCGTAAAGATGGCAGTGGAGGGTCCATGGTCCCTCCCGCTACGGCCAGACCTACTCTCACAGGGACCGATATTCCATCCTACCTTACGGTCTCTAAATTTAACGGCTTGGCTATTGAAACCCACATTCTGAAGAAACGTGGGCTTTCCGGGTCAATTATCTCTACCCTGATTAATGCAAGGAAGCCAGCAAGGAAGCCAGCCTCCAGAACTATATATTATAGAGTCTGGAGGGCTCATGTTTCCTGGTGTGAATCTAAGGGTTGGCACCCTCGGAGATACATCATAGGCAGAATTCTTGCCTTTCTACAATTAGGGGTGGAGATTAAATTTTGCCTAGTACTATTAAAGGCCAAGTCTCAGCCTTATCGGTCTTATTTCAAAGACCGCTTGCTACACATTCTTTAGTCCGGGGTTTTATGCAAGGGGTGATGTGGCTTAATCCACCAGTTAAACCTCCTTTGAACCCTTGGGACTTGAATTTAGTTTTGTCAGTGTTACAAAAACAGCCATTTGAACCAATACAGCATATTCCCTTAGTCCTTCTGACAAGGAAGTTGGTATTTTTGGTTGCTATATCCTTAGCAAGGAGGGTTTCGGAATTGGCTGCTCTTTCCTGTAAAGAGCCATACTTGATTATTCATGGAGGACAGAGTGGTGTTACGCCCTCGTCCAGACTTTTTGCAAAAAGTGGTCTCAGGTTTTCACCTGAACCAAGATATTGTCCTGCCATAATTTTTTTCCAAAACCATGTTCCAGGGAAGAGAAGTCACTACATTGCCTTGATGTGGTGAGAGCAGTGAAAATCTATTTAAAGACAACTGCTCAGATTAGAAAGACTGATGTCTTATTTATTCTGCCAGAGGGTCCTAAGAAAGGACAGGCAGCGTTAAAATCCACTGTCGCTAAGTGGATTCGGCAAGTTATAATTTAAGGGGCAAGATTCCCCCTTTCCAAGTCAAAGCGCACTCTACCAGGGCGGTTAGTGCTTCACCAGGCCTCCATGGCTTAGATCTGTAAGGCCGCAACTTGGTTTTCAGTGCATACATTCACAAAATTTTATCAGGTGGAAGTGAGGAGGTATGAGGATATCGCCTTCGGGCGCAGTGTGCTGCAGGCAGCATATAGGTCCTCAAGTCTGGGGTACCCTCCAGGTTGTGTCTCCCTACCCTCAAATAGCATTGCTATGGGACGTTCCATTAAGTAATTACTTAAGGCCCTGTGTCCCATGATGTACAATAAAGAAAATAGGATTTTTATAAGAGCTTACCTGTAAAATCCTTTTCTTGGAGTACATCATGGGACACAGAGGTCCCTCCCCTCTTTTTTGGGATTTAAGTATATTGCTTTGCTACAAAAACTGAGGTACTCCTGGTAGGAGGAGGGGTTATATAGGGAGTGAACTTCCTGGATTGGGTATACCAGTGTCCATCACCTGAAGGTGGCCTATAACCCATTAAGTAATTAACTTAGGTTCTGTGTCCCATGATGTACTCCAAGAAAAGGATTTTACAGATAAGCTGTTATAAAAATCCTATTATTCCTCCATAAAGGGTACCTGTCACTGCCTATTACTGTCACAAGGGATGTGTACATTCCTTGTGAGAGAAATAAAAGTGATCAAAAATAAATGTAAAAAAGGGACAGCGTAAACAAAAATTTAAAGCGCCCCGTCCCTCCGTGCTCACATGCAGAAGCGAACGCATACGTAAGTTGCGTCCGAAAATGTAAACAGTGTTTAAATCAAACATGTGAGGTATCACCGCGATGGTTAGAGTGAGAGCAATAATTCTAGCCCTAGATCTCCTCTGTAACCCTAAACTGGTAACCTGTAGAAATGTTTAAAGTGTCGCCTATGGGGATTTTTTAAGTACCGTAGTTTGTCGCCATTCCATGAGTGTGCGCAATTTTAAAGGTATCTATTTACTCGTAACATCATCTTGCACATTATACAAAAAAAATGGGCTAACTTTGCTGTTTTTTTTTTTTAATTTGTGAAAGTGTATTTATTAAAAAAAAATTGCATTTGAAAGACCGCCGTGCAAATACAGTGTGACGTAAAATATTGCAATGATCGCCATTTTATTCTCTAGGGTCTCTGCTAAAAAAAAAATATGTGTGTGTGTATATATATATATATATATATATAAAAATGTTTGGGGGTTCTAAGTAATTTTCCAGCAAAAAATAATGATTTTAACTTGTAAGCAACAAATGTCAGAAAAAGGCTTAGGCATGAAGGGGTTAATTTGGAGGGATTTCCTCTCACTTCCTGTTTGGCTATGGGACAGGAAGTGAAAGGAAATCTCCCCAATGGGACACAGATGGCAAAAAACATCTGACAGATTCTAACCCTCCATTTGTGTATCCAAAATGGATAAAAAAAAGTTTCTGCCTTTAGTTCTACTTCAGTCATACGTCACTCCATTGTAAAAGTAATGATTTCCTGGAGGATATATACTGTGCTTCATACACACAGCATCCCCTGATCTCGGAGGTCGGTTATAGTCAATATCATGCTCTATATATTCCATAAACAAAACCTGGAGTCACACATTCGCTAACAAGTGGCCCAGGTCAGGGAAACAAACCCCTGAGAGGTTGCTACGGGTAACTCCTCTGGCACAATAACAGTCGCAGGCCGTTACCATGGTAACTACAGTTGCTCGGCTCCCAGCTCGGCGATCCCCGCACTCGGCAAGATGACGTGAAGCTCCCTCCCGTTGCAGCCATAGAACGGTATAGCGCGCGGTTGCCTATGATTGGTCGTGGCGTCATCAGCGACGGCCCGGTCTCAGCCTGGTGACGTCAACCGAGCAACATGTCGGAAAGGAAGCGGCGGGCCAGGAGAAGTCGCAGCAGTAGTAGTAGTTCTTCCTCGTCCTCCTCCAGTCCTAGCAGTGAGGATGAGAAGAGGGCGAAGCGGGACGAGCCGCACAAGCGAGAAGAGGAAGAAGCGGAGGAGGAGGGGGGATGGGTAGGACCGCTTCCAACAGAGGCGTCCCAGAGCAAGAAGAGGAGAGGTACATGAGGGGCTGCCTGACACCACAAGGCCCAGCGTGACCTGCTATACAAGGGGCTAGCCAGGCTGGGGTAAAGGGCTCAACATTGTCATTTCAGCTGAGTTTCTATCAGTAGTAAACAACCACTTTCCACCTCCAGGGAAGGTTACACTAAGTCTTTCCTGTATGTACAATGCAGAGCTCCTAAATGTTTAGGGGATATTCTCATCGGCATTAGCCAATGACATCACCGGCCCGTGCGCAGTAAAGCTTTGTGTTCAGGACACTCGGAGTGCTCCGTGGAATGCAGAGTGCTGAGCAGCGACTGTCACTCGCATGCCTGGGAGTGACGTCATCATGGCCCGGTCATTGAAACGCACGCTAACCCGGGAGGAAGACCGGGTGGAGATTCTCTCCCCCGCGCTGGCATTGTAACTGTGCATGCGCGAGCTGCACGTTGTGAATGGCCGGGCAATCTTCTGGGACCTGTAACGTGTCCCAGAAGTAAGGATGAGCTCCGGCGTGTTCGCACAGCCCACGCGCAGAGCCGCCAGGAAGTTGGCACTGCGCTAATCACAGGCAGTGAGACATTTTACCGATCTCTGCAGCCGTACATTGGGAAATGTCTCAGTGCCTGTGATTAGCGCAGTGCTGACTTCCTTGCGGGCTCTGTATGTGGGGTATGCGAACACGCCAGAGCTCATCCTTAGTGGAGATTGAAGCGACGGTAAAGGTGACAGCACGCCGCTGGAGGGCTTCATTTTACAGGTAAGTCTGCCATAATGTGCTAGTGTCCTGTACATTATGGCATTAAAGCGGAGTTCCACTCAAAAATGGAACTTCCGCTTTAAGTACTGGTGACCCCCTGACGTGCCACATTTGGCATGTCATTTTTTTGAGGGGGGGGGACAGGCTCCCACTTCGTCCCCCAGCACCAGAAGGAAGTTCACCTCTCCCCCTCCCTCCCTGCAATCTTCTGGGTAAGGATGAGCTCTGGCGTGTTCACACAGCTCACGTGCAGAGCCCGCCAGGAAGTCGGCACTGCGCTAATCACAGGCAGTGAGACATTTCCCGATTTCTGCAGCTGCGCATCGGGACAATGTAAAGGGCCAATCACAGTGGCCCTTTACCACTTGATCAGCTGTGTCCAATCACAGCTTATCACAATGTAAACACAAGCCAGTTATCGGCATTCCTTTCCTCATGCTGATAGCGTGACCAGAAGAGAGTGGATAACCGACTTGTATGAAAGGGACATCTACACTGATAATCTGTCCTGATTATCAGTGCTGTCCCATCAGTGAAGGATAAAAATTACCCGTTTGCAAATTTTTATAACAAACTATGAAAAAGGGGTTTTCAAAATTGTTTTTTTTTTTTTTTTGTTTAGCAAAAAATAAAAAATGCAGTGGTATAACGATATAGATTATGTTTATATTGTCTTCTCATTTGGGGTTACTACTAAAGCTAGAGGGTGCAAAATTAGTCACAGCTTCAGCTACTAACCTCCGCTTGTTCAATTAAGCTTTGACAATAAAACCTGGAAGCTGATTGGTTTCTATGCAGAAGTGTGACTGTTTTTGCACTCTTTAGCTTTAGTAAATAAACCCCATTGGGTCCTGAGCCCTACTCCATAGAAGCCATGGTTTCCATACACTGCACTGATGGTGGCCAGATAGCCTGACACAGCTGTATGCAATCTGGAATAAATGTTTCTTTACCATTTGACCTCCGGATGATTTACGCACCTTCATGACTAGGCCATTGTTTTGCGACACAGAACTAAGTTTAACTGACAATTGCGCGGTCATGGAGGAACACGGAGGGGAGCTGGAGGTAGTTACAGGGGACACTCAGGAACAATCGGTGCAGGGGAAGTTATAATTACTGATCTCCCTGTGTGCTTCTCCTCCTCTCCATTCCGCGGCCATCAGCTGATTTTTTGAAAGCCACACAGGGAGATCTGTGATTTAAACTTCCCCCGCTGCTGCACTGATTGTTCCTGAGTGTCCAGGTATCGGATTAGGCATTGGGAGCATTTGCAGGAGTACAAGTACTCCTGCAAATACTCCGTATCAGTACCAATACCTGTATCGGAACAACCCTAACGTGAACCAGTAATAGTAATAAAATGATCAGTGATAAAAATATGCACTGTCACTGTACTCAATGCACACTGGGCTTAAAAAACTTTGCTTCTACAGGAGTTTTGTAAAATAAAACAAACTCCGCGCTTAGGATAAAAAAGGTTTGCAGCCTCCCCTAATTACACTCCCCAAGAAAGGGGGTGATATGTAGATAAATGAAGGTGTGGGGTGAGTGGCGCTCCCTATAATAATGGGAATGTGCTCCCTATCTAAACACAAAAAGGTGTTAATACCTAGGTGTATATAGTATGTGGATAACTCTTAACCACCTAAAGTATAATCAATGGATAAATAAATATAAATGTGTAATATAAAAAAAAATGATATATATATATATATATATATCTCAGAAAGTGAGTATTAATGTATAGCACAATGACCGTATATCGGTTAGTGTTGTATAGGCCAATATAATAATATATCAAGTATAACACTAATAATGCAGTGTGTGCAAAAGGCGTCGATGATGAAACGCGTAAGACCGAGCTACGCACTTACGTCATACTCAGTAGTGACAGGGAGCTTGGAGAGCAGCTGAAGCCCACGCTGAGAGCCGATCGCTCCCTGGACACTGCAATCAACCATATGCCGTAGTGGTGTTTAGTTTGTTCCCTTTGTTGGGAAGAATTTGCTGTTTTTATAATACTTTTAAAATAAAAAGGCTTTTAATTACTACACTATGGGAGCCCTTTCTTTTCCTATGAGGACTTGATCATAAGAAGCCGGTGAACCATTTCCTGGATATGGAGTTGGAGGCTGTGGTGAGCAGATGATTCGTGTGGACGGTCTGATCCGAGACAGGAGGTCATCCGCTTTTATCTACACATGCCTATTACCCCTGTAGGGGTACCAGGAGCTGGTGAGTGGGGACCCTTAAGGGGGAGCACAGAAGTTACTGGATTTTGATGAAGCACAATAGTCACTTTTTTGTATGAACACTGCCATTTTGGAGCTTCACCTCAGTAATATTTTTTTTATCCGTTAGTTTCAACATTTTTACACTTTTTTTGGACACTTTTCACTTGGAACGTTTTTTGTGACACATTGGTCTCATATTTGAATGCTATTATCTCTGCTGACAGCGGGGATTTTTTGAAAAGCTGTCAGTGGGAATATTGCACACACTGCATTATTAGTGTTATACTTGATTTTTTATTATATTGCCTATACAACATTAACCGATATATGGTCATTGTGCTATATATTAATACTCGCTTTCTGAGATATATATATATTTTTTATATTACACATTTATATTTATTTATCCATTTATACTTTAGGTGGTTAAGAGTTGTCCACATATTATATACCCCTAGGTGGTGACACCTTTTTGTGTTTATATAGGGCGCACATTCCCATTACTATAAGGAGCGCCACTCACCCCACACCTTTATTTACCTACAGGAGTTTTGTGTTTAGCCTAAAGAAGCAGCTCAATGTTATTCTATAGTTCCATGCACATTAGGAAATTTAGAGGCATATTTCAAGCTCAGCGTCTAGAGACAGAAAAAAAACCTTCTTGTTTGTGTTTTTGAGTGGAATTTTCTGGCAAAAAAAATGTTAAGTGCTCTCAAACGCATGTACAAAAATGCTCTATATGAGCTTTTTTTTTTTTTTTTTTCTTCTCCTGCCAAAAGAACTGGCGTTTTTTTAAGCCCAGTACGAATTGACCCTTTTTAGAAAACGTTGGGGAGCAGCTTTTACTATCAATCATAGTTGAATTAACTGAGATGAGTCGCAGAGCACGAGTTCGGCTGTCAGATTGTTTCAAGTCACGTCAGCAGCATGCGTGGGCTGAGGAGGAGAGGACTTAAGTGGGTTTAGCAAATTTCACAGATCTTTTCTATAGCAAAGTTTTTCTTTTTACAGGTAGTTATAGCAAATTTCATGCAAATTCTCTTCAGTTCTAGAGTTTGAGCATGTTTACTTGGACAACCTGCCAAGTGCTTCAATGTATGAACGCAGCTACATGCATCGGGATGTTATCACCCACATTGTTTGCACCAAGTAAGTGAGTCTTTTCTTTAAGTGTTTGGACTAAATGGCTTTTATCTTGTTCAAAGAATAAGGAATTAATATGGATTATAATTTTCTTTTAAACAGGACCGAATTCATTATAACTGCAAGCCATGATGGACATGTGAAGTTCTGGAAAAAAGTGGAAGAAGGAATTGAGTTTGTCAAACATTTTCGGAGTCATTTAGGTAATGCAGTTTTATTACTTATTTCATATTGGAGCTGCACGATTCTGGATAAAATGAGAATCACAATTTTTTTGCTTAGAGTAAAGATCGCATTTCTCTCGCGATTGTCGCGGGGTAACATTATCTTTCACATTATACAAAAAAACTGGGCTAACTTTACTGTTAGGTTTTTTTTGTTTTGTTTTTTTATTCGTTGAAGTGTCTTTTTTTTCCCCAAAAAATTCTTTTGAAAGACAGCTGCGCAAATACAGTGTGACATAAAATATTGCAACGACCGCCATTTTATTCTCTAGGGTCTCTTCTAAAGAAAAAAAAAAAATGTATGTATGTATGTACAGTATTTCACAAAAGTGAGTACACCCCTCACATTTTTATAAATATAATTTTATATCTTTTCATGTAACGACACTGCAGAAATGACACTTTGCTACAATGTAAAGTAGTGAGTGTACAGCTTGTATAACAGTGTAAATTTGCTGTCCCCTCAAAATAACTCAACACAGCCAATAATGTCTAAACCACTGGCAACAAAAGTGAGTACACCCTAAGGGAAAATCTCCAAATTGGGCCCAATTAGCCACCCCTCCTTAGTGTCATGTGACTCGTTAAGTGTTACAAGGTCTCAGGTGTGAATGGGGAGCAGGTTTGTTAAACTTGGTGTTATCGCTCTCACTCTCTCAAACTGTTTACTGGAAGTTCAACATGGCAAAGAACTCTCTGAGGATCTAAAAAAAAATAAATGTTGCTATAAAAAGATTGCCAAGACCCTGAAACTGAACTACAGCACAGTGGTCAAGACCATACAGTGGTTTAACAGGACAGGTTCCACTCAGAACAGGCCTTGCCATGGTCGACCAAAGAAATTGAGTGCACGTGCTCAGCGTCATATCCAGAGAGTTGTCTTTGGGAAATAGATGCATGAGTGCTGCCAGCAGTACTACAGAGGTCGAAGGGGTGGGGGTCAGCCTGTCAGTGCTCAAACAATATGCCATACACTGCATCAAATTGGTCTGCATGGCTGCCCTCCCAGAAGGAAGCCTCTTCTAAAGATGATGCACAAGAAAGCCAACAGTTTGCTGAAAACAAGCAGACTAAGGACATGGATTACAGGATCCATGTCCAGTGGTCTAATGAGGCCAAGATAAACTTATTTGGTTCAGATGGTGTCATTTGTGGCGACAACCAGGTGAGGAGTACAAAGACAAGTGTGTCTTGTCTACAGTTAAGCATGGTGGTGGGAGTGTCATGGTCTGGGGCTGCATGAGTGCAGCTGGGGAGCTACAGTTCATTGGGGGAACAATGAATGCCAACATGTAATGTGACCTACTGAAGCAGAGCATGATCCCCTCCCTTTCGGAGACTGGGCCACAGGGCAGTATTCCAACATGATATTGACCCCAAACACACCTCCAAGACGACCACTGCCTTGCTAAAGAAGCTGAGGGTAAAGGTGATGGACTGGCCAAGCATGTCTTCAGATCTAAACCCTATTGAGCATCTGTGGGGCATCCTCAGATAGAAGGTGGAGGAGTGCAAGGTCTCTAACATCCACCAGCCCTGTGATGTCGTCATGGAGGAGTGAAAGAGGAATCCAGTGGCAACCTGTAAAGCTCTGGTGAACTCCATGCCCAAGAGGGTTAAGGCAGTGCTGAAAAATAATGGTGGCCACACAAAACATAGTCACTTTGGGCCCAATTTGAATATTTTCACTCGGTGGTGTACTCACTTTTGTTGCCAGCCGTTTAGACATTAATGGCTGTGTGTTGAGTTATTTTGAGGGGACAGCAAATTTACACTATTAACCCCTTGCCGCCGAGCGTACGCAGATGTGCGTACTTGGCTTTCGGGGGTTATATCTGGATGATGCCCGCAGCTGCAGGCATGCGTCCTGGTACGGTTCAGGGGGGGGGAGCGTTTGCTCGTCCCCACCCCCTTTCCTGCGTGCTCAGATAAGGGTCTGGTATGGATTTTGGGGGGACCCCCACGCCATTTTTTCGGCATAGGGGGTTCCCCTTAAAATCAATACCAGACCTAAGAGCCTGGTATGCTCTTGGAGGAGAACCCATGCCGGTTTTTATTTAAAATTTGGCGTGGAGTTCCCCTTCATGGGTGGGTGCATAGTAGCCCCCCCAGACACTTCGGATCTGGTATGGCTTTTAAGGGGAACCCCCCCCCCCCCACGCCAAAAAAAAATTATATATATATAAAAACATGTAAAATGCTGCTCTATATTAAGATTGCTGATGTGATATTACACACATAAAATGCATGAATATCTTAGTGCAAACCTTGCATGATATTAAACATAATAACATGTAATATATAAAATGTCCATTGTGCTGGCAAATTAAAACAATAACAGATGAAAAGTGCCGCACTTTATTGAAGTAACCAATGTGATATGACATGTATAAATAAAGTGTATGAATGAATATGATTTCTATGTTTGTTACCACCTTCTTCCGGGTCATTCTTTGCTTCTGATCATGCATACTTTTCTCTATTCAGTTATCTCCGCATGATTACTGTACACACTGAGCAAAAATTGGATGTTATGTTTACATACAATAAACATGTTCTAGCTTGCACCTTCGGTTTTTTTTTTTTTTTTTTTTCATTCGAACACTCAAAATCTGCTCTCGGAAGCACTATACTAACGATCAGATAATCGGCTGATCATTTCTCGTACAGAATTATTTTTTCCAATTTTTTTTTTTCTTTTATAGTGTGTACCCAGCTTTATAATCAAAACCTATAATATGAAATCCTATGTGTGGTTCACAAAATAACACATAAAAAAAGTATATAGAACATACATAGACACAATTTTTCCATGTCTTGTTTTTTCAAAACCACCAAAGAGATTGTGATTACAACAGAATAATTTAGACATGAAGGAAGTCCATCCTGTATGAGATTTTCACAGTATGAATCCCATCACCGAAATAAGTAAAGTGCACGCTTACTAAATACTGAACCTTATTGCACCAAAGTATAATCACTATTGTGATTCCAAGAGCCAAACACTCCACCCAAATAGTTTCAAGGTTTCTTCTGCCTGCACTGGCACCAATCCACTCTAATCATAGGGGAAGTTTCACAATTTTTTTTTTTTGGCGTCCCAATGCTCGATTCTCCATCACATGTACATAAGAGGGAGGTAGCCTCATAATGTAGCATTTACTATATAAAAACAAGTTTACAAAGTTTAACCAATATAAAAAGGGGGCATAAATTTACTCGCACGTATGCCACAGTCTAACTCCAAAGACAGCAGTTTGTTTCATCAATCAGCCAGTGCAACAAGCTCCACCCAGCATTTTTCGTCCAACAACTGACTGTTTCTCTGGCATCTCAGGAAAAATGGGTTGTGAAGTATGTGACACAGGTCTGACCTTCTACAACTTTTCTCTTGACAGGAGTGCTATGTAAAAGATGTAGCAAAAATATGGCACATATGCACGTGCTCGCTCCAGCTCAGTGACACACCAGACAGTGAAGGAAATACTAATTTATCTACACTGGAACCGGCATCTTTATGAAAAACAAGTCATCAATGGCTGCTTTCATGTTTCTGTTTTGACATGCTACTTTTAAGTCTTTGGAATATGCAGCATGTGCGCAATGGTGATAGTTGGATACAACTGATGTGTACAGTAACAATTACCTATTTGGATGCATAGTAGTTTGAAGGTCTTGATATTTGTTAGGTTACATTAAAATGTTGTTGCTCTTATAACAGTGGGATTGATTTTCTTGTTCTCTTGGTACAGGTGTTGTAGAAAGCATTGCAGCCAGTTCAGAGGGAGCTCTTCTGTGCACAGTGGGTGATGATCAAGCAATGAAAGTCTTTGATGTGGTCAACTTTGACATGATCAACATGTTGAAGCTTGGGTATGTACAATATGGCATGACTACATCTTGGCAGTTGCACAGTTAAAATAAATTAAGGCTGGGCTCACACTTATGCAAGTAAATTGAGTTTACTTCCGCTTTTAATGTGCAATGTATGTTCCTTGCAAAAGAACATTATTTTTATCAAGTTGGTATGGGTAAAGTTTAGGGGTATAGGAAAAGGTCGTAATGCCTATTTTATCCATCTACTGGAGCTCTTCTCTTCTCTATGGGACCCTGGGTTGGATGTGTTTGTGGCGCAAGGAGGGGGGTTTGGATTTTGGGTGGTTGGGCATTGCTAAGTTCCCTGACGTTTTTTTCCTGTTTGTTCCAGCTATCACCCTGGGCAGTCAGAGTGGGTATACTGTCCTGGAGATGCAATCTCAGCAGTGGCATGTTCTGAAAAAAGCACAGGGAAGATCTTTATTTATGATGGTCGGGGAGATAATAAACCTATGCATGTGTTTGAAAAGATGCACTCCTCACCTCTAACCGCAGTCCGGCTGAACCCAGTTTACAAAGTGGTTGTATCATCCGATAAGAGTGGGATGATTGAGTATTGGACTGGACCTCCTCGTGGGTACAAATTCCCCAATAACATCAACTGGGAGTACAAAACAGACACTGACCTGTATGAGTTTGCCAAGTGTAAAACTTGTTTAACTGGAATCAATTTCTCCCCGGATGGTAAAAAGATGGCCACTATTGGAGCTGACAGAAAAGTGCGCATTTTTCGTTTTTTAACTGGGAAACTAATGAGAGTCTTCGATGAGTCTTTAAGTGTAAGTAAACTGACATTACTATTTGGATTAATGTTTAGTTTGTGTGTGATCCAATTGCCTTTGTAAGGATAATTACACTTTTGAGAAAAATATTTTCCCTTCACATCTAGATAACCAGAATTAAAGTGGGTGTAAAACCACCTTATACTTCCGTGAGCCTGATCCAGCAATGTGCATGAGAGCGGCTGCTGTCCCGGCTCTCTGCCTCCTCAATGGCTCAGAGGCAGCTGTGGGAGCCATTGGCTCCCACTGCTGTCAGTCAAAGCCAGTGACGAGGGTGCAGGGCCGAGCTCCATTCTTTGACTCTTATGGAGACACAGAGCAGGGATCGGAAACTAGCACGCAAGACTGCCCCCTATGCTTGCTATGGGGGCAGTCTGCAAGGGGGAGTAGCTCAGAGTGCTGTCAGGGGACCCAAGAAGAGGAAGATCGGGGCTGCTCTGTGCAAAACCCTTGCACAGAGCAGTGGTAAGTATAACATGTTTTTTATTTAGAAAAAAAATGAATGCCTATCCAGGTCCCTGTTCAGGCCACGCATTTCAATAAAAAATATTTCACTTCATTTGAGGAACCAAAGGTTCCAGGATATCCCGGGCCACAATGTACGCACCTAAGGATTCGGGCAGGGAGGACTAGGCATGCCTGATTTTAGAAAATACTACGTGGCTGCACAGCTCGCCCAATTATGCCAACTTCATAGCCGACATTATCGACCAGATTGGGTTTCTATAGAGGCTCAGGCGTGTTTCCCATTTGCAATAGATCTTGTACTTTAGTTTCCACCAAAACATCGTAAAGCTATACTGTGTCCTACGCTGTAGAGCTGTTGAAGATGGCCTTTGCTCACCACACATATGCAAGTAGCTCCTATTTTTGGCAACTCCCCATTTCCACCGGGCGTACAACCTGAAAGGTATGGCTGGTGGTTGAACAAGGGATTGTACCGTATAGGCGACCATCTTGATCATAGGGGCATACGCGCCCCCCTCCTATTTCACAGGAAGTATGGGGATGCCCCCCCGCGGAGAGCTTCCATATGCAAATTTATCACTTTCTCAACTCTTTGCAGAAGGAAAGCTCTGACTTAGCAGTTCGAATACAGATTCATGCAGAATGCTGCTGTTTGTTGACTCCACTGCTAGATTATTTTACAAGGTGGCGTGGGAAAGGGATCTGTCCATAGCCCCTGAAGTGGAGGACTGGCATAAATGGAGTGCGCGAATCCATGAGAGTAACCTTAAAGTGGAGTTCCAGCTGGACCCATGTTTATTAAAAGTCAGCAGCTACAAAAAGTGATGCAGCCGCTCGAAGCCTTCCGTTCTTTCTCCCCCGCGATGCCGGCATTGCACGTGTGGGCACCCGGCTGTGACAGCTTGCGGCGAGTTGCACTGTGCGCCCTGAATGGCTGGACAATCTTCTGGGACCTGTGACATGTCCCAGAAGATTGCAGGGAGGCAGCAGTCGCCTAGGCAGCGCCGGCGGAAGTGGGAGCTGGGTACCTGTTAAAAATCGCCATAGCGACAGTGTGGAAAAGCCCTGTCATAGATAATGCGATAGTAAAACAAAAACTCACATGGATCATGCTGAACGAAAAGATTGCAAGTGTTTTATGAGATAATCCATTTTCGACAAAATATGGTCCCCTGGCTTGCTTACTTGCAGGTCCTGGATGAATGAATCTAATCGTTCAAATAAGTTGATGCAGGATCCCTGAACTGATCCATTTCCTTTATTTTTCACTTTTTTCTCTTATCTCTTTCCTTGGCTCCATGTCCAGTTACCCTTTTTTTTTCTCTTTTTTTTTTTCCTTTCTTATTTAACCACTTGCTTACTGGGCACTTAAACCCCCCTCCTGTCCAGACTAATTTTCAGCTTTTAGCGCTGTCGCACTTTGACAATTGCGCGGTCATACAACACGGTACCCAAATGACATTTTTATCATTTTTTTTCCACAAATAGAGCTTTCTTTTGATGGTATTTGATCACCTCTGCGGTTTTTATTGTTTGTTAAAAAAAATTGAAAAAGACAGAATTAAAAAAAAAAAAAATTATTTTTTTTATATCTTGTTATAAAATTTTGCAAGCAGGTAATTTTTCTCCTTCGCTGATGTACGCTGATGAGAGGGCTCTGATGGGCACTGATGGGTGGCAGTGTTGGGCACTGATTGATGGCAGCACTGCTAGGTGGCACTGATTGGCACCACTGGTGGGCATTGATTGGTGGCACTTGTGGGCATTGATAGGTGGCACTTGTGCGCACTGGCAGGTGGCAATGACAGATGGCACTTGGAGGCACAGATGAGGCATCTGTGCCTCCTTCCTCTTCGGGACCGATGTTCCTTTGACATAAGCCGGCGATCGGCTTTTTTTTTCTCCTCACGCTGTCAGCGTGAGGAGAAAACAAAACCGATCACCAAGCCTTTGTTTACATCATGTGATCAGCTGTCATTGGCTGACAGCTGATCACATGGTAAGGGGCTGGGACCGGCCCCTTACTCGGATCTGTGATCATCCGAGTCTCTGTGACTCGGTGATCACAGCGCGCCCTGTGCGTGCACAGGGGAGGACGTCCCATGACGGCCTCCCAGAGATTGAGGTCCGCGCTGTAGCCGTCATTCGGCTATGGCCCGGACCTCAAGTGGTTAAGCAAGTGATGTTATATATTTGGGGGCCTGGAGTCCCTCTTGCGGGACTGTAATAATGCTTGTTAATGAGTATTACAATGATAATAGCCAGTGCCCTTCCCGAAATGACCCAAATTTTGACAAGCTTTATAAAATTTGTCCACTACTAAATTATTTTTCCAAAATCTACCCCAGACCAACACATATGCGTGGATGAGTCCCTTGTCAAATTTTCTGGCAGGCTGGGCATAAAACAATTTATTCCCACCAAAAGGGCCCGCTATGGGGTGAAGCTTTATAAATTGTGCGACCGAGCCACAGGGTATACATATGCCTTCATGGTATACGAAGGGAAGGACACCTAGCTACATCCCCCTAATTGCCCAGACTACATCGGATCAAGCGGGAAATTCGTTTAGGAACTCAACCCACTCCTGGAGAAAGGCTACCATTTGTATGTGGACAACTTTTGTACTAGTTTGCCCCTGTTCCACAACCTTCACAGAAAGAACACTCAAGCATGTGGCACCGTAAGGAAGAACTGGAAGGGCTTTCCTCAAAGCCTCGTCAACAAGAAGCTAAGAAGAGGGGAGACGGCGAGTTTATGGAATGAGGAAATTCTGGCTGTGAAGTGGAGGGACAGAAGGGATGTCTTTCATCGATCCACAACAATACATTTGTTGAGATCACCAGGAGGAATGGCCCAATCCAAAAACCAACATGTATCCAGGAATACAATATGTGGGGGGGTCAACTTCAACGACCAAATGCTCGAACCCTACCTTGCCACAAGACGAACATACCAGTGCTATAAAAGTTTCAATTTATTTGTTTAATTTGGCCATATACGACCGCTACGTTATCTATCACAAATCCACTGAAAGCCCCAAATCCTTCCTTGGCTACCAGGAGGAAATCACCACTGCCCTTGTATTCCCGAACAGCCCACCAGAAACCATTCAATCTGATGTGATTAGCAGACTCTCCGAACGCCACTTTCCCGAAAAAAATCCCTCCCAGACCAACAGGCCAAAAACGTCAGAAAAAATGCCGGGTGTGCACCAAAGAAGGAGTGAGAAGAGACACCACTTATCAGAGTCCCCAATGTCCTTCCCAACCAGGCCTCTGCATAGTTGACTGTTTCCGCCGTTACCATACTTCACTAAATTATTAGTGAAGTATGGTAAATATAACCCTCACTTCCTGCCATTTACCTTCATACCCCTTATGCCTCTACTTGCTCTGTAACTGACCCTGGCTTGTTATTCGACCACGCTTCTGCCTACCGATTCTGTACATGCCTGATCTGGAACTGACCCTGGACTGTTTGACCATGCTTTTTGCCTGCCTCTTGGACTGATCTTGTACCTTGCCACTGTACTAGTGGGATTCATAACACTGGGGTCCCACATATGTGAGGGGCTCCAGAATTTTTTTTTTTTTGTTTTTTTTTTTGTTTTCTCATTCCTAGATTAGGGTCTGGAGACTCAGAGGCTTCAAAGAGATTTGGGTGGGAGAAGCCTCTACCCCTGTCCCCATTCTGTCCTGAACGAGGCCCTACTTCTGCCTGCTGCCTGTAGGACCTATGCCATCATGCCTCTGCCTGTCGCATGAACTGACCACACCACATGGACCATGTTCCTGCCTACTACCAGGACCAATATTTTGGCACTGCTGACAAGCTCTGCCTGCACTGACCCTGGACTGTATATGGACAGTATCCCTGCCGCCTGTACTGACTATGGATAGTATTCCTGCCTGTTGCCTGGACAATTGCGTTTGCTTTTGCTGACCAAGTCCCTGCCTGCTGCCTGGACCAGTGCTCTCCTCCTGTGGATAACTGCGCTACTAAAACCACAGGTAATCTTTTGTTTACCCTTTGCCCAGCAGAATGTTTTTTGGAGTGTAATTCTTGGTATGTGCATGCTATGTGTCCCTAGAACACCTGACGGTGTTCCTTGTATGTGGCCAGGCTTTTGTAAAAATATCACACGTGGTATCGCCATACTCAGGAGGAGTAGCAGAATGTATTTTAGGGTGTAATTTTTGCTATGTTCCTGCTATGTGTTGGAAATAATCTTTTATAAATGGACAACTTTGTGTAAAAAAAAAAAATGCGTTTTTCATTCATTTTCCAAAAACTTCTGGAAAAAAAATGAACCGTTCAAAAGACTCATTATGCTTCATAGATTATACATTGGGGTGTTAGCTTTCCAAAATGGGGTCATTTTGTGGGCGTTTCCATTGTCCTGGTGCTCCAGGGCCTTCAAAAATTCAACAAGTTAGGCCTCTTTCACATGAATGATCCCTTCAGGTCCACCTGTCAGTTTTTTAGGCGGATCTGAACGGACCCTCCATAGACCTCTATGGAGCGTCGGATGTCAGCGGTGACGTGTCTGCTGACATTCGACCTGCTCCGATCCGAAAACGTGTAACGGAGGAAAAACCTACTTTTCCATCCGTTTTCGGATCGGGTGACGACGGACTCTACGGTCCGTCATCATCCGATCCCCCATAGGGGAGAGCGGCACTCTGACAGGTCTGTCGCTGCACAGTGTGAAACGACTGACCTGTCATCTGTCTGCTTAGCGGGGATCCACGGAGCGATCCTCCGCTGAGCGGATGTTCACGGATCCGTCCCGTGTGAAAGGACCCTTAGATGTGTCATTTATGCTCCTAGAACACCTGATGGTGCTCCCTGCATGTTGAGCCTCTCTGTGTCTAGGCTGTGAAAAAATCCCACACATGTGCGCCATACTTAGGAGGAGTAGCAGAATGTATTTTGGGGCGTCATTTGTGGTATACACATGCCATGTGAGAGAAATAACCTATTACAATGACAATTTTGTGGGGAGGGGGATCTTCATTTTGCAAAGAATTGTGGGAAAAAATGACAACATCAAAAACCTCACCATGCATCTTACTAAATACCTTGGAATGTCTACTTTCAAAAAAGAGGTAATTTGGGGGGTATTTCTACTTTCCTGGCTTGTTCGGGTCGCAAAAAATGAGATAGGCCACCAGTACATCAGGTGTGATCAATTTTTTATGATTTGCACCACAGCTTATAGACTCTAACTTTCACACAAACCAAATAATATCCACTAATTTGGGTTATTTTTGCCAAAGATATGTAGCAGTATAAATTGTGGCCAAAATTTATGAAGAAAAATTAATAATGTGCAAAATTTTATCACAGAAACTAAGAAAAATGCGTTTTTGTTTTTTTTTCAAAATTTTCGGTCTTTTCTCATATATTGTGCAATAAATTAAAAAACCCAGAGTTGATCAAATACCACCAAAAGAAAGCTCTATTTGTATGAAAAAAAGGACAAAAAAAATCATTTGGGTACAGTGTTACATGACTGAGTAATTGTCAATTCAAAATGTGAGAGTACTGAAAGCTGAAAATTGGTCTGGTCAGGAGGGGGGTTTAAGTGCCCAGTAGGCAAGTGCTTAATGGAGATACATTTTTGAGACGATTTGAAAAAAAAAAAAAGATTTTTTTTTTTTTAAACGCTCCTAAACACAAACGCGGCATGTAAATGCAGCAAAACTGACGTTTTTAAACCTTGTTTACTATCTGTCAAGTTAAATAGTTCAGGGGAGGTTTTAAGCCTTAGAGAATATTTAGAAAGACTGAACGGTCCGTGGAGCAGATTAATTTAGTAACTATAGCCAGGAGCACCTATACTGCAAACATGAGCATCAGACCTGGACCTTGAGCAATGGAAAAAGGGGACCTGGTCTGATGAATCACATTTCTTTTACATCATGTAGGAATAGATGGTACCAGGATATACTATGGGAATAAGGCAAGCCGGAAGTATGATTATTTGGGTAATGTTCTGCTGGAAAACCTTGGGTCCTGCCATTCGTATGGATGTTGCTTCACATGTACCACTTACCTAAACATTGTTGCTGACCAAGAACACCCCTTCATTCAAGCGGTATTCCCCGATCTCGATGGCCCCTTTCAGCAAGATAATGCACTCTACCACACCACACAAAAGTTCAAGAATGGTTTGAGGAACACAACAATGAGTTTGAGGCATTTACATGGCCTCCAAATTCTCCATATCTCAATCAAATCGAGCATCTGTGGGAATTGCTGAAAAAACAAGTCCGATCCATAGAGGCCCCACTTTCCAACTTACAGGACTTAAAGGATCTGCTACTGATGGCTTGGTGCGAGATAGCACAGCATACGTTTTAGAGGTCCATTGGTGTCCATGCTTCGACAGGTCAGGACTGTTTTGGTGGCAGAAGGGGGGCCTACTTAATATTGGATGGATGGTCATAAGTTATGACTGGTGATTGGTGTACGTTTTGTACAGCTCGGCCACTGCTGATGTCACCAGTTAATTACCAGCCACTATAGAAATGATCATACACATGGCTTAGCTTACGTAATCACTATTTATACCCTCCCCACCCTTCATTCCTTTTACAAAGAAGTCTGAACACTTATTGAAAAATATTGGCCTAATGTATGTCACTGGTAGTTCATACGTTCCCAATTCATGTCCTGCTCTCCACGCATTTCCCATTAACCATTTACTCCACCACATGTCTCCGGAGGCATGTACAGCAATATGATGTGAGGGAGAAGCCCTCAATAATGAAGAATTTTTTAAAAATATTTCAGAACATCTTTGCAATGGAAAAAATACCCAAAGATAAGAATATGATATACATACAGTTCCCTGATGCAATTTGTCAGTTGCAAATGTTTTCAGCCTGGTTGGCGATGCTTAGCTAAATTTTTGTCTTATTAGCGAGATTACTTTTCACTTTTGTCCTGTAGACACAACAGGAAGTGGGAAGTTATCTTTCCAATGTGAGAATATTCCCAGTTGTCACAGGAACGTGTGTCCCCATTGGAAGTTTTCCTCTCCATTTCCTTTCTTGTGGCAACTCAACTAAACTTTTGGGTTTACCCTTTCATTCCCAGTGAAGTTGGTGTTCAGGATGATTATAGAGAGTGAATAGTGAATCTCCCCAACAGGGGGACACAGCAATAAAAGCCTGACATGGGCTCTGACTTCCCCATCACTTTATTTTAGAATCTTTAAAAAAAAGTTTCCATTTTATTTCCTTTCTGATTACAGCGACAGTACGGCTTGTTACACAGAATTACGTATATATGCGTGATTCTGCATTTCTGGGTAGGGGAGACACACCTGCCCAGCTGTGCTGTGGTTCGTCGCAGCACGTACCGATCACTGGGCCCCGGCCAGTGATTGACTTCCAGCACCCGCCGATCATCTCTGATCTTCTCCGAACACATCTCTGTGGGAAAAAAATTCTATAAATTTCTTTTGGGTACAGCAGTGCATGACCGCGCAATTGTAGGTAAAGTAAAGCAGTGCCACATGGCAAAAATGGCCTGTCACTCATGAAGGGGGTAAAATCTGGAGCTGAAGTGGTTATACTTTCACTCTTGCTTTACCACACTTTCCAGAGCAATTAGTCTATTTCTTTCCTACATTTATAACTCTCAAATTAACATATGTATAAAAAATCATTATCACATTCCACAGTCTTAGTTCTTACTAATCACTCTACAAATCCTGTAACTCCAATACGTATCCTCCTTGAATACCTCTTTCAAGTTAGATTTTTCTTCAATATATCTTTTTTGCTTTTACCACTTCCAAAAAAGGGGCCCTGAGATCTGAATTTAGGTACTGTAAATTGTCCGCTGACACACACACTGATTTTTGTGCAGTTCTGTCTATGTATTGTTTCCCACAGGGACACTCCAGTAGATATATAATATACCCAGAATTTCAAGATATACAGTGGTCCTTAATTTTCTCCTGCCCTGTAATATTAGAAGAGAACTTTCAAGTGTGCATAAACCCAAGGACAAAAAAATGTAGCCCACTAGTCCTTAGATGTGGTGGCCACATTAAAAAAAAAAAAAAAAATTTAAAGTGGAGCTCCACTCTTTCAATCAACATTGATTTATTTTTTAATCCTCATGCTGCTAACATTAGTAGATAGGAAAGTATATCATATTTCCTTGTGTTAAACCTTATTTACAATTCTTCAGTTTCTTCCTGGTTTCTGGCATAGGCAAATTATGTTATACATCCTAGGATTTTCTGCGAGCATGGCATAATTCTGGTTGATCCCGCTAGGAATGCAGTGTCCTTGTAACTTCCTGTGCTTTAAGCTGAAGTTTAAACAATGTTGTCAGCTTTTCCACCTTTGTTGTGTGAACTACAAAACAACTCTCCAATGTGTATTGGAGATGAAGAGACGGGGAGGTGTTTGTATTCCAGATCAAGTGAGCAGCCTAAGGTGTCAATGCTGCTTCTCTATACAGTAGATACAGTATGGTGAGTTAGCACCCTAGGCTGCTCATTTGAATAGTACAACCCCTGTATGTAATCGCCACTCTTGAAAAGTGTTTATTCAATTGTTCAATTGTTTGTGTAAAAAAAAAAAAAAACTAATTACAGACATGCCTCAAAACTATTTTCATTTAACATTCCAGCCTTCTGGTTTTAAGAGACCGTGAAAAAAAGAAAACTGTAGTCAGTTGCAACTGTTTTTGAAGATCAACCAGAGGAAAAAAATATGGAATCAACCAATTCTGGAATCACCATGCACTTTTGCAGTTCTAAAACAAACATCTGTATCAAATTACATCCTGAAAAATGACGTCATCATCACCAAACATCCTTCAATTGATGGAATAAGAAAAGTGTCCAAAATCTCAATATAAATATGTGCATTTATTGAAGATTTAATGACTGGCGTCTTCCCCCGTACCTTTACCTGACATGCAACCCCATATCATTACTAATTGTGGAAATTTGCATGTTTTCTTCAGGCAGTTGTCTTCATACATTTCATTGGAACGGCACCAAACAAAAGTTCCAGCATCATCACCCTGCCCAATGCAGATTGGTGATTCATCACTGACTATCACTTTCATCCAGTCATCCACAGTCCATGATTGCTTTTCTTTAGCCCACTGTAACCTTGTTTTTCTCACCCCGTCTTTCAGGGCAGCACCTGGAGAGAGCACAGCTCCACCCATTTTCTCATTTAACACTACAGTCAGTTTCTTTAAAGACCGGTCACTTCCACCATGGCCTCAGTTGTAGTGTTTCCTCCGCCATGGTGGAAGCGCTGCAGGGAACCAAGAGTGTGCTATGCTCTCTCCAGGTGGGGATAGTAAGAGGCATACCTGTGTGTGTGTGTGTGTGTGTAATCTATGGTACAGCCCAGCCCAGCATCCACCCTTACAGGAGGGGGGTGCTCCAGTGTCTCCTCCTCTTCATGCCCGGCGAGGGTTCAGGCTGCTGGGGGTCCCCGCTCTCTTCAGACTGGCAGCTGTGGGCTGGAAAGAGGGATGACGAGCTGCACAGCGGTGGGATAAGAGTTTCCTCTTTTTCCAGCCTCCGGGTCCTGAGTGGCGAGCGGGTAATTTCCGGCTGGGGGTGGGACTTCCGGCAGTGTGCGCAGCGTCCAGTTCTGGCCGCTGGAACGCAGGGGGAGGAGGCGGCCTTAGCTGGTGTCATTTCCGGTCCTTGCAGCGGCGAATGGACCTGGAAAATATTAAATATAAAAGCAGCCGGACGCCACTAGGAACCACGGCAGCATGGATCCAGAGGAACAAGCGGCAGTGGAAAGAGCAGGAGTCACTAACACCAGCCAGACTCAGGTAAGCAGGGGCAGAGGTCCCTGTATCTTATCCTTTAGGGGTCTTGAGTTTTCCCTCTCTTACTCCCCTGGGGGGAGGAAGGGAGACTGCATCACTCTCCTTGGACCATAGCACTAAGGAGAGTGTGTTTGTTTGTATGGTGAGCGATGTAAAGCTGTGGTAACAAACACAGGGGCTAAAGGTTCAAGGGCTTTAATTGTTTGACTGTTTATCAGTGAGTGTATATATATATATGTATATGTATGTATGTATGTGTGTGTGTGTGTGTGTGTGTGTGTGTGTGTATATGTATGTATATATATATATATATATATATATATGTATGTGTATATATATATATATATATATATATATATATATATATATATATATATATATATATATATATATATAGCGTATGTATTGGAGTGGGCTTCTGGTGTATTTCAGACAAATGCCGAGCATTCCTCCCCTCCCCCTAAGAGAAAATGCCCGTCTTGCAAAAATACACTTGGTGAGTCGTCTTGGACAAAAGTGTTATGCAGGACCTGTAAAGCAGATTTAGTTAGAGTAGACTTCCTCAGCTACATCCGCTACCCAACCTGAAGTACTACTAAAATCCTTCCGGAAAAAACTTGCGGGCACGTTTGAGATGTTCCGTTCTTATCTGGACAAACGCCCGGTTGCACAGCCTAACAGTACAGGCAGCTCGCCATCCTGTTCTCGTCCTGTTCTCATCTCGTGCAGTCTTTATCCCACAGTGGGATACAACAACAACTAGTCAGTTTGTCCTCAAAACAATATCAGAGGGCTACAGACTGGAGTTCTCTCAGCCCCCACCAAGTCGGTTTTACATAACCCAGGCTCCCAGAGACCTAGAAAGGTCCCTAGCAATGTAATCTCTCCTGCAAGAACTCATTCAACAGAAAGCGATCATAAGTGTTCTCTGCGAAGAGGAAGGATAAGAGTGCTATTCGCACGTATTCCTAGTATAGAAGCCATCAGGGAAATTCTGATTAATTTTGAATCCTTAAAATATTAAACAAATCCATCCAATACAAGAAGTTTGGGATGGACACAACTATTTCAGTGAAGAGTCTTCTGACGCCAGGCTGTTTTTTTGGCATCCATAGACCTGAGGGATGCATACCTTCACATGCTCATAGCACCAGCATCACAAAAATACCTACGGTTAGCGGTCAAGATGAGAGGGTTAATCTCGCACCTACAGTTGAGAGCTCTTCCATTCGGGCTGTCTTCCTCTCCAAAATTTATAGCAGAAGCCTCCGCACCCCTGGAATAATGATCATACCATACCTGGATGACCTCCTGCTATTTGCCAAATCGGGGGATCTGTTGGAGAAGGATCTGAAGGAGACAAAGACACTTGGAGAGTCTCGGCTGGATCATAAACAAAGAAAAGTCAAACATGATCCTGTCTCAAACAATAAGGTTTCTGGGGTATACCATCAACTCCATACAGGAAAGAATCTTTCCCCCGGAGGAAAAAATACAGTCCAAAACGTAGTAAAAAAGAATCAAACAAATCTGCAAATCTCGATCAGGGCAGCCATGTCAGTACTAGGACACCCCACAGCATCAATCCCAACAGTCTCTAGAGAGGTTTAGCAGGATGCCCCCTCAGATTCAGAGAAAGTTATGGTGGAGGAGACAGTCAAACTTGGACAAAGGTCTACTCTGGACATTTCCTGTAGAAAAAAGGTTAACAGACGCGAGCTCTTGGGGTTGGGGGTGCCCATCTGGAAGGACAGATGGCCCAAGGAGCATGGACAAACGGAGAACAAGAGATCCAATTGGAGGGAACTAAGGGCCATTCTTTTGGGACTAGTACTTTAAAGGTCCAAGTGGCCGCTCTATCGGTATTCCTAGAGAGACAGTTATCTTAGGATCCGCTTAAAAGATTTTTTTTTTCCCAAGTGAGACTTATCACTGGTATTACAGGGTTTGAAAAAAAAAAAAACCTTTGAACCTTCCAAGTTTTGGTCGCTCAAATTAGCACTATTAGTGGCGGTTACGTCAGCTAGGAGGATGAGCGAACTGCAAGCCCTGTCTATCATTGAACCATTTTTTTCTCTTTTTCTGGATCGGGTAGTGCTAAGAACCAACCTGGGTTTTCTACCAAAGATTTTATCAGTATTTCATAGGTCGCAGGAATAGTTCTCTCAAACTTTTGCCCTACACCATCCGGCACAAAGGAAAGATCTTTTCATAGCCTGGATATAAGAGAGTGCAGTATACACCTTCTTACATCCTCTCGAGGTCACAAGAGAATTCAGAAGATCGAATTCTCTGTTTATATTGTTCTCAGGCCCGCGTATAGGGTACAGTGCTTCTAAGAACACCATAGGAAGATGGCTGCGAATGACCATCAATGAAGCCTATAAAGCTTCAGGGGTAGATCCTCCCACAGGGGTAGTGGCCCATTCGACCCGGGCAGTAGCAACCTCCTGGGCGAAACGAGCAGGGGCTTCACTGGGACGAATCTGCAAGGCGGCTACGTGGACAAGTTTTTCCACCTTTACCCATCGCTACATGTTGGACTTGCTCTCAGCGTCAGAGCAATAGTTTGGCAGGAAAGTCCTGCAGGTGGTGGTCCCACCCTAGAGTAAGTACTCTCTTATCTCCAGGTGCTGTCCTGAAAGACGAGGTGAGAAAACCTTAGTTAGACTTACCGTCAACAGTATTTCTACGAATCTTTCAGGACAGCACCGATGACCCACCCTAATTGTGTTTATAAAATGTGGTGTTATTGCGGTGTAATTTGAACATGGCTGGAGGTACTCTATAAACAACTGAGGCCATGGTGGAAGTGACCGGTCTTTAAAGAAACTGACTGCAGTGTTTCCTGGGAAAATGGGTGGAGCTGCGCTCTCTCCAGGTGCTGTCCTGAAAGACTCGTAGAAATACCGTTACTGGTAAGTCTAACTAAGGTTCTTTCTGTTTAGGTGCTGAAGAGGAAGTAAACCCTGATGGGTTTTACTTCCTTTTTTAACCCCTGCAAAGTAAAAGCATAATGGGCTAGTATGCATCACATACTAGTCCATTATGTGCCACTTACCTGCAAACGAAGCCCACGCTGTCCCCGCTGGTGGCCACATCCATCTTCACCCCTCTTTCTTCCGGGGGCGCGGACTCTGGCTCTGTGACTGGCCGAAATCGCGTGATGTCACTCCCACGTGTGGAAGCCGTCGGTCACGGCACTTGCTAGTGAAGAAATGGCTCAGAGCCAATGGACTTGCACACACACCAACGGACTAAGTCCGTTCGAAAGTCGTTTTGAATGTGATGACGTAAGACGGGACTAAAAAAGGAAGTTCAGTAGCCAATAGCTGCCTTTGCGTCATATTTGCTCTGTCGGACCAGCATACAGACGAACGGTTTTCCCAATCGGAATTGAGTCCGTCGGACAGATTTGAAACATGTTCTATTTCTAGATCCGTCGGATATTTTAATAATAAACGATCGGATTAGCCCACACACGTTCGGAATGTCAGACGGGCGGATTCCGTCGGACTTAGTCTGCCGGAAAGTCCAGTCGTGTGTACGTGGCATTAAAGTTCGGTCACAGACATCGACTCCAGTTTCTGACCATTTGTTCCTCATTTGTTTGGTTGTGCATTTTTTGTTAAGGGGGAGATGACAGTCATTAAATCTTCAATAAATGCACACTTTTAAATTGAGATTTTGGACACTTTTCCAATTCCATCAGTTGAAAGGATGTTTGGTGATGATGACATCATTTTTCAGGCTGTAATCTGATGCAGATGTTTGTTTTAGAACTGAAAAGTACATGGCGATTCCATAATCTTTTTCTCCTGAATTGAGGGATTCCATATTTTTATCCGCTGCTTGATCTGCAAAAACAGTTACAACTCACTACAGTTTTATTGTTTTGAGGCATGTCTGTGATTATTTTAATATTTTTTTTTTTTTTACACAATTAAACAATTGATGGAACATTTTCCATACTTTTTGCCAGGGGTTGTAGATACCTAGGGTGATCATGCATACTCACCAAACAGTATCTCCTATTCTAGTGAGCAGCCTAGGGTGACAGTGCTTACTCACCATACAGTATCTACTGGTTGTTGGGGGCAACCCAGACAGTGCTCCTTTTTAAAGTGGTTCTAAAACCTTAAGGTTTTTCACTTTTAATGCATTCTAAACACCAGCCACTGTCTCTCTCCTCATTGGACAGATTGATAGCAACAAGAGCCATTTGCTCCCTCTGCTGCCAAACCAATCCAGTGATGCGAGGGGGGGGGCGTCGAGCCCCGTTGTCTGTCAATGGACACAGCAGCAGGACTCGGGAGTGAGCCCGCACGGGTGCCCCCAGGGAAAGCAGCTTCCCGTGGGGGCACCCGATAAAGAGGGGCTTGGAGCACTGGTGGGGGACCCCAGAAGAAGAGGATCGGAGCTGCTCTGTGCAAAGGTTTACAACCACTTTAAGTAATCTACCCAACTACCCTATGTCTAAATGATGTCACAACTTGTTTACAAGCCCAGCTAATTTCAAAAGATGCCATATGATGTAGGTAGGTCCATATGTTTTACACATTAGTGTTCCAGAGACCCCGGGGTTTCTGATTAGAATAGTTTGTGTTGTTAGTACATGAAGCTAAACATGTAATAGTAGTAGGAGGGCATGTTCTGCTGTACAGGCTGTATGACAGCTGTTCTGTAGTGAGAATTCGTGGTCTTTATGACAACTTCCTTCTGAAGATGCTTGCCAGATGGAAGACTGTGGCTGGTATGGAAGCAATTTTCACTGTTTCTAACAAACTCCTCCTGTGCATTGCTACATATAATCTGTAACCTGAGCATTTTTTACTTTTTGATCCGTCCCTCAAACACAAACTTTTTTTTTTTTTTTTTTGGCCACACTACAGCCCTGAATCACAAAACTTGTACAGGTAGTCCTCTAACAGCATTACAAATACAAACTGCCTGTGTTTTATTTATGCATGTTTTAGGGCTTGTACTTTGTGTATGTAAATCCAAACAATGAACTTCTCTTATTTGCTCCCTTTTGGTCCGTAAAATATAATATTAAAAACATGTTTTGTCTGCAATTTTAGAGCTCTCCTGTCCAAACTCCTTGTGTTATCACAAGGAACCTGAATAAACCTTCCTGGCTCTTATCTTGGACTACAGGTTAATTAGTGCCTATGTTGTGGACATGGGAAGAGGTGTGCGATGCAGAAGTTTAGCAAAAGAAAACTGGGCAGGTCTGATCCCATTGTGTTGATGTGCCAAAATGCTGTCCGCCCACAACAGAACTTAGAAATAGAGTGCATTGTGGCACATCAACACTTTGGGGTAAATCATGTGGAAATGTGCATGTATTTCAGAGATGCACTTTTTTTTGTTTGTCCCTGGCAGAAAATGAGGACTTAACACAATACAGTAGCTAACATGGTGCTGGTCTTTATTACATTTGCAGTTACAATAGATACCTTGATTCCATCCTTGATTGTGATCTTCTCTTTACAGATGTTTACAGAGTTGCAGCAGATGAGACAACAGCTACCAGACATGGAGTTTGGGAGGCGCATGGCTGTAGAGAGAGAGTTGGAGAAAGTGGATGCCATTAAACTAATGAACATAATTTTCGATGAGACGGGCCATTTTGTGTTGTATGGAACAATGCTTGGTATTAAAGTGATTAATGTAGAAACAAACCGGTGAGTTGTAATGTAGAAAGTGACTAATAGCTTTTTTAGAAACTTGCTTATTTCCCACCCTCTGCTTTCTAACTTTCCTAAGGTGAAAATGTCCCCCTGCCGCCCCCTCCCAATAAACTTCCCTGACAGCGGTCCTGACTGTGTGCAGATCAAGTTCTAGTGCTGTACTCCGGCCTGTGCAGGAAGTGATTACCTGCTTTGGTAGAAAACCCTATCTGTAAGTCTGGTTCTGGGTTTTGCCAAAATGTTTACCGGAACCAGAGATGAGTGAGCTCAGAACCGATGTCGGGTAAGTATAAAGAGATGATTTTATTCTTAAGGATTGATAGGATTTGGAGGGCAGGAGAAATGCTAGCGTTAGAAATTTGTTTAGCACCAAGAGTGTTTACCAAGGTGTTGGCTTCATTTCTGGGGGGATTGTTGAAGACTCCAGGTATTCTCATTGTGGGTTATCTGGACAATCTGCTGCTCAGGGAGCAATCAATTTAGAAAATGAAATCCAGCAGATGGTACTAGAGAACGCCTGGAGAGGATCAGCTGGGTGCTAAACTCCCAGAAATAGACTTCTGACATAATATCTGGAGTACTTAAGCTTAGTATTTGACACAGAGCAGGTAAAGGGACTGCTGCTGCAGGAAATATCCCTGTCCCATAGATCCCTGGTAGCGTCCGTCAGGTCATTGAAGAAGTTCCTCCGTTCAGACCTGCCTGCAGGGGCTGGTGAAAATGGTATCCCCTTTCGATGCAGTTCCTTATGCCCAGTTTCACTGCAGAGCTCTGAAGTTCATTATTCTGTCAGTTTGCGACAGACATCAGGAGTCCTGGGATCTACTTATGCATCGGACATGTCCGATGCATAAGTAGATCCAAGGATCCAGGTCAACTCTGAGCACATATCCTGTATACCTGAAAATCACTTCCCATGAAATGGAAGCACTTGACCACGAATGCCAACCTGTCGAGCTAGGGAGGTGTTCTGGAGAGCCTCTTAGTTCAGGGAACATAGTTGCCAGAGATTCAGAAGTTGTTGATCAATGTTCCGGTCTGTTTGGCTGGCCATTCTATATTGGTCTGTCTACATTCAGGAGTTGCTCATCAGGGTGCAGTCCAGATCACCCTGTGCATCCAGTGCCATGGCTGTGTCATACATCAGCTATCAAGGAGGGAAAAGAAGTTATGCCCCTTGGAAAGAAGCAGACCTGATCTTTTTTTGGGCTGAACTTTGTTCTGGCCCTCTCCACCGTTCCTGATGAAGAAAATTTGACAGGCCGATTTTCTCTCGGAAGTTTTCACCGACTTTTGTCTGCAATGAAGGATGCCAGATGTGGACTCTTGGTGTCCAGGTTCAACATCAAACTGGACGGATGTGTACTGTGACAAGTATTGTCAAGTGACTGCAGTAGATGCCCTGGGTGACTCCTTGGGATTAGTTTTTACTGATCTATGCCCTCCACTGCAGTTTCTTTCTTGCTTATTGCAAAAGATAAGAACTGAGGGCATTCTAGTGATTCTGATGGCGCCTGCCTGGACAAGATGAATGTAGTATACAGACATTGTTAATCTCTTGGCAGACAAACTGAGCTCTTCCAGATTGATCAGATTTGCTGTCACAACGTCCAATCCTCCACTCTTACTTTACAGTCACTGGTGTTAATAGCATGCCCGTTGAAGCCCAATTCCTTAGAGATAAGGATGTTTCTTGGCTTTGCTTCAGTTTGGTGTGAAGATATTACTGGCTTTAAGTACTGTTATGGCACAGATCTTTGACCTTGGCCATTCTATTTCAGAGACCTATCGTGAAACTTGCAGTGCCGCTCTAAGCTGAGATAGATCTCCCCGTTGAATGCAGCGAAGGGAGCAGGCGCCGTGCGCCATTCAGGGGTGTAGAGGATTTTTTAATGGGAAGAAGGGACACTGCTCACCGACCCAGTACATTAGTATGTGACCTTGTGTAGTTACAGTGGGGATTGAAAGTTTGGGCACCCCAGGTAAAAATGTGTATTAATGTGCATAACAAAGCCAAGGAAAGATGGAAAAATCTCCAAATGGCATCAAATTACAAATGGATAATGATTCTAAACACACCTCAAAATCCACGGGGGATTACATCAAGAGGCGTAAACTGAAGGTTTTGCCATGGCTTTCACAATCTCCTGACCTCAACATTATTGAAAATCTATGGATAGACCTTAAAAGAGCAGTGCGTGACAGACAGCCCAGAAATCTCAAAGAACTGGAAGACTTTTGTAAGGAAGAATGGGCAAAGATACCTCAAACAAGAATTGAAAGACTCTTGGCTGGCTACAAAAAGCGTTTACAAGCTGTGATACTTGCCAAAGGGGGCAGTACAAGATATTAACTCTGCAGGGTGCCCAAACTTTTGCAGCCGCCATTTTTTTGTTTTCTGTAATTTTGAAAGTGTAAATGATGGAAATAAAATCTAACTTTTTTTGACATATTATAAGAATCTCTAATCTGTAATTTGATGCCATTTGGAGATTTTTCCATCTTTCCTTGGCTTCGTTATGCACATTAATACACATTTTTACCTGGGGTGGCCAAACTTTCGATCCCCACTGTAGATAACTGCTTTGGGACATCGCATGTAGTCATGAATATAAAATCCTTTTCTTGGAGTACTTTACAAGACAAAGATCTCTTGCAGATTGCTTGCTACCAAACTTCCCTTATTCTCTTTTATATATAATTTATTTTAATTTTAGTTTGGGCCCTTGTCCATTCACTTGAAGGTAGCAGCATAACCCAAGTAGTTATGAATTCATGACTATAAATGCCTCTGTGTCCTGTAATGTATTCCAAGATAAGGATTTTACAGGGAAACCAAAAATCCTAATATTTTATAGTATAGCAGCAATGGCATGCTTGACAACAATATTTGTCTTGTCCAAATTATGCTATGACTGCGAGCTGTCGGCAAATAGAAATAATTTCAGCCAGTCAGAAGTAGAGATGTCGTCATTGTATCTTGGCAGACTGACTGCACAAGGCCACACTCTCCAGCTTTTTACATCTGACTTCTAAAGGTAAAGTAGATTTGTTTTTGACATAAGTTTTCACAGCTGCTACCTAGAGAAAAAGGGAGCAATAAAGAGCTTGCACCACCAGGTTCTGTTGGATGAGGTAATAAAAGGAATAGCATAGGTCACTTTAATTTTTTTTTTTTTTTTTAAAGTGCCCTGAGTGTCCCCTGCAAACTGTTGCATGGATGGTGAATAAGCATGATACCAATATGCCAGTGCCTCTGGATAGGATGGATGGTCATGGTACATGGTAGTCCCGCAAGACCATTCAGAGGATGGTTTAAAAGATGTGTTTTTTTTTTTTCTTATAGATGAGTGCATAAATATTCACAAATCTACTCTTTCTTGTAAACTTTTAACAGATTTATAGTAGTAAGTGATTTCAAGAACATGCCACAAAAGTATGTCCTCATTTGAGAACAGTTGATTTCTGCTTTATTAAAATGTATTATTTTTCTTTACAACAAAAAAATAAATAAATACAAGGAACTGAGGTGAGTTTGAAAGTGTACATTTCTAAATTCCTTAGTTCAAAATTTACCTTAGTAATTTATGCTTAGAACATTATACTTACATTTGCTTTCTGCACCGTAGTAGTCTATCATAAAATATATTGCTCCCGCTTGTGGCCATCATTCAGGTTTTTTACTACAGTGCAGAAGATACCACAATTTTTTATTACTGGGGTTAGACCTTTTCAGCTGATCTGTGTGTTTTTGTTTTTTTTTTTGTTTGTTTTTTTTTTAACACCTCTTTGATTTAGCACTAAAAGCTATTTTATTTGTTATTTGATTAGACCATATATAGCAGAGGGTTTTATGCTGCGGTGCTAAGTGTTGGCAAAATGTATTCTGGACTCCAGTAGCTTTGTTGGGGTTTTTTCCAGATATTTTTAGCAGGATCTTAAAATATTGAAAATCACTTTTACCAGCATGTAGCCTCATTTTGGGAGCATATTTTGTTTTATTGATCCATGGGCTATATAGGATCCAAAGCATAAATGGCTTTCTACAATTTAGTCATCTCAGCTACTGTCTTCATTTCTGATCTTGGCCATATTCAAAGAGCACACCTAGTTAATTGGGTAATTAAAACCTCAGAGCTTTTCAGTGACGACAGTTGCAGAGCTTTTATTAAATATATTTTCCTTGCCAGCTATAAAGTAGAAAATAACTTGATTTTTTTTTTCCCCTTTTGCTGTATACTACAAAGCAAGTCAGTCTCTCTCTCTCTCTCTCTCTCTCTCTCTCTCTCTCTCTCTCTCTCTCTCTTCCTGGCAACAGTTGAAGCCCCGAGGAGCAGAAAACAGTGTATTAGCATTAAGAAAAAGATCCATGTGTTCTTTACAAGGGGAAACACAGTATATTGCCAGAGGCCAGACATTAAGAGTATCCTGAGACTTCCTGAGCAACGTGTAATGTTCATTATTCAGGGATTAGCTGGGGATTAGTTTGTGCTACCGTAAAATCACTTTCATTTTTCTGAGTCAGCAGAGGGTCAGGCCTTTCTGTCTCCGCTATAACAATCCCTTTACTCCCTAATGCAGGTGTGTGCGAATCCTTGGCAAGCAGGAAAACATCAGGGCAATGCAGCTTGCGCTCTTCCAGGGGGCAGCTAAAAAGCACCGTGCTGCTACCACTATAGAGATGAAGGCTTCAGATAATCCCGCCCTTCTGAATATCCAGCCTGATCCCACCATCGTATGCACCTCTTTCAAAAAGAATCGCTTTTACATGGTTGGTGTAATCTGCATAGTAAAGTTTATGCCATTTGATGTATTTAAAAGCCATTGTAGCTCTTGGATGAAACTTCCATCAGCTCAGCAATGCAGCAGAACCAGATTAGAGATCAGAGTTCAATCGCAAGGGGGTGAAATAATCTTATTAACTTATGTCAAACTATTGGGGATTAAACCAGCATTTCAAAAGAATTGTAAACCTTAAGTACGTGTTTACTACACCAGTGTTTAACAATTATAAAAAAAATTTAAAAAAAGTGTAACATGCTTTTGTATATAAAGCATGCAGATTCAGTCAAGTGTAAAACATAGGGAAATGCATGAGGTGAATGTCTCTAAGCAAGAAATTATTTTTGGCATCTTCAGGAACTGCTGATCTTATGAGATTTTCATGTGTTAGTCTGTAGAGCAGACATTTTAAACTTGTGTTTTTATGGGCTTCATGCTGCCCTCTTGCTCCTTCTTTGCAGTCCTCAGTGATTTTCAGTATAACAAAAAAAAAAAAACCACTCCCAGCTGTTCTCCAATTGATAACTTACACTTCCTTACTTGAAGGAGAAGTACAGCCAAAGCTCGTTTGGCTGTACTACTCCTATGGATCACAGGAGTGCAGTTCGTTCTGCACGCCTGTGACCCGTTTTCAGCAGAGAGCGAGTTGAAGTCTGCTCTTCTGACGTCAGAGTCGGTCCAGGCTCGGCGTCATCACGACCATTGAGTCGGGATCTGCCTAGATCCCTGGACTGACACCTAGGTCAGTCCAGCTGCGAGCTGCTGAGAACCTGAAACGGCCGCTCCCGCCTCCTCCACAGCTCAGCGATCCAGTGAGTGAGTGTTCTCAGTGCTAGAGGCGACGGGGGGCATCCGAGCTAAGTCACACTTCCCTGTGTCCATTCAGACATGGAGCCCCACCCCCTCTCTCCTGATTGGCTAGCTGACTTTGACAGAAGTGGGAGCCACTGGCACAGCTGTGTCTCAGCTAATCAGGAAGGAGAATCTCGGACGGCTGAGACATTCATGGACATCGCTGGACGGAGAGGGACCTCAGGTAAGGGTTAGGGGGGCTAAGGGGGGCTGCTGCACACAGGCTTTCTGCCTTTACAACCCCTTTAAATGTATTTTCTGCATTACGATATTAAAAGCCTTCTGCATTCAGATCCCCCCCAGCCCCCCTTATACTTGCCTAAGCCCGATCTCGGTCCAGTGATGTGCACAAGAGCATCGTCCCTCTCCCATTGGCTGCCATTGGCTTCTACTGCTGTCAATCGCAGCTGATGCGGAGAGAGCAAGGGTGGGGCTTGCACCTTTTTTTTGCCTTGGGAACTCAGGACATTCAGGTAACTGGGTACTTAAATTACCTTCTAAAGAACTCCTCTCCCCTTCAGCTGTCTGCAAACATCCAAAGGACTATTCAGATGCTTTGGGCCTTTAGTTGGGTAATCAACTTTCAAAAGTCAGTCCTCCAACCTTCCCTTCACCTATAATACTTAGGCCTCATTGTGGACACAGCCCAGGCCAAAGTGTTTCTTCCAAAAAACAAAATTCCTTAATATCTCTTGCTTAGATTTTAAGATCCCCTGGTGATATTCTATGAGTGTTCTGGGCCTCATTGTATTGTTATTTGAGTCCATACCCTTCACTCAGTTGCATTTAAGGCATCTCCAATGGATTATCTTGTTGACCTGGAACATATGTGCTCTTTCTCTCATCCTCCCAATGAACCTCCCCAGCCAAGCAAGGACCTTCCTAGCTTGGTGATTTCCAATCCAGCCTTGACAATGTGAAAGTTTTTTCTATCACACCATGGAAAGGGATAAGAGATGCCAGCCTCACAGGCTGGGGATGAGTGTGCTGGTCTCTCACATTTCAGGGAACTTGTTTACCAAAGGAAACAAAACCCCCTATCAAGCTCAGAGCAATAAAGACTAGCTCTGAATCACTGAACCCCCCCCTCCCTTAACTGCTAGGTCACATGATCAGGGTACAATTAGACAATGCCATGGCTGTCTCCTATCTCAGTCATTGGCACTGGCATTGCATGCTCTTGATAGTTGCTTGGACCCCATTCCAGTTCATATGTCTTTCCTCCTTTGCAAATTCTACCTCGACTGCTCCGCAAAATAGAGAAATAAGTAGAGCAAAATGCACTAACCTGGACCAGGAGAATCTGGAATCTGGTCCACATACATACTCAAACTTCTAGGAGATCCTTCTAGGAGGCCTCTTCCAAACAACAGACCAGACCTCCTATTTCAGCTTCCCCAGTTCCATCCTGCATCTCAGTGACTAGCAATAACAGCATGGTTTTTGAAACGCAGGTCTTGAGGCACAGTGGTTCCTCGGATTTTGTCATTCCCACATTGCTCAAAGTCAGAAGGGCCACTTCTGAAACATTTACCATCATGCCTGTAAATGAGAACTTGACCCAAATTTAGTCATAAGCACTCTTAGGCCCCATTCACGTATTGGGTATCAGGAACAAGCGTTTCTGCTCGTAATTTTGCGAGCGCAAATTTGGTGCAATTCCACGTATCACATATAGGGTAGTTAATTCACTTGAGTGGTCTGCCCTATGCGCGTTTGTCACAGCAAAGAAGCTCAGGGACCAAATGTTGGCCCTTAGCCAGGCACGATTCTTGCAGCAAAATCACATCCCATTAGGAGTGCCATTCAGGATGAATGGCACCCAACCACGCATAGTGCGATTTTGCTGCGTTTTTCAATTGTGGGCAGAATTAGTGTGGACTCAGAAGTGTGAACAAAGCCTTGGCCTTGTCCATCTTATTCCAAAAACCTACATCTGTAGTTTCTTGAATAAAGGTCTTTTACTATTTTCCCTTGTAAAAACCTTTATATGAGGTGCTTTATGAATTGGATGTCATTTTTCACACCCTTTGCATCTTTGAGCTCTTTGGTTTTCTCTGTCCTGCAGAAACCACCCTTTGGACCCATCAGAAACGCTCTAGGGAACTACCCTTTTTTTCTAAGGTGGTATCTAATTTTTACCTTAATTAGTTCTTCCCTCTTTGCATCCTTCTAAGCATTTCAATGTCTGGACCTTGCCAAAGCTAACAGTTTATTTATAAAGCACAGCTTTATAAGAAGGATGCATTCCCCCCTCCTTCCCACCCTCCCTCCTTCCTCTTCCAGAAGGCTAAGATTACCCATCTCAAGAGCTTATACTGTAAAGGAGAAGACACCTCCAACACACTTATGTGCTCACACCACCAGATCAACGGGTATTTCCTGGCCATTGTGACATCAGGTCTACTTTTGAAGAGCTTTGCAAGGCAACCACCTGTTCTTCAGTTTATACCTTCTCCAAGTTCTAACAGTTGGACACACAAGCTTTGGTGGATGCAGCTTTTGGCAACATGGTTCTTGCAGCAGCAGTTAGGTCTGTTGACCGTTTGTAATAACAAATTGTTGGGCCTGTTTGCACAGTTCTGTTTGCCTTGTTGTTGCCCTCCCTTCTTATTCATTGCTTGGGACGTCCTAGAGTCTATGAATATCTAGCTTATGTAATGTACTGTACAATTTAGGATAAAAGGAGTTTTGACTCTCCTGAAAACTCCATATCTTAGAGTAGCGTACAGAAGACAGACCACACCCTCCCTCCCTTTTCCTGATTTCACTTTTCTTTGCTAAAAAAAAAAAAAACTGAGATCATACAAGGTGAGGTAAGGTCATAAGTAGGGGTGCACCGAATAGAAATTTTGGTACCGAAAATGCTGGGTGCACTTATCCGAAACAGAAAATGACAGTTTTTAAAAAATATATATATATTTTTTTTCCAATTGTACCATATTCGACTTTTTATTAATATCATCAATTTAAAGTAATATGAATTTATTGTTGGCCATTATTGGCACCTTTAGTGCAAGAAAAGCTCAAGAAAAATGCAGTCTGCAGTCTCTGACCAGCTCTTGTATCATGTCTGCAATCTCTTACTTAAACTTAAACACACTGCTAATAAATAGTATTAGCAAAATTTTCATTTGGTGCACCTCTAGCAGATATGATACAGGAGATGGTCGGAGACTGCAGACATGGTACAGGAGATGGTCAGAGACTGCAGACCTGGTACAGGAGATGGTCAGAGACTGCAGACTTGGTACAGGAGATGGTCAGAGACTGCAGACCTGGTACAGGAGATGGTCAGAGACTGCAGACCTGGTACAGGAGATGGTCAGAGACTGCAGACCTGGTACAGAGATGGTCAGAGACTGCAGACCTGGTACAGGAGATGGTCAGAGACTGCAGACCTGGTACAGGAGATGGTCAGAGACTGCAGACCTGGTACAGGAGATGGTCAGAGACTGCAGACCTGGTACAGGAGATGGTCAGAGACTGCAGACTTGGTACAGGAGATGGTCAGAGACTGCAGACTTGGTACAGGAGATGGTCAGAGACTGCAGACCTGGTACAGGAGATGGTCAGAGACTGCAGACCTGGTACAGGAGATGGTCAGAGACTGCAGACCTGGTACAGGAGATGGTCAGAGACTGCAGACCTGGTACAGGAGATGGTCAGAGACTGCAGACTTGGTACAGGAGATGGTCAGAGACTGCAGACCTGGTACAGGAGATGGTCAGAGACTGCAGACCTGGTACAGGAGATGGTCAGAGACTGCAGACCTGGTACAGGAGATGGTCAGAGACTGCAGACTTGGTACAGGAGATGGTCAGAGACTGCAGACCTGGTACAGGAGATGGTCAGAGACTGCAGACCTGGTACAGGAGATGGTCAGAGACTGCAGACCTGGTACAGGAGATGGTCAGAGACTGCAGACCTGGTACAGGAGATGGTCAGAGACTGCAGACCTGGTACAGGAGATGGTCAGAGACTGCAGACCTGGTACAGGAGATGGTCAGAGACTGCAGACCTGGTACAGGAGATGGTCAGAGACTGCAGACCTGGTACAGGAGATGGTCAGAGACTGCAGACCTGGTACAGGAGATGGTCAGAGACTGCAGACCTGGTACAGGAGATCAATGCAACCTCACCAGAGCCCATGCAGTCTCACCAGAGCCCATGAGATGCAGCTTACCAGTGCCTGGTAGTGCGATCTCACACTGTATCACAGAGCTGGATTAAATCGCCAGGCAGCCGCTGTAACAATATCTCGCCTCCTAGACCAGCATTGGATCAGTGTTCCGTCTATCACAAGAGTTGGTCTAAGAGGCGGGACGTTGTTACAGCGCTGCCCAGCAATTCAATCCAGCTCTGTGACACAGCGGGAGCCCACTGCGACAGGAGGAGGATACTCGCTATGAGAGAAGGAGGGAGGGGAGGACTGTGACAGTGGCATGCCAGGAGGACTAGTGTGCCACCCGGAGCGGACCGCCCCCTTTTCGGCTCCATTATCTGCACTTTTTCTTCTTTTGGCCAATGCCGAAAACACAAATTCCAGCCGATAATTTTCGGCGGCCGAAATTTCGGGGCACCACTAGTTGTTATAAGGGTACACCCAGCAGGGGTGAATGTACAGCAAAACTTAAGCAGTGTCCAGTCACCTGATGTTAGCAGCCTATAACCCAAAGTAAATGAATATTCAGCTTGTGTCCTGTACTGTACAGCTAAGTCAAAACATTTTAATTTTATATTTGCATATATTTGTATGTGCATGATATCTTTGTATGGTGTGAGCATTTATGTCTGGACAAAACTAAACTAAGGTTTTTTCTGATTTCAGTTTACCAAGCGAGAGCCAGAGGACACAAAAAGTGCTGAATCGGACAGAGATGTTTTCAATGAGAAGCCGTCAAAGGAAGAAGTTATGGCTGCCACACAAGCCGAGGGGCCAAAACGTGTTTCTGACAGCGCCATCATCCACACAAGCATGGGAGATATTCACGTTAAACTGTTTCCTGTCGAGTATGTACTACAAATGAAATATTTCGTAACTACCTAATATATTAATTAGTTGGGCCATTTTGTCTACCTCACAAACATTTTTACATTTGGCAGTCAAGCATACACCTTATTTCTCTCTGTCTGTCTGTCCTTGTGTATGGGATGACACATTACACTCATATTTGCATGACCACTGGAGCCAATCAGCCATTTAGTGCATGCTGGAAAATGTTGTGCCCAGACATTCAGAACAAAATGTGCATGATTTTTGCCAGTAAATGGGTTTATCATGTTTAGTACAGGTAGGAAATTTGTGTAGTGCCCAGACATCCTGAACAAAATATGCATGATTTGTGCCAGTAAGGCCTCTTTCACACATGCGGGATCATTCATTTCATCAGTTCAGTCACATCAAAACGGATGAAGTACCGTATTTATCGGCATATAACACGCACTTTTTTCCCCTGAAAATCGGGAAAATCGTGGGTGCGTGTTATAGGCCGATCCCCCCCCAATTGTGTGTGATCGGGATCGTCGCCGACATACACAGCCGTGTGGAAATTCAAATACGGCGCAGAGACTGCAGGGACTCGGCGGAGCTACACATAGCCGAGAGTCCTCGGGTTTTCTCGGCGCCGCTTACAGTCCCGCCCATAGGGCGGGCGCCGAGGAAACCCGAGGACTCTCGGCTATGTGTATCAGCGCTCCGCCGAGTCCCTGCAGTCTCGGCGCCATATTTAAATTTACACAGGGCTGTGTATGACGGCAGGGATCGCGGCGATCCCACAAAGCTGCACGGGGGGGGCAAGGCTGCACGGGGGGGCAAGGCTGCACGGGGGGGGCAAGGATGCACGGGGGGGGCGCAAGGCTGCACGGGGGGGGCGCAAGGCTGCACGGGGGGGGGGCAAGGCTGCACGGGGGGGGCAAGGCTGCACGGGGGGGGCAAGGCTGCACGGGGGGGGCAAGGCTGCACGGGGGGGCAAGGCTGCACGGGGGGGCAAGGCTGCACTGGGGCAAGGCTACATGGGGGCAAAGCTGCACTGACATGGCTGCACTGACATGGCTGCACTGACATGGCTGCACTGACAAGGCTGCACTGACAAGGCTGCACTGACAAGGCTGCACTGACAAGGCTGCACTGACAAGGCTGCACTGACATGGCTGCACTGACATGGCTGCACTGACATGGCTGCACTGGGGCAAAGCTGCACTGACAAGGCTGCAATGGACACTGGGGCAAGGCTGCACTGACACTGACAAGGCTGCAGATGGACACCGATAACACTGCATTGATGGGCATTTTAATGTAAGTTTTTCTTCCTTAAACTTTGCTCCTAAAAGTTTTTTTCCATAAAATTCCCTCCTTAACTTGGGTGCGTGTTATACGCCGGCGCGTGTTATACGCCGATAAATACGGTATTTCATCAGCTTTTTCATCGACTACTCATCAGTTTTTCATCATTTTTATTTTACATCCACTGCCAGTGCAAAAATGGATGAAAAACATCCCTTTTTTCTCCAATCTGTTTTTTTTTTTTTTTAATGGAAGAAAAATAGAGCTTTGATCCCTTTCAAAAAACGGATGTTGACAGATGCAAGTGTAAATTGATGTAAATGGATGATCCATTTACATCCGTTTTTCCACAGAGATGCATTGATGTCCATTTTTCATCCATCAACGGATGGATGAAAAACGGACAAACGATCCCCATGTGTGAAAGGGGCTGTTAATGCTCTTATCACCATGTTTGTATATGCTGTTGTGTCTAAGTTGTGCTACTAGAAGAAAATGATAGCTAGATATAGGGGATATTTCAGATGAAACTTGGCAAATAATATTAGAAAGGGTACCCCTAGTTTCATTATCACCAGCACAATGTCTGACCCAATTATTTATAATTTACAGGGTATATAGAACACCAGTCAAACTACTTAAGTAGGGCAGGCGTGATTCCCCGGACTGTCCACGGTGCCAAAAATCACCTGCTGATTTACTACATATGTTGTGGAATTGTCCTAAACTAGCTAAATATTGCCGAGGGGTGGTGAATACAATTAATGATACATTTAATACATATATCCACAAAGACCCTAAAACTTGCCTGCTGGGTTACCTTGATGAAGAACTTATGCCCCATGAGATTCTGATACCAGTTAGCAGACTACTGTTTTTGGCACGAAAGCTAATTGCCCTAAGGTGGATATCTCCAAGTGCACCTTCCTTTGAGGAATGGCGCCTTCATGTAAATGACAATATTCGGAAGGAACAACAGATCTATTGTAACAGAGGCATACCCAATTACCTGTACAAACTGTGGAAGCCATGGATCTCGGTTCCACGGTTAGCCCCATCCTCACTGGCTTTTGTGGATCTTTAGTAGGGTGGGCAAGTATAATTATGGATAGAGAATTTGGTACCAGACAGAAAATGGAGGTAGAGGGCAAAATCAGCGGGGAGAGAAGAATCTACTGACTTAATCAACCGGCAGAGGTAACTTTCCACATAGGTACAAATGCCATTGAATACTATAGTGGGCAGGAAATGGAACAGTCATCCGAGTTGCTTGTGCTGGGGAAAAAGAAAAAAAAATGTCAGAATTTGCTGTGAATAGACCATATGTATGGTATTCGAAATAAGGAATTTAAATACAAACTGTATAAGTGATAAGTACTATATCCAATAATATATTCTGGTTTGTAATGTTGAAATATTTATAATAAAGAAGTAAAGAATTAAAAAAATAGAAGAAAATGGTAAAAGCAGCAGATGTACTGCTAATGTTACTCCGAAAACACTGCATTTGTGCCAAAGGAAGAATTCATAAGCTGGCCATACATGGATCGATATTGGGCCAGTTCAGCAGGGACCAGAGAAATTTTGATCCATGTATGGGCAGCCTGGTTGTACAAAAGTCGATCTATAGTGTTTTGTATAGCCAGCTATAGCTGGCAACACCGATCATTGTGTTCCCCATCCACACATTAGAGTCAGTTTTATTATTTTTTTTCCTTTTCCACTTGTTGGTTGAATGAAAAAAATAAACGTTATGGCCTGCCTTATTCAGGTTATAATAACGAGTTTTATATAATTATGTTCACCGAGTAAAAAGTCATTTTCTTTTTCAAAGTCTGTTTTAGAGCCATCCAGCAAATAATTTGAGCTCTTATTGGGATTTAGATTGTGGTGGGTCACCAAGCTGATTTAGGCTTGATTCACACCTATGCATTTTTAGTGCTTTTTGCATTTTGCAGATTTGCACTACAGAACGTGTCCCATAGGAAACCATGTTAAATGGACTGTAATGCAAATCTGCAAAATGCAAAAAGCACTAAAAATGCATAGGTGTGAATCGAGCCTTAAGATGAATGCAGGGAAAACATTTAGAGCCATTGTATGGGAAGGCCAAGTAAATTCAGTCAGTGTAAAATGCCTATAGAAGACTGTACTGAAGAATGTGGAGACCTTATAATATATCAGTGTATTTTATTTTAAACATGTCATGAATTAGGGCCCTAAGAGATAAATATACGCTGGCTAACCACAGACCATAACTACTTTAATGCAGGTGTCCCAAAACCGTGGAGAATTTCTGTGTGCATAGCCGCAATGGTTACTACAATAGCCACGTATTTCACCGACTCATTAAGGTAAGAATGTTTACTGTAATTGAATTGATCTGCATTGAAATATTTGTTGTGAAACAACCCCTTTACAATTGGAAAGTAAAATCTGCCATGTTCATACGTACATTTTTTTTATTGGGATTTTATGTGATAGACCAACACAAAGTGGCAAATAATTGTAAAGAGGAAGGAGAATGGTAAATGTTTTTCCATTTTTTTTACAAATAAATATGTGAAAATTGTGGTGTACATGTGTATTCAGCCCCCCTGAGTCAATACTTTGTAGGACCAACTTTTACTGCAATTACAGCTGCAAGTCTTTTTGGGTATGTCTCTACCAGCTTTGCACATCTAGAGAGTGAAAATTTTGCCCATTCTTTGAAAAATAGCTCAAGCTCTGTCAGATTGGATGGAGAGCATCTGTGAACAGGAATTTTCAAGTCTCACCACAGATTCTTAATTGGATTTAGGTCTATGCTTTGACTGGGCCATTCTAACACATGAATATGCTTTGATCTAAACCATACCATTGTAGCTCTGGCTGTATGTTTAGGGTTGTTGCCCTGCTGGAAGGTGAACCATCACCCCAGTCTCAAGTCTTTTGCAGATTCTAACAGGTTTTCTTCTAAGATTGCCCTGTATTTGGCTCCATCCATCTTCCCTTCAACTCTGACCAGCTTCCCTGTCCCTGTTCAAGAAAAGCATCCCACAACATGATGCCACCACCATGTTTGATGGTGGGAATGGTGTGTTCAGGGTGATGTCCAGTGATAGTTTTCTGCCACACATAGCGTTTTGCTTTTAGGGCAAAAAGTTAAATTTTGGTCTCATCTGACCACATGGCTTCTTGCAAACTGGACTTCCTATGGCTTTCTTTCAACAATGGCTTTCTTCTTGTCACTCTTCCGTAAAGACCAGAATTGTGGCGTGAACAAATAGTTGTCCTGTGGACAGATTCTCCCACCTGAGCTGTGGATCTCTGCAGCTCCTTTAGAGTTACCATGGGCCTCTTGGCTGCTTATCTGATGCTCTCCTTGCCCGGCCTGTCAGTTTAGGTGGATGGCCATGTCTTGCAGTTGTGCCATAATCTTTCCATTTTTGGATGATGGATTGAACAGTGCTATGTGAGAAGTTCAAAGTTTGGGATAGTTTTGTTATAATCTAACCCTGCTTTAAACTTTGCCACAACTTTATCGCTGACCTATCCTTGGCCTTTTGTGGTGCTGTTTGTTCACTAAGGTTCTCTAACAAACCTCTGACGGCTTCACAGTATAGCTGTATTTATACTGAGATTAAATTACACACAGTTGGACTCTATTTACTAGTGGTGCAACGGATCGTCACCGTTTGTCACACGATCCGCGGAGCGCTTCGCTGCCTCGGCCTTAGGAAAGGCCGCGGCTTCGGCCTAGCTCCGGAGCGGCGGCCATCTTGGTACACCCGGCGGTGGCGGTGAGCTGCGCGCTTTCTTCATCACCCCTCTGGCCGGTGTGACGACATATTCGGCGACCCATCGCAGTTTGCTACGGAAGTGACGTCCCGTCGCCGCCATCTTGCTACACCTCACACTCGTCCACAGTAAGGATACACTAAGAAGGGGGAAAGCGGACATGTTGTTACACCCACCGGAGTTTTGCATTTTACAGGTATTTATAACAGTAAGGTCAGTTTATATAGTGAAATACAGGACTTACAACTCCGTCTGACTACTTAAATCTTGAATTTTAAAATCAGCGTCAGCCCTGCTCATCTCACAGGTTTCCTAATCTGACAGAAGTTTGCTGCTTTTAAAATGTAACATCTAAGCAGTCAGACTGAGTTCTAAGTACTGTATTTCACTATATAAACTGACTTTACTGTTATAAATACGCGTAAAATGCAAAACTCCGGTGTAACAACATGTCTGCTTTCCCCCTTCTTAGTGTATCCTTAGTGTGGACGAGTGTAGGGTGTAGCAAGATGGCGGCGAGGGAACGTCACTTCCATAGCAAACTGCGATGGTTCGCCGCATATGTCATTACACAGGCTTCTATTCTGGTAAGGTAAGACTAAACACTAGTCTTCCTATACTGTATACAGTGGGGAGATGTCTGTGGATATTAGAGTGGGGGAGATGTCTGTGCCCCATACGACGACATTGTATGACGAAACGCGCGTCGGGAGGAGCTGACGTCTCGCGTGGACCGTTCGAGGGACGAGTGTTTGTACAAGCCGGCCAGCTGATTTGCTTTTTAATACTTCGGAACATTGTAAGTGACATTCTTTTATACAAATAAACTATGGTTATCAGTATTATGCTATGGTGATCCTTTCTCGTTCTGGGAACATCTGAATACCACCATATTCCATCCTAATCACGGTCTGTGGCTGGCGAGTTTGGCGGTCTCTATGCTAACCATCTAGAAGGCTTTTGCCTGGAATCTGTCCTTGTGGCTCTCCATTGGATAAAGGCCCTGGCCGGGTATAGGTCGCAAGCTCTTATAGCTTGCCGTCTGGTAAGCGAGCATTTTGTATGGTTTATCACTGGTGGTGCGGTGGAGGACGAAATTCATCATCTGAACTTTATTGAACACGTTTGGCTAATCGTTGAGCACTGCCTACCTATGATGGACGTTTATTTTTAGTTTTTCCAGTTTCTCTACTGCTCACTAAATATCACTGGTGTATGTTTTGCAATATATAGTGTATTTAGCGCTGCTACCTATTGTCCTATTTACGTTTGTGTGTATCACACTTTTAGCAGCAGCTTTTTTTCGATTCTTTATTTCACATTTAATTATTTGTAGTTTTTCTTTTAATTTATCCACAACGCAGTATTTTCTGTTTGATTATTGTGAATATACAGTGCAGGAGATGTCTGTGGATATTACAGTGACTGGGGGAGATGTCTATTACAGTGGGGTAGATGTCTATTACAGTGGGGGCGATGACGTGGATATTACAGTGGGGAGATTGTGGATATTACAGTGGGGGCGATGACGTGGATATTACAGTGGGGGCGATGACGTGGATATTACAGTGGGGGCGATGACGTGGATATTACAGTGGGGGCGATGACGTGGATATTACAGTGGGGGCGATGACGTGGATATTACAGTGGGGGCGATGACGTGGATATTACAGTGGGGGCGATGACCTGTATAATACAGCGGGGAGATGATGTGGATATTACAGCAGTGGGGGAGATTTTTTTTTTTTTGCTTATCCGAAGAATGATCCGATTCGTGACTCTGATTCGAGGAACGTTCCGAACCGTGAGTTTTTTGATCCGTTGCACCCCTACTATTTACTAATTAGGTGACTTCTGAAGGCAATTGGTTCCGCTAGATTTTAGTTGGAGGTATCAGAGTAAAGGGGGCTGAATACAAATGCACGCCACACTTTTCAGATATTTATTTGTAAAAAAAAATTTGAAATCCATTTATTATTTTCCTTCCACTTCACAATTATGTGCCACTTTGTGTTGGTCTATCACATAAAATCCCAATAAAATACATTTACATTTTTGGTTGTAACATAATAAAATGAGGAAAATTTAAAGAGTTATGAATACTTTTCCAAGGCACTGTATGCCTAGTACGCACGATCAGAAAACTGAACAAAAGATATATCGTCGGTACACAGCTTTCGAGTGCCGATCATGACAGTTCATGCCAAATTATCTAAAAAGGGACAAACATGAAAACTTCTCTCGTACGACACCAGAACAAATGATTTTCATTTGATCAGTACAGTATTCGTCCAAAAAAAACAAATCGGAAGACCAAGCATGCTCAGGAATGAAAGAGTACATTACAATACAATGGAGGGAAAAAACTGCGCTAGTCCGAAACACATTAAGGGTGGACAAAACCCCAAAAAAGCTGCAATTAATGTGAGATAAACACAAGCAAAATAAGAAAGATAAAATCGCGCTAGATAAAGTCCACAGTGAAGAAAATGAATAAATTAAATATGAGAAAAGTCCCAATATTGCACCAACGATGTAGATGGTAGTTCACCAATCAATTGAATCAGCATAAAATTAACACCATGTGAAATACAAGCTTACCAGATAGCAAGCCAAAACTTGCAGATGGCCGTAACCCCAGCCTGGGTTGTAGATCTTGTACTTTGAACCAAAACGTGTACAATCCACTCAAAGCAGGTACGCGGATATCGAAATCAAATAAATAAATCAAAAATTTAAATATATCATAGTGTGATACTATAAAGACTATGTATTGTGCACAATAGAAACAGAGTGCCCTAACATCGTGACCAAGAAAGGACAAAATGCCACCTTCGTGAAAAGAGCAAACTTGAGTGACCCGTCACCACACAGAAGGCCTCCTTACCAAACGCTGGGAAAAAACAAGCAGACAAAAGCTCCTCGACGAGAAGAGCGTGGTGCCGTCAGCACGCTCGACTCGTCGAGGACGACGGGAGCTTTTGAAATTTGCCGGCCGGCTTACGTTTTGTGCTTGAAGTTTTTATCGCTTTTGTAAGTGTATTTCTTTCTTTTAATAAGCAAGTATTGATGGTATTACACTATAGTGTGTTATATCTTCCCTTGGGTCACTAACCATTGGTATCTATGGTCGGACGGTCCCTTCGGTTCCACGCTGTGAGCGCCATTAGCGTCTAACATCCAAGTGCAATTTTGGGTATAGCTGACATCCTGTCTTTCTAAAGGAGACATCTGCTTGTTTTTTCCCAGCGTTTGGTAAGGAGGCCTTCTGTGTGGTGACGGGTCACTCAAGTTTGCTCTTTTCATGAAGGTGGCATTTTGTCCTTTCTTGGTCACGATTTTAGGGCACTCTGTTTCTATTGTGCACAATACATAGTCTTTATAATATCACACTATGATATATTTCATTTTTTGATTTGTACCGATATCCGCGTTCCTGTTTTGAGTGGATTCTACACGTTTTGGTTCAAAGTACAAGATCTACAACCCAGGCTGGGGTTACGGCCATCTGCAAGTTTTGGCTTGCTATCTGGTAAGCTTGTATTTCACATGGTGTTAATTTTATGCTGATTCAATTGATTGGTGAACTACCATATACATCGTTGGTGCAATATTGGGACTTTTCTCATATTTAATTTATTCATTTTCTTCTCTGTGGACATTATCTAGCGCGATTTTATCTTTCTTACATTACAATACAACACGTTACATCCCTTCCAAAGTTGTATAAGCGTTTTCGTAACTTTATTAACTTCTTCATTTTCAATATGAGACTAGCATGCAGGAAAACAAAACGGACAATCATTCATCCGATATTCTCATCATGTGTACAATGCTTTAGATCCTCGGCTCTTAAAAGCTTGTCTGTTAGAGGATGTTAGAATGTAGGTTCCTGTAGGACAGGGATCAATGTAAAAGGGGTCAGATCATTGTGAAAAGTGCTGTATAACTGTATTACATTAAACTTATGCCAAACCAAACTTTTTTTTTTCTTGTTTAAGTACAGCGAGGAAGGATTAGAACTGTTTTTTCCGCTCTCTGGAGCTCTGTTAACATTTTACCAGACATGGGCAAATCTATCAGCAGGATAGGAAGTGAAGGTTAACTCCCTCTAATGGAGCCCTGGAGGGTGGTAAAAAATTGAGAGGGGTTCTAAACGTCCTCACCTTAATAAAAACTAAGAAAAACAATTTGGCTGAGCATACACTTTAAAGGAAGTTACATACTTATGCCCCTTTCACACGGGCTGTCCAATCGGGTCCACCTGTCATTTTTTCAGACGGACCTGATCGGACCAGTCATTCACCCCTATGTAGCGGCAGATGTCAGCGGTGACATCTCCGCTGACACCCTCTGCTATCTGATCTGATCCTGTCTGCCAAATTCAGACAGATGGTGGTCCTATTTTCCATCCGTAGATCGGATCAGATGAAACTGGACAAGTGGCCTGTTTTTCATACGATTTCCCCATAGAGGAGAGCGGGACTCCAGCAGGGGAAAAAAATCAAATCCTTTCTGATCCCCTAAGAGGCAATCAGATTTTCCCTGGATTTAGTGTACAGATCTATCACACATTGTTTACTGCTTTGTGTTATAGGTTTTGTTAGTTTTGTGATGAGTATGCTTTCATTTTGTGCTGACACTTTATACACAGGTTTGCAGCTCATGCAGGGTAGAGGGGAGTGTTTATACACATGGGTACTTGTAAACAAACTTACCTAGCACTTTCCTGACTTGCTTTTATATTTAACTTTCTGTTTTGTTTTTTTTTTTGTTTTTTTTTTAGGGGTTCATGATTCAAACTGGAGATCCTACAGGAACTGGAATGGGTGGAGAAAGTATTTGGGGTGGAGAGTTTGAAGATGAGTTCCACGCCACGCTAAGACATGACCGACCCTACACTCTCAGTATGGCTAATGCAGGCCCAGGCACCAATGGCTCTCAGTTCTTCCTGACAGTGGTGCCAACTGTAAGCGCATTTTTATACATACATGAATATCGCGTGTAATGTAATATATTGCTATGACCATATACAGTATCTCACAAAAGTGAGTAGACCCCTCACATTTTTGTAAATGTTTTATTCTATCTTTTCATGTGACAACACTGAAGAAATGACACTTTGCTACAATGTAAAGTAGTGAGTGTACAGCTTGTATAACAGTGTCAATTTGCTGTCCCCTCAAAATAACTCAACACACAGCCATTAATGTATAAACCGCTGGAAACGAAAGTGAGTACACCCCTAAGTGAAAATGTCCAAATTGGGCCCAAAGTGTCAATATTTTTTAAGTGGCCACCATTATTTTCCAGCACTGCCTTAACCCTCTTGGGCATGGAGTTCACCAGAGCTTCACAGGTTGCCACTGGAGTCCTCTTCCACTCCTCCATGACGACATCACAGAGCTGGTGGATGTTAGAGACCTTGTGCTCCTCCACCTTCCGTTTTGAGGACGCCCCACAGATGCTCAATATGGTTTAGGTCTGAAGACATGCTTGGCCAGTCCACCACCTTTACCCTCAGCTCCTTTAGCAAGGTAGTGGTTGTCTTGGAGGTGTGTTTGGAGTTGTTGTCATGTTGGAATACTGCCCTGTAGCCCAGTCTCCAAAGGGAGGAGATCATCCTCTGCTTCAGTATGTCACAGTACATGTTGGCATTCATGGTTCCCTCAATGAACTGTTTCTCCCCAGTGCTGGCAGCACTCATGCAGCCCCAGACCATGACACTCCTTCCACCGTGCTTGACTGTAGGCAAGACACACTGGTCTTTGTACTCCTCACTTGATTGCCGCCACACACGATTAACACCATCCGAGCCAAATAAGTTTATCTTGGTCTCATCAGACCACAGGACATGGTTCCAGTAATCCATGTCCTTATCCTGCTTATTTTCAGCAAACTGTTTGCAGGCTTTCTTGTGCATCATCTTTAGAAGAGGCTTCCTTCTGGGATGACCACCATGCAGACCAATTTTATGCAGTGTGTGGCGTATGATCTGAGCACTGACAGGCTGACTCCCCCACCCCTTCAACCTCTGCAGCAATGCTGGCAGCACTCATACATCTATTTTCCAAAGACAACCTCTGGATATGATGCTGAGCATGTGCACTAAACTTCTTTGACCATGGGGAAGCCTGTTCTGAGTGGAACCTGTCCGGTTAAACTGCCTTGTGGTCTTGGCCCCCGTGCTGCAGATCGGTTTCAGGGTCTTGGAAATCTTCTTAAAGTCTAGGCCAACTTTATGTAGAGCAAAAAAATGTTTTTTCAGATCCTTAGAGAACTCTTTTCAAATTTTACACACCTGCTCCCCATTCACACCTGAGATTTTGTAACACTAACGAGTCACCTGACTAATTGGGCCAAATTTGGACATTTTCACTTAGGGGTGTACTCACTTTTGTTGCCAGCGGTTTAGACATTAATGGCTGTGTGTTGAGTTATTTTGAGGGGACAGAAAATTTACACTGTTATACAAGCTGTACACTCACTACTTTACATTATAGCAAAGTGTCATTTCTTCAGTGTTGCCACATGAAAAGATAGAATAAAATATTTACAAAAATGTGAGGGGTGTACTCACTTTTGTGAGATACTGTAGATGCTTTGCCTACAATCTTTAAAGCATATGCTTCCTTCCAATCTTAACCTGTATAACATCTGGAATGGTGTATAAAACAAAAATAATGGAATTCATGGAGTTATGTCAATGATATTTCTGTAGAAGTGGCATGTCTGTTTCCTACCCTCCTCTACCAGTCCTTCTGTTTCAAAACCACACTATAGTGATAAATTCTTGATCTAAGCTGCCAACATATGCATATAGATCTTACAGAACACTCTCATACTATTGTGGGTTGATTACATAACTCGTTTATGTAATCAATCAAATCCTTGCATTTTTTTTTTTTTTTTTACAATACAATTTTTTTTCTCTGGGATTCATTTTGTATTGCCTCATGATTCACGTACTGTCATAATATTACAATATGAAAAGAAAACAGTTAAAAGACCTGAAACTAGGAAAAGGCAGAGACATATTTAGCAGAAGTTTGCTGTGGCTTTTTAAAGGCCTTTTGTATATTAGATGTACCTATAACCAAAGAAAAGTTTGTAATATATATATATATATATATATATATATATATATATATATATATATATATATATATATATATATATATATATATATATATATATATATATTTAGATTATATTTTTCATTTTGGGTAGAGAAAGGGAGGGTTATAACCTGCCAATTTTTTGCCATCTGTGTCCCACTGGGGAGATTTACAGTTAGGTCCATGTATTTTTGGACACAGGCACAATTTTCATACTTTTGGCTCTAGTATGCCACCAGAATAAAATTAAAACAAAACAATCCAAATTAATTTGAAGTGCAGACTTTCATCTTTAATTCAAGGGGTTGAATTATCAAGTAGAAATTTTAGGAACTGCGACCATTTTTTATACACAGTCCCTTCATTTCCAGAGGCGCAAATGTAATTGGACAAATGAATATAATCATAAGTAAAATGTTCATTTTTAATATTTTGTTGAGAATCCTTTACTGGCAATGATTGCCTGAAGCCTGGAGCCGATGCACATTACCAGAGACTGGGTTTCCTCTTTTCTGTTACTTTACCAGGCTCTAACTGCAGCTGTCTTCAGTTGTTCTTTGTTTGTGGGTCTTTCTGCCTTTTAGTTTTGCCTTCTGAAAGTGAAATGCATGCTCAATTGGGTTGAGATCAGGTGATAAACTTGGCCATTGCAGAATATTCCACTTCTTTTCCTTCAGAAGCTCCTGGGTTGCTTTTGCAGTGAGTTTGGATTTGTCTGTACTGTGAAGCGCCATTCAATCAGCTTTTTCTGCATTCGGCTGGATCTGGGCTGACAGTATATCTCCTAAACACTGCAGAATTCATCCGACTGCTTCTGTTTTCTGTCACATCTTAAATTAACACCAATGACCCAATGCCACTGGAAGCCATGCATGCCCATGCCATCAAACTGCCTCCACGATGTTTTACAGATGCTGTCGTGTGCTTTGGATCATGAGCTGGTCCAAGCCCTCGCCACACTTTTTTTTCTTCCCGTCATTTTGGTACCGAATAATCTTAGTTTCATCTGTCCAAAGAATTCTTTTCCAGAACTGGTCTGGCTTTATTTAGTTAGTTCTTTTTTTTTTGTTTACAAACTTTTTTATTAGGTATAAAACAGGGAGAAATATGGTACAGTACAAAATGTTGATTATCAAAGGTTTAACATCGATACATAATCATCAGTACAGAAGAAATAGAATAGCAATTTTGCATACAATGGTTGTGCGATTTGGTTATACCACTATAAGATTTTATTTGAGAAAGGTAGAGGTAGATAAAAAGTTATTCCACATTTGTAAAACTATTTGAATGAGTGAACCAAGGATTCCATTTTTTTTCGAATATGTGTTGTGAGTTATTTAGAGTATGGAATATTTTTTCCATAAGGAGGATATTGTTGATCCTTGTTTTAAGTTGAGATAAGGGTAGTGAAGGAGATTTCCAATGATATGCAATGAGCCAGTGTATGGCAACACATATAGTGTGTATCAATCTTATATGAAAATTATTTAGACCTATGATCGGTGTGAATAGAAGGCAATTTAAAAGGGTGAGGTTGACCTTATTCTTTGATATAATGGAAGCGAAACCTTCAAGAAGTTTCCATATCTGGGATACTTTGTCGCAATGCCAGAAAATATGTGAAAATGAACCTATATCTATGCAACCTCTAAAGCATGTATGAGGAACTGATGGAAAAATGGCATGAAGTTTTGAAGGAGTATAATACCGCCGTGTGAAGAGTTTAATTGCTGTTTCTCTAATTGTGATTGATCTCGTGCATTTGAGAAGATTGGAGATGCTATCTGACCAGTTTTCAGCTGAAAGGGTGATATCGCATTCTTGTTCCCATTTAAGCATGTATGGGTGTTTTTCTGGGCTATTAGTGCATATCAGATTTGAGTATATTTCCGAGATTAAGCCAGAGGCTCTTGGGGAATTAATACAAATTTTTTCGAAAAATGTGTGAGATAAATTCGATGAAAGTGGAAAATAGGTGTTGTAAAAGTGTCTAATTTGAAGGAATCTTCTAAGTTCACTATTGGGAGTCTTATATTTTACTTTTAATGTTGCAAAGGATATGAAGGAAGCGTCTTCAAAAAGTGTTTTGAGTGTGATTAAATTATTGTCAATCCACCATGTGTATTGATCCGTGTCTTGATGTAGTGATAGGAATTTGGGATCCCCAATAAAGGAAGCTAATGGGGGTGTGGTTGATGCCATATTGAATTTCTGATTATGTAATTTCCAGAGTTGGTAAGAATTGGCAACCACAAGATTAAGATTGGCTAATTTGGGTATTGGTATTTTATGACCCCAAAGTGATCCTGCTAAGGAGTAAGGGAGAATTGATTCAATTTCGAATTTAACCCAGGGGATATTGGGGTTCCGTATATGCCATTGGGCTAATTGTGACCATCTGGCTGCGAGATAGTATAGCCAAAAATCTGGGAGCCCAAAGCCTCCCTCTTTCTGTGATTTATATAGTACTAATTTAGATATTCTTGGGTGAGAATTAGACCATATAAATTTGTTAACATCTGATTGGAATTTGGAGATCAATGTTTTATTAAGTCTGGTTGGAAGAGCACGAAATAAATAAAGTAATTTAGGTAGGAGGGACATTTTTATAGCTGTTATTCTACCTAAAAATGAAATGTTAAAGGAAGTCCATAGTTTCATTGTTGATCTTAATCTCTGAAACATGGGGAGAAAGTTTTTGTTGGCTATATTATTAATATCTGGGGTGAGATGTATGCCTAAATATGGGAGAGACTCAGTTGTATATAAGAATTTGAATGAAGAGCGAATGTTGTCTAGTTGTGATGTTGGAATATTAATTGGCATACCTAATGATTTTGAGACATTTACTGATAATCCAGAAAGGGACGAGAAGATTTTTAGTGTTTGTAATAGATTTGGCAAGGTTATGTTAGGTTGTGTTAAGAACAGGATCATATCATCAGCATACATACTGAGTTTATATGTGTAATTATTTGCTGTGTAACCTTTAATATCTGGGTTGTGTAAAATAGCGGTAGCTAATGGTTCTATGGCAAGGGCAAATAAAAGGGGAGAAAGGGGGCATCCTTGTCTCGTTCCTTTTCCTATCTTAAAGAAATCTGAGTTACAACCGGGTAATCTTATCCTAGTGGCTGGATTATGGTAGAGTGCATGAAAAGCGTGTATGAATGCTCCATTGAAACCATATTTTTGTAGAACTAGATCTAAATAATTCCAGGTTACGCTATCGAAAGCTTTGTTAATGTCTAGACTTAAGAGGAGTACAGGGTTTGATTTGATATTGGCGTCTTGAATTATGTTTGTGACTAGTCTAATGTTATCTGTAATTTGCCTACCTGGGATAAAACCTGATTGGAAAGGGGATATTAAGGAGGGGATTATTGTTGCTAATCTATTTGCTAAAAGTCTGCTAAAGATCTTGAGGTCGTTATTGATAACGGAGATTGGTCTGTAATTTTGGGGTAATGTGTGATCTTTATTCGGTTTCGGGATTAAAGACATAGTAGCATTTCCTCTGGGAAATGTTCGCCATTTAGAATTTTATTAAATAAAGTGGTGAGATGAGGGATTAGGAGTTGATGGAATTGTTTATAATAAAAAGAGGAAAATCCGTCTGGACCAGGGGCAGAACCTCTTTTAAGAGATTTAATGATATGGAGAATTTCCTCATCTGTGCAGGGAGCATTCAAGAGGTCTGACTGTGTAGGGGATAATGAAGGAGCTGAAATATTATCCAACCATGATATTGTTGAGGGGGGGATTGGTGAAGAAGGTTTGGATAAAAGTTCTGAATAAAATTTTGAAAAGATTGTTAGAACGTCTTGTGGGTGGGTAACTAGTTGATTAGTGTTATTTTTTAGCTTGTAGACATGAGTGGGTTTAATAGAATTATTTAATTTCCGGGCAAACATTGTTGAGTAGGAGTTACTTGAGAGGAAAAATTTGGCTTTAGACCAACGGAGAGCCTTCTCTGCTTTAAATGTAAGTATAAAATCTAGTTCATGGCGTTTTTGAGATATTATATTAAAGACATCTGGATCATGTGTGTTGGTGTGATCTCTATATTTAGTTAGTTCTTTAGATATTTTGGCAAAGTCTAATCTGGTTTTTCTATTCTTCAGGCTTATGAATGGTTTGCACCTTGTGGTGAAACCTCTGTATTTGCTCTCATGAAATCTTCTCTACATTTGTAGACTTTGACAATAATACGATCACCTCCTGGAGAGTGTCCTTCACTTGTCTGGATGTTGCGAATGGGTTTTTCTTTACCATAGAGAGGATCCTGCCATCATCCACCACTGTTGTCTTCCATGCACATCCAGGCCTTTTTATGTTGCTGAGCTCACCAGTGTATTCCTCTTTACTCAGAATGTACCAAACTGTTGATTTGGCCACTCCTAATGTTGCTGCTATCTCTGATAGATTTGTTTAGTTTTTAAAGCTTTACTTTGGCCCGTTTCACTTGCATGGACAGCTCCTTTGAACGCATGTTGTAGGTTCACAGCAATAGATTCCAAATGCAAATACCACACTTAGAATCAACTCCAGACCTTTTACCTGCTGAATTGATGAAGTAATAACGAAGGAGTAGCCCACAACTGGCCATGAAATCGCTTTTGATTCAACTGTCCAATTATTTTTGGCCCCCTAAAAAAGGAGGGGGGTGGCTATTCTTAAGCGCTGTAGTTACTAAATCCTTCCTCCGATTTGGATGTACATACCCTCAAATTAAACCTGAGAGTTTGCACTTTCAGCCCATATCCATTATAGAACTATAGCCTGAATATGTTTTGGTAAATACCCGAAAAAAAACTAAAATTGTTCCTGTGTCCAAATATATGTGGACCTAACTGTACCTTCACTTCCTGTCCCATAGCCAAAACGAAAGTGAGAGGAAATCCCTGCAAATTAAGGGAATTGGGGTCACCAGAACTAGTGCCCCTTTTGGATCATTTTCCATCTTTCTTTTTTGGGGATAACCCAAAATTTGGAATTGTCTATGACTTTCACTTTCAATTAAAATGGTAAAGACAAATGGAGAGGGTAAATCTCCCTAATTAGGGGCACAGACAGCAATTAAAACCCAGAAAGGTGCTCTAATCCATGTCTACTTTGTCCAAAGCTAACATAAAGTTTTGCCGTTGGTTATAGTTTAATGCATATGTGAGTTAATCCAAACCAAGAACAATAGCTTCTTTTCCTGGTCTACTTGGTGTAATCTACACTGTCACTCAGCTAATGTATAGTGGACACAGATCTAGTAGGTGAGGGAGTGCAGTGCTGGACTATATTCTCTCCCAGGGCAAGGAAAGTATGAATGTTTATAGGTTGTTGTTCAATTATTCTTAAAAAAATAGTGTATTTTTGATAGAAATTTTAATTATTATTATTATACGAGATTTATATAGCGCCAACAGTTTAATTAGAGCCCCCAATCATTATATATTAGCAGAGACCATAGAGAATAAAATGGCGTTTGTTGCAATTTTTTCTCACAATATTTGCACAGCAGTTTTTCAAATGCAGTTTTTTTTTTTTTTTTTTTTTTTAATACACTTTAACCACCTAAATACAGGGTACTTACACCCCCTTCCTGCCCAGGCCATTTTTCAGCGCTGTCACACTTTGAATGGCAATTGCGCGGTCATGCTACACTGTAACTATGTGAAATTTTTATCATTTTCTTCACAGAAATAGAGCTTTCTTTTGGTGGTATTTTAATCACTCCTGGGTTTTTTATTGTTTCCTTAAAAAAAAATTTGAAAAAATAAGTTTTGCTTAGTTCCTGTCAGTAAATTTTGTAAAGAAGTAATTTTTCTCCTTCACTGATGGGCGCTGATGAGGCGGCACTTATGGGCACTGATTAGGTGGCACTGATGAGGAGGCATGGATAGGCGGCACTGGTGGGCACAGATAGGCGGCACTGGTGGGCACGGATAGGCGGCACTGGTGGGCACGGATAGGCGGCATTGATGAGCAGCAGTAATGATCTTTGATAGCACCGATAGCATCACTAATGGCCACTGATTGCTGGCACTTGTGGCTACTTATTGGCACTGACTGCTGGCAGTGGTGGGCACACAGTTCTGGCACTGGTGGCACTTAATTGTAATCAGGGCACTGATGATTAGTGCCCTGATTACATCCCTAGATGTCCTCTGTGAGGCGATGCCGCTGATCGGCTCTCCTCACACTCTTGTCAGTGTGAGTCAAGAAGCGCCGATTACCGGCATCTCCGTGTTTACCTGTGACCGGCTGTGTCCGCGGTCGCAGCTCTTTACACAGATCGGGGTTGCGCCATGTCCTAGCAACACGGTGCGATCGCCGCACTGCGTGCCGTCGTTCTGGGCGGCCGTCGAATGACGGCCGCCAAGAACGAGAGCCACGTCACCCAGCCATCTTTTGACGGCCAGCGGGCGGGAAGAAGTTAATGAATAAAAAAAACAAAAAAAAAAACAATTTTTTATTTTATTTTATTTTTTTTAAATATGAAAGATATTATGCCAAGTAAGAAGATACCTAACATGTCATGCATTAAAATTGCACATGCGCGTGGAATGGCGCCAAGCTACGGTACTTTAAAAATCTCTATAGGCAATGCTTTCAAATTTTTAACAAATTACCAGTTTAGCGTTACAGAGGTCTAGTGCTAGAATTATTGCTCTTGCTTTGACGTTTGTGGGGATACCTCACATGTTTGGTTTAAACACAGTTTACGTACAGCGGGTAAAATAAGTATTGAACACGTCGCCATTTTTCTAGGTAAATATATTTTATGAAGGTGCTATTGACATGAAATCTTTACCACATGTCAGTAACAACCCATGCAATCCATATGTACAAAGAGACCAAAACAAATACATTCAGAAATTAAGTTTTGTGTAATAAAATGGAATGACAAGGAAAATGTATTGAACACGCTAACTGAAATTTATTTAATACTTCGTACAAAATCCTTTTGTTGGTAATGACAGCTTCAAGATGCCTCCTTTATGAAGAAACTAGTCGCATGCATTGCTCAGGTGTGATAAGCGCTGCGTAAACTGTTGGCGCTATATAAAGCCTGAATAATAATAATAATAATAATAATAATTTTGGCCCATTCTTCCACACAGTCTTCAAATCTTGAATGTTCCATGGGCCTCTTCTATGAACTCTAATCTTTGGTTCTTTCCATAGATTTTCTATTGGATTCAAGTCAGGTGATTGGCTGGGCCATTCTAGCGACTTTATTTTTTCTTTGCAACCAATTGAGTTTCCTTGGCTTTGTGTTTGGGAATCATTGTCTTGCTGTCCATCCTCATTTCATCTTCATCATCCTGGTAGATGGCAGTAGATTTTTATCAAGAATGTCTTGGTACAGATTTTCATTTATCCTTCCTTCGAATTATGTGATGTTTTGCTGGTAGCATATGCTGAAAAACAGCCCCACATCACTTCCCTGTGGGGTATGGTGTTTTTGGGATGAAGTGTAGTGCCATTTGACCTCCAAACATGGTGTGTATTATGGCTTTTAAAGAGTAAAATTGTGGTCTCTTCTGACCAGACTATATTCTCAACATATTTCACAGGCTTGTCTAAATGTTGTGCAGCAAACCTTAAACAAGCTTTAACATGCTTTTTCTTCAGCAATGGAGTCTTGTGTGATGAGCGTGCATATAGGCCATGGTGGTTGAGTGCATTACTTATTGTTTTCTTTGAAATGATTGTACCTGCTAATTCCAGGTCTTTCTGAAGCTCTCCACAAGTGATCCTTGGCTCTTGGACAACTCTTCTAATCCTCTTCACTTCTCTGTCAGAAATCTTGCAAGGAGCACCTGGCCACGGCTGGTTAATGGTGAAATGATATTCTTTCCACTTCCAGATTATGGCCCCAACATTGCTCACTGGAACATTCAGAAGTTTAGAAATCCTTCTGTCACCAATGCCATCAGTATGTTTTGCAACGATACGGTTGCAAAGGTCTTGAATGAGCTATTTCCTTTTACCCATCATGAGATATTTCTTGTGTGACACCTTGGTAATGAGACACCTTTTTTATAGGCCATCAGTTGAGACTGAACCAGCTGATATTAATTTGCACTGACCAAGGGCAGGATTGCTTCTAATTACTAATTTCAGCTGGTGTCTTGACGTTCCATGCCTTTTGCACCTCCCTTTATTCATGTGCTCGATACTTTACCCTGTGTCATTTTTTTTTATTATACATAACCTAATTTCTGAACTTAGTTGTTCTGGTTTCTTTGTATGCATGGATTGCATGGGCTGTTATAGCCCCCCTGCACTCGCTTGATCCCCTCCCCGCCCCACCCCACCCACTTTGCTTGCCTGCCAGGCTGAATGCTGGGATAAGGGTCTAGTATGGATTTTGGGAGGGACCCCACACTGTTTTTTTTTTGGCGAGGGGGGGGTTCATTATTTTTAGTTGTCAGCATGGTTTTCTTTTATATTCAGCTGCCAGCAGGGAACCTGCCGACAGCTGATGAGTCAGCTGTTGTTAAGGAAGCGGCAGTTGGCTTCCTGGCCCGCTCCTTAGCAACCAGCTCAATGTGGTGATTACCGCTAAATCAAACAAATACCGCATTCGGTATTTAACGCAAAATTCTTTGTGACTTGCACTTTCACAACTGATTTATCGCAATCGTTTTTTCCGCATTTTTTTGGCTGTTATTTAAGTTAGTGAATTCACCCTAAACCCTATCCTATTAGGTCCCACACCTCATACTTGCCTTATGCTATGATTTTGTTGAGTTGCCACTAGTTATGTGTTGAAAGTGGTTTAATTGGGGTAAAAGTATTGAAAAGGCTATGCAGGACAATAGATTGTGACCACAGCACAACTTCCTTTGTGCACTATTATAAAAAAAAAGGCCTCCAAAGTGGAACTTTCTGCTGTGCAGCTGTGCAAAATAAAACTAAAAACGTTATGTTCATTTAAGAGTAGCACACATGTTGTAACCACAGACGTCATTTAGCATTAATCATTTCATGTGGCTTTTATTTTATCTGGTATTAATGGTTTAATTGACAAATGACAACACAATAAGGTTTGTATTAGTCAGGGCCTCGATAAATGCCTCACAGTAGGTCTGTTTCTCTTAAGCAGCAAGATCTTCCCAGAATCATCATTCACATATGTATGCAATTCTTCTCTGCGTGTTGGCATATAGTATGCAAACCTTGAATTTTTCAGCCTGTCTAGAATGTTAATATGTTGTGGGTCCCCCCTCAGCCTAGGAGGTAATGCGCTATCTGAAAGCTAAGGGGATATTCCCCTGACAGGCAAGTGGCTCTACGCAGGTTCTCGTTTGGATAATGATCTGTTTTCTCTTCTCTCACAGCCTTGGCTCGACAACAAACACACAGTGTTCGGGCGAGTAACCAAAGGAATGGAAGTCGTCCAAAGGATCGCAAACGTCAAAGTTAACCCTAAGACGGATAAGCCATATGAAGACATCACCATTATTAGCATCACTGTCAAGTAGCTGGGTGTGTTTTTAATTCTGTGGCATATGTACAGATGGTGTGTGCGTTTTATTGTTTGCCAGACTCTGTTGACTTCTTTCAGTGAACCTGTGTTTTATAAACATAAAATGTCTACATCTCTATACTTTGTATTGGATCACTGGATTTTTTATTATATGTTTAAATAATTAAATGGATTATGAATTGACTTTATAATCTTTTTTTAGGTAGAATTTTATAGAAGGCTATGGACATTCAAATATTTACACATTCCTAACCAGCAGTAAAAAAAAAAAAAAGCTTTAAGCCCTGTACACACGATCAGAAAATCATACAAAAAAATACCACTTTCGAAGTGATCGTACGATAATCGGATCTTTAGTACAGAGCTTTGGAGATCCGAGCATGATAGTTCATCCAATATTATCCAATTGGACATGCAAAAATTTTTTTTCTGTACGATGCCAGATCTTACGATTTTAGTTTCGCTCGAAAATGCATTACAACACATTTACATCACTTCTGTGAATTTTTATTTTTGTGACTTTAGTAAACTCTTCAGGTTCGATCTGAGATTAGCCTGCACAAAAAAAAGAGATGATCATTCGTCCGATAATCTCATTGTGTATATTAGGCATTAGAGTAAGCCTTCACTGACCAATGTAGTTACAGACACTGCGGAGTAATTCATCGTCAAAGTTCACAATGCAAGCAGTGAAGCTGTTCTAACCAAATCTCAGTACTTCTCTCTCCTCTTTTCCTGTTTGTTTGTTGTAACGCAATCAGGCTGCATATACAGTAATACACTTTTTGTGGGGTTTTTTATTTTTAGTTCCTAAAGGCTGCAGCAATAATGCAAAAACCCTGTGCTTGCAGGATCTTGGAGAGTAAGACTGCTGTTTTGACACAGTGGCTCTGATCTCCAGTAGTCCAACAAGCCTTCTCTGCATTCTGCTCCAATCAGCAGCGCTCTAGCTTCCCCTGCAGCCTTGTCGATTGGACTATTGTTTAGGGGCACATGTCGGACCACTGGAGACCTGGGCCAATTCTTGTGTGTAAGAACAGTGGTCTGAACCCCCCCAAGGACTTCTGCGCTGAAAATACACTGTTGTGTTGTATATTTCTGGCTTTTTTGATATTTATGGACTTTGAAGTTGTACTATATTTAACAGAGAGCTTGCACAACATTTTTGTCATGTTTACTTAGCAAATAGTTTTGAAGAATTGGTCATTCATACAAGTGTTACCTTCTGGGCTAATACAATTTTGAGAGATAACTGGAATTTGTGGTTTCAGTCAGTTAGGCTGGGGGTGTGAACTGTCCCAGCTTTGTGCCTAAAAAAGGAAACCAGGAAAGCTTCCACGCTTGTATCCAGACCGGTTCTATATAATAATCAAAATAAAAGTGCATATCATCTTGTTGTATAGTAAATAATCCTCATGTGACTGTCAAGAGATCACCACATAATTTTTTTTTACATTTTTTTAATGCATATTTTTAATATGCACATGTAATATGACACACAATTTTGCAAGGTGTTTTTTACAATTTCAGCATAACAGTTCATAATACAGAAAGCATGAAGTGCAGGGTTCAGGAGTGTGCCGGTACAGAGTGCAGGTTTTAGGGGTACACTATGCACAGTGTGGAAACCACGATCCCAACATTTTCCCACAAAGCTTCCTTGCATCTCCCTCTCCTACCTGGTCCAGCTCTAGTACCTCCCTATGTAGGCGTCTCTGCCACGCCTTGCAGGGAGATCGTTCTTTTTCTTAGATTCTGGAGATCTGTCCCCGCTGTGAGTATATGCAGGGCTCTGCCACTGAGAGCAAGGCTGTCCCTTTTAATACAGAAGGCTGTGTTTACAAGTGACAGAGGGGAACGGGAGAAGAGGGCGAGAGTTGGAGGTGGTGGAACAGAGTTCCGGCTTTAAAACTGGGTGCGAAGGCCACATGACCAGGCCTGGCGGGCCACATTTGACCCACGGCCTTGTGTTTGACATATGTGACATAAAGCAGTCCAATCAAGCTTGTACAGTTTGAAAGTACAAGGCATCCCAAAGGGGAGTCAAAGGTACTTGTTATAGCCACACATAAACTGGGCATAGCACAGACAAGAGACTCCCTATATATTAAAAGTAGAGTCTTGGCTGCAGTGTGATACTGGTATAGTTATATAGGCAAAGAAGAAAAGTGATCAAAAAGAAAAAGGTAAGATAAGGACAGATGGAGTGGGGGAGTCCCCCACAGTACTTCTTTTCTGCCACTGGATTTCCTCAGTCTGATGTCCAAAATCATTCAATTCTATTTCTCTGAGCCCATGCTGTCATGAACCTGCTCCAGTCTGCTGAACAGTGAAAGAGGAAACAGCACAGTGATAAACCTAACCTTTTGGTCTCTGTTTTCTCCCCCTATCGGCATGTCAGCACATGAACTGTGAAGTGTGTGATACCAGGTCAAATTCAGGTACTTGCAGTTAAAGTATTAATGATTACAGGTTTGTATTAAATTGTCTTTTATATCGGCCTGGAGTTTGGCTTTAAGTCATTTGCTGAGGATCTCATTACAGAATGTACTGGCAGTTAATCTCCTTGCCTCACCTCTATACATTTAAATTGGAGTAAGAGTATTTATTTTTTTTATTTTTTAATATATAATTGTGAGATTGATCTCACAAGAAGAACTTCATAAGTCATTCAATAATCTAATGCAGTAGCATTAAATAACAGTTTCCTCTTTGAATTAATGAAAACCTCTTTCAAGCAGGATCCCTGCTAATAGGAAATTGACTCCTGGGAGCTAATATGATTATTTTTTTTATTATTATTATACAGGATTTATATAGTGCCAACCGTTTATGCAGTGCTAAATTGGTTAGGTGGTTACCAGTACTAACATCTTCTATGCCAGTTCTAAAGCCTTGGCATTAGCTAAGAAAGAAAAATTCACTTAAAGTGGTTGTTAACCCACTTAGTGTTGTTGCTGCCATCCCCTCTGTTATAAATGCTGTGCTCCACTGTATGTGTTTTTTTTTTTAAATCCGCCGATACCTTATTTCAGCCCGGTATTTCAGGTGTTACAGGGATCCAAATGACACTTCACAAGCACTGTGCTGTATAACATGCTAAAGGGAACAGGATCCAATTTTTTATTTATTTTTTGGCTAACAAACACTTCAGATCAGTGGTTCTAAATTCCTGTCCTCGGGACCCACTAACAGGCCAGATTTTGAGTATTGCCTTGTGGAGATGCAAACTAGAATACTGCAATCGCTGAGCAGCAAATTATATCACCTGTGATGTATTTCAGTTATCTTGCAAACCTGGCCTGTTAGTGGGTCCTAAGGACAGGAGTTGAGAACCACTACTTTAGATTCTGGTAAGCCAACAGCTTTTACCACATTCTAGTCTCAACTTTTACCACTTGAGGGTGGTGATTCAAATTCCGTGAAAACCGTATAAAACTAAAACTTCCAGCCCGCGCTCTTTAATGTGGTGGTAATTGTAGAAGAAACCTGCTCAATTCAGATAGCTAATTTACTCTTGTTAGCTATTGCCTGTGCCTTTTATGTAGATCATTTATCTAAAATGGTGCACAGCCCTTAACCTGCTCTGTATGTAATGACATTTGCCTACCAGTAGTGATGATATAGAATTCAGCCTTATTTTAACAGCTAATATTACAAAAGCAATACAATTGATTTTACCTTTTTGTTAAAGTAAAGTGTGCTAAAAATGTAATGGTAATCTTGTTGCCACTTATTCTGAATGGCACCCCAGTACATATATAGGGGCAGCACAGTGGTGTAGTGGTTAGCACTTAAACCTAGCAGCAAAAAGGGATGCTGGTTCAAATCCCAACCACGACATCATCTGCCTGGAGTTTGCATGTTCTCCCTGTGTCTGCGTGGGTTTCCTCAGGCTACTCTGGCTTCCTCCGACACTCTAAAGACATGCTGGTAGGTTAATCAGATCCTGTCTAAATTGTCCCCAATATGTATGTTAGGGACCTTGGGATGTAAGCTCCTTGAGGGCAGGGACTGATGTGAATGTACAATGTATATGTAAAGCGCTGCATAAATCGACTGCGCTATATAAGTACATGGGGAAAAAGAAAAAAAAAATTAAATATACATGGTAGACTAAACTGCTGCAGTGCTCCAGGGAACCCCAATGCACAGATCTGTGTGTTGTGTACTGTTTTGTCAAAAGTGCAGGGTTTTTTGTAAATTCAATTAAGAGTATTTCTTTTTCATACATCATGGGACACAGAGTCAGGCTAATATTCATTACCTACTGGGTTTTACTCGATCTCCAAGTGAATGGACATTGGTAGACCAAAGGTCTTCAGACAGGAAGTGATCCCCTATATAACCCCTCCCACACAGGAAGCACTTCAGTTTTTTTTACCAGTGTCTGCAAGGTGGATGGCACGGTTTGTTTGAGCTCTCTGAGCTCCAGGTCTCTAGTCTCACAAATGGTTCCTAAATGAATCATGGGATTGATCGATCTGATCCAAAGAAGACTCAAGAGCCTGTGAGGTTTTGCCTGCAATGCGGCCTTTGGGCGCTGGACCCTGCGAAGTGGAATCCTGGACACCAAAGCGCTAAGGCATCATTAAAGGCTTCCTTTTCTTTGGCCAGTTCAGCTATTCAGCCAGCTGTTGCAGCAATTGGTATCTGCCAGTCCGTAAAGGATTAGGTCAAATGGCCGGTTAAGCCTAACCAGGAGGATGATCTGCCTGAAAGTAAGACATATTTCTTGAGTTCTGAGTTTTGCTATTGACGCCATAAGGGATTCAATACAGCAGGTTTCTCGTTTGCTCTCTCGTCTGTACATATGTGCAGACTCTTATGGCTTAAGAACTGGTCAGCCGAGCTTGCTTGTAAAAAGTTATTTGCAGGTTTCCCTTTTCATGGGAACGTTTATTTGGTGGTCATTTGGACAAATAGATCCAAATGATCTCCGGAGGGAAGAGTTCTCTACCTCCTGTTAAGAAAAGCACCAGACATCCCTCGCTTAAAACCTGCCTCTTCCAATGCCTCAGTGTCAAGGCAGTTCCGCTGCCAACAGGGCGCTAGGGCCAGGGGCAAGCCCCAGGGCCAGAAGAAGCCTCGGGTCCAAGATTCTTCTAAACCCAGCACCGAGCCCGCTTTTTGAGGGGACGCACTACATCATCTAGTACATCAAGGAGTGATTGTAGAGGTTCTGGTATCCGAAAGGGGCACAGGGTTTTACTCAAACCTGTTTATGGTTCAGAAACCAAACGGGGACACAAGGCCCATTTTGGACCTAAGATCCCTGAACAAGTATCTACTGATACAGTCCTTTCGGATGGAGTCTGTCCGCTCAGTAGTAGCCTCACCCCAGAGGGGAGACTTTCTTGCCTCCATCGATATAAAAGATGCGTATTAACACGTACCTATCTTTCAGCCTCATCAGAGGTTCCTACGTTTTGCAGTAGAGGAAGGTCATTTTCAGTTTGTGGCTCTACCCTTCGGGCTGGCTACAGCTCCCCGGGTGTTCACAAAGGTCCTAGCACCAGTACTGGGTCTTTTAAGGGCCCAAGGGATCCTGGTGCTCGGGTATCTGGACAACCTCCTACTCAGAGATCACTCATTACAGGCTCTAGAACAGAGCATAATATGCACAGTGCGGTATTTGAAAAGCTTAGGCTGGATCATAAATACGGAAAAGTCAGCATTGAAACCAGCTCAAAGTCTAAAGTATTTAGGTCTGATCCTAGATACGGTTCAAGCAAGAATATTCTTGCCACCCATAAGGATCTGTGCCCTGAAGGTCAGGTGCATCAGATAAGGGGCACCAGACAACCCTCCATTCGCCTTTGTATGAGTCTTCTAGGGAGGATGGTATCCTCCTTCGAGGCAGTGCCCTATGCCCAGTTCCATTCCAGGCCTTTATAACAAGACATCTTGTTGGACTGGACCAGAAGAGGAAAAGCCCTGGATTATCCAATGTGCTTATCTCCTCGGACACGCTTAAGCCTAAACTGGTGGTTGCAGGATCAGAATCTGCGAAAGGATAAATCCTTTCTCCCGGTATTTGGAGAGTACTGACTACAGATGCCAGTCTCTCAGGCTGGGGAGCAACCCTAGAAGGGCTCACAGCTCAGGAGAAATGGTCAAGGACAGAACAGATCCTGCCCATCAACGTCCTGGAATTACGGGCAGTACGTCAACCCCTACGGTCCTGGACGGTGGAGCTTCAGGACTGCCCTATCAGGTTTCGGTCCAACAATGCCACTGCAGTGGCCTATTTAAAACCACCAAGGCGGTACCAGGAGTTGTTCAGCTCTGAAGGAGGTGAACCACATAATAGCCTGGGCAGAGGGACATGTGCCAATTTATATCGGCAGTCCATATCCCGGGAGTAGAGAACTGGAAGGCAAATTATCTCAGCCGCCAGCAAATCTGCCAGGGGAAATGGTCCCTACACCCAGGGGTGTTCCAGGAAATTTGCCTGCGTTGGGGATGGCCAGAAGTCGAGCTATTGGCATCCAGATTCAACAACAAGCTACAGCAATTTGTCCCGAACAAGGGATCCTCTGGCAATGTACTCCCCTGGTTTATGCTTTCCTTCCGATCCCTCTCCTCTCCACATATGTTGCGCAGGATTCGAAAAGAGGGGGTTCCACTCATTCTGGTGACACCACCCTGGCCCAGAAGGCCCTGGTTCCCGGAGACTGGGGTGACATGCCCCGTCTATTGTCAGTCTCACAATCTACTGTCTCAAGGTCCTATATTCCACCCCAATTTACAGTCTCTAAATTTGACAGCATGGCTATTGAAGCCAGGGTGTGAAAGGACCGTGGCATCTTGGGATCAGCAGTGTCTACCCTAGTGAATGCTAGAAAAGCTGTCACTAGGAAAATTTATCATAAGGTCTGGAAGACTTATATTGCTTGGTGTGAAGCCAGAAAATGGCATCCTCGGAAATACGTGATTGGGAGAATTCTCTCTTTTCTACAGTCAGCTGTGGAAATCAAATTGGCTTTAAGTACAATCGCAGGTCAAGTTTCAGCCCTATCAGTATTCTTCCAAAGGCCTTTAGCCTCCCATTCACTGGTCCGAACCTTTATGCAGGGGGCAACTTGTTTGCTTCCCCCCATTAGGTCACCTATGTGTTTTGGGACTTGAACTTGGTGCTGTCTGTGTTACAGAAACAACCATTTGAACCTATCAAGGAAATTCCATTAGACTTGCTGTCACGCAAGCTAGCCTTCTTGATGGCAATCGGAGTTGGCGGCCCTTTCATGCAAGGAACCGTACTTGGTCCTTCACCACGACAGGGTCGTGTTACGACCTGTTACATCCTTTTTGCCAAAAGAGGTGTCGGCCTTTCATTTAAAACAGGACATTATTTTGCCTTTTCTCTCCCAGCCTCGTTTGACTTAAGAGAGATGACTGCATTCTTTGGACGATGTCCGGGCAGTCAAGGTTTATTTGTCTAGATCTGCGGAGATCCAAGGATCGGACTCCTTTTTTGTTTTACCAAAAGGACTCAAAGGGCAGGTAGCTTCCATTGCCAATTGGGTCCGTCAATTGGTCATTCAGGCCTACGGTCTGAAACGTAGGCCTTTGGGGTGAGGGCTCATTCTACTAGGGGTGTAGGAACCTCCTGGGCTTTTCGCCATCAGGTATCTGTTGCTCAGATTTGTAAGGCTGCTACCTGGTCTTCAGTGCATACGTTCACAAAGTTTTATCAAGAGGATGTTCAAGCAGCCGAGGATTTAGCTTTCGGCCGCAGTGTACTGTGGGCTGCCGTATAAGGTCTGATGGCTATTGTTTGGCAGGGTGTCTCCCTCCCCTCAAGGCTATTGCTCTGGGACGTCTCAGTAGGTAATAAATAAAAGCCTGACTCTGTGTCCCATGATATATGAAAAAGAAAATAGGATTTTTTCATCCATACTTACCTGTAAAATCCTTTTCTTTGAGTACATCATGGGGCACACAGATCCCTCCCCTCTTTTTTGAGGATCCAGTGCTTGCTACAAAACTGAAGTGCTTCCTGTGTGGGAGGGGTTATATAGGGGATCACTTCCTGTCTGAAGACCTTTGGTCTACCAGTGTCCATTCACCTGGAGATGAAGTATAAGCCAGCAGGTAATGAATATTAGCCTGACTCTGTGTCCCATGATGTACTCAAAGATAAGGATTTTACAGGTAAGTATGACAAAAAAAATCCTATTTTAGAATGAATGAGCTGCTTCAACGCATGCAAAGGTGTGAATGGGTCTTTTAGGTTCAATTCAATAGGATGGATGCATTACGTTACTTTTACAGTACTACTTATTTCATCTCGTGTTCATTTTTTTTTTAATCAAAAGTGTTAAATTCCCACACTCCTCATTTTTCTGCATGAATAGAACACTTAGCCACTGCAAGCCTCCCCCCCCCCCCTCAAAAATCATTCTTTTATTCTAACAAGGTGTTCTTTTGCCAAGCATGGAGGTTTTCTGATGAGGCAGCACTTTAAACAAAGAATAATCAGGAAGTCAAAACTTTTTTTTTTTTTTTAGTATCGGATTGAAGGCAAAAGGGTTGGAACCTCCATCTGTTTTTTTTTTTTTTTTTTTTTTTTTTATGGCCGTCTGTGGCCAGCCAGCGAGTTTTTTCCTCTCTATTGGTCTGACTGTTGTCTCCAGTACAGTAAATAATGGGTATTTGTCAGTTGTTACAGATACAGGAGGCGAGAGAAAATCTTCCAATTGTAAACCATTTTGTCTAGAATGGAAATATCCCTTTGGAGAAATCTCTCCTTTGGTCCTGCCGTGTCTCTGGGACAAGACACACCCAGAAGAAAGAACCTTAAAGTGATTGTAAACATGATCCTCCTCTTCTAGCATTCCCTGCCAGCTCTTGGCTCCTCCCCCTTACCAAGCTATTTGCTATGAGGACACTTGTGCAGGGCTCGATCCTGAGCTAAGAGGGAGCTGCACACAGGTTGTGTTTGTTTTTGGGGGTTTTTTAAAAAAATTTTTACCTTTTTAATGCAGAGAATGCATTAGGGTGAAAAACCTACCTTTACAACCACTTGAACCAGTCCCTAAAAAAAGTTTTGGCTTTACGTACACTTGAAAAAGTTTTAATCAAACTTGATTTGTATAGTTTTTGAGGAAAATACAACCAGCCGCCGCAGTTATACTGCGGCAGGTTGGCACAGCTGGGCGAGCCGTCGTAGCTGTATGTCAGCTCTTTAAGAAGCTGTAGCAGGCATACGCCCACAACGTGGCCCTGGAGCCGATGCGCGTGCCTGGAGCGCCATTAATAGTAAAAAAAAGAAAAAATAATAATGAAAATGTTATAAATCTATCCCCTATTTTGTATAACTTTTGCACAACTTTTTTTAACCAAAAATACGTAGAAGAGTATATATATCGGCCTAAACTGCTGTAGAAATTTGTGTTTGTTTTTTTATTTCTTTTTTTTTTTAGTAATTTATTATAGCAAAAAAGTATCAAATATTTTTTTTTCTTTCCCCAAATTGTCGCTCTTTTTTTGTTTATAGCGCAAAAAATAAAACCCGCAGCGGTGATCAAATACCACCAAATAAAAGCTCTATTTGTGGCGGGGACATAAATTTTGTTTGGGTACAATATCGCATGACCGCGCAATTGCCAGGTAAAGCGACGCAGTGCCGTATCGCAAAAAAGGGCTTGGTCAGGAAGGAGGCAAATCTTTCCAGGGCTGAAGTAGTTAACCACTTGCCGACCACCTAACGCAGATGTACTGCAGCAGAATGGCACGGGCAGGCAAAATCACGTACCTGGTTGGCATCGTTAGGGGAGCGATCAATTCTGAGGGGGAGGCCACTCATTCGTGGCCACCCCCTCGGGATCTCTCCCAATGAATGACAATCTTCCTCTGACTCTGTAATGTAAACAGCGGCAGAGGAAGTGATGTCATCTCTCCTCGAGTCGGTCTTTTTCGTTCCAGCGACGAGGAGAGAAGACATCAAGTAAGTGCACCAAACACCACACGTACAGTAGAACACTCTAGGCACAGTTATCACCCCCCGATCACCTCCCTGTACCCCCTGTCACAGTGACACCAATAGCCTCTTTTTATTTTATTTTTTTTACTGATTATTGCATTGGTGTCAGTTTGTGACAGTTATAAGTGGTAGAGCAGTTAGTGTTAGCCCCCTTTAGGTCTAGGATACCCCCCCCCTAATAAAGGTTTAACCCCGTGATTCCCCCCCCCCCGTCGCCAGTGTCACTAAGCGATCGTTTTTCTGATCACTGTATTAGTGTCACAGGTGACGCTAGTTAGGGAGGTAAGTATTTAGGTTTGCCGTCCCCCTGATTGCCCCCTAGTTAACCCTTTCACCAGTGATCACCGTATAACTGTTACGGGTGATGCTGGTTAGTTAGTTTGTTTTTTATAGTTTCAGGGCACCTGCCGTTTAATACCTAATAAAGTTTTAACCCCCTGATCGCCCGGCGGTGATATAAAGTAAGTTTTAGGGTCAGATAGGGTCTGCGTCGCCCCAGGCAGCGTCAGGTTAGTGCCAGTACCGCTAACACCCACGCACGCAGCATACACCTCCCTTAGTGGTATAGTATCTGAATGGATCAATATCTGATCCGATCTATACTAGCGTCCCCAGCAGTTTAGGGTTCCCAAAAACGCAGTGTTAGCAGGACCATCCCAGATACCTGCTGGCACCTGTGTTTTTCCCCTCGGCCCAGCCCACCCAAGTGCAGTGTCGATCGATCACTGTCACTTACAAAACACTAAACACACATATCTGCAGCATTCGCAGAGTCAGGCCTGATCCCTGCGATCGCTAACAGTTTTTGTTGGTAGCTTTTTCATACAGTCGCTAACAGTCAGGAGCTTTTTTACCTGTGAGTCTCACTAGTGTACCATTAAATTTAGAGCCCAAAATGGCAAATCGAAGGTACATTAGTGAAGAGGCCTACACCTTTCTGAGCATGACAGATAGTGAAGAGGAAGTCGCTCATCTGTCAAATTCAGGCTCAGAATACAAACCTGTGGAAGACAGCGGCTCCATGACAGATAGCTCTGACGACGGAGTTGTGGTCCCTGCCAAGGTCAGGCGTACCAGACCCTGAACTTCTTCTGTCGTTGATGTGCAAGAACCGCAGGTCCCTCGTATGGAGCAGAGCAGTACTCATGGAGACCCTGGATACGATTGGCTCTACAAAATTCAGCCCCTCGTAAACCACTTCAACCAACGTTTTGCAGACTTGTTTACTCCCCATCAAGTTGTCTGCGTTGATGAGTCCCTGATTAAGTTTTCTGGCTGCTTGTCATTCAAACAGTACATTCCCAGCAAGTGTGCCAGATACGGGGTCAAGATGTATAAGCTCTGTGCCAGGGCCACAGGCTATACATGTAGTTTTATAGTTTACGAGGGAAAAGATAGCCACATAGAGCCGACAAACTGCCCTGACTACATAGGAAGCGCTGGCAAGATTGTGTGGGACTTGGTGTCACCCTTATTCGGAAAGGGGTACCACTTATATGTGGACAATTATTACACATGCATGCCACTTTTTAGTCACTTGTTTGATCAGCAGGTTGGAGCCTGTGGCACCGTGCGACCTAATCGCCGGGGCTTTCCCCAGCGGCTTGTAGATTCCCATCTTAGGCTGGGGGAGAGAGCCTGCTTGCAGGGTAATAATTTGCTCGCTATGAAGTGGAGGAATAATAAGAATGTTTTCGTTCTTACCTCCCTTCATGCAGACACGATGGTCCAAATTACTACGGCGACTGGTGTTGTGGAGAAACCCCTCTGTATCCACGAATATAACCAAAATATGGGAGGGGTAGACCTCAACGACCAGTTGTTGGCGCCGTACCTAAATTGCCCGTAAGGCCAGACGCTGGTACAAGAAAGTGTCTATTTATTTAAATTGGCTTTGCTGAACGCTATATGTGCTATACAGAGCTTCAGGACGGACTGGATCCTTCCTTAAATTCCAGGAAGAGATCATCAGAGCCCTTCTGTTTCCAGTTGGTGCTCCACCTCACCTTCCCCAACCAAATGCAGTAAGCCGGCTGCATAAGAGGCATTTTCTTTATGTCCTCCCGAGTACCCCTACCCAACGAGCCCCCCCCCCTAAAAAAAATGTGTCTGCAGCAAGCGCGGATATAGGTGTGACACCCGCTATTATTGTCCCTCCTGTCCTGACAATCTTGATCTTTGCATTGGTGAATGTTTTGAACGCTACCATACACTAGTTGAGTATTAGCGTAGGTTACAGCACTGCACAGACTAGGCACACTTTCACAGGGTCTCCCAAGATGCCATCACATTTTGAGAGACCCCAACCTGGAACTGGTTACAGTTACAAAAGTTAGTTACAAAAAAAAAAAAATGTATTTATTGGTCACATGCTTTGAGGGCAGAGGAGAGATCTAGGGTCTAATAGACCCCATTTTTTTTCAAAAAAAGAGTACCTGTCACTACCTATTGCTATCATAGGGGATATTTACATTCCCTGAGATAACAATAAAAATGATTATGAAAGGAACAGTTTAAAAATAAGATAAAAAAAAAAAAGCACCCCTGCCCCCCCCTGCTCTCGCGCAAAGGCGAACGCAAGCGTCAGTCTGGCGTCAAATGTAAACAATTGCACCATGCATGTGAGGTATCACCGCGAAGGTCAGCTCGAGGGCAGTAATTTTAGCAGTAGACCTCCTCTGTAAATCTAAAGTGGTAACCTATAAAGGCTTTTAAAATGTATTTAGTTTGTCGCCACTGCACGTTTGTGCGTAATTTTAAAGCATGTTGTGCATGGTATCCATGAACTCGGCCTAAGATCATCTTTTTTATTTCATCAAACATTTGGGCAATATAGTGTGTTTTAGTGCATTAAAATGCAAAAAAGCGTGTTTTTTCCCAAAAAAAGCGTTTGGAAAATCGCTGCGCAAATACTGTGAAAAAAAAAAAAAGAAACACCCACCATTTTAATCTGTAGGGCATTTGCTTTCAAAAAATATATAATGTTTGGGAGTGCAAAGTAATTTTCTTGCAAAAAAAATATTTTTTTCATGTAAAAAAAAAGTGTCAAAAAAGCTTTTGTCTGCAAGTGGTTAGAAGAGTGGGTGATGTGTGGCATAAGCTTCTAAATGTTGTGCATAAAATGCCAGGACAGTTCAAACCCCCCCCCCCGCTCCCATGTTTGTGCCATCTTGGCATTTTATGGCCTTCAAAACTGTGATAGGTAGTGAGGCGTGAATCAAAAATTTATGCCCTCAGAAATCCTGAAGGTGGTGATTGGTTTTTGGGGCCCCGTATGCAGCTAGGCTCCCAAAAAGTCCCACACATGTGGTATCCCCGTACTCAGGAGAAGCAGCAGAATGTATTTTGGGGTGCAATTCCACATATGCCCATGGCATGTTTGAGCAATATATCATTTAGTGACAACTTTGTGCAAAAAAAAAAAAAAAATTGTCACTTCCCGCAACTTGTGTCAAAATATAAAATATTCCGTGGACTCAACATGCCTCTCAGCAAATAGCTTGGGGTGTCTACTTTCCAAAATGGGGTCATTTAGGGGGGGGGTTGTGCCATCTTGGCATTTTATGGCCTTCAAAACTGTGATAGGTAGTGAGGAGTGAAATCAAAAATTTACGCCCTTAAAAATCCTGAAGGCAGTGCTTGGTTTTCGAGGCTCCGTACACGGCTAGGCTCCCAAAAAGTCTCACACATGTGGTATCCCCATACTCAGGAGAAGCACCTAAATGCATTTTGGGGTGCAATTTCACATATAACCATGGCATGTGTGAGCAATATATCATTTAGGGACAACTTTTAGTGAATTTTTTTTTTATCATTATTCAATCACTTGGGACAAAAAAAATTAATATTTAATGGGCTCAAAATGCCTTTCAGCAATTTCCTTGGGGTGTGTACTTTTCAAAATGGGGTCATTTGGGGGGGTTTGTACTGCCCTGCCATTTTAGCACCTCAAGAAATGACATAGGCAGTCATAAACTAAAAGCTGTGTAAATTCCAGAAAATGTACCCTAGTTTGTAGACTCTATAACTTTTGCGCACACCAATAAATATATACGCTTATTGACATTTTATTTTACCAAAGACACGTGGCCCAATACATTTTGGCCTAAATGTATGACTAAAATTGAGTTTATTGGATTTTTTTTAATAACAAAAAGTAGAAAATATAATTTTTTTTCAAAATATTGGGTCTTTTTCCGTTTATAGCGCAAAAAATAAAAAACGCAGAGGTGATCAAATACCATCAAAAGAAAGCTCTATTTGTGGGGAAAAAAGGACGCAAATTTCGTTTGGTTACGGCTTTGCGTGACCGCGCAATTAGCAGTTAAAGCGACGCAGTGCCAAATTGTAAAAAGTGCTCTGGTCAGGAAGGGGGTAAATCCTTCAGGGCTGAAGAGGTTAAGGAGTGATAACTGTTGTAATATGTGAACTGACTTTTATCCTAAGGGCTCTTTCACATGGAGCAACAAACAGATTCTCCTGCTGAATTAGAGCTGAACTGGACAGATGTCAGTGTTTTGGCATCCATGCCCATTTAGTCTGTGCCTGCATTTTTGACAGTGGACACAAACGGACCCATGATGGCTCTATGAGCAGCCGGATGTAAAAGGACTCATGTTTGTTTACATCAGTCCCTCAGAGATGCATGAAGCTTCTGATCTGGTCCGCCGGAAAAAGTAAAAGGGACCTAAGGCCCAATAAAATAATAGTATATTTAGTAGTTGTATATTACCACTCTTTACAGAGCAACTTGAGGCAGATGTAAGCCTTTACTGAATGATGTTAAAGCTGGCCATATACAGTAGAATTTAATTAGAAAATTTTCATTTCTAGAACATTCAATTTCTTAATGGTTATTGGGGTGAAATCAGCATTCCTTTTCAACGATAGCGACAAGAATATTTAACAACTAGCAGACCAGCGTTATACTGAGGCAGGTTAGCTCAGCAAATCGACACAGCTGAACGTCACTCCTTTGATTTCACAGCACGTCACCTGCGATCGCTCGTGACACAGCGAGAACTGGGATCTATGTGTGTAAACACACAAATCCCGGTTCTCTCAGGGGAGAGGAGACAGATCGTGTGTTCATACTAAGTATGAACACCAATCTCTCCCTAGTCAGTCCCATTCCCCCCTACAGTTAGAACACACCCTGGGAACACAGCTAACCCCTTCCCTGCCAGTGACATTTATACAGTAATCCGTAGCAATTTTTAGCTCTGTATAAATGTTAATGGTCCCAAAATAGTGTCAAGAGTGTCAGATCTGTCTCCCGCAATGTCGCAGTCCTGAAAAAAAAAAAAAAATTGCAGATCTCTACCATTACTAGTAAAAGAAAAATGAAAAATGACAAATCTATCCCCTATTTTGTAGACGCTATAACTTTTGCGCAAACCAATCAATATATGCATATTGAGATTTTTTTTTTTTTTTGTACCAAAAATATGTAGAAGAATACATAACCTAAACTGAGGAAGAATGTTTTTTTTTTTTTTTTTAAATATATATTTATTATAGCAAAAACTACAAAATATTGTTTTTTGCAAAATTACCGCTCTTCTTTTTGTTTATAGCACAAAAAATAAAAACCACAGAGATAATCAAATACCACCAAAAGAAAGCTCTATTTCTGGGGAAAAAAGGACATACATTTTGTTTGGGTACAGCGTCGCACGACCGCGCAATTGTCAGTTAAAGTGACCCAGTGCCGTATCGCAAAAAATGGCCTGGTCAGGAAGGGGGCAAATCCTTCCATGGTTAAAAAGGAGCAGGATGCAAAACTTTTCTTGAATGAACAAAATTCTGTGAACATAGTTTTTGTTCAGAAAATATTGTATGTATTGTAATAAAACGTGTAATATGGGTGGGGTTCCACTAAAATACTAGGTCTGGACAAAATTTTAAGTGCTTTTGAACTGAATTATCATAATGATAGCAAGAAAGAATGCACTGCCCAAACATTTTTCAGAATTTCTGAAATTCAAATGACAATGGAACTGTGTAAGTTTGCTAAAGCCCTTGTGTAAAAGGTTGTTTTTTGTTTTTGTTTTGTTTTTTTACACACCTTTAAAGTACATCACAGCCCCAATGGTAATTTTGTGGACTAAAACATTTTAGTCAACTAAATTAATACTATTTTAGTCGACTAAAACTAAAACAATTGAGATGACTAAGATACGACAAACTAAAATGGCATGTTAGTCAAAAGACTAAAACTAAATTTAAATTTGACTTTAAATTAACACTGGTCTGTAGTGCATGTTCATACCTCAATACCATAAATAATAGCATATTGGATTTTTCACTCCAGCAGTAAATAATAAGTTTGGAAATTGTAGAGAAATGTTAATGTTTAATTACACCAATTCGATTTTAGATGACTAAAATGTACTGAAGATTTTAGTCAACTAAATATGACTAAAACAATTGCAGAAGACTAAAACTAAAATGCCATTTTACTCCTAAGACTAAAACTAAATCAAAATCTGCTGCCAAAATTAACACTGCACAGCCCCCCCAATACTCACCTAAGCCCAGTCTCGATTCAGCACTTTGCCCATCTGCAGCGGCTTTTCTCCCCTCTCTCACAGGCTTGGCTATGAGCATTGGGAGCCATTGGCTCCTGCTGCTGTCAGTCAAAAGCTGGGAGCGGGGCTGAGTGTCTGAAAAGACACAAACCGCTTGGCTTTGGAGCAAGCCCGCATGAGTGTCCCCCATAAGAAGTGGCTTCTTATGAGTGTACGTGGCAGGGGGGAGGAGCAAGGATCAGGGCTGTATGGCATGTTTGTTATTTTAATGACAAAAAAAAAAAAAAACTTGTAAGGTTTAACCTCTTCTTAACCACTAAACACACATGTAGTGGCAAGAAAAGTGGGCCCTGACCCCCCCCCCCATTGTACTCATTGTGTGCTCCCAGCACAGTGACTGAGCTGTCTGACAGATCTCTGTCATGGCTTCTGATCTAGAGCCAGTGGGACAGGCTCCTGATTATGTGGCCATTAAGTGAGCCAATCACAGTAGTCGCGTGATTAGGAAACTGATCTGCCGCCTAGCTTTGAAGTCCACTTAAAAGTTCTGCTGGGAGGTGTTATGAAGGGGTTAACATTGTTGACTCTAATTTCACCTTTTAGGAGATCTCTCCCCACTTCCTGGCCAGGAGAGGGGTATCGGACAGAAAAGAGAATCAAAAAGTCTCCTAAACAGACACACAAAACAGCAATAAAAACATATGGACAGTTTTATTTTAATCTTCCTCTCTCTATCCAAAACTTTAAAGAAAAAGCTGCATTTAGGCTTTAATCGGACTAAACTTCAGCGTATCCTCAATCTTTGGTGCTCCCTTCCCCACAGTTAAAATTACTTCTACTAGCTAGTGCTTCCAAATATCAGTTGGCATTTTTAAATTACTCCATTAAAATTTTTAATTTGAAATAAAAGTTCTACTGTTATAAAAACAGGATTTTTTTTTGTTACCATAATATACCCTTCGCTGAGTAGATTGACAGACACAGCACTTTCTAATCTTGATTGTAGAGTTATATATCACCACCTTCAGAAGTAGGACATTAGGCAGGCAAAGAAAAATAAAAAAAATGGGCAGCCATCCTAGTTGGTTGTAAACACCCTCTCTAATAAAGGCAGCTCAGCTCATTGCAAAGCAGTACAAGGATAAAAATAAATAAATGGTGGGGTGGGTGCTGTGTCCATCAATTAACTCAAAGAAGGGAATTTTATAGTAAAATAAAAAAAAATCTTGTTTTCTCTTTCATTTGACAGACAGCACTTCATAATCTTGACCATAGGGCCATTCCAAAGCAGTGGCTCAATGAGAGGTGGATACTGGAACAGACAACACAAGAACACCCCCCAGAGGCAGTAAGAAGAATCCTCAGACAGCTGCTTGTAAATCCTTCTGACCAAAACATTCACACAAAGATGTAGGTAACTGCCTTGCAAACGCCTGCTTTCAAAACACCTAGGAGGCACCGATTGCCCTGGTCGAATGTGTCATACGGGGGAGCCTGACCTTTAATGGCATAAGCCTGTACAAACAGACTGCCTAATCCATCAGGAAATAGTGGCAGAGGCCGCCCGGCCTTTTTGTGGGCTGTCCTCAATCATAAGAAAAACCAACCTCTGAAAGGAAGCCACAGAAGACAGATACACCTGAACCACCCAGACTACATCCAAGGTGTGCAGCACAAGTTCCTTGGGATGTGAAGGATGTGGTCACACAGACGGAAGGAAGAACAGAGGTTCTCAGTTTAGGTGCAAGTCAGACACCACCTTCGGAAAGAAGGAGGGACACAGATTGAGAACCATCTTATCCCTGTGTAAGGCCAAAGAATGAGATTTACAGGACAAGGGTGCCAGCTGCGACATGCAAAAGTGATAGCAACCAAAAAGGCAAACAGTAGGGGAACATAAAATTCTCAAAGGGAGGCTTCTTAAGACCTGAAAGATCCAGGTTTCAGTCCGGTGGTTACTGGGGGAGCCATAAGCCAAACCCCTCAAATAAAAGTACAAACCAAGGAGTGTGTGGCTTAAGGCTGTTGGAAGAAAATCACAAGGGCAGAGACCTGGCCCTTAAGGGTACTCCAGGCCAGTTTCTGATCAACACCCTGTTGAAAAAAGGTCAAAATCCTGGACACGAAGAAGGTGCACAGCCGCAGCCTTGCTCCACGTAATATAAGCTTTCCAAGTACAGTGGTAAATTTTCCGAGAGGTGGATTTAAATTCCTGCAACATGGTGGAAATCACTGATCCTGACAACCCCCTTGCCCTCAAAACCTGGCTTTTAATAGCAAAGCCATCAAAAGCAGGGTGGAAGATCAACTATTGGAACAGAAGATTTTTGCGCAGAGGAAGTTGCCGAGGGACGTCTGCGACCAACCGCACCATGTCGGCGTATCAAGGTCACGGAGACCAATCTGGAGCTATTAGAATTACCAGGATCCCTTTCAGCCTCTATCGTGCATAGCAGGCAAGGGAGATGCTTGAGAAAGGCATAAATGGGTTGGAAATGGCTCCGTGACGCTTCCAGAGCATCTGTCACATCTGCCAGGGGATGCCTCGCTCTCGCCACAAAACTTGACACTTTCCTGTTGAGATGGGAGAACAGCAGATCCACAGCCAGTGTGGCTCTGCACAGGCATATTTGACTTAACACGTCTGGTTATAGAGACCACTCTCCTTGATCCAGCGTTTGACAACTTAGGTTGTCCACACCCAGAATGGAAATGGCGGAGAGAGCCAGCATGTACAGTTCCACTCATTGATAGATGTGGAAGGCCTCGACTGTCCGACTGGATCCTGACCGGACTTCCTCACAGATGCCCCGTCCTGTGAGACAGACAAAGACATAGCTCCAAGACATTAATGGGCAGCCAGGATTCTGCCGAAGTCCAACAGTCCTAGGACGACCTTTGCCCCAAGACACTCTGGCCTTCATTGTGGCCATTGTCCAGGGGCGAAGGAGAAACCGCTTTTCAGCCCAAAGATTCAGAGACCGAAGCCAACTGAGAGAAGAAACCCTGGCTAAGTGTCCTACAGATACCAGATTGTCCAGGGACCCAGCAGACTTGTCCCACATTGATAGGATGTTGACTCTCGTGTGGCACTGCACATACAAGACCGCCTCAAAAAGGTGGACACCACGAGACCCAAAATCTGCATGCAAAAATGCAGTGATGAACACACTGAACTGCAGGTCAGAATTTCCAAAGTTTGTCCAGTGTGAGGAACAACTTGGCCCGTGCCTAGGCAAGAATCAGCCCAAGATACTCCAGACACCTGGTTGCAGTCAGAGCAGATTTCTTGAGGTTCAACAACCAGCCAAACTCCTATAGAGTGCACATGGTGATCGCCACATTGTATATCAGTGAGACTCGCTCGCAGGAAGAAGTCATCCAGGCAGCCTATAACGGCAATCTCCCGCTGTCTCAGCAGTGCCAGGACTGGAGCCAACACTTGTAAACACCTGGGGAGCGTACACCCTCACTGACCAGGGTGACTACTGCATCTAGATTATCCAGCCTGTCGCACAGCCTGACTGTTAATTGAAGATCTCCACAGGAAAAAAATAGGCCATGGAACCACGTATCCCCATAGGAAGCTAGGTCTTACTCCTCACGCTAGGCAGAAAGAACCGAGCTGCCTATAGCAGAGAAGGGATTTACTACAACTAAGACTGCCCATAGGCGGTGCTATGCTTGTTTTTTTTTTCTGTTTAGTGTCCTACTTCTGAAGTTGGTGCTATAACCAAAAAGTCAAGATTAAGAAGTGCTTTGTCTGTCAACAAATGAAAGAGAAATTATTGCATTCTTCTTTTTTTTTTTACAAATTACATCATCAGTAGTTCCACTTATGAACTAAATAGGTTGGCATTGAACCATTCCATTGACAAACCATAATAATCTCTCCCTCCTCCAAAGAATCAATGGCCACACACAATGTTAGGACAGTTTATTTGAAGTTGTAATGAGAAGCAGGAAATGGATATATACTTACAAAGTGTTTGTTTTTATAGGAACATGTATATATACACACACTAAAAGAAACAAAAACTCTCTAATCAGACACTGCACTGTTTCAAATTGGTTTGAAAAACACATATACAAGTACCTGATAGCATTGCTTCACAGATCATGCAACCTTAGTAAGGCATTCACACTTAAGTTCATTTGCCACCACTAGTCAAGTGCTTGACTAAGGCATTATCAATAGGCAGACCCCCCATGCCCAAAAAAATAAATGCACTATTAAAAGTTACACTGTAACCTTAACATTATTAGGCTTATATAAAGCATAACTTCAGACAAACTAGATACACAGTTAAAATACATATATGTGAACTGGTTTACATGCCAAAGGATCTTCAGTCGTGCTCAGCTAGTCTTGTGATTCTGCCCAGCCAGGCGAGTGACACCCTTAATTCCTGGCTCAAGTGTACAACCTCTTGTCAGCTCTCCAGAGCCTTCGTGATGTTCAACGAATTGGCACTCACACTGCTAATTAACTGCCCAATGGTCCCGTGCAGGGCCGGGACAAGGGGGGGCAGAAAGGGCATGAGGCCCAGGTGCTCCATTCAGGGCTCGTTCAGCTCCTCACTGACAGGAGTGACGTGTGTGTGTGTGTGTGTGTGTGTGTGTGTGTGTGTGTGTGTGTGTGTGTGTGTGTGTGTGTGTGTGTGTGTGTGTGTGTGTGTGTGTGTGTGTGTACTTCTGTCAGAAGGAGCAGTGGCCAAAAGCTGCCGGAGGGAGGATTCAGCTTTATTCTCCCTCCAGCCTGCAGGGGGTGGAAGAGAGCCAGCACAAACTAAGAACTCAGTGCAACACCACTGAGGAGGTAAGGGCAGATTGCTCTACTGCCTCTCTCCCTCATCATGTGACTTATCACATGAGCAGTAGAAGCTGCCTACTTTCCAGACTGTAATCTGGGAGTACAGAGCAAGGGGAAGACCGCAGTCCTCCCTCCACATTTGCCACATTTGTAGGTTGCAGGAATATGCAAAAAAATTGTGTGCGTTCCCAGATCGCATAAAAAAAAAAAAAAAAAACAGCCCTTTTGCAGTCGCATGACAGTGCCATTATTTCTTAATAGCATACACCTTGCTAAAAATCCATTTTGCACTCATTTGCCTGTGCCAAAATGCATTTTTGCACGATGCAATTTTTAAAAAGGGGTATACACTACTTTTGTGCATTTTTCACGCATTGGATAACCCATTGAAATCAATGTGTTGCCTTAAACGTGCCACGCAAACACACGTGTTTTGTCACACCTGCAAAAGGTGTAAACCGAGCCTTAGGGATAGTTTACACTTGCAGTAGCCCTCTGATGAGCAATTTGCATTGCCACTTTTCAGAGGGTGTTTGACAGACGAGGAGGAGGCAATATATCACCTCCTCACCACCTCTCTTACAACCTAAAAGCCACTCAAAATGTAAACAAGGCTTTAGGATTCATTCGTATGGGTGGAAGAAAGGCTGTTAAAAGCAAACAGTTGAGCTGTGTTTTTACTGCTGCCTGAACAAGATAAAGCAGCTGCTTAGAACTGTACATGTCATTGCCCGATGCTTTGCTTTGGGGCCACGGCGAAAATGAAAGGTGGTCATGCTGCAAATGCATGCAATGCACAGCTGCAACGCTGTGGGTTAAAACAGGCAGTGAGGAGGCAACATATGGCCCCCTCACCACCTGTCCAAAGCCCTATTGAATAGTGATCTGCCACAGATCAGTTTCCAGAGGGGAAGCAATGATAGAGTGGCACATCTTAAGCCCCCCTTCTTCCCTCTGCATCCCCCACATCCCTTTATTTCTATGCACCCCTCGGAACCCGTTTCCCCTCCATCCCTCATCCACACTAACACTCCTCAAACGGTCACAAGCGATGCAGAGCCTTTTTTTTTTTTTTTTTTACAGACACTGATGCAGCACGATTTTTGCTCTTGGCAACACCACTGACAGGGACATTTTTTTCCTTTCAGTGACGCCAACGCAAGGACATTTTTTTTTTCTTCACCATTGTTAGTCCCACATTTTTGCACCAGTTTTAAACATTTGCTGCACTGTACCACAACTATTGGTACTATTTCAGCACACGCCACAAATATTACACAAATTTTACTATGCATGTTGTTAGCCACACCCCCTTCTCTACCCGGGGGATAGCAGTTTGCCCTTGTCACTGGATGTCCTTGTCCCAGCACTGGTCCTGTGGATCAGCCTCATCACACCACCGATTCATGGTCCCCTGAATCAGTAGAATCACACTACAAATTCACGGTCCCATAAATCAGTAGCATCACATTAACACCAATTCAATGTCTGGTAAATCAGCCTGATCACACCAATTCATGGTATCAATCTGTATTACACTACCAATACATGATATTTTGAATCAGCAGCATCACAATGCTAATTTGTGGTCCCATAAATCAGAATGAACACCCTGCTGATTGATTTATTACAATAAGCAAGCAGGTGACACCGGAAGCTGTTAAGTGGAATCAGGAAATAGTAGAGTGATGTTTAAGATACTGAAGCAAATACGGGTAAAGCATAAGAGAATACTTTCTCAATAACTGAGGAACAAGAATGTGTATTTGATAAAGTGCAGGGAAAGCTATTGATCAGTATACTGGTTCCAGCTCAGTGACCCAGAAAGTACTGGATCAGCTGGATGGATAGGTGTAATTGGCATTCTGAGAAGGAGAAATCACCAACTGCAGCCTTTTAAGCTTTCCTACATCTGGGTTTCCTTAAAATATGTTGTGCAAGGCCAAACTCAGGGAATCCATATGCTTCTGTGCCATCTTGTTTGAGTTTAGCTATGTCCAGCAAAAAAACATATGAAAGAAAATGCAGCACACTGTTGAAAAGTTTAAATGTGCTTCAGAATCTGCTCGAACATGTTCTTGAAATGTCATCTCCACTCCAAATCAAGTATTTCTACTCTGAATAGATACCTATAAAAACGAAAATCGCAGGCCAGCTTCTTTTTTCCATGGAACCTACAATAGTGTCTCTCTTCAGCAATACACATGAGATTGTCACTTCTGCAGATTCATGCCTCAACTTCTGTTTATTATCCATTTTAAAGACTGGCAGGAAAGGGGCACACCAACATTGGTCTTGATCATGGCTGTGGTAGTTGTACAGTATTAGGAAATCTTGGGAAGCAAGCTTAGTACAGGTGTGCCCAATAAAAACACAAGACCCTTAAGGCCCCTTTCACACTTGTACAACTTGTCCTGTGACTTGGGACTGCAAAGTCACATGAAAAGTCGTTCCCCATGATCCAATGACAACCATTCATATATTAGTACGACTTCAAGTCATGCCGACTTCAAAGTAGTCCCTGCACTACTTTGGTCCGACGTTGATGCAAGTTATACAGGCATTCCCTGAAATCGCAGAAAAATCGCACAACTTTGAAGTAGCGGTAGTGTGAAAGGGGCCAAAACGTGATTCAACTCAGTGATAAGCATGGCAAACTGAGCAATTTTGGGTGGAGTGCACTCAATGCCGCTGAACTAAAACTTCTGTAAATGCTTAAAGGATAAGTTCACCTTTGGGAATGTTCCATTAATTTTTAGGGTGGACCATGTAACAGACACACGTGCAGCGCTCACAAATCAGAGTCCTCCTAGATCAGGTGTTTTGGCTCAAAAAGCTTCCATGACAAGTGGTATTTAACAAGAGCTAAAGCCAATAACTCCAAAGTCCATATTGAAATCTTAATTGCTACATGTTAGTAAGTTAAAAGACGCTAACATATTTCAGCATATAGCCTTGCAGAAACGCGTTAGCTTCTTTTAAGTAAAATGTAGCAATAAAGATTTCAATATGGACTTTGGAGTTGTCGGCTTTATCTCTTGTTGAATGGACCATGGAACATATTCCCACTCCTGCAGCCTCACCATCGATCCCCCTTCTAATTGTGACAGCAAGCCAGGGATCTTCTCCCCGCACCTACTGTCACAATTTAAAAAGAACTTCTGTGAATGAATGAACTAAAAGTACAGACAGCCCTTGCGCCTAACAGCTTGTAGTTGCCAATGAACTACCAGGGGGCTTGTGAATGTTCTAGGTAGCTCATTGGTGCAACTGCCTGCCCATACGAGGTACGAGCAGATAGCTACACTGTCAGCAGAAGCATGAGATTGCACCCACAATCTGCTGATCACAGGTGCAATGCTTTTTAGACTCCTAATAAAAATAATTAATAATTTTGCATTTTATTTACCTGCAAAAAGATGTGCATTTATTTAGAAGTGAACTTATCCTTTAACTATTCACTGGTTTGCTGTGCTTTTTTCTAGCCATAGAGAAGATGAATGGTGCCAGCCTTGATTTACATATGCTATCCCTTTTTTTTTTTTTTTTCTTACACAATATATGTCTGCATTGAAAATTTCCATGCTCAGTGTGTGCAAACCAAAGTCTATCCTCAACTGAAAAATCAATGTATGTAAAGTTTGTGTATGCACCCCCTGTGCTTCACCTATTGGTGTAGTAACACCCCTGGTCCCCTACTCCAGTCAATGAGGTAGTCCAAATCTCTACAAGGGGTGAGTCGGGGGGAGTCACAGTATTCAGCTTACAGATTATTTCCCACTATTGCGGCCAAGTTGGGATAACACCTACTTTATATTTATTATAGGTTTCTATTTCATAGTGGGCCTAGTAGATGGCTTTACTATTAGGGTCTAAAGAGGAAAGGTTGCATATGAGCAGTATGCGGTTTCAGTGAAGAGAGTGGAAAAGCATGGTCCGCGATTCAAGGTCTACAAGGCATTATCAGATGTGATAGCAAAGTGTGACAGTTAGCTCATTGATTAATAAAACTATTCCTATCCTTTAAGGGCAGCTTCACAGATAAAAAAAGGCCAATTTTTTTTTCTCGCGTTAAGTTTGAGTGCAGTGAAGCTAATCTAAAGAGAACATCTATCATCATAGCACTGACCGGAAAACATTCCTAAACTGCTGCATGTATCAGTGTGTATTAGAGCTGCACGATTAAATCGTAAAGAAAAAAAAAAAAAAAAGTTATTTTAGAGATCAAAGGGATGAACTTTGGTCTGTAAATTAGGTCAGTTTAACCTCTTAAAGACTAAGCTTTTTTTTTTTTTTTCCTGACACTTGTTGCTTACAAGTTAAAATCAGTATTTTTTGCTGGAAAATTACTTAGAACCCCCATACATTTTTTTTTTTAAGTAGAGACCCTAGAGAATAAAATGGCAGTTGTTTTTTATTAATTAATTTATTAATTTTTTATGTCACACTGCATTTGCACAGCAGTCTTTCAAATGAATTTTTTTTGGAAAAAATACACTTCAATGAAATTTAAAAAAAAAAAACAAAAAAAAAAACGAAAGAGTAACGTTAGCCCAATTTTTTTTGTAGAATGTGAAAGATGGTGTTACGCCAAGAATCGTGATCTTTATTCTAAGCAAAAAGATTGAGATTCTCATTTTATCCAGAATCGTGCAGCTCTAGTGTACATCAAAGCATATTATCTTAAAATTAGAATGTATCCATTGAATAAAATGATCCATGTCTTTTACACTGTTATTAAACAGTGCATAGTCAAGTCAAACCCAAGCCCTAATGGTGGCCATATGGATGGCTAGTTCCAGGCAAATTCAACAATTGCCTAAAAATGACCAACAATCTGCCACAAAAAGTTCAGAAATTGTTAGCAAAAATGATCATTTCAGCATAGTGCCATCAAAAGTGAACCAAAACTTGCTAAACGTGCCTAAAATCTGACATCTGTATGGCCAGCACAAAGGAGAACTTCCTATTATTGGAAAGTCCAGAAGCCACAACTATTAAAGCAGGGCTCACCTGACTGAGGCTGGCTGTGCAACAAGCATTGAAAGGGGAACCATTTAGATGGACTCTGTCTTTGGCATTAAAATTAAAAAAAAAAAAAAAACATGGTCTCCAAGTACTCCAAATCCCTGTGCAACTATCGTAATTAGAAATAATAATAATTATGCACCGGGCCAGAATAACAAACCAAGTCTGCTTGAATTCACAGTTTTACCATTAATGAGTCCTAAATCAACTTGCTGTTGATTAAACTTGCTGTTGATAAAAACATTTTCATTGGCTGTACAATTCAGTCTCTACTTTCCCCTTTACTGGAGGTGACTGGAAATTTTCCCCCCATTTGGCATGTAAGGTATTTTTTATTATCTACCCAAAGAAAATATTTCATCTATGTATGGACTGTGGATTGAATCATCTACTGATGAGCAGACATTCGTGATGTTGGTAGACGATTCACCTCCAGCATCAGTAATGGATGGACAAAACATTTAGGCTGGATTCACACCAGTGCAAATTGGATGAGGCTTTCTCCGCATCCAATTCACATGTCAGGAGATTGTGACCGGCTCTCAATAAAGCCGGTGTGAATTGCACTGGAGTCCTGTGCATCTTCTGGTTTGTTCCAGGTTCGAATTTAGCCAAAAATTTGCGCTGAAACGGTGAATGGAGATGCACCAGACCCGCTGCTGTGAGCCACTCCGCTCCTCGGTGTGAACCTAGCTTCAAAGAAATCTGAACATGTTGTGGTGGTAGAATGAAGGCATCAAGTAGTGGACACCTATAGGTGACCTCTCCAGTGCCAAACGAACCCCAAAATCAGGGCCAATTTAACACACTAGTTATGGAGTTCTTAAGGGTCTTCCCACTTGTTCTTACTGGCGAAAATTGAATGATGGACCAATAGAAACAGGCGTGGACGGTGCAGGCTAGTTTTTGGCGCCCTCAAAATCCTGGAATAAGCGGAATACAGAAAATTAGGGGTTCTCTGGGCTCTGGAGAAGTTACCTAAAAGGTATGTGCACTGTAGTGTAACAAACTATTCAGTGCCTTTGTGGTACTGAGAGAGGTTGTGATGTGTCGTGCCAAGGATGGATTTTCACCATGAAAGGAAGAAATCTCCATTAAGCTGATCACACCTAATACATGATTGGAGTTTTACAATGATTAGGCTGCTTGCTTTCTCTTAGGATAGTAAAACATATCAATGCTCGATAAATACATCATAAGGAATCAGAAAAAGTATCCATTAACACAGACTAGCTATTTTACCAATGCTCTGCAGCTGAAAATACACAGAACACAAAAGCCAATCGTGATGCCTTGACTTTTTAAGAAGTCAGATATGCTCCATCTGCGTTATGTGATAAAGCAACAACATACTGTAACATTACATTTTTACTACACCACTAACAAATAGGAAATCTTGATTTTGTACAAGTTTTACTATTGACAGCAGTTTGCAGAGACCCCTTGTACTGAAAGGACCCTCAGATTAAATGTTCATATGCACTGCTCAGAAAGCGTCCAGCAATGCTTGATACAACACATTCCTCTAGAAATGGCTGATAAATTCTAGCCAGTGTTTAAAGTGCACCAGTTGTCTGCTCAATACAACAGCAACAATTTTGTACTGAAATTAGAATGATGCCTAGTCACTATATGTAAACACCACACTGGGGGGGGGGGGTGGAAAGGAGAACTGGAGGTGTTCTTCCCCAGCAATCAACCAGATGCTAGGCTCCTACTATATAATGGAATTGTAAGATGTACTTTCTGGGCCACATCTCCACTTGTCCCCCCAGTGTTCTTTATGATCGGATCACATAGAATATACATCATACAGCCCATAAACAGCTACCTCCTGTTTGCATAGGCAACACTTTAAAGTGGTTGTAAACCCTTATCTATACCCAGTGAAGTGACTGGCCTCAGACGATACAGAGATGAAACAAATCCTCCTACATAAGTTGTATCTGTCTATCTGCAGTCTTCAGAAAAAAGGGGCGGAGAGCTGAAGTTAAACTCTGCAGAGCTCTGTGAGGAGGTGTCAAAGCTGATTGGAGAGAAGAGACACACCGCGCCGCGCACCCCCCCCCCCCAGCATACAAAGATGACACTTAGGGGGGAGATTTACTAAAACTGGTGCACAGATAATCTGATGCAGCTGTGCATGGTAGCCAATCCGCTTCTATTTTCAGCTTGTTCAAATAAGCTTTGACAACAAACCTAGAAGCTGATTTGGTTACTATGCACAGCTACAGCAGATTCTGTGTGCACCGGTTTTAGTAAATCTCCCCCTTCGTGATCTTATTTAAGACAAGTACACGCTATAAAAGGGATATGCTTCGTTCATATTTCATGTCTGAGGTTTACAACCACTTTAACGCTGTTTTGGGCTCAGACTGTTAATGAAATAAAATACTGTGACTGTAGTGTAAACATTAGACTGTTATATAATAAGGATGAGCCGCTAGTGTTAACACAGTAATCTTCACAGTTAGATATTACTGTAAATCTCAGCAATCTTTTCTACTAGCTATTTAAAAATAAGGGAAAGAAAACTAGGGCTTGTGCAAGAATCTGAATGGTCATTTGAATTAGTACAAACTTATAAAAAATTTAGATTGGCTCCTCAGTAGCCTGACAGTTGTATGTTAGGTCAGGCAGCAACTGGAACCCCCCCCCCCCCCCCCCGACACCCCCTAGAGAAGGTAAACCTACGCAGGGGAGCATATATACTAAGACTACACAACACTAATTTAAAGCTGCACATGCAGATTCTTGCATAAGCACAGTTGTGACTGGTTCTCTTAGCTTATTAGCAGTAGATACAGTGATGACTTAGGCCAATGTCATACAGTGCATTTGCTCACCTGAATATTTTAAACTACAGGAGCTGAAAGCTTGTATATTCTATTTGCCCACACATAAAAAGAAGTGGTTTTACGGGTTCAGGTCACATGAGCACTGCCACACCCAACAAAAGCTGCCTGCAGCATTTCTAACATGTACTACGGTGACAAGGCCTTCTCTCTTAGCTTGCCTCCTATGCCCACAGTGTATATTCACCAGGCTCCATAGGCTAAAATATCAGGCCACACAAATTGCCCATGTGACATTAGCCACTGAAATGACCCAACAATCTCTATGTAACAGATACATTTAGAAAGTCAGACAATTTGACCACAAACGCAAATTTTTAGGCAACATCCAGCACACCAGCTGCTACCAGCTGCCTAGAGAGCCAGTCAAGGCCATCATATAGCCCCATACCACTGCGGGCATCGCAGCCCTGGATATACCAGCTGCGACCACAACACAGTTTGTGAAGGCTCAGTAGCTCTGTCATTTCTTCCACGGATAGGGCACCTGCGACATCCTGTAAAAACAAAGCAAAGTCATTAACATTAGCAGGTAATAAAATACACCCTATTCATTAATTATCTGTACATGAGGTAGGGAAGGCCACGTAGAAAATGTGTTTGAAAGGTGAACGGTCTGTGCTGCACTTAGCAAACACATTGCTAAATTCATTGACAAAATGGGCTACACTTCAGAAGACTCAAAAAGTTAAGTACCAGCTATGAACAGGATGATCTGATCCCAAGGCACCACCAGAGAATTTACTGTCTCAACAGAGGCTGAAGAAGGGCAGCACTGGGAGCTGGCACTATAGGTACACAACAGCAAACCATACAAAATATTGATATGCTGAAAAGATGGGGCCATGTAGGTACGCATTCCTCAATGTCCACAAAAGCCAATTGAAGGGAAGTGATAACAGATCTTTCATGCAGAATTTCTGGTTTTGAATTACGATAATCAGAGTTTTGAGATCCAAGATGGGACAAGATGCTTCTTTGGGTATGGGAATGGCTAACAGGTTGAGGTAGGATCCTTGAAACTGTTCTACCACAGGAACTAGGGCAATGACACTTTGGTCCATAATACCCAAGAGGGCTTGATGGAGATCTGATAATCTGTGTGGTGACAAGGAGGGGCATGGGAGTGAAACTTCAGCTCATACCCCGGGATACCACTTCCTGAACCCTGAGATTCAAGTTGTCCAAGCCTCCTCAAAGGTTAACAAATGTCCATCCACTCTGGAAAGTGTAGACAGAGGCTTTTCTAAGGATCTGGCAGGGCAAGTTCCAGGCCTTATGGGTGGATTGGGAACCAGGCTTGGAGAATCTCGACAATGAAATGCAGAGACAAAATGAAGGTTTCTTTAAGAGTCAGAGAGGGGAAAGATGTTGCAGTCTGTTCCTTAGGTTTCTTCCACTGAGGAAAATAGGTGCTCTAGACACTAGTAACATTGATAATAGTATCAAAAGTCTATCCTAAAGGAGACAGTTGGGTTGATTTACTAAAGGCAGATCCACTTTGCACCACGAGTGCACTTGGAAGTTCTGTCGCTTTAGATCTGAGGTTAAGATCTGAAATGAGTGGAAGCTCTGCTGATATACTGTAATCATCCAGTCATGTACAAGCAAAAATGCTGTTTTTTATTTTCCTTGCATGTCCCCCTCAGATCTACAGCGACTGCACTTCCAAGTGCACTTGCTGTGCACTTGTAGTGCAAAGTGCATTTGCCTTTAGTAAATAAACCCCAGTGTCTCTTGAAGGCCACGCACATCAAAATGATTCTTACACAAGGGTGCAGTACTTTAACTAAAGTGCCCTATGCGTACTGACATAAGACCAATATGAGAGAGTAAGCTGTAAGATTTCCAGCAGACCATCTCAACTAAAATTTAAAACTACAGCCATTTGGCTTCACATGTTCTATTGTATACTCAATGGATCAAACACAGCAGTGCCGAATTCACTTATAAAGAGGGATTTTGACCGTGGTTTGACAGAAAAGTCAAAGCCAGTATGTGGTGTCCTGACAGCATGAATGGGGTTTCCAGATGGCTTCCAACCACTGATCAGTTAGGTCCTTAAAAACAGGCACGTCATCTACTGTAAAAATGAATGCCTTGTTTTTGCGAGACACTGCCGAATCCAGTGAGGACAGACCACTTTTAGTAAAACCAAAAGAAACGCTAGTTGGGCAATTGTAACCTTACCAAACTGGCCCTAGAATGTATATAAATGTGCTATAAAAATTATAATCTCTTTTGGAGGTATGGAGACTGATGTGAATGGTTGTATGTACACTATAAGCTCTTGTCAGCCTTGACATGCAAAGTGCTACTACAGCAACATAGATGCTTCTATATAAATAGATCTATAGATACATCTAAAAAGATATAGATAGTTCACAATATATCAAGCACAAATAACAGGTCCCCTAAAAATTGATGAAAGCCGGTTCTCAGGTCAATGAAGACTGTTATGGAGGCAAGAATTTTACTGGCAGTTATCCTTCTGTTCAATGACCGTGTCCTTTCAAAACCAGATGAACTCTGGTATCGGCCATGTCCCTATACACAAAGTGTATAGGGACTAGGCTGAAGTCAATGTTTTGCCATGAATTCAGGCCCCAGTACCAAAATGAAACAAAATCAGAGTGCCACAATAGAGCATTCCTGGCCAACAAAAGGTTATGGAAGGCAAGTTTAAAACTTTAAAATTAAAAGACAGGTTCACTTTAATGATGACACTCAACAGTAAAAGTGTTGCGATAATAGTACACAAATGATAAGAAATGGAACAGAATTATAAAGTATAAAAAGGTAATACATTACCTGTTTATTGGCAAATATTAATAGCAGTGCGTCACGCAGTTCCTTCTCTGTAAGAAGCTTTGCAAGTTCACTATGGGCCTCGGTGACACGGTCACGGTGGCTGCTGTCTATTACAAATACTACAGCTAGAGGAAATGAAAACCAGATTAGGATGTTGCTGCCTTTATCAATGAAAACCAAGAACCCATCCCTAGTATCACCGAGTGATGTATCTGGAATATTAGTGATGCTATACAGAGTATTATTTGTGCAAAATGGTTTTAATAACATTCATCAATTAAATCAAAAAAGTTGCCAGAAACACTTAACAGAAGACAACTAAAGAAAACTGTGCCTAGGAACATATGTAAGCGTTCTAAGAATGCTAGTTGTTTGGCTGGAACAAACTTCAGTGGAACACGCATGTCGCTAGAGACGTTTCAACTCCTGATCTGCATACATGTTCATGGTCAGAGACTTATAGCGTATCGTAGTGAGTGCATTAGCAGACAACCAGCTGGACAACTAGTATTTTCAAGGAGAGAGGTCAGCAATGGGAAGTCATATTTTACTCAGCATTATTCTTGTAAGAAACTGCTGTCATGGCTAATATTGCTGACCTCTTAAAAATGCCCATTACCTGCCAATGTATGGCATCTATACTTCTGACCTGAGACAAGCATGAAGCAAATTTAACTGACTAGCCAAATTTATTCTTTTGATTTGTTCCTGGAGACTAGCATTTTCTTTTACATCATTTTTTTTATTTTCACATGAATTTTAAAGTTCTGGCAATTGAGATGAATGAATGCCTAATCACTATGTGTGCTTAGCATTAAGGCACTTTGGGCGTTGTCCTGCTGAAATGCTCCTCTCTTGGACGTGCAAGTGATGTTTTTTCTGCCTCTAAACACCTATAGTGGACACATAGGCCAACGTTGAAAGGCATTTAGAGGCAGAAAAAAACAAAAAAAAACAAACACACTCTCAAGCCCCCCTAAAAGCGGCATTTTGACATATATAAGATAAGGTGCTACAACCTAATAAGGTGAAGAAATCTTCTAGCCCTATCGGGTGCAGGATTAGCAGTCAGCAGTCGTACGGCTGCATACACCGTTATAGAAGACGACAATTCCATATTTGCTCTTAAAAGTCTTGAGATTTAGTTTAGTTCTCCATAAAAGACACAATGATCGTACAGCAGATGTGTACGCGTTTCAGCCTTGTTCACAACAAAAAAAATCAAAACAATCACAAAAAAAAGAAAATCTGTCTTTTATGAGAACAAATAAATCTGAAGATTTTTTAAGAGCATGTATGGAGTTGCGGATCATTTTCTCCTTATGCTTCTACACTTACCTTGAGTATTAAGATAATAATGCTTCCACAGAGGTCTCAGCTTGTGTTTGCCGCCAACATCCCAAATAGTAAATTTCAAGTTTTTATATTCAACTGTTTCAACATTAAAACCTTCAGAATAATAAAAAAAGAAAAGAAAAAAAAAAAGGTTAAAAACTTAAGACATAAACATTTCTGTCAGAGCAACTGTAAAACTCATTAGGCCTTATTTATTAGAAGCCCTGACATAGGATCTCTCGATATGCCTCACATCAATTTGAATCGAACCACTACTGAAAAGTCACATTAGGACAAAAAAAACAAAACAAAACAAAAAAAAAACAAAAGATTTAACTGGTTTCCACATAGCAATACAGACAGGTCTTCCTTTAGATATTCAGATTTATGGGATCCAATATGACCAGGGCGCAGAGCAAAGAAGTACCTGCAGGATGTGAGTGTGCCTGGGATCTCAGAAATAATTATCTTTGAGAGATATTGAGAGAATCTTTGAGAGATAAAAGAAACCTGCGAGGGGCTCAATACACCTCCCCGACAATAAAATATCGGTTTTTGGACGAGCTGTTTCAACAACACTCACCAATGGTTGGGATTGGTTGCATAAATTCATCCTGCTTTAACTTAAATAAAATGGTTGTTTTTCCGGCTCCATCCAGGCCTAGAGTCACAACTCGAATTTCCATTTTTGGACCAATGTGAACTCTATTGTCCTAAAACAAAACAAAAAGCAAATGCAATACATATTAGAGTCATTAAAAACAGTCATCACTCAGCCCAATGTGTGCCAAGTGTGAAGGGCTTGTTCTGGGGGGGGCAGTTACAGGTGAGCTTAAGTATTAACAGCATAGGCTGTGACCTAGAGTGCCAAGATTCCCAGGAATGGCACATGGCCACCAACAGCCATATTGGTGACTTTCAGTAACACTTTCCCAGGTATAAGTCCAAAGTCCAGTCTCCCACCCTGTCTGCCAGTGCAATCCGGCAGGGTCCTCTTTGTTGCTGCCTCTGCACAGGGCCAGGTATTTATTAAGGGTACCTAACCAGGGCAGTCCCCCAACAGGCTGACCATCTGTCGTGGACTTGGAGTCTGTCCACAAGTGCCAGACTTTTTCATATTTTTTGGGGCACCCTCAGGATAAATATGTTGCTTTGTAGAGGGGTATCATTGTATTAATTAATGTTTTCCACGAAGACACCTACTTAAACCCTTAAAGTGAAACTAAACTCAATCAACCAACATGAACTTTTCCTTACTAATTCTGCTAGCATTAAAGCTGTAGTAAACCGCCGGCATTAATTTTTTATTTTTTTTTTTAAACCTGCAAGGCAACATTACAATGTGCTAGTATGCATCGCATACTAGCAAATTATGTGAAACTTACCTAAAGCGAAGCCCTCCAGCGGTGCGCTGTCACTGCTGACAGGGCTTCCATCTTCACCCGCTCTTCCTGCCGGGTTAGCGGGCTTCAGTCCTTTTATTGGACATGGCAAGATGACATCACTCCTGCGCATGCGCCCGGGATACGTATTTCATGGCACAGGACCCTGAAGGAACACAACAGGTATGCCCTTCCTTCAGAGCGCATGCTCCGGTGATATCACTGGCAGCTTCGCAATTAAATATTTCCTAAACGGTGCATGTTTAGGAGATATTTACTGTACCTATAGGTAAGCCTCATTATAGGCTTACCTATAGTTAAAGATGAACCAAGGGAGTTTACTCCCACTGAATAGAAAGGTGAAGTGTATTAAATTTACTTGTTTTAATCTTTAACATTTCTTCAGTTGCTTCCTGGTTTCTGGCCTAGCCCAAAATTATATCAAACATCCCAGGAGTGTTAAGAGGTGGTCCCCCCACCCCCATCTGGAAGGAAGGAGGGGCTTTCTCAACTAGACATACCCTCCTGCCTGCATGCCTTAGCTAATGGCAGATGGATTCCAGGAAGTAAATGCTACAGGGATCATCTGCCCTTACTCAAGATGGCCACAGCCAGAAATGCTAAGGGGCGTTTTTCAAAGAGATGAAGACATGGCGGGATGGGCGAGTTTGTTTCTGAATATTAAAAATTTATTAAATAGCATTTTTCAGTTTGTGGTGCTCAGATACAGTTAAGTTCAGTTTAAAGAACAGGTACTAAGCTGTTGGTACATACCTTTATACTCCCAAATGAGTCTCCAAACCTGGAGCATCCAATATGGAGCTGGAAACTGAAATGCCACATGCTGCATTATGTACATTATTTAGGGGAATCACCTGTGACCTACACTAGGCTGGCCGACAGAAGTACAACTGTCATAGTTACCTTTGTGAATGTAACAGGAATACTAGCATCCAGCTGGATGTGATCTGCCAGCTCAGTAAACTGCTGCTGTTGTTTCTGAAGAGTCTCTAATAGTCGGGTGATCTCTTGCTTGGCCAGAACCACTCTGCAGTCATCCTATGTGAGAGAACACAGTCCATTTACACACAGAAAAAAAAGGGTTCCTGGTGTTCAACATGGTGCTAAATTGGGGGCATTTTTTCCAGGTATGCATTCAAATTTATGATAATAAAACACAAAGCATCACCTTTATTTCTCTCTATAGGTTTTCTTGCAACCTAGGCATGCCAAACAGTAGAATTATTTGAGTAAAAAAAAAAAAAAAAAAAAAAAAAAAAAAAATTGTTGAATGACATGTATGATATTTCAGAAAACTATTTTAGCACTTTGCATGGTTATAGTAATGTGCATTACCAATGTACAATGTTTTATCCCAGGGAATTAGATTAAATATTTCTTAAAGTATTCAGATACACAATTCTGTTACCATCACGGATCCCACTGCTTCCTCTCAGAACACTCTTCAGCAACCCAATCCCCAGTGTTTCCTCTCAGATACCCCTTCAGCAACCCCGATCCCCACCGCTTCCTCTCAGATCCCCCTTCAGCAACCCTGATCCCCACCGCTTCCTCTCAGATCCCCCTTCAGCAACCCCGATCCCCACTGCTTCCTCTCAGATCCCCCTTCACCAACCCTGATCCCCACTGCTTCCTCAGATCCCCCTTCACCAACCCCGATCCCCAGTGTCTCCTCTCAGATACCCCTTCAGCAACCCCGATCCCCACTGCTTCCTCTCAGATCCCCCTTCAGCAACCCCGATCCCCACTGCTTCCTCAGATTCCCCTTCACCAACCCCGATCCCCAGTGTGTCCTCTCAGATACCCCTTCAGCAACCCCGATCTCCACTGCTTTCTCTCAGATCCCCCTTCAGCAACCCCGATCCCCCTGCAGCAACCCTGATCCCCACTGCTTCCTCTCAGATCCCCCTTCAGCAACCCCGATCCCCAGTGTTTCCTCTCAGATACCCCTTCAGCAACCCCGATCTCCACTGCTTCCTCTCAGATCCCCCTTCAGCAACCCCGATCCCCACTGCTTCCTCTCAGATCCCCCTTCAGCAACCCTGATCCCCACTGCTTCCTCATATCCCCCTTCACCAACCCCGATCCCCAGTGTTTCCTCTCAGATACCCCTTCAGCAACCCCGATCTCCACTGCTTCCTCTCAGATCCCCCTTCAGCAACCCCGATCCCCACTGCTTCCTCTCAGATCCCCCTTCAGCAACCCTGATCCCCACTGCTTCCTCAGATCCCCCTTCACCAACCCCGATCCCAAGTGTTTCCTCTCAGATCCCCCTTCAGCAACCCCGATCCCCACTGCTTCCTTTCAGATCCTCCTTCACCAATCCCGATCCCCACTGAATCCTTTCAGATCCCCCTTCACCAACCCCGATCCCCAGTGTGTCCTCTCAGATACCCCTTCAGCAACCCCGATCTCCACTGCTTTCTCTCAGATCCCCCTTCAGCAACCCCGATCCCCCTTCAGCAACCCTGATCCCCACTGCTTCCTCTCAGATCCCCCTTCAGCAACCCCGATCCCCAGTGTTTCCTCTCAGATACCCCTTCAGCAACCCCGATCTCCACTGCTTCCTCTCAGATCACCCTTCAGCAACCCTGATCCCCACTGCTTCCTCTCAGATCCCCCTTCAGCAACCCTGATCCCCACTGCTTCCTCAGATCCCCCTTCACCAACCCCGATCCCCAGCGTTTCCTCTCAGATACCCCTTCAGCAACCCCGATCTCCACTGCTTCCTCTCAGATCCCCCTTCAGCAACCCCGATCCCCACTGCTTCCTCTCAGATCCCCCTTCAACAACCCTGATCCCCACTGCTTCCTCAGATCCCCCTTCACCAACCCCGATCCCAAGTGTTTCCTCTCAGATCCCCCTTCAGCAACCCCGATCCCCACTGCTTCCTTTCAGATCCTCCTTCACCAATCCTGATCCCCACTGAATCCTTTCAGATCCCCCTTCACCAACCCCGACCCCCAGTGTTTCCTCAGATCCCCCTTCACCAACCCTGATTCCCACTGCTTCCTTCCAGATCCGCCTTCACCAATCCCAATCTCCAGTGCTTCCTCAGAGCCCCCCCCCTTCAGCAACAAAGATCCCCACCGCTTCCTCTTAGATCCCCCTTCACCAACCCCGATCCCCGCTGCTTTCTCTCAGATCCCCCTTCAGCAACCCCGATCCCCCTTCAGCAACCCTGATCCCCACTGCTTCCTCTCAAATCCCCCTTCAGCAACCCTGATCCCCACTGCTTCCTTCCAGATCCCCCTTCACCAATCCCCACTGCTTCCTCTCAGATCCCCCTTCACCAACTCCGATCCCCAGTGCTTTCTCTCAGATCCCCCTACAGCAACCCCGATCCCCACTGCTTCCTCTCAGATCCCCCTTCACCAATCCCCACTGCTTCCACTCAGATCCCCCTTCACCAACTCCGATCCCCAGTGCTTTCTCTCAGATCCCCCTACAGCAACCCCGATCCCCACTGCTTCCTCCCAGATCCCCCTTCACCAATCCCCACTGCTTCCACTCAGATCCCCCTTCACCAACTCCGATCCCCAGTGCTTTCTCTCAGATCCCCCTACAGCAACCCCGATCCCCACTGCTTCCTCTCAGATTCCCCTTCAACTCCGATCCCCAGTGCTTTCTCTCAGATCCCCCTTCAGCAACCCCGATCCCCACTGCTTTCTCTCAGATCCCCCTTCAGCAACCCCGATCCCCACTGCTTCCTCTCAGATCCCCCTTCAGCAACCCCGATCCCCGCTGCTTCTTCTAAGATCCCCCTTCTTCTAAGATACACAATTCTGTTACCATCACTGACCCCACTGCTTCCTCTCAGAACCCTCTTCAGCAACCCAATCCCCAGTGTTTCCTCTCAGATCCCCCTTCAGCAACCCCGATCCCCACTGCTTCCTTCCAGATCCCCCTTCACCAATCCCCACTGCTTCCTCTCAGATCCCCCTTCACCAACTCCGATCCCCAGTGCTTTCTCTCAGATCCCCCTACAGCAACCCCGATCCCCACTGCTTCCTCTCAGATCCCCCTTCACCAATCCCCACTGCTTCCTCTCAGATCCCCCTTCACCAATCCCCACTGCTTCCTCTCAGATCCCCCTTCACCAACTCCGATCCCCAGTGCTTTCTCTCAGATCCCCCTTCAGCAACCCCGATCCCCACAGCTTCCTCTCAGATCCCCCTTTAGCAACCCCGATCCCCACTGCTTCCTTCCAGATCCCCCTTCACCAATCCCGATGCACACTGCTTCCTCTAAGATCCAACTTCAGCAACCCCGATCCCCGCTGCTTCTTCTAAGATCCCCCTTCTTCTAAGATACACAATTCTGTTACCATCACTGATCCCACTGCTTCCTCTCAGAACCCTCTTCAGCAACCCAATCCCCAGTGTTTCCTCTCAGATCCCCCTTCAGCAACCCCGATCCCCACCGCTTCCTCTCAGATCCCCCTTCAGCAACCCCGATCCCCACTGCTTCCTCTCAGATCTCTCTTCACCAACCTTGATTCCCAGTGCTTCCTCTCCTCATTGGCTCACTGGCTGTTATCGACAGCAGGAGGCAGTGGCTCCTTCTGCTGTGTGAGCCAATGAGGAGAGAGAGACCTGGGAAAGCCGCTGCTCTTCTGGATCGAGAGGGGGCTCAGGTAAGTAGAAGGGGAGATAAGGAGGAAGCTGCACCCAGAAGGTTTTCTTACCTTCATGCATAGAATGCATGAAGGTAAAAAACCTTGAGCCTTTAGAATCACTTTAACAACTTGCTGCTCATGCCAATCATTACATTTTTTACACATGTTAAAATTAGCATTTTTTGCATGCTATAAAAGTCATCAAACATTATATATATTTTTTGAAAGCAAAGGCCCTGGAGAATAAAATGGTGGATGTTACCATTTTTTTTTTAGGTTACACAATATTTGCACAGTGGTTTATCAAAACACACATTTTTAAGAAAAAAAAATTACACCAAAATAAATTTTAGTGCACACAAGAACACAAAATACCACCTGATTTCTGTTAAAATATAATGTTGTATTGAGTAAATACTGTAGATACCAAACAGGTCAAGATTTAAAATGTAGTTTGGTTTAGAGTGAATCACAAATTATGGCTCTAGAATTATTGCTCTCACTACAACATTTGCATTGATACCTCACATGTGTGGTGCAATCACAATTTACATATGCACGTTGGACCTACACGAGCCACTACATTTGCGAGTTTGCGTGGGCGGACGGAGATGATTTTAATTTATTATTTTTTTAACTTTATTGCTATCACAAGGAGGTTAACGAGCTGCGGCCATGGTCTTTTAATAACCACTTGCTGACAGGACGTTTTTATACGTACGCCGGTCAGCAAGCGGTGAAAGTATCCATCCTGACATGAAGTAGTTTCATTGACCAAGTATCAGACAAACAGTTTACCTGCTGCAGAGCCTTCTCACAATGCAGACAAGCAGTGGACACCTCAGACAATAGGATGGTCATGTTTTCTTGTTGCTGCCTCAGCCAGATGAGCTGCTCTCTTACATGTGCATCCACAACACTGAGCGCCATTTCCTCCTGACGGCACAGCGTTTCATGTAAATCAGAAAAATAGGCTCGAACACAAGAGCGGGCATTTTCTGCTGTCCCTGGAACCTAGGACGACAGAAGGGAAAAAAAAAAAAATACTCAAACATGTACAGTCCAATGATCAGAGAATGCGAGTACTAGGACCAGGAATTCATCGCACAGGCTGCTTTTATTACCAACAAGTTATCAGTATGTAGCGAGTAAAGAAAGGACTCCCCGAAGCCGCACATCCATGTTGTCCCTATACTGGGTGTATGAATGGCAACCTCAGCCTGGACTGACCAGGCTACGCCCCCTATTAATATATAGCCAAAAATAAAAAAAGTACATACCAGAAGATGGGGTTGAAAAAAAAAAAAAAAGGAAGAAGGTACAATCCACTACCTTGCACTAAAGACTGGTTGAGAGCTTACATAAGTAAATGAATGTAAAAAGGAAAAGATCCCTGCTACTCCTGACCATTCCACGTGAACAAATAAGGAGAGGCCTCAGTCTACATGTCTCCACCAAACCATAGCTTAGTCATAGGGTTAACCTAGAACTAAGCCCTGGTGGTCGGGGTGAGATGCATCAGGGCATGTGGTGTGGTGGAGACATGTAGATTGAGGCCTCTCCTTATTTGTTCACCTGGGCTGGTCAGGAGTAGCAGCAATCCTTTCCTTTTTAACAGCTTGCCGACCGGGCCATAGCCAAAAAAACCGGCTACAGCGTGGTCAGATTACTCTGGGAGGGAGTACTATAACGGCCTCCCAGAATCGGGCACGCACCTGGGAATGTCCGTGACCGTCGGGTCTCCCAGACCCGGCATGTCACGGATCGGGGTAAAGGGCCAATGACAGCGGCCCTTTACCACATGATCACTCTGTTCAATGACGTAGTGATCACTTGTAAACAGACGGGAGCGTGTCCGGTTCGGCTCCTCCTCTCCCTTCGCGCCGATCGGTACAGCGTGTGAGGAGAGGAGGGAGCCGATGCAGCGTTGCTTCGTCATCTGCGGGCCGCGGGAGCCATTTCCCTGTTCTGCCTAACAACATGACAGATCTACTGCTCCCAGTGATCTCTGTTATGTTCTAGTGAGCCCATCCCCCCTACAGTTAGAACATGCTGAGGGAACACACTTAACCCCTTGATCGCCCCCTAGTGTTTGACCCCTTCCCTGCCAGTGACATTTACACAGTAATCAGTGCAATTTTTTATAGCATTGATTGCTGTATAAATGCCAATGGTCCCAAAATAATGTCAAAAGTGTCTGATCTGTCCGTCGCAATGTCGCAGTCACGATAAAAATCGCAGATCGCCACCATTAATAATAAAAATGCCATAAATCTATCCCCTATTTTGGACACGCGATAAGTTTTGCGCAATCAATATACGCTTATTGCTATTTTTTTTTACCACAAATATGTAGAATACTATATAATGGCCTAAAACTGTGGAAGAAATTAGTTTTTTTTATATATATTTTTGGGGGATATTTATTACAGCAAAAAGTAAAAAATATTGTTATTTTTCAAAATTGTCACTCTTTTTTTGTTTATAGTGGAAAAAATAAAAACCGCAGAGGTGATCAAATAGCACCAAAAGAAAGCTCTATTTGTGGGAAAAAAAGGACATCAGTTTTGTTTGGGTACAGCTTCACACTACCGCGCAATTGTCAGTTAACGCGACGCAGTGCCGTGTAGCAAAAAAATGGCCTGGTCAGGAAAGGGGTAAATCCTTCTGGGGCTGAAGTGGTTAACCTTACTGGGATGATCTCCTCTCACTGGGGAAACCACTCCATTATGTACATGGATACAAAAACAAGTTCTTTGTATGGCGGGTAAGGGATAAAATGCCTGAATCTTTTTTACTGCTATCTCCACCAACATCCACCCCCTCAAGCCCAAACAAAAAAAAGTTGACGTCCGCTCACCTCAGCCAATCAGAGGCAGCTTGGGATTCGGAGAATCCCAAGCTGCTATGAATGCCTGAGCAGCACTCAGTCCAACTCAACTTTGTTCTGGGAGTGGGAAGGGAAGTTCCCATCCCACTCTTAGAACACAGAGCTGTATACTGTATGTGGTTGAGGCTACATAGTTTATACAACGCGCCCAGTAGGTGCACCTGTTAGGGTATAAAATCATTTTTTTGTGCCAGCTTGGTCTAAACAAACTAGTTAAAAGTAACAATAAAAGATGGAGATCAGCTTTAAAATGAATCCATCACATCCCCTTGCATTGAATGTCAGAAATATTCGTCCAAACGGAAGAAAATGCCGCTGTTTTTTTCTAATAGATTAATTCCTGTATCATCAGCTCCATCTAGTGGACATAATGTGGTATCGTTTTCTGAAATAACGCAATGATAAAATATACCGTATTTAGGCCACTAGAGGAAGCGGATATGGGAATTACTCTATTAGGAAAAATAAGAGAAAATGACGATCAGCTTGTACAAATGCTTTGGACATTTAGCCAATGAATGCTTTAGAAATAGACTGTAGTATTTATCTTTAAAAACACGGTTCAGATTTACATGTTCAGTGTGTGCCATGCCAATGCCATCTTCCACAATGTGCTCTCCCCCTTCAATCTGCTGAACGATGCCCGTCAGCTTGCGGGAATACTCGGAGATCTCTTCAGTGAAGCTCCTTATGCAATGTGCCATATCCAGGATGGAGGCACGAATCTGGCTGGCTTCTGACTCCAGAACAGCATGCTATAGGGAATTAAAGAGAAGTTCTGTTGAGCGAGGTTCTAAAAACAGACAAACAAACAGTGCTTAGGCAGAAACCTGACAGAGTAGAAAAACACACAAGCAAACGTAAGTGAGGAAAACACTAAAACTGGCCAAAGACCGATTAAAATTGGGCTGGGCAGGAACTGGACGAATTTCGATCCATCTATGGGCAGGCCGATTGTACTGAAGTCCATATATCGGTTAACTTCAGTACAACCAGTCTGTCAGGGCTTTTTTTTGTTGTACACTTACCACCGCCGGCTATAGCAGCCAGCAGAGATCACTCTATTCTGATATCTGGGAAACCTCCTGCTGTCAGAATAGCAGAGGAAGGGATTCTCCCATCAACACTGACTGTACTGAAATTGTATTATGTATGGCCTGCTTTACCCTTTCTCCTAATATGAGCTCTTAACACTTAGGGCTAGTTCCCACCACATGCAGCCCAGTGTGTTTTTTTTTCCTGCATCAAAAATGCATGGAAAGTAGGTTATATGGTTTTCAATGGCATAGTTCACACCAGTGCTTGCAGTTCCAGTGCGTTCCAGAAAAAAAGTAGAACACGCTGCATTTTTTCCTGCATTGGAATGCTGTAAAACGCATAAAAAATGCACATGTTCTTATTTAAGGTTAAGGGAAAAAAAACAAAACAAAAAAAATAAACACACACACACACACACACACACACACACCACACTGGAACACATCAAAAACGCGCATGCAGAAAAGCATCTGGAACGCATCTGCATTTGACTGCATTTCTATGGTGTGAACTGGCCCTTAAAGTAGGGCTCAAGTCAAAACCTATTTTGTTTCAGATAAAGTGGGGAAATGTTAGCAGTAACTTAGTGAGGTTTCCCGCTCTTCCTTTCTCCAGACACACAACAGGCTGTAAATGAAAATCTCCCAACTGGAAAGAAAAATCACTCCTCTTCTCGGGTCCCTCTTTAGCTCTCCTGGTCGCTCCCACCTGTCGAGTGCCCCCTCAGGAAGCAGCTCGTTTTGGGGGCACTCAAGCCAAGCTGCAGCTCCATTCAGACACAGAGCTGCCGTTCCGCTCCGCCTTTCTCCCGATTGGCTAACTGACTTTAATTGACGGCCACGGGACCCAATGGCGCCGCTGCTGTGTCTCAGCCAATCAGGAGGAGAGTCCCGGACATTGCTGGGCAGAGATGGGGCTCAGGTAAGTATTAGGGGGGCTGCTAGACACAGAAGGCTTTTTATCTTAAAGCATTGTTAGAATATTATTCCAAATTTATAATTCGGCACTTATAGGTGTTATATTATATTCATGGCAAGCTTGCAAAACATATTTGGTTTTATGATTAATCATAATAAATAGAGTATGTGTGAATGACCTTGATCAATAGATTTGACATGATTCTTCTTCTAAAGCTGAGCATTGCTGGATTTTTCTGGTGTAGCCAATTTGAGTATGACATTTAGGGTATCTTGGTGTAGAATGTCATGAGAAGACAAAAATAGACACGTGTCCACGTAGCTAAAGGAATATACATTGTGGATTATATACTGTTAAGTTAAGTTAGTTTGTAGTTCCAGTCATATTAATAAGTACTAGTATATAGTTACTTAATGTAAAGTTGATAATATGTGTTCATATTATATAGATGTTTGGTTATACGACATTACATGATCAGCATATTACTTCAAATATGGAGTGTTACATGTGGGCTTGTCAATCGTATGCCATATATGACTATGAGTGCATACTGAAGCTAGCAGAAATGAATATGTGCCATACAAGGTTCTAAGTTGGTGTGAGGTTATGACGTTCACATGTAACATATAAAGCCAATGCTTCCATATTGAAGGACTCACAGACACTCACACAGACACACACACAGACACACACACACACACAGTTACTAGAATAGTTGATACTGACATGTTCACAAGAAACTTTGATAAGTTGGGACAGCTGTCAATTCTGCCAGAAGACTGAGAACGTCATTTCCTGTTTCTTCTTGGAGGAACACACAAGACAGCATGGAGACAGGAGGGCAGCAGCCATGAAGCACACATGCTATCATAAGCCTAATACAGCTTCATAACTTTTTATTCTATTTCATATATTTTTACCCACACTGAACTGAACTATTATACTTTTTACATTGTATTTATGATGCCAACTGTGTGACAATAAACTCACACTTTGTTTTAAGTCAGTTTGGCTATCAATGCTATTTCATCCGGAAGCGCCTCTGAGATACAAGAATATTAGATATTAATAATATTCTTCAAGCATAGAATGCATTAAGATAAAAAACCTTCTGACTTTACAACTCCTTTAAGGCTCCATTCACACTTATGTGACTCCAAAGTCACGCAATTGCCAGTTCGACTTTGGAGCATGACTTTGAGACCCACTTTACACTCTCTGGACCCTAGTCGCACCAAAGGGGAGCAGGCACCTTTTCAAAATGCTGTGACTTTAACCACTTTGCGACCACGCTATAGCTAAATGACGGCTACAGTGCGGCCAGCTAGTTCTGGGACGACGTCATATGATGGCGTCCCGTGATCGTGCCCGCTGCTGGGTGCGAGGGGTGTGCTCTGCACTCAGTGTCTGGGAGGACACTGCTGATCACAAATTGAGGTAAAGAGCCAATCAGAAGCTCTTTACGACGTGATCAGATGTGCCCAATCACAGCTGATCACGGATTTAAACAGAAGCCGGATATCGACACTCCTTTCCTCATGCTGACAGCATGAGAGAAGAGAGCAGATAACCGGCTTCTATAAAAGGAATATGTACACTTATCAGTGCAGTCCCAACAGTGCTGCCAATCGAGAGAAAACTCACCAAAGCTCTACTGCTGTATAATGCAATTAGTGTGCAGAGTGATCAGTGCTCTGGCTAATTGAGTTCACAGTGAATCCTTAACAAGTACAAGCCGGCAATTAGACAGCTTCTCCATTGAAAACTATTGTAGCATCATCCAAAATTCTGATGCGTTTCGGCCTAAGCCTTCATCATAGCATGAATATATGACATTAAAAAAACACATACATTTATATAATAAATAACACCTACATATACTATATATATATATATATATATATATATATATATATATATATATATATATATATATATATATATATATATATATATATATATATATATATATATATATATATATATATATATATATATATACACACATACATATATACACATACATATATCTCAACCCTCCTAGAGTGAGAGGAGCGGTATTTAGTGTAATAAAAAAATCATCACATTGATTGATTACAAATGAAGATGATCAAAACCTGGGTCAGATTAACACATATGACAGGGGATTTAAACAGCAAACACAAGATGTTAACCATTAAAGTCCCACTGATGCAACAGTGGAAAAATTGTCTTTTAAAAATCGGAGTACAAAATAAATAATACATTTCAAAGATTTATTTCAAAAACAGGCTAACATCCATCCTGTTACTTATACCAAACGGCATCCTGGTATATAACGTGTGTATCCACCACACCTCCCGTTGGAGCAGGGTGTGATGGGTGTCCACCCCTCCCCCCTCTTGTAGATTTTTTTTTTTTTTCCCCTTTCTCTGTGGTCTAGAACGAATTAAACAGTGTCCAGGTTACCGCCATACAGTGGGGGCCCTTCTATTAGAAAAGCTGTACCCCTGCTGCAAAATGTCATATAATGCTTTATCCACATATAAAATAGGAAGACATTGTTTAACAATTTCTGTCATTTGTTTTATACTGTCTAGAATAAGTTGAAATAAGTCTTTGAAATTTATTTTGTACTGCGATTTAAAAGACAAATTTTTCCGCTGTTGTATCAGTGGGACTTTAATGGTTACCATCTTGTGTTTCCTGTTTAAACCCCCTGTCATATGTGATCATCTTTATTTGTAATCAATGAGATGACATTTTAATTAAGCTAAATACCACCCCTCTCACTTTAGGAGGGTTGTTTCTTTATAGATACCCAATTTTAATGTCATATATTCATGCTATAATGAAGGCTTAGGCCAAAACACATCAGAATTTTGGATGATGTTACTGCTATGATGCTACAATAAAGTTTTCTATGGAGAAGCTATCGAGTTGCCGGCTTGTACTTGTCAAGTGCTGCCAATCAGTGCCTCCTCATCAGTGCCTCCTCATCAGTGCCTCCTCATCAGTGAAGGAGAAAAATTACCTGTCTGCCAAATTTTCTAACAAACTATGGAAACTTTTTTTTTTTTCCTTTCAAAATTTTCGGTCTTTGTTTAGCAAAAATAAGCCCAGTAGTGATTAAATACAACCAAAAGAAAGCTCTATTTGTGTTTAAAAAAATGATAATAAGGAAGAAAAACACCTAAATTCTAAGTATCACATTAACCCAACTCCTAAACTAAGCTCTACCTCTCAACTAACCTTGTTCTCTATTACCTTGACTCCCCCCCACCCCTCCCCGTTTATTAATACAACATTATCGAGATTTATTTTCATGACATCGTGCATCCCAATTATCAAGGTCTATGGCCATCTTTACCCCTCCTCTTGCAGGTAGCCGATACTGAGACTCAGCTTGGCAATTTTACAAAAAATTGACACTTTTTCCATTGGCTGGAAGTTTGCCTTTCACTTTACACACTGGTGTTGATTTACTAATACTGGAGAGTGCAAAATCTTGTGCAGTTTTGCATGGTAGCCAATCAGCTTCTAACTACAGTTGTTCAATTAAGTTTTGACAATAAAACCTTAAAGTTGATTGGTTTCTATGCTACACTGCACCAGATTTTGCACTCTCCAGTTTTAGTAAATCTCCCCCAGTGTGTATTCTCCCTGGAAGAAGTGATAATATTACCTTGTGTCCTTGGTGTTTTCCATACTCCTTGCACACACAGCACATGAGGGGGCTGGTCTGGCAGCCATTATCTAAGCACACAAACTCAATGGCATGGACTTGGTGTTGGGAGCAGAGAGTTTTCTCATACGGTTTGTCGGCTAAAGGGACCCGCCGGTGTTTGGCCAGGGTCTTTGTAGAATGGGTGTGCAGGGCACAGTCTGCACACAGGTGAGTGGCGCATACAGTGCAGTATACCGACGCCACATGGGCTTCATCTTCATCACAGCGGACTATACTCTGCAAAATAAACAAGATGATGATAGAATGTTTGATAAATCTGGGCCCAATAATGTCTGCTCTCTTGACTAAACGTTTAATAAACATGCATGATGGGTATAAATTTAAAATTTGAAAGAGTTCATACAAACAAAACTGAGATTTTAGTTTTTAATAGATGCTAGACAGTTAAACCACCCAATGATTTTTAAAGTGGTTGCAAACATGAACAAAGCATATCCCTCCATAGCAGGGGTAATTAATTAAAATTCACAAAGGTGCGATCAGTAAAATTTTCTTCCAACTGAGGTCCGAAGCTCCTAATAATTGTTCTGTGACTCGGATCCTTCACATCACAAACTCCCTTTTACATCGCAGTCTCCTCTTTACATCAGTGTCATCAGTCTTCCCCTTCAGATCAACATCCCCCCCCCTTAACCCCCCTGGCGGTTTTCCAGAGTGTGGCTCGGGGTTAAATTTCAGCACCATTAGCGGTAACCCCAAGCCACACTCGGGATTACATTGCAGGATCCTGGTGTGGCTTTACTTACCTTGTCCCCAGGATCCTGCGATGTCCCCCCACTGTGTCTGCGGGCTGTGTCCTCCACCCGATGCCTCTGTGTGACAGGCTCTGTTCCCTGCGAGCATTGCACAGGAGGGGAGGAGCACGGCGGCAAATTAAAAAAAAAAAAAAAATAGAAAATTCATAATACATACAGTACAGTATAATCTTACAGATTACAGTACTGTATGAAATCATTTCACATCCCTTTTGTCCCCAGTGCTTTGTCCAGTGCCCTGCATGCAGTTTTATTTATACTGTTCTTTCTGCCTGGAAATTTGAGAATGTCCATAGCAACCAAAAAGTGTCCCTTTACGTCAAAAGTGGTTTTAGACCAGCTAGAAAACAGTGATAGTAAATTAGAACACTTGCAGAATTGAGCGATAGTGAATCGTGGGGAAATTCATTTTATTATTATATTATTATTTTTTTTCATTATTTATAGTTATTTATTATATTATACATTATGATTTTGTGTTTCAAACTTTATCATACCCGGGATGTCTACTAGACTCTCGTTTGGACAGATTTAAGTGTGTTATTCCTAAGAATTACAGGCCTACGATATAAAACGCCAAATTTCTATGCAAAACAATTGTACCGCTTTGAGACGCAAAAATCTGACAATCATACTGCCAGGGAGGTTAACTTTATAGTAGCGTGTCTTTATATCACAGTACCCCTTTACATCACAGTCTCCACCTTTATATTGCAGTCCCTCCTTTTACATCATACACCACAGCGCCCCCCCCATTTAGATTAAAAGCCCACCTCTTGGTCTGGGCAGAGCTGTTGCTCGGACCGCGGGCCACTATTTAGTGACGCCTGCTCTATAGTATGTACTTGTCCCAATTAGGAGCACCAAGTGTCATTTCTGTTTGCTGCTTCCTTCCTCAGCCACCAGCATGAACCATTTCTTGCAAGTTTTCCTGACACAAAGAAAAAAAAAAAAAAAAAGAAGAGGTGACCTCCAGCTGATTGACAGCCTTAGCTCTGTTCCTGTGAGCTGTTTGGAGGGGAAGGGGGGGGGGGGGGGGTGTCCCTTCCCTCTAATCAGCTCTCAGAGCTCTCCCCACCGAGTGCAACTTCAGCTCTCCATCCCCTTTTTTCTGGCACCTCAGGCAAGCTGTATAAATTATGGACTTTGAACAGATGTAGAGAATAGAAGAATGCAGATAAACAGGTACAATTTACGTAGAAGGATTTCTTTCATTTTGGTGTATCACCTGAGGCCAGTCACTTCACTGGGTATGTGTGAGGGTTTACAACCACTTTAAATCTCTCATATTCTAATCAGCGAGATCTCTGCCCTTGACTTTCTATGCACGGTATGCACACATGCTGTGCCCATTATGGTTATGGAGAACACAACTAATGAGCTTGGAGCACACAAGGTGGGACTGAGTATCCAAAGCTCCTAGGTCAGGAATTGGAACAAGGAGATTTGAAGACTTATCTGGGGCTGACTTAGCCTACCGGGTTCTGTCTATAACTGGAATATCACTTTTGGTTAGATCAATGTTTTAACCCTGGCAAGGTCCATCGTTGACAGATTTGTTAAAGTGGAACCAAACGCTCCTGTCCTTTAGAGACATAGAAGCTTCCATCTTAGCCTTGGTTTCTTCTGTAGTTGCCATGGTGATCAGTTATGACACCAGCCATTTAAAGAGGAAGTAAACCCTGTGAGTTTTACTTCCTCCTTTGCTCTGCACTGCATACTAGCCCATTATGTGCTACTTACTTGCAAAAGAATCCAGCGATGTCCCCTGTGTAGGCAGCGTCCATCTTCTGGCCCCTCGACTCCGGCTCTGTGATTCGCCGGAGCCGCGTCATCCACTCCCGCGCATTGCGCGCCGGAGCCGCGTCATCCACTCCCGCGCATTGCGCGCGGGAGCCGCGATTAACGGCACAGGCTAGGGAAGAAACGGCACTTAGTTTTGTTTCTTCCCCGCGCATGTGCCGTTGGAATTGTCGGAGGATTACAAGTGAAATATCTCCTAAACGGCGCACGTTTAGGAGATATTTCCACTACCTATAGGTAAGCCTTATTCTAGGCTTACCTATAGGTAGAAGTCCAAAAAGTGGGTTTACAACCACTTTAATGGCTTCACCATTCAGTTGAGAGCACAACAACTGTGACCGTTATTCACGGCATGCCATGAGTATAACCATTTTGGGAAACAAATCATTGGCAATAATTCCACTTTAAGAAGAGAGTCAATCACCTGGATTTGCTCATTCTAACAAAATGTCACAAATTTTAATTTAGTGATGCACCGAATGGGTTTTTTGGTGCCGAAACCGATACCGAAAATAAATCTTCCTTGATCCCGAAACAGCACTGAAACCAAAAGCGACTGTTTTTAAAAAATATTTTTATACAGGAGATGGTCAGAGACTGCGGACGTGGTACAGGAGATCCATGCAGCCTACCAGTCAGTTGTAGCAGCCCGCCTGTGCCCATGTTCCGCAGCCCGCCAGTGCACGTCATGTACAGCCCGCCAGCGCCCATGTTCCAGCCCGCCAGCGCAAGTCATGTACAGCCCGCCAGTGCCCATGTTCCGCAGCCCGCCAGTGCCCATCGTGTACAGCCCGCCAGTGCCCATGTTCCGCAGCCCGCCAGTGCCCATCGTGTACAGCCCGCCAGTGCCCATCATGTACAGAAAGCCAGTGCCCATCATGTACAGAAAGCCAGTGCCCATGTTCCGCAGCCTGCCAGTGTCCATCATGTACAGCCTCACCAGTCTCCATCATGTACAGCCTCACCAGTCTCCATCATGTACAGCCTCACCAGTCTCCATCATGTACAGCCTCACCAGTCTCCATCATGTACAGCCTCACCAGTCTCCATCATGTACAGCCTCACCAGTCTCCATCATGTACAGCCTCACCAGTCTCCATCATGTACAGCCTCACCAGTCTCCATCATGTACAGCCTCACCAGTGTCCATCATGTACAGCCTCACCAGTCTCCATCATGTACAGCCTCACCAGTGTCCATCATGTACAGCCTCACCAGTGTCCATCATGTACAGCCTCACCAGTGTCCATCATGTACAGCCTCACCAGTGTCCATCATGTACAGCCTCACCAGTGTCTGGTAATGCGATGTCACGCTGTGTGTCAGATCTGAATCGTGTAGCCAGTTTCCTCCTCCTCCTCCTACTTCTGTCCTACAACAGCCTCCCCAGTGCTTGGTAATGAATGTCACGCTCACACGCTGTGTGTCAGAGCTGGATCTGAATCGCTGTGCAGCCGATGTCCCGCCTCCTATGACACACGGCACAATGATTCCTAGCATTGGATCAGAGTGCCGTCTATCACAAGAGGCGGTCTAGGAGGCGGGACATTGTTACATCAGCTGCACGGCGATTCAGATCTCTGACACACAGCGTGTGAGCGTGACATTCATTACCAGGCACTGGGGAGGATGTGTAGGACAGGAGTGAGAGGAGGAGGAGGGAAGACAGAGGCACGCGGGATGAAACATGTGCAGCACCCGGCGGGATGGCCCCGCCCCTTTTTTCAGCTCCGGTATCGGCAAAAATTCTCTTTCGGCTTTTTGCCGAAAGGGCCATTTTCGGCCGATATGTTTCGGTGGCCGAAATTTTCGGTGCATCCCTAGTAATATTTGAAAATGAAGAACAAAAATACAAACCAACAACTGTAATGGTCTCTCTCCTGACCACACATGGCTTGTCCGTGCAAGATACACAAACCAGCTCAATACTACATCTCTTACTGAACAGGATTCATTCAACTATCTGTAGCAGAATCATTATGCCACTTTAAAAGAGCTGGTTTAGTTTGTCTGCCTCTTGTATTTTGTATTTTACTATTCAAATTAGCCTCTACTCAGTCCAACTAGATAAAATGATCTCCAAACTGTGTCCCTCTGTATGCCTTTATCAGGCCCTTGGGGCTCTATTACTCCCACTGATCCTAGGCACTATTACTCTAATTGACACCAACAGAGACACAATTCCTCCCACTGGCGCCAACGATGGGGCACCATTCCTCCCACTGGCGCCAACGATGGGGCACCATTCCTCCCACTGGCGCCAACGATGGGGCACCATTCCTCCCACTGGCGCCAACGATGGGGCACCATTCCTCCCACTGGCGCCAACGATGGGGCACCATTCCTCCCACTGGCGCCAACGATGGGGCACCATTCCTCCCACTGGCGCCAACGATGGGGCACCATTCCTCCCACTGGCGCCAACGATGGGGCACCATTCATCCCACTGGCACCACCTAACCTCAGGCATCAAGTTATATTTTTTGACTCCCCGTGACTTGCAAGCCTGAGGCATAGTTATTCCCACTGGCCACAGTCTGATCCCTCTACAGTCTTAATGGACAGTAAATTGGCTCTTAGTTTAGAAAATCTGGATACCCCTGATCTAGATGGTCAGTAAATGTTAGGTGCAATGAACTACCGTATATTGCTACAATATTTACCAAAAAACTAATATGGTCTATAGGAATAGTAAAGCCTGACAAATGTGAATTCCCCTTTTATAAATGAACTTTGAAGGTAAACCACAAAACTGACATTTGTATTTCTAAAGGACTATCGTGTTACTGTATATATAATAATAATAATATTAATAACCACATCTTTTTGCAGAAAAAAAATAAAAGCCATAAAAAAATAAATAAATAAATAAAAAAAAAAAAAAAAAAAAAAAAAAAAACACATTTGACAGGAATGTACCTCTCCAGATCCTCCTATAGACTCCTCTGAAGAACTGCACTGCCCACTGGCCCCATTCTGTAGCCGCTCAAGAAGCTCCAATAAAGCAAAATTTTTCTTTAGACCCCATACTCCAGAGTCTCCTGTTTATGATCAAACAAGATATAAATTACATTAAATACAACAAATGTATTCCCCCTAAATAAAGCCAAATTTAAAAACTTTAGAATAGTAATGCAAACCACTCAGTTTAGGAAAAAAAAAAAAAAATATATAAAAATCCTAATATATAATCTTTTTTTTTTTAAACAGCTTACCTGTAAAATCCTTTTCTTGGAGTACATTATGGGACACAGAGCACCATAGCAATAACTATGTGGGTTATAGGCCACCTTTTAGGTGAATGGACACTGCTATAACCAAAAAAGAAACAGGAAGTGCCCCTCCTTATATAACCCCCTCCCATACCGGGATTACCTCAGTTTTTGTAGCAAAGCAATATATACACATATCCCAATAAGAGGGGAGGGACCTCTGTGTCCCATGATGTACTCAAAGAAAAGGATTTTACAGGTAAGCGGTTATAAAAATCCTATTTTCTTTATCGTACATCACAGGACACAGAGCACCATAGTAATAACTATGTGGCATGTCTCAAAGCAATGCCACCTGAGGGGAGGGAGACACAAAGCAAATAGCCGCCGCCAGGCACGAGGACCTATACTGCTGCCTGCAGCACACTGCGCCCGAAGGCGGTGTCCTCTTGCCATCTTACATCCATTTGATAGAATCTCGTGAATGTATGTACTGATGACCAAGTAGCGGCTTTGCAAATCTGAGCCACAGAGACTTGGCGATGCACTGCCCATGAAGCAATGACTGCCCCGGTAGAGTGCACTTTAATCTTAAAAGGGAGGAACCTTTATTTTCCGGCCATAAGCCTGACTAATCACCTGACGAATCCACTTAGCAACAGTAGATTTTGATGCTGCCTGACCCTTTCTAGGGCCTTCTGGCAACACAAAATAAAACATCAGTTTTCCGTATCTGAGCAGTCGCTTTCAGATAGGCTTTAATTGCTCTCACTACAGAGAGAATATAATAATTTTTCTTCTGCAGAACGAGGTTCTGGGAAAAAAGTAAGGTAAGGAACAGGGGCGTTGCTAGGTGGCAAAAAGATCAGGGGCTTCAGCCCGAAGTCCAAGACCGGCTCAGTGGGGGGGGGGTTCTCATGGCGCTGGGTTTTTTGGCTGGGTGGTAAGCTCACTTGGTGGTTGCTGCCTAGCTTACCAGTGCCCATCAATGCTGACCACTAAACTGACATACATACACTGACCTACCTGACCCACACTGACCTACCTGACATACATACACTGACCTGACACACATACACTGACCTACCTGACATGCACTGACCTACCTGACATACACACACTGACGGACCTACCTGACCAGGAGGAGACAGACTTCATGTGTCCAGGTCCTGCAGCAGCAGCTCAGCCATGGTGCTGGTGTGCGAGGCAGCCAGAGGAGAGGAGGAGAGCTGACCTCCCGAGTGCCGAGCGGGGATCAATGTGGCACGGCGGCCACATTGTAGTTCCTGCCTTTTGTAGCCTTCTTCTGGAGCCTTCTTCCTGTTCCAGTCACGGCGAGCTGGGAGAGGACTGAGGTTGGAGGAGTGCAGGCTCTGGGAGGCGCCGGGGATGCTGCTCAGGGTGGCGGTGTCTTCTCTCTCTCTCTCTCTCTCTCTCTCTCTCTCTCTCTGGCTCTTCCCTGTTTGATCCTGCTGCTCTGCACTCCACGCCGCCACTGGACCAGCGGCGGGACGCTTTAGTCCAGGAGTCGCAGGCTGGGCCCCATGAGCACTAGCGCGGAGGAGGAAGGGCAATCCTCCTCCGCTTTGAATGCTGGACAGTGAGCACAGTGGGCAGGAAGGAAGTTGCGACCGTGACGTCACTGGTTGCTAGCCTCTAGGCGGCTCTGGCAACCAGTGACCAAGAGTAGAGTCAGGTGGAGGCAGAGCTGGAGCCAGAGCCAGCGTTACCACGGCTCAGTCCGCCCCTGTCTCCTGCATTCTGGACAAGAGACTCGGGGCCATGGGCCCCAGACTCGGGGCTGTAGCCCCAATAGCCACCCCCTAGCGACGCCCATGGTAAGGAAACATCTTGATCCAGATGAAAACCAGACACTACCTTTGGCAAAAAGGTTGGGTGCGGACGCAGCACAACCTTATCCTTGTTAATGATTAAGTATGGCTCTTTACAGGAGAAAGCAGCCAATTCTGATAATCTTCTTGCAGAGGTTATCGCAACTAGGAATACCAATTTTCTTGTCAAAAGGATCAAAGGAATATTCTGTATAGGTTCAAAGGGTTGTCTTTGCAACACCAACAACACCAGATTCAAATCCCATGGGCACAAGGGTATTCTAACTGGCGGAGTTATCCGAGTTACCCCTTGTATGAATGCACGGACTAAAGAGTGCGAAGCAAGTGACCTTTGGAAAAACACTGCCAAGGCCAAAATCTGTACTCAAAGCGAGCTTCATTTCTACTCCTAATTGTAGAAAGGCCAGAATTCTTCCTATGACATACTTACGAGGATGCCAACCCTTGGTTTCACACCAAGTGACATAGGCCTTCCAGACCCTGTAATAAATGGTCCTGGAGGCCGGCTTTCTGGCATTAATCAGGGTGGTTACTACCAAACCTGAAAGCCCCCGATTATTTAGAATGTGGGCTTCAAGAGGTCCGGGGTCAGCACTGGTGATTTGGTCTCTGTCACCATTTTTGGGAAGACCGGCTCTCGTGGAGAGGAAGAAACAAGAAAGTTTTTGATCTGCAGTGTGTCTTGCCAATCTCCCACCGCCCGGCCCTCAACAGGTCACGGACCGGCTCCAGGCCACGGCCCGGGGAACCCTGCCCTAGGGCCACTACAGAGAGGACCCACTTGTCTTGGATTTCCTCTTGCTAAGTTTCTGAAAACGACTGCTGTCTTCCCCCACACTCGATCGAGCGGGGGTGCCCCTTCACAAGGAAGCCTTGGACTCTGTTTTGTGGACTTCTGACTCAAGGGCTTTTTGTAGCCCTGTGTCTGGTTATGAGACTTATCCTTTGCCCCTGACGGTGGAGGCCATCGAGACTGCCTGGAGGCTGTTGCCTCAGGACATCTAAGGAGAAGGTTACAACTTTTCTCCATGAAAATGGAAACCCAGCCAAGAGCTTCTTGCATAGTAACTCGGCTGACCAGCTGTTTAGCCACAGAATCCTGGGCATATGAATCAACATGAGCGCAAGGCGATACACCTGGTGGATAAACTCCTTGACAGCGTCCACTGCAAAGTATAGGGCCCTAGATAGCTCGGCTAAACCTTGGGCCTCTTCAGTTTAAGCAGGGACTTATTTATTTTTTTATTTTTTAAAACCTGCTTGAATTCATCCCGAAGGGATTGACAGATGCCTATTGCTGCCACTGCAGGTTGTACTACCGCACCAGCTACAGCAAATGAGGCCTTAAGTAGAGATTCCAATTTCTTATCAGCTGGATCACAAAATATTTGTACATTGTCCACTTGGACAAGTTAAACTCCTGTTCACAAAGGAGATAGCCGCATCTACTGCTGGCAAATCCCATCTCTTTGAGAACTTTTTCTCCATAGGATAAAGAATTGAAAATCTTAGGAGAAAACTGATTATTTGGGTGATCCCAATCAGCATAAATCAGTTGCTCCAGTAATGGGTGCATAGGGAAAGTATGAGAACCCTGTGGGGGTTTTAGCAAACCCAAGGAGGGGAAGGAAACATCCTCCACCTCTGCAGGAGGCAACTTATATCCAGAATGAACCAATTCCGTAAGTGATTGGATTAGCAATTTCTTCGATTGCAAAATTGAGAATGGAGGATTCAGCTACTGAAGACTCTAAGAGGAGTCACCTGAACCTCCTTCTCAAAAGATACCCCAATAACATCTGCCCATTGTTGCTCCAATAGTGGAAGGTCAAGGGCAAGAGAAGGGGGGTCTGCTGCGTTTTCTCACCTCCTGGGAGGAAGACGCTAACATCTCGGCTATTTTCCCTTCCAAACCAGCCATAGCTAAAGCTAAATCATCCTTAGTGACCTATGCAAAGGCTGGGACGTTGGAGGTAGCCACCATGCCTGTGAGACAAAATGGCTCAGATTCGCCAGATGCTCCAGGTCTTACAGGGAAGTATGAAACTGCGGGCATGCGACTAGGAGCTCAGGCTCTGACCGCGGCAACTTTGCACTCCCCCCTGATGAATTAGCCCTCCTGGGGGAAGACATAGTCCTAAGCACAAAAAAAAGCAGAGGTACTAAAAAAAGTGCATCTACTGCCGAGCTTTAGTCTAGCAATTACATAACATGCTGCTATAAATGCTCAGTCTCAATTATGAGTAAAACGTGCCCCTTAGAAATGCCTGTATCCACACACCCATACAGCCTATATACCAATTGTATGCTCTGTGTCCCTCTGTCAGCCAACCGGACACTTCAAGTGTAAAGCTTTTAAGCAGTGAGCGTTGTTCTCCACGTGCACACCCGTGGACCACTCCCTTTAAAAGAAAAAAAAAAAAAGGGATCCCTTTCCCGCGCTCTGCGCAGAGATAGAGGTCAGCTATGAGTAAGCACTCAGTTCCGAGTGTGAAACGCGTCAGCTGATCCTGTACATCCTGCATGATTGTCTTGTACTTCTGATGGTCCCATTTTTATAATAAAGACAAGTTTTCTACTTCATCCGGTGTGCGGCATTCAGATCATTCTATTCAATATTCTGCGCAGAGATAGCCGGCCCTGTAGTGAGGGTGGATCGAGGGGGGGTGGGATGGGAGAGGGGGGTCTTCAGCAGGGGGGAACCTGATGGTGGATGGTCCCCCCGAACCCTTACTGATGGCTGACAGAGCAGGAGAAATAGCAATGCTGCTGCAGGAAGCCTTTGCCGACACTTGAGCACATCACAGGGGAAGCCTGGAAGCCACGTATGTAGCTTTTACACCCTAGTGGCAAAACACAGGCAAGGCATTGCATATTCACACCAGAAAGATCAAGTGAAATAATTATATATATATATATATATATATAAAATCTTTTTTTTTGTTTGGCATACTGTGTGAATGAGAATTCATAAAAACACACAGTGTTGTTTTCTCTCAAATTTGACTGCAAAATGATTTTGATTCTTCCTACCCTATCAACAATACAGGGAGGGGGGCAACCTCTCCAACAGGAACATGCACAGCAAAAAATTGATTTTTTTAGTAGAATGTGGTAGGATAAGAACCTCCGTCCGATGCTTGTACCCCTTTTGTGGGGAATTCAATACACTTCCTGTCCCAGTGACTCAAGACCAATGTAGTGGTAAAAGCCTAACAGAGGTTCTAACCCTTCACAGTTTATCCAAAAGTAAAACCGTTTGGGCTAGAATGCTATGAAAATTTATGTTACCATTATATACAGAGATAAACCTTACCTAGCTCAGTGACCTGCCGGTCGAAGGGGCAGCGTATGGCTCTTCCATGCAATGGCAGGCGTGTCAGGCAGTCATGGCAGACCGTATGGCCGCACAGCAACAAGCGTGGAACTTTGTCCCCTTGTAGTGTGAACACATCTTCACAGACACCACATTCCAGAACCTAAATATACCGGATAACAAAAGCATTATCAGAGGTGAGGAGGCCTTGTAGTTCCTATGAAGGATAAGGGGCATAAGAAAAGCTGAAAAGAGATGAAAGATGACCCGGGGGGGGATAACACAGGCATCCTAGACAATAGGAATAGCAGTGTTAGTGCTCATTCACATAAGCGGCCAGGGGTGGCAAAACCAGGCAGATGAGCCATAGTTTTACTGCCCCACCGACAACTCAGCCACTCAGGGCTGCACACATGCCGTAGCCGAGGTGCTTGCTTGTAAACCTTCGCATGAAAGTTGATAATCATGCTGGTATTAACCTATGTATAGGCAATATACATATTATTGGAATCTGTGTAGACAACAGCACAAAGTGCCTAGTAAAACATGTTATAGGTTAATACCAGCACGAATATCAACTTTAAATCTCCTTATTTTTGTAAGTCATTACTCATTTAATTTTGTCTTCTTAAACTGTCAGATTACCATTCTTTTCAACAATTTAAACTCGGTCCAATTTCCCTACCGGCTTAACCCGATCGGACCTGACATCCATGGGAAATCAGGCCCAGGTGGTCTTATCATGGGTGAATGGCTGTGCAGTGGTGTGGTTTAGTGGTTCACTTTCTTTTATCAGACCAGGTGAGCATGTATAATATTTTTTGTACATAAATGTTCTTTATCTGAATAACCTGTTGGTGTTTCTAAATTGATTATGGGATATGCGTCATTATACTAATGGTATGTTTCATATTTCATGTAATCTAGATGAAATCAGTAATGCATGTAGTGCCCTGATGAAGCGATAAGAGAAACACGTTGGCTGCGCCTGCATACTTACGTAAATTGATTTCATATACCAAGGTGTAATCTAAGGTCACAATATGTATTTTGATTTTCATTAGACTGTATTTTTTTTTATCCGTTTGTCTTAATAAAATGTATATTTTTACACTAACCGTTGTCGGTATTGCTCACCTTCAAAAAGACATTATCTCCCTTCAAAATCCCACTATCCTTTAAGAGAGCCATGTCTCCCTCTTTTTTTTCTCTGTAGTATTAAACCCTCAGTGTTTAACTCCACACAACGAGCATGTAATATAGTGTTATTTTATAGGGCACCAAAGTCTTACTTTAACCACTTGCCTACCAGGCCAATTCTGACATTTCTCTCCTACATGTAAAAATCATCATTTTTTTGCTAGGAAAAAAAACATAGAACCCCCAAACATTATATATGTTTTTTTAGCAAAGACCCTAGAGAATACAATGGCGGTCGTTGCAACTTTTTATCTTGCATGGTATTTGTGCAGCAATTTTTTTGGAAAAAAACGGTTTTGTCCTTTAAAAAAAACCAAAACAAAAAACAAAAACCAGTAAAGTTAGCCCAATTTTTTTGCATAATGTGAAAGACGAAGTTACGTTGAGTAAATAGATACCCAACATGTCACACTTCAAAATTGCACACGCTTGTGGAATGGCGCCAAACTTCGGTACTTAAAAATCCCCATAGGCAAAGCTTTAAAAATTTGTACTGGTTACATGTTTTGAGTTACAGAGGAGGTCTATGGCTAGAATTATTTCTGTCGCTCTAACGTTCGCGGTGATACCTCAAATGTGTGGTTTGAACACCATTTTCATATGTGGGCAGGACTTACGTATGTGTTCGCTTCTGCGTGCAAGCACACGGGACAAGGGCACTTTAAATTTTTTTTTTGTTGTTGTTTGTTAAAAAAATTTTACTTTTTTTTTTGTTTGACACTTTTTTAAAAAAAAATGTTTTTGATCACTTTTATTCCTATTACAAGGAATGTAAACATCCCTTGTAATAGGAGTATCGGTCAAAAAAAAAAAAAAAAAAAAAACACACGATCTCAGCTTCCCAGCCAAGGCGGCGCCGTTTAGTGGAATGCAGAGGCCGGGCGTGACTTCATAACATCACGCCCGGCCTCTGAACGATCATAGAGACTCCAGTGACCATCTGGTCCACCGGAAATCTCTATGGTAAACATCCGGGGCCGGCAGATTCTGTCTCTGACTCACTGATGGAAGCGGTGAGTCGGTAGAAGCACCGGAGGGCAGCGGGAAGGGGGGGGGGGCGGGGGGAGTCCCCTTTTGCCACCCGTAAGAACAGCCGCTATGATCGTTCTTATGGTGTAGGGAATCAGCGGCTGAAAAAAATCAGATATCTGAATGATTCCTGTAGCTGCAGACATCATTCAGATATCACTGCTCAAAGTCAAGGATGTCATTTGACGTACAGCGGTAAGGAAGTGGTTAAAGTGGTTAAAAACCTCAGACATGAAATATGAACAAAGCATATCCCCTCTAGTGTGTACACCAAGTGTCATTTCTGTCTGCAGCTTTGTTCCTCTGTGATCAGCATAAATCACTTCTGACAGGTTTCCGGACACCAAGAGAAAAATGGTGACAGGGGAGGGACTTCCAGCTGATTGACAGCCTCAGATCTGTTGCTGTGCGGAGGAGGGGGGGGGTCTCTTCCCTCCAATCAGCTCTCAGGCTAGGTTCACACATATGCCAATTGGATGCATATTGAACCGCATCCGATTCGCATGACATGTGAAAGAAAATTGTTTTCTATTGTGTCTGTTCACATATGTTCAGGGCAGACAGAGCGCGGATTCAATGTGTACTGAAAAAAGAGAGTCCAATCAGTTTTCTGAGCAGTGTGTGGTCCGGCTCAGGTGTGAATTCAGGCCCATTGACCTCTATGGGAACGCTTCTGAATCGCATGCAATTCAGTTGTGATCAGGATAAAATCCTGACCTGATCCAAACTGGATCTGAAATGCTGAACAACTACTTTGTCAATCAGCTGTGAAAACGGAGCCTCAACTCGTACCAAACACGTGTGAATCCAGCCTCAGCGTTCTCCTCACTGATCACTGCCGAATGCGACTTCAACTCTCCGCATCTTTTTTTCTGAACTCTCAGACAAGCTTATAAATTCAGCACTTTGAAAAGATGTAGAGAAGAGAGGGCTGCAGATATACAGATACAACTTACAGTATGTAGGAGGATTTGTTTCATTTCAGTCCCTTCACTGGGAATATGTGAGGATTTACAGCTACTTTAAAAGCAGAGCTAAACCCTCCTACAGTCAAGGATTGGTGCTGCACATTTGATGATTTGACAGTTCAGTTTAGAGTACAAGCAAATGTGACAGTTATTCACGGAACGGCCCGGATAGAACTTGTTTTGAAAAACATTTAAATTGGTTAAAGTGGAACTAAATCATCGATTTAACGGTTTCAAAATACAGTTACATTCCCGGCATCCTGGGATTGCCAACTGTCACATATGCTTGTGCTATCAACCAAACCGTCAAATGGCTGGTGTCACAAGTTCACTTTAGACGTTTTGGCAGCATTCGTTTTTTGTTTTTTTTCCACCCAGTGATCTGTCCAGTAAGTCTGTTAATTCAAGGCCTTGTTCACACCATGGTGCAGAGAAGTCATTTTTTTTTTGCATGCGTTCAAAGGCTCCAAAAATATAAATATATATATATATATATATATATATATATATATATATATATATATATATATATATCTGTGTGTCCTGTTCACACCACAACACTGGTATCATGTGTGGATTTTTTTTCTGCATGGGGAAAAAAATTGACCCGACACCAACATCGGTGTGAATAGGGCACATAACTGACACGCATGGAAACTGATGTCGGTCTTCATGCATGTCAGTTATGTGACCTATTCACGTTAATGTCAGGTCAGTTTTCATGCACATATGGTGTGAACGAGCCCTTAAAACTTCCTTTAACAGTTGGGGCTGTCCAGGCAAAGTAGCAGTTAGAGGCTAGGGATAAACCATTTCCTACACAAAGTGCATCTAGCTGAGATCACCACAATTCTGTGACTAGCTGCAGCCACCGCTGACTTGCCAATAAAGTGTCTTGGCTCGGTGGCTGCAGCTAGTCACTGACAGGGCAAAAAACAGCTGCGGGAATCGGCAGATTTCTGCTCATGTCATTCGCAGCGGGACAAAATCACCCATCAAAATGTAGCCTGAAAGGAATAAACTGCTGTAACTGCTTATAAAGCATTAGCTGGAGTTTGGCTTCAGTTTGTTAATATATCTAAATCTGCTAGTCCATCTAACACTCCCCTGAGACTGACAATGCTGCTGTTCAAAGTTGCCCCCTGTGCTCCTTCATCCAGAGTGGAGGAACTCCTAATACAGGAGATGTGAGGGGAAAAGCCCAAAAAAAGAAAAGAATGAATGCAGTCACCACATCTAATGATTGGTAAGCTGCAATATATTACATCTTTGATTTTGGGTTTAATATCACCTCAGGGCTCCCCATACAATCCACGTTGGATGTAGCAAATCAATGTAATATGAGAATCTACAGTACCTTGAAAAAAAGTGTTCATACCCCTTGAAATTGTCTACATTTTGTCATGTTACAACCAAAAACTAATGTATTTTATTGGGATTTTATGTGATAGACCAACACAAAGTGGCACATAATTGTGAAGTGGAAGGAAAATGATAAATTATTTTCAACATTTTTTACAAATAAATATGTGAAAAGTGTGGTGTACATTTGTATTCAGCCCCCTGAGTCAATACTTTGCAGAACCACCTTTCACTGCAATTACAGCTGGGCCATTCTAACACAATAATATGCTTTGATCTAAACCAGGGGTCTCAAACTCAAATTGCCTGAGGGCCACATGACAAGTTTTCATATCCCATGGGGGGCCGCATGCAAACTTTTAAAACTTCAAAAGCAATGAACTATACCAGCAATAATAAACTATACTATACCCAGCACTGGTGTCAGCAAACGCATTATACCCAGTACTGGTGTCCGTAAGCGCATTATTAACCCAGCATTGGTGTCAGCAAACGCATTATTAACTACCCAGCATTACCCCTCCCACACTGCACAAATAGCCACACACTGCACAAATAGCCCCACACTCCATAAAATACCCCCCACACTCCATAAAATACCCCCCACACTCCATAAAATACCCCCCACACTACACAATTACCCCCCACACTGCACAATCACCCTCCACACTGCACAAATTTCTACCCCAGTCACCCCACTAAGGACTTTGCCTCAGTGTGATGGCTCACTCACCTCTCCTGGCAGTCAGGATCATCTGCCTCCCAAATCCTCTCCTCCTGGCTTCCATACAGGCCTAGTGACAGGGGACCCAGAGAACACAATCTCCCGCCCTGAGGTGGCAGCAGGACCCTGGTTTGGAGCTCTGGTCGATCGTCAATGCCTAGGTGGGCGGATCGATGAGCGGATCCTTCCTCCGCTCCATTCTCAGCTCTGTTCTCTCTCTGGGCTGCAGCAGCGTGCAGCGGAGAGGACAGAAGAGATGGAGAGGTAAAGCCGATGGCCGATATATGATGACGATTTTTGTGGCCGATATTTTAGGCCGATTTGAAAAAAAAAAAACCTCACCCACTCCACTCCTCCCTGCTTGCTCCTGTCACTCTACCAAACACTTGATGTCCTCAGTACAGATGGCACTGGTTGGCTTAGGCAGGTGGCACTGGCAGGTGGCACTGTCTGTCACTGGCAGGTGGCACTGGCAGGTGGCACGTTGCACTGTTTGGAGGGTGCACTGATTGGCACTGACAGATGGCACTGGCAGGTGGCACTGATTGGCAATGGCACTGGCAGGTGGCACTTATTGGCAGTGGCACTGGTTGGCACTGGAAGGTGGCACTGGCAGGCATTGGCAAGTGGCACTGGTTTGAAACTGGCAGGTGGCACTGGTTTGGAACTGGCAGGTGGCACTATTGGCACTGACAGGTGGCACTGATTGGCGTGGCACTGGCAGGTGGCACTGATTGGCGTGGCACTGGCAGGTGGTGGCAGGTGGCACTGGCAAGCACTGGTTGGCACTGGCAGGTGGCACTGATTGGCGTGGCACTTGCAGGTGGCGGAAGGTGGCACTGGCAGGTGGCTTTGATTGGCAGGGGCACTGGTTGGCGGTGGCACTGGCAGGCACTGGTTGGTGGTGGCACTGATTGGCGGTGGCAGGTGGCACTGGCAGGTGGTACTGGTTGGAGGTGGCAGGTGGCAATGGCAGACTGGTTGGCACTGGCAGGTGGCACTGATTGGCAGTGGCACTGGCAGCTGGCACTGACAGATGGCACTGATTGGCACAGGCAGGTGCCACTGGCAGGTTTCACACTGAGCGGAGTGTAACAGTGTGTGAAACTGACAAGGAGCTGTCCACACTCAGCGCTTGATGCTTGTGTGAAGCTGACACGTAGCACAGAGGAGAGAGACAGAGGGATCTGTCAGAATTGAGGTTGATGTCGGGGTGGGCGGGACCCGGCCGAGGTGGGCGGGGCCAGCAGCTGTCAAACACCAGCCAATGATTGGGCTGCTTAAGAAAAGGGGCGGGCCACATACACGTAGCTGCCCGCCCAGATCCCATTGGCTGGTGTTTGATATTGGCCGGGTCCCGCCCACCCCGGCCGGGTCCCGCCCACCCCCGACATCAACCTCAAATCTGACAGATCCCTCTGTCTCTCTCCTCCTGTTACGTGTCAGTTTCACACAAGCATCAAGCGCTGAGTGTGGAGAAGGAAGGAAGAGCAGCGGCCAGTGCTATATATCGACCTAATGGCCAAATATCGGTCGACCTCTAGTCCTTTATCAGCCCTGCCTGCGGGCCATTTTTAACCGGTCCGCGGGCCGCAAATGACCCGCGGGCCGGTACTTTGAGACCCCTGATCTAAACCATTCCATTGTAGCTCTGGCTGTATGTTTAGGGTCGCTGTCCTGCTGGAAGGTGAACCTCCTCCCCACTCAACTCTTTTCCAGACTCTAACAGGTTTTCTTCTAAGATTGCCCTGTATTTGGCTCCATCCATCTTCCCATCAACTCTGACCAGCTTCCCTGTCCCTGCTGAAGAAAAGCATCCCCACAACATGATGCTGACACCACCATGTTTCACGGTGGGGATGGTGTGTTCAGGGTGATGTGCAGTGTTAGTTTTCCGCCACACATAGCGTTTTCCTTTTAGGCCAAAAAGTTAAATTTTGGTCTCATCTGACCAGAGCACCTTCTTCCACATGTTTTCTGTGTCCCCCACATGGCTTCTTCCTCCAACAATGACTTTCTTCTTGCCACTCCTTCATAAAGGCCAGATTTGTGGAGTGCACGGCTAATAGTTGTCTTGTGGACAGATTCTCCCACCTGAGCTGTGGATCTCTGCAGCTCCTCCAGAGTTACCATGGGCCTCTTGGCTGCTTCCGATTAATGCTCTCCTTGCCCAGCCTGTCAGTTTAGGTGGACGGCCATGTCTTGGTAGGTTTGCAGTTGTGCCATACTCTTTCCATTTTTGGATGATGGATTGAACACAGTCCTCTGTGAGATGTTCAAAGCTTGGGATATTTTTTTAATACCCTAACTCTGCTTTAAACTTCTCCACAACTTTATCCCTGATCTGTCTGGTGTGTTCCTTGGCCTTCGTGATGCTTTTTGCTCACTAAGGTTTTCTAACAAACCTCTGAGGGCTTCACAGAACAGCTGTATTTATACTGAGATTAAATTAAACACAGGTGAACTCTATTTACTAACTAGGTGACTTCTGAAGGCAATTGGTTCCACTAGATTTTAGTTAGAGTAAAGGGGGCTGAATACAAATGCACGCCACACTTTTTTTCCATATTTGTAATAAAATGTTGAAAATCAGTTATCATTTTCCTTCCACTTCACAATTATGTGCCACTTTGTGTTGGTCTATCACATAAAATCCCAACAAAACACATTTACATTTTTGGTCAGAACATGACCATAGGTGTGCGCAGACCCCATGGGTCTGCACCCGAAGCTCAAACACACACACGTGTGTGTGTGTGTGTGTGTGTGTGTGTGTGTGTGTGTGTGTGTGTGTGTGTGTGTGTGTGTATATATATATATATATCTCAGTAGAGCAGTGGGCGGTGTCAGTAGGGAAGAGATTGATGTCAGTAGTTTATTTTTATTATAACTTCTTTACAATTTTATTTAATAATATATTATTCTCATTCCCCCCCACACCACCCCCATTATTATATACACACACACACACACACAATTTTTTAGGAGCTCCATTGGGGGGGCTTTGGTGACATATCAGAGGTCTAGACAGACCCCTGATATCTCACTTTTAAGACAGAGATTCCCAGTCCCTTCTTCTGCAGCCAAGCAGCAGGAGGAATCTGTGCAGCACAGAGGGATTAGGATGTGCCCAGGCACACCTGGCACACCCTGTGCACACACCTATGAACATGACAAAATGTGTAACATTTCAAGGGGTATGAATACTTTTTTAGGGCACTGTATCTAAACCACCCAATCAGATGGACTGCTGCACTACACACTTATTGGAAGATCTAATGGAGATTGTACAATCAGATCCTTCATCACACAGTGGAGGAGATGGCAGAGCTGCCCACCATGACATGATAGACCGATCAGCACATACACACAGCATGCACAATCCGGGGACTACAAGTCGCAGCCAGTCCTGTCCGCTCCCTCCAGCTGTGTGCTCGGTGTAGATGGAGGGAGTTGTATGCTTTGCAGTAATAAAAGTTGAGTGGATGGGGATGTAGGCGGAGCTCAGGCCCCGATCTACACAGGAGGATCGCTAACAACACATCGCACCGCCCGGGATCACACAACCCCCCCGGAGGAGATCACCCCTCTCACCTTCACCGCTCCCCCCGGACCCGTCCGGCTGTGCCTGCTCATCCCCTCCATCCTCCCTGCAGAGCCGTGCCTATTCACAGCGGTAGCTGCAGCGACAGCCATATTGACAGGCCGGACACCACTTCCGTCAGCAGGGGGAGGCTACACCCTATGCCGAGACATCAAACTGCAATGTAACCACCATCTTGGAAAATGATTGGCAAATATAAATATTAACAATTTTTAGTATCCTCCAAAATATCTTAATTTAATAGTGTTCTCATATCGATCACAAGCCCAATTCTTCACCATTATCCCCCCCCCCTCAGTGGTTGAGTGGTTTCGTCCATGCTTTGCCAGTAGTAGCGCCTGTACCTTCGCATATTCACTTAATGCCACAGTCGCTGTCACAGTGCCCCGGCGGCCATGTTTAGTGTTGGAAAACAAAAAACGTCACTGACATAGCCTGCGCGTATACTTGTCTTCATAAGGGGAGGCTGAAATTAGATTTTTGTTTTATGGAATTGTTTATACTCAAAATTCTTATTACATTTACTTGGACCAGAGTTTGAATGTTTTCTAAAGTTTTATAACAGTTAAAAGAAGGGGTCTCAAACTGGCAGCCCTCCAGCTGTTGAAGAACTACAAGTCCCATGAAGCATTGCAAGGCTGACAGTTACAAGCATGACTCCCACAGGCAGAGGCATGATGGGACTTGTAGTTCCGCAACAGCTGGAGGGCCGCCAGTTTGTGACCCCTGTTTTAAAGGATAGCTCCACCTTAGAGGAAAATATTATAGTATGTATAATTGTTACACAAGTCATATTGTAATTGAATGGTATTAAAAATGACCTTACATTTTCTATCTGCAGTCCTGTTATTTTTTGTAAAATTGATTGCGATATGGAATGTGGCAACCTGGAGGAGTTCTGCGCACAGATGGTGTACAGAACTTTCCCAGAAATGTCATTTCCTGCTTGTGTGATCTTCCCAGAAGTCTGCACTAAGATACAAGTCACATTTTAGGCATCCACTGCAATAGGAATTTCAAATTTGGTGAGATACTCCTCAGTAGTTCAAAGAGAACTATGGCCAAAGTGCTTTTGGCCATACTTCTCTTGTGGGTTACAGAGAACTTGTGTTCTCTTGTGATTAAAGCCCGCTCTCATCTGACCTCACAGAGTTGCTCCAGTCTCTGGATGTATACCGACAATAAAAAACGCTTGCGCTCCATGAACACCTCAATGACGAATCGCGTTGGGCAGAGCTAGGATGTTGTTGTCACCATGCATGCTAAAATTGTGCTCACAGCTCAGAACTCTAGCTAGAGACGGTTGGGCTATTAGATCAAGCTGTACATACTCGTGTCGGTGGAGACACCTCGATATGTGAGTGGCTTTGTTATCTTTTAACCCCTTGGCACTGGTCGCACGCGAATATGTGGCCTCTCGGCGCCTGGTCCTTGGCACTGAGGGGCCGCATATTTGCATAAATTGCTGTGCATACGTGCATACACCTGTGCTGAGGGCACACGCGGTGCACGCTCCTGACACAGTTACCAGCGCCTTGCGATCGGGAGTTTTTGGATCACATGTGCGCGTGACAGCCAATCACGGCAGTCACATGCTCTTAAGCCCCGCCTCCCAGCATCATAAACCTCTTAAGAGGTCGGGAGGCGCCAGCATTAAGAGGTTAATAAAAGAAGATTTTAGGCGATTTTTTCACAATGGGAGTCTCTTCTTTGTAACCTTCCTCCCCTATGGATATTTATGGGAGCATTTACAGTCTAATTACCTCTTGGAGTGATAACAGCAGCCTTGGAGTGGTCTCCAGGTTGAAAGTGCAATTGCCAGTTTATAATCTGACCAGCAATTTACATTGGTGAGTTTATTTAGTGACATTGGTGACAGAGTAATCAGGGTGTTTGAAGCACACCATATGAGTTTTTGAAGAGCACATCAACAAACGGCTCATGGGGCTTATCATTATATTTTTTTTCCTACATGAAATAGACGGACTATTGATTTTTGCACTTTTTTTTATTCGTTTTTTTTTGTTTTTTTTTATGTGAAGATTATTCATTGCACTACGTATTGCACTTGCACTTTATTTATATGAAATAAGTTATTTTTTATTGATTGCATATTTGCACATTGGGAGATTAATATATTCACAAATGTTTGCACATTAAATGAGATGTATGAGTTTTTTCTAAGAAGGGGTTAAAAACCCCTGTGTTGCGGCGCTAAATACAGCGCTCCCAACCCGCCCCAAAGATGCTGCTTGCAGGACTTTTCAGAATGCCCCACAAGCGCACCGCTAAGGTTGCCACCTGTCCGGAAATCACCCGGACAGTTCAGGTTTTGAATCATGGCCAGACATGAATCAGACCACCTGAAACCCGGACACATTATTCAGACCAGACTCCGGCTTCCCAGCAGGGTTGCTGTCTGTAGTTGTCTAAGCCAAGAGTGTAATGTGTTCTCAGTGTTCCCCCTTAAAGAGGGAGTCCCACGAAAAAAAAAAAAATTAAATGTCAGCAGCTACAAATACTGCAGCTGCTGACTTTTAAAATAAGGACACTTACCTGTCTCAGGGTCCAGCGAAGTCGGCACCCGAGGCCGAACCGTCGCTCGGCTCTCGGGTGCTGCCGCCGCCATCTTCTGTAAGGGAGTCAGGAAATAAAGCCTTGTTGCTTCACTTCCCGGTTCCCTACTGCGCATGCGCGAGTCGCGCTGCGCAATTAGAGTGATCCCTGCTGTCTCTGGGCCCCGTGTGTGTCCCAGCAGACAGCGCAGGGGAACGGGAAGTGGCGTAGGGCGTAGACTCCCGTGGGAGTCTATGCCCAGGAGTGGGTGCAAATACCTGTATTAGACAGGTTCCTGCACCCCCCTGAAAGGTGCCAAATGTGACACCGGAGGGGGGTTCCAAAAAGCAGAGGTTCAATTTTTGTGTGAACCTCCACTTTAAATCAGGGTGCCAAGAGCATCCCTTAGGTCAGAGTCCCCGGAGTTCCCCCTTACATCAGTCTGCAGAGTCCCCCCTTACAGTGTAAGGAAACTCTGCAAGTTCAGATGTAAAAGGGTAGCTCTGTGGATTCAGGTTTAAAAGGGGAACTCTGTGGACGCTCGTGATTAACTTCATATGGTTATAAATGTTATTTAATCACAAAATATATGCACTGCGTAGTATATGCTGTAAAAAAAAAAAATGGCTAAAGTGTTCGGGTTTGACTTGAAGAAAAGGTGGCAACCCTACGCATCGCCCCAGTGTGAAAAGTCACACTTGATTGAATGGGAGGCGGTTTTTAGGTGCTTAGCAGAGCCCTAAAGTGCCAGAAAACTGCCCCAATGTGAAAGGGCTCTTAATATACGGAGACTGCCCGCTTGGGGTCCTGAACTCAGCAATTAAAGTAGTAGTAAACTCTGTATACCACTTGTATCTACAGGTAAGCCTATAAAAAGGCTTACCTAAAAGGAACTGTGAATATCTTCTAAACTTGCACAATTTAGGAGATTTTCAGAGTGCATGCAGCCGGTGACGTCACGGCGCATACCGTGCCAGACCTTCAGAGCCCGTGCTGTAAATGGCGGCTCACGCGCACATGCGTGGGAGTGAAGTCAATGCATCCCCCCGGCCACTCAAGTAGCCAGAATCCGTGAATCCGGAAGGAAGATGTCCGCCCTCTCAGCGGTGACATTGCGGCACAGAAGGGCTTTGTTCTAAGGTAAGTTTCTCATAAGGTGCTAGTATGCGATGCATACTAGCACATTCTGACATTGCCTTGCAAGGAATTTTTTTTTTTACCAACTGCGGTTTACTACCGCTTTAGTGCCATTTTTTAGTTACTGCACATGTGCGATAATTCAAATACAGTTGATGCTGTAATCTCACAACATAGCCAGGGACACAATATCAGCAGGACAGAGGGCCATACATTATTCAATTTTCTTGTACAATTTCCTTTAGATTTACCTTCTCAACTATGTAGTGCAAGGGCCTGCCTGACTGCATACAAACTGAAAGTGATTAGGTTTGCCCTCATATTTTTTCGTTTTTGGTAAATCTAAAGGAAACGTGCATAATGCATGGGCAGCCTTAGTGATTACTACCACGAAATGCTTTATGAGGCAGTGCACACTGAGACTTGTAGTTCCACAGACATCAAATACTATTTATGAGGCAGTGCACACTGAGACTTGTAGTTCCACAGACATCAAATACTATTTATGAGGCAGTGCACACTGAGACTTGTAGTTCCACAGACATCAAATACTATTTATGAGGCAGTGCACACTGAGACTTGTAGTTCCACAGACATCAAATACTATTTATGAGGCAGTGCACACTGAGACTTGTAGTTCCACAGACATATACCGTAATACCATACCTCCCAACTTTTTGAGATGGGAATGAGGGACACCTATCAGCAAAAGTATGCAGGCATAGAACACATCCCTTGCCACGCCCCCTTAAAGGAGAATTGTACAAAAAAACAAGATTGGTTAAACCCTCAAGTGCTTTTTTTACCACTAATATTCCTTTATATTGGCTTTTGGAATTTACAAATGCAGCAGTTTAGAAATCAAACGAAAGGTTATGCGCTGGAAAACACCTTTTGATAGATAAAAAGTGCATTTAATATACATCTATATAGATCAGACCAAAATGAGGGACAAATGAGGAGGAATGAAGGATAGAGGGACATTGCTCCAAATCAGGGACAGTCCCTCAAAACCAGGGACAGTTGGGAGCTATGCGTAATACTAGTTTATTAGGCAGTGCACACTGGGACTTGTAGGTCCACAGACGTTTATAATACTTTATTAGACAGTGCATAGTGAGTGTTGTAGTTCCAGAGACATTTGTAATACTTTATTAGACAGTGCATAGTGAGTGTTGTAGTTCCACAGACATTCATAATACTTTATTAGACAGTGCATAGTGAGTGTTGTAGTTTCAGAGACATTTGTAATACTTTATTAGACAGTGCATAGTGAGTGTTGTAGTTCCACAGACATTTATAATACTTTATTAGACAGTGCATAGTGAGCGTTGTAGTTCCAGAGACATTTATAATACTTTATTAGACAGTGCATAGTGAGTGTTGTAGTTCCACAGACATTTATAATACTTTATTAGACAGTGCATAGTGAGCGTTGTAGTTCCAGAGACATTTGTAATACTTTATTAGACAGTGCATAGTGAGTGTTGTAGTTTCAGAGACATTTATAATACTTTATTAGACAGTGCATAGTGAGTGTTGTAGTTCCACAGACATTCATAATACTTTATTAGACAGTGCATAGTGAGTGTTGTAGTTCCAGAGACATTTGTAATACTTTATTAGACAGTGCATAGTGAGTGTTGTAGTTCCAGAGACATTTGTAATACTTTATTAGACAGTGCATAGTGAGTGTTGTAGTTCCACAGACATTTATAATACTTTATTAGACAGTGCATAGTGAGCGTTGTAGTTCCAGAGACATTTATAATACTTTATTAGGCAGTGCACACTGGGAGTTATAGTTCCACAGACATTCATAATAATTTATTAGACAGTGCATAGTGAGCGTTGTAGTTCCAGAGACCACGCCACTGATATTTAAAGGTAGGTTTGCTAAAGATTTATTTGATATGTCTAAAGATTCTGTCACTACTTGAAATATTTTGTTTCCATTATTCTATATTGGCATTCCATCTCCCTGTTAAAGTCTATGGGCATTCCTTTCAGTATGTCCCATTTATAATACTTTATTAGGCAGTGCACACTGGGACTTGTAGTTCCACAGACGTTTATAATACTTTATTACACAGTGCATAGAGAGCGTTGTAGTTCCACCAACATACTCATTAGGCAGTGCACACTGGGACTCGTAGTTCCACATACATATAGTAACGCTTTATTAGACAGTGCACACTGGGACTTGTAGTTCCACATACATATAGTAACGCTTTATTAGACAGTGCACACTGGGACTTGTAGTTCCACATACTTATAGTAATGCTTTATTAGACAGTGCACACTGGGACTTGTAGTTCCACAAACATCAAGTTCCTCAGAATAAGCACCCGTCATGCCCATATGACCTGTAGGGGGCCTGTCACATGATCTCCCGGCGTCGGGCCTATTCTGCGCATGCGCGGACACACGGTTTGGTCCCTTTTGCTTGCCGTAGGAGTCGTGCAGTGAGGTTGCTGTGTGGACTGACAGTTCGGGCGCCATGGACGTGAACCAGCCCAAGCAGGAACACCTCCTGGCACTCAAAGGTACCGAAAGGTTATGGGGTTTTGTCACTTCCTCTGTTGTTCTAGTAGTGCCATGCCTGTGTCCTCTGTACCCAGCACTGGCATGCCTCACAGCCTGGCCCTTGACACCTCAGCCTGTATCTGACTAAACACCAATGGGACACCCCCCCCTCCCTTCCCCCCCTGGGGTGCAGCAGAGCCCTGTACAGGATTGGGGTGGCTGGAGCTCTTCTCTAGAGGTCAGCACAGGGCCAGGCCTGGTGGGGAGGGATTGGGGCCTATTAATGTGTGTTGCCTGTCCACACCATGCTCGGTGACCTGTGTTCTTCTGTACCGGATAAACACAAGTCACTGCAAGGGTTAATAGAAGTTCACACCGCCACATTGTGTACATGTGCAGGGCATAGCGCTAAAATGCATGCTGCACGTTACTGCATGGCACACTACATAAAATGATGCTAAATCGGTTTTTTTGCTATAAAATAAAACATGTTCTATTTACCTGCTCTGTGCAATGATAACAGACAGAGCGTTCCCTTCCCTTGCTTCCTTTCTGGTAGTCCCCTGCCAGCACTGTCCACTCCTCATTCCTCCTTAGCAAGCCAGGTTCTATGGGGCATCCATGTGATTTCGCTCCTAGTGCGGACTGTGTGCATCTATAGACACACACAGCACTTATAAGCCACGCCCCTCGCTCCCTGTTTACAGGAGTTTGACGGCGGTAGGAGCCCATGGCTTCCGCTGCTCTGTGTCTCCTGTGAGACCAGGAAGTGAGGGGAGCCACGCTGCGGCCAGGACAGCGCTGGAGCGGTGAGAGGAGTCAGGTAAGTGTTTAAAGGATAAGTCCACCTTTGAGAACATGTAACCTGTTCCCACTCCTGCAACCTCTCCCTAATCCCCTTTTCTAATTCTGACAGCAGCTGTGGCTCTTCTCCCTGCATGCGCTGTTGCAATTTGGAAAGAACATGGCTGCGTGGGTACACAGAGTTCTGTGAATGAACTACAAGTACCAACAGACTTTGCGGCTGACGGCTTGTTCTTACTGAGCTACCAGGGTGCTGTTGCACTCTAGTAGTTTATTGATTCTTCTGTCATTCAGTAACTGCCTGCCCATATGAGAGGTACGAGCGGACAGCTTACACAGGCAGTCTGCAGGAGTCTGAGATTGCACCAGTGATCTGCTTATCAGGGGTACAATGCTTTACCAGCTCGGGAAAAAAAAAAAATCTTTTTTTTTTACCTTTTTTCTTTAGGCTTCATGTACACTGCTGCTAGTAAACTGACGTTTAGGAGCAGTTGGGTGTTTTTTTTTCTCAGCTGCCCCTGAACTCTCCTCTGATATCTTATGTGTACATGTACACGGGGTCGTTTATAGGCAGTTGAATTTGGAAACATTTATTGGAAAGCAGAAAAATGCGTTCAGGACGGATGTTCAGAGACATTTGAAATGCCTGTAGCAGCTTGTAAATGCGGTAACGCACGTTTAGCCTCATTTTGTTTACAGGCGTTTTTAATGGAGAAACATTTTTGACTATTTTCAATGTAAAAAAACGCTTGTAAACGCGGCACAATGGACGTTTTTAAACGTCGGTAACTATCTGTCAAGTGAAATCGTTCAGAAGAGGTTTTAAAACGTCCCGTGTACATGAAGCCTTAAGGGAAGGGGAGACTAGGACAGTGAAGGGCAGTGGGGTGTTTTTCATTGTTGTTTCATGGGCAATTTTAAGTCTTGACATGTTTAGTATCTATTTACTCGATTTAACTGCACTTTTTATATTTTACCAAAAAAATCCGTTAATATATTGTGCTTGTGTGCCCTAAAATTGACTTTAGCGGTGTTTTTTTTACTGACAATTTCCGTTTGACAAACTTATTATGCTAATATCATGTGACATTTTTGTGCCTGGGGAAATAAAAGGATTCTATTCTAGGAGATGTTACTGACTAGAATGCATTTAGGTAAAAAAAAAACATTTAGACTTTAGAACCACTTTAAAGGAGAAGTACAGCCAAAGCTCGTTTGGCTGTACTTCTCCTGTGGATTATAGAAGTGCAGTATGTTCTGCACTCCTGTAACCTGTTTTCAGCTGACATCACAGAGGCGGTCCAGGCTGGGGTAAGATCGCCCACCACCCTGGATTGGCACCCGGCTCAGCCTCTCAGTGAGCATGGGGGGGGGGGTGGCTCTCTGCTCATGGATGAGGGATCAGTGGTGTTTGATCGCTCGGTTCTCAGTCTTAGAGCCGTGGGGGGACAAATGCCGCATCGGACCCATGCCGCATCCACCTAGGTAAGTATGATTCTTAAAAAAATAGAATAAAATAATGTTCCCATACTTCTAAGTGAAAACTGTTTGTTTTTTTGTTTTTGTTTTTTTGCTTTGAGCCTTTCAGGGAACTAGGAATGATATAAAAGGATATAAGAAAATGCTCATTAACAGACGAACAATAAAATGCATGCCAACGCATCTAAATACAACGTGCATAAAAATGCATGCAATTGCACACTAATGCACATGCATTATCGCTGTGTTTTCTATGTGCAGTATGGTGTAAAGGAACCCTACTGTGGTGTATAATATGCATTATTTTGCATTTTTCATGGGCTGCCAGTGTACCATCATGACACAGAACTTATTCACATTATATTCACTGAGCTGTGTTGATCTACATCAGTAGTGTTTAACTTTCATGATATGGGGGGCCTTAAATGTGACCTCCCCTAACATCATCAAAAGGCCAGAAATGTTCAGAAACTGCAGGATCCCAGACATGGCTAGAGACTGTGGGCATGTTGCAAGAGATGTGTAAAAAAGTGAAATACCGCGCTATATCAAAAAGAAAAAAGATGGAAAGCTGCTGCTAGAAGTGGAATACACACAAATGGTAAGTAGTAAGAGAAATGTAGCTGCGTTAAGGATAAGGAACGAGTGATAAATGAATATCACTAGTGCTGAATGATGAAAAAGTATTAGGGAAGTGTACTGACACAAAAAAATTAATTACTTAGTAAATATACCAATAATGAAAACTAGTGATAAAATCAGTGAATCAAACTAAGTGCTAAAAATTGAAAAATTAAATACATAAATTGATGATATATACATAAAAGTGAATCATCATGAAAGTGAATCATGTAAATAGAGTCCTCCCTTCGTGATATCAATTCAAATTTAAAAATCAGGTGTTCAGAAAAGGATAAAAAGTTCACAAAAAATAAATAAAATGGTAATTTCGTGACAAATTCTCCACCGCATCAAAAAAATTCATAAGAAATGTAAGCTTACCAAATAGCAAGCAAATGGAGACGTGGAGACAATGGCTCTAGTTCACACCATGCAGTCTGTTTTCGGTGCAGAAACTGACTGCATGGTGTGAACTAGAGCCATTGAAATACATGGAAAACACTGTGTGCATGCATTTTAAGTGCAGAAAAAAAGCACACGGAACTGCATCTGGTGTGAACTGGCCCTTAGTGTGATTTTGTACCAGAATGTGTCTCTCCAGCTGCAGATAGTTGGGATCCCTTATGTTACATGCTGTGCTGGGTTTCTTCTTTTGGAAATGCTATTGCCAATATTTCTTAGATTTGTGTTTTTATACAATTTCTAGTTAATCTCCATGTGGGGGGTTTTCCCAAGCAGATAGACGTCTCCCCAAGAATATATGTGGTGAGGCCTGTGTCTGTCCTTTAACCTGTCCTCTCCTTCCCAGCCCTAGAGTAATCTCCTTTTTTTTTTTTTTTTCTTTTTTTTTTTCAAATGTTTGTAATCTGCAGTGTACAGTACATGGAAAGCTACAGAATGTATCTGCAAGTCTGTTTCTCAATAAACAAAACAATATGGAAAAGTGCAACAGTATTACCTACACAAATATAATACTGTACCATGAAACGGATGGGTGTGGTTCGTGTCAAGAGTGGTTTACAGTAATTTTCTTATTGGGTATATCGTGCCACTTCATGGGTTGGAAGTGAACCCAGAAAAGGGTCTTCTACATCTTAAGGTTCAGCTGTTCAGGAAAGCATGGTATCCTATGGGGAAGGGGGCAATGGAAGGGATGGTAATGTTTGGAAAGCTGGTAGGGGGTTGGTTTATCCAGCTAGGAGGGGGTAAGTAATAGAGTAGTAAGAGTAAAAGAGAAGAAGTGGAAGGTGACCCGAGGTGGAGGGAGAGGGGGGGCTATGAAAAGAAGAGCGAGAATTGGGGGGGATTTTTTTTTTTTTTTAAGGTGCGTGTTCCTTGGCCTTTAAGCGTTTTTATTTGTATTCTTTTTGTTCAAACTTTCGAAGGAGCTCTTACACCATAGATGACGTGCGCTACCACCTACCTTTTTTATTCCGTAGAAATTTGAGCTTGTTAAGAATCTTTTTTGTTAATAAGAATATTTATGCACATGAGTTGTATTTACACAAAACTTAATAAAAGAAACATGGCTTAAGGTTCACGCTATTGTGGGTGCAGGAATGCGTGTAAATTGCATCTGTTCCCGCACTCATAACATATATTTAGCAGATACGCAGGGTGCTGATATTTCTAAATGGCATAAAATGCGGCACAAGAAATGCGGTGAATGAAACCGCATGGTTCCAAAGCTCTCAAGTTTTCATAGAAAGGTCAGGGCATTTTTCCTTGTGGGAAACGCAGGTACAGCAGCCCGTTTAAGTGAATGGGCTGCTGTGCCTGTGCACGGCCCGCACAGATGTGAACCTGGACTAATTGTGTGTTGAGTTCTGGCTGTAAGTTCTTGACCGTAGTAATATGCAACTAAGATTTTCATCATCCCAACAGTTATGTACAATACTTCTACTTTAGGTCGACATAACATGGGATGATGTGGAATTCAGAATGTTGGAGATTCAAATCGATCCTTCTACGTTTCTATGAGATGCTCACTGAAAATTATGTGAAGTTAATTTTCTGGAAATTACTGCAACCTGCAGCATGAAGATCAGATATGTTGCTTCAACGGATTTAATGGCTGGGGAGAGTAATATTGAAGCTGTATTTTGTTTCCAAAGAATCTGCTACAAAATGACATATAATGTGGATCGGACTAAGCCAGCTCATGACCTGAGAACAGTAGTACCTGTGCTCTCAGACAACCTGCATAATTAGCATTTACTGGCCGGTGGAAGAGTCTTGGGATGCTGAAGTTTTTGCTGTCTAGGAAATGGAAGTTGTATTACACTATCGTCCATCAGAAACTACACCAGAGAAATTACATCAATTATGTGCTGGCTCATTGGAAGAATTTCCTGCCCGACACCTGCCAACGTTTGCGCCATGGTTTCCACAGTACAGAACCAGCTTTATTCTAAAGCCTCAAGGATGCCCTCCTGTGCCAAGTGATTTCTGTTCAAAGATAGATCATAGTCCTTTTGACCCATTCCATGTGGAGAACTTTTTGTACTGTGATCCAACACCTGGTCTGTTAGAGTTCAAAACCGATGTTTATGCAGAAAATAACCAGCAAATTGTTTCATCTGAAGAAATCACCTGCTGTCCTCAAGCTGTGGATGACCATGTTTCTGGTGGGAATGCACAGTTCAGGACTTGGAGTATATGTACTCAGAGAGCCAGGAGTGGAGACACCATTATTCAGCCATCTCAACAACTAAAAGCCATCTTGGATAAACTTAATCTGAATATCTTCCACAGAGGAAGATGGACAATTTTACCATCGGTCTGTGGAACTCGAACCCTGGAAGAGGTTTGGAGAAAACTGAGCCGATTGCTTAGAGATAGAGTTCTTCCAAGCTGTAATGCCACAATTCAAAGAGATATAAACCAGATATGGATATTTTGCGACTTGCGTTATTGTGAGCATATTGGCACCTTGGTTAGGTCAGAACTGAAGCTCTCTGGTAAAATAGATTTTTCTGTACGGAAACATGGAACAATTTTTAGTTTGTAATGCCCAAAATGATGAAGTTTATTTAAAAAAACAAGTAGAAACTGTTAACTTTTTGCAAAGGTAATAGCCATTTGTCTAAGCCACTAGGCTGGGTGATGAAAAAAAAAAAGCATCAGCTGGTCTGAGCTCTGATCTTTCTCTGTAGCACAGAGATTTGACCAAGGGTCTAGGCTTTCACACACACAACCTACCATGCATGGAGCCTGTAGAAGAGATGCACTTCAGTCCTATTACCTTTTATTTATCCTTTACAGAAACCTGTTACCATCACCTCCTAAGTCTACTTTATCCTCTTAAGAGAATTGACAACATTGGGATAAATTCACTATCACACATTTAAAGGACAAATGTACCTTTTGGTACAAGTTGTTCGTTAAATTGTATCTTTGCTCAGGACTTTTTTTTTCTTTTTTGTAAAATGGACATAGGTTAGAACCCCCTGTGAGGTTTTGCTGATCTCAAGGGCTTGATTAGAGAGAATTCCGTTCACTTTCTGTTCTAATGACTACCTTTTACCAGACAGAAGTACAGGGAAAAAGGACAATAAAAAGCTGACAGATATTCTAGCATTTCACTACTTAAAGGAAAAGTGTGGGACCGATGCTGCAGCATTGGTCTCCCGCTGGCTGTAAGCCCAAGATCATTGATCATGTGATTGCTCAGTTCTCAGTCAGGTCTGAGCAAAGGGTGGTGACTGTTAGTCACCATTCTCTGCACTGCCCCTCCCCTGGGGAGGGAGTGGGAGTGATCAGGATCTCAGCCACGCATTGGAAGCCTGAACCAGCTGCCAATCGGGCATCCAAGTGTACCCTAACATCGTCAGGATCCTTCCAGAGCCTGGAGTGACTCGAACATCAGCTAACAGTGAGCTGTGGCCTGGAGTCGGCTGATTCTGGGCCACAGAAGAGCGCAAGGAAGTGCACTCCTGTGACCCAGAAGGAGAAATATGGCCAAAAAATCTTTGGCCATCCATACTTCTTTTAAAGAATTTTTACTACTGTGGTTAGATATCCTTCCCTGTCCTGTGGACAGCCTTTTTACCAGACAGAGAAGGTATCTAACCAATGGAGCATTTCGATGACCAGAGATCTAAACTTCTTCCCCACTCTGTCCAAAACTAAACAAATGTTTTGGCTATAGGTGCCCTTTATAGAATGTCTCTACCTCCTTGATAAATTCCATTTGCAGTTTGCTGCAGAGCTTTGCTTCAAACCCCATTCCAGCCATATCCTTTTCATTTAGTGCATGTGTGCCATTACCAGATTCATTCCTAGGTGAAAAGCTGTACTATGCAGGAGGCTTGCTGGGAGAATGGTAATGAATAAGGCAGGGGGCACTTCAGAAGCATGGCTGTGCGGCTCATGAGGGGCTGCACAGGGAAGATTGCTGGATTCAGGACAAACAGAAGTATTTTCATCAATAAGGGTGTGGGGGGGCTTTAAACCCACCAATTATACTATTTCCCCAAAAAATTTTGAGGTACGGCCAGACAGATATACAGACAGTCTGCAGGACCATGGCATTACACCCACAATCTGCTGATCGTGAATGCAATGTTTTACAGGTACATTACCAAAAAAAAAAAAATGTACATTTTTTTTTTTATTTTGTAAAGGTGAACTTATCCTTTAAAGTGTGACAGCTATGTAGTGCAAGTGCCCACCTGATATTAAAACCTGGAAGCTGATTGGTTTCTTTGCAGAGCTGCACCATATTTTGCACACTCACGTTTTTTAGTAAATTAGCTCCATAATATAAATTGATGTATTTCTAAAAAAGAAATATTTCATACCTCATTTTTACATGGTTTTTGATCTTAGTTTTTTTATTTTTTATTTTTTTATTTTAAACCTAACATTGGCTAAAAAAAAACAAAAAACATATTGGCTAAATAGGCAAAATGTGGTAAACCACATTCTGATTTTTTATTTTTTTTTATTTTTTTGAAAGCTCTGGAATTTGTTTTTATTGATATTCACTGGAATGGAGCTTGGAAGAAATTTTGAGGCAATAAATAGTTTCACACTGACTTTTTTTTTAATTATTTTATTAGAAATGTTTTTAATAAGTGTGTGAGTAGTTTAATACCTTTTTGTTGTAAAAATATATATGAATGTATCTTAAAATTTTAAAATTGATTTTACTTTTTTGCTCACGTTTACAAAAATGGATGTAAATATTGAACCTCTGCACTTCCCCTATTTGTAACCATTAGAATGGATTCATTTTTTGTTATGTTGCATTTTTAGTAAGTAAAAGAGCACCAATTGCTATTGGAATACATGCAGCTAATATGCTAGTAGTCATTTGGTGGGATCTGAAGGGGCAGACACCAAGTATTGGTTGAGGCTGTGTGGGGGGTGTGAAGACTGCATTTAACTGACCAGTATTTTTAATTGTGTTTTGTAATACCATGATATATATATATATAATGATGACTCTCATTGTTTGTTTGACTTTGTACATTTTATATTGTAAAGTTACATTACTGCATATGCAGTGTTAACTTCATTTTTTTTTAATAAAGACAATTAAATTTCATATTAATCTCTGTGTATGGAATCCTAAACACAAACTGTTTTTAAAGGAACAGAGGCTGTTTACGTTGCAAAGTGAAAGTTAACCACTTCAGCCCTGGAAGGATTTGCCCCCTTGATGACCAGGCCATTTTTTGCGATACGGCACTTCGTCGCTTTAATTGACAATTGCGTGGTCGTGCAACGCTTTACCCAAACAAAATTGACAATTGAAAATTTTTTCCCACAAATAGAGCTTTCTTTTGGTGGTATTTGATCACGGTTTTTATTTTTTGCGCTATAAACAAACAAAAAAAAAAAAGCGACAATTTCTTTTGAAAAAAACAAACAATTTTTTTACTTTTCCTATAATAAATATCCCCAAAATTAAAAAAAAAACAAAAAAACAAATTTATCAGTTTAGGCCGGTATATATTTTTCTACATATTTTTGATAAACAAAATCGCAATAAGTGTATATTGATTGGTTTGCACAAAAGTTATAGTGTCTGCAAAATAGGGGATAGATTTATGTCACTGGCAGGGAAGGGGTTAACACTGGGAGGGGTTAAATGTGTTCCCTGCTAGGTGTTTCTAACTAGGGGGGAATGGGACTTACTGGAGGAGGAGACAGATTGCTGTTCCTAAACTTTAGGAGCAGATGATCTGTCTCTCCTCCCCTGACTGAACCAGGATTTGTGTGTTTACACATACAGATCCGCTCTGGTTCTCGTGCCTGGCGGGCATCTCTCGACTAAAAGTGTTAAACAACACTAAACAGAAATAAAGAGCAAAGAGTCGCACTAAATAATAAGAATAATAGAGCAAATTGATATATGCTCCCAATGATAGATGCCAAAAAGACCACACTGAGTGCATATGAAATTGAACAGACCCAAAGAAAAAATGCAAAAAAGTGCATCCAACTATATAGTAAACAAACTAAATAGTTCACAAACAGATGAATGTAAATACATATGTGACAAAAATGAAAAATAAAAAAAAGAGAAAATGTTTGGGAATTATCCAGTAACTAGATAAAAATATAATAAAAATCAATCCATATTGAAGAGATAAGTGGAAAAAACAAAACATAAAAATGAGTCCATAAAAAATGATTATCAAAAAGTGATGTGCCGTAAAGTTCCACACTAGAGTGACAAGTGAAAAAGTTTCCTCCACCACAGAAAGGATTGCCGCTTACCAGAAATCGGTGGTCCCTTGTTACAGGGGACCACACTGGGCAAGTGGCTGTAACCCCAGCCCGGGAATTCACTGGCATATACTGGACTCCTCGGCATCAGTGGGAACGGTCAGCAGATGGATCGGTAAAGTGGGTAGTGTGTTCACCATAAAAACAGAAAGCCTCACATAGCATAAATCCTTTACATTTATTGAAATTTAAAGAGACAATTGAACAATTACAAAACGATGGACAATAATAGGCAAGACGTGCATAAAATGATGAGCCGGCCGGCTTCCAAACAGCCCATAGCTTCTGGGACTGGATGTGCAGCGGTGACGTCAGAACGTAGCACCTCCTCCCTACGTTGTTTCGTCACTAGCGGACGTGGTCCACAGGAACAGGTGGCGTCCTGACGCACCGCTTAAATGGCAAACCACTAGCCAAGCCTCAGTCTGGATCCCGAGGGGAGAACCACAGGGCGCCATCCCATTCAAGGGCAGAGACTAAGGGCAAAAACATCTGAAAGCTCATATAATGTGGACACGAATAGAAGCAATAAAGAATGCTAAATACTTAACAAACCTTGACATACAAAGATGGTCATAAATGGCTGATAAACATCTAGGGGTTTACAATAATAAAGGTAATCCAAAAAATATAATAAACAATGCCAAATGCAAACGACTAAAAAATTACAAGTGACACTATAACGCACAGCTAAGCTGTACATCAAAGTCACTTGGACAGGGCTATCTAAATACCCTCAAATAGAAACAGCCCTTATGCCAAAAGGTATGAGCCATAAGTAAAAGCTCATACATGGACCTAAAAATAACCAAATAAACAGGCAGGGATAAAAGCCATACTTTATTTCTTACCACTTTAGCCCCGGAAGCTTTTACCCCCTTCCTGACAGAGCATTTTTTACAATTTTTGGTACTGCGCTGCTTTAACTGGTAATTGCACGGTCATGCAATGCTGTACCCAAACAAAATTTGTGTCCTTTTTTCCTACAAATAGAGCTTTCTTTTGGTGTATTTGATCATCTCTGCAGTTTTTATTTTTTGCAATATAAACGAAAAAAGACCGAAAATTTTGAAAAAAAAAAAAATCTACTTTTTGTTTATAAAAAAAAAAAAAAATACAATAAATTCAATTTTTTGTCATACATTTAGGCCAAAATGTATTCAGCTACATGTCTCGGTTAAAAAAAAAATTCAATAAGCGTATATTGGTTTGTGCAAAAGTTATAGCGTCTACAAACTAGGGTAAATTTCTGGAATTTACGCACCTTTAAGTTTGACTGCCCATCTCATTTCTTGAGGTGCTAAAATGGCAGGGCAGTACAATTTCCCCCCCCCCCAAATGACCCTATTTTATAAAGTAGACACCCCAAGGAATTTGCTGAGAGGCATGTTGAGCACGTTGAATATTTTATTTGTCATAAGTGATTGAAAAATTACAAAAATAAATACATTTACACAAAGTTGTCACTGAAATGATATATTGCTCAAACAACGTACCATGGTTATACAGTATGTAAAATGACACCCCAAAATACATTCAGCTGCTTCTCCTGAGTGCGGGGATACCACATGTGTGGGACTTTTTGGCAGTCTAGCCGCGTACAGGACCCGAAAACCCAACACCGCCTTCAGGGTTTCTAAGGGCATAAATTTTTTATTTCACTCCTCACTACCTATCACAGTTTCAGAGGCCATGAAATGGGAAGATAGCACTGGTATTTTATGCACAACATTAGAAGCTTATGTCACACATCACCCACTCTTCTAACCACTTGAAGACAAAGCCCTTTCTGACACTTTTTGTTTACATGGAAAAAATACTTTTCTTTTGCTAGAAAATTATGTTGAACCCCCAAACATTATACATTTTTTTTTTTTTTTTAAAGCAAAGCCCCTACAGACTAAAATGGTGTTGCATTTTTTTTTTTTTCACACAGTATTTGCGCAGCAATTTTTTAAACTCACGTTTTTTGGGGCGAAAAAAAACACACTATTGCCCAAATGTTTGGTAAAATATAAAAGATGATCTTAAGCCAAGTACATGGATACCAAACGTGACATGCTTTAAAATTGCACACAACCTGCAGCAACGACAAACTACATACATTTTTAAAAGCCTTTACAGGTTACCACATTAGATTTACAGAGGAGGTCTACTGCTAAAATGACTGCCCTCGATCTGACGTTCGTGATGATACCTCACATGCATAGTACAATTGCTGTTTACATATGACACAAGACTGATGCTTGTGTTCGCCATTGCGTGCAGGCACGGGGGGCAGGGATGCTTTTGTTTAATTTATTTTTTTATAATTGGGGTCTATTTGACCCTAGATCTCTCCTCTGCCGTCAAGATCGGTGTGATAAGATGCTTTTGCCAATTTCCCAATGGCGCTGTTTTATATCCGGCGAAACCGAAGTCATGAAATGCTTGTTGCTTCCGTTTTTTTAGGCCATAGAATTGATTGGAGCCGTTCTGGTCTTCGATCAACTCTATGGTCAGCTGGCGGAACCACCGGCTGCATTCTTAGGTGGGACAGGAGAGCCAGAGAAAACCATGGAGGGGGGGTCGTTCCCTCCCACTGCTTGTAAAAGCAGTCTAGCGGGTAATTGGCCACTAGGATTGCTTTTACATGAAAGCCGACCGCTGGCTAAAAAGAACGATACCAAGATGATACCTAAACCTGCAGGCATCATTCTGGTATAACCACTCAAAGTCCAGCAAAATACCAATACGTTGCTGGTCCTTGTTGGGCATATTTGTTCTTTTTTTTTTTTTTTTTCATGCAGCCTGTGGGCTGAACTAAAAGAGATTGATCGGTGGGTATGCCCACCATTAGAATACTGCCCTGCATCCACCCACTTCTAATGACGGGCATACACTTTTTTTTTTTTTTTTTTTAACTGTAGTGTTGAAATCACCTCCTACATTACTGGAGTCGCTGATTTGTGTATCGTGAGAAATACAGTAAAACAGAGCAGAACAATCGAGAGAGAATAGAGAAAGAATAACACAACAATTTTTGGCTTTTTTTGTTTTAATAATTTTTTTGGTCTTCTTCTTTTTTTTCAACTTCTTTTTTTTTTTTTTTTTTTTAAACTGTAACGGTTCCAGGTTTGGGTCTCTAAAAATGTGATGGCATCTTTGGGGACCCTGTGAAAGTGTGTCTTAGTCTGTGCAGTACTGTACCCTACGCTAATACTCCACTAGTGTGTGATAGCGTTCAAAACATTCACTGGTGCATAGACCAGGTTGGTCAGTACAGGAGGGACAATAACGGGTGTCACGCCTAAATCTACACTTGCTACAGACACGACATCTTTTTTGGGGTGATCGATTGGTAGGGGTACCAGAGAGGACATACGAAAAATGCAGACTTGCTGCATTTACATTGGGAAGTTGGGCCACAGCACCGTCTGAAACAAAAGGGCTGTGATCTCTTCCTGGAATTTAAGGAAGGATCCAGTTCATCCTGACGCTTTGTATAGCACGTAAGCGTTCAGCAGAGCCAATTGGAATGAATATACAGACTTTTTTTTTTTTTTGTACCAGCATATGGCCTTATGGGCAATTAAGTACAGTGCCATCAACTGGTCGTTGAGGTCCACCCCTCCCATATTAAGGTTATATTCGTGGACACAGAGGGGTTTCTCCACAACACCAGTCTCTGTTTGAATTTGGACCGTCATGTCTGCGTGAAGGGAGGACAGAACCAAAACATTCTTATTATCCCTCCACTTCACAGCAAGCAAATTATTACATCTCAAGCAGGCTCTCGCCCCCAGCCTAAGACGGGAATCTACAAGCCACTGGGGTAAGCCCCGGCGATAAGATCACACGGTGCCACATGTGCCAACTCCGTGATCAAACGAGTGACTAAAAAGTGGCACGCTTGTGTAATAATTGTCCACATACAAGTGGTACCCCTTTCCGAATAAGGGTGACACCCAAGTCCCACACAATCTTACAAGCGCTCCCTATGTAGTCTGGGCAGTCCTCTGGCTCTACAGAACTATCTCTTCCTTCGTAAACCATAAAACTACATGTATAGCCTGTTGCCCTGTCACAGAGCTTATACATCTTGACCCCATATCTGGCACGCTTGCTGGGAAGATACTGTTTGAATGACAAGCGTAACAAGAAAACGTAATCAGCGACTCATCAATGCAGACAACTTGATCAGGAGTAAACAAGGCTGCAAACTTTTGATTGAAGTGGTTTACGAAGGGCCAAATTTTGTAGAGCCGATCGTATTTAGGGTTACCCTGAGGACGACAGAGTTCTTTGTCATTAAAATGCATGAACCGCAATATCTGCTCGTATTGTGTCCTGGTCATGCAAGCAGAGAACACAGGCATATGGTGAATTGGGTCAGTGGACCAATATGACCGCAACTCACTTTTCTCGTTATGCCCATGAGGAGGGATAGGCCCAGGAAGGTCTTAAATTCAGAGACCGTGATAGGTCTCCATCTCTGGCAAGGATCATCTGGGGATAAGTGGCGATGAATTGACCAGCATAAAAATTGCTTTGGTCCACTATAGATCTATAGAGCTTTTCCGTGAAAAACAGCGAATAAAAATCAAGTGGCGTAAAATCAACTGTTTCTACCTTAGGACGGCTAAGATAGAACATGAAAGACACATAGCGGAGGAGAGCAAAAAAAATCCCAAGAAATTCTTTAAGTATGTAAACAGTAAAAAAGGGAGGACAGACCATATTGGCCCCATAAAGAATGAGGAAGGACATCTGGTTACAAAGGATGGGGAGATGGCAAAGGTATTGAATTTATTCTTCTCCTCAGTATTCACGAGTGAATCAGTAACCAAAACTGCAGTGTTTATCCTCATGACACAACACAGGAAGCACCTACATGGTTAACAGAGGACGGAATTAAAATTAGACTTGAGAAACTTAACATTAATAAATCACCGGGACCAGATGGCTTCCATCCGAGGGTACTTAGGGAACTTAGTCAGGTGATTGCCAGACCGTAGTTCCTAATTTTTACAGACAGTCTATTGACTGGAATGGTACCAGCTGATTGGAGAAAAGCCCAATAGCACCAATATTTAAAAAGGGCCCAAAAAACATCCCTGGGAATTACAGACCAGTTAGCCTAACATCAATAGTATGTAAACTCTTGGAGGGGATGATAAGGGACTATATACAAGATTTTAGTAATAAGAATGATATCATTGGCAGTAATCGGCATGGATTCATGAAGAATCGTTCTTGCCAAACCAATCTATTAACCTTCTATGAGGAGGTGAGTTGCCATCTAGATAAAGGAAGGCCCATAGACGTGGTGTATCTCGATTTTGCAAAAGCATTTGACACAGTTCCCCATAAACATTTACTGTACAAAATAAGGTCCGTTGGCATGGACCATAGGGTGAGTACATGGATTGAAAACTGGCTACAAGGGCGTGTTCAGAGGGTGGTGATAAATGGGGAGTACTCAGAATGGTCAGGGGTGGGTAGTGGGGTTCCCCAGGGTTCTGTGCTGGGACCAATCCTATTTAATTTGTTCATAAATGACCTGGAGGATGGGATAAACAGTTCAGTTCAGTCTCTGTATTTGCAGACGATACTAAGCTAAGCAGGGCAATAACTTCTCCGCAGGATGTGGAAATCTTGCAAAAAGACCTGAACAAATTAATGGGGTGGGCGACTACATGGCAAATGAGGTTCAATGTAGAAAAATGTAAAATAATGCATTTGGGTGGCAAAAATATGAATGCAATCTATACACTGGGGGGAGAACCTCTGGGGGAATCTAGGATGGAAAAGGACCTGGGGGTCCTAGTAGATAGGCTCAGCAATGGCATGCAATGCCAAGCTGCTGCTAATAAAGCAAACAGAATATTGGCATGCATTAAAAGGGGGATCAACTCCAGAGATAAAACGATAATTCTCCCGCTCTACAAGACTCTGGTCCGGCTGCACCTGGAGTATGCTGTCCAGTTCTGGGCACCAGTCCTCAGGAGGGATGTACTGGAAATGGAGCGAGTACAAAGAAGGGCAACAAAGCTAATAAAGGGTCTGGAGGATCTTAGTTATGAGGAAAATTTGCGAGCACTGAACTTATTCTCTCTGGAGAAGAGACGCTTGAGAGGGGATATGATTTCAATTTACAAATACTGTACTGGTGACCCCACAATAGGGATAAAACTTTTTCGCAGAAGAGAGTTTAATAAGACTTGTGGCCACTCATTACAATTAGAAGAAAAGAGGTTTAACCTTAAACTACGTAGAGGGTTCTTTACTGTAAGAGCGGCAAGGATGTGGAATTCCCTTCCACAGGTGGTAGTCTCAGCGGGGAGCATTGATAGCTTCAAGAAACTTTTAGATAATCACCTGAATGACCACAACATACAGGGATATGTAATGTAATACTGACACATAATCACACACATAGGTTGGACTTGATGGACTTGTGTCTTTTTTCAACCTCACCTACTATGTAACTATGTAACTATATATACCTGAATTCCAGTATGGCCCGTGAATGGAGGAAGTACGGGTGCTGCAGAAGTGGTGGGCTCCCAATTCGGATTGGCAAATGCAGCAGGAAGGGCACTATGGGCTCAAGGGGCCTGTCTGTCTTTTTGGTGGCTGCAGGACACTAGCTTTGCTAACCACCTCACCAGCTTGAACTGCACTTATGGGACTCGCCACGTCACCACGTGATACTGCGGTGCTGGTTTGACTACGACCAGCATGTACTAGGCCGCTGCTGCTTGCCAGTTCACCAGAAGGATGAGCGGCACTAGTACTGGCTCTCTGCTCCATACGAGAGCCCTCTGGTTCTTGCACCTCAACAACAGCAGAAGAGCGGGGTCTGGTATGCCTGACCTTGGCAGAGACCACAACTCCATCGTCAGAGCTATCTGTCAGGGTGCCGATGCTGTCTACTGGATCATATTTCGAGCCTGAATCTGACGAATGGGTCATTCTCATCTGTCATGCTTAATGGTACACTAGTGCGACTCACAGGAAAAAAAGAGCACCTGACTGTCAGCGACTGCTTCAAATGCTACCAAAAAAACTGTTAGCGTTCGCAGGTATCAGGCCTGACTCTGCGAATGCTGCAGTTATGTGTTTAGTGTTTTGTAAGTGACAGTGATTGATGTCCCTTGGGTGGGCGGGGCTGGGTGGAGGGGCTAAACGCATGTGCTAGCAGGATTCTGGGCTGATCCCACTAACACTGCGTTTTTGGGAACCCTAAACTACTGGGGACACTAGTATAGATCTGATCAGATATTGATCCGTTCAGACACTATACTACTAAGGGAGGTGTATGGGGCGAGCACAGAAACACATAGACGAAACCTAACTGATATCACCCGCTGGGTGATCAGGGGGTTATACCTTTATTTACATCCTTTCACATGTGACAATTTATATGAGATTTAATTCCCCTTTTAAGGTCTTTGCCCATCACAGGTGGGCTAAACTTGCTAGTCTAAATTGTAAGTAAAGATGGTCAGTTTGGACTAAGGCCTGGTTCACACCTGTGCATTTTTAGTTTTGCAGAAACACACTACAGTTCATATAACGTAGTTTCCTATGGATGTAGTTCACATCTGTGCATTTTATGGAAAGGGCTAGGGACTTTTTTTCTGGTTCCATAGACTTTAATGGATCAAAAACGTGTATTGAAAGACGCAATGTGCAAACTGCAACCTGCATAGGTGTAAACCAGGCCTTAAAGTATTATGCAGGGTTTAAACCACTGCTGGGAACATTTATTACAACATTATGCAAGGCTCTTGACTTCCAAAGATGCTGTCCATGGCCTGATTACATGCTTTTCTGCATTTGGGTTTGTGTTTGATGGTAAAGTTCTCACCCACATTTTAATGCAAGGGTCTTTAAATGTGGCCCTTTGCTTGCCTTTAGCCAGCCCTATTCCTTCTACTGATACAAAAGATGGGGCACTATTCCACCCATTGACACCAGTTAGGGGGCACTATTCCTATCACTGACACCAATGATGTAATTTTTTTTTTTACTCCCAATGACCACCAAGCCTGTGGCATTGTTTACAGTTTGGTCCCACTAAAGTTTGAAGGGCAGTAAACTGGCCCTTTGTTTCAAAAGTTTAGAGACCCCTGATCTAATGCATCAAGGGAATCAAGGTAGGTTATTTCTGTATCTGTTCAGTGTCCACGCTGATTGTACGAGTGTGGAAAGACCTTTTTGATTATAGGCTCCTTCTTCAGGAAGACTGACAAGAATGGTACAGTGTATTCTGTAACGTGCTGCTTGAAATGTTGCGCTTTGTACGTAGAAGGAAAAAAACGATGACTGAAAAGGCAATTTTCCAATGACGAATATAAGTACTAAGTGTGGTTCCCCCCCCCCCCCTTTTTCTCTTTCTAGTGATGCGCCTCACAAAACCAACTTTATTTACCAATATCCCAGTAACATGTGAAGAACGAGACCTTCCAGGTAAAATGTTTTCTGCATTAAACTGAAAAAGAACAAACATCAATGAGTGGATTCAATTAATCAAGTGTTGGATTTGCCTTGGGGCCTGTGTCGACTGACATTCACTTAAATTTGGTTTTTCATTTCCGTGTCTATAGGAGAGGCTTGAAGCAGGTTAGAAGGATGTTAAATGTACCTGAAAATGAATTCTAAATGATCGCTGAAGCACCCTAAACTGATGCCATTGACACAAGCCCAAAGACCGCCAACACAGGCCCATAAAGTGGGCAAAATTTATAAACACATTCAGTACATCTCAGCAATACATGCACATTTACCCCTGTTTTGTCTTTAAAAATGCTTCAGGTATAGAGAAAAATACTTGGTGACACAGATATTCAGGGAGCCCCTAACATCCTGCACTGAGCTAACAATGCTGCCTCTGCTGCACTGAAATAGCAGGCGAGTGGGAGAAACAAAAGGCAGCTGGTATGGGAGGGGGAAAAGTGCTCAGAGTTATGGAAATGAAGAGAAGGATATACTGACATAATCAAGCAACAGAACTCTGGCAAGGCTTTAGATTTTTGCCCAGACTTACACTTTAAAAGATAAGCTTACATGTTACACCTCTATTTAGGATGCAATATGTTCAGTACCCCCGCCCTTCCCTGTGACAGTGATTTTTCTCCCTGCATCATTCACAGCTGCGTCATTCATTTACAGGAATCTGTGAATAAAGAAAATACAAGTCCTGTCTGCCAGCACGACAGACAGCTTGTAGTGCTCAATGAATCCCTCGTAGTTCATACACTCTTCTTCCAGCGTTTTTTTTAAAGTCCATGAGATGCAGGCAAAAAACGGAAGGTAGAGAGTGCAGGAGCCTGACATTGCACCCGCGATCCACTGATTGTGGGAGCAATGCTCTGCAGGCGCCTAAGGAAAAAAAAAATACACATTTTGTTTACCTCCAAAAACGTGCATTTTAAAACCCAAAATTAATGTGCCATGTATTGATGAGTGGTACTGCCTTTTTTATACTTGTTATACCTTTTGTCTTAATAGCTCAGTCCAAAGTTTTTCATCAGAGCGGCTGGCAAAATAGCTGTATGTTCTGAGCTGCTAGTCTATGTACTATGACTGTGTTACTCATGCAAGAAAACCTTTCCTGACAACACGGGCTTCCACAGCTTATTTTGATTCAGCAAATGATAGTTGCTTGGCTTTCACATTGACCCTTCGGCTTTAATACTTTAAGGCCCAAACCCATGCAATGGTATGCAGCTAATGCAGGGGCCAGCAACCTAAGGCACACACGCCAAGGTGGGAATGCAAAGCTATTTTCAGTGGCACCTGGAAGATCTACAGCCTTATGTCTAAAAAATGATTTGATATTTCTAATTAAGACATGACTGTAGTAAAATGTGTTAAATATTTTTTAGTCTGTAGTAGAATGAGTTAACTAGAACAATTCTAATGTTTGAAAAAGGTGGCCAGGTATAGCGCCACTAAAACATGAATGTTGTGTGTGCACCTGTTAATATAATAGAGTTTAACTTGCTAAAATGAGTGCAAAAAATTTGAAAATGAACTCTATGGCCATAGTGTGCTATGCTCGCTCTGCTTGTGTGTTATGTGTAAATTGACACTAAGCCCCAGTTCACACCAGTGTGACTTGTCATGCGATTTGACAGGTACAAATCGCATGACAAGTCACAGCCTATTGTCGACAATGGAACTGTTCAAATCAGTGTAAAACCGACTTTGCGGTGCCGCACCGATTTTAAAAAAGTAGTTCCTGCACTACTTTTGCCAATTTTAGGTGTGACTTGCATATACATCTGTGCAGGAAGCCGCACAGATGTCAGCCAAGAAGTCGCACTCACATGCGCCTTTGAAATCGTGCAATTTCAAGTGAAGTCGCACGATTTCAATGTCGAACTAGGTCCAGGACTTAGGGCTGTATTTAAATAAAAAAAAAAAAGTTGCATAGTGATTTGAACAGTAAAAGTGCACATACATTCCTTCTGTGTGAATAAGGCAAAAAATAAAAGGTTAGTAGGCTATTTCCTGTGCCTGTTGACTTTTCTTTTTTTTCATAGATTTAAAATTGATACTTAATATTAACTAGTGGGCAAATGTGTTATTTGAAAAACCTTTTTTTTTTTTTTTGCCCCATTCTCAAAGAACTGGGCAAATCGTTATGCAAACGTTTGATAAACCCCTTGGTTTGGAAAAGGTTGCTGACCCCTGAGCTAAGGACTTTTCTGCATACTTGCTTTGGGTCAGTGACTCAAAGAGTTTGATTAAGGCTTGGGTCACACTGGTGCGACATGGGATCCGACTTGTGAGAGCACAAGTCACATGACATGTCAAATTAAATGTTTCCCTATGAGAGCTGTCCTATCTGATCTGACACAAGCTGCTCTGACTTTTGAAAAGGTTCCTGCACTACTTTGATATGACTTCAATGCCACAGAGTGTAAAATCTCACATCAAAGTCAGATTCCAAAGTTGCACTGAAAATCACATGACTTTTTGGAGTTGGGCTAGTGTGAACCGAGCCTTTATTACACCTGGAGAGTGCAAAATCTGGTGCAGCGCTTCATAGAAACCAATCGGCTTCCAGTTTTTTGTCAAAGCATAATTGAACAAGCTGAAATTAGAAGCTACACCAGATTTTGCACTGTGCATTGTTAGTAAATTAACCCTAAAGTGTTGAAGCCAGAGGATCAACATAACATCCAGAAAAAAGTTCTAGAGGTGGCCAGCACCGAGGGATTTTCTTAGGAAAGGATTCCTATAAAGTGTCTATACCTATTGATTAACAAGCAGCCTGGGCTGTTTTATGTTGAACGAGAAATGTACCATTTTAGATAGCAGGAAGCATGGTACTTAGTGTAATTTCAGCACTTGACTCCCTTGTATGTGTACAAGACTCCCTCTTGGAGAAACCGTTTGTTGACATAAATGATGCTGTTTTTGTACTTAGAAAATGACCCTTAATAGTTATTTTGTTCTGTGTCTGTGTATAGGTGACTTGTTTAATAACCTCATGAAAGATGATCCTTCTACAGTGAAAGGAGCAGAAATATTAATGCTGGGAGAAATGTTAACATTACCACAGAATTTTGGGTATGAGACTTCTCTTTACAGTTGCAGTGACTATTTAGCAGCATCACATTACACTCAAAATTAGGATTAGTCACTCTCCTGTCCTCAGGCATGCTTTCCGTTTAATTCTGTGCCATCAGTGTTGGTTTGCTACATGTGCAAGGAAAATTTACACTCTATTCCAATCAGCAACTTTAGGCTACACACACACGTGATCGCAGGAGGAATCGCCACGATTCTGCCCCCCCCCCCATTTCAACACCGTGATTTTGCCGCGCGGTAAATATCGCTGCAATCGCAACACTTGTCGCTCAAAAAGGAACATGAGCTTCTTTTGGACGACAGCAGCGCACGTGGCCAATGGCCGCTCGACGACGGCGTCAAAATCGCGGTACGATTGGGGTGCCATTAGAAGTAGTGGCATTGCAAATGCGTCCTGCGCTTTTGCAGCCATTTGGAATTGCGGGGTGGAATTGCGGCGATCCCACCCGCGATCATGTGTGAATGCAGCCTTAAAGTGGCAGATGTGATTTATCCTTATAGGCCTAAAATGTTTTGTGTTCTTAGAACCAAGAGTAAGACTTATAATGCAAGCATAACTGTTTTTCTTTCTTTTACATTCAATCCATTTTTTGCACATGGAAATGAAGAAACATCTTCCTAGGTGAAACGTTCTCTAGCTACATCAGCGTTCACAATGACAGCAATCAACCAGTCAAAGACATACAGGTCAAGGTAAGTCATTTCATAACTGTTTTTTGTGCTTTGGCATTAAAACAGTCATCCTTTAATGTGACCAATGGGTGGGGGTGGTAAATTCCAGTGTGCAAATACCAATGTATGGTACTCATAAATGTATTGCATGCTTTCTACAGGCAGACCTGCAGACAAGTTCCCAGCGGCTCAACCTGTCCGCATCCAGTGCTGTGGTGGCTGAACTGAGACCGGACAGCTGTATAGATGATGTCATTCATCACGAGGTTAAAGAGATTGGCACACACATGTAAGCAATAGGATTAAAAAGATTTTTAGTAAAATGATACAGTTTAAGCCAGTGATTAGTTAATTTCAGTGCTAATGATACTCCTGAAATAATATATGCAAATACACATTCAGGATATTCAGGTGAATCAAAAGTGATCAAATTGGCGATTCTCCTGATTCAATGTATTTCAAGTGCAAGGATGTAAGTGGTGACATGTCTGCTAACACCCGCTGCTATCGGATCAGATCCTGTCTGTGAAATCCAGACAGACAGATGGCGACCCTATTTTCTATCTGTCTGGTGGATCGGATGAAAACGGACAGGCGGTCTGTTTTCATCCGATCTCCCCATAGAGGAGAGCGGGGCTCTGACGGGTCCATTTCACCACAGTGAGCGGAGACAGACCTCAGTGGGCATCAGCAGATCGATCCCCCACTGAGCAAGTGAAGTCCGCCTAGCAGACAAGCTTGTGTGAAAGGACCCTTAGCTACTCCATTTTGTCTGTCCTGGACTTCTTTGCAGCCCTTTTCACAATGGTTTTCCAATCAGGTCCACCTGTCAGTTTTTCAGGAGGACCTGATTGAACGCTCCATGCTGCTCTAGGAGTAGGCGGATGTAAACAGGCTTACATTATGGTTCAGTTCTGTATCAGTTTGAAAAACTGATAGACTGATCTATATGGCATGCCCTAAGAAATTAATATTGATGAATACTGATTCCGCTTACAGTAGTTTACATTTGTACGTCTGTCTCCTGTTCAGACTCAGAATATTTTATCAATCCAAAAGGGGAATTACGGAGCTACAATTACATTCAACAAAGACAACACAAAAATCACAATAACAAGACACCACAATAAAATTACCAATAACAGCAATTGATACCAAATAAAACTAAACTAATACTGTAATCAACCATACCATCCTATTAAAATACTACATAGAATTAATAACACCGATTTGAAAAAAATAACAGAAAATCAAACTACCAAAATGCAATTATTACACCACTTTCTCTAAGATTACCCAAAATCATTACACATAGTTAAGCTAATACCAACAAAATATAAAACTACATGACAATCTGGATCATAAGCCAGAATAAATCCTCTTATCCAGCATTCACAGAGAAATTTTTTTATAATTTGATGGCCACAGTAAAACATTTCCTGTGTGACTCTGTGCCGTGGTGCATCGTGATTGTGTTTGCACATCCGTCTTTAGTTCAGTTTACACCATTATGCAAATATGTCTTTGTTCAGTTTACATCCATAGATGTCCACACAAAAAGAAAAGAGTGCAGACATTTTTTTTATGCAGCATACACTGATTTGAATGTGAGCAAATGCAAATGGACGTCTGTCCGTTTACATCTGTCTGCCCATACATTGTGGTTCAGTCTGAAGCCATCAAAAAGTGACAGGCTGATCCAGACTGAATGCCCATGTGAAAGGTCTCTTTTGAAGAGAAGTTGAGGGGGTTTTTTTTTTTGTTTTTTTTTTAAGCGTATTTAGGTGGATGCAGCATCAGTTCGATGCTGCATCTGTCCCCCGCCATCTCAAAGATCGAGAACCAAGTAAGTGATCAAGCACCTCTGATCGATCGGTTATCAGTGCTCTGTGAGCAGAGAGCTGGTGACTGTCAGTCATTGGCTTTCTGCTCTGCCTCCCTGCGCTCACTAGAGCTCTGGGGTGTGGTGGGGATGGAAGTGTTGGCTCAGGCTCTCAGCCGCTCGCTGAGCCAGGGACCAGTCCAGGCATCTGGATGTATCTCAACCATATGGTTGAGATCTTTCCCCAGCCTGGACCGGCTGAGTGATGTTAGCCAATAGCTGCACTCCTGTGATCCATAGGAGAAGTACAGCCAAACACGCTTTGGCTGTACTTCTCCTTTTCAAGCTTTAAAATTGAAAGATTGCACAGCTGCTCTAGATTCTGACTGCTCCAGTCTTGGTAAATGTCCCTCTCTGTGTGTTTTGCAGTGTGTTTTCAGAATAATGTAGTAGATTGGGTCAGTACAGAGACAGTGGGATAGGAGTACCTTTCTTGTAGTGAGAACACTGCTAATAAAAATACACATTTCTTTGTTCCAGATTGGTGTGTGCTGTAAGTTACACCACGCAGACAGGTGAGAAGATGTACTTCAGAAAGTTCTTCAAATTCCAGGTGAGGTTTACAAATTACAATACTTTGAGCATATAAAGCAGGGGTAGGCAACCTGGGGCCCTCCAGCTGTTGTGTACCTACATTTCCCATGAGGCATTGCAAGGCTGGCAGTTACAATTACTATCAGAGGCATGATGGGACTTGTAGTTCTACAACAGCTGGAGGGCCCCGGGTTGCCTACCCCTGCTATAAAGGGATCTTGCATTGAATCGTATTTGTAATGTTTAACATTATCTGACTGTCTTCATTTATGATTAAGTATTATAATGACTGGTGGATTTGCCTATACTGGCTATCTGTTTACTTTAATCACTCAGTTTTCTTGATTAACAACTGCTGAAATAAGCAATGGCCACATAGAGAGTGCATTGTTTTCTGTCAGTTCATCGACTGATAGACTTCCATTGGGGAAGAGGAACAGTAGAGCACAACCACTGTGCAGTACTACTAGGCAGGAAGCAGAGCCGGCTTCACATGTAATGGACAAATATGGCAGCCCCCATGTGCAGACATAACTGAATTCTGATAGAACAAATAGACTTTCAAACAATAACACACAACAAGAAAGTTATCTTTGTTAAGCCTAACCACTTTCAGGTGTAATCTGAAAAAACGTGTAAAAATATGAGTCAACCTTTAAATGAAACCCATTATGTGAGAAAGATGAAGACCGTGCTTGTTGACTTCCTTCTTAGTAGAGCTAATAGGACTTAATGTTTCAATCCTTATGGTAAGCTGGTACTATTGGTGTGGGGAGATGGGGGGGGGGGGGATGTACATCATTGGGGTCATCAGATTGGCACCCTCTTTCTTTGATGTTTCACAACAGTGATACCTGGCATCTCAGGTGCTAGTTGCTTAGTTTTCTGACTTCAATACTCTGAGATAGTAACCTAACAAACATACAGATCAAGAAAGTGAATGAACTCTGAATCTGCTTTGAGACCGTGAAGTACGAAAACAACTGCACTGCTGGTCAGCACAGTATCCAGGTATTTATTATTTTGAGAAGGAAAGTCCACAATGGCATCCTTGGTTGAGTTCAGATTTCCTTTAAAAAAATGTTTGAGATGTGAGCCATACACAAGAGAGACATGCATTTGGCTCATATCCAGAGGTGTTTTTTTTTTTTTCTGGCTCAAAATAATTTTACATTCACTGCGGACAGACCGTTGTAATGTTTGATTTAGCTGCTTGCCATTTATTTGACCTTGTCATTTTGGATTGGACACGTCTGAAAGGTTTGTGAAGGCACTTTTGTCTGTAAGCAGTTTTAAATTTGTCATGATAAAGCAAGTGACAGCATTTTATTTGCTTCTTAAGTGGCCATGCTTGCAGGAAGTGGACCATTTTTAAATGCTATAACCCTAAAGCTATGCCTTGTCACTTGATTAGCATTGTGCAAGTAGCTCTTTGCTACCCCTCTTTAGCAGTACAGATTGCTGCTGGCTTATCTCTGCTTAAAAGCAATGTATAGCGTTTTGTATATATTTTCCTAATTTGTCCTGTTTAGGAATATACAAAATGTAAATTAGTTTTTACTTTTTACAAGGTAATGTTGCATATTAATATTTCTTATTTTTCCAGCAAGCGGGTAGAATTATAGGCCCCTTTTCATATAACAGGACTCATCTTTTGGTTTTGCATTTAGCTGTTTTGCTGGCATTCAACTTTAAAAAGCTTTTACAAAGTTGCTGGTACATTTTTAGCGTTTCCCATTTGTTCACACAAGGGAGCATTAGCTTTAATGTGAAACCACTGCCTAGCATTGTGTTCTATCCAGCCTGAAGATTTGGAGGACCAGAAACTTGCTGGTGGGATGCTCAGTGTCCTTTCAGTACTGACATAAGATATTGGTATGGGGACAAGAAGGACCAATCCCTGCAGCAGCAACTGGCATCTGGAGTGCTTCAGGGTTTTTTTTTTTTTATTATTATTATTTATTTAAAGCTTAAAAATACATATGCATACATCTTTTATGTTTTGGAGTAGGAACATAGTAGTATTTAGAGTTCAAAGTGATCTTGTTTGTGAAATCGCTGACAGACGTAGCAACAGAGTTCAGTATTCCACTCTCACTCTTGTCCTAAGAAAACATGCATTAAGTGTTGACTCTGTGCCCAGCAATTAAAAAAAAAAAAAAAACAGAATAGACTGAGTTTTACTAGTGTGGTAATACACAGCGCCGTACAACAGGCAAATCGCTCACTGTTTAACATGCCTTCTGTCTTAATGCAGGTCCTCAAACCTCTCGATGTGAAGACCAAATTTTATAATGCGGAGGTGAGTCATTGTTCTGTACATGTGCAGTAGTAAAGCGTTTTTGTAGAAATATGCATTTTGTAGAGTGTGCTTGCTGTTTTACCACAGATATAAGCAGAGGTTCCTCAGTACTAGTTCTTTGTGACACTGACAGAGTTTACCAAAATTAACAGGCTTAAGGTAGTGTACCTGGAGATCTGCTGGTAAAACTACAGTCTAGGGTTTCTTTTGTTATTTATTTTCCCAAAACTTTAAGAACTGCATCTACCAGGACTTTGGGACAGACATGTAAAATTGTTGGCTCTTACTAGCTGCCCTCTAGGCCTAATTTATACAATTTATAATAGCGCTTCAACAAAGACTATGATGAAAAAAAAACATAGAGCCTGCCATTGCTGTCCTCTTCTCCTAAATATGCTATTTGCCTGACTTTCATATTCACCCACTGACTTCAGTACTTGGAGTCTCTGATCCAAAGCAAACATGCAAATCTTCTCGCCTTTACCGAGCTGCATACATATTTTGGATCTCTGACTCATGGTTTACTAAAACTGGAGAGTGCACGATCTGGTGGAGCTGTGCATGGTAGCCCATCAGCATCTAACTTCAGCTTGTTCAATTAAAGCTTTAACAAAAAAACCTGGAAGCTGATTGGTTTCTATGCACAGTCGCAACAGATTTTTCACTCTCCAGTTTTAGTAAATCATCCCCCAAAGTATCAAAACCAGGAATTCATCAGAAGAGCCAGGCAATTAGCAATTTTCAAGGGATGCCATGGTATCCTCAATGTTTCTCTGATGACCAGATTTACTTTAAGGCATGCAGTTGGCCCCTCCAGCCATATCCTGATATTGCTAGAGAGTCCACTTTAGCAAACCTTAAGGGACCAGTTCCGTGTTGCAGTAACACATGTCAGCGCACATTACATCATCTGCAGCCCCCTTTATTTTGAATTGCACACAAATGCTTTTAGGCAATGCATCTGCATTGCAGCTTACCACAATGCAGAGTACTCCATTGAAGTTTGTTGCATTGCCAAAACTGGTGTATATCTGATTTTTGGCGCATGAGGGTTTGTTCATTTCAATGGGCTGCCTTTGACCCCTTTCACACCGCAACCCTCCCCGTGCTAGCGCTAAAGCGCCGCTCGTTTTAGCAGCGCTGTACGGGCTGGAGCAGGGCGCTTTAAACCCCAGAGAAGGTGTTAAAACCGCCCGCAAAATGCCGGTGCTGAAACGCTTTGCAGGCGATTCGGCAGCGCTGCCCATTGATTTTAATGGCAGGGGCGGTTTAGGAGCGCTGTATACACCACTCCCACATCGCCCCAAAGACGCTGCTTGCAGGACTTTTTTTTTCAGGTGCTGAAACGCCTGAAAAGCACCCCAGTGTGAAAGTAGCCTTAATGTAATGCAGATATAGGCCCCAAATAACTTTTCTGACAACCTCTGTAAAAGTCTAGTTTTAGGCCAGGTCAGAATGAAGCCCTTAACAATCGTAGTCAGAACTCCTGAGTCATTATATCAAAGTATAGAAATTATGGGATCAATAGTGACAGCCAAAGAACTAGAATTATCAAAGGTCAGAAATGGCAATTTTTATACGTGTATTTCTTTCAGCATAGGTGTCTTTTAGTGCTATCAAAGCTTTCTTAATTGGGCCCCTTTCCTAACATTCAGACACGTATGCCATGTATTCCTGTTCTTTATCATTATTATAGGGATAGCCTCCTTCTGTCACAGCAAAGAAAGTTTCCTCCTAATTAACTCATCAACTCAGTACTGTCACATGTTTCCTATAACCATGAATACCATTTATGAAAGGAGCGACTGGTAAGTAGATGCTGCTAAGGAGGAGGAATTAAAGAAAACATATTGCTATGCCCTAAATGGCAAAAGCAAAGATTTACTTTAAAATGAAATATACAAATAAAAGCTGATAAATGGTATACTAACAAGCTTTTTAAGAAATACTTAGGTGTCCTATCTATGCATTATTTATTTACATGTCGGCTAACATGGGTAAGTAGTGGAACGATATTAGTTGTCAGGGCACAAGTGATTGTTGGAATATTATATTGCTTATACTATAAGCCAAATGCATGCTTGTCTTTTTACTAATAGAGTAGCCACATCTTTTGCAGCTGGGGTATGTAAAAGACTAAATAACTTTTTTGTAACATGTGCTTTGTTTACGTGTGGTGGTTGGGGAAATACTAATGTATCAAAGCTGTCATCATCTTCAAGTTGTGTTTTTGTTCCTTTGTTACTGTTACGAATATTAAAGTGGGTGTCCACCAGTCACAACAAAAATCCTCTGCAGCTGTGTATGTTCTCTAGGACAGTGGTTCTCAACCTTAGGGAGCCCAGGGCCATCTAATGTCCTCCCAAACATTCTTTGCCCCAACAGTAAAAAAAAAAAGTTTATACTCCTCCTACACATTCGTGTTAGGCCTACTTGCACTTCATCAAATATAAACCAATATGAGCTTATTGCTATACTATGATCTGTGAAAACGCATATCCTTTTCACCTCTAATGCCGTGTACACACGAGCGGACTTTTCGACGGACTGAACTCCGAAGGACTTTTCGACGGAGTTCCAACGAAACGGACTTGCCTACACAAGATCACACAAGTCCGACTGATTCGAACGTGATGACGTATGACCGGACTAGAATAAGGAAGTTCATAGCCAGTAGCCAATAGCTGCCCTTGCGTCGCTTTTGGTCCGTCGGACTAGCATACAGACGAACGGATTTTTCGATAGGACTCGAGTCCGTCGGAAAGATTCGAAATGTGTTCTATTTCTAAAGTTCATCAGATTTTTCAACAGAAAAGGTCCGATGAAGTCCACACACGATCGAATTGTTCGGATTCGTTCCGTCAGACCTTTGCTGTCAAAGTCCAGTTCTGTGTACACGGCATTACTCATTATTCTGAATAAAGGTTCAATAACCTCCCAGGTTCATGGGTAGACCAAGTACTGTGTTAACATAGCCCCCTCCTGATGCTTTCTCGGTTTTATGATCCCCTCCAGCTCCATGCAGTGTAGCATATAAGACAGAAAATGAGGAAGTATTGACAGGCTGGAATGTAAAGAGCAGAAGTGACAAGGTAGCACAGAGTTAAGCCAGAAACAAAAGATGTTGCTAATCCAGGCTTGAAGTCCCTCCAGGGAGTGAGCAAAGCCCTTATAGCAGCAGTGGCTTTGAAATTTTATAATGTTCAGAGGCTGAACACAGTCATAACTGCAACAAATACCACCCCTACTGACCTCCTCCTCTTCCGTTCATTCAGTGCACCATTATGCCTCTACAAGAAACCCATGTCAGGTGTGCCTGAAAGCCTGACCTGCTTTCATTGTCATAGCTGGGTGCCGGCTGCAGCTTTGTAATTGCTCACAACAGGAGACCAGCACTTGCAGTGTTCTCTCAAGAGAAAGTAAGTCTAACAGTTCCTGCAGCTGCTAATGGCTCTCTTTGTTCTGGCAACTAAGGGAGAGAGAAACGAAAAGGAGGGCGCACTGACATAGTGCATTACCGATATAAAAGTTTTATTAAAAATATATAAAAAAGCAATGGTACTACTCACAAACGAGCATAAATAAAGGCTTTTCTTATCAGTTAAACTGCATCCCTTAGCGCCTGCAGCCAGGACCTGATGACGGGAGGTATCAGATGGTACCCCAGACAGCTGAACGACTGACGCGTTTCAGGGGCATACCCTTTTCTTCAGAGCCTAGGCTTTTTTTATCGGTAATGCACTAGGTCGGTGCGCCCTCCTTTCTTTTCTCTTTTTTTATTTGTATGAACACCCTTTGTTCTGAGGAGGGCTGCAAGATTCTAGACTTTGCCTTAAATCAAGGATTGGATCACACCACCCGTGTATAGCAAAACACCGGAGCGCAGGAGATTGTTATTTATGTTTTGTTGTCTTGTAACTAAGGGAAAGGACAGCTTATTGGGAAATACTGAAGTCCCTCCTCTTTACACCTATCCACTGTGGTTTCCACTTCTCTTAGCGGCTCCTCCTTGTCTGTTTGCACCAGCAGAAACTGACCTGAAGCCACAAGCTATGCACTAGGTGCTGGGAAGAACTAAGGAGCAGTGGGAGGGGTGATGCTTGATTAGTGATGCTCAGTCCTGAGAAAGCTGTAGAACTGAGCCCAGTTAGTAAAAAGCCATCAAGATGATTGTGGAAACAGTAGATGTTAGGCTGCGGCCTGTCAGGAAGGAAAGCACTCCCAACCATACCTACAAGGCAGACAAGCACATACCTAAACCATAACCCCTGGCTGTGTAAGCACCTGGCAAGTCAGCAGGTAGAAAGCTGCTGCCCAGCATTTGAGAAACTGCTCTACAAGAACTGAAAAAGTGTATATATTCCTAATCACTGTGCTTAAGAGGTCAAGCCTTGATAGCACTAGAGGACTCCTGACCACCTTCAGTGTTGGGTGATTTGTCATTTCTTTATGAAGTGGTTATGGAGATTTCACTGGTGCGAACTTTCAGAGGTATAAGAAACCAACACCCTAGTGTCAACTCCCAACTGAAATGTCTACTTTCGGACAGATAGTTTAATCAATCCTCTATGAAACCATATAATGTTCCTGTTACTTGCTGTGGCTGGACACCCCTTTAATGCCAATTAGTTTTTGGATTTAATTGTACAAATGTCATGAGTGTGTAGCTTTTACTAATGCTAAATTAGACAGCAATTTAATACATGTATTTTGTTCTAGCGTTCCTATTTTTTAACATTTAACCCTCATTTCTTTCTCTAATTTTTTGTTTTATTTTTTTCCCGTTAGAGTGACCTCAGTTCTGTGGTAATTTTTTCATCATTTTATTTAATTCTAAAGCACTGTTCAATTTTGGCATTTGTGCCCGTTAATCAGTTAATTTCATTCCGAATTCAAAGCATTATAGAAAAGCATGATCACAACCCAGTGTTTGGGTTATGTAGGTTCTGTATGTCATTAATGTAATGTTTGTCAGATTTCAGAACACCATATTGCATTATGACAATGTTTGCAATTAACAAGTATGGGCTTATTTCCATGTAATGTTTATATTAAAAAACATGCAAAAACATTACAGAATAAAACCCAATACAATTCTTTTTTTTTTTTTGGGGGGGGGGGGGGCATATAAGATCTTTATAGTGCCAATCATATATTACAGCAGAGAATGGTAATGCCAGAGTACAATGCTCTGGAGACTGTCACTGTGTCCACTTGCATTTTCAGGCTTAGCTAGGTTAGTATGTTGTTGCCATTGACAGGACACATTTTGGAGGCAGAAGGAAAAAAGTAATCTTTAATGACAGATGATTCATGTAGCATTTACTTCCTGGAATCCACCTACCCTTAAGCTGGTTTCACACAGGCTGTCTGATCAGGTCCACCTGTTGGTCTTTCAGGCGAACCTGATTGGACTATCCATAGCTGACACCCGATCTGATCCTGTCCACCAAAAACAGATGGATGGGGTATTCATTCCCCATCCGTCCAGCAGATCAGATGGCAGTTGGATGAAAATGAACTGGTAGTCTGTTTCCATCTGAAAGCCCCATAGAGAACAGCGGGGCTGTGTCCACTCTGCATCGCGGAGTGAACACGGACCTGTCATCTGCCTGCTCAGCGGTGATCAGCAGAGAGATCGCCTGCTCAGCAGGCGGATGCACATTACGGAGACCGCCCGTGTGAAACCAGCACTACTGTGATGGCACCCTAGAAAATTGTGTGCATGTGCAGTACAATTATATGTACACAAGCTGTCGTTACACTTTTGCAAGATCTGGCCTGCAGACAGGAGGGTGTACAATAGAAAGAAAAGAATGGCTGCACACCACAGGAACATTCCAATGATTTTATTTAAAATATAGCAAATGACAGCCAACAAAGACAGAGTGTCCAAACACAGGAGGTGACGCGTGCGTTTCACACTGATGTCGGTGGTTCTTCAAACCAGATTTGAAGAAGCACTGAGGTCAGTGTGAAACGCACACGTCACCTCCTGGGTTCAGACACTCTGTCTTTGTTGGCTGTCATTTGCTATATTTCAAATAAAATCTTTGGAACGTTCCTGTGGTGTGCAGCTGTTCTTTTCTTTCTACTGATCATCGATGGCGAGACTTGGCTAGCACCCAGCGCATTTGGACTGTAGTTACTGCTCACCTGGAGCGCCGTCTTCCTTGATTGAAAAGGCAGGAGGGTGTGCTTGGCTGATCCTTTCCTCCTCCAAAAAATGTCCATGAACACTCACTGGGGTGTATGACAGCATTTTGGCCTAGGTCAGATACCAGGAGACAACTGAAGAAATGTAAGTGAATAGAATATACACTTTAAAATAAGTGAATATAATATACCTATTTACTAATGTTGGCAGCTTAAGGATTAAAGATAGTTAATCTTGATTAGGAGAGTAAAGTTCTAGTTTAATATGGCACAAGTCACTTTTGTGATGTAATTTGCTATGCCTTCTAAAAATATTGAATAGATAGTATGGAATATTAGATGTGCCAAAAAATTGCCCCTTTTTATTGCATGTTCAGGGCTGGAAATCTCCAGGGCCTCAGCTGGCAGAATGACAGCAGGTGTGGTAGCTGTAGAATTGTTCATGTGGGACCCACTTTGTAACTGCCCAGGGCCTCATTTAGTCCTAAAACGACCCTGTACATACAGCTTTGAGGTCACTGGCCTGAATCGGCCTGAGCTGTGTGTTGTCAATGCAGCAAACTGCAGTATCCATTTGAACCATAGAAGACCGGTTTCATTAATCAGACTGTTGAAAACTGTTTGCCTTACTGAATAAGCCAGGATAGCTATATAATAGCCAGTTATCTCATGGCAGACACCTGAGAACCGGTCACACCTAAATATTTTGTTGATGAACTTGCTTTTCTATTTTGTTGCTTATTTTATAACCTTCTCAAGCTCCACTAAGCCTTTCACTTTCCGCTGACAATTGCCTCATTGATATTTACCAGTATGCAGAAATTGATTCTACAGTAAAAAAAAGAGCAATGGACTAATGGGATAGAGGCATCACTGACCAAATGTGATCTTAATTTCCTGAGTCAATTAAGTGTCAATGTCGTTTTCATATAAAATAATAAAAAGGATTTGATTCAAAAAATTTATCGAGTAGTAGATTGTCTTCAAATAAAACTAAAGATCAACTTTTTGATAAAATTTTATTTAGTTTACGAAGTATTTCAAACTTTATTTGTGCTATCTCTGCAGACCGATAGTTATAGAAGTTTGTCAATTTAGTCTTGGAACGTGTGGAGAGACCTTGCTGTTCCTAAATGGCTACTTATAATTCCACCAGGTCTTCATTTTACCATAACACCGCTCTTAAATGAGATCTTTCATCAGATTTTGCCCACTAACTCCTAATGCTTATTCTTTGTGTTGTAGACAACATGTTGGTAGTGTATGAGAGTGGCTAAAACAGTTCAGGAGTCAAGATAGCCCTGTGGTTATGGCGTTTTCCCACCAAATAACCAACTTGAGGATCTTAATGCACACTTTGGGGTTACTAAAACCAGAGAATGCAAAATCGGGTGCAGCTGTGCATTGTAGCCAATAATTTTGCTAACTTCAGCTTGTTCAGTTAAGCTTTGACAAACAAAAACCTGGAAGGTGATTGGTTTCTTTGCCAAGCTGCACCTGATTTTGCATTCTCCAGTTTTAGTAACTCACCCCAACAGTGTTCTTAGTGAGAATTACAAAGCTCAGCTGCCCTTTTGTAGGTTACTATAACTTTGTATGTTTATCCTTGTGTCTTTAAAAAAAATAAATATAAAAATGAAGCAAAAGAAAAGTACCAGAGCTCATTGTATTAATTGGAACCTATCCCATGTCCATTGCTTGCCCTGTATGCCATTTGACTAACTTTGCTTCTGATTCTTAAGTTTGGGATGCCGGTTGGAACATCCATTAATTGTGGTAACTTTGATTTCCAGGCATGACACTAATCATCAGTAATAATAATGCTTTTAAGATGCATTTTGTCCTCCTCTGTTGTATTCAGAGCTTGTCCTCCTAATCCTCTGTGTGGCTTTGCAGACTGACGAAGTGTTTCTGGAAGCCCAGATCCAAAATATCACCACTTCACCCATGTTCATGGAGAAGGTGTCACTAGAACCATCCATAATGTACAATGTGACAGAGCTGAACAGTGTGGTCACCAATGGTGAGGGGTAAGGACACACTGAGATCTTCAGAATATATGTTAACTCTAAGAATGAACTTCTCTTATATATATATTTTTTTTTTGATTAAGTTTATACGTCCCCAGACTCCCAGTGGTAGTTTGGACCAGACCCGTATTTTATTTTTAACTAGGGAAATGAGAGGGGTTATATTCAGAGATATATAGTCTGCAGGGGATCTGGTTATATAAATCCCCAAGTATTTAATGACATCTACTCTCTGAAGTGGGAGCCTGGTTTGGGATTCTGGGGGTGGGAAACTATCAATTGGCAAAATTTGGGATTTGTCCCAATTGATTTTTAGACCTGAAAATATCCCAAATTGTTCTATCGTGTGGAGTGTATTGCGTAATGATGGGCCCGAGTCTGCCAGGTACAATAGCGTGTCATCTGCATACATGCTAATTTTTTCAGTCAGAGAGCCCATTTTAAGTCCCCTGATCTCTGGATTTGCTCGGATGGATATTGCCAGTGGTTCTGCCGCCAGGGCATATAGTAGTGGGGATAGGGGGCAACCCTGTCTCGTGCCTCTACTGAGTTTGAATAACTGAGACGATAATCCATTAGCCACCACTTTGGCCCTGGGTGCCTGGTATAGAAGTTGGACCCATTTAATAAATTTTGGGCCAAATCCATAGCCCTCCAAGCACCTCCAGAGGTACCTCCACTCTACCGAGTCGAAGGCTTTCGCTGTGTCTAAGGTCACAACCACCCGTGTACCAACTTCCTTGTGTGTGGCTTGCAGGTTAATGTATAGTTTCCTAAGATTAAACGAGGTGTTGCGTCCAGGCATGAAACCAGCCTGGTCTGCGTGTATTAATGTTAATATTACTTGATTGAGCCTAATCGATAGAACTTTGGCAAGTATTTTGATATCAACCTGTAGGAGTGATATTGGCCGATAGGATTCTGGAAACCCCAGATCTTTACCAGGTTTAGGGATGAGGACTATTGTAGCCTCTGTCATAGATGGAGACAAAGTCCCAGTTTCAAATAGATAATTATACAGTTTTAATAGTTTAGGGGTTAGTATTTCGCTGAATTGGGATTAGAACTCTACTGGAAGTCCATCTGAACCAGGGGATTTAGACCTAGCAAAGCTAGCCATAGCAGTTGATATTTCGTCTAAAGTGAGTGGGGCTTCCAATAGTTCTGAACTTCTCTTATTAACTCCAGTTTTGCCTGTTAAATATACAGTTGAAAGAAGGCATTGTTCTATCTGTTCAATCAGTAAAAAAAAGCACCATTAATTGTGTCAGAAATTCAGAGCTGTCTTGTGCACAGTGCACACTTCCTGTGTTATCTCAAGGAGAGTATTTGCCCCCCAGTCCTTATCTTGGGAATATAGAATGATTAGCCTTTATCTTGTGCAGATGGAAGAGTGGGTGGGTCTGAGTAGTTTGGAAAGCAATAACTGGGCAGGGCTGACACCAATCAGTCCACAAAAATGCTGTGTTGTCAGCCCACAACAGGACTTAGGAGTTAAAGTGCATTCCTGGCAGATCATCAGCTATTTATCTGTACTTAAAGCATCTTTAAATTATTGAAACACAGGGAAATGTGCATGTATTGCAGATAATGTTATTTTTTGCTCCTACATACATTTTAAGTCCCCTAGGCTGCCTGCTCCTCACATTTAGTTGATGATGATCAGCCTTAATCTAGCACTAAAGATAAGCTTGTACCGCTTAAGTCTAGGTTCACATCTGCGACTGGGCTTGATGCGTTTTTACATGCAGTTTTCTTGCATTTTGCGTTTTTTACGTTTTTTTTTTTCTCTTTTAAATGCACTGTAAAAACACTATGAATAGCTGGTTTCTAAGGAGGGGGTCAGGAAGCCGGCCGCCGCGTCCTTAAAAACCGATTGAGTCGTCAGTGTCACAAGGGGCGGGCTCTCAAGGCGACATCATTGGATGGCCACACCCCATGTCTATATAAGAGGTGACAAACAGCGGGAACATCGCAACGGAGAAAGACAGCTTCAGGACAAGACCGGCTTTTTTTTTTTTTCCCGCAGGTAACAGGTGGCGATGAAGAAGACAGCTCCACGGGAGAAGACGGGACCAGGAGATGACGACTCCGGGAGAAGATGGCTCCGGGCTTCTTCTTTAACAAAGGAGTTGTCAAAAACCAGCTCTTGTAGTTTAACATTTCAGTTTTTTTTGGTGAATTGGTAGGGGTACGATGTACCCGATACCCATTCACATAGGGGGGGATCTGGGGGCCCCCTTATTAATGGGGATTTCCAGTTTCCGATAAGCTCCCGCCCGCAGCCCCAGATAACCACCCGTCATGGTTGTCGGGAAAAGGCCTTTGTCCTCATCAACATGGGGGCAAGGTGCTTTGGGGTGGAGGGTGCAGAGCCCCCCTCCCCCAAAGCACCCACCCCCGGCCCCATGTTGGGGGCATGCGGCCTGGTATAGTGCGAGGGGGCACTCGTTCGTCCCCTCCCTTTCCTGATCTGCAGGGCGGCATGCTCGGATAAGGGTCTGGTATGGATTTTGCCGTGGGGGGTCCCCTCCGAAGGGCCTTGTATAGCCCTGGGGGGAGGAATCCAACGCCGTTTTTTTTTTTTTCACAACTTTTTTTTTTTTTTTGCTTTCAGCTGATGACTCATCGGACGTTAAGGACACGGCGGCCGGCTTCCCGGCCACCTGCTTAGCAACCAGCTATATACAGTGTTAAAATAAAAACTGCAAAACACATCAAAAATGCATCACAAACACAACACTTGCTTTTCTGGTGCGGCTCCATTGAAGTCTATTACCTGCAAATCGCGGGGAAAAAGTCCCTTACCCTTTCCAAAAATGCACCGCAAAATGCATAGATTTGAACTTGTACCATAGGAAACCATGTTAAATGAATTGTAGTGCGTTTCTGAAAACTGCATGACGCACTAAACGCATAGGTGTAAACCTAGGGTAACACTGATGAGCTGTGTGTTATCTTGGAGGTCACAGCAGGTGGGTTTTTTTTTTTTGCCTTGAAAATATGCTCTTTTTTTTTAAAAAATTTTTATTATTATTATTACTATTATTTTTTAGGTCTACTTTGTGTTAGGTTTACTGTTGTGAGAAAATGTATGAATTTGCTATAATATTTAACTTTTATTTCTGTATGGTTCTTAATCACTTCCATACCAGGCACTTTCCCCCCTTCTTGCCCAGGACAATTTTTAGGTTTCAGTGCTGTCCCACTTTGAATAACAATTGTGCGGTCATGCAACACTGTACCCAAACTAAATATTTATAATTTTCTTCCCATAAATAGAGCTTTCTTTTGGTGGTATTTGATCACCCCTGCGGTTTTTAATTTTTGTGCTATTAATGAAAAAAGACCGACCATTAAAAAAAAAAAAACTGATGGGCACTGATAGGCGGCACTGGATAGGCAGCACTGATGAGGAGCTACTGACAGGCATTACTGAGTGGCTCTGATTAGCACTTTTTTGGGCCCTGATTGGCACTGTTGTGGGCACTGACAGGTGTTTATTATTTGGATAGGCTGGCAGGTGTTGGGCACTGATTGGAAGTTGATGGGCACCTTTTGATGGGGAGCTATGCTGATAATCAATGTGCTGATTATCAGCACAGACCCCCCCCCCCCCCTCGACAGGGAGAGCCGCCGATCGGCTCTCTGTGTCAGCGTGAACCGAGGAAAGCCGTTTACCGGCACTTCCTGGCTCACGCGATCAGCTGTGGTTGGTCACAGCTAATCACGTGGTAAGAAGCCTCTGTCAGAGGATTCATACCATGATCAGAGTTGCGGTGTGTCAGACTGACACACAGCACCTCCGATCGCTGTGCGCCGGCTGTGCTGTCCTGGGGACGTCCATATGACGTCTGGTCAGGATATAGCAACCACTTTGCCGCCGTCGTTCTGCTATATGGCGTGCGGCAAGTGGTTAAAATGTGATCTTTATTTAAGACCTAATGAATATAGACCGTTGTATTTAACTAGCATATTTGAAGCATTTTCAGTTATTATAATTAATCTTCATTGGACAAATACCGTAAAGCAGAAATTCAGCTAAAGCCTAATTAGTTTTAAAAATGCTGCCCCACACCCCCCTCCAAGACCTAAACTTACTAACCTATGTAAAAATTGTGTATGTGTGTGTATACACACACACACACACACACACACACACACACTATATATATATATATATATATATATATATATATATATATATATATATATATATATATATATATATATATATATATATATATATATATATATATATATATATATATATATATCTCTATTTATCTATTTTTTCAGCCCTCTCCGGCCTTGTGATCCCCTATGTCAGCCAGTGGCGGCTGGAAGGGGGTGGTGACAGCTGTGAAATTTGGGAGCGATGAAGTCGCCTATTTGTTTCCATGGTGCAGCAATTTTCGGTGGTCCTTCCTCTCCTCTGCAGCCACCACTCCCTGACACAGGAGGCGGATCATGTGAACTGAACTGGGCTGATAATAGGTAAGTATATACATCTTTTCTCACATCACCTTCCAGGATGGCAACACATGAGAGATGATAGGCTCCTTATGTGTTGCCCTCCTGGAAAGTGAGGTGATAAAACTGACAGTTACTGACACCGATAACGGTGTTTCTACAAAACCTTCCAGGATGGCAGGCCTACTTCCCGCCCTGTTATGGGTGGAGGAGTATGTACACATTAGGTGGCAAGTGCCTAAATGTTGGAATAACTCTTGTGAATCAGTTGGGAGTATTACTTTACAACTACTGAGGGACAAGGGGTAAGGTGGGGCTTTATAAACAGCTGTGATTTGATTGTGTTTCCTGTAGGGAGGATCCTATCATCTCCCATGTGTTGCCGTCCTGGAAGGTTTCGTAGAAAAACCCTTATCTGTAATTAACCGTCGGTTTTTCTCCTTTTCTTTTTTTTTTTTACAAGTTAGTATAGGTCAGGGATATGCAATTAGCGGACCTCCAGCTGTTCCAAAACTACAATTCCCATCACACCTCTGGGTGTCATGCTTGTGGCTGTCAGATTCTTGCTATGCCTCATGGGACTTGTAGTTCTGCAACATCTGGAGGTCCGCTAATTGCATATCCCTGGTATAGGTGTTAAGATGGTGGAGGGAGCGTGTTTAAGACACAAAGACTAGTTAGGCTAGATCTCTTTTTTTTATTTCTGGATATCTTGCTATTGACAGAAACTTTTTGAAACTTTTATGTTAGAAAAATCGAGGCCTGATCCCAGTTTCATTGAAATGCTGTGGTGTGTGAGGGTCTGAAGCAGGCCATTCTCACAAGACATTCCTGGGGCATACTGTATATGAACTTGAGCTTTATTGAGACTAGACCAAGGTTTCTTCTAACTAGCTCTTTTTACTTTGTATTTAATTCTTCACCTTGGGAGTCAGGAGTCGCAGGTCACTTGCTGACATTCAAAGATATAATGAGCAGTAGTAGCAAACAGAGAGCAGCTCTGTCCCCAATAATCTTAGCCTGTGAGTGTTTTTCCTTTTTTCTCTGAGATGGAAATCCTTGGCAATAGGGCTTTGTCTTTTAATTCATTGCCCTTTCTGGCTGAAAAAAAGACTGGCTAAAAGGTGCCCATAGTCATAAATGTCAAAACCCAAATTGGCTATTGTAAGAAAGCGATAGTAATGAACATTTTCTCTAAAGCCTGCAGTAATAGGAAATGGGCATTAACGGAAAGCTTTTGTCCTGTAGGTTGTCTACGTTTGGAACAAAGACTTACTTACAGCCACTGGACACACGACAGTACCTGTACTGCTTGAAGCCAAAGCCAGAATTTGCTGAAAAAGCCGGTGTCATCAAAGGAGTCACAGTGATCGGCAAATTGGACATTGTATGGAAAACCAACCTGGGAGAAAGGGGCCGACTACAAACCAGCCAGCTACAGAGAATGGTACAGACAAGGCCGAGAGCCCTGAAGCACTTGCTTCAGCTTCCTTCCGATTCCTAATATTTTATGTGTCTGAGGTGGTGTGATCATCTTCTCATTCTCCTGACCCCACCAACCCAACTGCCATACAGTTACCCTGAGATTCATACTAATATACTGTATCTCTGAAAATAAAATCTGGTAATATGGCCTGGATAAACATGTTCTTTGCATTTACCTTGTACATGTATACACTGTGCCTGCATTCCTGGTATTTCCTTTATTATACATATATGTGGGTCTTTATTTAGTTTTTCATTATTCACAGGCAAGGAGAATGGTTCCATATTAAGACAAGGTCAGCAATGCAGATTGAAGAAAAAGTTCAAGCCCAAAGGTTAAAGTGATACTTAAAGAAGAATTCCAGGTATAAGTATTTAATACATAGTTACATTGGTCTAGCTTGGACTAATGTAACTATGCATTTGCCATACCCGCTGGATGCCCCTGTAAGCTGGAAATCACTGTAATGATGTATATACATAGTAACATTGTTCCAAGCTGAACCAGTCTAACTATGTATAAATTATTCATACCTGAAGTTCTTCTTTAAACATTTCACACCACCTTACCCACTTAAACATTATGCAATGCTTGTTGTTGATGCACAAAAACCAAAATATATCATTTCATGTGCACTTTTTTTTCTAGAAATAAAACAGCTGCTTTATTTTTTTTTTTCAGGCTCCAGGATATGGGGATGTCAGGCTTTCCTTAGAGACCATCCCCGATACTGTCAGTCTGGAGGAACCATTTGATATTACGTGTAAAATAACTAACTGCAGGTAATCTCATTACTTGATTTACATATAGGTCTGCAGGAAAGTACCATCTGTATTTTGTTTAAAGGGTAACTCCACTTTCGTGGGAAAAAAATTTGCAAATAATATGGCGTATACAATTGCGACTCAAGTCATATTGTAATTGAATGTTATTAAAAATTACCCTTCCTTTTCAATCTGCAGCTCTGTCATTTTCTGTGAAATGCAAAGCAATATGGCTACCTGGAGGTGTTGTGTACACAGAATGAACACACTGAAAATTTAATTTCCTGCTTGTGTGATTGGCTCACTGATTTTCCCAAAAGACTGCACTAAGATACAAATCAGATTTTGGACATCCCCCTGCAACAAAATTACATTTTTGGTGATACTCCCAAATGAAAATCACGTCTAAAGGGATGTAGACCCTGCCAATATTCTCATTGGAGACCTCCAGGGGCAGCAGCTGATTGATAATTATAAAACCACTCCCATACAGATTCACTCTACACATGGACACAGAAAAACAACTATTCCATCAGAATAACAAAAGTTAGGAATCTGCAACAATGTTTGTTAAAATCCCTGCAATGTACATGGATCACCCAGAGTGGAATGTTTTTTTTTTTTTTTTTTTTTTCTTTCCTCAACAAAAGTGGAGTTATTCTTTTAAGTTGATGTATGGCGTTTGTGGGGGTCTGTCAGATAAGCATAGGTTTGGTGATTTCTCCATGGCTTGGAGCATATCCACATGTAGATGGAGTAAAAGTTAAAGCGTTTGTTAACCTGAAAAAAAAAAAATAGATCCTGTCCCTTTAAAACATGTTATACATGTATTTTGGCCCCCTGTAACACCTGAAATACCTGGCTGATCCTGCCAGTTTCTGCCCTCTCCCCTGTAAGCTGACCATGGTATATCGTGGCTGCTGAGCCCTGACAGGGTGGTCAGCTTACGTCCCCCTGTCATCCCACAGGTCTCCTGTCTCTCCTCTGTCCTCTCTCCCCCCTCCCTCCCTGTCGACTCCTATGACAGTGCCTGTCCCTGCAACTCCTGCTGCTTCCATAACTGTTAAAATTTTACATAATCCTCCTTGTTGCCTATTTACCGTATTTCAGAGCGGTTCCCGCGATCGCATGATCCACTGGGTCTCTCCTCCTCGTGTCCCAGCTGTTGGCGGGGGAATCTCAGCCCCGCCCGCTGCATTTTTCAGCCTGGCAGAGGAGAGAGCTGGCGGGTCACGTGATTGCTGGGAACCACAAAAAAATTTTTTTTGCTGTTTTTGTTTTTATGCTGAATTTTTGAAAAATTAATATTTGAAGAAAATGAATGGGCTAAAACACACAGCAACAGACATGAAATGGGGCAGGTTGCATTTCATCATAGCTCAATACAGGACACAGAGCATTTTGCTTTGCTGCATTGCTGAACACATGCATTTTGGAGGTCCGCTGGGGTTGCCATTCTTAATGAATGGCACTGCAGCTCACCACAGCATGTTACATGCACAGCGATCTGAATTGACCCTTACAGCCCATTCAAACTTATCCACAGCTCAAAACACTGCTGCCCACACAATAAACCAGTGTGCGGGAACCAGCATTTTGAGCTGCAGAGCAGTGCGGTGCAGGGTGGTGTGATGGCTATTTTATTGCATCGCACAACTCTTTCTTTTTTAACAACTTTATGTGAAGTGTACAATTTCACATTTCATATTACTGCACAGCAGCAATAAAGATGCAGTGCGGTGACATACAGGGCCATCCAGGGTGGTGTTGTATATTACGCAAATGTGTTGTGTATATGGCACCGCTGTGGAACACAGTGAAACATTGCATTCTGGTCTGAACAGGACACACAGAAAACCATTGTCATCTGTGTCCTTGCAGTTGGCTGCTTTTATCCGTGAGTTAAAATGCAGGTAACTGCACATAGTATGAATGGGCCCTTAGTGAGATTTAGGACCTTTTCACACGGGCGGCTGTTCTGCCGCTGTTAAAAGCATGTTTTGTTATTTTGAAATTCAGAGAATCTTTGCACAGCGTTCACTTGCAGTTGTACATTGCGATTAGCTGTGCATACGTGCGTTTAGCTGCATTGGAACATTCTTGCCATTTCTGATGTGCTTCCCGTTTTTCTTTCTTTGTTGCCGCTGCTATCTGCAGGAGAAATAATACACTGCGATTACCAGCAGATAGCTGCAGAAAGCTGCAATAAATCGGTCCTGGACGCAGTCAAATTTACTTTTTCTAACCGCACCAAACCCCATGTAACGAAACCGTTGCTAAATGCAGTGTGTGAATGGGGCCATAGGAAAGCATTGTGTGAGTTTAGCTGCGGTAGATAACTTGATCTATCCGCAGCTAAAAGCTGAATTCTATCCACCTGTGTGAAAGTGACCTTAAGGTCACAGATTAGGTGGTTCTTGGGCAGGTTAAACTCCTTTTTGGAGGTCCGTCAGCCGACCTTAAGGTCTGTTTTAACAATACTTACAGTCAGGTCCATAAATATTGGGACATCGACACAATTCTAATCTTTTTGGCTCTATACACCCCACAATGGATTTGCAATGAAACAAATACACCCCACAATGGATTTGCAATGAAACAAACAAGATGTGCTTTAACTGCAGACTTTCAGCTTTAATTTGAGGGTATTTACATCCAAATTAGGTGAACGGTGTAGGAATTACAACAGTTTGTATATGTGCCTCCCACTTTTTAAGGGATCAAAAGTAATGGGACAATTGGCTGCTCAGCTGTTCCATGGCCAGGTGTGTGTTATTCACTCATTATCCTATTTACAAGGAGCAGATAAAAGGTCCAGAGTTCATTTCAAGTGTGCTATTTGGAATCTGTTGCTGTCAACTCTCAATATGAGATCCAAAGAGCTGCCACTATCAGTGAAGCCAAGCCCCATTAGGCTGAAAAAAAAAAAACAAACCCATCAGAGACATAGCAAAAACATTAGGTGTGGCCAAATCAACTGTTTGGAACATCCTTAAAAAGAAAGAACGCACAGCTCAGCAACACCAAAAGACCCGGAGGACCAGTGAAAACATCTGTTGTGGACGACCGATGAATTCTTTCCCTGGTGAAGAAAACACTCTAAACAACAGTTGGCCAGATCAAGAACACTCTCCAGGAGGTAGGTGTATGTGTGTCAAAGTCAACAATCAAGAGAAGACTTCACCAGAGTGAATACAGAGGGTTCACCACAAGATGTAAACCATTGGTAAGCCTCAAAAACAAGAAGGCCAGATTAGAGTTTGCCAAACAACATCTAAAAAAGCCTTCACAGTTCTGGAACAACATCCTATGGACAGATGAGACCAAGATCAACTTGTACCAGAGTGATGAGAAGAGTATGGAGAAGGAAAGCAACTGCTCATGATCCAAAGCATACCACTTCATCAGTGAAGCATGGTGGTGGTAGTGTCATGGCATGGGCATGTATGGCTGCCAATGGAACTGGTTCTCTTGTATTTATTGATAATGTGACTGCTGACAAAAGCAGCAGGATGAATTCTGAAGTGTTTCGGGCAATATTATCTGCTCATATTCCTCAAAATGCTTCAGAACTCACTGGACGGCGCTTCACAGTGCAGATGGACAATGACCTGAAGCATACTGCAAAAGCATCCAAAGAGTTTTTTAAGGGAAAGAAGTGGAATGTTATGCAATGGCCAAGTCAATCACCTGACCTGAATCCGATCGAGCATGCATTTCACTTGCTGAAGACAAAACTGAAGGGAAAATGCCCCAAGAACAAGCAGGAACTGAAGACAGTTGCAGTAGAGGCCTGGCAGAGCATCACCAGGGATGAAACCCAGCCTCTGGTGATGTCTATGCGTTCCAGACTTCAGGCTGTAATTGACTGCAAAGAATTTGCAACCAAGTTGATAATTTCATGGATGATTGTTAATCTGTCCCATTACTTTTGGTCCCTTAAAAAGTGGGAGGCACATATGCAAACTGTTGTAATACATACACCGTTCACCTAATTTGGATGTAACTACCCTCAAATTAAAGCTGGATGTCTGCAGTTAAAGCACATCTTGTTCATTTCAAATCCATTGTGGTGGTGTATAGAGCCAAAAAGATTAGAATTGTGTCGATGTCCCAATATTTATGAACCTGACTGTATGTATCCATTTAATTAAAAAATGTACTGTGTTTGAAGTGACTTTGAGTCTCTTACCCGGAACAAGTATATTGATAAGAAAGTCTGAAACTTTTGGCATGCTTGCTCCAAGCCAGACACAAGCAAATAGCATTTTCAAAAGAAGGTCAGCAATGGCAGCCTTTTCCCATGAAAGAGTCAATTTATGATCACTGGGAGCACTGAGGGATTTTCCCTCACACAGCCCCCTGGCTTTTACCAGAAGATGCATTTGGACTTGTCACCCTCAGCACCACTAATTGGTGAAATCTGGTATTGTCACATTATTTTATGGATGCAGTCTTCTATGAACAGCATGCTATCTGCTGCTATTCAAAGAACTGTAAGGCTTCATGTACACTGCTGTTGGTAAACGGACATTTAGGAGCAGTTGGGCATTTTTTTCAGCTGCCCCTGAACTCTCCTCTGTTATCTTATCAGTATATGTGCACAGGGTCGTTTATAGTTGTTTCTAGGCAGTTGAGTTTAGAGTTATTTGAAACGCCAAATGCCTGTAATGGCGTGTACACGCTGTAACTCGCGTTTTAGCCATGTTTCGTTTACAGGCATTTTTAATGGAGATACATTTTTGACTATTTGGGGGGGGGGGGGAACGCTTCTAAATGCAAACGTGTCTAAATGCGGCAAAACGGACGTTTTTAAACGTCGGTTACTATCTGTCAAGTTAAATCGTTCAGTATAGGTTTTAAAACGTCCCGTGTACATTAAGCCTACATAACGAGCGATGAGGACCTTTTGTGTGTTACTACACAAAAATAAGTTTGTTATAAGCGAAAGGCGTTAATGTTGCGCTGGTTTATGCAAAGGAAGAAATGTGACATCAGAATATTGGTGGGGTAAATCGCACTTTGCCATTTCCAAAGCCAACTGACACGCTGTTCTATAGCTCTTCTACTTTCCTTTCAGTTGTCGGTGGATTAAATGGTGAAAAATAAACTTTTTTTTTTTTACTACTCACGTTTTAGGCTCCATTCACATCTCTGCGTTTCGAATCGCAGGCAGAATCACCACGATTCACAATAGTGGTAAATCTGGGGACGCCCGTGCTTTCCCGGTGCGTTGCCCATCGATTTCAATAGCACCTTAAACGCTGTGTGATTTTCCAGCGATTCGTGAGGCAACAATCGCAGTAAAAACGCGCAAACTGAACCGCAGGCTGCCTGTCGCCCAAAAGAAATACAGGAGCTTCTTTTGGGCAACCGGCATCCTGTGATTCTATTTGCACATTTTTACAGCGATTGTCACCCCCATACGTCTAGATGTGAATGGAACCTCACAGTTTTCATCGCAGTAATTGAGGACAAGTAGAGAATGTGAAAAATTACAGTGATGTTTTCCACACAATTTTTTTTTCTTTCTCATGAACTAGATACACACCCGAATGTGTACTGGGGCAGAACGCCCTCTAATCCATGTATTGTCTTGAGAGGCACAATTTCAGGAACTTTAAATGGTTTGTGACCTTTTTTATGTTGGTTGAAATAAATAGATGGGTTTAAAGCAGCCCTTTAACTAAGTTAAAAAGATCAAACTAAACCAACCGTGTGGCCAAAATATTTGTGGTATTATTTCAAATGAAACATAATAGAACAATAGCACAATAACACTCTTCCCCTCAGCTTATCTGGCAGTTTGCAAAGGACAATGGGTCACTAATGTGACTCTTTCTTGAGAAAAGTACTACTTGTGCTGTTGTTGCTCAGCCTGTTTTTAATATGCTAGTTGCTTGCCTGTCTGGTGTGAAATTTGATTTAGCGATCCAAAACATGCATGAGTGTCAGAATATCTTCTGTGTGCTTGAAGTCAAAGCATTAACATGACAGCCAGGAAACTAACATTTTCAGTGCTGGGTAATGGCTGTTTCATATTTTCCAGTGATCGTGTAACTTTAATACAAAGATAGCTGTTTTTTAAATCTAAGATCAGTTAAAAAAAAGTGTTTAATGATTACTGAATAAATCCGATTGCAGTGGGTTTCTGTATTTAAATAAAAACTAGAATGCAGCACTTGTGTTTGTTTTGAGGTGTGGGAACACATGTCAATGCTGGCTACTACCCATTTTATTTAATTAGTTTTCACTGGTTTTTGATGCTTGCACGTTAGTTTGTTTCACATTTTTTGTGTTTCTGTATTTGCTGAAAACTCTAGATCTCATTTCTAAAGTGCTGTGGGGCAGGGAAAGACATTCGGTTCTGTATAGTACTGTCTGGAATTGTAATGCTTTCTCTCATTTTGTCCCTAGCAGTGAAAGGACAATGGATCTGGGTCTAGAAATGTGTAACACTAATTCTATTCACTGGTGTGGAGTATCGGGAAGACAGCTCGGCAAATTGCACCCCAGCTCCTCACTCTTCCTCACTCTGACACTTCTGTCATCTGTACAGGGCTTGCAGGTGAGTACTGCCCCAGTTTCTGTCTCTGTAATGCATTATAGTGGCATCATGCTTAGGTGATTGCCATCTAAACCCCATAGATGGATATTTAAGAAAATGAATGTACTGTTATGTACTTCTCTTTTTTTTTACATACATAGACATATATTCTTTACTTTTACTCCTGCACATTGTGTGGCAGTACAGGACTAGTGTTCTGGTTTTCAATTTGTGTCTCGACATGTGAGCACTGGGTGCTCCATCATACAGTTAGAGCCCTTTCGCACTGCGCCGCGTTAGCGGTAAAGCGTCGCTAGTTTTAGCGGTGCTATTTGGCCATTAGCGGGGTGCATTTAACCCCCGCCAGCGGCCCGAAGAAAGGGTTAAACACGCCCTAAAATCACTGCTGTCGAAGCGCTTTGCAGGCGCTTTAGCGCCCATTCATTTCAATGGGCAGGGGCGTTTTAGGAGTGCTCTTTCACTGCCCCAAAGATGCTGCTTGCAGGATTTTTTTTAATGTCCTACCAGCACAGCGCCCCAGTGTGAAAACACTCAGGCTTTCACACTGGGGCTGCAGGGGAGGCATTTTTCAGGCGCTTTACAGGCGCTATTTTTATCCTATTTTGCTACTTTCACACTAGGGGCAGTGAGGGCGTCGGCGGTAAAGCACCACTAGTGGGGCGCTTTTAACACTTGCTAGGGGCTGAAGATGGGGTTAATAGCACCCGCGTATCACCGCTGACGAAGTGCTTTGCAGGCGCTCCGGTTTGATTTCAATGGGCAGGGGCGTTTTAGGAGCGTGTATTCACCGCTCCTAAACCACCCCAAAGATGCTGCTTGCAGGACTTTTTTTAACGTCCCGCAAGCGCACCGCTCCAGTGTGAAAGCACTCTGGTTTCACACTGGAGTGACAGGGGAGGCGCTTTACAGGTGCTATTTTTAGCGCTAAAATGCCTGTAAAGCGCCTCAGTGTAAAAGGGGTCTTAGGTAAAAAAAAATGCATTGAGACTACATATAAGGAACATCATTAGCACTTTTATAAACGTATACTGAAACTACAGATGAATTTTGAAATGTATAATCATCTTGCTAATAAAATGTTTAAAACTACGCTGCACTATCCACCTCTGCCAAGGGGTGACTTGCATTTCAAGAAGAACATTAACAAAAAGTAATACATGGATTTAATCAAAGTCAACCAAGAGCAAGTATTCTTTCGTAGTGTTTCTGTAAATTAGAAATCATTTTTGTTGTTTATTTCCCCAGAGTGTTTCTGGATTAAGACTGACTGACACATTTTTAAAGAGGACTTATGAATACGATGATATTGCTCAGGTCTGCGTTGTGTCTTCAAAAGTTCAGGCATAAAAACAGTCTCATCTGAAGGCAGTCCCTGAGATTTTGCAACATAATCCACGAAGACCAATGTCTCCAGCACAGACGCACACAGTTCAAACTGATGACCAGTTTACAGATGAAGCAAGAATTGGCATGTTTTATTGTTTAATGTTCTTTCTTCCGTCAGCAAATGCCTTTTATTTTTAAATGTAACATGCAGTGTTTTAAAGCACCATATTTTATCTAACACATCAAAAATAAAATGTAAATATAAATGTATTTATTTGATATAAACCTTTTCAACTTGCCTTGCACTGTAACATAAAATTTTACTTTAATAAAAACAATCTGTTATTTGACCTCTAAAAAACATTTACTTAAGGTAGGCTTGTAACTAAGTAATTCAAACTGAATACACGAAGAACAAATACAGAAGTAGAGTCAAAATAAGGAGTAAATCTAGAGACCTAGTCAGCTGAATGCAAATATTGAATTTCCCTGTAATAGCCAAGCTTGCAAAGCTCGTGCTGCATCTCTTTTAGTCCATAATGCTGCTCATTGCATTAAAGGACCAATATAGCATTTGGACGAGCCAGATCAGAGTTTTACAGTAAAGGTCAAGAGTTGCATGTAACTTCAACTGTCTATATCTCTACATCTACTGACCAATTAGACTTGTAGTTTTTATTGAAGGTAACCTCAGCTTATCCACAAATGTGTCATATGCTTACCGTATATACTCGAGTATAAGTCGAGTTTTTCAGCACTTTTTTTTGTGCTGAAAGTGCCCCCCTCGACTTATACTCGAGTCAAGCACTTTTCTGCAGCAAAAAATTTCATTTTCCGAACCGAATTTGGGGCCCCGTATCTCAGGGCCACTTAGTGCTAGGAACCAAAAATTTGGTGTGCAAACCCAGTGGAACTGGTACCACAACATATCCAAAGCTGAAGTTCCTAGCACTAAGTGGCCCCGAGATACGGGGCCCCGAATCGGTTCGGAAAATGTCATTCTCTGCTGCGGAAAAGTGCTTGACATTTTCTGAACCGACTTTGGGGCCCCGTATCTCAGGGCCACTTGGTGCTAGGAACCCCAAATTTGGTGTGCAAACCCAGTGGAACTGGTACCATAACATATCCAAAGCTGGGATTCCTAGCCCCAAGTGGCCCTGAGATACAGGGCCCCAAAACCGGTTTGGAAAATGTCATTCTCTGCTGCAGAAAAGTGCTTGACATTTTCTGAACTGATTTTTGGGGCCCTGTATCTCGGGGCCACTTGGTGCTAGAAACCCCAGCTTTGGAAATTTTATGGTGCTAGTTTCACTGGGTTTGCACACCAAATTTGGGGTTCTTAGCACTAAGTGGCACCGAGATACGGGGCCCCAAATTCGGTCAACTGTGTCCATCTGCAGCAATGTCATTTCGGGACCCTTTGGGTTCAGAGACCCCAAATTTTGGCTACAGCTAGGGGGCATCTAGGAACCCTTAACTACCGAGTTTGAAGTTCAGGGGACCTATGGCTGCAAATGGGCACCGTGAGGCTGCAAATGGGCATTGTTGACCCTCTTTTCCACTTACAGTAGCTGTGCATTTCTCACCCTCGTCTTATACTCGGGTCAATAAGTTTTTCCCTTTTTTTTTTTTTTTTTTGTGGTAAATTAGGGCCTCGACTTATGCTCGGAACGACTTATACTCGAGTATATACTGTAGTTTTGAATTGATCAGGTTTATGACAGGCATGCTTTACCATAACATGACTTATTTCATGTCAGGCCAAAGGTTTGAGGGATTGTTGGAACCCTTAGACTGTATTTTAGGCCATGTTTAACTAAAGCCAATCTCAGGCATGTCCAAAGTTCGGCCCGCGGACCAGTTGTGGCCTGCGTTCCGGTTTAATACGACCCCCTGGTAATTTTTGTATGTATATACAGTCAGGTCTATAAATATTGGAACATCGGCACAATTCTAATCTTTTTGGCTCTGTACACCACCACAATGGATTTTAAATAAAATGATCAAGATGTGCTTTAACTGCAGACTTTCAGCTTTAATTTGAGGGTATTTACATCCAAATCAGGTGAACGATGTAGAAATTACAACAGTTTGTATATGTGCCTCCCACTTTTTAAGGGACCAAAAGTAATGGGACAGATTTACAATCATCCATCAAACTTTCACTTTTTAATACTTGGTTGCAAATCCTTTGCAGTCAATTACAGCCTGAAGTCTGGAACGCATAGACATCACCAGGCGCTGGGTTTCATCCCTGGTGATGCTCTGCCAGGCCTATACTGCAACTGTCTTCAGTTCCTGCTTGTTCTTGGGGCATTTTCCCTTCAGTTTTGTCTTCAGCAAGTGAAATCCATGCTCAATCGGATTCAGTTCAGGTGATTGACTTGGCCATTGGATAACATTCCACTTCTTTCCCTTAAAAAACTCTTTGGTTGCTTTCGCAGTATGCTTCGGGTCATTGTCCATCTGCACTGTGAAGCGCCTTCCAATGAGTTCTGAAGCATTTTGCTGAATATGAGCAGATAATATTGCCCGAAACACTTCAGAATTCATCCTGCTGCTTTTGTCAGCAGTCACATCATCAATAAATACAAGAGAACCAGTTCCATTGGCAGCCATACATGCCCACGCCATGACACTACCACCACCCTGCTTCACTGGTGGCATGCTTTGGATCATGAGCAGTTCTTTTCCTTCTCCATACTCTTCTCTTCACATCACTCTGGTACAAGTTCATCTTGGTCTCATCTATCCATAGGATGTTGTTCCAGAACTGTGAAGGCTTTTTTAGATGTTGTTTGGCAAACTCTAATCTGGCCTTCCTGTTTTTTGAGGCTCACCAATGGTTTACATCTTGTGGTGAACCCTCTGTATTCACTCTGGTGAAGTCTTCTTCTCTTGATTGTTGACTTTGACACACATACACCTACCTCCTGGAGAGTGTTCATGATCTGGCCAACTGTGAAGGGTTTTCTTCACCAGGGAAAGAATTCTTCGGTCATCCACCACAGTTGTTTTCCATGGTCTTCCGGGTCTTTTGGTGTTGAGCTCACTGGTGCGTTCTTTCTTTTTCAGGATGTTCCAAACAGTTGATTTGGCCACACCTAATGTTTTTGCTATCTCTCTGATGGGTTTGTTTTTTCAGCCTAATGATAGCTTGCTTCACTGATAGTGACAGCTCTTTGGATCTCATATTGAGAGTTGACCGCAACAGATTCCAAATGCAAATAGCACACTTGAAATGAACTCTGGACCTTTTATCTGCTCCTTGTAAATGAGATAAAGCGGGAATAACACACCTGGCCATGGAACAGCTGAGCAGCCAATTGTCCCATTACTTTTGGTCCCTTAAAAAGTGGGAGGCACATTTACAAACTGTTGTAATTCCTACACCGTTCACCTGATTTGGATGTAAATACCCTCAAATTAAAGCTGAAAGTCTGCAATTAAAGTACATCTTGTTTGTTTCATTTTAAATCCACTGTGGTGGTGTATAGAGCCAAAAAGATTAGAATTGTGTCGATGTCCCAATATTTATGGACCTGACTGTGTGTGTATGTGTATATATGTGTGTGTGTGTATGTATATGTATATGTATGTATATATATATATAATATATATATATATATATATATATATATATATATATATATATATATATATATATATATATATATATATATATATATATACCGTATTTATCGGCGCTGCCTCGACTTCGACGGGAGGGGGGGCGGGACGAGTGCCATCAGATTATATACAGGAGAATCTCCTGTTTACTCTGCGGTGTCTGTAATAGGAAATCCCATCTCCTGGGCCTGGCTGGCATTGGACGACTGTTCCTTCTATCATAGGAGGCGGGACTTCGTATTAAAGAGGCCACCGAGTAAACAGTAGATTTTCCTGTATGCAATCGGTCAGCGCTCGTCCCGCCCATCTCCCTGTCCCCTCCGAGGCTGCAGATGAGCATGGATCAGGCTGCGTTCATGGCACTGGTGAGGCTGCGTTCATGGGCACTGATTAGGCTGCATTGATGGGCACTGACCGTTATTTTGCTTCACAGTTCTTTAAAGTTTTTCCTGAAACTTTCCTCTTTAAGTGAAGGTGCGTGTTGTATGCCTATAAATACGGTATAGCCAAACAACACGCCCGAGCTCATCCTTAGTCCTGAGCATTCCGGGGATTCGTTGGGGCCACAAGAGGCAAGATAATTTTTGTTGGGCAGTCTATTAGTGCTCGGACGAACACACTTGGACTGAATTTTAATGGATCAAAGAATGTCAGGCAAAATCGTCGGCCCTCACGCATGTTCACTTTTTTAAAATCTGGCCCTCTTTGAAAAATGTTTGGACGGGGGCGTGGCTAGACGCTGAGCAAGATGGACATCTAATCTTCCTGCTCTCCACAGACCTGCTCTTCTGAAACCGCACCACCGATCCCAAAAACAGGGAGGAACCTCGGGACAAATTCTCCCGCCGGCTCCCCCGATCCACTCATACTTCCACCAGGTACCTGGGCCCTCCACGCGGGAGACCGGCAATATGGCGCCGTTGCACGCCTCACAGACACCTCCTCCTTTATCCCAGGCTTTTTAGATCCACAGGGGCGGCCCCACCGGAGATCACTGACGGCTTCCCCAGCAGCATATACACCCGTGGCAGGCCTGGACCCTCTGTGGACACTTCAGCTTCACTACAGCTGCACAGGCCACCCCCTCCGACCCATGTGGAGCTGCCTGCACCATTTTGCTGGGTGAACTCAGGGAGGCCTTTGCAGGTAAGCACACCATCCTCTCCCTCACCCCCTAGGGAACCTGACAGTGACTCCCTCTCTCCCTGGGGAATGCTGCTGGCATTCCAGCACTGGGGACTTGGGGACTCTCACCAAGTGACCTGCTCACAATCTCTGCTGCAGGACACCCCTACCACCACTGGGACTCCATCTTCCCACCCTTGCTCCCCAAAGCCACAAAGAGCGTTGTGCTCATGGGAATTAAGCATCACTTCCTTAACTGCAGTCACCTCTGCAGCCCCCCTCCCCTGCACCCCCAAACGAACCCCCTCTGCTCCCCGTGACGTCCACACAAATAGATGCACGGAGGGAATTTTTTGAACCTTGGGACTCCTCCACAGGCAGCTGCCTGCCACCGCACCATTCCCAGGATACAATCCATCCTCACTGCGGATAAACTGGTCTCATGGCGTGAACAACTTCACTCCCTCCCTAGCAAAGATGATTTTAAACTACCGATCTCTGAAGTTAAGGAGGCCTGCCGCAGTGAGATCAAAATGCTACAAAGGGGCTTTCACCAGCTGGCTACCCAAGTTGAAGACATGGAGGGAGACTTGCAATCCACTAAGCTCATGATCCACCATGTTCAATCCCAACAGGTGGACGATCACTTCACTTCTTTCTCCGAGACATACAATGTCATCTGGAAGACTTGGATAATCGCAACAACATCACGGTTCGGGGCCTCCCAGAATCCAAAGGTACAGAGGATTTGAGAACAGTCCTCCAAACCATTTTCAACATCCTATTGGGGGTCCCTGCCTCCACACACATTGAAATGGACAGGGCCCACAGAGCTCTAAAACCTAAAGGCCCAGCATCCAGTCCTAGAGATTTTATCTGTAGAGTTCACTCATTCTTTCTAAAAGAAGATATGCGTAAAGCCAGAGTGACTAAGCCAATCTTGTTTGATGATACCCCAATCCACCTATTTCCTGATCTTTCCTAGGTTACACTCCAGAAGTGCAGAACCACTTCTCCACACCTTGCAGGACAGTGCTATCGTGTACCGATGGGGCTTCCCCTTCAGCCTATCTGCTACACAAAGTGGGAAGACCACAGTTCTCCGGGTTCCTGAACACCTACGCTTGTTCTGTGACACCCTGGAGATCCCACTACCGGATCTTCCTGGATGGGATGATATCCCACCTCCTCCCCCACCGATGGCGTGGCAAAGAGTCTCTATGAAGAAGCGAGGAAGACCTCCTGAGTCCCCCTGCAAGAGCCCCAAGCAGCGACCAGCCTGAGGGTCCCTCAAGTGCGGTAACATCCTCACCACCTATTTTTCCCTCCTTTTTTTTTTTTATTCCCGTGGCTCACAAACTGTTCAACGGGAAGAACTTTCTGACTTGCTATACTCCTTCACAGCGGAGTTACGCATCTTTGCAGACTGCACTAAAATTTTCCCTAACAGATGCCCCCTCACAGATTGAAATTGACTTCATCTTTCTGGGTTGAAGGATCCATTGGGGGGGGGTGCAGTCTGGAAGTTTCCTTTCTTCCCTGGCTCCTCACCCCGGTCCTGGGCACCCACCTGATTATACCTTATGTTATTCAAACTGCCAAATCTATGTTATAGATGTTATCCTTTCCTTTGGATTTACCCCCTAGCTTTATATAGCTTGGCAGCAGGTCTCTGTTTTTAGGCAGCAAGTGAAGCTTAGTTTCTGACACTAACCCCCTCATTTAACGTAGTGATTTCAAGTTCCTTATTTCCTATCCATTACCCCCCTCACCCTTGAATTGGACGATGGTGGTAATACGGATTGTTTGGTATATTGTTGGACCTCTACAACCTGTTTTGTGGTCTATGTTTTGTTTTAAAGTGGAGGTCTGCCCACCGCTGCAAAAATTAAAAGCCAGCAGCTGCACATACTGCAGCTGCTGACTTTTAATAATCGGACACTTACCTGTCCTGGAGTCTAGCGATGTATGCACTGCAGCTGATGTTTCTATCAGCAGTCAGGTGCATGTCACCTCCATTGCGAGTAAGGGAACCAGGCAGTGTAGCCTTTCGGCTTCACGCTGGGAACCAATCCTACTGCGCATGCGCGAGGCGAGGCTCCTCTCTCCTACTGGCCCGGCGACGGGGAGGAGGAGGGAGCCCCAGCTGGGACGTCAATACCTGCGGCTGAGGCTCCCGGAAGTGGGGAAAGCACCTGTGAAAGACGCGTATGCTGTCCCCCCTCCCCCCGAAAGGTTCCAAATGTCGCACCGGGGGGGGTTAATACAATGAGCGTAAGTTCCATTTCTGGGTGGAACTCTGCTTTAATTTGTTTTTCTTTTTGTTCTTTCTCTCTCGTCTCTACACTCCTGGGCTCATGGCTCTACTCCTCACTGATGGCGATCATCGGCTATACCAGGGCTGGTTATCCTGGGCTGGATAAGTATTGTGCACGACATTGTATATTTCTAGACTATCATTTGAGCACCCCCCAACTCCACTATGGTACAGGTATATTCACATAATGTTAACGGGCTTAACTCAAATTTTAGGAGGCAGTTGGCACTGAGGAGCTTCAGAGACTCAGGAGCAGAGGTAATATTTGTACAGGAGATGCATTTTGATAAAAAAAAAGGTACTCTAGATTTTTTCCTTTGGGGTTTTTAGCTTCTAGCCCTAAAAGCAAGCAGGAGTGGCCATTCTCATTAAAAAGGGGTCCCCATCCATGCCCATGTCGTCTTACTCTGACCCTCAGGGGTGATACCTAATTCTTAGAGGCAAATGGCAACAATCAGATATAACCTTCTGTAACATCTATGCCCCAAACGCGAATCAGGTGTCCTTTGTCACTAAGGTGTATAACCGCTTATTTAGAACCCCACATTCATTTTTGGAGGTGGGAGGGGACTTTAATCTCCCATTCTCCCCAACGTCGGACAGGGCGTCTCTCTGTAAAAACCCACTTCCCCACACCTCTCCCGACAATCCCAACAGTTCCGGCAGACTACTCGTAGGGTTGCTCTGTTCGACTCATGGCGTGTTGCCCACCCGATGGAACAACACTACTCTCACCCATTCCGTACTCACACAAGGTTAGATTACTGCTTCATAAATGCTCCTTCTCTGTGAGCGCTCAACGCGGTGGACATCCACCCTATGTCCTGGTCGGACCATGCACCGATCCTTTTGAAACTCAGTCTAGCAGACTCCAAGCTCAAACGCTGTCACTGGCAACTTAATGACTTCCTTCTTAAAAATATCAGTACCAAAGTGGATCTGGGGACAGCACTAAAAAAACTAAAATTATACTTTGCTGAGAATACTACTCCAGATATCTCCTCAGGGATTCTATGGGAGGCACATAAATCCGTAATACATGGACAATGTATAGCCATCTCCACTGCATGGAATAAAAACATTAGACTGTTACAACAACAGACTGTAGAGAGACTGCGAGACCTGGAATTCTGACTTTACTCTTCATCCTCGATCCATCTGCTGAGGGAACTTATATGCCTCCGGGCTGTTTTGAAAAGTATTGAAAAGGCAATCCAAAGATTATGTCAGGTTTAATATGACAAGGGGAACAAGGCCCATACCTTACTAGCACGTAAACTGCGAGAACATACTCACACTTCGGCCCCCCAGGCCTTTACGGGACCCTACTGGGATCTTGCATTCCCACCCTGACCGAATTGCTCATTTATTTCGCAATTACTTTTCCAACCTTTACAACAATCCATCCATACCACATTTACCCACCCAGGAACATTACCTTGACAAGCTAACCTTGTGAGTAGTGGAGTGCCCACCCTGCCAGCGAAGGCTTTATTGTCTCTCAACTCTCCGATAACTGTAGAGGAGGTGACAGACACTGAAGCATTTGCATTTGCCCCCCAGGGCCTGATGGCCTCCCATATGAATACTATAAGACTTTTACCGATTATCCTACTACCATATATGACTCAATTATTTAATGGGTTTATGAGCAGAGTTGAAATCCTAAGGGACATGCAGGCCCATCATCTGATGCTGATACCTAAGCCCGACAAGGACCACACACTTTGTGGGAGTTACAGACCTATTGCTCTACTAAACTCGGATTTTAAAATCTTTACGAAATTAATGTCCCTCCATCTCATCGAAGTTCTCCCTTCCCTGATTGATAAAGATCAGGTGGGTTTTGTTCGTCAGGCGTCAGGCAGGTGACAATACCAGAAGAGTCGTCAATTTAATAGATATAGTAAACAAATAGAATACAGAGACACTGTTACTTAGTTTGGACGCTGAAAAGGCCCTCGACAGGCTAGCCTGGCCTTTTCTGTTTGCCACCCTTGAATATCTGAGTTTCCGGGGGCCATTCCTTAGGGCAATCGGACAGCTGTATGCAACTCCATCCACCTCTATTAAAACACCTTTTGCGGCATCCCCTCCCTTTACCCATTTTGAATGGAAAGAGGCAATGATGCCCACTCTCTCCCCTGCTTTTTGCCCTCCTGTGTTGAGCCCCTGGCGGCCTAGATCCATCAGGACCCTAACATTAGCGGAGTATTGGTTAGGGGAGGTGAGTTTAAAATCACCTTATTTGCTGACGACACATTGCTCACCCTGACATGATTAAGGGTGACTCTTCCCAACCTTCACAAACTACTAGAGGAATTTGGGCCCTATCTGGCTATAAGGTGAATCCAGCCAAATCAGAAGCCCTCCCACTCAATATGCCTCCCTCGGAAGTGCGCCACCTCTCAGAAAATTTCCCATGGAAGACCCACGCCATTAAATATTATGGGGTGCATCTCCCCCTCCCCCCCAATACAACTCCCTCTATGATGCAAATTTTAAGCCCCTCTCTTCGCGTCTATCAGAGCCCTTTTAGCTAACTGGAGACACAATGTCAATCGTCAAAATGACGATTCTACCCAAGATCGTATATTGCTTCTTGACTTTACCAGTGCCTATTCCATCCGCATAGCTTAAAAAACTCCAGATGGATCTCCTAAATTTCACTTGGAATTATAAACAGCATCGAATAGCCTGTTCAACACTTTATGCCTCCCGAAGTCAAGGGGGATTGTCTTTCCCAAATCTCCTTCGCTACTACCATGCTGCCTAGCTGCGAGCTATAGCCTCTTGGGTCACCTTCCCGGCATATAATCGTTGGACCCAAATAGATAAACTATGGTTAGCCCCCATTCATCCAAACAACTTACTGTGGAACGCCTGTGCTGATGTCTCCTCCGCCTCTTTACTACATACTATGAATTTGCTGCGTAATATATGGAGGTGATTAAACCGCTCCTATTCTCTCCAATCTGAGGCCTCTCTAGTGACAGCCTTCCTCTATAACCCTAAATTCCCAGGCAGCCTTACTTACCAGATGATATCTCCTTGGTTACAGAGGAACCTCTTCCAATATGGCCACCTAGTGAATCCAGTAATGAGGGAACTACTACCTTTTGACAAACTCTGTGCCAAGTATGATCTACCCTGTAGTGCCTTATTTGGTTGCCTCCAATTTTGGCACTACGCTCTTACTTTTGCACCTAACCTTAAATTCTCCAAGCAATCCCCATTTGAGTCCTTAATTCTACCTGGTTCCTCCAAGAGGGGATTAACTTCAGATATATACAAAATCCTAGATTCATATAATGTAGACTCTTTGGGAAAACATAGTTATGTACTAAAATGGGAGGAGAATCTAGGAGAGGAACTCTCCTCGGCACAATGGCAAATTATATGGTCACATGCAGCCAAAAGCTCTATATGTACCCTATATAAGAATACGTAAAAGCTACTGTTCTTCTGGTACATGATACCAACCCGCTTGCATGCTATCTACCCTTCGGCCTCGGACCACTGTTATTCCACATCTACTGGCAATGCCCATCTCTGCAACCCTATTGGTGCTCGGTCCGGGACCTTCTCCGTCGGTTGTTTGAGACGGACATCCCTTTTTCCCCATAGGTTTTCTTATTTTTGGGACTTCTTCTTCCTAAACTGCCAGAATTAGCCAAAAAATTGACTATACATATACTAACAGCAGCCCGATGCCTAGTCGCCCTTCATTGGAAAAAACGTAATCCCCCATTACTGACTGATCTATACGCTAGAATGAAACATGTGGAAATTATGGAATCCCTGTCTGCTCGATTGGCTGATAAGGTGGACCCGTCACAAGGCAATATGGGAGCCTTGGTACCTCAGGATTGACCTCCCCTCACCCCCACCCAATATTCTAACATCTTATGCCCCGTACACACGGTCGGATTTTCCGACGGAAAATGTGTGATAGGACCTTGTTGTTGAAAATTCCGACCGTGTGTAGGCTCCATCACACATTTTCCATCAGATTTTCCGACACACAAAGTTTGAGAGCAGGCTATAAAATTTTCCGACAACAAAATCCGTTGTCCGAATTTCCGATCGTGTATACACAAATCCGACGCACAAAGTGCCACGCATGGTCAGAATAAATACAGAGATGAAAGCTATTGGCTACTGCCCCGTTTATAGTCCCGACGTACGTGTTTTACGTCACCGCGTTCAGAATGATCGGATTTTCCGACAACTTTGTGTGACTGTGTGTATGCAAGACAAGTTTGAGCCAACATCCGTCGGAAAAAATCCTAGGATTTTGTTGTCGGAATGTCCGATCAATGTCTGACCGTGTGTACGGGGCATTAGAATCTCCTCTTTTTCATTAAATGAGCCTGTGAGCCCAGGAGCTAGGAGCCCAGCTGGTTGGTTTCAAGCGTCGCCTTGTCTTCCCTTTTACCCCCCCTTCCTTTTCATTTTTTTTTTTATTTTTTGTACTGGAAAAAATACACAAATTTAATAAAAATTGTCAATTATATATAAAAAAAAGAAAAAAACTTTCGACACGGCCTATCTAGATGAGCCTTTTTAAATCCTTTTATTTCAGCAGTTCTGATTGTTTCTAATGTTGGGTTTATGGGTGGGGTTGGACTGTCATTTTGTTGGTACTGATAATATTTCTACTGTCTTTATTTAAAACAATGTTAAATTGGAATCAAATGCTAACATCATCATAACTTGAAGGCAATCCTTAACCTCTAACAAAATAAAAATTAACTTAGTAGAGACAAATGAAATCATACCAAAGTGATTTCAACAATTCCTAGGGAACTGGCAGGCTCCTATTAAGCCACAATATGGCTGTCATCGCAAGTAGGCAACAGATGCATTCTACTATAATAAACATCTCCATGGACCAACTCTTTAACCTGTCACTTCCTGTGTTTTTCTCTTGTTCCTTTCTAAATCAGTTGTTCTGTGCTATATGCATACAAAAATATTTGTAAATAAGTAGTAATTGATCTACAATTTTTTTGTTTTACATTTATATCCATATATGTTATATTTATGTTTTCACATTATTTTATAATATAATTTGTGGATGGGATTTGGGCTACCTTGGTGGGGTAAGATTAAGAGAAAAGAAAAGTTCTCCCAATATTAGAATGGTTGCTAATACGTCTGTAATTATTACATCTGCTAAACATCTGGATTTATCTTTTTTCAGCATTTATTAGAGGTAAAGTTTCATTTTGGATAATGAAGTCATAATAACAGGGCTTTTCTTCTCGTGTGTGTGCGTGTGTGTGTGTAATTGAAATGTGCTAGGAGGAATGGAAGACATAGTGGTTGTAGCACTGGGGTCCTAGGTTCAGTTCTCAACAGGGAAACTATCTAGAGTCTTTATGTTGTCCTGCCTTAGTCTGGGATAAGTGGTAACTATTTTTTTTGGTGCTGCATTTCTCCCCCACTGCCTTCAAGATTGAGAACTGAGCAATCAAACGCCGCTGGTTGCTCAGTTCCTTGGTCTTCAGTGAGCAAAGAACTGGTGACCGTCAGTCACCAGCTGTTTGCCCTGCCCTTCCAGCGCTCACTGGAGAACAGGGCTGTGCAGGGGATGGGAGCGGCTGGCTCACTCTCTTAGCGGTGTGCTTAGAGGATGAGCCAGCTGCCCCTCAGGCATCTGGATTGATCTCTACATTAACCACTTCAGCTCCGGAAGATTTGGCTACTCAATGACCAGGCCATTTTTTGCAATACGGCACGGTAACTGACAATTGCGCGGTCGTGCGCCGCTGTACACAAACAAAATTGATGGTTTTTTTTCCCACAAATAGAGCTCTCTTTTGGTGGTATTTGATCATCTCGGCGGTTTTTATTTTTTGCGCTATAAACAAAAAAAGAGCAACAATTTTTAAAAAAACACAATATTTTGTACTTTTTGCTATAATAAATATCCCCAATTTTTTTTTTAAAAAGCACATTTTTTTCCTCAGTTTAGGCCAATATGTATTCTTCGACATATTTTTGGTAATAAAAATCGCTATAAGTGTATATTGATTGGTTTGCGCAAAAGTTATAGCGTCTACAAAATAGGGCAAAGGTTTATGGCATTTTTTTTTCTTTTTAAAAGCAATAGTGGTGATCAGAAATTTTTATCGGGACTGCGACATTATGACGGACAGATCGGACACTTTGGACACACTTTTGGGACCATTGACATTTATACAGCGATCAGCGCTATAAAAAGGCACTGATTACTGTGTAACTGTCTCTGGCAGGGAAGGGGTTAACTGTGTTCCCTCATATGTTCTAACTGTAGGGGGATGGGACTGACTAGATGAGATGACAGATCGTTGTTCCTACCTAGTAGGAACACATGATCTGTCTCTTCTCACAGAACAGGGATTTGTGTGTTTACACAGACATGTCCCTGTTGTGGCTCTCCGTGGCCAGTGGTCATCACGACACCTGCTATTCCTGCTTAAAGGGCCGATGTACAGCTACGACGGTTCGCGGGAAAGTGACGACCTGCCGCAGTATAATGACGGTGGCTTAAGCCTGTCATCGTCTGAATATGGGTCACAGGAGTGCAGAACAAAGTGCATAGGAAAACAACGATTGCACTACACGTTACATAGTAGGTAAGGTTAAATAAAGCCAATATTCCATCCAGTTCAACCTGTGTAGGTGTACGTGTGTCGGTGTCGATAAGCATTTCCCATATCCCTGTATGTTGTGTTCACTAAGATGCAAGTCCAAGAGTCTTTTAAAAATATCAATACTCCCCGCTGACACCACCAATTGTGGAAGAGAGTTCCACACCCTTATTGCCCTGACAGTGAAAAACCCCCTATGCAGCTTAACCACTTGCCCACTGGGAACGTAAACCCCCTTCCTAACCAGACCAATTTTCAGCTTTCAGCCCTCTCACATTTTTAATGACAATTACTCAGTCATGCAGCACTGTACCCATATGAAAATGTCCTTTTTTTTTTTTCACACAAATAAAGCTTTCTTTTGGTGGTATTTAAAGCGGAGTTCCACCCAAAAATGGAACTTCCGCTTTAAGGGAAGGTGACCCCCTGACATGCCATGTCATTTTTTTTGGGGGGGAACCCTCTTTTTAGAGGGCTCCAGCTCCCAATTCATCAGGGGCACGTCACAGGTCCCAGATGATTGCCCGGCCAGTCACAGCATGGCTCGCACATGCGCAGTGCGTGCCCAGCTGTGAAGCCACAGCCGGGCGCCCACAGTGACAATGCCGGCCAGAGGCGTTGCTATGGGGGTGCGGGGGGTGCGGCCCGCACCGCGTGACACCCACCAGAGGGGTGACACCGGGGCCGCCGCTAAACACTACTATAGATTGCCTCGGAGCGGTGCGAGCAGGGCATCCAGCAGTGCGGGGGAAGCTGCCTATAACACTCCCCCTTCAGGTTAAGCTGTCACTCGGAGATCTCCAATATCTCCGAGGCAGCCGAAGTTGGTGGGCGGAGCTGGGGGTGTGGCTGCGCCGCCTCCTCCACTCCTCCCACAGACTCCTTCACAGTGGCTGATCCCGCAGCTGAAGGAGATAGTGGGCGGAGCTGGGGGTGTGGCTGCGCTGCCTCCTCCACTCCTCCCACAGACCCCTTCACACTGCTTGATCCCGCAGCTGAAGGTGATAGTGGGCGGAGCTGTGGGTGTGGCCGCGCCGCCTCCTCCACTCCTTCCACAGACCTCTTCACACTGGCTGATCCCGAAGTTCATCTGCAGGAATGAGGCATGCTGTAAGTTACTGCACAGCACACTCTCACTGCATAGAGTCCTAACCTGCCCTGTGACACCCCAACCTGCTCTATACTACCCCAACCTGCCCTGCGCCAGTCATCCAAACCTGCTCTATACCACCCACACCTGACCTGTGTTACCCACACCTGCCCTATACCACCCCAACCTGCCCTGCGCCAGTCATCCAAACCTGCTCTATACCACCCCAACCTGACCTGTGTTACCCACACCTGCCCTATACCACCCCAACATGCCCTGTGCCACCCCAACCTGCCCTGTGCTACTCCAACCTGCCCTGTGCCACCCCAACCTGCCCTATAGCACTCCAACCTGCCCTGTACCACCCCAACTTGTCCTGTTCCATTTCAACCTGCCCTGTGCCACCCCAACCTGCCCTATACCACTTCAACCTGCCCTGTGCCACCCCATCTGCCCTATACCACTTCAACCTGCCCTGTACCACCCCAACCTGCCCTGTGCCACCCCAACCTGCCCTATACCACTTCAACCTGCCCTGTACCACCCCAACCTGCCCTGTGCCACTTCAACCTGCCCTATACCACTTCAACCTGCCCTATACCACTCCAACCTGCCCTGTACCACCCCAACTTGTCCTGTGCCACTCCAACCTCCCCTATACCACCCCAACCTGCTTTGTACCACCCCAATCTGCCCTATACCACCCCAACCTGCCCTGTGCCACCCTAACCTGCCCTGTACCACCCCAACTTGTCCTGTGCCACTCCAACCTGCCCTGAGGAACCCCAACCTGCCCTATGCCACTCCAACCTGCCCTGTAACGCTCCAACCTGCCCTGTGCCATCCCAACCTGCCCTGTACCACCCCAACTTGCCTTTTACCACTCCAACCTGCCCTGTACCACCCCAACTTGCCTTTTACCACTCCAACCTGCCCTGTACCACCGCAACCTGCCCTGTACCACCCCAATCTGCCAATATACCACTCTAACCTTCCAATATACCACCACAACCTGCCCTATACCACTCCAACCTGCCCTGTGCCACCCTAACCTGCCCTGTACCACCCCAACTTGTCCTGTGCCATTTCAACCTGCCCTGTGCCACCCCAACCTGCCCTGTGCCACCCCATCTGCCCTATACCACTTCAACCTGCCCTGTACCACCCCAACCTGCCCTGTGCCACCCCAACCTGCCCTATACCACTTCAACCTGCCCTGTGCCACCCCAACCTGTACTATACCACCCCAACCTGCCTTGTACCACCCCAACCTGCCCTATACCACTCCAACCTGCCCCGTGCCACCCTAACCTGCCCTGTACCACCCCAACTTGTCCTGTGCCACTCCAACCTGCCCTGAGCCACCCCAACCTGCTCTATGCCACTCCAACCTGCCCTGTGCCATCCCAACCTGCCCTGTACCACCCCAACTTGCCTTTTACCACTCCAACCTGCCCTGTACCACCCCAACTTGCCTTTTACCACTCCAACCTGCCCTGTACCACCCCAATCTGCCAATATATCACCCATACCTTTCAATATACCACCACAACCTGCCCTATACCACCCCAACCTGCCACTATACCACCCTATACTACCCTAACCTGCCACTATATCACCCTACACTATAATTTACAGGGGCCGGTTTGGGGTGCGTCCTATGACCGTACGCTACATGCAGGGTGCTGGGCAGCCTAGACATGAGGGGGGTGACACCATGTTTTGCCACACCAGGTGACACCAACCCTAGTGACGCCACTGATGCCGGCACCGCAGAGAAGAGGGGGGAGAGGTGGGGGAGACAAAGCAGGGCTTCGTTCCCCCGCATTGCTGGACCCTGGGACAGGTAAGTGTCCGATTATTAAAAGTAAGCAGCTGCAGTATTTGTAGCTGCTGACTTTCATTTATTTTTTTTTTAGTCGGAACTCCGCTTTAATAACCTCTGGGTTTTTTATTTTTTGCGCAAAAGAAAATTTATTTTCCTCATTTCTGTTATAAAATTTAGCAAATTCGAAATTTTTCTTCATAAATTTTCGCCAAAATTTATACTTCTACATATCTTTGGTAAAAATAACCCAAATAAGTCTTTATTATTTGGTCTTTGTGAAAGCTATAGAGTCTACAAGCTATGGTGCCAATCATTGAAAATTGATCACACCTGATGTACTTACGGCCATTTCTTGAAACCCTAATGAACCAGAGTTTTGTAAAGTGGCAGAATTATCGTTTTATCTCTGGAGTAAATTCGCTTTTTTATGCAAGCTAATAGTCTGATGGCTTTGCTAACTTCTTCTACCAGGACCCCCAGATCTTTCTCCATCCTTGATTCCCCCAGAGGTTATCCCCTAGAGTAGTTTGCGATTATGTTTTTAGCCCACAAGGGCATAACTTTACATTTTTCAACATTAAACCTCATTTGCCATGTAGATACCCACCCCATTATTTTATTCAGGTCTTCCTGTAAAATTTCTATATCCTGATGTGAAGTTATTGTCCTGCTTATTTTTGTGTTGTCTGCAAAAACTAAGATTGAGCTATTTATACCAACCTCTGTGTCATTTATGAATGAATTAAACAGAATTGGTCCCAAGACAGAGCCTTGGGGTATCCTGCTTACCACTTCAGACCAGTCTGAGTAGACATTATTTATCACCACACTTTGGACACACCCCTGTAATGAGCTTTCTATCCAAGAACAAACCCTATGGTCCGTGCCTACAGACTTTAGAGTGTAGATTAAGCGTTTATGGGGAGCTGTAGTGAATGCTTTTGCAGCACTACATATCTGAGTGAGAGCAATCATTTTAGGGCCATCATTGAGGGTCAACTGTAAACTGATAACTTGGAAAGGCTTTAAAGCAGGGGTCTCAAACTGGTAACCCTCCAGCTGTTGTGAAAATACAAGTCCCATGAGGCATTGCAAGACTGACAGTTACAAGCATGACTCCCACAGGCAGAGGCATGATGGGACTTGTAGTTCCGCAACAGCTGGAGGGACACCAGTTTGAGACCCCTACTTTAAAGGGACACCTTTGAACAATTTTGGGTAATAACTTTGTCTGCATTTTATGGGCAGGAGCAGTTTATAGGCTTGACATGTTTAGTATCTATTTACTTGTCTCAACCTCCTATTTTATATATTTTTTTTCTAAAAACTGGGTGATATATTGTGTTTGTGTGCATTAAAAAAAAAATTTGTGTATGTTTTACTAATCTAATAAACATGGATGCTACTATCATGTGACATAAAATATTGCAACTACCACCATTTAAAAGAGAAGTATTGGGTATACAGTGCTGTGAAAAAGTATTGCCCCCCTTCCTGATTTTTTCTTTTTTTTTTTTTTGCATATTTCTCACACTTAAATGATTCAGGTCAAACTAATTTTTATATTACACAAAGATAACCCGAGTAAATCCAAGATGCAATTTTTAAATAATTATTTCATTTAATAAAGGGAAAAAAGCTGTTCAAATTTGCCTGGCCCTATGTGAAAAAGTAATTGCCCCCTCCCATGCTGAATCATGAATGAACTGTGATTAACCACAATTTTTTGGAAACCTGAGTTTAATTTCACTTGCCGCACCCAGGCCTGATTACTGCCAGACCTGTTGAATCAAGAAATCACATAAATAGAAGCTGTCTGACAAAGTGAAGCGTGCTAAAAGATCACAAAAAGCCACACATCATGCCACAATCTAAAAAAAACATGATTAGAAACAAACATGTATCAGTCTAGGAAGGGTTTCAAAGCTATTTCTAAGGCTTTGGAACTCCAGTGAACCATGGGGAGAGCCATTATCCACAAATGGAGATAACTTGGAACAGTGGTGAACCTTCCCAGGAGTGGCCGGCCTATAAAATTACTCAAAGTGTAACAGCAACTTATCCAGGAGGTCATTAAAGAACCCAGAACATCATCTAAATAACTGCAGGCCTCACTTGCCTCAGGTAAGACCAGTGTTCATGATTCAACAATAAGAAAGAGACTGGGCAAAAAATGGTATCCATGGGAGAGTTCCAAGGCCAAAGCCACTGCTGACCAAAAAGAACACAAAGGCTCATCTCACAGTTACCAAAAAACATCTTGATTATCCCCAAGACTTTTAGGCAAAATAGACTAATACAAAAACTTGGTGGGAACAATTTCCCCATACACATCGAATGTGTAGATGGGGGATCGGCTCTTTTTTTTTTTTTTTTTCTTCGTTAAATGTAAAAAAATAATCATGTATGGTCCTCACTTACTCAAGTGGCCTGTACAGGGCCCTGACCTCAGCCCTACTGAACTTGGGATGTAGTATGGCCCTGATTTTGAGACAGGTCTTCTCATTTAAACTCAGTGCCTGACCTCACAAATGTTCTTTTGGCTTAATGAGCAATTTCCCACAGATATACTCCAAAATCTTGTGGAGGCCGCTATTGACACAAAAAAGGGGCCGACTTCATGGCAATGGATATGGAATTGGAGAACTGGATGTGCAACAAGCTCATAGAGGTGTGACATGGTCAGGTTTCCACAAACCTTTGGCTATATAAAGATATTTCAATTGTTTATTTTGCAGCTTACTTAGGGTTCAACAATTTGTTGTGGAAAATATGATGGCAAAACTATTTTAGTATTTATCTATGTGAATCAAATTGTTTATTGAGAATTATTCTGAAACAAAACAATGAACATAAATTAAATAATTCATACATTTCAAGGACTTGATCCTTATGTGTTTAAAGACTGGATTTTCATGAAATAGCTAATGAAACCACATAGAAATTACAGCAAAATTCTAAGGCTACGTGTACCTTAAGGCCTGGTTCGCACCTTTGCATTTTTTTGTGCGTTTTCAGTTTTGCAGGAACACACTACAGTCCATTTAACATGTTTTTCTGTGGATGTACAGTAGTTCTTATCTGTGTATTTTATGGAAAGGGCCAGGGATTTTTTTCTGGGTTCCATAGACTTCAATTAATCAAAAATGTGTATTGAAAAATGCAAAATGCACCTGCAATATGCAAACTGCATAGATGTGAATCAGGCCTGAATGCTGATTGACATAAAAAAAAAAAATTAGCAGCATAATACTGAATAGAAATATTTCTTAAACAGCAATTGTTACAATTCCAGTATCGTTCTGACACTGGGAGAGTGGAGATGATGTACAGTACAATAAGATTTATATCAACCGCTATTGTCTGTCCATTGTAAATAAGAATGTTGTGAGACAACAGTACAAAATACACTGGAAGCTTTTCATCTTTAGTTACTTCATGATCTGTTTGTTACAAGAAAAAAGAAATTTAAACATACTATATATCAATATTTCATTTACAACAAAATATACATAAAAATGAAGATAGTATGGAGGTTTGGCAGATTCCTCTCCTATACGGATCTCGCCATATGATGTACTACAGGTTCCCATGCTCTGCTGTAGCTGCATGTGTGTGACAATGGAGCGTACTCAGGGATGCTGCCTGACGGAAGCTCAGCTCTGTCAGCCACTTTTGTTAACGTGTGCAGTGGTCGGTTAGTGTCCCATGTGTGAATAACCACCTGAAATAAAACTCAGACAAATTAATTCACTAACATTAGGATATACAGTATAGCTGCACTGATGTTTGCATGTTGTCCCTGTGCTTGCTGGGGTTTCCTTCTACACTTCATAGACATTCTGATAGGTTAATTGGCCTTAGTACTGTATGTGTATAGTGAATGTGAGTTAGGAACCTTAGATTGTAAGTTCTTTGAGGGCAGGTACTGATGTAAATGTACAATATATCCAGTGCCTTGAAAAAATATTCATACCCCTTGAAATTTTCCATATTTTGCCATGTCACAACCAAAAACGGAAATGTATTTTATTGGGATTTTATGTGATAGACCAACACAAAGTGGCACAAAATTGTGAAGTGGAAGGAAAATGATAAATGGTTTTCAAATTTCTTTACAAATAAATATATGAAAAGTGTAGCATGCATTTGTATTCAGCCCCTAAATAATCTAGTGGAACCAATTGACTTCAGAAGTCACCTAATTAGTAAATAGAGTCCACCTGTGTGTAATTTAATCTCAGTATAAATACAGCTGTTCTGTGAAGCCCTCAGAGGTCTGTTAGAGAACCTTAGTGAACAAACAGCATCATGAAGGCCAAAGAACACACCAAACAGGTCAGAGATAAAGTTGTGGAGATGTTTAAAGCAAGGTTAGGTTATAAAAAAATGCCCCAAGCTTTGAACATCTCATTATGGCACAACTGCAAACCTACCAAGACATGGCCATCCACCTAAACTGACAGGCTGGGCAAGGAGAGCATTAATCAGAGAAGCAGCCAAGAAGCCCATGGTAACTCTGGAGGAGCTGCAGAGATCCACAGCTCAGGTGGGAGAATCTGTCCACGGGACAATTATTAGTTGTGCTCGCCACAAATCTTGCAAGAAGAAAGCCATTGTTGAAAGAAAGCCATATAAAGTCCAGTTTGCAGTTTGCAAGAAGCCATGTGGGGGACACAGCAAACATGGAAGAAGGTGCTCTGGTCAGATGAGACCAAAATTTAACTTTTTGACCTAAAAGCAAAACGCTATGTGTGGCGGAAAACTAAACTGCGCATCACCCTGAACATACCATCCCCACCATGAAACGTGGTGGCAGCATCATGCTGTGGGGATGATTTTCTTCAGCAGGGAAGCTGGTCAGAGTTGACAGGAAGATGGATGGAGCCAAATACAGGGCAACCTTAGAAGAAAACCTGTTACGCCGCGTACACACGGTCGGACTTTTCGGCTACAAAAGTCGGACAGCCTGTCCGACAGACTTTCGACGGACTTTCGACGGACTTTTGTCAGACTTTTGGCGGACTTGCGGCAGACTTTCTTACGAACGGACTTGCCTACATACGATCACACAAAAGTCTGACGGATTCGTACGTGATGACGTACACCGGACTAAAATAAGGAAGTTGATAGCCAGTAGCCAATAGCTGCCCTAGCGTGGGTTTTTGTCCGTCGGACTAGCATACAGACGAGCGGATTTCTGGGTCCAGCGTAGTTACGACGTAAAGATTTGAAGCATGTTTCAAATCTAAAGTCCGTCAGATTTGCGGCTGGAAAAGTCCGCTGAAAGTCCGGGGAAGCCCACACACGATCGGATTGTCAGCCAGCTTTAGTCCGTCGGCGTCCGTCAGACTTTTGTAGACGAAAAGTCCGACCGTGTGTACGCGGCATTAGAGTCTGCAAAAGACTTGAGACTGGGGCAGAGGTTCACCTTCCAGCAGGACAACGACCCTAAACATACAGCCAGAGCTACAATGGAATGGGTTAGATCACAGCATATTCATGTGTTAGAATGACCCAGTCAAAGTCCAGACCTAGATCAAATTGAGAATCTGTGGCAAGGCTTGAAAATTGCTGTATAGACACTCTCCATCCAATCTGACAGAGCTTCAGCTATTTTGCAAAGAAGAATGGGCAAAAAAGTCACTCTAGATGTGCAAAGCTGGTAGAGACATCCCCAAAAAGACTTGCAGCTGTAATTGCAGCAAAAGGTGGTTCTACAAAGTATTGACTCAGGGGGGCTGAATACAAATGCACGCCACACTTTTCACATATTTGTAAAAAATGTTGAAAAACATTTATCATTTTCCTTCCACTTCACAATTATGTGCCCATCACATAAAGGTGTCCGTTTATGAAGCAGTGAAATCTATTCACTGCTTCATTCTCCGGCATTCACAGTGAAGATTTTTCTCCTCTGTGTGCAGTTTATGAAGCGGTGTAGATCACTTCACCTTTGGAGGAGTGAAGAGATCTACAAATGCTTCAAATAGTGGAGAACGGCCCCTGATACTGGAATCTCGTGAGACTTTACGAGATTATAGTACCAAATGTCAGTTTATCAAGCAGTGATAAATTATCACCGCTCAACGGCGCGTGGATTAATGTTAATAAAATAATGTGTCCCCCTACATTATACACATATGTATACACACACACACACTATATATACATGTATATACACACACATGATATATATATACATATACACATTATATGTATATATGTATAAATATGTATACACATAAATATGACAGGGGGACATGCTTACAGTGTTGGGGGGTCTGAACGAGGCATAAGGAAGTTAAAAAACTTCCTCCTTCCCCCTCAGATCCCCCGAGATTTCCTCTTCACTCCCCGATTCACCACCTCTGAGCTGGTGAACCTGGGAGTGTGAATTCTGACTCAGATCGCCAGTGAAGCGGTGAAACTGGCCGTTTCTGTGTCATTCAATGAGGATTCTCTATGTGTAGAGATAATCGGCGGGAGAACAAGTTCAAACACGTTCTCCCCCGATTATCACTGTTTGATAAACTGTTTATGGACTGTGATCAGCGGTGATCCTCGGGATCACCGCTGATCACTGCTTCATAAACGGACACCAAAATCCCAATAAAATACATTTATGTTTTGGTTGTAACATGACAAAATGTGAAAATTTCAAGGGGTATGAATACAGGCTCCTTAGTGCTGATTCAAAGACTTGTTGGTACAGGGTCACTTTGTATGTTAGAAAAGGGAGAAAAGGCCACAAGTATTCGACTGGATGGATAGGTCGAATACCTCCATTATAAAACAATGGTACGTACTGCCAGCTTGTATATCCTATAGTACCATTTGAGCAAGTGGAAAAAACAACTGCATGCGTGGGGTATTTGACCCATCTAGCCAGCTGAATATTTGTAGCAGCCAGCAAGAAGTGGCATATTGAATGAGCCGCTGAAAAGGTAGGTATGCAGTCTATTCTATTAGGCCTTAACCTATGCTGACAGGTTTAATTTAACAAAGAGAATGTCAGATGCTAAAACAGAACTTTGGAAGAAATGGAATTACATAGAACAAAAGTTTCAGAATGAACCCAGGCAGAGCCTCGCTGTACCTATATATTGCCATTGTGTAAATATATATATCTGGTACAAACCTGTGCAGTGTCATGAATGCTCCTCGGTGGTCCCACTGAAAGATCGACTTCGCACATGGTTTCTAAGTTGTTGTATCAGTTCAGGGTTTTGTTGCTGAATCTGTTGTGCAAACTGTTGTCCACTACAAAACATGGGTGTAACGGTTTATCACTATTATTGTTACAGTGTGTATATTTCTATTTTCTTTTTTATAAACCTGTTTTTATTGAGTTTTATGAACAATCACAAAGTCCTAAGAGATTACATACTTACGCTTGTATAAGACCTGAGAGGTCTGTTAGCCCTCCAACACCAGCTGCGGGACCCCCTCCAGCATTGGACATCATTCCAGACATCCTGCAAGAGGTTAAACAAATAAAGTAAGTGCTACACAGTAACGATGCTGTAGTTTCCATACAGTGGCAGTAAAATGTATGTGAACCCCTTGGAATTAACTGTTTTCCTGCAGTAATTTGCCTACTCGCTAGCAGAGACGTCTGTTGTTTCTCCTCTTTTCACAAAAGGTGGAACAACATTGGTGGGCTACAGAATGAATAATCACTGTGACAGCCAATCAGAGGCAATCACAGTGATCATTGTCTGGTTCCCCTGGGTCCTGATTGTTAGCACAAGACCCAAGGCTGTCAGTGCTGGAAACGGGCAATAGAACGTGCTTCCAGCACAAACACAGGAACGCGTACAGTATATGCAGTGTAATAGATTAAAGCCTACATACTGCATATATGTGTTTCACAGTCATGAAAGGGTTAAAAGAGAAGTATGGGGTTTGGGTTGTTTCCTAAATTATACTTGCCTAGATAGATCTATCCCCCTCCGGCTCTAACACTGAGAACCGAGCAATCAAACATCGCCGATCGATCAGTGAGCAGAGAGTTAGTGACTGGCAGTCAGCAGCTTTGTGCTCTGTCCCCCGTGCTTGCTGGAGTGCTGGGCTGTGGAGGGGGCGGCCTGCTCAGGCTCTTAGCGGCTCTCAGGCTGAGCCGGGTGCTGGTCCAGGCATGTGGGCGTATCCCGATCATATGGTCGCGATCCTTGCCACCCAGCCCGCTGTCTGCTGAAAACAGGTCATAGGGGTGCAGAACGAACTGCACTCCTGTGATCCACAAACTAGCTTTGGTTGTATTACGCCTTTAACTCCAAGGGTTTCACATACTTTTTCTTGCCACTGTTTATGTATGTGTATATATTAACAATAGATAAAAATGCTGGCTAATAATGAGCCGTAATGATACAAAGCTAAGTAGGGTAATAACTTCACAACACAATATAGCAACTTAACAAGAAGACCTAGTCAAAATAGAGGATAACGACATACAAATCTTTAAATGGTGACTTTAGCATTGGGAGGAAAAAAATTACCCTAAGGACTCTAAAGAAGATACACGGCCACATAATGAAGTTGGACGAGAGGCAGCACCGGGCAACCAGGGCACATGCACCGCATCTCCTGTGGTATGCCCTGGGTCCTCAGCGCTGTGATCCCACTGGTTCAAGATAAATGCTTATTGCAAGTTTGTTGAACCACTATAGCAGCTGACATTTATCCCTGCCGGCTGCCTATCAGAGTAAGTTTAGAGCCGAAGGAGGCTTCCCCCAAGGCTCCTCGACATGTCACATGACACACACGAGGAGAAGTAAGATCATCTCCCTTGCTGCGCTGTATCTGTGGTATGTATGTTCGGAGGGGAGGTGGGTGCCCATGCATTGTGGGCACATGGACGCTGCCCCCGCCCCCCTGACACCTCCGCCGCCCTCCCTATTCATGTGCCCGGCCCCTTTGAGGACGCCGGACACATGAAATAATATGGCAGGGATAGGCGGGGGGGGGGGTGTATTTTGAAGCACGTGATTAGAACCAGAGGCTCTAATAGGCTTCAAAATAGGATGGGCTCGGGACGCAGTTGTGTGGCATAGCGAATACCCTGTTGTGTGGCATAGCGAATTAATTTTCCCTATTTTCACACTAACGTTCCTCCCTGCCAATCAGCAGGCAGGTAGTGAGACCTGTCTCCCAAATGGCCAAAGCGGAAGAGGAGACACGGCGTAGGAAGCCTGAGGAGCCGAGTGGACACAGGAGCCGCAGCCGCCGCTTCCCGCTGAGAAGGAGAGCCGCCGCTTCCCGCCAAGAAGGAGAGCCCCGTCACTCCAGGAGAGGAGCAGAGCCCCGCCACACGAGCGGTAAGTGCTGCCGGACCGGCCGGGGGGGGGGGGGGTTAGTGAAGTGACAGCCGAGCCGGGGGAAGTGCCTGGCTGCATTTGATGGGCACAAGTGGCTGCCCATAATGGGCACAAGTGGCTGCCTTTATTGGCACAGGTGGCTGCGTTTGATGGGCACAGTGGCTGCATTTGATGGGCACAGTGAGGGTGCAAGTGATGGGGGGAGGGGGTTCAGTATTTTTCAATTTGTTTGCGCCCCCCCAAAAATATTGAGCACCAGCCGCCACTGGTCTGGGGACAGACTGACCTGGGGGGTATTGGGAGGGGAGGTAAATTGAAGAGGAAGGGGGAGGAATTGTGCTAAGAGGAGGGACATGGTGGGGAGGAATTGTGCTGGGAAGGGGAATTTGGGGGGTGGGTGTAATATGTGTTATGGGGATGTGCTGGGGGATGGGGGAGGATTAGTGCTAGGAGTGGGATTTGGTGAAGAGGATCTGTGCTGGGGAGGTGGAATGGTGGGGATTTGTTGAAGATTTGTACTGGGAGGTGGAATTGGGTAGGGTTTGGGGGGACACGGCCCGGTAGATACATGGCCACATAATGAAGTTGGACGAGAGGCAGCACCGGGCAACCAGGGCACATGCACCGCATCTCCTGTGGTATGCCCTGGGTCCTCAGCGCTGTGATCCCACTGGTTCAAGATAAATGCCTATTGCAAGTCTGTTGAACCACTACAGCAGCTGACATTTATCCCTGCCGGCTGCCTATCAGAGTAAGTTTAGAGCTGAAGGAGGCTTCCCCCAAGGCTCCTCGACATGTCACATGACACACACGAGGAGAAGTAAGATCATCTCCCTTGCCGCGCTGTATCTGTGGTATGTATGTTCGGAGGGGAGGTGGGTGCCCGTGCAGTGCCCGTGCAGTGACACCTCCGCCGCTCTCCCTATTCATGTGCCCGGCCCCTTTCAGGATGCCGTACACATGAAATAATATGGCAGGGATAGGCGGCGGGGTGTGTATTTTGAAGCACATGATTAGAACCAGAGGCTCTAATAGGCTTCAAAATAGAATGGGCTCGGGGCGCAGAGCACTGCATCCCGATCCCACCCTGTTGTGTGGCATAGCGAATGAATTTTCCCTATTTTCACACTAACGTTTCTCCCTGCCAATCAGCAGGCAGGTAGTGAGACCTGTCTCTCGAATGGCCAAAGCGGAAGAGGAGACACGGCGTAGGAAGCCTGAGGAGCCGAGCGGACACAGGAGCCGCAGCCACCGCTTCCCGCTGAGGAGGAGAGCCGCCGCTTCCTGCCAAGAAGGAGAGCCCCGTCACTCCAGGAGAGGAGCAGAGCCCCGCCACACGAGCGGTAAGTGCTGCCGGACCGGCCGCGCGCGCGCGCGGGGGGGGTTAGTGAAGTGACAGCCGAGCCGGGGGAAGTGCCTGGCTGCATTTGATAGGCACAAGAGGCTGCCTATAATGGGCACAAGTGGCTAGGAGAGGATTAGTGCTAAGAGGGGGATGGGAGGGGATTTGTGATAAGAGGGGGGATTTGGGAGGGTAGATGACTTGTGCTGGGAGGGGGGATTTAGGGGGAGAGGATTAGTACCTAGGGGGCTTAAGGGAAGAAGAGGATTTGTGCTGGGGCGGGGTTTGTGCTAAGGAGGAGAATTTATGCTGCGGGGGGGGGGGGGGGGTGAGATGTTTCTGCTGAGGGCATTTGTGGGAGGAGAGGACCAGTGCTGGGGGTTCAGGGGAAGGAGAGGATCTGTGCTTGGAGGAAGAGTTTGTGCTGGGGAGAAAGGATTTGGGGGAGTGAGTTAGTGCTGTAGAGGGTTGGGTGAGCCAGTTTGTGCTGGAGGGAGGATGTTTGGTGGGGAGATGGAATTAGAGAGGAGACGATTTGTGCCAGGAGGTGGAATTTTGGTGCAGGGAGAGGATTTGTGCTAAGTTGGGGAATATTTAAGGAGAAAGAAGATTGGAAATGAAGGGAAGGATTAATGCTTAGGTGGAATGTGGGGGGAGTTTGTACTAAGAGGTTATACAACCGGACGCCTGCACTCTCTTCATTTTATACTTCTGACCTCTGCACATTACACACATCTAACCCAAGCATTTTGTGCATTATGTACTACTCCTAGCCACTTTAGTCTGTGGGTTATACAATCCTAATTCCTGCACTTTGTGTGTTACATATTCCTGACCCCTGCACTGTGTGTGTGTGTTACGGACTACTGCATGATATGCACTATATTGTACATGACATAAAAGTGTTAATTGTCTCAATAGTTGCTGGCTATATAAGCATTGCCTGACTATTTTATTGAAAAAAACAAAACCTATAATTTCTCTTTAAGTAATGAGCTGACTATAAATCTCAGAATCCACTAGATGGTGCTACAGGGACAGGTTTGCATAAGAATACTAATGACAACTGTGGCTAAAAATGTACCCGAAGAGATGGTTGTAGGCAGGGGTGCTCAACCTTTGGCCCACGGAGCCTTCTGATGTGGCCTGCAACCTCAAACCAGGGAAATTTATGGCCATGCTCTGGGATGGCCTGTCGGCAAGCCCAGATCATGATCAATGGGTTGTTGACCTGCCATCGCAGACCATCAGAGTGCATGGAGCCAGCAGAGGAGGAAGCAGGCGGCCCGCAAAGGGAGTGATACCAAAAGTATTTCCAGTGGCGGCAAGTCCACAAGGGGCGCAGGGGTGGCGCCCCCTTAATTAATGCGTCCGGCCCCTAATCTACATGCAGGGTGCTGGACGCATGGATTCCAATGGGGTTTTTTTTTTTTTTTTGGAGGCACATAATTAGAGCTTGGAGCTGTGGCTTCAAAAAAGGCTGGGCTCGGGGTGCAGAGCACTACGCCCTGAGCCCATCCAGTTGTGTGACCATAGCAAATTAATATTTGCTTTTGTCTTCCTGATTCTCCTCCTGGCCAATCAGGAAGCGTGCCCTGAGACCTGATTGGCCAGGGGTCTCAGGACCCACTTCCTGTTTGGCCGGAGGAGAAGCAACGGCCCTGGAGCTTGGAAGAGTCAGGGAGCAGTTCAGTCAGTGGTCCCCTCCAGCCGGGACTCGGCTCCCTCTTCCAGGGACGGCACCCTTAGCCACATCCAGCACTCCCCAACTCAGACAGTAGATCGAGGAGGAGGGGAGATCAGCGTGTCATCCCGGGACTTATCATCTGCCTCCTCAGGTAAGGAGGCCTCTGATCGCCGAATTACTGTCCGCACGTCTCCAGTGTGGGGGTGATAGCCATCTTCCCGTCTGTCTCCCGCAGGGAGGGGGGAGTTGGTTTTCCTCCCCCCCCCCCAAAGTATTGAACACCAGCCGCCACTGTGTACTTCGCTTCTGACCTTTCTAGCAGCCTGGAGAGTGAAGCCAGCAGAAGCTGGAAGAATTTTCAGTGTATGAAACATTGCACTTTTGCAATGGGCATATTAGCACTTATGGGAAAAAATGGTTATTAAGCTGCTTTCACACTGATCTGCAGATGTAGCGCAGTGCACCTTTGGCTTTCCTGTGGGTTAGCCGCACTGAACCAAAGACTTCTATTATATCCTGCAGGTTCGGTGTGCGGTTTGGGGGGAGGTGGTAAAACCCTATAGTTCATTATGGCCCGTGACCGGCTACAAAATCACTCACAGTGCCTTGCAAAAGTATTCAGTATATTGGTTAATGTAATAAAAGAAAAAAAAATAAACACACACACACAGTCAAGTGAAAAAACAAGTACAGCCAGGGCCGGATTAAGAACATCATGGGCCTGGTGCTGAAAATTTTGGTGGGGCTTTTCATAAAAAAAAATAAAAATTTAAACAAGAGAGAGAGAGAGAGAAATGGGGATGAGAGAGGGGTGAGGGGTAAGGGAGGAATGATGAGAGAGAGAGAGAGAGAGAGAGAGAGAGGATGCGCATGAGCATGTGTGGGAGTGACAGCAATGCAGCCTAGCCAAGGCAAGTGACTGAAGGCACAGAGCCCTGAAGGAAGACTAGGTGAAGGTGGAAGCGCCCGGGACCCGCTGGATTGATCACAGCGCAGCGCTGGAGGGCTCAGTCTGACAGGTAAGTGTGCCCTAATGTGCTAATATGCTGTACATACTAGTACATTATGGCATATCCTACCTCACAACCTCTAAAACGTAGTAATGGGTTTATTTACTAAAGGCAAATCCACTTTGCACTACTTGGAAGTGCAGTCACTGTAGATCTAGATGGGGGCATGCAAGGAAAATAAAAACAGCATTTTTGTTTGTACATGATTAGATGATAGAAATCAGCAGAGTTTCCCCTCATTTCAGATCTTCCCCTCAGATCTATAGCGACTGCACTTCCAAGTGCACTTGCGTTGCAAAGTGGATTTGCCTTTAGTAAATCAACCCCACTGTTAGCGAAGTTTACTACCACTTTAATATCACAAGATCCCAGGAGCCTCTCATGGGGCCCCCTACTGACCCGGTGGCCTTTGAGCAGTGCCCAAGTGCATAGTTGCCAACATTTCAAAAATATTTTTCAGGGACACTTTTTTTTACCAGTGGTATTCTAGAGCTGGTAACATTAAGGATATACAATATAATTTTAAAGAACTGTTTTTGTGGGTAAGAGGCATAAGGGAGGAGTATGGATGGAATAAAAGTGGGAAATATGCGCAGGTGAGGGAGAGGAATGTGGAGGGTATAACAGTGGGCACTATTTACAGGAGAGGAGTGGGGGGGGGAGGCAGTGGGCAGGATGCACAGCAGAGGAGTGTGAAGGGTATGCCAGTGGGCACTATGTACAGGAGAGGAGTGTGGAGGGGATGACAGTAGGCAGTATGTACAGGAGAGGAGTGTGGAGGGGATGACAGTAGGCAGTATGTACAGGAGAGGAGTGTGGAGGGGATGACAGTAGGCAGTATGTACAGGAGAGCAGTGTGGAGGATATGACAGTAGGCAGTATGTACAGGAGGGGAGTGTGGAGGGTATAACAGTGGGCACTATTTACAGGAGAGGAGTGGGGGGGGGGGCAGTGGGCAGGATGCACAGCAGAGGAGTGTGAAGGGTATGCCAGTGGGCACTATGTACAGGAGAGGAGTGTGGAGGGGATGACAGTAGGCAGTATGTACAGGAGAGGAGTGTGGAGGGGATGACAGTAGGCAGTATGTACAGGAGAGCAGTGTGGAGGATATGACAGTAGGCAATATGTACAGGAGGGGAGTGTGAAGGGTATGACAGTGGGCAGAATGTACAGGAGAGGAGTGTGGAGGGTGTGATGGGGGCAGTATGTACAGGAGAGGAGTGTCGAGGGTATGATAGGTGCAGTATGTACAGGAGAGGAGTGTGGAGAGAAAGACGGTTGGCAGTATGTACAGGAGAGGAGTGTGGAGGGTATGATGGGGCAGTATGTACAGGAGAGGAGTGTGGAGGGTATGACAGTGGGCAGTATGTACAGGAGAGTAGTGTGGAGGGTATGACAGTGGGCACTATATACAGGTGAGGAGGATGAAGCAATCTGGGAAGGAAAAATGTAAAAGGTTTGTGGAAGGATGTTTAGGGACTGCGTAGTGGTTAAGCGGGCCATACATGGATTGAAATTAAACCAATTAAGCAGAGACCAGCCATAGTCGATCTATGTATGGGCTAGCTGGTTGTACACAAGTCAATCTATTAATCGACTTGAGTACAACCAGCCTGTCAGGTTTTTCCCAAAACAATCAGTGCTGCCAGCTATAATTCGCAACACTGACCATTGTATTCTGTGGGTAGGGAAGGCTCCCCACTGGCAGAACACAATAACACTGCGGGAGTGATTCCCCCATCCACAGGTAAGCAGGTGAGAAGGTGTGTGGGGACAGGCTGGGGAGAGAGGTCTGTCAGCAGGGGGGTGTGAGGTGGTTATGGAGGGATATCAATCAGCGGTTGGGGGGAGTAACTGAGAGTGATGTCTTTTGGAGTAGGGTCTGTCATTTGCAGGTTGGGAAATGGTCACCTGTGATATAAGTTGAAGGGAGGTGGCTGACATGGGAAGTGGCTGGGGAGTGACCTGGTTGGTGGGGAGTGTGAAATAGATGATGTGTTTCAAGTTTCTTTCACAATTGTGATAATGCTTACTGCCCTCTGAAAAGTGATCTGTGGTGGAATACTTTTCAACGAGTGGTATAGCAGCAGGCGTTCATGAGGTGCTCCTGCCGCCTCCTTGTTTTCTTTTTACATTGCTGAATGTTAATTTTACATTGTTGGACTATGCTGCTACTACGAGAGAGTTTGGCTTGCAGTTGCAGAGTGGCCCCATTGAAATCAATAAGCGAGTTTGACAGGCGGTGCTGCCTATCAAACTCTGCAGACTCCAAGTTGTCCATTAAGCTTAGTGCCTCTGATAAGAAGTGAGGAGAGGCACTGTGAGCTCATCCTCTCAGTCTGCTGCAAACAGAGTGTGCCAGCTTGTATTTAAACTGGCCGCTCTGTATGTAGCCTCTGACAGGATGCACAAGGAGCCCCGTATTCCTGGAACCATAGATGATAGGAGCCCCAAATTTTGACCAGTGGTGGGGTAAGTCTTCAGCTACCTAAATTTGGGGTCTCTGTGACCATTGGTCACCAAGCCACGACCCTCAAAGTCAATCTTTTATTTTTTGTGATTTTTTTTATTTTTTGACAAATGGGATCTTAAGGTAAGGGGCCTGGAGCTGCAGCTCCAATATCCCCTATGTTAATCCAGCCCTGATTACAGGAAATTTCTGACTTTTTGAATATATTTGAATAGACATACATTAGATCTTCATTCAAACAGTGCCTAATAATAAAGGTGATATGCAAACAAATTATTGATAAAATTGACATTGTGCATTCATGCTTAATCTAAACGAATGAAAATGCAGATTAAGGCCCCTTTCACACATGCGGACCGCTTGTCCATTTGTCATCCATCCATTGATGAATGAAAAAGAGACATCAGTGCATCTTTATGCATAAACATATCAGTGACTTATCTCTGCTGTCAGCGGTGTTTCCCGCTGACAGCACAGACTGAATGCAGCAGGGGGCAGTGTGTACAACAGACAAGGGAGGGGGTGGGCAGTGTGTACAGTGAGGAGGCAGTGTGCACATACAGCTTATATCACTTGCCAGCTCTGACTCTCATTGCCAGCTTTTTGTTTACTTTAAAGCAGCGAGAAGGAGCTGTCATTCGCCCTGCTGCTGAGGTAGAGAAAGGGGCGGGGTCACCCAGTAACTTCACCAGGTGATCCCGCCCATTTGTTTACTTTAGCAGCGGGACAAATGACAGCCCCTTCTCCACAAATCAGCAGGATTCGAACTTTAGGAACCTTTCACAGGGGTGTCATCAGTTCAGTCACATTTATTGTGAAGAAAAAACAAATTTAGGTTAGGTCAGTTTACATCAGTTTGCACAAGTACGTTATCTGTTCACATCCAACTACATTTAAAAAACGCACAAAACGGAACATCAATGTGAAACGGCCCTTATGTGAAAAAAGGTAGGTACACCTCTACATTTACCACCACTTCTAATCCATGCAATTAGAAAGCAGACGTTCCAAATTCAGTGCCAATGATTAAAACCCACCCAAGAACCTTTAAACATGGGGCAGTCCAGCTGCAGCATGTCGCTCCTGATGTTTTAGTGCAGAGGGACAGGTACAGCATCCAGCCACGCTGCAGGCCAACAAAATCTATGGGAGGCTGCAACTGGACAGAGCTGAACAGTGTAATGAGTAGTACCAGCACTTAGGGCCTTGTCCATTCAAAGATGAAGATAAAGAAAGCACAAGAGCTGCTTTCTGGGAATTTTTCCTTGAATGCATAGGGCCCTATACATAAGTGCCGCTCAGTACAGTGTTCCGCCCCATCCAACCACAGCCTGGCACAGACTTTGACAGACTGCCTGCAGTGGGATTGGACACTGCCCCTGCCCCTCCCTGGCACACTAAAATGCTGGGAGGGACGCACTGCAGCTGGACTACCCCATGTGGAAGGGGCCTTATGCATAACTTCCAACTTTCTAAAGAAGGGAATGAGGGACATCTATTAGCAAAAGTAAGTAGGCATAGGACACACCCCCTGCCACACCCCTTAAAAGGAGCATTGTACAAAAAATGGTTGGTTAAACCCACACGTGCTTTATTGCCTCTATTATTCCTTTATATTGGCTTTTGGAATTCGGAAATTCACCAATTTAGAAATCAGCTGAAAGGTTTAGCACTGTAAAACACCTTTTGATAGATAAGTAGTGCATTTTATATACAACTATATAAATCAGACCAAAATGAGGGACAAATGATGAGGAAAGAGGGACAGGGGGACTTTGTTCCAAATCAGAGACAGTCCCTCAAAATCAGGGACAGTTGGGAGGTATGCTTATGGAATATGCTAGTGGATCCGGTCTTATTTAAACCTCAGATATCTATTACCCTGTTTCCATGAAAATAAGACCTAGTGTGATTGTCGGTGATGGCTGCAATATAAGATCTACACCCCAAATAAGCCCTACCCTGTTTCCCCGAAAATAAGCCCTACCCTGAAAATAAGACCTATAAGGACTTTAACTAGGGCTTATTTGGGGGGTAGGGCTTATATTGCAGCCATCACCGACAATCACGCTAGGTCTTATTTTCGGGGAAACAGGGTAGGCACTGTATTAAGAAGAATGTATTAATGTACCCAGAGGACTTATAAAGTGATAGAAATATATATTTATTGCAAAACCAATGTTTCCTTGGGACGGCAGGTGCCTTGAACATTCTTTGCTGTTTAGTTTCTCTTTTAGTGTATAAAGATGTGAACTATTTGAGAAACATACTGCTTTGTATTTCTGTGTAATGGGATGTAATTAATCAACACTTGATACACTTAATAGAAATTAACCCTGTGTTCTTAGTAATTTTACATTCTGGGATCATTCCAAAGGGTATTCTTGATGACACCCAGTAAAGGCAAAACAAATAATAATCTTTGCACGATTTTATGCCGAATTAAACGAGTAATCTACATAAAATAGATGATAAGGTATAGGGCTTACAGTCGTTGCACTTGTGGATCCTGCATCAAGCTGGCTGCCTGGAAGAGGCGTGGGAAATAAAAACATACAGGCTCATTAATATCAATGAACAGTTACAAACTGCTATAGTCAATTGATACATTTATTGTGTTACAGTACATTCAGCTTAACCACTTCCTTGCCCCAGTCACTACTGATGGCATTCTGTCTTGTATAGATGTCACAGGATAAGATGTGACCCAAATGATGAATGCTCCCTCCAGACTGTGATTTCTCAGCCTGTTAACACTTTGTATGTCTAGTGAATGGGAGGTTAAAAAACATACTGCCTAGGCTAGTGGTTCGTAAGAAAAACTCTTAAAATTCCATTCTTTTCCATTTACAAACTTATTTTAAGCGCAAAAACATACTTGGAAGCAGTGGCAGCTGGTGGGTTTTTTTTTTGGGGGGGGGGGAGCAAGCAAACCTCCCGACACCCCCCCGTTCGGTCGTTGGTCAGTCGGTCGGTTAAACCCCCCCTCCCAGTCACTCGCTCTTCAGCCCGCCGGCCCTGCACTTACCCCATCTAGGTCGCGGGCAGCGCTTTCTCCACGGCTGCTTCACCCTGCGTCTCCTCCTACTCAGCTTCACACCAGCTTCACCCTGCGTCTCCTCCTCCTCGGCTTCACGCCAGCTTCACCCTGCATCTCCTCCTCCTCGGCTTCATGCCAGCTTCACCCTGTGTCTCCTACTCCTCGGCTTCACGCCAGCTTCACCCTGCGTCTCCCTGCTCCTTGGCTTCACCCTGCGTCTCCTCCTCCTCGGCTTCACACCAGCTTCACCCTGCGTCTCCTCCTCCTCGGCTTCATGCCAGCTTCACCCTGCATCTTCTCCTCCTCGGCTTCACGCCAGCTTCCCCCTGCATCTCCTCCTACTTGGCTTCATGCCAGCTCCACCCTGATTCTCCTCCTCAGCTTCACGCCAGCTTCACCCTGCGTCTCCTTCTCCTCGGCTTTACGCCATCTTCGCCCTGTGTCTCCTCCTAATCGGCTTCACGCCAGCTTCACCCCGCATCTCCTCCTCCTTGGCTTCAAGGCAGCTTCACCCTGCGTCTCCTCCTCGGCTTCACGCCAGCTACACCCTGCGTGTCCTTCTCCTCGGCTTCATGCCAGCTTCACCCTGCATCTCCTCCTAAGCGGCTTCACACCAGCTCCACCCTGTGTTTCCTCCTAATCGGCTTCACGCCAGCTTCACCCTGCGTCTTCTCCTCCTCGGGTTCACGCCAGCTTCACCCTGCGTCTCCTCCGCCTCTGCTTCATGTCATCTTCACCCTGCGTCTCCTCCTCCTCGGCTTCACGCCAGCTTCACCCTGCGCCTCCTCCTCCTCAGCTTCACACCAGCTTTATCCTGCATCTCCTCTTCCTCAGCTTCACGCCAGCTTCACCCTACGTCTCCTCCTCCTTGGCTTCACCCTGCGTCTCCTCCTCCTCAGCTTCACGCTAGCTTCACCCTGCGTCTCCTCCTACTCGGCTTCATGCCAGCTTCACCCTGCGTTTCCTCCTCCTCGGCGGCCAATATGATTGCTTCCTGATTGGCCGGAAGGAGAATCAGGAAGACAATAGCGAATATTAATTATCTATTGTCACACAACTGGGTGGACTCAGGGCGCAGTGCTCTGCGCCCCAAGCCCACCCTTTTCTGAAGCCAGTTAGAGCCTCAGGCTCTAATCATGTGCTTCGAATAAAAAAAAAAAAAACCCCATTGAAATCCATGCATCCGGCGCCCTGCATGTAGATTAGGGGCCGGGCGCATGGATTAAGAGGGCAGCACCCCGGCGCCCCTTATGGATCATCATCTGACTTTTTTGGACTTCTTTGTGTTAGGAACATGCTGGGTGATATACAGGATCTCTAGCAAAAGAACAATCAACTACAATGGCATCCAATTTAGTCATTTAGTTTGGCTTTAGTTGACTTTAATTAACAAGGATCAACAATAATTGTTCCAGAGCATAAATGTAAAGTACAGGAACATCTCACCATGCTCACGAAGGCTGGGTTATTCATGAGACTTGCCATATCAAATCCAGCACTTGTCTATAGGAAAAGCAGAGGTGAATTATACAAGAATGCATTTAATACACCTGGATAATAATATTTATAAGAAAGAACACTGTAGATTTCTGATCCAGGGAGTATCTGATGTATCTGAGCTTTGGAGGATCGGGGAGAATTTTTTCCCCCTGTTGGAGTAAATCGGACCATGATTTTTAAGCATTTTTTTTGCCTTCCTCTGGTTTATCTGAGGGTTTCGGATTCTGAGGATATAGATTTCATTTATGTATTTGTGTCTTTCAGTTGAACTTGATGGACATGTGTCTTTTGTAACCTATTTATTCTATTGTAAGCTATTTATCTATGTTAACTATTATTAGCAGTCCATTTTCGGGAAGGCATGCAAGACAGCCTTTATTCTTCTAAAATGCCTGCATCTCCAATAATACCTATAAACATATCAAGCCATTACATTTCACCCAGCACATGGTATTAACTAAACCATGTGCTCCTTCCTGCAAAGGCCAGTTATAGGTTGGGGTGGTTGCCATTTGTTTGCACTGTTGGTGAATTGGTGAGGTGATGCACTGGATACCTTCGCTGCCATTGCGCAATTGTTGGGTGTCCAGTGCGTCCCTATACCTTTAAGGAGAGGTGGGCTCCCTCCAGGCATACCTGCTCTTAATCTATTCATTATTATATATGTGCTCCAACTCAGGAGACTCTCAAATTATAGCGTTAGGACTGCAGTACACTGGGGCACTTTGATGTGCCCGCTGCAGCTTGCGCATGTATTTACAAATTACCGTGAACTGTTAGACGGGGTCAATTTTGTTTGTTACAGGCTGGCATGTGTCGCCCTTTAATGGGCTTCTTGCTGCAAAGGCCAGTTATAGGTAGACATGTGCACTGCCAAAAAAACTAGTTCGTTTTAGTTTTCGTTTCATTGGTTTTGGGGGGGGTTTTTCGGGTCATTGGATATGTAGTCGTTATTTTGAATAAATTCATAAATTCGAAAATTCTGAAAATCGACAACCTAAAATTCAAAATTTAAAAAATTTCCAGATTTTCAGATTTTCTTTCTTATTTTCGGCCAGTTATAGGTAGACATGTGCACTGCCAAAAAAACTAGTTCGTTTTAGTTTTCGTTTCATTGGTTTTTGGGGGGGGGGGGGGTTTCGGGTCATGGATATGAAGTCGTTATTTTGAATAAATTCATAAATTCGAAAATTTGGAAAATCGACAACCTAAAATTCAAAATTTCAAAAATTTCCAGATTTTCAGATTTTCTTATTTTCGGATTTTCGAATTATTGAATGTCCGAATTCTCGAATTATAGTATTTTCGAATTTCTGGATTTTAGAATTTTTGAATTTTAAAAAAATTTGAAATTAAGAAAATCCGAAAATCCGAAAGAATGAAAATAAGAATGAAAAACCTGAAAATTCAAAATAATAACTAACTAAATAACTAGTAATAACGAACTATTAAATTATAGGTATTATAGGAATTTTGTTTCAAATTTGGCTGTTAGTGAACGTAACAAATACGAATTTATCTGAAGTTACGAATTATCCGAAATAACAGATGCCACATCTAAATGAATGCAACGTAACTAATTAATAATAAATAATAATAAAACATTTTTATTATTAATTATTATTATATTATTACGTTCCATTCGTTTAGATGCGGCATTCGTTATTTCGGATAATTCGTAACTTCAGATAAATTCGTTTTCATTACGTTCACTAACAGCCAAATTTGAAATGAAATCCAATACCTATAATTTAATAGTTATTATTTCAGATTTTCCAATTTTCGGCTTTTCTAATTTTTGGATTTTCTTTCTTATTTTTGGATTTTCGTTCTTTTTAATTTTTGTTCTTATTTTTGGATTTTAGAATTTTCGGATTTTCAAATTTTCAGATTTAATTTCCAATTTTTCGGATTTTTGTAATAATTTGTTAAACGGGTTTTCGTTAATTCAAATCTTTCAGAAAAAACGAATTTAGAACAAAACTAATTATACATGTCTAGTTATAGGTTGGGGTGGTTGCCTTTTGTTTGTATTAACTAAATAAGGCCTACCTTGGTCAGGTCCTCCCCCGTTTCTGCCTTGCTTGGAAGTCGGCCATTATCAATTGAAGTTTATTTATAACCATCTATCTAATCAATGGTCAACGGTCACATTTGTGCAAAACAGGAACACAGGCAAAATTGTGCATGTTTCTGCGGCACACAAAAACATGCATCCTTTTTTTACAGATGCGCTGTGGTTCCATTCACCCTTAATGTCACCCCAAAACGCCTTTTGTTGAAGTGTGTAAGAAACTGTGAGCCAAAATGTATAGCAGCAAAGCACTATGCGTTTTAGTGCAGCACAATTTATAAAAAGGTTTGTGTGATTTTAGAGCGTAAGAAAGCCCATTGAAAAAAAGAAGGGATGCCCTAAACACTCCGCACCTAAGTGCATAAAAACACAGACGCACAGGTGTGAACAGAGCCTAACTGCACTTTTAATTCACCTTTAAATGCCCAGGTAAATCAAGCAGGTTACTTCTGCTGTACTTATTGCTGGGCAATAGTAACAAGAAACGATCACAGATTTAACGAGCTTTCACTTGAACGTAATCTCTTCACATAATAAAGAAAACGTTTGATTTGATTTAATTCAATTGGCCTCCCTGCCACAACTGATAATCCCTTTTACGGTCTTCAATCAAAATGATTGGTTTGCCTTAGGAAACTGTACTTTGTTCATGAACAGTTCTTCATGGTTCCCTTTATTACAGGATAAAATGATGTACAACACTGGTCTCTTATCCTACAAAGTTATATGAAAAAAAGGCATCGCTGTCACCTCTTCACTTGTGCATATCAACCTCAGCAAGCTCTCCATTAACAATCAGAGATGCACAAGGATCCCAAGACATCTTGCTCCCTAGCTCCCTTGTTACTTCTCCCCATGCTCGCCTGCAGGAGTTCTCCAGAACCTCTCCCATCCTCTGGAAGTCTCTACCCTAGTATGTCCAGTTAGCACCTACCCAGTTGGCCTTTAAGTGATCCTTGAAAACTAATTTATTCAGGGAAGCCTACCCCATCTTCCCCTAAAAGCTGTTCTTGGCCCACTTCCATCAGATCATCCCTTCAGCTATCACTTTTTGTACCACCTCCCCCCTCCCATGAGCAGGACCCTCCTATTCATTTTGTATTGAAATGCATTGTAATTATACTGTCCCCCTTTATATTGTAAAGCACTAAACAAACTGCTGGCACCATTTAAATCCTGTATATTAATAATAATAAATGGGAGCCAGGGGGACTTTTTTTCATATAATACAAACAATCATTGCAGCTTCTTTCTCTTTCTTTTTCACTCAACAGATTGTGGTTAATTTACTTTGCAAGGTGGATTTCTACTTAGCTTAGTGAGAAAGGTGAAGCTAGGTTGACTTCAAACAATCAATCCTGTGCAAGTAAAAATCTTGCTTTTTTTCCTTGCACATGATTGAGTTATCACAGCACAGCTTTGCCTCATTCACTAAGCCAAGCTAAATTCACCCTGCAAAGTGAACATAGTCTACTACTATAGGAAATCAGCTTCATTACCTTTTTTTTGTATACGCTTCTAAATGCTTTACTTAAAGTGCTTGTTAACCTAAAAAAAAAAAATATCCTGCTCCCTTAAAGCATGTTATACAGCACAGTGCTTGTGCTGTGTCATTTGGCCCTTTGTATCACCTGTAATATCTGGGTGATCCCGCCTGGCTATGCCCTCCCCTTTGTAAACTGACCAGGGTATATCATGGCTGCTGAGCTCTAACACTGGTCAGTTTACGTGCCTCCTTCACCCGCAGCCCTGCTCTGTCCTTCTCCCCCCTCCCCTCCCTGCCTGTCTGCTCCTGGATCAGTGCGCACCCCCCCTCCCTCCTGCTGCTTAAAATCTCATATAATCCTGCTTGTTTCTTAATGGCAGGTGCTCCTAACTCTTTGGTCTATAAAAATTTGTTTATACCTTTTTTTGCTAGAGCCAATCAGCGCTCACGTGACCCATCGACTCTCTCTCTGCTTTCCTTCTTTCGTCCCGGCTGACATCAACAGGGGAATCTCAGCCCCGCCCGCTGTAGTTGTCAGCTGGGCAGAGGAGAGAGCCGGCGGGTCACGTGAGCGTCGATCGGCTCTAGCAAATAAGGTATAAACTGCATTTATTTTTATAAAACAGAGACAGAAGCACCTGTCTGAAACTAGCAGGATTCTATTAAAGTGGTTGTTAAGCCACTTCTATGAAATGCTCCTATCCCCTTTGTATTATAACAATAAGTTTCCCTGTGTCTGTGTTATATCATAAATATGCTTATCTGTACTGATAACACAGCATCTTCCTGTGATCATGTGACTCCTTAGCTCTGTCTCTCCTCTCCTCTACCTAGCTGACGTGGGCGGGGCCGAGCACTGCAGCTGACGCCAGCCGGAGAGGAGAGACAGAGTCGAGGAGTCACATGATCACAGGAAGAAGCTGTGTTATCAGTACAGATAAGCATATTTATGATATAACACAGATAAAGGGGAACTTCTAGTTCTAATACAGGGGGGATGGGGGCTTTTAATGTTAGCTATGAGAGCAGCAGGAGCGGGGGGGGGGGTGGCGGGTGCTGACACGAGCAGACACTCAGAGAGTGGAGGGGGAGAGGACACAGGAGACAGAGCAGGGCTGCGGATGATGGAGGCACGTACTGACTCAGGTGTCAGGGCTCAGCAGCCCTGATATATCAGAGTCAGTGTACAGGGGAAAGGTAGAAACTGGCAGCCAGGTATTACAGGTGATACAGGGGGGCAAATGACACAGCACAAGCACAAGCACTGTGCTGTATAACATGCTTTAAGGTAACAGGATCTGTGTTTTTTTTTTTTGGGGGGGTTAACACACGTTTTAAGTTATATGCATGAGTTAACAACCACTTTGAGACCCCTTTCACACTGGGGCGCTTTGCAGGCGCTACAGCGCTAAAAATAGCACCTGCAAAGTGCCCTGAAACAGCCTCTGCTATGTCTCCAGTGTGAAAGCCCCGAGGGCTTTCACACTGGAGCAATGCGCTTGCAGGACGGAAAAAAAACTCCTGCAAGCAGCATTTTTGGAGCGGTGAAGGAACGGTGTATTCACCGCACCTAAACCACTCCTGCCCATTGAAATCAATGGGGCAGCGCGGCTATACCACTGGCAAAGCGCCGCTTTGCGGGCGGTTTTAACGCTTTTTCGGATGATAGCGGGAGTTAAAAACGCCCGGCTATCGGCCGAATAGCGCCGCTAAAACGACGGTAAAGCGCTGCTAAGAATAGCGGCGTTTTACCTCCGACGCACCCACCACCCCAGTGTGAAGCCTGCCTAAGGCACTTGCTTTATACAAATGTTAAGTTACTGGTACAGTAGACAAGGAAGGATAGTATTATTAGATAAATAACAGTTACATTTTCCTTTATTTCACCAATAAAGCAGTAAAATATTGCACTTACAGGACTGGGGACTTGTCTGACTTTCTGTTCTGCAATCTTCAGATAGGACTTATAGGATTCATTTTCAGGATCTAGATCCAAGGCTTTCTGGTAGCTGCTGATTGCTTCTTTGTATTTATTTAAGGCTGCCAGGGCTCGTCTGTACACAAATGGCACCATAAGACATTTAATAAGATTTAGAAAAGGTGTATTTCACACTTTACAACCCAACCATTTAAAGCAGAACTCCAGCCAAATTTTTTTCCCATGTCCTTGTTGCTGATCTCCTACCTTCACCAACTTTGCCATCCATGTTCTTCTGAGCTCTGTAGTTCCTCTGTAATGTAGTAGTAGTGGGCAGAAGGGGTCTCACAGCCTCTGGTCTGTGCTGTCCATGGAGGAGGTGTCCTCCTTCTCCTCTTTCCTCTGCTCCTGTCAGTCACCACCCCCCCCTCCATCCCTGCCGCACCGCCCCTACCGCCTGCTATCTCCGTACAGGGCGGGGATTATTATCAGTAATTACTTGTATGACATAGTGGGGATCCCCACAGAGTCCCTGACAAGCGGCACTGGTGGTCCCTGACAAGCGGCACTGGTGGTCCCTGACATGATGGTTCCTGACAAGCGGCACTGGTGGTCCCCGACATTATGGTCCCTGACAATCGGCACTGTGTTCCCTGACATGGTGGTCCCTGACAAGCGACACTGGTGGTTCCTGACATGGTGGTCCCTGACGAGCGGCACTGGCGGTCCCTGACATGGTGGTCCCTGACATGCGGCACTGGTGGTCCCTGACATGGTGGTCCCTGACATGCGGCACTGGTGGTCCCTGACATGATGGTCCCTGACAAGCGGCACTGGCGGTCCCTGACATGGTGGTCCCTGACTATTGGTCCCTGACATGGTAGTCCCTGACAAGCGGCACTGGTGGTCCCTGACTACTGGTCCCTGACATGGTGGTCCCTGACAAGTGGCACTGGTGGTCCCTAACATGGTGGTCCCTGACATGGTGGTAGGGTTGTCACCTTTTCTTCAAGCCAAATCTGAACACTTTAGTGGCCTGGGACACCTTTGGGTGCCCCAAGGAGAGTAGTAATGCGGTGCGCATAGTGTGCCACAGTGAACAGTGGGTGTGGCCAAATTGCTCTTTCTGACATCATCGGCCTGCCCCCCAGTGATGCCGAACCTGCCCCCAAACAGCTGCCTTGGTTACTTGGGGAGCCACAGCCTGATCTGAATAATGTGTCCGGGTTTCAGTCTGCCTGAAACCCGGACACATGATTCAAAACCCGAACTGTCCGGGTGAATCCCGGACAGGTGGCAACCCTACATGGTGGTCCCTGACAAGCGGCACTGGTGGTCCCCGACATGGTGGTCCCTGACATTGTGGTCACTGACTGGTGGTCTCTGACATTCGGCACTGGTGGTCCCTGACTGGTGGTCCCTGACTGGTGGTCCCTGACATGGTGGTCCCTGACTGGTGGTCTCTGACATTCGGCTCTGGTGGTCCCTGACATGCGGCACTGGTGGACACTGATAGGCTGCACTGGTTTGCATTTATATTAAATGCATTAAATGTTCTAATTTACATTTATTTATATAAACACCAACTGTAACATATAAGTGTATGTGCCTCAATACATTATAGACCTGAAGGTCGTGATGACAAGATAAATGTAACGGGCGCTAAGATGACCACGAAATGTAAATGTAACCATTTGCTAATGCATTGCTTGTACATTGGAAATTGTTTACACTTGTTCAATAAACACCTTTTTGATTTAAAAAAAAAAGACATCTGATTGGTGAAAACTGTCAAACATTGGATCCCTCCTTCAATTTGAAGATACTTTCTTCCACCTCCTGTTCTCTCTGGGACAGGAAGAGAAGCAAAATCTCTTCTATGGGACACAAACAGCAGAAAAAAAAAAAACACCTGACTTGACAATATTTTTAATGTTCCATACTTGATCCAAAACTTACCAAACAAAATTTGGCTTCATGCTATGAGGCCTCATGTACACTGGACGTCTTGCTATCTCTCCCAGATGTCGTTCCTCTTGGGAGTTTGGTGTTTTGGCAGCAAAAAAATGATTGATGCCTGTAAATGCATGTAACATGTTTAGGCACGTCAAGCACTTGGGGATTAATTCATTTCATTGGCCAAAATAAAATTGTATTCTGGCCATTGAATTAATTAACACTCAAGAGCTAAACGCATCTAGTGCTTAGGCACTTCTGCCAACACGCTACACATAGGCTAAGATGCAGGGGCATTTAAAAAAAAAAACAAAAACACCAGATACCCCTAGGAGCAGCTTAAAAACGTCCAGTGTGCATGAGGCCTAAATATAAAAGAATAGGTAGAATTAGAAAGGCTTATTTCACACTTTACAACCACATCCCTGTGTAGAAAATTATAATAACTTAATTATATTTCATACAATACACATATAATAAGACTGTAATCAGATTCGAGTAAATATATTGCTTACACACTCCTCATGCAACAGTGCTGGAGCTTAGTGATTAGCCGAATATTAGTCGCATAGAACTTGTTCCTTAATACCCAAATTACTAGGTCATTTCTTCTCCCCTAGCACTATACAGAGTGGCAGGTAGTGCCTACCATAGACAAAATACAGGTTTGCTTTAAAGTGGATGTAAACCCGAAATTTTTTTTTTTTTATCATATTGTAGAGTATATGATTTCCTATTATTTGAGCCCAGTCTTGCCACACAGAATTAATCCATCTCTGAGCAATCCTCTTTTATTGTTCAGTGAGAAAAAATCTTGACAAACTGAGAAAAACTTTGTCAAATACACCCCCTTGCTGTGAGTGACAGGTGATTTACATATCTCGTGCACTAGCCTAAGACACAGGCGCTATTTTTTAATTCCCTCCCACTCCTTTCTTCAGCAGCTCTGCAAGGATTGGCTGTTCCACACCTCAGCATGATTTGGCATGCTGAAGTCATGTGGTTACTTTCCTGTCTTTTCACTGGATGTTAGAGATGATAGCAGAAGTTCAGCAGAAGTTCAGTGTTAGAAATACACAGGAGAAAATGCATATTGACAAGGGGAGTGTAGAGGTGGGCGGGGAGTCTACTGACATCACGACTCCACCCACCGAGCTCCAGACAACAGACCCACCCACAGAATATGCAGTTTTTCGGGTCTAATAACAGACAGAGGAGAGACATTTGACAGGTAAGGATACATGCAGGAGGCATGTATATCCTTATAGATAACCCCTATGGCAGGAGTTTAGAAAGGATGACATTGGGTTTACATCCACTTTAAAGACCTTCACCCATATTTTTGCCCAAAGAACAGATGCCCTACTTTTCATTACATTCATATGTGGATGCTATGCAGCGCTCTTAATGGAGATTTAGTGGCATCAATGCATGTGGAATTTTATGTACTGAATGTTAAAAAAATGTGCAGGAACCGATCTTTGTGAAAACAATACTTAAAACTGAAGCTGCTGGCTAAAAAAACAAACAAAAAAAACAGAACAAAACAATGTGAACAACTTACAAGCAATGTGCATCCACATAACACTACCATGAAACTGAAAAATAAATGTTAGGTGGTATCTTACCCCATTCTCCCGTAGGCTTTGCTGTATTTTTCATCAATTGATATGGCTTTTTCACAGTCTGTTATTGCATCTTCATGGTGACCTAACTGACTGTGTGCAGCAGCCCTTGAATATATGCAAATATATATAAAAAAAAAAAAAAAACAGACATAAAAAAGAGCTGTTTGTAATACATTTTAATGGAAGTAAAAATGAACAAATTATTGAATGGAAAAAACTGCCTTAATTGTGCAATTGGAGGTGTGCCCTCCCTTTACCTCAGCAAAGGCTACCTGGAAGCTTAATGCCTTTTGGTTAAACCTCTTCCCTTCCCATGAGTGCATAGTGGCTTTAATTACTGATCTTTGGAGTACTCAGGCTGAAGTCACGAGTGCAGGCACTACTTGGGAGGCCTTAAAGGCCTTCCTTAGAGGCAGAGGCGTAGCTTGAAGCTTGTGGGCCCTGATGCAAAAGTTGACATGCCTCATTACCACCGTGCTTGCAGATACACTCACAGCATGCCAAGATACTCAAAGTGGCTTAGGAGTTTTGAGTTCCCAGAGTTCCTCCTTACAGAGGAGGAGCAGTATAGAGTGCCGTAATGGGAAAGGAGCTCAGCAGCCGGGCATAGCATCCAGGGTGGAGGGGGTGGTCAGGGGGTTTTGGGGGGGGGCTCAACTTAGATCGGGGGGGGGGCAAAGCCATGTGGCACAAAATCTGAAGTCTGCAGCCCCTCAGGGCCCCCTTAGGAGGTGTTAAGGGATTTGTTTTAGCAATTTATGAAGGTTTATTTGTCAGTGTTGGCATGTGTTGGGGGAAGGTCACCTCCCAGAGGTGTGTATTTTTCCCAGTTGTCAGGGAAGTGGGGTAAGCAGACATCTCGGGGTGAGGGGTACAAAGAATCCCAGCTGGTGACTAGGAGACACTGAGCGGTGTCTTACCTCACCAGTAACATCTGTCCCATCGTGGCTACAGGACAGCACTCTTCTCCTCTTAACTCGCTGAGCTCGGTTACCATTAAATGTTGCCAGCACACAACACAGACACTTCCCCATCCTGGGCTGTTCTCACTCCATACTCTTCTCCATTCACGAAAATGCTCACAGCTTCTCCCCAGGCAATGAGAACAGAGGGGTGTGGACTGTGGAAGACAAAGTGGAAGCCCAGTATTGGAGCATGGCTGTGGGGCCCTAGGGCAGATTGGAGCTGGACTTTGTGGAGGATATGATAATATGACAGGGAGGCTGCAGGGGCCCCCTGGAGCTAGGGGCGGGGTTGTGATTGTGACCCCTGCAACTCCTTATGCTACACCCATGCTTAGAGGGGTTTTTATCACAGAAGTTCAGGCTATTAAGCTGAACACGGTGCCCAGAGGGAGGGAATGCAATGGTTGGCGAGTGACTTGGAGGCAAAATTTATTGATAATCCCACTGATGAACATAGAGAGGCATGGATATCAGCCCAGGATGCATTGAGACGTATTGCCGCTTCTGCGGCAGAGCGGAAATGTTTTTTTAGTAGGCTGGCCTTCTATGAGGAGGGTGAACACACTGGGCACCTGTTGGCAAAGATAGTGCATTCGCAACAAATATCCCTATTCATTGGAGCGTTGAGAATGCATAATGGACGGGAGACTAACTCACTCGATCTTATAATGTCAGAACTAGTGGGTTATTATTCATCCTTATGCAGGTCCAAACAAACCTATTCAACGTAGTCCTTAAATGCCTATCTTGACACTATTCCATTGCCCAGTATGTCTAGCTCCTCCAGAGGACAGTTGGATGCTACCCTGACTTTGGAGGAACTGTGTGTTCCCTAGATGTGTTCTAACTGTATGGGGATAGGACTAATTGGGGGAGGAGACATATCGTTGTTCCTACTTAGTAGGAACAAAGGTATGTCTCCTCTCCCCTGACAGAACAGGGATTTGTGTGTTTACACACACAAATCCCTGTGCTGGCTCTCGTGCATGGGGACCCTCGCTGTGTAGCGCCCTCTGGAGTATCTTAAAGGAGACCCCGTACCCGTATGGGGTTTTGCATAGCAGTGCCATTGTGCCGCAGTGAAAGTACGTGACCCGGTCGGGAACCGGTTAATGAAGCGAGGGATATCCACTGCCTTCCTATGTCCATGACCAGGGCTATTTGTCAGGGCTGGCTCAGCCCTTCCTTCTCTGAGCTGGCCGCTCAGCTTTTGGCTAATTGCCAGCTCTCATCTCTCTCCACAGTTTACCAGCTGTTGTGGATCTACTTGTCAGTCCCGCCTACTTAAAGATCTTCATCTCACTTCATTCCTGCCTTCGCCTTGGTCACATCACAAGAAACCATCTCCTGCGTTCCTGTTTAAAGACTGGCTTTGCTGACATCCCTTCTGGCTCCTTATCCTGCTTGCTGTTCCTCTACTTGGATCCCTGACTTCTGGCCTGGCTGATTACCCGATCTGGTTACTGAACTCTGGCTTGGATGATTACCCGATCTGGTTACTGAACTCTGGCTTGGCTGACTACCCGATCCGGTTACTGGACTCTGGCTATGCTTTGACTACGCTTACTTTATTTACCTTTTTATTTTTATAAATAAACAAGTGTGATTTTACTGTACTTCTGTCTCAGTCTGGTTCATGGTTTCTGACACTAATATTGTACTAATATTAAAACCAAATAAGGTCACTCTTGACTCAGGCTCATATAGATCTATATCTCTTCTTCAAAATAATATCAAGATTTTGGCGAAGGTTTTGGCTGTAAGACTGAATAAGGTTATCTCCTCTATTATCCATTCTGATCAGTCAGAGTTTATTCCACAAAAGTTTACGGCTATTAACCTGCGCAGACTATTCCTTAATATTCAATCGCCAGCAGACAACTCAGGTGACTGAGCATTGCTGTCCCTAGATGCCCATAAGGCTTTTGGTAGCATCGAATGGGAATAGCTTTGGGCAGTCATGCGTAGGTTTGGGTTTGGAGAGGGGTTTATTTCATAGGTCCAAATGCTATACAATGCCCCTATAGCGGCTATTAGGGAAGGGGGAAACATTTCTCCGAGCTTTAACTTGCACAGAGACACGAGGTAGGGTACGCAGATGTTACCATTCTGTTCCTGGGTGATACCTCTACATCTTTGAGGGAGGCTATGGTAGGTATACAGAAGTTTGGAAAGTACTCAGGTCTGGATATAAATTGGACTAAATCCTCCCTGATGCCCCTCGATAAGACACTGGACCCCTCATTTCATGGAGATACATAACATTCCCGTTTCTGCATCTTTTCGATATCTGGGCATACAGATTACGCCCTTTGGATTATATTAGCCTCAACTTGACACCTTTGATTAACTGCTGCCGTGACCGTGTCAAGGTGTGGACTAAATTGAAATTATCCCCGGTGGGTAGGATCAATCTTATCAAAATGATCCTACTGCCATAATTATTGTATGTGCTTCATAATTTACCTATGGTTATTCCCTTGAAAAAGTTTTGCATAATCAATTCCATATTTAGATCCCTCATCTGGCACTTTAAACCTGTTAGAATAAAATTGGAGCAGTTACAGCGCCCAAAAGACGCTGGTGGAATGGCATTACCAAACCCATGGCTGTATTACTTAGCCTCTCAATTGCAGCATATACAGTAGCAAGGGCTTTAAGTCCACTGACGGAACTGGCAATGAACCTATTAGATTCATCCACTCAGCTTCTTAGCTTTACAGTAGGTGTAATGGTGGCAGATGGCTTGAAAGCATTACATTTCAGCAAATCCAACAAACTCTATCCCACTTATGCCCTCATGCAAAAGATTTGGAACAAGGTCAGAATGTTACTAAATGTCACTGGCTTTACTAGATACACCCCTATTTGGGATAATATTTACTACCAGGAGGTGGCTAAATTACAGAATGGTATCACTCACATGCCTCATATTTTTTGTAATGGGAAATTACGAGGGAGATCAATGGGTGCCTGAGCTTACCCCTATTTTTAATTATATGTTTGAGGTTTCCATTTACAAAGGGTTTATCTCGAGCAGTTATGCTATGTTACTAAATACGTTTCTTCCAGATTCACCTCTTAAAGTAGTGTGCCAGTGGGAGCAGGATATTGGGGCCTTTGAGGAGGAACCATGAGAAGAGGCCCTACAGTCTGTTACCCGGTACTCACTAAATGTGGACCAACGCCTTTCCCAATTATATATAGTTCTGAGGGTGCATTATACGCTGGACAGACTGGTTCGCATGGGTGTGAGATCAGATCTCACATGCACTAGATGTTAGAGAGATTTGATACATCTCCTATGGAGGTGCCCAAAGTTACACTTATATTGAAAAAAGGTCATTGATACTCTTAATACGTTTTTTTCAAGTCCAGATTCCAAAAGACCCTAAATATTGTTTGTTGGGTATATTAGATGACCTTGTGGTTGAGGACTTGAGGACATTTCAAGGCAGGCTATTGCCAGAGCCCTTTTTCAGGCCCGCAAACTAATTTTGAGGCATTGTGCACAGAATCACCTACTGTGAAGTAATGGATTACACAAATGGGGGATACCATCACACTTGAGAAGTTAAATTACCAACACAGAGGTAGCAGGGGAAAATTTGACAAACTGTGGTCCTCGTGGCTAGATATCCTTGGGTTAGCTCCAGCGGACCAGGTGATGGACCGTTTACTTCAATAGTTATGCTGATGTTGTACTATGAACAGGATGACTGTGTAACAATTGTTCCACAATGATACTTCATTGTCTTTCTTTTTTAGGTAAACTGTACACCAATATATGTGGCTTGGGGTACATTGTTTTCCACACTTATGTGTTGTTGATTTCTGTCTTATATATCCAATGTGTTCTGGATTTTGTATGTTTTTTTTTTTTAATGCTCAATAAACATCTTTTGTTTGAGAAAAAAAAAATATGTGATATGGCAATCAGAATGGTGCCACATCGATCATTATAAACGTATATTTTTATTGATACCAATAACATAACTTTCCATTCATTTATTGGTTTTTCATGTAACATTTTCATGCTCCCTCCACACCATTGGGACTGTGAAAGGCATGAACTTTTTCTTCTTGTTTAGCCAATGACACGGATAAATTGCACATGTAATGCAACAATAATGAGGGGCCCAACTCTTGTCCCGATCCCCTATTTTGCATCCAAAATATAGGTAGTATCTCTTTACCACTGTCGTCATACTGCACTTTTGAGATGCAAATATAACCTGGCCACAAATGTAGCAGAAGTTATCTGCATTGTTTACACAGTTTCAAGACATCTTGGCTTCTGAGGGAAAATATCATGCAACTGTTCCTTGGAAATGTTAGGCAATGACACTTTCACAAGCCACCAGATTTAACTGTATGATGCATAGATCTGACCAAAAGAAATGTACCTTGCAATAAAAGAACAATAAATTAGTTAGGTAATAATATTCAGTCTCAAAGTGAAGATAAATGTATATACTTCCATGTGGTACCATTTTCATTGTTCTACCGTACTTTGTTGAGAAGGCATCATGATCATCAGACACCTCCCTCCCTTGTAGGAAAACATACTCGCCTGTGTATAAATCTTTATTAAAACTTTAGCCAGAGGTGTCGCCAGGGGGTGGCTATTGGGGCTACAGCCCCGAGCCTGGGGCCAATAGCCCCGAGTCTCTTGTCCCGGTCCAGAATGCAGGGGACAGGGGCGGACTGAGCCGTGGTAGCGCTGGCTCCGGCTCCAGCTCCGCCCCCGCCTGACTCTACTTTTGGTCACTGGTTGCTATAGCCACCTAGCGGCTAGCAACCAGTGACGTCACTGCCCACACTGCCCAGCAGTCAAAGCGGAGGTGGATTGCACTTCCTCCTCCTCCGCGATAGTGCTCATGGGGCCTGCGACTTGAGCGTCCCTCCGGTGGCAGCGTCAGTGCAGAGCAGCAGGGATGGGGATAACCTGGCAGCCGGGAAGAGCCCAGGAGGGAGAGAGAGAAGACACCGCCACCCTGAGCAGCATCCCCAGCGTCTCCCAGAGCCTGCACTCCACCTATCAGCGTGCTGTGACTGGAACAGGAAGAAGACGGGATCGATCGGCGCTCGGGCGGGCGGCTCTCCTCCTCTAGTCTGGCTGCCTCACACACCAGCACCACGGCTGAGCTGCTGCTGCAGGACCTGGACACATGAAGTCTGAAGTCTGTTTCCTTCTGGTCAGGTAGGTCAGTCAGTGTGTGAATGTCAGGTACCAGGTCAGTGTATGTAGGTCAGTGTGGGTCAGGTAGGTCAGTGTATGTCAGGTAGGTCAGTGTATGTAGGTCAGGTAGGTCAGTGTGGGTCAGTCAGGTAGGTCAGTGTATGTAGGTCAGGTAGGTCAGTGTATGTAGGTCAGTGTGTGTCGGGTAGGTCAGTGTGTGTCGGGTAGGTCAGTGTATGTTAGGTAGGTCAGTGTATGTAGGTCAGTGTGGGTCAGTCAGGTAGGTCAGTGTAGGTCAGTGTATGTAGGTCAGGTAGGTCAGTGTGTGTCAGGTAGGTCAGTGTATGTCAGGTAGGTCAGTGTATGTGGGTAGGTCAGTGTATGACCGTCAGGTATGTCAGTGTGTGTCGGGTAGGTCAGTGTGTGTCGGGTAGGTCAGTGTATGACGGTCAGGTAGGTCAGTGTGTGTCGGGTAGGTCAATGTATGCCAGTCAGGTAGGTCAGTGTGTGTCAGGTAGGTCAGTGTATGTAGGTCAGTGTGTATCAGGTAGGTCAGTGTGTGACAGGTAGGTCAGTGTATGTATGTCAGGTAGGTCAGTGTGTGTGTCAGGTAGGTCAGTGTGTGTGTCAGGTAGGTCAGTGTGTGTATGTCAGGTAGGTCAGTGTATGTCAGGTAGGTAGGTCAGTTTAATGGTCAGCATGTGAGATTACCCCCCGCCACACAACCCCTCCGCCCAACCAAAAAAAAACAGCACCACTAGAGGCCCCCCCCCCCGTGCTGGCCTTGGACTTCGGGCTGAAGCCCCTGGTCTTTTTGCCACCTAGCAACGCCCCTGACTTTAGCCAACCAGCACCTTTATCTCCTATTTTCTAATTCATCTAATCAAAATATATAAGAATTAGCACATTTTATCTTGGAGGCCAATAATTTCCCAAAACGTATAGACCAGTGTAATTAGTTCAATAAGCTCCCGTTCACACCGGTGCGACTTGTCATACAATTTGACAGTTTAAAATCACATGACAAGTCGCACCCTGTGCCTATGGAACCGTTCAAATCGATGTGACTCTGACCTGTAATTTGAAAAAGGTTTCTCCACTATTTTTGGCGATTTCATGCCCGACTTGCATAGACATCTGTGCAGGAAGTTGCACAGATGTTGGTAAGCCGCACATGAAATCGCACTGACCGGCGACTTTAAAATCACACTGAAGTAGCATGATTTTAAAGCCACATTCAGTGTGACTGGGGTGTAAAGTACAAAAAAAAAGTATCACAGTTCACAAAATATTGATATTCTGAGACAAGAACACACTGAAGAAAAGTAGAACATATTTAATAAGGAAATAGTACCTGTTGCAGTAATATACCGCATTGTTTGGATCCAACTCAACTGCCTGTGAGTAACATTCTACAGCAGCTTCATAGTTCTGTTCCTTCATGTAATTGTTACCTGAATCAGAAATATGCTTCAGTTAGAAAATCCAAAGAGAAATTTTGTTTCTAACTATATTTTTTTCTCTAAAGCTGGCTCAGGCCTAGCCCACACCTATGCAGGTTACAGCTTGCATATTCCAGATGCATTTTGCATTTTTCAATACACGTTTTTGAAGTCTATGGAAGCAAAAACCAGAAAAAAGTCCCTGGCCCTTTCCATAAAATGCATATATGGGAAAGTCATCCATAGGAAACCATGTCAAATGGACTGTAGAGTGTAATTCTTCAAAACTGAAAACACACTAAAAAATGCATAGGTGTGAACCAGGCCTTAAAGAATAACATAAAAAATGTATGAAAAATAGGTAAAAAAAACATCTGAACTAAAATCCATATGTTATTATTAGTCTACTCCACTGGGACAGATTCTGTATTCTGGATAAGCTCAAAGTTCCTTCATTTCACAAGGATTATTTGTGGTACAGAAAAAAAAAACACTATTGTGTATTGTCTATTAAACATTGAAATTTCATTTTGGACTATGGATCTTAGAAGGATTTTCTCTTTGCGACTATTGTAAAGTGAAACTGAACTCAAAAAGTAAAGATTTCCCATGTTATAAGGAAAATTTAGTTGTGCTATTGCAATACACTGAAAGGGTATCTTTTGTCTGCAATTCCTCCTGAAAAATAGGGCTGATATTTGAGGGTACCTAGGTAGTCCTGTGCCTACAGACTCATAGTTGTATATCTGCAGTGTAAGATCTAAGGCACTGCAACCACTGACTGCTAGTCTCAGGAGATAGGGAGTGAGATTTGTTAATATCACTACAGTTCTCCTCATTGGTGTTTGATATGAGGAAGTAAAGCCCTGCCTTCACCAAGATTGCTGCCTTCACACAGTCACAGAACACAGTCGCAGTGCAGAACAAGGCACAGTAAGTCAGTAATGAGGAAAGATCAGCTGCAGAGTACCTATGTGCAATACTGGTAACTAGGAATGAGCTCTGTCATGTTTGTATTCTACTGCAAACCCATATGAGTGAGCCCACAAGTAAGCAGTCACTGTACCGGGCCAGTCATAAACGCAGTGTCGGCCCGTCCATTAAGGGCACACGGGCGCCGCCCCCTCTATCATGCCACCCCCCTATATGTATCATGGATAGATGCATGCATAGCATGCATCTATCCATGGTCACCGCAACCACCCCCTGTCCAGGCGTCCGGCCCCTTTTAGGACGCCGGGCGCTTGAATTACAGCGGCGGGGGTGCTTTTTTGAAGCACCCGATTACAGCTATAGGTTCTAATAGGCTTCAAAATAGGGTGAACTCGGAGCACAAAGGATTGCACTCAGAGCCCACCCAGGTGTGTTAGAAAAGCAAATTAATATTTGTTTTTCAAAACACTGAACTGCCTCTCCGCCAATCAGAAAGCGTGGGTCTAAAACCCATTACCTGATTGGCTGAAAGGACAGGCACTACTATTGGATGCCTAGCAGGAAGAAAGAAGAGATGCATGGAGGACACAGCTTGCTGCTGCCAGACCCGCTGCCCGTCCCGCAGCTCACCGTCACCCGCTGCCTTACCCGCCACCAAGATGGGGTAAGTGCCGGTCAGACAGCAGGTGGGCAGGCTGGGGGTCACAGTGGCTGCATTAGATTGGCACAGTGGCTGCAATTGATGGACACAGTGGCTGAAATTGATGGGCACAGTGGTTGCATTTGATAGGTGGGCTCACTCACATGGGTTCAGACTAGGATTCAAACAAGCTCGAGCTCATTCCCACTGGTGGTTAGTACTTTGCTCACTGCTTGCCTTTTTTTGTACACAATGCTTGACATAAACAACATACCTTCATCTTTTAGCTGTTCAGCCTTTTCTATGTCGGCTGGGGAGACTGAAGGGGATTCTGCTGGTGTCAATTCATCGTTCTGCAGAAAATAATACATTTAACGTTTGGCTCCAACAGAAAGCACAAAATGCATAAAAAGGTTTATTTCACAAACCCAAACAAAAGAGAACAAGAGAAGGATCAGGTGGAACCTGTTTTTGAGGAAGGATTAGGACCTGTGCTGTTTGTTGCCCTATGGGGAGGTTGTCCAATCACTTTTATCACACCTCTAAGGAGAAAGCAAGGGTCATTGGGACAATATAAAATGTAAAGTCGAGACCTTTGTTCTTTGTATTGTAAAACTTTAATAAAATAATTGAAACATAAAAATAAATAGCTTATTAAATGATAAAAAAATAAATGAATAAATAAAAGCAGCTTTTGCTGCAATACTCACCTTTATTTATTGTTGCCCCCACAGTAATTTTTCCTGTTACCAGATGTCATCAGTCTGACAGCTATCATCATTCAACCTACTTCTTCTAAGCGCAGGCTATCATGGATCATGGACCTGTTCTAGACCATGACTGGACAGTAAAGAAGAAGCAGCACAGCGATGAGCTCATCTCTCTGCCACTGATTTCTCCTCCTATCAACATACTCATTGTAAGCCTATTAATTGATTATGATTGGCTCTTTGTGCTGCTTCTTCCACTCACACTCCTGTCCTGCTCTACAGGGACAGCTAAAGACAGAAAACAGCCCAAATGTATGGGTACTTACCATAAATGCTGGGAGGAGGGAACTGAGCTACAGAAAGAAAAGCCTCGTACACACGATCGGATTTTCCGCAGACAAAGCATCTGACTTTTGTCAGAAGGGCGTGTGCCGTGAACTTTTCTTGCATACAAACTGTACACAATTGTGGGCCAACAAACACGAGCATAGTGACGTACTACGAGGAATTTCAGCTCTTAAATGCCACCCTTTGGGCACCTTCTGCTAATGTCGTGTTTGGTAAGCATTGATTCCGAGCATGCGTGTTTGTACTTTCAACGTTTGTGTGACGGACTTGTGTACACACGATAGGAAAATCTGACAACAGACCGTTGTCCCGAGAAAATTTACTAGCCTGCCATCCATTTGTTGGCAGAAAGTTGGCCAACAATTGTCTGATGGAGCGAACTAACGGAGCGGAAATTCCTGCACATTAAGTGAATTCCTTGGGCCCCCCTCTTCGGGTCATCAAAACTAGTGTTCCCATTGGAAAATTTCCCCTCTATTCCTGTTATAGAGACAGCCCAAGTTTTCTTTAACTTTCAATGATAATGGTAAACAGGACAAATAGAGGAGGGTGAATTTCCCTAACGGGGGCACAGACAGCAATAAACCTTGACAGGTATTCTAATCCCACTCCACTCTATCCAGAACTAAAAAGAAAAGTTTTGTCTTTAGTTATACTTTAACATGGCAGTTAACTTCTAGCAATTACCCCTGCCCATACTTTGTGTATCAGATAATTCAAATGATATTAAAAGCTCATGGGTTTTTAACCGGTTCTCGACCGGCGCACGCCGATGTACGTTGGCAGAATGGCACGGCTGGGCAAATGGGCGTACCTGTATGTCCCTTTAAATTTGCCGCCATCCTATTGCGCGTGCGCGCCGGCCCGGGAGCTCCGTGAGTCGGGTAGTGGGTCCTGCGGACTTGATCGCCGCGGGGATACCCGCGATTGCCTCACGGAGAGGAAGAACGGGAAGATGCTGATGTAAACAAGCATCTCCCCGTTCTGCCTAGTGACAGTGTCACTGATCTCTGCTCCCTTTGATCGGGAGCATAGATCAGTGATGTGTCACATGTAGCCACGCCCCCCCCCAGTTAGAAACACTTCCCAGGACATACTTAACCCCTACACTGCCCCCTAGTGGTTAACCCCTTCACTGCCAGTGTCATTTACACAGGAATTAGTGCATTTGCATAGCACTGATTGCTGTATAAATGACAATGGTCCCAAAAATGTGCTAGTAAAAATGTACTAGTAACAAAAAAAAAATATCAATAAAAATTCCATTAAACCATCCCCTATTTTGTAGACGCTATAACTTTTGCACAAACCAATCAATAAACGCTTATTGCGATTTTTTTTTAACAAAAATATGTAGAAGAATACGTATATGCCTAAACTGAGGGAAAAAATGCTTTTTTTAATATTTTTGGGGGATATTTATTATAGTAAAAAATAATGCGTTTTTTTCAAAATTGTCGCTATTTTTTTGTTTATATCGCAAAAAATAAAAACCGCAGAGGTGATCAAATACCATCAAAAGAAAGCTCTATTTGTGGCAAAAAAAGGACATCAATTTTGTTTGGGAGCCACGTCGCACGACCGCTCAATTGTCAATTAAAGCGACGCAGCGTTGAATCGCAAAAAGTGCTCTAGTCAGAAAGGGGGTAAATTCTTCCGGGGCTGAAGTGGTTAAAAAATAATAAACATTTTATACTTACCTGCTCTGTGTAATGGTTTTGCACAGGGCAGCCCCAATCCTCCTCTTCTCGAGTCCCCCGCTGGCGCTCCTGGCCCCTCCCCCTTGCCGAGTGCCCCATAGCAAGCCGTTTGCTATGGAGGCACTCGTGCGTGCTTACTCCCGAGCTGCCTCTGTGGGTCTATAAGACACACAGTGTGCAGCTCGGCCCCTTCCCCCGCTCCCTCCTCACTGGCTGTGATTGACAGCAGCCAATGGCTCCCGCTGCTGTGTATCAGCCAATGCAGAGGGAGAGACCCCAGAGAGCTGCCGCTCTTGTGCACATCACTGGATCAAGATGGGGCTCGGGTAGGTATGCTACACACAGAAGGTTTTTTACCTTAATGCATAGAATGCATGAAGATAAAAAAACCTTCAGCCTTTACAACCACTTTCAATATTTGAATTTAATAACTGAATCAAGTACAGACACAGATAATGTCGAGCTTGCAAGGTTTTAAATAAGTTAATAACGATTTAAGATTTTTTTTAGCCATAAGAATAATAGATTCAACGTTTTATTGTACATGGGGTCCAAGGAGAAAACCGTCAAAGCCCATAAAAATTGAACCTAATACATTAAATCCTTCAGAATGATTTTGCTTCTAGCAGTTAAGAGGGCAAACTCTTATCCTTTCAAATAAAGGAACAAGCTTTGACGTCTTAAGATTTCCCTGGAGGTCGCCAACAAGAAAACCTGGGGCTCTGTGGGTGTGATCAAGATTAATTAGATAATTAAACGTTAAAATTAGATGTTTGACTAACTGAAATGTTTCCAACTTATTCCTGTTGGAATAAAGCAGTTTTAATTAGACTCCCACAGCTGGCCATATTTGTAATAGGTAAAAATCTAAAAGCCCATATCTATGTTTTTATGCATAGTTACACAAAAAAGAAGAGAACTGTAAGTTACACAAGGACTTCATATAAAAGGGGTGAATAAACTGTCCCAGTCAATTAGGTCCCTACAATAAAATATTGAATACCAGGCCTATTACTCTTTTGCCGCGCACACACGAGCGGTCTTTATGGCAGACTTTGTCCGGCGGACTTTACGACGGACTTTCCGAATGAACGGACTTGCCTACACACGATCAACCAAAGTCCGACGGATTCGTACGTGATGATGTACGACCGGACTAAAACAAGGAAGTTCATAGCCAGTAGCCAATAGCTGCCCTAGCGTGGGTTTTTGTCCGTCGGACTAGCATACAGAGGAGCGGACTTTTCGACTGGACTCGAGTCCGTCGAAAAGATTTGAAACATGTTTCATTTCTAGGTCCGTCAAACTTTTAGGGAAAAAAAGTCAGCTGGAGCCCACACATGATCGAATTGTCCGATGGACTCCGGTCCGCAGGACCAAGTATGCCGTAAAGTCCGGTCGTGTATACGCGACATTAGTCTTCCCAAAGCAGAAGATGCATCCTATTTTAGAAAATAAGACACCCTAGAATCGCGCTAAACATAAAAAGTGAAATAAATGTATTCTCATATACCGACCAATTAGGTGAATGGTCATATATCCGGTAAATAAAATCATATAAATGTAAAGCAAGATAGAATACAGGATATAAACAGTCGAAAAATAGACAACCCCACCTTAATATGTGGGAATGTCAAACCAATAATCTTGTGACAGTGTCATGAACAAAATAGCCACAAATAGTGTCCAAATGAGCCTAAACGGCAGAATCACCCGTGATTAAAAAGTCCAACCATACATGGTGCCACTTTTCAAATGGTAGAAGGAACTAGTGAAGAAATCCACCAATGGTAAGTAAGGGGTTACTGCTTACCAAAAGCCCACGATCCCCCACTACAGAGGAACACGGGGAGCCAGTATATAGAAAAACCTCGCAGGACACATCAGGTGGATCAACTATTCTCAGTAGAGTGGGGATGATGCTGCGATCTCCAAGACACCCCAGCGAGGCTCCTGCCTATCAAAGCTCTCCTCATGCCATTTAGGAAAACGAGGCTTGGAATGCAAGCCCGGGTGCCATTTTGGAGGAACCAGGAAGTAATCTCCATAATTTGCACTTTCAATCAGATGGAGCTGCCACTTGTTATGGGGGTAACCAGTATCTATAAATACTCAGCCAGTACAGTGGTCCAGCACCCCAGATGATGACTTCTAAGTCGAAACGCGTCGGAAGGATATGCTGAGACCACTGTCTTCTTTTATACAAGCGCTTGATTTTACTGCTAAACACGTGAGTGTATTTCCTTTGCTTTTTATGTATTAAAATTTCCATACGGAGTTATACTATATGCCTTCCTCTTTCTTTTAATGATGGGGCTGACTGCCTATATCTACTGAGTCCATCCATACCTTACACTTGTTCGGAGGTCCATCTGGAGGCCATATCTGGATAGAGCATCTGATCCCCTTGGTATATTATACCACAAAGCTTGATTGACTCACTAGGTGTACACCTATTTGAGTTCAATACCTCTGGTAAGCAGCTTCTGGTGTCTTTGGTGGTGGACCTACTATTAACTGTTATTACATCATACATATTTGAAGTTAAAGACTGTCACTATATTATATCCACATGTGGTTGAGGATTATCATCACACATGACTGAAGCTTGTCACTGACTTTTTTCTTTTTTGGATATCACATGTCCAAGTTCCTCTGTTTATAGACATCACATGTCATAATAGAGGACTGCTTGGAGTATTTTTGAGCACATCATTTATTATTCACGTTTTCTGTACTCATATTATTTGTTATGGTTTATATGATCACATAAGCGCTGCACATTTCACCCAATTCATCTGAAACAGTGCCCCCACTCGAAGATCTCCCCTCTATTAGGCTTCATGTACACGGGACTTTTTAAAACCTCTCCTGAACGACTTAACTTGACAGATAGCTACCGGCGTTTAAAAATGCCCGTTGTGCCGCGTTTACATGCCGCATTTGCGTTTAGAAGCATTTTTTGCATTGCAAATAGCCAAAAATGTATCTCCACGAAAAACGCCTGTTTACAAGCTGTTACACGCATTTGATGTTTACTTTCCAAAAAATGCTTCTAAACTCAACTGCCTAGAAACGACTATAAACGACCTTGTGTACATGTACTGATAAGATAACATAGAGAAGAGTTCAGGAGCAGTTGAAAACAATGCCCAACTGCTCCTAATTGTCCGTTTACCAGCAGCAGTGTACATGAGGCCTAATACCCTATACACACAATAGGATTTTCCAACAACAAAACTGTGGATTTTTTTCCGAAGAATGTTGGCTCAAACTTGTCTTGCATACACACGGTCACACAAATGTACAACAAGCCGAGAAAAATTAAGTTCAATAGCCAGTGCGGCTCTTCTGCTTGATTCCGAGCATGCGTGGATTTTTGTGCCGTCGGACTTATGTACACACACTCGGAATTTCCAACAACAACTATTGTTGTCGGAAAATTTGAGAACCTGCTCTCAAACATTTGTTGGCGGAAATTCCGACAACAAATGTTCTATGGAGCATACACACGGTCGGACTTTCCGAGAACAAGCTCACATTCAACATTTGTTGTCGGAAAATCCTATTGTGTGTACAGGGCATAACTGTTCTGGGGACAACCCAAAGTTTGGGACTTCTTTAATTTTCACATTGGGTGATAATAGTAAACATTATAAATAGGGAGGGCAAATTCCCCCACACAGACATCACTAAAAACCCCCTCCACGCTATCCAAAACTGAAAAAAAAGTTTGCCTTTAGTTATACTCTTTTTTTCAGGTAAAAGCCTTTAGTTATAATTTAATGAACACATGTCGGTGTGTGTGTGTGTGTATATATATATATATATAAAGTTTCTGTGGAATGGTGGTAATCTGGTGGTATTTTGATTAATATCAGCTGGAATGTTTAGAATAATGTGTAAAGAACGTGACATGTATGCATTATGTGGGTGGTTTAGTCAGAAAGGGGAAGCATATTTGAGGTTTTCAGAGTTCTCTACATGATTTGGTGCATTTTATTCAGACTATTTGCAATAACATTTGTAATCTTCAATGTGGAAATGAGTGGAAAATACTCTATTCTTGTGACTTGTGTAGCACTGTTTAGTAGAACTTTCTGTTATCTGGTAGGATCATAGACATATTACTGCACACATGGAAAGCCTTCCCTTGACTTTGTCCTAAATTGCTTATAGCTCTTCATGAGTGATTTTACACTCTGTGTGACATCGTGTCTAGAAGATACTTTGGGGTGATTTATCAGTTATGCCACACAGAAGGCAGTACAAAAGGGGCCAGGAAACAGGTTAAAGAGAATACAGAATGGTTTTGTATACGTTTTTAAATTTATATAGAGCTACCCCCACAGGGGTCGCAGATAGTGGCTCGTTCTTTCCCAAACAGCACAGAGGCTGCAGGCCCCCAAGCAGCAGTCCAATCACTCTGGCTCCAGTAAACTGTCTGGTTGTCCTTTTTTGTAATTTTTTGCTTGTATAATTCGTAACAGAAGAGGGATTGGGACAAAATGCTTCTTCAAAAGTAACATTGATCAGAGGACACTCTTCTCCATGTGAATAAGGGACAATCTAAAGTCTCACAGCTGAACACCATGAGGCAAGTTTCTTTAGCAACTGGTTACCCTGCATCATAGGCGTGCGCACAGGGTGTGCCGGGTGTGCCCAGGCACACCCTAATCCCCCCCATGCGTATTAAGGTTATCGTTCTGTGTAGCAACTGGAACATGGGAAAGATCTGCCTCTTATCGACTCTGCCATACGAGAAGTGTTTATCCTTTACTCTTTCACTGTGCCAGAAGGGAGATCAATGTGCCGGGGTCATATATATGTAGATACATACACATGCATGTGTGTTTGAGCTTAAGGGTGCACACCCTAATGCATTAGGCTGCGCACACCTATGCCCTGCATGACTGCACAGCTACAGGTAACCAGTGCAATTTAAGGGTGCCACACAGTCAAAGGGAGGGTCAGTGAGGGTTTTTACTTAAGAGAGACTCCCTCTTCTCCAGGCCCGATCCTCTTGTAGAGAAATCCAGCATCCAGCTTCAGATTAGTCCCAGAACTCCAGCCCTGCCACAGCCAAGACCCAGCAGAACAGCAGCTCAGTCAATAGGGTGCTTCAGAGGCAAGCAACTCCCAGAAGCTCTCGGAAACATCCCCGCTGGGGAAAAAAGAACAGTCTATGCAGGGCTCTAGATTATTTACCACCTCTCAGACCATCTTCTGGACACACATCCCCAGGGATTAGCCAGGGCATTATAAATATTGAGACTAGTTCTTTGAAATTTCCTCACTAAGCTCTGGAAGCTTCTTCCAGAGGCAGAGGGAAACAATCAAACTCTCAGCCTGTGAAACCCTGAACAGACCAGAGCATGTGATTGCTGCTCCCTTTATTACAGAAGGAGCCATTTACCTAGCATCCTACACTAGGAGGGTGCTACATTTATTCAGGACTACAAAATTCTTATTTTAAATTTTAACATATTATTCTTCTATCCAGCCAGCATAGAGCCTAATGCCGCGTACACACGAGCAGACTTTACAGCAGCCTTTGCCCGGCGGACTTTTCGACGGACTTTCTGAATGAACGGACTTGCCTGCACACAATCAACCAAAGTCGGACGAATTCGTACATGATGACGTACGACCGGACTTGAATAAGGAAGTTCATAGCCAGTAGCCAATAGCTGCCCTAGCGTGGCTTTTTGTCCGTCGAACTAGCATACAGACGAGCAGACTTTTCGACCGGACTCGATTTCGACGGATTAATTTAAAACATGTTTCAAATCTAAATCCGTCCAACTTTTGAGAAAACAAAGTCCGCTGGAGCCCACACACGATCGAATTGTCTGACGAAATCCGGTACGCCGGACCAAGTCTACCATAAAGTCCACTCGTGTGTACGCGGCATTAGTCTCCTTTTCACATGCCAGGCATTTTATTCCTCTCAGTTATAGTAACAAAAGTCTACCTTTTACAAGACACTTCATGATTTAGTAATGTAATAATTCATCCCTTATCAAATAGCTAAATTTCAGGTCAGATCAGATAAACAAAGCCTCAAAACAAGCTGTGTCTGCTGTGTAGTCTCCTTAGCTAACTTACAGTGCTCTGGGAAGCCTTTGTCATATTAAATGTTTATTTTTGTGAAACAAATGTTATATAGTAAAAACTTGTATAGGACAACCATTTCAAAATCTATAACATGAAAATAAACTCTAAACTATAAATACAATTGCTAAAAAGTTATAATTGCTGTTTTGAGTGGTTTATTTTTCTGTAAGAAAATAGGTTGAGGAGTCTTGGTAAATTTACAAGAGCTTTCTTGGTCCAGTCTCTTCTAAATTTTCTATGAAGCTTGTAGTACTCAGGAAAGGTCGGAGCTTACTTTGTCTTATTTATTTTTTTTAATTGGAAGTCACAGCTTGAAATCTCTTCACTGAGCTGATAAACCATGATCATCTCAGTGTGTAAATCAATGAAAAATTGTTCTAATCATGTCAGACATTTAGGCTGATTTCACACGGACGTTCTTTTTTTTTGTTCAGTTCAGTCACGTTTTTTTTTGTAAAGAAAACGTATGAAAAACGTATACGGATGTCAATTTTTACATCGGTTTTCATATCCGCTGACATCCGTTTTTTACTAAATAAAAAAGGGACTGAACGGAACTTCAAACACTATATATTGATGGTTGCTAAGGAGGGGGTCGCCGCGTCCTTAACAAGCGATGAGTCATCAGCTGTCAGTGGGTTCCCCGCTGACAGCTAAATGTGAAAAAAGAAAAAATTGACCAGGTGGGTCTGAGCAGGTCTAGGATGTCTGTCTGAAAAGGGGAGAAGGGATGGGAGTGGGGGCATGTAGAAGAGAAGGACAACGTTTTCAGGAAGTGAGAGGCCCCATGCAGAATTCAGAAATAAGGAAGTAAGGTTGTCCATGAAGAACAGGAAGAAGCTGATTGTCTGGCTTTTATTAGACTTTCTAAGCTTGTCAATTCAATATACAGAAAATGAATAATGTCAAAGATAAAGATATTTTACATATAATTAAAAGAAAAATGTTCATTTTTTTTTTTTGACTGGACTTCCACTTTAACGCCCCCCCCCCCCCCACACACACACTACCTTGCTGGGAGCGCGCTCTCAGCATGTTAAGCTGTTAACCAGGGCCACATATATGCAGGCACTCAGCGTTAAGGCTCACCCGCCGAGCAGTCGCTATGTGTGTGGCTGGCGTCAAGAGGTTAAGCACTATGGATATAGGACAGTCTAAGGCCACACAGTTGGGGACCATGAGGCTAGTCACTTTGGCACCTGGTTACCCTGCACAACAGTACAGCTATTGGTATCCAGTGCAATCTCACAAACACTTCACAATACAGGGAGGCACTCTTCTCAAAGATCACAGATCAGAATCTTCTTAAGGACAAGGGAATGGCCAGTATTGAAAACCTTATGTAGCACCCTCTGCCTTAAGTAGGATGTGCTAGAGGTAGTGATTTTGTTTTTACAGTCAGTGCAGGTAAATTTGGGCAGGCCCAGCAGTGAGCTGGGGCTGTTTGTCTTGACCTGGGGGCTGGGAGTGGTTTTGTGAGTAGCAGCAGGTGACTGACATTCACTTCATCTCTCTGGCACCTCCTCTGTTTCTGGAAGGTTCTGGAAAAGAGGCAGGGCAGAGGATTGGAGTGGCATGAAGTGTATCTGGGAGCCCTGACCCATCCCCAACTAGGATTGGCAGGGGGCAGGCCTCCTATATATATACTCATGGTCAGCCTGTTGTGGGAGGAGTTGTCGGTGGAAGAACTAGTGATGGAGTGTTAGGCTGTCGTGGCCCTGTGGGAGCCCCCTTTCTGGGGGGGGTGACTCTGGGTCTGGAGCTCAGGAGCTAGGAAGGAACCCCTTCATACAAAGCTACCTCAGGGTGTCCTTAATAGGAGCAGAAAGAGGACAGCGGGGAGCATTGCTGGACAAGTCACTAGGAGGGATCCATTCTGGAGTTGGTCAGTGATAGGCACAGTGTGGAGATCTGGAAGAGACATGCCAGGATTGGATGTGAAGCCAGAGGTAGAGACTGTTATGTCGCTGGTGTTTGAGTCAAGTTGCTGCAGCCAGGAGGGTTGGCAGGACTTGCACAGGACTTACTGGGACCAGTAGTCCACCAAGATTCAGTTAGCACAAAAGTACTTCTTTTCATCGCTATTGGTTGCTACACAGAAGGGGCCCGCAAACCCCTGACAGCAAATGGCGGCTAATGGACAGTTGGGACTTATTAAGAGTGAGGCCTAACCATGTGCTAACTGTGACAGGATTCTAGGATTGAGCAGTAGAGAAAGTGGAGCTGACTCAAGTGATGTGCTGGAGGAGTAAGGATCTTTAGAGACTGCCAATATAGATCCAAAAACGTTTGTTCAAATTACAAGATCAATTATCTAGGCATCCCATGTCCCCTTTCCCAATCCAAGTTAAATCCCCTAAATAAAAACAACAAAAACAAGCTGAAGGACTGTTCATTGTCTGGCGATGTGTGTCTGGAAGTGAATGCCTGGCTGAGCAGGGTGACATGTGGAACTACTACACTCAGTGACCCCACGGGGGCACCGCTACACTTATGAGAGCTATCTCAGTCCAAGCAGCCTCTGGCACTTAGATCCCAAAGACTACACTATCACCAGGAGTCAGTTCAAGGACACTACTCACAAGTCTCCAGGACAGCTGCCAGCTTCATTTCACACCTCCCAGTTGGTCAGATAATCCTTCTACAGAACAATTTCCTTGGTGGCATCCTGCAGCTAGTTTCAGATCACTCCCAGATCTCAGCTATGCCACCCTGAGACCCTTCAGATCAGCAACACAGTCCATAGGTTGCCTTAAAGGGCAATAGCTCCCCTGAGGCTGGGAACTCTCCTCCACAGGGAAAGACTCCTCCAGGTTTTCAGACTATTTATCAGCTCCCCTAGCCATCGTCTGGGCACACCTCCCCAGGGGTTGGTCAAGTCCTGATAAATAATCAGGCTGTTCATTGGTTGAACTAGATGGACTCGTATCTTTTTTCAGCCTGACTAACTATGTAACTATTGTAACATGGGGGACCATTAGCTCTTGTAGTAGATGCTTTTTCCAGTGATTCAAACCAGTCAGGAACTATATTTTAGGGCATAGTAGCCCATTTTAATTAAAAAGGGAAATAAAAGTCTGTAACATAAAGGTTTCCCACGCAGGGGTTCTTCTCCAGCAAATACACACAACGGAAAATGCTAGCCCACCTGGCTCTCTGTAGCAGTACTTCTGCTCTTAATCCTGGTCACACAAACCACTGGATCCTTCAGTGTGGACAGCTTTACTTTAGCGCCCACAGCTCTGCTCTGGGCTTAGTCCTCAGGCCGTTTCACTGCCTCTTGCAGTCACACATGTTCTGGCTGCCTCCTGCAGCCCCTCTGACTCCTGGAGACCTCCTGTCTCTCTTGGTATTGAGCAATCTCCAACTGGGAGCCATGAGGTCTTCACACACCCTCATTATAAGGGCTGTGCGCACCTGAACACACACCCTGCTGGTCATCTACAAAATATGGACACAGGGTTGGAGATCCCGTCCCACCCAAGACACTAATGAATCTCCAAACTACAGAGCCCCATGACGGAATATCAAAACCTGGAGAAAGCTGTGAAAGCAGTTTTCTCCAGTCCACGTCTAGGCTCTGCAGTCTTGCACCAAGCGAATGTGCACAGCCTGTGTCCCCCAAACTACCAATTTTAGCGTGACAGCATCTCCTACTGTCACATTATGTAACTATGATTATTTGCATGGGAGTAGAAAATACCCAGCACTTCATTGGTTTTAATGGGAGGAATAGTGCCCCATTGTTTATATCAATGAAAAGAATAGTACCCCATTGATGGTGTCAGTATGGGGGAATGGTGCTCCATCATTGGTGCCAGATGGTTGAATAGTGCCCCAAGGGCTAGATAAAGGCATACAAAGGGCCGCACCTGGCCCCCGGGCCGCAGTTTGGAGACCACTGCACTATATTAAACTGTACTGTGCTGTTTATTGCTAGTAGTTTGTTTTTATACTCTGTTCTTTAACATACTGTTATTCTGTATTGTGCTGCCACCTATTGCCTTTGTGGGAACTACCCCTAGGCAGCCCTGTACTACAACAGTTATACTGCCTGTTATCATGCTTGTTACATACCCCTTTACCAATTTTTGGCATTGTCAGTTTATCATGTGTTCATACAATTAACTTCAAGTTGCGCATCACTGTTTGTTTGGTCATTCATGATGCCTTCACATAACAGCAACACAGATTTGTTCAAATTAGGTGAAATACAGTTAGGTCCATATATATTTGGACACAGGCACAATTTTAGATTTTTTCAGGTATTTACCAAAATATATTCAAGCTATGGTTAGAGAATGGATATGGAGTGAAAGTGCACACTCTCAGGTTTAATTTAAGGATCTGTACATCCAAATCGGAGGAAGGGTTTAGGAATTACAGCTCTTAAGAATAGCCATCCCCTTTTTCAAGGGACCAAAAGTAAATGGACAATTCAATCAAAAGATGTTTCATGGCTAGGTGTGGGTTACTCCTTCCTTATTTCTTCATCAATTAAGCAGGTAAAAGGTCTGGAGTTGATTTTAAGTGTGGTATTTGTATTTGGAATCTATTGCTGTGAACCTACATAATGCGTTCAAAGGAGCTGTCCATGCAAGTGAAACAGTCCATTGTAAGGTTTCAAAAATGAAAAAAAAAAATCCATCAGAGAGATAGCAGCAACATTAAGAGTGGCCAAATCAACAGTTTTATACATTATGAGGAAAGAAGAACACACTGGTGAGCTCAGCAACATAAAAAGGCCTGGACATCAATGGAAGACAACAGTGGTGGATGATGGCAGGATCAGCATCTAGACAAGTGAAGGACACTCTCCAGGAGGTGGGTGTATCATTGTCAAAGTCTACAATCAGGAGAAGACTTCAAACAAATACAGAGGGTTCACCACAAGGTGCAAACCATTCATAAGCCTGAAGAATAAAAAAGTCAAAATAGATTTTGGCAAAAAAAACTAAAAAAGCCAGACCAGTTCTGGAAAAACATTCTTTGTATAGATGAAACTAAGATTAATCTGTACCAGAATGACGGGAGGAAAAAAGTGTGGAGAAGGCTTTGAACAGCTCATGATCCAAAGCACACAACGTCATCTGTAAAACATGGTGCAGGCAGTGTGATGGCATGGGCATGCATGGCTTCCAGTGGCACTAGGTCATTGGTGTTTATTGATGATGTGACAGAAGACAGAAGTAGCCGGATGAATTCTGCAGTGTTTTGAGATATACTGTCAGCCCAGATTTGGCCAAATGCAGCAAAGTTGATTGAACAGAGCTTCACAGTACAGATGGGCAATGATCCAAAACACACTGCAAAAGCAACACAGGGTCTTTTGAAGGAAAAGAAGTGGAATATTCTGCAATGGCCGAGTTAATCACCTGATCTCAACCCAATTGAGCATGCATTTCACTTGCTGAAGGCAAAACTAAAGGCAGAAAGACCCACAAACAAAGAACAACTGAAGAAAGCTGCAGTTAGAGCCTGGTAAAACATCAGAAAGGAGGAAATCCAGTCAATGCCAGTAAAGGATTCTCAACAAAATATTAAAAATAAACATTTTATTTATGATTTTAATCATTTGTCCAATTACTTTTGAGCCCCTGAAAACGGGGGGGGGGGGGGGGGACTGTGTATACAAATGGTTGCAGTTGTTAAAATTTGTACTTGATATTTATGTTCCACCCCTTGAATTAAAGCTGGAAGTCTGCACTTCAAATGAATTTGGATTGTTTCATTTTTATTTTATTCTGGTGGCATATAGAGCTAAAAGTATGAAAATTGTGCCTGTGTCCAAATATATATGGACCTAACTGTATATACTCCCATGACACTTAAGTCCATGATTTACCTGCTCAGCTTCACTCCTGCAATCCTTGGCTGTCATAATAGAGATTCAACATATTTAGGGATTTAGGGGCTGTGTACATTGGCTTTTTTCATTTTAAAAATTGGTTAAGGTGTATGTAACAAGCATGAAAGTAGGGCTGGGTACATTGTGTACATTGGCTTTTTTCATTTCAGAACTGTGTTACTCGCTTTACAAGTTAATAGGGAAGTAAATGTATCTGGAAGCAGCTTAGGAGGAGATGAGCTGCAGGTCTTATGCACCTGTGAAGGCACTCAGAGGGAGCTCTGTAGCACCTCAAACTGATCTAAAAAAGAAGCATGCAACATACTGGATTTGTTCCTCGATGCAAGACCCTAAAATGTGAGGTGATATTCCACCAATATGCTGACTGTGGTGTGGCAAAGCAAGGCCCAGTGCTATGAAGCCACTTCTCCCTTTGCTAAAATGTCGAGACGGGTGCAGAAAGCTGTGCCTGCATAACACAGATGTTGAGCTACATCAGTTTTACTTATTCCCCAACATAGGTGTGCTCAGCCTATTGCATTAGGGTGTGCACCCTAAAGCTCAAACACACACCTGTCCTGCTCAGCGCACACGTGACACACCACCAGAAGAAGGCCGGCACCATCTCAGAGGCTGGAGCATCCACATCTGGCTCACTCAAACTTAATTGCAGTACTGGAAGAAAGCAAGGGGGAAGCAGGCTCCATCTTTGGGATGTTCCCCCAGTCCTTCTTATGCCCCGTACCTACGGGCAGACTTTTCGACCGGTCTGGTCCGACGCACTTTCCAATGGACTTTCGACTGACTTTTGACGGACTTCCGAGGGACTTTTGAATGAACGGACTTGCCTACACACGATCACACCAAAGTCCGACCGATTCATACTTGATGACGTACGACCAGACTAAAATAAGGAAGTTGATAGCCGGTAGCCAATAGCTGCCCTAGCATGGGTTTTTGTCCGTCGGACTAGCAAACAGACGAGCGGATTTTTCGACCGGACTCGAGTCCGTCGGATAAATTTGAAACATGTTCCAAATCTAAAGTCCGTCAGACTTTTGACCGAAAAAGTCCGCTGCAGGTTTGATGGGGCCCACACACGGTCGGATTGTCCGGCGGATATGGTCCGTCGGACCAGTCTGGTCGAAAAGTCCGCCCGTGTGTACACGGCATTATAGCTGGAAGCGCCTGAAACTGCTGGGGGAGGAGGTAGGGGAAGGAGATTCGTCCCAGTAATGTGCATGTCATCCATGATAGTTGGCAAACCTGACAACCCTGTTTGCATGCCTATGTTCCCCAACATAAATAACAATTTGGTGCAAAATACACAATGAGCCAGAATGGACATAAAATCAACTCTAGCACAAAAAAGCACACTAATCCTTGTTTAATTTCACAACCAAAGTTTGCTAACCAAATGGAACAACATAAGATTTGTATCTTTGCACTAATACTAGAGTATCATGGCCAGTAGAGGGGAACAGGGTGGAATCTAGCATGTTTTGTCTAGACTACTACAAACAGGTTGTTGATTGCTGCTATACAGCCAACCGGAGCTCAGACCAGCCCAGACTTTCTAGACAGCGAGTTTGGGTCCATAATAATGATAACAATCTTTGAGACACACTACTTCATGTACGGTAAATAGTATAACTTTGGTTTTACAAAAATGAAAATGCACAGAAATCTTGAAATATTCAGTTTAAATAAAATACCTTAAATTGTGCTTGTGAAAATAATTCTTCCAAGGAGTTGGGTGCAGAAAGATGTACATCACCAGGACTGATTTTAAAAACAGTCTCCAAACACTGTACCGCAACTAAAAGAAGAAAAAAAAACATTAGTATCTGTATTACTAGTTTACTAAGATTAATCTTAACTTGGACAGTTCTTGAAATCTGTCTAATTTAGCCACTTCAGCCCCAATAGGATTTACCCCATTAATGACCAGGCCTTGTTTTGTGATACAGCACTGCATTAGTTTAACTGACAATTGCGCGGTCATGCGATGCTGTACAGAAACAAAATTGATGTCCTTTTTTTTCCCACAAATCGAGTTTACTTTTAGTGGTATTTGATCACCTCTGCAGTTTTTAATTTTTGCGCTATAAACAAAAAAAGACTGGCAATTTTGAAAAAAAACTATATTTTTTATTTTCTGCTATAATACATATTCAAAAAAATATATATAAAAAATGTATTCATCAGTTTAGGCCAATATGTATTCTTCTACATATTTTTGTTAAAAAAAATCCCAATATGAGTTTATTGATTGGTTTGCGCAAAAGTTATAGCGTCTACAAAATAGGGGATAGATTTATGGCATTTTTATTTATTTATTTTTTTTACTAGTAATGGCGGCAATCAGTGATTTTTAGCGGGACTGCGACATTGCGGCAAACAGATCTAACGCCGGACATTTTTGACACTTTTTTTGGGAACCAGTGACATTATTACAGTGATCAGTGATAAAAACATGCACTGACACTGTGCTAATGACACTGGCAGGGAAGGGGTTAACAACAGGGGCGATCAAGGGGTTAAATGTGTTCCCTGTTTGTGTTTTCTAACTGTATGGGGGGCTGTGTGACTGGGGAAACACAGAGATCTGTCCCCTTGCTTAGCAGGAAGACAGATCTCCGTGCCATCCCCTGACAGAACGAAGATCTGCCTTGTTTACTTCGGCAGATCCCCATTCGTGGGGAAGGATCGTGGGCGGCTGGTGGACATCGAGTCTCCCTGACCCGCTGATCCCCCCCCCCGATGGACAATCGGAGCGCGTGCTGCCAACAAAGGCTACTGCACAAATTGCTGTACCGGTACGGCGATTTGCGCAGCCGAGCCATCTTGCCGCAGTACATCTGTGGCGGGTGGTCGGCAAGTGGTTAAGTGTGGAACTTGGGGCTTGGTCACAAAAAACAGGAAATCATCCCCAAAGGCAGTTTCGTGCTGTCCTGAACCTATTGTAACACCTGTTTGTATCCAGATTATCTCTTATTTTACACAAAAATGCTTCTACCAAGATCACAAAAAATCAGTGGGGATATCAGGCACCCCTGCCTTGTACCATTACAAATTACTAAAGGGAGCGGATAGAGTATTGCTGATCTTTATAAAAAAAAAGCAACAAAAAATATTTCTGCACTAAAGTGTAAAATCTTACGCAAGAGCTGCACCTATATATCACCTGAATATCTACAGTGATGTATAAACATATATACACAAAAGATAGTGCGCTTCCTATCAGTTCAGGTTTGGAATCATGCGTCCGGTTTTCAGACTGCCTGAAACCCGGACACATTATTCAGACAGGACTAGGGCTTCCCCCAGTAAGGTTGTTGAATGCAGTTGTCTAAACCGAGAGTGTATGTTCCGCTCTATTTCACAATGCCCCAAGCCAGCACTAACAATTCTCCCTCCCACCCCTCTGTGTTTGCCCACACTCCTCAGAAAAGGAAAGTGGGGGCCGGAAATGTGAAGTCCAGCAGCCTCAGATACATCTGGATGAGAGGTGCTGACTGCCAAGGGGTGAGTGAGCTCACCATTCATCACTGTCTGTGACTGAAGTCCCCCCCCTCCCCTCTCTGCTGCCTCTTTCCTGCCTTTGAGTGAGTACAACAAGGTAAATCAGGGTTCTCAGAGCACCCCTTACATCAGAGTTCCCCTTTACACCAGAGGCCACAGTGTTCCCCCTTACATGAGAGTCGTCTCCATTCTCAGTGTTCCGCCTTAAATCAGGGTTCCCAGAGCATCCCTTATGTTAAAGACCCCAGAGTTCCCCCTAACCTCAGAGTCTGCAGAGTCCCCCCTTACAGTGTAAGGGAACTCTGTGGATTCAGATGTAAAAGGGGAACTCTGTGGACTCTGATGTAAAGGGGGACTATTGTGATTAACTTCATATGATTAGAAATGTTATTTAATTTCAAAATATATGTATAGCTTATACTGTAAAAAAGTATCTGGGTTTGACTTAAAGAAAAGGTGACAACCCTAACATAGGACTCGCATAGCACGTATCAAATGTGGAAGATTCAGACCAGACAAAGCAGCTCTTTAAGAAAGCCAAGATCTGCAGCACAGGCAGCAGGACAGGCAAATATTAACTTTTCATTACAGGAAGCTATTCTGTTGCTTCTGATAAAAATTTAAGTAAAGGCGCAAAGATTTTTACCTTCATGCATATGCATGAAGGTAAAAAAGACCTTCTGTGTGCAGCAGCTCCCCTTAATACTTACCTGAGCTCCCTCTCGATCTAGCGATGTCCACAAGAGCCTTACCTCTCTGGAGACTCGCACTCCTGATTGGCTTTTGGCCATTGGCTCCTGCTGCTGTCAATCGCAGCCAGTGAGCCATTTAGGAGACAGAGGAGGCGGGGCCTAACCACAGCTCTGTTTGTGAATGGACACACAGAGCTGCGGCTCAGGGGCGTGCCTGCTTGGGTGTGCCCAAAGCTGCTTGCTGTGGGGGCATACGGCCTCCGGAAGGGGGAGCCAGGAGCGCCAGTGTGGGACCCAAGAGGACAGGGCAGCTAAGTATAACATGTTTGTTATTTTTTTTAAAACAAGGCTTTAATATCGCTTTAAAGAAAGAAGTACATGTCCTGCCGAGTTTTATCCATAGCTTTCTATACCTAAACAATCTCTTCTGGGAGTGCCAGAATGATGTGGGTCCCCTGCTGTGGTTCCTTCTATTAGATCCCATGTCACTACAGGAATCATTAACAACATATGGGATAGCTAATGGAGCCACAGTGCTAAGCAGGGACATCCATGTCATGTTCTATTACTGGCAAAGGCATGCACAGGGGTGTGCCAGGTGTGTCTGGGCACACCCTAATCACTACGTGCAGTATAAATTCCCCCTAATGCCTGGGCTTCCCCCATGTTGTGCCCCCCAGCCCCCACAGTGCTGCTGGCTTCAGCTATAATCCAGAGATTTTTTCTGCTGCAAATGTCCTAAATCTGATGGCTAGCATCATTCAACCCATCATCCTGGATCCTCCCCAGCCCAGCATAGAATGCATTAAGATAAAACAAACCTTCTGCCTTTACAATCACTTTAATCTCTGTCACTCTGCTCTCTCCTTCTATCAGCATCATTTGTGATAGAACACTAACTGACTGCCTCCCATATCAGCTGTATGGGCAGACAGCTACACAGACAGTCTGCAGGAGCCTGGCATTACATCCACGATCTACTGATCACAGATGCAATGCTTTACAGGCTCCTAAGTTAAAAAAAATAAAATAAATGCACATTTTTTCACCTGCAAAAAAAAATGCATTTTTTTTTTTTAAGGTGATCATATCCTTTACCTATTTGGTAAAATTACCCCAGCACTTGCAGTTTACAACTTTCAATACTGCTGGCTCCTGCTCTATCAGTGCTGCCTTCCTGAACTTCCAGCCTTAATAGGAAAGTTTTAAAGGAGAGCTATAACCACAGCACATTTCATGTCATTTCACACATTTTCTAACATCAGCATTGTAATAGCAATGCAAACAATAGTTATTTTTGATAATCCAATATAAGCTTACTGGAAAAATCGCCCTTCATGTTGATGCATGAGTTCTGCCTGTCTGCTGGCCATCTCTTTCCACAATTTCCCAAATTCCATGCATGCTTTGCAACTTCTCCACTGATGTCTGCTTTCCATTTCTAAGGACTACATATCCCATGGTACCTCGCCGCCTGCAAGCAGTGATTCATGTACTGACTCTGCCTCCTGAAACTCCTCCTCTCAACACCTCTGTATTTCAGAGGGCAGGCTCTGTGAAACGTGTGACACAGCAGTGCCAAACAAAAGGTATAGTGACTACATGTCACAGAATTCCAGAAAGTAAATGAGTGGGGATCTTCCCAAAGTAAGTATGGTATAGACTAAAATTAATTGAAACATAATGTGGAAATAAATATATTATTTAACATTTTGACCAGAGATACACGCTAACATGGAAAGTGCCAAGTCAGTGTGTTTGTTTGGAAAAGGAAAGGGGTAGAAGGAAAGTAGTGTCCTTCAATCCTAGGCTACAGGGCTTTGTGTTTGTATTGATGCACACAGTGTACGGAGACACATCTCTAGTCCTTGCATGCATGGGGAGGGCAAAGGATGCTACAAGAAAAAGGATCCACCCTAAGGGCCAGTTTACACCCAACAGTATTCTGAATCACACAGAAACGCGGTGCGTGTTCCAGTGCAAAACTAGCCGATGTGATTTTCAGCCTATTCATTTGAATGAGCTTAAATCGCACTGGATCACACCAAAAGTAGTGCATGCACTAATTTTAAAAACACACTGCAACCAGATCACATGGTATTGTGGTACCGTGTGATCCAATACAGGCAAACGCACTGCAATTGTGATCTGCTTTTGGGGTGTCATTCGGACAAATTGGGTCCTAAAACAGGAAACCTGGGGCAGCGGTCATAGCACCAGCTTAAAGCGGAAAAATAGGCAAGGAATAGAAGATTACAAAAGCTTTATACTCAGTAGGTGATGATTTTTTAATCTATTAAATCTTCTGCCCTTGGATACAGGGCCGTCTTTAATATTGATTGGACCCTGGGCAAAACTTTTCTTGGGGCCCCAATAAATAGTAGCTAGACTCAAAATCAGTTTACTGAATCAGATCAGGCAGCTATTGCGATTGGTTGTCAGAGGTTACAGTGTATCATTACCGCTCACTGACTGGTTGCTAGAGGTTACAGCACACATTACGGCTCACTGATTAGTTGCTAGAGGTTACAGCACATGATTTCTGCTTGTTGATTGGTTTCTAGAGATTACTGTGGATATGACCTCAGGGGGGCATGATATACATATCAATGCCGCTGGCCGCCCCTATTTACATATCAATGCCGCCGCTATCTACATATGAATGCCGGTAATTTACATGTAAACACAGGGTCTGCAGGTGAGTCATCTTTACACAACAAAAGGAGAGAGCTGGGCAGCATTAGTAGCAGCACTTCACACTGAGATATTGGGACACAGCACAGGACTAAAACCTCAAGGGACGAGGGAAATTAAACCAGGATAGTTGGCCAGTATGAGACAGCTGCTTTGGGCCCACAACACTGACAGGGCCCAGGGCAGCTGCCCCTTATGCCCCGCCTTAAAAACGACCCTGCTTGGATAGTAAAACATTTTTTTCCTGACAGGCTCCATGGCAGCATACATGTGGGTTGACCCCGCCTCCATAACTACCCAATAGGACCCCTCCCTATAACTTTCAGCTGTGAGCTCCCAACCGTGTTCCTTTTTTGTCCTCCTCCGTAGGACCATATGTTTTGGTTCTCCTACCCGAAGACGATGTCCTGCGATCGTATCGGCCGAACGATGTGATGTCACGTCCCTCCAAAAAGCCTTGACTTTTAGCAGGGTATGGAGCATATTGCAGAGTAAGCGCTGAAGAGCTGGAATCATTCGAATGACAAGCACGCACAGGCCTGTTTGCCTAGCAGTATGCAGGTGGCTGTTATCTGCCTGAAAGCCCAGTGCATGTGTACGGACGTTCCTGGCCAAATCAATTATAGGTGCAGGTAAGCGATCGCCTTCATGGCAGCAGTGTTTATGTTTGTGGTATGTTTTTTCTTGCATTGCCTGTCTTTTCATATATTATGCATATGCAGCGGCTGGTTCCCTGTGTGTTCCAGCCATCGCTCACTCTACTTCCGGGTTCTGTCTGCGTTCTGCACATGTGCGGTCCTGTAACGAAAGGCCTGGTTCGCGCATATGCAGATCTCGGGAATGATCGTGGGCATAGCGGCGACTTCCCTGAGCACCTGCAGAGCCTACCCCAGGTAAGTGCAATTCAGATGGGTCTAAATTTTTTTGCTTTTTCGTTTTCCTGCTGTGTCTGATGCATTCTCTGTTCACCTGCAGTGATTCCAAATATCAGTCATGGGCTCTTCGCTGCCTCCTGGTGGCCAGTCCTCTCGCAACAGGTAGGATTGGAAAAGTGTTTTCTCTTTACTTGCCTGCTGGGGGGAAGAGAGTGGAGTGTAGGCATTATTCCTGACTTTTTGCCTTTTTCTCTCTATGTTTCTGTCTTTCCCTCTTTCTCAGTCCTTCTAGGTCTGACCAAAGACAAAGTAGTTCCCGCAGAAGGAGCGGGTCTTCTAAATCACACCACCGGCATTCCTCTTTGGCTTTAGACATCATGGTTCATCCTCCAAGTCTAAAGACCACAGTAGAGGCTCTCCTCACCACCCCTCATCTCATAGTAGGGGACCGGAGAAATCATGTTGGGGATGCAGGGCCCCAGTTCATGCCAGCAAGTCTCTCTGTGACCGCTGTTTCCCTAAGGCAGCTAATGAGAGAGAACGTGCAGACCAACACCTGGAAACACTAATCAAGCAAGTCGTGAAAGAGTCGCTACAGGAGAAAGACGCTGCAAAGCCTCGTGATTCTCCGCCAGATCCACTGATTCCCCTGTCAGAAGAGGGTCCAGTCCATGAGATGTGGGAGTCTTCTCAACCTAGTCACCAGTCAGCTCCCCCTTCAGATAGCGGGTCAGAAGCAGATGATCCTGGGATGGGCTTTGAATACACCCTGATTCCTTCTCTGGTGAAAGCTGTTAAAGACACTTTGAATTGAGAAGACCCAGTAATTTCTCCTCCTAAACAGAGGAAGTTTTTCAAACAGCTCAGCAAGGAGCGTCATTATTTTCCTTTTCTCACTGAAGTAGGAGCCATAATATCTGAAGAATGGGGCAAGATAGATAGAAAAAGTTCTATGCAGTCTAAAATCTCAAAACTATACCCTTTCAAGGAAGAAGAGGTTAAACACCTTGAGTCAGCTCCCTTGGTGGATGCTGCATTAATGAGACTTGAGAGGTATGTGACTCTCCCTCTCGAAGATACAGTCTCATTTAAAGATCCTCTGGAGAGACGGATTGATTCCGACCTAAAAAGGATTTATTTGACAGCAGGCACAGTGTGCAAACCTGCCCTGGCCTTAGCAGCAGTCTCTAAAGCGTTAGAGGCATGGTCAGACAATGTGAATGAATCTCTTAGAGGTATCTCTGAAGAAGCAGCCAAGAGCTCCCCTATTCTGGAAATCAGGCTAGCCTCCGCCTTTCTGGGGGAGGTCCCTATTGATGTTATTCACCTAATGGCTCGGGTGATGTTGTCAGTGGTCACCGCCCGTCGGGCCTTGTGGCTCCGACTCTGGTTGGCGGATCCAGCTTCTAAGCAAGCTTGGTGCCGTATTCCCTTTGAGGGCTCATCTCTCTTCAGCAACAAACTTGATAGCGCAATTACCCAGGTTACGGGTGGTAAGTCGGGATTACTCCCTCAGGATAGGTGTTTACAGAACCAGAAACGCACCTTTTCAAGGACGCAGAACACCGATCGTGCAAGGGAAGCACGCAGGTACAGGCCTGGTCGGGAATTTTCAAGATCTTGGAAATCCAGGCAGTCCTCTTTTAAAAAGCCCACAAAAGTGGCTTCTTCGGGTAATCAGGACTCCACTAAGTCCTTTTGAAGTTGGGCCCGCTCAAGCATGCCAGGTGGGGGCCCGCCTTCTCCACTTCCGGCATGTTTGGGGCGGCCTCAATTCGGGATTTCTGGACCGTCAAGACAGTCTCCTCAGGCCACACCTGGGTTTTCAACACCACTCTCAGACTAAGATTTATGCCAACAAATCTTCCAAGTTCAGAGGAGAAGAAACAAGTTCTTTTAGCTTACGTAAGCTCTTTATTGGCTCAAGGCGCAGCCATTCCTGTTCCAGATGGCGAATGAGGCGAAGGCATGTATTCCCCTCTATTCTTGGTGCAGAAAAAGAACGGCTCATGGAGGCCAGTGATAGACCTGACTCATCTCAACAGGTTTATCCGAAAGGAAAAATTCAAGATGGAATCATATTAACGATTCAACAGTCGGTTCATCTAGGAGACTGGTTGGTGTCAATAGACTTGAAAGATGCCTACTTTCACGTTCCAGTAGCGGCAGACTTCCAAAAGCTCCTTCGCTTTGCAGTGGGCGATCAACACTTACAGTTTACCTGCCCTCCTTTTGGTCTCACGACATCACCTCGGGTGTTCTCCAAGGTTCTGTTAGCTGTTGTTGCGCTGCTCCGAGTCAAAGGAGTTCGTCTTCACCACTATCTAGACGACCTCCTCCTTCTAGCCCAGGACAAGGGTCAACTTCTAGAGCACAGGGGCCTAGTAATTGCCACTCTCCAAGAGTTTGGGTGGCTCCTGAATTTGAAGAAAAGTCACCAGATTCCATGTCAGTCTCTCATATTTCTAGGTGCCCATTTCAACACGCTAGAAGACACCATCTCACTACCCGAGGAGAAGATTGTGGTGATCCGGGACAGGATCCGCTCAACACTTGCTTCATCTCACCTGTCCGCTCTTCGATGTCTGAAGGTGATTGGCACAATGGCAGCCACCATTCCCATGGTGGCCCATTCCAGAAAGGGTTTCTCCAACAATGGGATTCCCCCAGCAAGAGTCAGCACATCCTCCTCACTCCATCCATGAGAGAGTCTCTCCTTTGGTGGCTCCAAGGGAAAAATCTCTGCAACTGCCACTCGATTCTCCCCAATACATGGGTTACAGTAACCTCAAATGCCAGCAATCGGGGCTGGGGCGCTCATTGCCTGTTGGAAGTGGGTCAGGGCAGATGGAACTCACCATCTCAGGGGATTGTATCCAATATACTGGAACTACGAGCAGCCTTTCAGGCGCTCAGATCCTCCCACCATCTGATAGAAAACTCCTCAGTGATGCTCCGGTTGGACAATACAACCACGGTGGCCTACATAAGGAAGCAAGGTGGAACACGCAGCTGGTCTCTCCTACGAGAGGTGGCGCCAATCATGAACTGGGCTCAGAAGAATCTGTCCAACATTTCGGCAGTCTACATTTCAGGGGTCCAGAATGTACAAGCGGACTTTCTATCTCGTGTTCAAATGGACAACAACGAGTGGTACCTACACAAAGAGGTGTTCAAATGGCTCCTGACACTGGGAGTGTCTCCAGAAGTGGATCTCTTTGCATCCCCATGCAATTACAAGCTGACCAAGTATTATTCAAGGTTCCGGGATCCCCAAGCTTTTGGGATAGATGTCCTCACGGATCGGTGGAGGTTCAACAGGGTGTGTGCCTTCCCTCCGGTACCTGTGATACTCCAGTTTCTCCGCAGGCTCAGAAAAGAGGAGGTGGAAGTCATAGCAATAATACAGTTTTGGCCCAAAAGGCCATGGTATCCCCTTTTAACACTCCTCAGTTATTGGGATTCAATTCCTCTGCCTCTCAGGCCGGATCTTCTGTCCCAAGGAACAATCCTGCATCCATGCCCTGCTCATCTACATCTCAGGGTCTGTTTTTTGAGAGGGGAAGGCTTGAAGCCTTAGGATGTCCAGAAGAAGCCATTCCGACTCTTCTTAATGCCAGACGGAAGAGCACTAATAGAGTTTATGAGCGTATCTGGTCCAAGTTCACAGAACACATGTCCTCTAGACCTAATCCTTGTGGTTCTCCAGAAGTCCAGGATATACTTAGCTGTCTGCAAACAGGGTTGGATTTGCCTCTAGCAGTGAGTTCACTTTGTGTTCAAATATCAGCCATGTCGGCATTTACAGGAATTTCATGGGCTAACCACGCCCTGGTTTGTCAGTTCTTTAAGGGTGCTACCAGGCTAAGACCTCAAAGAAAACCAAGGTTTCCTAAATGGGATCTTCCCCTTGTTCTAGATTTTCTTTCCACGCTTGGAACAGATCCTGAAAAACCTCTATCAGTCAAAGACCTCACACTCAAGACCGTCTTCCTGGTGGCAGTAACCTCAGCCAAAAGAGTGTCTGAAATCAGAAACTTAGGTTCTGAAGAGCCTTTCCTGACCTTTTTTCCAGATAAAGCAGTGTTAATTCCCATGCTGGGCTCAAACCCTAAAGTAACATCTATTTTTCATGAAAATCAAGAAATTGTGTTTCCTACCTTTTGGCACGACAGAGGGTCAAGATGTCTATTCCCTTGATGTGGGACATACTTTGAGTCAATATTTGGAAGTTACGGAATCTTTTAGACAAACAGACTTTCTTTTCATTCTTCTACTTGGAAAAAATAAAGGAAAACGGGCCTCAATTAGATCCATTTCTGCCTGGATAGTACAGACCATTCAAAGGGCTTATAAAGCGAAGGTCTTGGCTCCTCCAGAGGCAGTGACTGCACACTCAACTCGGAGTATCTCAACCTCTTGGGCGGCTTCTCGTCATGTTGCACCTGAAGTTATATGTAGAGCGGCTTCTTGGTCATCTCTTAATACTTTTGTTTCCCACTATTGTGTGGAACCAGCCGCCTTGTCATCCGTTAATTTTGGTTTGAAAGTGCTGTCAGATGACAGTGTTAAATAAATTTATTTTATTTGCTCAGCATTGTGCCCACCTGGGTGTGTTTGGCAAGTTATTTCCCACACGTATGCTGCCATGGAGCCTGTCAGGAAAACGGAAAATTTATATTAAATACTTACCGTAATTTTCCTTTCCTGATAGGCTCCACGGCAGCAGGAGTCCCTCCTAATGCTTGGAGTAGGCTAGTTACAAAACATGGCTGGGAGCTCACAGCTGAAATTTATAGGGAGGGGTCCTATTGGGTAGTTATGGAGGCGGGGTCAACCCACACGTATGCTGCCATGGAGCCTATCAGGAAAGGAAAATTACAGTATTTGATATAAATTTTCCGTTTTTTCTGCCAGTAAATACCTTATACAGCCCACTTCCTGTTTTTTGTCTGGTCATTAGCCTAGGCCTAAGACATCATGCACAGCTCTCTCACTCTCCCTCACGTGAGAGTTTGCCAGGAAGGGATGGCGGGATGAGTCATAAGAGGGCCAATGAGAGCTGCAGAGCTGGAGGTGTGCCTCTGTGTGTCTGTGTAAATCCAGGAAGAGAACAGGAAGCAGCTTCAGCTGCCCACAGTTAAAATGGATGCAGCCAGACTTAGTGGAGGGAGATTTCTGCAGCATATTTAGCAAGTACAGAATCACAGTATATATAAAATAATATGCATAGTGGTTGGAGGGAAGATTCAGAATGGCAAAGATGTTTTTATTACAAAATATGTGAGCAGACTGTAGTTCCTCTTTAAACAATCCCTGGATAAAAAAGATAAATTGAAACTAGCCATGACTAAAAGCTGCATTGAGCCAAGCAATTTTGTTTACATGTTAAAGCTGATGTCCATGTTTCATTTCACTTTAAATAGATCGTTTGTACCAAGCTGGTCCAAACAAGCTGTTTGCTTCAGTAAGTGCTGCAGTGTCTCTAAGCCCCGTATATACTGCTTGTAACTTCAGCTACATAAAATACACAGTGCTGGGTTTGGGCTGTGATACAGATTTCCAGTCCAGTCTCACACCGGATCAAAGCAGAGTGGCTGAGCAGCACTCATCCATTCATAGGCAGTTTTGTATTCTGTGAATGAATACAAAGCTTCCTTTGATTGGCCGAGTCTGAAAGCATGACTTCATCAGCCCACTCAGCTAATCAGAGGAAGCTTTGAGAAGTTAACACCCCTTCCCTCTGCTCCCTGTGCTGCAGCACCCTTTAACTGCTATATCTGGTATGATCAGTGGTGGACTGGAGGTGACACGGGGGGGGGGGGGTCGATCAGCATATAAATGAGTGGGTGATTTAGATATGAATGTTGCGATATTTTCATATGGATCATATTCATATGTAAATATTGCAGCATTGATAAGTAGCAGTGTAATGCTAGACAAACGTAGCAACGGTCTCAGGCTTCATGATGTAATCTCAGGACAAAGCCTCAGACATAGACTTCAAGGGACAGGTGTCTAAAAACTGGGACTATCCCACCAAATCCGGGCCTGTTGCCAAGTATGTTTTCCCTGCAGCTGCTGCTCACTGACATAGGAGAAATATAAAAATAGGTAAGTATATAGATCTTTTTTACACAGGTAATGCAGTATATGAAGAAGGAGGGGGGATAGAACAGTAAGACTTAGTTAGTGTTAGGCTGGAATTCTACTTTAAAGCCCAACTTAGATAAGACATTTTTCAGTAGAGTGAAGAAGAGTTCTAGCAGGTGTTTAACTCCTTCAGATCCATGCTATAGCCGAATGATGGCTACAGCGTGTATCTGCTTTGCCGGGAGTATGTCTGTTGATGTCTTCCCCTTTGCAGGCTCGCCACGCCCCCCTGAAGGGGGCACGCGGTGCACGCTGTGATCACCCAAGTCAATGAGACTTGGATGATCAGAGATCCGAGTAAGGGGCCGATCCCGGCCCCTTACCACGTGATCAGCTGTCAGCCAATGACAGCTGATCACGTGATGTAAACAGAGGATCGGTAATCGTTTCTTTTTTCTTCTCACGCTGACAGCATGAGGAGAAAAAAAGCCGATCACCAGCTTCTGTTTGCAGGAACATCGGTCCCGAAGAGGAAGAACCTCATGTGCTCACCAGTACCGCCAGCCAGTGCCACAAATCAGTGCCCACAGTGCCCACCAATCAGTACCAACAGTACATAAGCAATCAGTGCCACCTATCGGTGCCCACAAGTGCCACCTATCAATTCCCACCAGTGGTGCCACTCAGTGCCTCATCAGTGCCACCTAGCAGTGCTGCCTATCAGTGTCACCTACCAGTGCCGATTAGTGCCCATCACTGCCACCCATCAGTGCCCATCACTGCCACCCATCAGTGCCACCTATTAGTGCCCTTCAGTGCCACCTAACAATGCCCTTCAGTGCCGCCCATCAGTGCCACCCCTCAGTGCCCACCAATGCCACCTATCAGTGCCCACCAGTGCCGACTATTAGTGCCCATCAGTGCCGCCTTATCAGTGCCCATCAGTGTCGCCATATCAGTGCCCATCAATACAGCCTATCGGTGCCCATTAGGGGTGCAACGGATCAAAAAACTCACGGATCGGATCGTTCCTCGGATCAGAGCCACGGATCGGATCATTTTTTTGGATCAGCAAAAAAAAGACAAGACAAATCTTGTTACACCCACCGGAGTTTTAGATTTCACAGTTATTTTCAACACAAAGCGGCGCTTATATGCTTAAATACAGTATTTGTAAATCCGATGGACTGTTTAGATGTTAAATTTTAAAAGCAGCAGCAAACCTGCTGACCTTACATGGTTGCTAATGTGACAGAACACCTCTGATTTTCACATTTAACATTTAGTTAAATGTGAAAATCAGAGGTGTTCTGTCACATTAGCAACCATGTAAGGTGAGCAGGTTTGCTGCTGCTTTTAAAATTTAACATCTAAACAGTCTGTCGGATTTACAAATACTGTATTTAAGCATATAAGTTCTGTTTTGTGTTGAAAGTAACTGTGAAATCTAAAACTCAGGTGGGTGTAACAAGATGTTCGCTTGCCCCCTTCTCACTCTATCATTACTGTGCAGGAGTGTGGGGTGTAGCAAGATGGCGGTGACGAAACGTCACTTCCTAAAGAGACAGCGCCCCCCGCCAGGTGTACCAAGATGGCCGCCGCTCCGGAGCTAGGCCGAAGCCGCTGCCTTTCCTATGGCCGAGGCAGCGGATCGCGTGATGTGCCGATCCGAACAGGTTGACCCGTTCGGATCGGTGACGATCCGTTGCACCCCTAGTGCCCATCAGTGCAGCCTATCGGTGCCCATCAATGCAGCCTATCAGTGCCCATCAGTGTTGCCTTATCAGCATACATCAATGTAGGAGAAAAACTACCTGTTTGCAAAATCTATTAACAAAATATAAAACGGTTTTGTATTTTTTTTTTTTTTAATTCGGTCTTTTTGTATTTTTTTAACAAAAAATAAAAAACCCAGAGGTGATCAAATACCACCAAAAGAAAGCTCTATTTAAAATGATAAAAATTTCATTTGGGTAAAGTGTTGTATGACCGTGCAATTGTCATTCAAAGAGTGACAGCGCTAAAAGCTGAAAAATTGGTCTGGGCAGGAGGGGGGTTTAGGTGCCCAGTAAGCAAGTGGTTAATGCTGCTTGTGTCTCTGAAAGACTTGCTCCAAATTATTGTCTTAGTAATTAAACGAGAAGTACAGCCAAAGGTCTTTTGACTGTACATCTCCTGTAGATCACAAGAATGCAGTTCGTTCTGCACTCCTGTGACCCGTTTTCAGCAGACAGCTGAAGCCCGCTGTCAGTTTACGTCACAGAGCCATTCCAGGCTCAGCCTCACAGCGAGCCGCTGAGAGCCTGAGCCAGCCACTCCCATCCCCTCCACAGCTTAGCGCTCCAGTGAGTGCGGGGGGGGGGCAAAGCAGACAGAGGTAAATGACACCGAGCACTGAGAACCGAGCGATCAGCAGTCGTTGATCGCTCAGTTCTCAGTCTTATAGCCGGCGGGGGACAGATGCAGTATCGGGCCAATGCTGCATCCACCTAGGAAAGTATGATTCCCATGCTTCTCTTTGAATGTCAGACAGAATAAAGCAGAGGACACAGACAGCAATAAAAACTGACAGACTTTATCCAAAACCATTTTGGTTGGAGTTCCGCTTTATATCTTTTTTTCCCTAATAAAATTGTCATGTGTGACATTAATTCTATGCAGAGATTTTTTTATAAAATTGTTTACATCTCAGCAAGTCAGTCTGGTATAAATAAATCTATTGCACTGTATGATAAATGAGGTCACCTTAGCAATAAGGGAAAAGGACAACTCAGCAATGTGTTAGGAAGCCAAGCCTAAAAACCTTTGTTCATTACTACAGATGAGGCACAAGGTCAGATAATGGCAGCAGCGAGGTGGACAGGAACTCCTAGGGGGGTTTTCAGCAGCACAACCGCATTCAGGCCAAAATATGATTGTAATTACATTTTCTTTCACTCTTTAACTGGGTTTCTTCAGCATGCCATAAAAATTACATCAAGACAAAAACACTCCTAGTTCTACTAAACACGCTACAAAGACCTCAGAAAAGGTCAAGATTTTTCCAACTGCACCAATGTTCCTTTTTCAAAACCTAATCTAAAAATGTCCACACACACACAAAAGCACTGTGGGGTTGATTTACTGAAGGAGTAAGTGAATTTTCACCTAGTTTAGTGAATGAGGTAAAGCTAAGTGATAATATACTTTGCAATGAATACCAGTACAAGGTAAAAAATCATATACATGTAGCACCCTCTAGTGTGCTAGAATAGGCAGTGTTAGTTTTTTTTCAATCTGGGTTGGGCGAGTGATCCAGGGAGGGCTGGTATGACTCAGCAGGCGGCATCTCTACTTCTGGAACTTGCTGGAAATGTCCAGAAGAATGGGAGCGAGGTTAGGAGGAGCTGCCTGCAGTATTCACGAGGGCCCTGACCAATCCCCAACAGATGGGTTGGCAGGGGACAGGCCCCCTCAAATATTCTGGGTCAGCCCAGCTGGGCAGGAGAGTTTCAGTAGAAGATTTGAGATGGAGTGCTAGGAGGCTATTGGTGGACTCTTGAGGGTGGGGGGGGGGGGGGTAGACCTTGGGTCTGGAAGCTTGGATACAGGAGGCATCCTCTGAAAACCCAACGAGGAATCCTGTCCAGTGGCACGAGAGAAGGTGTGAGAACAGCAGAAGCCAGAGTGCACGTCCGGGAGATCTCCAAGGAGAAGACAGCCACGTGGGCTGGTGAGTGTTACGGTCGAGGAGGACTGAGAGGCAGCCTGAGAGGACATGGGTGAGAACAGTCTGAGATGGATTCAAACTTTGCTAAACAACCAAGGGGCCAGTGGTCCCTGCCTATAAAGGGCATTTGCTACCAATCAACTAACAGTGTGCCAGCAGGTCCTAGGAGTTGTAGTGCTTCAAGCAAGTTTTGTGCTGGAGGAGCTGAGGAGTGTGTAAATAGTCTGTACAGAAGACGTTGTCCCTGGAAAGTTCTGTTAAAGTCAAGTGGGCATCCCATAATATAATACCTCTATCCCCATCCAAGTTCTATATTGCTAATAAAAAAATAAAAACAAAGCTGCAAGGACTGTTTTCTGACTCAAGAGTGCTGTGGAAAATTCTGTGTGCCTGGTTGTGCAGGGTGGGGATCCTGTGGGGGTAGCGCTGCATAGAAGGAAAATTAAAGTGATTGTAAACCTTTTTTTTTTTTTTTTTTTAATTAAAATAAAAAAGAGGTTATACTTACCTCTCTGTACAATGATATTACACAGAGCAATGGTTGCCCCTCTGACACTCTCTGCTCCTCCTTCCTATGGGGGCGAGCCGCACGCATGCTATGGGGTACCTGTGCAGACATGCTCCCGAGCTGTGCTGTGTGCATCCATAGACACACACGGTACGGCTCAGCTATGTCCCCCACTCTCTTCTCACAGGATTTGCCCCCCACTCTCTCCTCACAGGACTGACAGTAGGGGGATTTAGTAAGCTGCAATATATTACGTTTTTTTTTGGTTTAATACCACTTTAATACATGGGAACTATAGAACCATTTTAAATAAACAGGATTTTTGCTTGCACATGATTGGATGAATGAATTTGGCATAGCTCCACCTCATTTATCAAGCTAAGTGAAAATTCACTTTGAAAATTGAACATGCGCTACTCCTTTTTTTAAACATCCCCCAATATGTAGAGATCTTTCATGAATATTGATAGGAAAAACCTTTCTATGCGATTGCTGCTCCATCAAACCCATCGAGCATAGTGAAAGGGAAAGAATTAGAATTGAATGCTTTTGGTCACCCTTGCTCATGCTCACTCATGAACCCCTACATGCCTCGGTTAATGTAAGCCATAATTAGACTACATGTACACTGGCCACCTCTAAACGTAATTCTCCTGGCAGCAAAAAAAAACAAAACTAAACACAGCAAAAAAAGTTGTTTTTGCCACAATTTTGCCGCTCTTTTTGCCAAAACATTCCTCTCCTGAACGCGATTCTTCTGCATTCAGGAGAGAGACATTTAACTGTCACTAAACTTTGCTGCTCCTAAACTATGCTAAAAGTCTATGGGGTTTATTTACTAAAGGCAAATAGACTGTGCACTTTGCAAAGTGCAGTTGCTCTCTGCAAGAGCAGTTACTCCAGAGCTTGGTAAATGAGCAGAAGCTCTGCTTCCATTATCCAATCACATGCAAGCAAAAATGCAGTTTTTTTTTTTTAATTTGCTTGCATATGATTGGGTATTCTTTGCAAAGTGAATCTTTATCTTGTTTACTAAGCTCTGGAGCAACTGCACTTGCAAAGTGCACAGGCTATTTGCCTTTAGTAAATCAACCCCATAGGCTTTTATTGAGCTGAGTTCATGGGCTTTGGCAAAAAAACGCCAAAAGCTCCTAAACTTACGTTTAAGAGCAGCAGTGTACATGAGGCCTTATTTGACATCAGTCACAAATCTTAAAAACCAGGCTATGTTGGCAACACGCATTACAAACTGGAAGTGCTTACTCCTGCAAATTTACAACAGTTATGTAGTAGAAAGGATAGATTCTCACTTTTCCATGTGCTTTTTTACATGCATAATCAACAGCCATGCATTTCATGCACTGCAATTGTTATCAAGAGATATGTTGATGCATGAAAAAATGGACAACACAAGCCAATGCATTGTGAATGGGCCGTAAGATCTCTTCATTCACACAGCTGATATAAGTAGTTTAAAACCTTCTGAGGGAAACGCTAGCTATTATTAAATACTGTACATACTTCATTCATGTCTCATTCCTAAGCTTTACAGCTTAAAACGATTATAAACCTATATATTTTTTTAATAACCAACATGTCATACTTACCTGCTCTGTGCAATGGTTTTACACAGAGCAGCCCTGATACTCCTCTTCTCGGGTCCTCAGTTGGTGCTCCTGGCTTCTATCCTCTGCTGAGTGGCCACCATAGCAAGCCATTTGCTAAGGTGGGCACTCATGTGGACTCGCTCCCAAGCAGCGCTGTGTGTGTCCACTGACACACACAGCGCAGCTCGACCCCCCCCACTCCCTCCTCACTGGCTATGATTGACAGTAGCAGGAGCCATTGGCACCTGCTGCTGCCAATCACAGCCAGTGAGGAGGGAGGTCGAGCCACGCTGTGTATGTCAATAGTCTATGAGCCTATGAGGAGGGAGTCACTGCTGTCATGCACAGTGCTAGATCTAGATGGGGGGGGGGGGGGAGAAAAGTAGCTGCACTCAGGTTTTTTACCTTAATGCAGAGAATGCATTAAGGTAAAAAAAAAACTTTTGCCTTAAGAACCACTTTAAAGTAGATATAAGCTCAAACATTTGACATTTAGGTTGCTAAAGAATTGTGCGTAATAAACAATTGACATTTTTCAGAATACAAAAAATGTTTTCCAAATTTTTAATTTTTTGTTGCAAATCAGTGCTGCTGATCACTGCTTTACAGCCACTTTCTGTCTACATGCACTTCACTGATGGCTGCTAGACAATTATTATGGCAACTTTCCTGATGGTGACAAGAGTGGACCATGCACGTGTGTTGAAACAGTTACTTATAATCTCCATCTGAAAGCTCATGTGACAATGTCACACTGAAGGAACACATTTGGGAGACAGACAGACTACTGTCACCATATAAAAGAAATGCTTGAAACTGAATGACCTTCATGGCAGGATAAGCAGGTATTATTGTACTGAAAGCTGCAGGTTTAAAAATATTTAAAATTATTTTTGAAATTATATTGACATTAAGGCTGGGTTCACACTATTGCGAATTGGATGCAGGTTTCCCTGCATCTGATTCGCATAGCAGCAGATTGTAAAAGTCTCTCTATGGAGTCGGTTCACATATCTCCGCAGCAGCTCCGGAGGGAATTGCACAGGAGCCCTGTGTGCCTTTTGGTCCGTTTCAGATCCGAATTCAGCCCAAAATTCGGGCTGGAATGGGACCTGAAAAGGTGAATAAAGACGCACCGGGCTCCTGCTGTGAGCCGCTGTATTCTCTAGTGTGAACCCAGCGCAAGGAAGAAGTATGGGCAAAGCTATTTTGATCCTACTTCTCCTATGGACCACAGGAGTGCACTTTGTTCTGCACTCCTGTGACCCGTTTTCCTTAAGCCTGCTGTCCAGGCTCTTTACAGTCGGAATCCACCCAGATGCCTGGACCAGCAGCTGGCTTAGCCTTTCAGTGAGCCGCTGGGAGACTGAGCCAGCCACCCCTGCACAGCCTGGCACTCCAGTGAGCACTGAGCTGGTGACTGATAGATTCCATACACAGAGGCATAGGTCTGATAAAGGAATTAATTGCTCATGCTCCAAAACGCGTTACCGCCCCTTGAAGTTAGCTCCCATCTATACGTTCCAGCGTGGTTCCGGAAGTCCATCGGCTATCTTGCTTCCTCACTTCTCCCTCTCCTGTCACAGCTGCGGGCCAGCTCTCCCTCCCCCTAGAGGTGGAGGACTCTACAGGATGCCTATTATTCTGACTGAGATGCTCATTTGATCTACTACATTGTAAGTGTTTTTAACCGCTTTTTATAAATAAATACTCCTTAATACTGCACTTAGAAGCACCTTCTATTTTTTACTTTAGTTTCCTCCAGAGTTGCTTCCTCTACCTGAAGTGCTGATGCAAGTGCTCCCCCAGTCTTTCCTCCTCCCCTTAACCTTGATGTTGAAGCTGATGCTGATGTGATAATAATCTAGTACAGTTCCTGGAGGACATTTCCCGACAGAAACGCCCTATTTCTTTTCCTTTTGGACTGACAGTCACTGATCTCTGCTCAGAGCGGAGGGAAGAACTGAGTGATCAGTGGTTTTTGATCGCTCAGTTCTCAGTGCAGAGCCGGCAGGGGACAGATGCAGCATAAGATCGATGCTGCATTCACCTAAGCGAGTATATATATATATATATATATATATATATATATATATATATATATATATATTTTTTTTTTTTTTAACCCCATACTTCTCTTTTAAAGTTTATATAAAATGTTAGTGATTGGGTTTATATATTGTATACATATCAGTTTAAATTACATTTACAATGCAAACATAACAAAACTATAAATCATGCCATGAGCCCTTTTTTTCATTTATGCATGAACCCTTCAGGAAAGCCATTATTGCAGAGTCGTCATCATGTTTTTAGTAAGTATAGCCTTTTACTATAAGGTTTAAGTGTTTCTTTGCAAGCTCTAGTATTGCTTTAAAATTCACTGTCCATGTTAATTATTTACCTTCTAAACTTTCTTGTTCATCTGCCGTGTACACATCCCGCTGACTCTGCTCTCTTAAGAATTGGATGATTGCATACACCAGACGCTTGACGGATGACATGTTTTCAGTGGATCGGCAATGCTTAAATCACTGTAACAAGGATAGAATTCAGAAAAATTGGAGAAAAAAAAAGAGGAAATTTATGCATTCCTATATAATTTATCATTCCAGGCTGGTGAAAATACAAACACAGATTCACTGAGGACCCAATCACACCACATTCTTTGCACTGGATTCCTCAACGCAGGCCCAAGGAGTGACAAGCCAAAATCCTTTGTTTCCAATAGGTTCAGTATAGACCAATGCACTGGGTGATAATCAAACATGCCTTGTTTCAACTCAGTGCAACACAGTACAACGCACCGCAGAGCGTAAAACGGTAAATAAAATGAAGTATTTTGGCTTCTGCTGTGAAAAAAACACACATCACCAAAACTCGTAAAAAAAACCCCAGATGTACAGTACGCACATGTCAACTAAAGTGCTTTTAACTGCGCTAAATGTAATGTGCATGGTGCAAATCCGGCCTGAAGACCAATAGATGACATATTCCATGAAAAAAATGAATCCCATATCTTTTCTTCATTTTTTTAACACTAACCGCTGCTTGCCAATAGCAGTCTGCAGGCTCTTCAGCATTCAGTGAGGTTTCAAGATGTTTTTTTTTAAAAAGGGACTTCCTACCAATAGCATTGATGCATATTGGTGATGGGCACAAAGCACTATGACATCACCAGTGTCCAGAAGGAGATGTAGGCATGGGCGGAGGAATGTGTTTATGTGCAATCCACATAAACTCTATATTGGACAAGTATGTTGTGCCACTGCCTTTGGTAAATTGGTAAAGGGGCCTTTCAGAACCTTTACCCCTTTGCCCGTAGTTACCAAAGCACACAAGCCCCCTGTGATGGGAGTCACTTTGGGCGGTGGGCTTGTGGAACCCAGCTTACCTTGGAGAGTACTGCAATCTCCTTGTCCAGCTCCCCCGGCCCCACCTATGTGTAAGTTACCCTGTGTCTATTAGGGGCACAGGGTGACCGAGAACTCCAGTCTGATCTGCACTAATCAGACTTACTGTACAACCACACTGGAACATTTTATATATATCCCCTTTTTCCCCGAAAATAAGACCTAGCGTGATTGTTGGTGATGGCTGCAATATAAGCCCTACCCCCCAAATAAGCCCTAGTTAAAGTCCTTGTAGGTCTTATTTTCAGGGTAGGGCTTCTTTTCGGAGAAACAGTGTAGGGCTTATTTGGGGGGTGGGGCTTATATTGCAGCCATCATTGGCAACCACGCTAGGTCTTATTTTCGGGGAAACAGGGTATATATATATATATATATATGTGTGTATGTATGTATATGTATATATATATATATATATATATATATGTAGGAAGGCCAGTATGGTGGCCTGAATTTATGGGAGGAGCCCGGTGGGTATTTAAGCAGCCCGCTCACCTGTGGTGCTTGTCGGTTTCCTGTGCGCGATCCACGTCACTAGGCCGACTATTCGATATACCAGCGTCCGCAAGTTCTTGCCTCGCAAATTTCCGTATTCGATACCGTACTCAAAACTTTCGAAGTCCGCGTTTTTCGTTCGTAGTTTGTACCACGCGGCTGGCTTGGCTGTCGCAGGTAAGGTCCCGTCGGACTTTTCGTTTTCATATCAGGTCACTAAACCGTAATTTCGAAATTTTTCGTTTCACTCGCTTTTGCATAAACTGCATGTATATCGCATTTTTCGTTTCATGTCATGTCACTAAACCGTACTTTCAAATTTCGTTACTCGCACTTCACAATTGCAATGTATATCGCTCGTACTTTCGATATGTTACCATTTCGACAGCACCGCGACGCAGACGTCGCTTCATTGCTAGCATGTCGGTGTTTGAAAATATGCATCGGTAAACAGCCACAGCAAGTCGCAATTTACAAGTTATCGGATCAAGTCAGTTCGATACCAATCATTTCTCATTTCTGAAACATTCTAGAACTCATTTCTGACATTTCAAATCATTTCAAAACATTTCTCATTTCAGTCACCTACCGCGCTCCGATTCGAATCCAGTCGCATCAAAAAGATGCACCGATTCGTTCCGGTGTGCCCCAGTTATTTGGCCTCATTTCTATACATGCTCCAGAGTTACGTTATTGTCAGTCAATTGTACCTCTGTCATGGTCATCATTTCATTTCCATGTATCACGTCCCGACATGAATTCAGTCGCATGAAAAATGCACCGATTCGTCTCGGCGTGCCCCAGGATTGGCCTCATTTCTATACATGCTCCAGAGTTACGTTTATCAGTCAATTGTACCTCTGTCATGGTTATCATTTCATTTTCATGTATCACATTCCGACATGAATTCAGTCGCATGAAATGCACCGATTCATCCCGGCGTGCCCCAGGATTGGCCTCATTTCTATACATGCTCCAGAGTTACGTTATCAGTCATTTGTACCTCTGTCATGGTTATCATTTCATTTCCACGTATCACATTCCGACATGAAATCAGTCGCACGAAAATGCACCGATTCGTCTCGGCGTGCCCAGGATTGGCCACATTTCTGACACATGCTCCAGAGTCCAGATCATAGCTAATCGCAGACATCGGGGGATTGATCCACATCTCTGTCATGCAATTTCTACCATTTCACTCCCACAACGCATCACCGTTTCGAAACCAGTCGCATCTGAGGTGCACCGATTCGTCACGGCATGCATCACTGGTTCCGATCGCATTTCATACCTATACCAGAGCTCGGTTAGTTGCCAGTCGCTAACACGGCACAACCAATTCGAGCCGCGCTCAAAACAATCATTTCTCTCATTTCATTTAATACTGCACTCCTATTCGAATCCAGATGCATCAAACAAGCACCGATTCGTCCCAGGAGCACCAATAATTTCAGTTGCCCCATTTCAATACATGCTCCAGAGCCCGGTTCACGGTCGAACAAATCGTGACACGACCAGGCCGCACCTCTGTCATGCAGTTCATTCATTTCACAATCAAAGTAAACATTTCGAATCATTTCATTGTCACAAGATTGCAAGCATCATACAAATCATTGCTTCAAGTTACTTAGCAATCCCTTCACGAATTGTCACGTTTTCATTTTCCTCAAAAAAAAAAAAAAAAAAAAAAAAATATAAAAATCCATACCTATACCAGAGCTCGGTCAGTTGCCAGTCGCAAAACACGGCACAGCCAATTCAAGCCTCGGTCAAGGTAAACATTTCTCTCATTTCATTTCATGCTGCGCTCCGATTCGAATCCAGATGCATCAAACAAGCACCGATTCGTCCCGGTGTGCACCAATGTTTCTTCTGTTGCCTCATTTCAATACATGCTCCAGAGCCCGGTTCACGGTCGCATCAGTCACGACACGACCAGGCCGGACCTTTGTTATGCAGTTCAGTCATTTCAAACATCAAGGCAAACATTTCGAATCATTTCGTTCTCACAAAAAAAAAAAAAAAAAAAAAAAAAAATATATACGAGCTCAAAAACAGGATATTCTCATCAGATCAAATCATGTCACAGGCCGGCAGCGAAGACTTCACGGCCCCTCTGTCGGCTTTCACACAGGCCTCATTTCACTACCTCACAGTACGTACGAATGTGGGAATATTCGTTCAGCAGCCATCGACGAACAAACCATAGATCGGCTCTTACAAACAGAATTAGACCGAGAGTACGTTATAGGCCTTTCACTCAGCCCCCTTTCAGCACTTGGAGAGTCAGCCCTATTTGGGGCTTGTCAAGGGCAAATTCACAAATAAATCACGTTTGGGGTACCTCCTGTCTGCGCCTCATTCTTCCCACATCCCCAGTCTCAAGTCCCTGATTCCCTCCGAAGAATTCTCCCAAAAATATTCCTCCGTAGACATGCCGATACAAGCAGTCATCAAAGCAGGTACAGGTGCCTGGCTTTCCAAAACCGACATCTCGGATGCCTTTAAGCTCCTGCCTATCCATCCATCCCTTTGGTGCTGGCATGGCATCAAGTGGAAGGAGGCATATTATTTGGCCACAAAACTGACGTTCGGTTCGAAGAGCAGCCCTTGGCTCTTCGACACATTCGCTCAGTCTCTTGCTTGGATACTGTTACACAAGGCTCAGTGACAAAAGTCATCCATTACCTGGACGACTTCCTACTAATAGAACCTCCCAGCAAGCCCCCAGGAGACCTCGACAAACTCAGAGCGATATTCGGAAAACCCAATCTTCCCATCACCGAGCACAAAGTAGAAGGCCCAGCACATAACATCACCTTTCTCAGGGCCAACTTAGACACCTGCGCTATGCAAGCCAGTCTCCCCCTCGACAAACTAACCCGCATTAAGGCGGTCCTTCACAAATTCACCCACACCAAGGGGTGTACCAAGAAGCAGTTGCAATCTCTCCGGGCAATGCTGAATTTCGCCATACGAATTATTCCACAAGGCCGCACCTTCGTGTCACGCCTGCCGAGATTCCTGCCAGAAACACAAGACCCCGATCAGATCTTAAATCTAGACTCCGCAGCAATAGCGGACCTATCTATGTGGGACGAATTCCGTCCTCCCGGAATGGCATATCCCTAATTATACCCATGGTTTCAGCCCTGTCACCCCAGGTGGTGACAGACGCTGCAGCCACCACAGGTTTCGCTGCAATTTTTGGCCATCATTGGTTTTCAGGACCCTGGCCTCAACAGATACTGTTGATACCCGGCTTTATTCAAAACATCTTCCCTCCTCGAACTCTATCCCATGGTGGCAGCTGCACAACTCTGGGGTCACCATTGGACAGGGCAAACCGTAGTCTTCACCATCGACAATCAGGCCACGGCAGACATCAACAAAGGCAGGTCCAATTCCCCAGCAGTCATGTCCTTCCTGCGCAGATTGGTACAACTGTTCTTACAGTATCAGTTTAACATACGCTGTGCATTTATTCCAGGCAGACACAATTAGCTGCTGACGCACTGTCACGTTCTAACTACACCTCCTTTCAAACAGGTTCCCGGAGCCGGTCCAGTGTCGGCCCCTAACCCTGCCTGGTCACAACTGACCCTGGACTAGTTTAACATTTACAAGGAGCAACGCAGCTCATCAATCACTCACTCTCTCATAACACACTCAAAGCCTACCAGACAGCTTGAAAGGCGTTCAATAAATTTCTCACATCCTGCCGTAAAGGACCAATAGATGGCAAATAGGTACTGGCCTTCATTTCATACTGCCACACTCAGCTGGCCTTATCTTACAATACCATTCGGCTATACCTAGCCGGCATACAACATTTCGTGACCCTGGAAGACCCCACAAAATCTTCACTGTTCTCATCACACGCTATACGAGCCATCCTAAGGGGCATCCAGAAACAACAACCAGTGATCAGTACTAAGCGCTTACCCATTACGGGGCCCATCTTCAGGGATATGTCGACTATTCTGGCGACTTCGCCATTCGGTCTGCTGCCCAGCACGGTCCTACAAGCAGCCATATAGTTGGCTTACTACGGGTTCACCTATAACCACCCCACAGACCAAGTATTACGCAGACGGCACTTGCTTCGCCACCAAGACCATTTCATCCTTCACCTCGAGGTTTCTTAAACCCAGGAAACAGGGTCTGGAGTGGACATTTCACCTCTACAGAACCAATAACAGCTGGTGTCCAGTCACCGTACTTAACCGTCTCCTCTCACTCCTGCCTGAACAGTCGGACACCAGTCCTCTTCTACCATTCCCAGTTAAACCCTTAAACGCATGTCACTTTGTAAAACACATAAGGATACTTCTCCGCAATCTTCACCTTAAACCCAGTCAGTACTCCGGACACTCCTTCCGCATCGGAGCAGCCTCCGCAGCAACCCGCCAGGGGGTTCCAGACCACATCATCAAAAGACTAGGCAGATGGAAATCAGCCTGCGTCGCCCGGTATATACCCAATCCTCAAGTAGAGATGGCACAGGCATTCTCCAAATTGGCTCAATGAATACCTGAAAACCAATTATATATTATACCCCTACCTGAATGTTTTTGCCCCCTTATTTTGGCATACCGGCCATTAGACCAAGGCACACTTTCAGGTCTATTTCATATGGTAAGTCCACACTTCCAGGTCTATTTCCGATGGTAAGTCTTATCTTTATTATAAGTGTTATCTATGTCCATACCGGACATAGGGCTCCGACCATAAGTAGGAAGGCCAGTATGGTGGCCTGAATTTATGGGAGGAGCCCGGTGGGTATTTAAGCAGCCCGCTCACCTGTGGTGCTTGTCGGTTTCCTGTGCGCGATACCCACCCTCCCATCCCCATTTCAAGGCATTCATTTCATTTCATTCATTTCATCTCATTTCTCTCTACAGAATAATCATTTCTTAAAACCAGGGTATGCCCCCTTATTTTGGCATACCGGCCATTAGACCAAGGCACACTTTCAGGTCTATTTCATATGGTAAGTCCACACTTCCAGGTCTATTTCCGATGGTAAGTCTTATCTTTATTATAAGTGTTATCTATGTCCATACCGGACATAGGGCTCCGACCATAAATATATATATATATATATATATATATATATATATATATATATATATATATATATATATATATATATATATATATATATTGTATATTGTCTCATATACTGTTGTAGACTCTTTACTAGATCATTTGAGGTGTGGCTGTATCCAATTGTTCTATTGTTTGTGTCTATCTTGAGAGCAACCTATTATGTGATGTATATGGATTAGCAGTGAGAGGGGAAGGGGGGGGGGGGGCATTTATCCAGCAGCCCCTCCCAAAGACAGTCTACTAATGAGAACTTTGAATACACCTGTGTCATGCTACTGGTGGAGGTAAAGTCTACCCCGCCCTGTTTCCTTACGCAAAGAAGAGGGGATTGTCCTCTGAGTGTATATATCTGTCCCTGTGTTCAAATAAACAGTTCATGTTCCAGATTTGCAGAAAACGAGTCCTGCCTAGTTCTTAGTTGTAATATGCGGCTATAATATCTAATATCTATATTCAGACTGGAGGAAGCGATATATGATGGAAGCACTCAAGCGGAGTTTGAGACATTCCGTTACATCCCCCACCTCCCATTTCATCATCACTTTCTGGACACAGGGGTATTATTGTATACCCAATATATAATGCCTCCTTGATAGTACAGTGCAGCATATGAAGATATCTAAACCTACAAATGAAAATGTAGATGTGGTAGCTGCTTTTCTTTTCAAACTAAGAAGATGTACAGAAAAATACCTGTTTACCCTATCAGAAACCCTTTGTCCTTCTAATTTCCTGTGCACTGAACTCATCTCAAAGAATGTTATCAACTTTCTCAGCTACCTTCTATGAAGTAGCACTCTCCTCTATGTAATGGAGATGAGGAGAGAGGAGGTGGTTGTAGTCCAAACCTAAAGAACAGTCTGCTGTGTCAATGCTGTCCCTCCATAGGTACAGTGCAGTAAGTGAGTGCTGTCACCCTGGCACAGGAAGTGTGTTACTGGCAGAATCACCAGGGGAAAGTTATGGGAAAAAAGCCAAAAAGAGAAAAACCCATGTCAGGATGTTTGCCATCAGTGTCTTGTTGATTTGATTTCTCTTCACTTCCTATCTTGTAAACACAACAGGAAATCTCTTAAAAATTAGAGAAATGCCATTTTAGCCCTGGTGCACACTGGAGCATTTTGACATGCGATTTGACATGTTAAATCGCATGTCAAATCGGCGGCAATTGCCGTCAATGGCACCATCCTAATTGGTGTGACGCCGCATCTGCGGTGCTGCACCAATTTCAAAAAGTAGTTTCTGTACTACTTTTTGCAATTTCAGGCTGCAATTTACATTGACACCTGCACAGATGTCTCTGAAATTGGGACTGACATGCGGGAGTGAAATCGTACAAGTTCAGCTGAACTCGCACGGCTTCATTCCCGCAGCTCAGTGTGAACCTGGGCTTAGACAGGTGTCACTGAAATGTTCCCACTGAGAGATTTTTCCATCCATATCTGTTCTGGTGACAACTCAAAATTTTTGACTCTCCCATCACCTTTGGTCTTGGTGACAGCGGTCACCAGGACAAATAGAAAGATCCATTCTCCCTACCAGGGACACAGACAGCGATACAAAGCTAAATGTGGTTCCATTCCTTTCATACAATATCCAAGACTAACGAGACTATGGGGCTGATTTAGTAAAAAAAAAAAGTAGAAGCTGTTCAGTTGGCAAAGTGAATGTTCACTGTGTAAAGTGTTAGTAAATTAGGTGATGTTGTATTCACGTTGAATTCCCAATCACGTGTTAGCAAAGATCCTATTTCTTTCCCTTTCCACATGATTGGGTACCTAAAATGAACACAATTTCACCTTTCATACTAACATAAATTTTGCAATGTGAACATTCACTTTCCTAAAAGAATAACCCCTAGTCATTTAGTAAATCAGCCCCTATGCTCTCTAAAATAAAAAATACCAGGCATAAAGTGCACCTGAAGGAGCCCTTGGGCCCCTTCACACTGGTTTTCTGATCAGGTCGGTCTGTCAGTTTTTCAGGCAGACATGATCGGACCCTCCAGTCACCTCTATGGAGACACCCGCCGCCATCTGATCCGATACTGTCTGCCAAAAACAGACGGATGGTGGTCCTATTTTCCATCCATCCGGTGGATCAGATGGAAATGGACAGGCAGTCTGTTTCCATCCGATTTCCCCATAGAGGAGACAGGACTGTGCCTGTGTCTGCTCTGCACAGTGAGCGGACACGGACCTGTCATCCACACTTGCTCAGCGGGGATCAGTAGAGCGATCCCCTGCTGAGCAAATGGATTCAGTTGGATGGAGGTGCCCATGTGAAAGGGGCCTTAAAAGTCTGGGGGATACGGGTGTTCCATCATCCAAACATACCCGCAGGCTTTTTAGAAGCTTTACACCTGTAGCAGTTTTTGTTTTTTTTCTAGAGACATGATCACTTTAAGGAGACTGTGTTCAAGGCAGTTTTGAATAGATTTGAAGAGGCCCCTGAGATAATATTTGAGTTATGTCCAAGGGAAGTACATTAGTATAATCTGCTTTATATAAATAAGAGCAGATTGACTCTGGAAGAGAATAGGCTGTACACACATTAGTCGGCTGGCAACCAAATTCTGTATGTAAGTGCAGAGGCTGTGACCTGCACAACTAAAATGTTGGCCTTATTCAATGAAGCAGTGCAAAGGGCAATGATCGTGTAAACTGCAGTAATACATAGCAAGCAGATATCAAAACAGTAAGACAATAAGATTGGTTGCTGTTAGTTACTGTATTGTGCACATTATTTGTTGTTGAATGTCATTTACTAAGCTCTGGAGCAACTGCAAAGTGCACAGTCTATTTGTCTTTAGTAAATCAACCCTATTTCTTTTTGGTAAATTGCAGTCTTTATTTTAGTTCATATTCTAGGTCACTAATAAAAAGACAGAAAAGACCTTGGCACTATACTGGTCTTTAGGACAGCAGTTCTCAACTTCTAGGACCACGGCCTGGCCCTGGGCCACGATCTCCTTCCTGCGGGGCCATAAATTCCTATATGTTCAAGAGCCTATATCTGGGATAGCCCAGAGCACCGCACAGCATGTAAGAGGCAGTCCAACGCAGGTGCGCCCCAAACCAAAACACTTTCCAATGCAAAAGGTGTGAATGGGCCCTTATTGAATAGAGAATCAATATATAAACCAAAAAAGTGCACCAGAGAACACTTTGCTTAGCGGTGGAGAGTCCCAGTGCCAGCTGCTTGCAGACCCCCTCACTGTACCACACTATGGACACTCTTTGCCACTGTTAATACTTGAGGAAAGAGCCTCATGTCAAGGGAGGGGGCAGCAATGCGTTTCGAGGGTGGTTCTTTTTAAAGTAACACCCTTTTTTTGAGAAAAATATTTTTTAAATCACTTTCTCAATATTTTTTCGCAGTGCTTCTGGGGAAGGGGGTGGGGGGGGGGGGGTGGCAGTGCACGGTGTCAGTAGTTTTTTTAATTTTTAATAATTGATTTTTTTACAATTTAATTTGTTTTTAATTTTTTTTCACAATGCTTTTTGGGGTGAGGGGGTTGGGGCAGTGGACAATGTTGGTAGGGCAGGGGAGAGTGGTGTCAGTAGTTTATTTTATTTTTTTACACTTTTTCATTTTTAGAATTTTTTTACAATATTTTTTGGGGGGCTTTGGTGAGATGTCAGGGGTCTAAACAGACCCCTGACATCTCTTTGAGACAGACAAAGGGACTGAGGACACACATTCCCCAGTCCCTTTCTCAGCACTAAAGATGAATGAACAGGAGACAGAGGCTCCTGTTCATTCATAAACTGAGCAGAGTAAACACAGTTTACTCTGCTCAGTAATCACAGTACAGAGGAGCGATCTCGCTCACTCACTGTGTCCTATTACTAGTTCCCCCTACAGCTGGCGGGGGAGGAGGGGAGCCGGTTGCGGGGGACGAGGGGGGGGTGCGAAGAAGGACATGAGGAGGGATGGAGGAGGAGCACACAGAGCAGCTGGGAATAATCGGTGCGGCTGGAGGGACAGTTGTGATCACCGATCTCCCTGTATAGCTTTTTAGCTGACAGCCGCAGGAGGGAGAGAAGGAGAAGCGGCTGTCAGCTAAAAATCTATACAAAGGAGATCGTGATCACAGCTGATCCCCGCCGCACCGATCATTCCCGGGAGATCGGGAGGCGCTTGCGGGTGTGCTGGAGCCGCCACAGAAATGCAGGAGTCTCCCGCACCTTCCGGGAGACTTGAGATGTCTGCATACACCAGCACTGCGGCCAAAACACAGAACACCAGTGTGAACCTAGTATAAGAGTTAGGTTGGGTTCACACTGCAGCACGCTCCGGCTAACAGCAGGAGTCCGGTGCGTCTCCATTCACTGTTTCAGGTCCAATTTCAGCCAGAATTTTTGGCTGAATTCGGACCTGAAACGGAACGAAAGACGCACGGGACTCTTGTGCAATTCACACCGGAGCTGCTGCAGAGATGTGTGAACCGGCTCCATAGAGAGCTGGTCACAATCTCCTGCTATGAGAATTGGATGCGGGGAAACCCTCATCCAATTCGCAATGGTGTGAACCCAGCCTTAGGCTGAGGCCAAAGTATAACTAAAGACACTTTTTTTATAGGTTTGGATAGATTAAAGAAGGATTATAGGACCTTTCAAGTTTTTATTGCTATCTGTGTGCAGAACATGAATAGAGAGGAAATCTTCCAAAGGAGACACTCGTTCCGGTGACAACCAGAAATTCCCTCACTTTGGAGTGATTTTCTCTCACTTCCTATGGCTATGGGACAGGAAGAGGAGGGAATTCCCACTCAATGGGACACAGCTGGCATAGACAAATGAAAGGGGTTATAATCCTCCCTTACTCTATCCAAAATGGAAAAAAGTTTTGTCCCGGTTCACACTGGTGCGATACGGGAAACCCTGCGATTCAGTCCTGGTTCCCGCATCGCACCTGAATCGCACACTGGTTCACACTGTCATCTGCGAACTGCTGGGGGTGTCAGTGTAAAGTTAATGACACCCCCAGATTGGCTCGCAGATCTCAGTGCGAACTGTCAAATGGTGCAGGAATAGTATCGTATAGGTGTGAACACCCATGTGATCCGATTCCAGTGCGGACCAAAAAAAGGGCCCTGCACCATTTTGGTGCGAATGCGCTGTAATTTCAGCCATACAGTTTGTATGGCTAAATCTGCATCACACAGACATCGTACACAGCTGTACAGCAATGCAGTGCGAATCACATGCGATGTCTGTGATCACACAAGTGTGAACCCAGCCTATAGGTCTATTTTAAAGCAATCCTGTAAAGGGTTAACATATAGGATCTGTGTGTTATTGTATAGTACTTACCTTTCTATTCACCCCCACATGTGTGTAGAGCTGCATTTCTGTAAGGTTAGGCAGGTTTATCATAATGTGCCAATCTGCACTTCCTTTGTTGTGTTGACTTGCGTTTTTATGCACGCTTTCAATGTGTTTTTAAACTTAGAATTTGAAGTGGATAGGGTTCACAGTCATTGACCAAGCTTGGTTAATTCCTGTTGCCAAGGTATCAAAATGCATGGTAAATGTGTTTTGATGTGCTGCCATAGACCTCATAAAGAGATGTGCAAACTGTTAGCGCTTTATAAATCCTGTATAATAATAATAAAAATAATGATGGGCCTCATAACTAGGGTTGCCACCTTTTCTTCAAGCCAAATCCGAACACTTTAGCGGCACACAGCAATTTTTTTTTTACTGGGGAACACTATGGACTGTGGTATAAAATGGAACTCTGATGTAAGGGGATTTTTGCTTACCAAAGCCCCCATTTACATCAGAATTCCCCTTAAAATCAGGGTTCCCAAAGCTCCCCCTTACATCAGAGTCCACAGAGCACCCCTTACATCTGAGTCCCCCTTACCTTAGTGTAGTCATTTGCTCAGGGGCAGGACAGAGAAGGGAGGGGGCCTATGCACTGGGTTAATACTTGTGATACTTGGTTAATAGGAAGTATAGGTGTGTGCAACCCAGGCAACAAGGGGATTTGCACCGCACTGGGTGAATAGGGTGTGCCCAAGCATGCCTAAGTTGGATGGGGGGGTTGCAGTCCCGTTTGAATAATGTGTCCGGGTTTCAGACAGCCTGAAACCTGGACATATTATTCAAAACCCGGACTGTCCAGGTGAATCCTGGACAGCTGGCAACCCTACTCATAACGCACTAAAAGCTTAAAAAAACCCCCAGACATGCTGTATTTTCCAAAACACACTGCACTGCAGCATTGAGATGAGAACAGACACCAGGTTTGACGATGGAAACCACAACACATGTTTTATCACGTTAAAACGCAACCATGTAAACATGACCCTAAGGGGTTGATTTACTAAAGGCAAATAGACTGTGCACTTTGCATAGTGAAGTTGCTCCAGAGTTTATATAACCCTTAAATAATCCTGGACGGGCTGCTTTAAGAGGAGCTCCAGTCTCTTAAGTGAAAAGTAAGTCAGCAGCTGCAAAAACTGTAGCTGCTGACTGTTAATAAAGAGCCACTCACCTGTCCCACGATCCAGCGGTGTGCTCACCCCAGCTGTTTTCTCCCTGCGTCCCCTCTAGCCGGCAGCGGCACCTTTGCTATGGGCACCCGGCTGTGACAGCTTGCGGTTTCACAGCTGGGTGCCCACTGCGCATGTGCAAGCGGTGCTGCACACTGACCGGTCTCGCAGTATTCTGGGACCTGTCATGTGTCCCAGAAGACTTCAAGTGGAGTTCCACTCATTTGTAAGTTTATTAAAAGTCAGCAGCTACAAAAAGTGTAGACACTCACCTGTCCCACGGTCCAGCGATGTGGCCGCCCGGAGTCCCGCTCCTCTCCCCCTCCTCTCCGCGGCACCGTCATTGCAAGTGTGGGCACCCAGCTGTGACAGCTTCACACTGCGCATGCGCGAGTCATGCTGTCCTCTTAATGGCCAGGCAACATCACAGGTCCCAGAAGATTGCAGCGAGGGAGGGGGAGAGGAGGAGTCGCTCAGGTGACGGAGGAAGGGAGTGGGACAGGAAGTACCTGACAAAACTAGGTACCCACTCCCCTCCCAAAAAAATGACATGCCAAATGTGGCATGTAAGGGGGCGGGGAGTGCCTAAAGTGGAAGTTCCACTTTTGGGTGGAACTCGGCTTTTAGGAGGGAGGGGGGAAGGAGAACTTCCGCTTCCGATCGCCTAGGCGGTTGGAACAAAAGTAGGGGCGGGTACCTGTCAAAATCGAGTACCCTCTCCCCCCCTCCTCCCCAAATGCTCCATTTCACAAACAGGAGTCGGGGAGGAGACCTTAAAGCGGAACTTCCGCTTTTTGGTGGAGCCCCGCTTTAAATTGGCTGTAGTATGTGTGTGAATACATGTGATGTAGGGTGTTTAAAGAGGAAGTAAACCCTGATGGGTTTTACTTCCTCTTTATTTCCCTGCAAAGGTAAAGCATAATGGGCTACTATGCATCGCATAGTAGGTCATTATGTGTCACTTACCTGACACAGGAGCCTGCAATGTCACCGCTGTCCCCTCTCCCACAAAGCGTCCATCTTCCTTCCGGGTATCGCGGCTCCAGCGCTGTGATTGGCTGGAGCCGCGATGATGCATGCGCAGGAGCCACCACTAACTAACGATCGCCATTAGAAATGGCACGCTTAGTGCGCCTGCGCGCCGCTGCCTATGGCACATGCGCCATAGACATCGGTGCCTGTCTTTTGCAAATATCTCCTAAACCGTGTAGGTTTAGGAGATATTTCTTGCACCTACAGGTAAGCCTTAATATAGGCTTACCTGTAGGTAAAAGTGGTCTGTAAGGTTTTACAACCACTTTAAGCAGATGGTTTGATTTTCATTTCTTCCAACATGGGTGGAAGGAAAGAAAATCACTTGAATCCCCCATCATTACAGTCAGTGTTGATGGGAGAATGCCTCCCGCAGCACCATTGTGTTCTGCCAGCGGGGTGGCAGGGGGGGGCCTTACTGGCCGGCAGAACACAATGATTACTGCTAGCTGCTAATGTAAAAAATATGACAGGCTGGTTGTACCCAAGTCTATCAATGGATCTACTTGGGTAGAATCAGCCTGCCCATAAATGGATCGAATATCGATCCATGCACAACCAGCTTTAGATTTTAAGTTCCTTGAGAGCAGGGCCTGTTGTGAATGTACAATACAAATAACATACAGTATACGTATAATATAGACTCTTGACACAAATATCTGCTGGGATACAAATACAGTTATCATTGCTCTTGGCCCTTGATAGCCCTGAAGCCACAATTACAAAGCAGTAAGTTCCAGTCCGGAGCCATATGATTCTGTTTCTGAATGGACTGTTCATATACTGGCCAGCATGGCTGAATATTTCTGGAAACAAAAGGACGGTATTTGCTGAATTCATGTGCCTGTGCTCATTGCTTTTCAGTGCATACACCACCTGATTATTGCAAGAGCTGTTCTGAATATTTTGCATGTCCTACAACAATGAATGTCTGCCTACCCTACCTGAACAACCCTAGTCCATCAACTGATCATCTCAATTCAGAGTTATGTTGGCCTGGGAAGAGCAGCATGTGAATACAATATTACACGAGTACCTTTCATCAGCCACAAGCATTTCATATGACACAGCTATTAATTCTTCATCCCATCGTACATGGACTTTGCATTCTCTCCCTGTGCTTATGCATCATCAGAGAACTAGGACACAGCATCCCTTATGCAATGCACAGTCCCTTTACAACACTGCCAGCCACGCCGCTTATCACTACCGTTAAGAACTTAAACCCCCTTGATAGGGACCTGTATACTGTAATGGTGACATCATTCAGCAAGTTCCTCTTACTCTACTCCCAATCACATGCATGCATTCACACCAGCTGTTGATAGCATCATTAAAATTGGGATGTGAAGAAGGCTCTCTCCATTATGTATGCTGCAATAGCCATTATCCCAGGAGCCTGTATTAGCAGTGGGTGTCGGGCCTGATGGGTTGTCAGCATGCTGGGCACAGCTCATCTAATGCATAGTAGCAGCAGAAGCAGCCTCCCTTACCATGCACACCTGCAGCAGAGCAGTCTGTGGACCGAAAGGAGCAGACTGTATCACAGAGGGAGGCGCTTTGCTGACAATCAGCAGCCCTCAGTCACAATAGGTCCACTCTGAAAAGCTCCCTCCCTGCCGCTACCCCATCACTTCCATTCATTAACCTTTCCTTTACCGCTCCTCTAAAATAGTCATTCAGCAAGATCCTCTACTGTCACTTCATACGCACAACCTCCTAGGCTACAGTCACACTGGTTTCCTGCGTTTGGTTTATTTAAATGCAGGGGAAATTAAACAAACCTAATGCTTCCCAGATCACGTTCTCCTGCATTTAAATGTACTTGCGCTTACGTGACCTTACATGCGGTGAGGACCCATTCAGAATAACTGATCTGCCCTAGGATGCATGGAATTCTAAAACGCAGCTAAATGCACTGCGGGGTTCAGATTCAGAATACTTTATTAATCCCAAAGGGAAATGATATTCAACAAAGACAACACAAGATCACAATAACGCACGGAACAAGACACAGTGGGGTTGATTTACTAAAGGCAAATAGACTATGCACTTTGTAAAGTGCAGTTGCACTCTGCAAGAGCAGTTGCTCCAGAGCTTAGTAAATTAGCAGAAGGTCTGTTGACTTCTATCATCCAATCATGTGCAAGGAAACATGTTTGTTTTTTTTTAATTTTCCTTGCACGTGATTGGGTATTCTTTGCGAAATTAAACTTTACCACATTTACTAAGCTCTGGAGCAACTGCATTTTGCGTCAGATGATTATCCTCACTTCATGTTACAAAGTTCTCCACCACAGTCCCAAAGCTCCCAACTGTCCCTGATTTCATTAACCGCTTCAGCTCCGGAAGATTTTACCCCCTTCCTGACCAGAGCACTTTTTGCGATTCGGCACTGCGTCGCTTTAACTGACAATTGCGCGGTCGCGCGACGTGGCTCCCAAACAAAATTGATGTCCTTTTTTCCCCACAAATAGAGCTTTCTTTTGGTGGTATTTGATCGAGTCTGCGGTTTTTACTTTTTGCGCTATAAACAAAAAAATAGCGTCAATTTTGAAAAAAACGCATTCTTTTTTACTTTTTGCCATAATAGATATCCCCAAAAAATATTTAAAAAAACATTTTTTTTCCTCAGTTTAGGCCGATACGTATTCTTCTACATATTTTTGGTAAAAAAATAATCGCAATAAGCGTTTATTGATTGGTTTGCGCAAAAGTTATAGCGTTTAAAAAATAGGGGATAGTTTTATGGCATTTTTATTATTAATGTTTTTTTTTGCTAGTAATGGCAGCGATCAGCGATTTTTATCGTGACTGCGACATTATGGCAGACACATCGGACATTTTTGACACATTTTTGGCCCATTGTCATTTATACAGCAATCAGTGCTATACAAATGCACTGATTCCTGTGTAAATGACACTGGCAGTGAAGGGGTTAACCACTGGGGGGCTAGGGAATAGTTAAGTATGTCCTAGGGAGTGTTACCAACTGTGGGGGGCATGGCTACATGTGACACGTCACTGATCTCTGCTCCTGATCACAGGGAGCAGAGATCAGTGACACTGTCACTAGGCAGAACGGGGAGATGCTTGTTTACATTAGCATCTCCCCGTTCGTCCTCTCCGTGAGGCGATCACGGGTATCCCCGCGGTGATTGAGTCCTCGGGACCCACTACCTTACTCACGGAGCTCCCGGCCGGCGCGCACGCAATGGCATGGCGGCAAATTCAAAGGGACCCATTTGCCCCGCCGTGCCATTCTGCCGACATACATTGGCGTGCGCCGGTCAGGAAGTGGTTAAAAAAAAAAAAAGGCCCTTTAAGAGCTATGTCAAAATGTCACTTCTGCCCTGCAATGATATGGAGACGGGTGGGGGCCATCTTCCCCTCACTTGTCTCCATGTCATGCCACAAGAAGAACGCGATTGCCTCCACCGCTGCCGACGCCTCCAGTAAGCGGCGGAGTTTAAGTGATAAAAATCATAAAAAATCATAAAAAAAATCATAAAAATGTGACCACAAGAATATAGAAGGTGTAAACTAGACACCTAGAATTGTGATCCAATTTCAAGGAAAAACCACCATGTAGTAAGTAGTTTGGCATTTAACAGAGACATAAAAGTGCACCTCTGCCTAATAGTACAAATATATACAAATAACACCAAAAAAAATATAAATAGTTATCATAGTCCATAAGATGATGAATTTCTGCAAAAAAAACAGTGTTCAAATTTTCTTCAAGCAAAAACCGTGACTGGGGTGCTTTCAGATGTTCATAGTGACTTTTGTGCTCCCCCTCAAGGGTCCCCACTCACCGGATCCAACAACCCCAAAGGGGCAAACAGCATAAGATTATCTCCTCCACAATCTCCTCACCACTGCGGTCATGTAAGGCGCCCAGGGTAGTCTCTGCTCTCCGTATTGATGATTAGATTATATTCATAGTAGCTCCCAGCCTATGCCTCGTCTCTCCTGCAGCTTTTGGTGCAACACAATTGCAATGTTACACATTCTGACGGGTCGCCTAATCTGACAGAACAGCGGCATACAGGACAAGAGAAGTGGTACTGTGCAGTCCAAGGTTTGCCGAGGTCCGCCGAAGTGTGCCTTTTCGGCTGTTTCCGAGGCTCTCCGGCGCCCCCCGCCTCTGGCTGCATGCGGTATTACATCCCATTGAAGTCAATGCGGAACTAATTATTTTCGTTTCCCTTGACTTCAATGGGAAAACTCGCTTTGATATGCAAGTACTTTGGATTACGAGCATACTTTTGGAACGGATTATGCTCATAATCCGAGGTTCCACTGTACATACGTTTTAGAAATGTCCTATGAAAACATTTGTCATCGCCAATGTGGATGAGGCCTTAGGCACCTCTTGTCTGTTGAGCACACACATTCTTCACCAGTATTTTAAATACTGCTCTGGCCATTCATTCTGCAGTTAGATGTTATTACTATGTCATTACTATGAGAATAAAAAACAAAATTCTGGCAACTCTGGAAATTCTTCTGTAATCTTTTATTATAACATGACCATTAAAATGTAACAGCTGATGCGTTTCGTGAACTTAGCCTTTACCATTACTATGCTCTACCTTTTACTATAAAATTAAATGTATGTGTCAATGCAGCGCTATAAACAAAATACTACTACTACTACTAACAAATAGTGTGCAAATAACTGCAATATGAAACAGCAAATAAAGTGCAAAAAGTGCAATATGGAACAGCAAACTTTAAGTGCAATATAAGACAGCAAATATTTAAACATGCATGTTCGAATAAGAAACAGTAAATAAAGTGCCAAAGAGTGCAATATGGAACAGCATTTAATAAATTGCAGATGTACATCTGTAGCGGGTACCTCTCTAAGCTGGCCGCCGCCGGATTGATTCCACACAGAGGGAGAGAGCTGCCTGCCAGCAGCTACAAGGGGCACACACAGACATCAGCCCTCTCTGCTCTTTCTCTCCAGTTTCACTATTGGCACTAGGACAGAGCCAAGATGTAGCATTTGCAGCCAAGGATTATGGGATATGAAGTCCCCTGACAGAGCAGCTTCACTGACTCTTAAAGGGGCGGGACTACAAATCCCAGAGGAGTTTGCAAAAAAGGGGGGCTGGCTAAGGACTCCATTCTGGAAGGCTGAGGAGAGAGAGGTACAGATGTGAGGGGCTGCTGTTACCCACAGAGGGGATCCATCCAGCCACAGTTCCAGAGATCGGTGTGCTGATCCTGCCACCGTTCCAGGAGTCGGACGGCGACAGATAACCAACCTGAGAGGGATCCCGGCTATATCTCCAGGCGCTCCTGAGGGCGTGGGTCGATCTAGTTACAAGGTGGCCAGTCAGGCCTTTCAGGTAACTTGACGCTTGATCCTATGGTTGCAGGACGGGTGAGTGGGCGTTTGCCCATCTTTAAAGACACAGTAGTCAGGCAACATTGCCCCACCAGTGCCCACATTTGTAGGAACACTTGCACCCTGCTGAACAGTCCCTACATTCCACTTTGCTTACCAGGATACTGCTAGCATCCTACATCTAATTTTTGCCTACCAGGATACTTTCAATTACTCCTTTGTTTATCCTGCTGTCATGGTTATGCAATAGAGTTTGTCGATCAGCATACCTGTCTCCATGTGTTCATCTCTAGAGACCAGCTGACCCTCACCTGACTGCTTTTGTAACCTCTCCTCTAAGCATGGCCCCACCCCAGGCCCTATCAGGGAACCCTATATTAACCTGTGCACTGCAAGCCAGCAGTGCTGATCCACCATTGTATGTTAGCCTCTGTGTGTACTTGCTGTGTTTCCTACATCTGATTCCTGTTACCGACTTTGGCCTGTTCTTAACTATTCCTGTCTGCTCGTGACCCTGACCTTTGGCGTGTTCCCGACCATCCCTGTTTGCTTGTGACCCTGAACCTTGGCGTGTACTCTGTTGTCCTTGTCTGCTTGTGGCCCCGACCTTGGCTTGTCCCTTACTTTCCTTGTTGTTTCAGCCTGCTGCCTCCTTCCTCTTCTCCTGTAGTCTACCGTGAGCGTGAGCTGTGAGACCCTGGGGGCCGCGACCTGGAGCCAGACTGCAGCTCAGTCCATCCTTACCATTAAAGGCTCTGGTGAACACCTGCTGGCTCTTAGACTCCGCGCCCTGGGGAATCTATGCTCTAGCTCCCAGTGGGATCTGTGTCAGTGATCCAGTAGACCGTAGGGTCCACTACCTTGCGGTGCACTCCTGATTCCAACGGGGTGCATTTGTCACCTGGATACAGGTGACCTGACAGTTTGATCAGCCATGGACCCGGCTGATGTGCCGCTACCCGCACATGATCCATTGCCGGGCTTAGTTCGCAGATTTGATACCCAGGAATTGCATCAGACCCAAGTGATGCGATTCCTTCAGGATTTGGCATCCCGTTTTGAACAGGTTCAGGCCTCATTAGGACCCCCGGTTCAACAACCTCAACCACTATCTGCTGCTGCACCTATCGCACCAGTCACAGCCACACATTCATTACAACTGCCAGCTCCGGCCCGTTTCTCTGGGGACTCCAAGGCTTGCAGGGGGTTCCTTAGCCAGTGCACGATTCATTTTGAACTTCAGCCCCAAAACTTCCTGTCCGATCGGGCGAAAGTAGCCTATATTATATCCCTTCTGTCCGGCGAGGCGCTAGCTTGGGCTGCCCCTCTGTGGGAACTGAATGATCCAGTGGTTTCTAGCCTGTCTGATTTCTTGAAACTTTTTCGGAATATCTTCGAGGAACCGGGTCGTGTCTCCTCAGCAGCTAGCGCTCTTTTACGTCTCCGTCAAGGGTCCGCTTCTGTGGGACAGTATGCTCTTCAGTTCCGTATCCTCACAGCTGAATTGAGCTGGAATAATGAGGCCCAAGTTGCAACCTTTTTACATGGCCTCTCTGATAGAGTGAAGGATGAATTAGCAGGAAGATAGCCTGCTGATCTGGAAGGTGTCATCACCTTGTGTAACCAGATCGATATTCGCTTTCAGGAGAGGGCCCTGGAAAAAAGACGCCAGCACTCCCCGTTCCTTAGGCAGCTTGAGCTCCCAGTCCCTTCTCTTCGGTCCGAGGAGCACCCCCTGCCCACTGAGGAACCTATGCAACTGGGCTGGACCAAGATGTCTCCTGAAGAACACGCTAGGCGCAGAACTCTGGGCCTGTGCCTCTATTGTGGGGCCAAAGGTCATTTTCGTGACACTTGTTCTCTTCATCCGGAAAAACGATCGGGGCTAATGCATCTGGAAGGTGGAGTATTAGACCCTGAAGTATCACTTTCTCATCTTCTTCTTTCTGTGTTCCTTCATGTCGGCGCTTCCTCTCGTTCGGTCTCGGCACATCTGGATTCCGGAGCCGCTGGCAATTTCATGGATTGGGAAGCTGCATCTTCCATGAGACTTACCCTTTTGCCCCTTTCAACGCCATGGTGGTCTTGGCGATTGATGGCACTGTTCTCCCAGGGGGTCCTATCCGCTTCCAGACCCTTCCTGTTAAGATGTCGGTAGGGACACTCCACCAGGAGTGGATATCCTTCCTTGTCCTTCCTAAAGCTTCATCTTCTATCATATTAGGTCTTCCTTGGTTACGGTTCCATTCTCCACACATTGACTGGACTGCTGGACGGATCCTGGCTTGGGGTTCCTCCTGTTCCTCTTCCTGCCTACTCAAGGTTACCCCAAAAGAGAAACTTCCTGTTGCCACCATGCCAGTATCTTCTGCTCTTCCCGCTGCATATAGCGATTTCTGGAATGTCTCCTGCAATAGTCGGGCTGAGGCACTCTCTGGGTCATGTGGCACTCTGGATGAGGAGCCCACCTGTAAACTCGAGCCGATCATTCACTCCAGTTTACATGGTCATTTACCTTTGCCTGTTCCTGGACCCCCTTGGACGCACACTCAGGCTGACTCGTCTACCAGTTCCACAGTCGCTATGCCCTGTGATGCGATTCTGGTGGTCGCTGCACCTGGCAATGCTGTTCAGTCGGCCTCTGCACCAGTTCAGACTATGCCCAGTGAAGCTATCCAGCTTGACTTCTGTGACACATCACTTTCTAAACAACCTGGCCTCAGGGATCCACTGACTTCTGCCCAGTCTGATGATCCTGTGTTGGATGTCCAGCTCATCTTTAAGGGTCTGGGGGACCCTGCTCAGACTACTGATGGTCTTCTTATGCCTTTACCCACTCCTAAGAAGCCTTTAGCCCTCAATAACTCCTCTCGTCCTCTCCCTACCTCGGTTTAGGTCTCTGAGGATAATCTTAAATACGAGGTTAGTCAAGTTCTCGATTCTCGGCGCCGTAGAGGCATTCTTCAGTACCTCGTACATTGGAAAGGGTTTGGTCCTGAGGAGAGGTCTTGGATCACTGCATCTGAGGTCTTTGCTCCTCGTCTATTGAGGAGGTTCCATCTGGAGTTTCCCTTTCTTCAGCAGCAAGAGGGGAGAATGGGTGGACCCTGACACAGGAGGACACAGGCAGAGAGGGAGGGAGGAGAGAGGACAGAGGAGGACAGGAGAGCTTCTGCTGACAGAGACACGTAAACTGACCACAGTGTCAGGGCTCAGCAGCCATGATAAACTGTGGTCAGTTTACAGGGGGAGGGCAGAACCAGGCAGGATCAGCCAGGTATTTCAGGTGTAAGCCTAGGTTCACATTTTAGCGATTTGGCATGTCAAATCGCATGCCAAATTGGCAGCAATTGCCGGAAATGGCCCCATCTGAATCGGTGTGACACCGCACCAATTCCCAAAAGTAGTTTCTGTACTACTTTTGGCAACTTTGGGGTGCAATTTCCATAGATATCTGTGCAGCAACCCGAAGTCAGGACTGACATGCGGGAATGAAATTGTGCGAGTTGAACTTGCACGATTTAATTCTCGCTGTCAGTGTGAACCTGGGCTTACAGAGGGCTAAATTACACAGCACAAGCACTGTGCTGTATAACATGCTTTACCACTTGCCGACTGCCTTATGCATATATATTGCGCACGTGGTACTGGGGACACGTGCGCCGTGGGAGCTCGCCCGTGGGTCCGGCTGACTTAGGGTTCCCACCTTTTCTTCGAGCCAAACCTGAACACTTCAGCGGGACTTGCCACTCTTTTTGTAGCATACACTATGAGATTGTACAATACATGGGACACCTCTGTGTGCCCTAGGGAAGTAGTAATGCGGTGAACAGTGGGTGTAGCCAATTGCATATAGTGCAGGTGTGTGTAATGTATAATATAGTGTATATAGTGCAGGCGTGTGTAATGTACAATATAGTGTATATAGTGCAGGCGTGTGTAATGTACAATATATGCAAAGATGTATGATTATTCCTGTGCTATCATGTGTATTGCAACAGAGCTAATAGAAAAGCTGCCTGCACCAGATATTATTATTATTATTATACAGTATATACCGGTATATAGCGCCAACAGTTTACGTAGCGCTTTATAGGGTACAACCTGACCCTAATTGCCAGTAAAAAATAAATATGAAGTGGTGCTGTGCTAATCCAGCAACAGACAAAAAATAAAAATTAAATTAAAGATAAAGATAAAGTGACAGTGTTAATAAGATACAGCGCTAAAACATACAAACTGAAGGATAAATAGCGGCTAGTATCAATAACAAGGGGTAAATAAAAAGCATGTGACCAATTATGTAAAAAACAATTACAAGTGTATTGAAAGTGCAAAGTGCAATCACAATAGGTAAAAATAGCACCGGTGAATATACTTAATCAGGAAATTTACCTGTGAAATGCAAAAAGTGCAAATTGCTGCAAAAAATCTTTCTTAGATAAAGTGCAAAATATACAGTGTGGACAGTATAATACTGTGCGTGACATGCACACAGCAAACATACGATAAAAACAAAGTGACTTGGGCAAAAATAAATCCTCGTGACTGCTAATCCATAATGTCCAAATATAATAGTCAGTGAACATATGAAGGTCCTCCTTCACAGCGTGAAACAGCTTCCTGACATGCACATACTGCAGTGAAGTGCTTAAATGGATCAACAATGGTGTTCCTCTTCGTGCAACAAACCACACACTTATAAGTAATGGCCCCTTACCTTCAGGTAATGGGCTAACAGCGTAAGACCAGTGTTGGAAGTAACAACCCTTTATCCCATTCCACTAACTCAATCCCTTCTGTTAATGGGGTAACAGCGTAAAACCAGTTTTGGGAGTAACAACCTTTTATCCTGTGCTCGACATCTTAATGCAGGAGCTCAATCCCTCAGGAGGTACAGGGGGGCACAAAAATAGAAAAAAGGAAGGTCCCAGATAGTGTAGTATTGTAGGCTAAAAACTTGATTTTATTAACACAATAAAAGTACTCACATTACATCAATGAAAAAGTGCCTTATCTCTGATGAGCGGCGAGCTCGTAAGCTTCAGTCAGCATAGAGTGCCTGTCCCATCCCTACGTGTGACGTCACACACCACGTGACTTATGAGGTGGCTCTTCTTTTATAGTGCAGCTATGTGTAATGTACAATATAGTTTATATAGTGCAGGCGTGTGTAATGTACAATATAGTGTATATGTAGTGTGTAATGTACAATATAGTGTATATAGTGCAGGCGTGTGTAATGTACAATATAGTGTATATAGTGCAGGCGTGTGTAATGTACAATATAGTGTATATGTAGTGTGTAATGTATAATATAGTGTATATAGCGCAGGCGTGTGTAATGTACAATATAGTGTATATAGTGCAGGCGTGTGTAATGTACAATATAGTTTATATAGTGCAGGCGTGTGTAATGTACAATATAGTGTATATGTAGTGTGTAATGTACAATATAGTGTATATGTAGTGTGTAATGTACAATATAGTGTATATAGTGCAGGCATGTGTAATGTACAATATAGTGTATATAGTGCAGGCGTGTGTAATGTACAATATAGTGTATATGTAGTGTGTAATGTACAATATAGTGTATATGTAGTGTGTAATGTACAATATAGTGTATATAGTGCAGGTGTGTGTAATGTACAATATAGTGTATATAGTGCAGGCGTGTGTAATGTACAATATAGTGTATATGTAGTGTGTAATGTACAATATATTGTATATGTAGTGTGTAATGTACAATATAGTGTATATAGTGCAGGTTTGTGTAATGTACAATATAGTGTATATAGTGCAGGCGTGTGTAATGTACAATATAGTGTATATAGTGCAGGCATGTGTAATATACAATATAGTGTATATGTAGTGTGTAATGTACAATATAGTGTATATGTAGTGTGTAATGTACAATATAGTGTATATAGTGCAGGCGTGTGTAATGTACAATATAGTGTATATAGTGCAGGTGTGTGTAATGTACAATATAGTGTATATAGTGCAGGCGTGTGTAATGTACAATATAGTGTATACAGTGCAGGTGTGTGTAATGTACAATATAGTGTATATAGTGCAGGCGTGTGTAATGTACAATATAGTGTGTAATGTTTGGTGGGGACTAGGGATGAGCCGAACACCCCCCGGTTCGGTTCGCACCAGAACCCGCGAACGGACCGCAAGTTCGCACGAACGTTAGAACCCCATTGACGTCTATGGGACTCGAACGTTCGAAATCAAAAGTGCTCATTTTAAAGGCTAATTTGCATGGTATTGTCCTAAAAAGGGTGTGGGGACCCGGGTCCTACCCCAGGGGACATGTATCAATGCAAAAAAAACTTTTAAAAACGGCCGTTTTTTCGGGAGCAGTGATTTTAATGATGCTTAAAGTAAAAAAAAAAAAAGTGAAATATTCCTTTAAATATCGTACCTGGGGGGTGTCTATAGTATGCCTGTAAAGTGACGCGTGTTTCCCATGTTTAGAACAGTCCCTGCACCAAATGTCATTTTTAAAGGAAAAAATCTCATTTAAAACTGCTTGCGGGTTTAATGTCATGTCGGGTCATGGCAATATGGATGAAAATCAGTGAGACAAACGGCATGGGTACCCCCCAGTCCATTACCAGGCCCTTTGGGTCTTGTATGGATATTAAGGGGAACCCCGCACCCAAATTAAAATAAGGAAAGGTCCCTATATACTCTGAACAGCAGTATACAGGCGGTGCAAACAAGACAGGGACTGTAGGTTTGTTGTTAAGTAGAATCTGTTTGTAATTTTGAACATTTTTAACGTGTTTATCTCCAGCCAAAAAATCTTTTCTAAGCTTTTTGGAAAACATAGGGAAGGGTTATCACCCCTGTGACATTTGTTTTGCGTCTTTCCTCCTCTTCAGAAGATTTCACCTCACTTTTTTGTCCCAATGAAAAATGTTTTTTGAAAATTTGGGTTTTTTTGTGGAACAAGGATTGGAAAGCATCAGTGGAAAGGAGAAATTGTTTTCCCATATTAACTCTTACATGAGAGAATTTCCCTTCCTAGGGGTAGATTTCATCTCACTTCCTGTTGTCTCCTTCCGTTTGCAAGTAGGAGTCGTTTGTAAGTTAGATGTTTGAAAGTAGGGTCCTGCCCTATATACTCAGCAGAAATTTGGGCCTTAGGTGTTGCTGTGGCCAAAACACTGTAAGCCCTTACAGGGCCCTGCTGTGAAATATTAGATCAAGAATTGTAATTACATGCCCCTGTTGAACAGGAGCTGAAAAATTAGGCCTTAGGCACTGGTGCTGGTGCCACAACACTGCAACCCCTCACAGACACTCTAGTTGGAACGCAGGAACGAGCCCTGCTGCAAAGTATTGCATCAAAAATTGTAATTACACGCCCCTGTTAGACAGGGGCAGAAAAATTGGGCCTTAGGCACTGGTGCTGGTGCCACAACACTGCAACCCCTCACAGACACTCTAGTTGGAACGCAGGAACGAGCCCTGCTGCAAAGTATTGCATCAAAAATTGTAATTACACGCCCCTGTTAGACAGGGGCAGAAAAATTGGGCCTTAGGCACTGGTGCTGGTGCCACAACACTGCAACCCCTCACAGACACTCTAGCTGGAATGCAGGAACGAGCCCTGCTGCAAAGTATTACATCAAAAATTGTAATTACACGCCCCTGTTAAACAGGGGCTGAAAAATTGTGCCTTAGGCACTGGTGGTGGCGCCCAGAACCAAAAATGTTCTTACAAGCTATCAGCGTGATGATTGAGGAGGAAGAGGATAATTACTCAGGGATAGTCACTCAGCATCAGCATAGGCAGTCTTTGAAGGGATCTGAAAAAAATTATTCAGTTACATCAGCATCAGGTGCTTGGTAGCTGGTGGTGATCCAAGACTGATTCATTTTTATGAAGGTCAGCCGATCGACCGAGTCAGTGGACAGACGCACCCTGTGATCGGTTACCACGCCTCCAGCAGCACTGAATGTGCGTTCCGAAAGAACGCTGGATGCAGGACAGGCCAGTAGCTCAATTGCATACTGTGCAAGCTCTGGCCAGTGATCCATCCTCAAGACCCAGTAACCCAGAGGATTTTCGGTGGGAAAGGTGTCCAAGTCTGATCTTGCCCCTAGGTATTCCTGCACCATGTAAAACAGACGCTGGCGATGGTTGCTGGAACCGATCATACCTTGGGGCTGCGGACCAAAAAATTGTCTGAACGCATCGGTCAGACGGCCACCTTCTCCACCGCTCCTTCTTTGACTGACCGAAGCCTCAGCAACACGTTGTCCAGAAACAGAAGTTTGTAACCTCCCAGTCTCTGGGAACGCGTTGCACAGACCTTTCTGCAAGGCCTCCCGAAGATGTTTCATCCTCTGCTCCCTCTGCGATGGCAAGATAAGGTCCGCAACCTTACCCTTGTAACGTGGATCAAGGAGGGTTGCCAGCCAGTATTGGTCTTTCTCCTTGATACCACGAATACGAGGATCCTTACGCAGGCTTTGCAGGATCAGGGAGGCCATGCAGCGTAGGTTTGCTGAGGCATTCGGTCCGGAGTCCTCTGGGTCACTAAGGACAACAACGTCCGCAGCCACCTCCTCCCAGCCACGTACAAGTCCATGTGATCCTTGGGACTGATCCCTTAAAGACTGCTGATGCTGAGTGCCAGGCTCCACCTCCATACTGACACAATCTTCCTCCTCCTCCTCCTCCTCGTCCTCTTCCTGTGTGATAGGCGGGCACGCAGGAACACTGTCTGGATAAAGGGGGCCTTGAGAGCTAAGGAAGTCCTCCTCTTCCTGCCTCTGTTCTGCCTCAAGTGCCCTGTCCATTATTCCACGCAGCGTGTGCTCCAACAGGTGGACAAGGGGGACAGTGTCACTGATGCATGCACTGTCAGTGCTCACCATCCTCGTGGCCTCCTCGAATGGTGACAGGACAGTGCATGCATCCCTGATCATGGCCCACTGGCGTGGGGAAAAAAAACCAAGGTCCCCTGACCCTGTCCTGGTGCCATAGTCGCACAGGTACTCATTGATGGCCCTCTGCTGCGTGTGCAGCCGCTGCAGCATGGCCAATGTCGAGTTCCACCTGGTGGGCATGTCACAGATTAGGCGGTTCTTGGGCAGGTTAAACTCCTTTTGGAGGTCCGTCAGCCGAGCACTGGCATTATATGACCGGCGGAAATGCACACAGACTTTCCTGGCCTGCCTCAGGACATCCTGTAAGCCCGGGTACCTGCCCAAGAACCGCTGCACCACCAAGTTAAGGACGTGAGCCAAACAGGGCACATGGGTCAGTTGTCCCTGTCGGAGGGCAGAGAGGAGGTTGGTGCCATTGTTGCAAACCACCATTCCTGCCTTAAGTTGGCGTGGCGTCAACCACCTCTGAACCTGCCCCTGCAGAGCTGACAGAACCTCTGCCCCAGTGTGGCTGCTGTCCCCCAAGCACACCAGCTCAAGCACCGCATGGCATCTTTTGGCCTGCGTACTTGCGTAGCCCCTTGAACGCCTACGGAGCACCGCTGGTTCCGAGGAAGAGGCCATGGAGGAAGAAGAAGAGGAGGGGGTGGAGGAGAGAGGTGTGTCACAATCAGCATTTTGGAGGCGTGGTGGCGGAACAACCTCCAACACTACTGCACCTTGTCCTGCATCCTTCCCAGCTGCCAGCAGAGTCACCCAATGCGCCGTGAAACTTAAGTAACGTCCCTGTCCATGCCTGCTGGACCATGAGTCAGCGGTAATATGCACCTTACCGCTGACCGCCCTGTCCAGCGAGGCATGGACATTGCCTTCCACATGCCGGTAGAGAGCCGGAATCGCCTTCCGTGAGAAAAAGTGGCGTTTGGGTACCTGCCACTGAGGAACCGCACATTCCACAAACTCACGGAAGGGGGCAGAGTCTACCAACTGAAAAGGCAGCAGTTGAAGTGCTAGCAATTTTGCCAAGCTAGCATTCAACCGCTGGGCATGTGGATGGCTGGGAGCAAACTTCTTTCGGCGGTGCAGCAGCTGGGGCAGGGAAATTTGCCTGGTACAATCTGACGTCGGTGTACCAAAAGCAGATTGCCCACAAGTACTTGGCTGTGACACACCTAATTCTACACCTTCATTCCTCTCACTGCAGGTCTCAGAGAGGACTGAAGGTCTAGTGGGGTTGGAAATCTCAGCTGATGAGGAGCAAGGAGAGATCCTCTTTGTTCTTTGGTGTGGGTCTTTTAGATATGCTTGCCAACGAACTGCATGGCAGGTCAACATATGTCTGGTCAAGCATGTGGTACCCAAGCGGGAGATGTTTTGGCCACGCGAGATACGCTTGAGACATATGTTGCAAATAGCAGCGGTGCGATCTGATGCACTCGTCTCAAAAAAGGCCCACACCAAAGAACTTTTTGAATAACGCGCAGAGACTGCAGCGCCCTGCACATGTGGAGCTTTGGGGTGTGATGCAGTCAATGTGCTGCCCTTAGGCTGGCCCCTGGAGGGCATCCTGCCTCGTTGGTGATGTGCCGCCTCCTCCTCCTCCTCCTCCTCCTCCTCTCTCCTATCAGGCACCCACGTTGAGTCAGTGACCTCATCATCCCCTCCCTCCTCATCACTGGAGCAAACCTGGCAGTATGCTGCAGCAGGGGGAGCATGACTGCCAGATTGCTGTCCTTCTTGGGCACCCCCTCTGTCCGTGCTCATGTTACTGCCTTCATCGAGCTCAGTATCATCATCAGAGCCTTCCAAACGCTGGGCATCCTCCTGGAGCATGTACCCAACACTGTGGTCAAACAGTTCGAGGGAATCCTCAGGAGGACATGGTGGAGCTAGGGAAGGAGTCACTGATGACATTGAGCTGAGGGAAGAGGCCGCTGCTTTGCCAGACAAAGCACCCTGGGCATGGGTGAGAGAGGATGAGGAGGATGAGGACGGCTTGGTCATCCACTCGACCAAGTTTTCTGCATGTTGCGGCTCAACACGGCCAGCTGCCGAAAAAAAGGCCAAGCGTGTCCCATGGCCACGGGCTGATGAGGATGCACCGTCTCCACGACCAGCACTAGACACAGAGCCTGCTTGCCCTCTCTTATTGGCTTGTGACTGTCTGCCTCTCCTTCTTGGCCTTCCAGACATACTAATGGCCTGTAGCTGCACTAAGCTGGGATAGAACACCTGTAATTTTCTTCAGGTAGCTTTATATACTGTAACCAGACAAGCCTGCCTGTCAGTAGGAAGATAACAGGAACGGATCTAGCTGAACACTGTGAGCAGGACGCACTGACTGCACTAAATGTAAATAGCAGGAACGGATCTAGCTGAACACTGTGAGCAGGACGCACTGACTGCACTAAATGTAAATAGCAGGAACGGATCTAGCTGAACGCTGTGAGCAGGACGCACTGCACTAAATGTAAATAGCAGGAACGGATCTAGCTGAACACTGTGAGCAGGACGCACTGACTGCACTAAATGTAAATAGCAGGAACGGATCTAGCTGAACGCTGTGAGCAGGACGCACTGCACTAAATGTAAATAGCAGGAACGGATCTAGCTGAACACTGTGAGCAGGACGCACTGCACTAAATGTAAATAGCAGGAACAGATCTAGCTGAACACTGTGAGCAGGACGCACTGCACTAAATGTAAATAGCAGGAACAGATCTAGCTGAACACTGTGAGCAGGACGCACTGCACTAAATGTAAATAGCAGGAACGGATCTAGCTGAACACTGTGAGCAGGACGCACTGCACTAAATGTAAATAGCAGGAACAGATCTAGCTGAACACTGTGAGCAGGACGCACTGCACTAAATGTAAATAGCAGGAACAGATCTAGCTGAACACTGTGAGCAGGACGCACTGCACTAAATGTAAATAGCAGGAACGGATCTAGCTGAACACTGTGAGCAGGACGCACTGACTGCACTAAATGTAAATAGCAGGAACGGATCTAGCTGAACACTGTGAGCAGGACGCACTGACTGCACTAAATGTAAATAGCAGGAACAGATCTAGCTGAACACTGTGAGCAGGACGCACTGCACTAAATGTAAATAGCAGGAACAGATCTAGCTGAACACTGTGAGCAGGACGCACTGCACTAAATGTAAATAGCAGGAACGGATCTAGCTGAACACTGTGAGCAGGACGCACTGACTGCACTAAATGTAAATAGCAGGAACAGATCTAGCTGAACACTGTGAGCAGGACGCACTGACTGCACTAAATGTAAATAGCAGGAACGGATCTAGCTGAACACTGTGAGCAGGACGCACTGACTGCACTAAATGTAAATAGCAGGAACGGATCTAGCTGAACACTGTGAGCAGGACGCACTGACTGCACTAAATGTAAATAGCAGGAACGGATCTAGCTGAACACTGTAAGCAGGACGCACTGCACTAAATGTAAATAGCAGGAACGGATCTAGCTGAACACTGTGAGCAGGACGCACTGCACTAAATGTAAATAGCAGGAACAGATCTAGCTGAACACTGTGAGCAGGACGCACTGCACTAAATGTAAATAGCAGGAACAGATCTAGCTGAACACTGTGAGCAGGACGCACTGCACTAAATGTAAATAGCAGGAACGGATCTAGCTGAACACTGTGAGCAGGACGCACTGACTGCACTAAATGTAAATAGCAGGAACGGATCTAGCTGAACACTGTGAGCAGGACGCACTGCACTAAATGTAAATAGCAGGAACAGATCTAGCCTAATCTAGCTAACTCAAATCAAATGACACTGTCTGTCTCTCTCTCTATCAGCACACCGGAACACACTACACAGGGCCGCCGTGCAGGCGGCCTTATATAGTGTGGGGCGTGTACTAAATCCCCTGAGCCATAATTGGCCAAAGCCACCCTGGCTTTGGCCAATTACAGCTCTCTCTACTGACGGCGCTGTGATTGGCCAAGCATGCGGGTCATAGTGCATGCTTGGCCAATCATCAGCCAGCAATGCACTGCGATGCCGCAGTGAATTATGGGCCGTGACGCGCCACACGAATTTGGCGCGAACGGCCCATAACGTTCGCAATTCGATGGACGGTCGAACAGCCGATGTTCGAGTCGAACATGGGTTCGACTCGAACACGAAGCTCATCCCTAGTGGGGACCCTCCCAGTGTAATTTTGGGGGGAGGTCTCCTGGTGTAGTATGGGGGGGACAGGGGAGAGAAGGGGGGCTGACAGAGAAGAGGGGGGATGACAGAGGAGGGGGGGCTGACAAGTGTAGGAGGAGCTACACCGACTAGAGCCCCCGGCGCTCCGTGATATGGAGCAGAGAGGCGCACAGCCGCCACCGGCCACATAGTTAACACAGATCTACGGGGCGGAGGACGGGACAAACCGGGACACAGACAGGCACTGGATATATGTTGAGCCCGGGTTTCCAGGGGACAGAAACCCGGGCACAAGTTGCCAAACCCGTACTGTCCGGGTCAATCCCGTATGGGTGGCCACCCTAGGCGGACTCGATGTCTGCCTGACACCTGCAGAATGTAAACAAGGCGGATCACCATTCTGACAGGGGACAATACTGAGATCTGCTGTTCCTAGTGACCAAGAACAGCGATGTCTATGTTGTCCCAGTAAGCCCATTTCCCACACAGTTAGAACACACCCAGAGAACACAGTTAACCCCTTGATCGCCCTCTAGTGTTAACCCCTTCCCTGCCAGTGACATTTATACAATAATCAGTGCATTTTTATAGCACTGATCGCTGTATTATTGTCATTGGTCTCAAACATGTCAAAAGAGTCCAATTTGCCCGCCGCAATATTGCAGTCCCGATAAAAATCGCAGATCACTGCCATTACTAGAAAAAAATAATAATAATAAAAATGCCATAAATCTATCCCCTATTTTGTAGACGCTATAACTTTTGCGCAAACCAATCAATATATGCTTATTGAGATTTTTTTATGTATAAAAGAATACATATCGGCCTAAACTGAGGAAAAAATGTTTTTTTGTTTTAAATTTGGGATATTTATTATAGCAAAAAGTAAAAGATATTGTGTTTTTTTCAAAATTGTCGCTCTTCTTTTGTTTATAGCGCAAAAAATAAAAACCACAGAGATGATCAAATACCACCAAAAGAAAACTCTATTTCTGGGGGAAAAAAAGGACTTCAATTTTGTTTGTACAGCGTCACACAATCGCGCAATTGTCAGTTAAAGCGACGCAGGGCCGTATCGCAAAAAATGGCCTGGTCATTGAGCAACCAAATCTTCCGGGGTTGAAGTGTTTAAAGCAGAGTTCCATACATTTTTTAGTTTATTAAAAGTCAGCAGCTACAAAAAGTGTAGCTGCTGACTTTTAATAAACAGACACGCACCTGTCCCACGGTCCAGCGATGCGGACGCCCGGAGCCTCGCTCCTCTCCCCCTCCTCTCCGCCGGAGCCGTCATAGCCACTGTGGGCATCCGGCTGTGACAGCTTTCGGCTGCACGGCCGGGCGCGCACTGCACATGTGCGAGTCGCACTGCGCTCTGCTAGTGGCCAGGCAATCTTCTGGGACCTATCACGTGTCCCAGAAGATTACTGGCAGGGAGGGGCCACCTAGGAGGAGAGGAGGAATCGCCTAGGTGGCCAAGAGCAGGAAGAAGGAAGTGGGACAGGGAGTCCCACTCTAAACTAAGTACCCACTCCCCCCCAAAAAAATGACATGCCAAATGTGGCATGTCAGGGGGTGAGGAGTGCTTAAAGCGGAAGTTCCACTTTTGGGTGGAACTCCACTTTAATAATAAAAACATTTGCAGTGAAATTTTTTTTAAACTTACAAGAAATGCCCTGTTGCTAGGTGGTGGCACTTGATCTGCCACTTCCGGCTCCGCATCACTTCCTCCCTCGCCTGTGCTCCTGGGAGTCAGTGGGCAGGACTGTGTGAAAAAATATATAGACATAGATATATATATAGACATAGATAGATATATATATATATAGATATATATATATATATATCTATATATATATAGAGATATATAGAGATAGAGATAGAGATAAATATATCTATTGTCTTTGGTTTTATATACAGTATCTCACAAAAGTGAGTACACCCCTCACATTTTTGTAAATATTTTATTATATTTTTTCATGTGACAACACTGAAGAAATGACACTTTGCTACAATGTAAAGTAGTGAGTGTACAGCTTGTATAACAGTGTAAATTTGCTGTCCCCTCAAAATAACTCAACACACAGCCATTCATTTCTAAACCTCTGGCAACAAAAGTTAGTACACCCTTAAGTGAAAATATCCAAATCGGGCCCAAAGTGTCAATATTTTGTGTGGGCGCCATTATTTTCCAGCACTGCCTTAACCCTCTTGGGCATGGAGTTCACCAGAGCTTCACAGGTTGCCACTGGTGTCCTCTTCCACACCTCCATGACGACATCACGGAGTTGGTGGATGTTAGAGACCTTGCGCTCCTCCATCTTCGTTTTGAGGATGCCTCACAGATGCTCAATAGGGTTTAGGTCTGGAGACATGCTTGGCCAGTCCATCACCTTTACTCTCAGTTTCTTTAGCAAGGCAGTGGTTGTCCTGGAGGTGTGTTTGGGGTCATTATCATGTTGGAATACTGCCCTGTGGCCCAGTCTCCAAAGGTAGGGGATCATGCTCAGCTTCAGTATGTCACAGTACATGTTGGCATTCATGGTTCCCTCACTGAACTGTAGCTCCCCAGTGCCGGAAGCACTCATGCAGCCCCAGACCATGACACTCCCTGTAGGCAAGACACACTTGTCGTTGTACTCCTCACCTGGTTGCCGCCGCCGCACATGCTTGACACCATCTGAACCAAATAAGTTTATCTTGGTCTCATCGGAACACAGGACATGGTTCCAGTAATCCATGTCCTTAGTCTGCTTGTCTTCAGCAAATTGTTTGTGGGCTTTCTTGTGCATCATCTTTAGAAGAAGACCAATTTGATGCAGTGTGCGGCATATGGTCTGAGCACTGACAGGCTGACCCCCCCACCCCTTCAACCTCTGCAGCAATGCTGGCAGCACTCATATGTCTATTTCTCGAAGATAACCTCTGGATATGATGCTGAGCACGTGCACTCAACTCCTTTGGTCAACCATGGCGAGGCCTGTTCTGAGTGGAACCTGTCCTGTTAAACCGCTGTATGGTCTTGGCCACCGTGCTGCAGCTCAGGTTCAGGGTCTTGGCAATCTTCTTATAGCCTATGCCATCTTTATGTAGAGCAACAATTCTTTTTTTCAGATCCTCAGAGAGTTCTTTGCCATGAGGTGCCATGTTAAACTTCTAGTGACCAGTATGATAGAGTGAGAGCGATAACACCAAATTTAACACGCCTGCTTCCCATTTACACCTGAGACTTTGTAACACTAATGAGTCACCTGACACCGGGGAGGGAAAATGGCTAATTGGGCCCAATTCAGGGGCGGATCCAGAGTCTAGTCTCGGGAGGGGCACTGCCAGAAAATAAGGCTACTTTCACACTGGGGCGGGCGTTGGCGGTAAAGCGGCGCTATTTTAGCGCCGTTTTAGCGTCGCTATTTGGCCGCTAGCGGGGTGGTTTTATCCCATTTATTTCTACTGAGACACACAGTCGCTATATCCCAATATGACATGCTGGTGTGGGTCCTTGAATAAACCCTGCCTGCATTCTGGGATCCACACGCATGACATATTGGGATATAGCGGCTGAATGTCACAGTAGAAATAAATGGGATGCTGGCATTGGGATGCATGTAACACTTTATGCATCCCCAAGTCAGTAAAAGACAGCCCTGCATGTTAGACGCATGTCTGCTGCACGCCCTGTGTAAATGAAGCCTAAAGATGAATTTTTCTGTCATTCTATATCATCATTATTATCATGATAATCACACAATACAGGTGCTGTGGCTCAACGCACCTGTACTGTGTGATTATCATGATGATAATGATGATGATTGGTAATTGTAATATGACACATGGAGGGGGTTAATGTACTCACTGATGTATTACTGACCAGTGGCAATTAATTAACCCCTTTGTGCTGCATTAGTGGCAGTGTTTATAAACCCCTTCATGCACTATCATAAAAGGGGTTAATTAACATTGATAGTGCCACTGTCATTAATGCTGCACAGAGGGGCTAATTGCCACTGGTCAGTAATACATCAGTGAGTACATTAACCCCCTCCATGTGCCATATTACAATTACCATTGTAAATTATTTAACCCCCCTCCCCTCCCCCAAAGTGTTAACCTCTTTCACAAGGTGTTAACTCATAAACATAAGAATGCCGGCCGTATCTAATTAACATAACAATGCGGGCGTAGCTAATTAACATAACAATGCCCGCCGTAGCTAATTACATGACAATTCCTTAGCTAAGTGCTCACTTACTTGCAGTGCACTGAGCTCTGGCTACAGGTCCATCTTGTCTTCAATCCTGCCGCCTCTGAATCCATAGTTGCCAACATTGTACAAAAAAATGTGGGACACTTTTGTGGCTGTAGGCGGAGCTGTACAATAATTAGGGGGCGGAGCATTCGTTTGTAGGCGTGGCTTAGGGAAAATACAAGTGTAGCGCCGGAAAATGGGCGTGGTTTACGTGGCATAGTGGGCATGGCTTAAATGGGCGTGGCTCAAGAGGGTGTGGTTAGAGTATGAGATGAATGAGGGATGGAGAGGGGGAGAGGGATTAGAGGGGGAGAGGGGGAGAGGGAAATGACGGGACAGCAGCCCCAGATCCTACACAATAAAAATATGTGTATTCTAGAAAGTTTAACAATCAGCAGGTAAAGATACTCCAAACATCTGGTGTTAGCACTTCAATCATCCCGGCACCATGGTTGTTATGGTGTCAGGATGATTGAAGTGCATTATTTCTATTATTACATTGTAATATAAAATGAAATCATTCAACTCACCATAATGCAGAATCAATGGGATCCCTGAGCGTGTCACTAGCCACGTCGCCTGCCACCAGCCGTCTGTCCTTGCATCAGGTGTCCCAGCAGAGGCCGTCCTTGCATCAGGTGCCCCCAGCGGAGCCCCTCTTACATCAGATGTCCCCAGCGGAGCCCCCCCTCACACCAGGAGTCCCCGGCGGAGCTCCCCCTCACATCAGGTGCCCCCAGCGGAGCCCCCCTCACATCAGATGTCCCCAGCGGAGCCCCCCCTCACACTAGGAGTCCCCGGCGGAGCTCCCCCTCACATCAGGTGCCCCCAGCGGAGCCCCCCTTACATCAGATGTCCCCAGCGGAGCCCCCCTCACACCAGGAGTCCCCCTCACATCAGGTGTCCCCAGCAGAGCCCCCCTCACATCAGGTGTCCCCGGCAGAGCCCCCCTCACATCAGGAGTCCCAGGTGGAGCCCCCCTCACATCAGGTGTCCCCGGCAGAGCCCCCCCTCACATCAGGTGTCCCCGGCGGAGCTCCCCCTCACATCAGGTGTCCCCGGCGGAGCTCCCCCTCACATCAGGTGTCCCCAGCGGAGCTCCCCTCACATCAGGTGTCCCCGGCGGAGCTCCCCCTCACATCAGGTGTCCCCGGAGGAGCCCCCCCTCACATCAGATGTCCCCGGTGGAGCCCCCCCTCACATCAGGTGTCCCCAGCAGGGCTCCCCCTCACATCAGGTGTCCCCAGCGGAGCTCCCCCTCACATCAGGTGTCCCCAGCGGAGCTCCCCCTCACATCAGGTGTCCCAGGCGGAGCTCCCCCTCACATCAGGTGTCCCCGGCGGAGCTCCCCCTCACATCAGATGTCCCCGGCGGAGCTCCCCCTCACATCAGGTGTCCCCAGTGGAGCCCCCCCTCACATCAGGTGTCCCCAGCCGAGCTCCCCCTCACATCAGGTGTCCCCGGCAGAGCCCCCCCTCACATCAGGTGTCCCCAGTGGAGCCCCCCTCACATCAGGTGTCCCCAGTGGAGCCCCCCATCACATCAGGTGTCCCCAGTGGAGCCCCCCTCACATCAGGTGTCCCCAGTGGAGCCCCCCTCACATCAGGTGTCCCCAGTGGAGCCCCCCATCACATCAGGTGTCCCCAGTGGAGCACCCCTTGCATCAGGTGTGTGTCCCCAAAGGAGCCCCCCCTCACATCAGGAGTCCCACAGTGGTGCGCCCCCCCCTACCTCAGAGGTGTCCTAGTAGTGTTGTTCGCAGCATGGCTAGAACCCCCGCCCCTTTTCATATCAGACAGGAAGACGGCTGGGGGGGGGCTAGATGGAGCTCCTGCGTCGCCCCACCCTCCGCCTCACCCCACCTACCCCCCCGCCCCGCTGCCAGTCTGATATGGAAAGGGGCGGGAGGGTAGGCGGGGCGAGGCGGAGCGGGGCGGAGGGTGGACGGCGATGCAGGAGCTCCGTCTAGCCCCCCACCCCCCCAGCCGTCTTCCTGAACTACATCAAAATGGCGGCCGGCGGAGACATTGTCTCCGCCAGCTGCGGACCTCTAGCGGCGGCGGCGAATCGAAGAACCGGATTTCTCGGGACATTTCCCGGGACACCAGGAATTCGGGAATGGCGTCCAAGTCCCGGGAATGTCCCGGGAAATCCGGGACAGTTCGCAAGTATGTGAATCGTGATGTCACACCAGCCGGGACTAGGAAGCTCCTGTCGGGTGGAGATCACTCCGCCTGACAGGGAAGTGAAGTGACACTCGCACCGCTGTGCTGCAAATCTGCCAGTGTGTAGCAGCGGCCCCGGTGTCACATCACTTCCAGACCCCCATAGTGATGCCACTGGCCCCCTCTAAATGAACTGATGGGGCCCAGGGAATATATTTTAGGCCACCTGGGACTTTGGGAGAGCCAGGGGAAGCAGAAATAAAGTCCCTGCAGCTGCATTTAGAAGCCTCGTAACGCAAATCTGGTGAGGTGGCGGAGGGAGAAAGCCTTGGAGTCAGTACTATTTTCTGGGGGGGACAATTGCCCGTTGCTCCCCCCCCTGGATCCGCCCCTGGCCCAATTTGGACATTTTCACTTAGGGGTGTACTCCTTTTTGTTGCCAGCGATTTAGACATTAATGGCTGTGTGTTGAGTTATTTTGAGGGGACAGCAAATTTACACTGTTATACAAGCTGTACACTCACTACTTTACATTGTAGCAAAGTGTCATTTCTTCAGTGTTGTCACATAAAAAGATACAATAAAATATTTACAAGAATATGAGGGGTGTACTCACTTTTGTGAGATACTGTATATATATATATATATATATATATATATCGTAATCTATAATTATAAAGAGTATTTGTGCCAAGATCTCAGGAATGCTTCACCTTATCCAAGCACTGCAAATTATTGAGCTGCTTGGAAGGATAAGGCTTCCTGGTTTTGCGCTGCATAGGAAATGATATCTATCTATGTTGCCATAATAATGGGGCGAGACATTCCTCTGTCGCTGCCCGTTGTTGAGGCAACTTGCTAAGCAATCGTCGCTACGGCCGCCGGGGCATCGCACATGCGCGAGATCGAGAGGTGCATGCTGGTTCCCCATTTATTTACTACTGCAGTGTGAGGGGGATGCCTGGAAAAAAAAACTCTGTGGCCGGAACTCTGCTTTGAAGACCCTCCTCTCTTAGTAAAAGCACCACAGAGTACACAAAAACACTGGTTAGGCACACAGTTAACCCATTAATAATCCTAGATGTTTAACCCCTTCTCACCCAGTGTCATCAGTACAGTGACAGTGCATATTTTTTAGCACTGATCACTGCATTAGTGTCACTGGTTCCTGAAAAGTCTCAGTTAGTGTCCGAATGTCCGCCGAAATATTGCAATATAAGTTGCCAATCGCCGCCATTACTGGTATAAAAAAAATGAAACAAAAATTCCAGTATATATCCCATAGTTTGTAGATGTTTGTATAACTTTTGTGCAAACTAATCAATATACACTTTTTGGGATTTTTTTTTTTACCAAAAATATGTAGCAGAATACATATTGGCCTAAACGTATGAATTTCGATTTTTTACATTTTTTTTAATATGTTTTATAGCAGAAAGTAAACAATATTGTTTTTTTTTTTTTCAAAATTGTCCCTGTTTACAGCTCAAAAAAATAAAAAAACGCAGAGGTGATAAAATACCACCAAAAGAAAGCTATCTTTGTGGGAAAAGAAAGAACATAAGTTTTATTTGGGTACAGCGTTGCATGACCATGCGATTGTCAAGTAAAATAACACAGTGCTGTATCGCAAAAAATGGCCTGGTCACGAAGGGGGGTAAATCTTAGAACCCGTTCACACTGAGGAATTTTTCAGGCGTTTTAGCTCTAGAAATAGCGCCTGTAGACGTTTCAGCTCTAGAAATAGTGTCTGTAGACTGCCTTCCATTCGTTACAACTGGTGCTTTCACACTGGGGCGTTACGCTTGCGGGACATTTGGAAAAGTCCAGCAAGTCGTATCTTTGGGGAGGTTTGGGGGCGTTGTATACAGCGTTCCCAAAATGCCCCTGCCCATTGAAATGAATGGGCAGCGCTTCCAAAGTGCCGCAACATGGGAGTTTTTAACCCCTTTTTGCGGGGTAAAAGCGCCCCGCTAGCTGCCAAAAAGCGGCGCACAAACGCTGCCTAAATAGCGGTAAAGAAGCAGCGCTCTACCACTAACGGCTGGTGCTTTCAGTGTGAAAGCAGCCCTATAGAGGTCAACTGGTTGTAAATGTGAGTGTTTTTGTTACAATCACAACTACTGGTCAGCACTGTTCATGTAATCTGACGATAGTAGGTAGTGAGGTGAACATACACATACAGCCCTCACAGTGCTGGGCTCTAGGACCATGTAGAATTAGTGGGTGGTCGCCTGCTTGTGTTCTCTCCCCGCCATCTTTACTGAGGGCACAGTATAGCACAAAAGCGGGGGGGCTGCCTAAATTCCTACCCGGCCTAGAACATAAAGCTTTATTTTCTCTAAAACTAGAGCTAAATCACGTCCGCAGCACCTTCACGGTCTCTGGGCGGGCAAATCCTATAACGCTTCGCCTATGGCGGCTCTGGTTTGGGTCAGTCAGTGTGTAGTTCGGGCAGGTTGGTGAAGGATGGAGAGACTTTGCCAGTATGAGGCGCGGCGGCCATGCTTCTCGTATCACGTGACGTGTGGTAGACATGCCGGTGGTGTGTGCACGCTGAGTTCTACAGAGTCCCGGCCATGTATGCAGCTCGGCTGTGTGTGTGCACCGTCCGCAGGTACTTGTATGCTTCTTCTATCACCATTGTGTATATATAGAGAGAGACCAGGGGGAGAGGAGCCATGGAGGGGAAGGGCCTCCTGTCACATCACAGCCAGGTCCTGGTGACAGTCACAAAGGGACATGTGAGGTCACAAAGGGACATGTGAGGTCACACCTTGTCACCCTGTGTCCTGCATTGTCACCTCTCCCCTGTGTCCTCTACACTTCATCCGGGCCTCATGCACATTGCTCAGGCAGCTCAGCACCTCTAAATGCCTTTTCTCCTGGAGGAGCGCTGCTTAACCACTTAAGGCCCGGGAGGATTTACCCCCTTAATGCCCAGGCCATTGCTCTATAAACAAAAAAAGACCGACAATTTTGAAAAAAACCCAATATTTTTTGCTATAATACATATCCAAAAAAAAAAAATGCCTTCATCAGTTTAGGCCAATATGTATTCTACATATTTTTGGTAAAAAAAAAAAAAAATCACAATAAGCGTATATTGATTTGTTTGCGCAAAAGTTATAGCGTCTACAAAATAGGAGATGGATTTCTGGTGTTTTTATCATTATTTTTTATTTATTTATTTTTTTTTTACTAGTAATGGCGAGCTGCGATTTTTAGCGGGACTTCAACATTGCAGCGGACAGATCAGACACTTTTTTTGGGACCAGTGACATTTATACAGCCTTCAGTGTTATAAAAATGCTAAATACTGTATAAATGACACTGGGAAGGGAGGGGTTAACACTAGGGGGCGATCCAGGGGTTAAATGTGTTCCCTGGGAGGTGTTTCTAACTGTGGGGGGGATGGGACTGACGGAGAGATCGCTGTTCCTGATCACTAGGAACAGACGATCACTCTGTACTCCCCTGTCAGAACGGGGATCTGTTTGTTTACATTGACAGATCCCCGTTCTGGCTCTCTGTGGAGCGATCGCGGGTGGCTGGTGGACATTGCAGCTGCCGGCCAAGCACATCATCAGCTCCCCCGATGTGTATCGGGCGCGCGCCTGCTATAGCTGTTAAAGAGACCTATAGCTATGGCGATTCGCGGGAAAGAGCCGACCTGCTGCCGTATAATGACGGCGGCTGGTCGGCAAGTGGTTAAGAAAGCACGTTAAATGCTGCGTTTTGCGTGCGTAGTTATGTACATTTGATGTCAATGTTTTCTACTGGCCAGAATGTTCATCTCTTTTGGCTATTAAAATGCATTAATGGGCAGACGCATCTAAGCTCGTCTAACGTTAATATGTGTTTTATGTGCATTTACGTGTGTTTTTGCTCAAGCTCTTCTGAATGCGCTGGTGATTTTATTTTTAATTTTTTTTCAGCCTATTAAAACACTCCTCTTCTAAAACACCTGTAAATACCTATGTGTGCATGGAGTCACATAGAGGGACGTTTGCAGGCTGAAAATATAAACACTTTTTTTTTCCCTGCCAATTGCGCATGAGGATTTAACTACTTCCTACCCGCTGTATAGACAAATGACGGCGGTCGGGATGCTCCGTTGTTCTGGGATGACGTCATATGATATCCGCACGGCGATCGCGGACACGCTGTGTCGCAACCCCGATCTCGGTAAAGAGCCGATGGCGCAGCTCTTTACCCATGTGATCGGCTGTGTAAACAGGGAAGTGCGGTTTATCGGCTTTCCTTGCCTCACACTGACAGAGTGTGAGGTGAGGAGAGCCGGTCAGCTGCATCTCCTCACAGGGGAGACCTGTACAGATAATCGGGGTACTGATCATCAATGCAGCCCCAACTGTGCCCATCAGTGATGCAAGTCGGAGCTGCCTTTGAGTGCCACCTATCCGTGCTGCCTATTAGGGCACACATCAGTGAAGGAGAAAACATACTTATTTACAAAGTTTTCTGATAGAAACTAACAAAAACTTTTTTTCTTTTAAAATTTTCCGTCTTTTTTTTTTTTTGCTAATAAAAAAAACTCAGAATGATCGGGTACTCCTGATGTGAGGGGGGGCTCCGCTGGGGACACCTGATGTGAGGGGGGGCTCCGCTGGGGACACCTGATGTGAGGGGGGGCTCTGCTGGGGACACCTGATGTGAGGGGGGGCTCTGCTGGGGACACCTGATGTGAGGGGGGGCTCTGCTGGGGACACCTGATGTGAGGGGGGGCTCTGCTGGGGACACCTGATGTGAGGGGGGGCTCTGCTGGGGACACCTGATGTGAGGGGGGGCTCTGCTGGGGACACCTGATGTGAGGGGGGCTCTGCTGGGGACACCTGATGTGAGGGGGGCTCTGCTGGGGACACCTGATGTGAGGGGGACTCCTGGTGTGAGGGGGGCTCCGCTGGGGACATCTGATGTAAGGGGGGCTCCGCTGGGGGCACCTGATGTGAGGGGGAGCTCCGCCGGGGACTCCTAGTATTGAAGTGGTTAAAGCGGTACTAAAGCCTTAATGTGATTGTAAAGTCTCGTCTTTAAAAAAAACAAAAGAAAACAAACATGTTATACTTATCTGCTCTGTGTAATGGTTTTGCACTGAGCAGCCTGGATCCTCCTCTTCTTGGGTCCCTCTTCGGCCCTCCTCCCTCCTCTCGAGTGCCCCCCACAGCAAGCCGCTTGCTATGGGGGCAGCTGAGCCGAGCTGCAGCCCTGTGTGTCCACTCAGACATGGAGCTGCTGTTCGGCCCCACCCCTCTCTCTCCTGATTGGCTTAATGACTTTGACAGCAGCGGGAGCCAGTGGCGCTGCTGCTGTGTCTCAGCCAGTCAGGAGGGAGAGTCCCGGGCGGCCGAGAAATTCGTGGACATCCTTGGATAGAGATGGGGCTCAGGTAAGTATTGGGGGGGGGGAGGCTGAGGGAGGTCCTGCACACAGAATGCTTTTTTTCTTAATGAATAGAATGCATTAAGATTAAAACCTTCTGCCTTTACATCTCCTTTAAGGTGTTTTACCTTAATGCATTGTGTGCTGCACCTCCCCTTCGTGGAGGGTGGTCGAACTTTGAATGACAATTGCACGGTCATGCTACACTGTACCAGTTTTCACACAAATAGAGCCTTTTTTTGGTGCTATTCATTCACTACTGGGGTTTTTATTTCTTGCTAAACAAACCAATAAAGACCAAAAACTTTGGAAAGAAAAAGTTTGTTATAAAATTTTGCAAGCAGGTAATTTTTCTCCTTCATTGATGTGCACTGATAAGGTGGCACTGGTAGGGTAGCACTGATAGTTGGCACTGATCTTCACTGGTAGGTGGCACTAATGGGCACTGGCAAGTGCCACTGGTGGGCACAGGTGAGGAGGCAGTGGCTCTAGCTGTGCGGGACTGATGTCCCTCTGACAGAAGCCAGTGATCGGCTTGTTTTTTTTCTCCTCATGCTATCCAGTGTGAGGAAAAGAAATAGCAGATTACCAGCTCTGTTTACATTATGTGATCAGCTGTCATTGGCTGCCAGCTGATCACGTGGTAAGGGGTCGGGATCGGGCCCTTTCTCCAATCGATGATCAGCCGAGTCTCGTAGATTCAGAGTGTGCAGCATGCGCCCCGCAGGCAGCTAATGCACAGGAGGACGTACATGGAGGCCCTTCTGGCAATTTAGACCCACGCTGTAGCCGTCTTTTGGCTATATCGCGGGAGAGAAGAGGTTAACATACATTATGCTGCAGCAAAAGGATAATAAATGAATCTGATGTTCATGTGCTTGGATTGCACGTTTTGCAGATTGCACAGTAAATGATATAAAGGGAGAACGTTGTTTTATACTTGGTGTTTAGAAAGGTTCACTTGAATATTCCCCCTAAATATGTACAGATGTCAGCCTCAGCCTTGCTCTGTTTGGTTGGTGATGTGTTTTATTTATTTATTTTTTTGCTACTCCCTTTCTGCTGTTTTTTTATAAATTGTGTGTTTTATTTCTAATGATTGTGTATATCAGTCATAGAAGTCAATGATCTATTTTGCGCTTATTCTTTATCTCCTGCAATCTACCGTATATCAATACGTTAAGTGAATTATCTTATTTTTTGACTCACATTTTATGACCTATATAAAGATACTTGTTGTATCCATAGGGAATGTATTATATTGGGACGCATATTATTCTTTGTATATCTGCACTTCTGCTGGAGATATTAAAGGGGAGCTGCAGTCTCCCCCCCCCCCCCCCCCCCAAAAAAAAATTTAAGTCAGCAGCTACAAATACTGTGTGTGTGTGTGTGTGTGTGTATATGTGTATATAAGGACACTTACCTGTCCAGGGATCCAGCGATGTCCTCACCTGAGCTGATTCTTTAATCGGCTTTCGGTGCAGGCGTCGGCATCTTAGGTAAGGGAAACCAGCAGTGACGCCCTCCAGCTTCACAGCCGGTTACCTACTGTGCATGTGCGAGCCACACTGCGCTTTGTAAATGGTCTCGCAGTCTTTTGGGACCTGTGATGTGTCAATTGCCAAATGTGGCAGTAGAGGAGAGGAGGATGCAAACAAGTGTAACTTCACCTTTTATGTGATGTTCTGGTTTAAAGTATATCTAAAGCAGTGGCGCCTGGCCCATAAGCCCCCTAGGTTGCATGCGGGGCACCAGAATAATCGCTTTCTCTGAGGTCTGTCATTTTTATACAAGCACGTGATTAGAGCCTGAGACTAATTTGGCTTGTAAAAGGTTGTCCTTGGGGCGTAGAGCACTGCCCCTGGAGGGGTTTGTTTGCCCCCCCCCCCCAAAAAAAAAAAAAAATGTTTAGCACCAGCTGCCACTGATCTAAAGACAAAACTTTATATAATTTTGAATAGTAGGGGAGGGTTGAAACTGGTGTCAGGTTTTAATTTTGTCATCTGTGAATCATTAGGGAGATGTACCTTTACTTCCTGTACTATAGACTCAACAGGAAGTGAGAGGATATACAGTGCTGTGAAAGAATATTTGTCCCCTTCTAAAAATTTTTTGCATATTTGTCACACTTTACATTATTCAGATCATTACACAAAGACAACTCGAGTAAAGGCGAAATGCAGTTTTTAAATGACAATTTAATTTATTAAGGGAAAAAGTTGTCAACCTCCCTGGCCCTATGTGAAAAAGTAAACCCCCCCCCCTTTGCTAAATCATGAATGAACTGTGATAAACCACTTTTTTTTTTTTTGGAAAGCTGAGTTAAATTTCACTTGCCACACCCAGGTCTGATTTTTGCCAGACCTGCTGAATCAAGAAATCATTTAAATAGAAGCTGTCTGACAAAGTTAAGCATGCTAAAAGATCTCAAAAAGCAACATATCATTCTGCGATCTAAAGGTATTCAAGAACAGATGAGAAACAAAGTACTGACATTTATCAGTCTGGAAAGGGATACAAAGCCATTTCTAAAGCTTTGGGACTCCAGTGAACTACGGTGAGGGCCATTATCCACGAATGGAGAAAACCTGGAACAGTGGTGACACTTCCCAGGAGTGCCCGGCCTACCAAAATTACTCCCAAGAGCAAAACGCCAACTCATCCAGGAGGTCATAAAAGAACGCAGACTAACATTATTAATAAAGCACTGCAGGCCTCAGTGGTTGTTAAGCCTCTGTCTTGTCTTCATATAACCCTCTGTGGTTAATAATGTTAGGTGCCCCAGTGTCTGTGTTCTATTAAAAAAAATGGCTATACCTGATTTCAGAGCGGCGCTCACATGACCTGCCTCTCTCGACCTGACAACTACAGCTAGAGGGGCGCGAAACCCCCGCTGATGTCAGCTGGGAGGGGAGAGAGGCAGCTGGTCACATGAGGGCTGAGTGGTGCTCTGAAATCAGTTATAGAATGGCATTTTTTTTTTCTTTTTCATACATCGTGGGACACAGGCTAATATTTATTACCTGCTGGGTTATACTCCATCATTGGGTGAATGGACAATGGTAGACCGAAGGAAGTGATCCCCTATATAACCCCTCCCATACAGGAAGTACTTTAGTTTTTTTTTGCCAGTGTCTGCAAGGTGGATGTCACGGTTTGTTTGAGCTTTCTGAGCTCCAGTTCTCTAGTCCCACAAATGGTTCCAAAAATGAATCAAGGGATTGACTGATCGGATCCATTTGACACAGGCATTTATGCTTCGATAAATGGTACCCAAACCTCGCAAAGAAGACTCAAGATCCTGCAAGGTTTTGCCTGTAACGTGGCTTCCGGGCGCTGGACCCTGTGGAGTGGAAATCCTGGACACTACAGCGCTAAGGTACTTCCTGCAGGGTGCTGTACAGGTCCAAGGGAGTGGACCCTAAACATAAAATGGTACCCAGTCCTTGAAGGTCCAAGTGACAGGAACCCATGAAGGGTGAAGATTTGGCCCTTGGTTTCTAAGTAGCCCTGCGGGTAAGTGAAACCCCTTTATTTTATTATTGTGGGGTGTCCCAGTGATTGTAACAATCAGTCAAGCTAGCTAAAGGCTAGACACCTTTTGTGCGGTGACCATATGGGGAAGTTTGGGGCTAGCTATGGTTGTTTGCAAAGTGTACCCTTTTTTTTTCTTTTCCTTGTGTCTGGCTGTTTTTACCTGTATGAGGGCACACAATGGTGCTCAATTTTGCCTTGGTTCGCCATGGCGCATGTACGTTCGCAAGAGCGCTGCTGGGGATCAGCAGTTTGTTTGGCGACCATGGTGCACACGGCATCGCCGCACATGCGCAGTAGCCTTTATCTGGGTGCACAACTTGTGTTGTGCATGAATACAGTCGCGCCCGTTCTCCGGGACCACGCACATGCGTGTGTGCGCACGCATAGAACTTTCCGGCGCACACCCAGCTTAAGCTGTGTAGGCCAAGCATGTGGAGCTTCCAGAAGGCAGCTGTGTGACACAGAGCAGGCTCTGAACAGACACTTGCAGGCTAAAGGTGCTTAGCAGGATTGTTGCATAGGGGCTTGGTGAGCCCTATTAAAGGGTCTCCCTTTTGAGGTGTTTTAACTACACCCAAGTACTCCCTTCTTTTTTCTTTTTTTTTTTTTTTTTTTTTTTCATCTCGGCATTGAATGTCTTCCAAAAAGAGAAGTGGGACTAACACCACAGGGAAGGGCACACCAATGTGCTCAGAAGTTCCTGATGAACCTAGTTCTATCCCCTGAAAGAGCAGAGGCTACCGGGCAATCTGAGCCGCTGCTCTGGTATTGTGCCTACAGTCAACGCTGCTGCTTCACCCTTTATCACTAAGAATGAACTGTCCTCAGCCCTAGCCGGGCTAGAGCACAGGATTGCCTCCATCCCGCAGGGTGGCAGGAAGCGTGATAGATCCCCCTCCCCGGTGTCTCCTTGTCTGGATCAGGAATGGGTTGAGGGTGGGGAAGAGCTTAAAGCTCAGGATTAAGTGGAGTGCCCTGCAGATGAGTCTGCTTCCGAGCAATCTGGATAAGAAGATATCCACTCGATGTCTGCCTCTCAGTCGCCGTGGCTTTTGATCCTGACTCTGACCGAAATGGTTCATTCTGCCTCTTTGGGAACTCTGAGACCTTTTCAGGTCGCACAGACTTTCCCAACCCCCTGTTGGAATGGGCAGTGTATGCTGTTTGGGAACATCCTGACAGGACTTTTTTGCCTCCTAAAAGGTTTTCCCTTTTTATATCCCATGGATGAAAAGTTTGTTAAAAAATGGAGCATGCCAGCAGTAGATGCAGCAGTCCCTTCCTTAAACAAAAACTTAACTTGTCCAGTAGATAACGCACAGGGCATGAAAGACCCTGTTGACAAGAAATTGGAGTTTCCTATTAAAGGCTTCATTTTCTTTGGCCAGTTCAGCTATTCAACCATCTGCTGCAGCAATTGGTATCTGCCAGTCCGTAAATGATCAGGTCAAACGGCCGGATAGGCCTAACCAGGATCTGCCTGAAAATAAGACGGATATTCCTCGAGCGCTGTGTTTTACTGTTGATGCTTTAAAGCAGAGGTATGCAATTAGCGGACCTCCAGCTGTTGCAGAACTGCAAGACTCTGCCAGCCACAAGCATGACACCCAGAGGCAGACGCATGATGGGACTTGTAGTTTTGCAACAGCTGGAGGTCCGCTAATTGCATATCCCTGCTTTAAAGGATTCAATACAGCAGGTTTCTTGTCTGGCTCTCTTGTCTGTACATATGCACAGACCTTTATAGCTTAAGAACTGGTCAGCCGAGCTTCCTTGTAAAAAAAAAAAAAAGGTTTCCCGTTTCATGGGGAACATTTATTCGGTGATCACTTGGACAAATATATCTAAAAGATTTCCGGAGGGAAGAGTTCTCTACATCCTGTGAAGAAAAGCACCAAACGTCCCTCGTTTTAAAAACCCAGGGACTGCTTCCTCAAATGTCTCAGCGTCAGGGCGGTTCTGCCGCCAACAGGGCGCTAGGGCCAGGGGCAAGCCAGAAAGCCAGATCCAGAAAATTCTTCTAAACCCAGCACCAAGCCCTCTTTTTGAGGGGACGCCCCCACTCCATCGGGTGGGGGGAAGGCTTCTGCACTTTGCAGACATTTGGAAAACAACAATTCAGGAGGAGTGGGTCACCTCAATTTATATCTCGTGGTTACAAGCTAGAGTTATGGGGGGTCCCCCTCAGGTTTCTGAGATCCAGCGTTCCATCGGATCCTCTAAAAAGAAACGTATTGCTTCAGGCACTACATCATCTAGTGCATCAAGGAGTGATTGTAGAGGTTCCGGTATCCAAAAGGGGCACAGGGTTTTACTCAAACCTGTTTTACGGTTCAGAAACCAAACGGGGGCACAAGGCCCATTTTGGATATAAGATCCCTGAGAAAGTATCTACTGTATCTATACCCAAGAACAGGGATTTGATTAACAAGAGCTTTCAAGTCTTTCAACATAGTGGCTGCATTAGGCTGCTTTCACACTGCTCCATTAAAGAAATGCATCAAAAACACATGTTTTTGCCACGATGCGTTAAATTTAACGCAACCCATAAAGGATTTATGGGTTGCGTTTTCCCCCATATCACTTCCTGCTATATACACCAATGAAATGCGATTTTCATGTGATTTTCAGTGCAACTATGTAGTGCAACTTTGATTGTTTTGCAACTTTACTCACAAAAGTCACATCAACATTAGATGAGCATTGCTAAGAGACATTTTTATAAGACCAGTTTGTTTTTTTTTTTTTGTTTTTTAATCCTCACCTCCCCTCTCAGGTCATCTTTGCTGCATAAAAACTCCTCTCCCAAGCACATTTCATTCACACCCGAGCATAGCGGAAACACACATTCCTGATGTGTACGCTTTTTATGCATAAAAGCACGTCGCACATAGAGCAGCCCATTCACTTGAATGGGCTGCCCTACGCGTGACAGATGCCCCGAAGTACCTCAAGGATGTTTTTGGTCATGGAGCATCGCATGTTTTTTTCAGTGTGCGTTTTGGAGCGCATTTTGTCGCCAGGCAAAACATGTGTCTGCTGATTGGGCGTCCTTCACAATTAGGCTGCTTTCACATGTGTGCATTTCTGAACATATGGCAAACCGCCCAGAAAATTCACTCTTTGCCATGTATTTGAGGAATGCACTGCAAACGCGCATCACGCTTGTGCTGCCGTACATCGCATCTGCACGATTCCAATTGTGCGGCAGCCAGTGGTTGACCCCACTCTGGCCTGCTTGGTGATTTATAACGTGTAGCGCAATCATTGTTTTTGTACGTAGGTGCCCAAATGCATGGGCTTTTGTATGTATATGTTCGTACGTGGGGGTCTCAAGCTTTTTTGTTTGTTTTTTTTTTTTCATGCTGCTTTAAATGTTTGTTTACTTTATTTATTTTTTTTAGACTTTATTGCTATCACATTGAGAACCAATAGCCCCCTATGTGATATCATATAGGTGACAGGTCCTCTTTATGGCTGCAGTGGGGTCAATGTGTACATAAAGGCTTTGTCATTGCTTGCTCTGAATGTAATTGTTGGAACTTTGCATACTTATAGCAACAGAGAAGGAGCTGTCATTCAGCTGGCCTCTAAAGTAAACGGAATCACCAGGTGGCCACACCCCTTTCTTCACTTCAGTGATGGGCCAAATGAAAGCTCCTTCTCTGGCACTATAATGTAAACAGAGCCAGCAATTACATTCAGAGCCAGCAAGTGATATAGCCTGTATGTATACACTGCCCCTCTCTGTACACACTGCCCACTCCTCCCTTGTCTGTTGTACACACTGCTCCTCTCTGTACATACTGCCCACTCCTCCCTTGTCTGTTGTACACACTGCCCATTCCTCCCTTGTCTGCTGTTCACACTGCCCCTCTCTGTTCACACTGCCCACTCCTCCCTTGTCTGTTGTACACACTGCTCCTCTCTGTACATACTGCCCACTCCTCCCTTGTCTGTTGTACACACTGCTCCTCTCTGTACACACTGCCCATCCCTCCCTTGTCTATTGTACACACTGCCCATCCCTCCCTTGTCTGCTGTTCACACTGCCCCTCTCTGTTCACACTGCCCCTCTCTGTTCACACTGCCCCTCTCTGTTCACACTGCCCCTCTCTGTTCACACTGCCCCTCTATCAGGAACCATGAATCAGACCAAGACAGAAGTAAAGTTAAATGACACTTGTTTAATAATAAGGTAAACAGAGTAAGTGTAGTCAAAACAAGCCAGAGTTCAGTGATCGGATCGGGTAGTCAGCCAAGCAAATGTCAGAGAGCCAGAGATAAACCTAGTAGTACAGCAAGCAGGATCAGGAGCCAAAAGGAGCGCCAGTCGAGCAAGACTCACACAGGAACGCAGGAGAAGATCTCTGCCTTTGCCAACATCACAGAGACTAAGTAAGCTGGACGACTTTAAGTAGGCAGGACTGATGAGCAGAATCAACAACAGCTGGGTAACTGTGGAGAGAGATGGGAGCTGGCAATTAGCCAACAGCTGAGCAGCCAACTCAGAAGGAAGGGCTGAGCCCAGCCCTGACACCCTCTCTGTACACACTGCTCCTCTCTGTACACATCACTCACCCCTCCCTTTTCTGTTGTACACACTGCCCACCCCTCCCTTGTCTGCTGTACACACTGCCCCTCTCTGTACACACTGCACCTCTCTGTACACACCGCTCACCCCTGCCTTGTCTGTTGTACACACCGCTCACCCCTCCCTTGTCTGTTGTACACACTGCTCCTCTCTGTACACACTGCCCACCCCTCCCTCGTCTGTTGTACACACTGCTCCTCTCTGTACACACTACCCACCCCTCCCTTTTCTGTTGTACACACTGCCCTCTTGCTGTACACACTGCCCACCCCTCCCTCGTCTGTTGTACACACTGCTCCTCTCTGTACACACTACCCACCCCTCCCTTTTCTGTTGTACACACTGCCCTCTTGCTGTACACACTACCCACCCCTCCCTTTTCTGTTGTACACACTGCCCTCTCGCTGTACACACTGCTCACCCCTCCCTTGTCTGTTGTGCACACTGCCCTCTCGCTGTACACACTGCCCCCTGTTGCGTTCAGTCTGTGCTGTCAGCGGCAATCCCCACTTGGACCCCTTTCACACTGGGGCGTTTTTTAGGTGCATTAGCATTAAAAAAAAAAGCGCCAGTAAAGCGCCTGAAAGAAGCCTTATCTGCAATCTCAATGTGAAAGCCCAAGTGATTTCACACTGAGACCCCTTTCACACTGGGGCGTTTTTCAGGCGCTTTAGCGTTAAAAAAAGTGCCTGTAAAGCGCCTGAAAGAAGCCTCATCTGCAATCCCAATGTGAAAGCCAGAGTGCTTTCACACTGGGGCGCTGCGCTGGCAGGGCATCAAAAAAAGTCCTGCAAGCAGCTTCTTTGCAGCGCTTTCGTGTTTTTGCCACTGGGCTGGGTGCGCCGATGGCCTGAGCCCTTTCACACTGTCAGCGCCTGAAAAAACGCCCCAGTGTGAAAGGGGTCTTAAGCGGCGCTTTACCAGCGTTTTTCGGGCGCTGGCAGTGTGAAAGGGCTCGGGCTTTCACATTGGGATTGCAGATGAGGCTTCTTTCAGGTGCTTTACGGGCGCTTTTTTTTAACGCTGAAGCGCCTGAAAAACACCACAGTGTGAAAGGGGTCTAAGACCCCTTTCACACCGGACCGCCCATAGCGGTAAAACGCCGCTATTTTTACCGTTTTACCGTCGGATTAGCGGCGCATTACGGCCGCTAGCGGGGCGCTTTTACCCCCTGCTAGCGGCCGAGAAAGGGTTAAAACCGCCCACAATGCGCCGCAATAGCGGTATCCCAGCGCTGCCCCATTGATTTCAATGGGGAGCATCGGTGGAGGAGCGGTAAACACATCGCTCCAAAGAAGCTGCTGGCAGGACTTTTTTTCCCGTCCTGCCAGCGCAGCTCTCCAGTGTGAAAGCCCTCGAGCTTTCACACCAGAGACAATGCTGCAGCTGTTTGAGGGCGGATTGCAGGCGCTATTTTTAACGCTATAGTGGCTGCAAAACGCCCTCGGTGTGAAAGGGGTCTAAGAGCAGATATGAGTCACTGATAGGACGCCAGCGGGTGCCAGCTCCCGCCAACCAATGTAACAACCAATGCAAAAAGAGATGCAGAAATAAACCGTTTGTCCATTTTACATCCGTTTTTCATCTGTTATTTTTTTTAAGGAACAAAAATAGGGCTTTTATCATTTAAAAAAAAGGGATGTTGTCAGATGCAGATGTAAATGGAATGTAAATGGATGATTATCCATTTACATCTGTTTTTCTATAGAGATGCATTGATATCCATTTTTCATCCGGATGGATGGAAAAAGGACAAATGGTCCACATGTGTGGAAGGGGCCTTAGTGTTCTTTTTTTAGTTTTGTTTTACCTTTATTTTCACCTGGTGATCCAGCCAGTAACACAATTCCTTTCCTAGGGTGACATTCACTTACTGTATTGTATCTATGGAGGGACAGCCTTGTCACTCTGGTCATCCTTGCTCCTAATTGGAACTAGAGATAATTCCGCCTTTATATAATGTGGGAAAAGTGTTCTGTAGTCCACAGGGATAACTTGAGCAGGGCTGATAACACTCCTTGGGATGTCGGCAGAGGTACTGTGTTGTCAGCTCAAAGGAAGTTAGGAGCTCATTGGATTTCATACTGGATTTTTGGTGGGGTATTTTTTTATATGCATGGCTTTTGGATGCCCTTCCCCTAAAAGGGGTGTGGCACTAAGCGGGTATTTCCACTCCTAGGACTTGGTTGGATTTTCTGCACTAGTGAGAACGGAACAGTACTGAACAGATATAACAAAATGCTTTTACTGATCCAATTAATGGACCAAAACAGAGCAAATACGTTCATAATTAGGGTTCACATAAACTTTAATGACCAGCAAATGTCTTTTCCTGCTTTATTATATAGCAAAGTGTTTTATTTAGCTAAAACGTTTGTGACAGGCCAGCTGATATAGCAGGGCCCATTATTCACAGATCATTAAACTTGTCAGATGCTATTTAATATGTTAGGTCATGGCATGCAAAAAAGCAAGAGGAGCATCTTCCACCCAAGACACTATCCTACTATGTTTAGTATTCATTATTTTTACAGAAAAGTCATTAATAGGGAACCTGGTCAAAACAAAAGGCATTAGTAATTGTACATGATATTTAGATGTCAATTAGGACTATTCTTGGCATCTTTTTATAAAGCGGAAAATGTCATGGCTTTTCAGTCACTTATCTGCCAGGTCACCATTTACTTGCTTTATAAATATTCACAAATGTTTTGCTCTGGTGTAAATGTATTCTTTTGTTTCTAATGGATACATCTTAACTACTTGACCTCCGGAAGGTTTTACCCCCTTCATGACCAGGGCATTTTTCAACACTGCACTACTTTAAAGGAGAAGTATAGCCAAAGCTCGTTTGGCTGTACCTTTCCTATGGATCACAGGAGTGCAGTCCGTTTTGCACTCCTGTGACCCATTTTCAGCAGAGAGCGGGCTGAAGTCACAGAAGTCAGTCCAGGCACCGTGCCATTGCGACAAAGTCTGGATCCACCAGGTGCCTGGACTCACACCCAGCTCAGCCTCTCAGCAAGCCATAGAGACTGAGCCAGCTGTCCCCTCCACCGCCCAGCGGTCCAGTGAGCGAGAAGGGGGAAGAGCAGGGAGCTGTGACTGATGGTCTGCAGCTCTCTGCTCGGGGAGCTGTCAGAAGCGAGTGATCAGTGATGTTTGATCGCTCAGTTCTCAGTGTAGAGGCGCCAGGGGAAGATGCAACATTGGACCCATGCTGCATCCACCTAGGTGTAAGTATTAATATAAAAAAAAAGCCCAAATCCATACTTCTCTTTTAACTAGCAATTGTGCAGTCATGCAACACTGTACCCAAATGAAATATATATTTTTTCACACAAATAGAGATTTCCTTTGGCGGTATTTGATTACCGCTGGAATTGTATTATATAAATGACCGGAAAAAAAAAAAACCTTTTATAAAACAACACAAAAAACAAATAAAATTTCTTCATAAATTTAGGCCAAAATATATTCTGCTACATTTTTTTTTGGTAAAAAGCAAATCCCAATAAGTGCTTATTGATTGGTTTGTATGAAAGTTATAGCACCTACAAACTATGGTATTTAAACTTTAAAATTTAAAACTTTAAACTCTAAAATTTCCAGACTTCCAGTGCAGACTACAAGACATTGTAAAGATATTATCTATTGTAATCAACACTAGGGAACCTGCCCTCCTGGGAAATGCCATGTGTGGGATTACAGGAAGTGGCTGCAAATAGTCTGCAGGAGATAAAGAGCACTAAGATGCAACAAAGGAACACCGAAAAAAAAAAAATGTAAAAACCGTGATACTAGAAATATAAATGTCATAAAGTTAGGTTGTTTTTTTTCCCCCTAATCGTCTTTCAGGACAGCCACCTGAGAGACCTTGGCTCCTCCCCTCTGTTGGAAACACCTGCGTCAGCTTCTATAAATGTCCTCCTCCCCTGCTGTTTCCTCCAGAGGGGAGACACCACAGGAACCAAGCCAGGAAGATCTACTCTCCCAGGGTCCAGTACACTGCCCCCAAGTGGAAAGATGGAACTTGGCCGCATGGTGTCTGAGGAGCAGTTGCTGGAAGCAAAAGGGTTCTCAGACCGTCTAATAGACTGCTGAAAAGCAGAAAGATGGAGACCTGTAACATCTACCGGAAGGTATGGAGGTGTTTTAACAGATGGTACACAGGCAATAACTTCAATACACAGAGCTCAGTGGCAGTCCTAGAATTTCTACAGAGTGGGATAGACAAAAGACTAAGTCTTAGCACACTTAAGAGTCAAGTGTCAGCACTTTTGGTTTACCAGGAAAAGAGATTAGCATCTGATCCGTGGGTAATCAGACTCTTTAGATCGCTGAGCAGACAAAGACCAATACAAAGTACAGTCTTTCCAAAGTGGGATCTGTCATTAGTGCTGCAAACTATGACAGCAGACCCCTTTGAACCATTGGATAGTTGCAACCTGAAGATGCTGACGCTTAGCCACTTGCTTACAGGGCACTTAAACCCCCCTCCTATCCAGACCAATTTTCAGCTTTCAGCTCTGACGCACTTTGAATGACAATTGCGCGGTCATACAACACTGTACCCAAATGAAATTTTTATCATTTTTTTTCACCACAAATAGAGCTTTCTTTTGTGGTATTTGATCACCTCTGCGGTTTTTACTTTTTATTAAAAAAATGTAAAAAACTGAATTTTTTTTTTTTTTAATGTTTATTTTTTTTATATTTTGTTATAAAAAATTTTAAACTGGTAATTTTTCTCCTTCATTAATGTACGCTGATGAGGCGGCAGTGATGGGCACTGATGGGTGGCAGTGATGGGCACTGATGGGTGGCAGTGATGGGCAGCACTGGCAGGTGGCACTGATTGGCACTACAGGTGGGCATTGATAGGTGGTACTTGTGGGCATTGATAGGTGGCACTATTAGGTGGCACTGTGGGCACTATTAGGTGGCACTTTTAGTGGGCACTGATGAGGCAGATGTGCCTCTTCCACTTGGGGACCGATGTCCCTCACATCCGATCCGGTGATCTGCTTTTTTTTTTCTACTGGCGCTGTCAGCGTGAGTAAAAAAAAAAAAACGATTACCGATCTTTTGTTTACATCATGTGATCAGCTGTCATTGGCTGACAGCTGATCACATGGTAAGGGGCCGGGACCGGCCCCTTACACAGATCGGTGATCAGCCGAGTCTCAGTGACTCGGTGATCACAACGCGCCCGGCGCGCGCCCTCCAGGGAGCGTGCACAGGGAGCGTGCACAGGGGAAGCCGTCATATGACGGCCTCCCGGGAATGTAGGTCCGCGCTGTGGCCGTCATTCGGCCATAGCGCGGATGTCTAGAGGTTAAAGCAGTCTTCCTGGTGGCAATTACTGCAGCCAAAAGGGTCTGTGAGATAGAGTCCCTATCGATCAGGCCCCCCTTTTTCAGATTTTTCCGGATTACATAATCTTTAAGATGGATCCGGGACTTCTGCCTAAGGTGGCCTCGAAATTCCACAGAGGCCAGGAGATTGTGTTACCATCATTTTGCCCAAATCCCTCTAAGGAACAAGAAGAAAGGTTCAATAGTCTAGACTTGAGGAGATGCGTCTTATATTATTTAGAAGCAACAAAAGATCTTAGGAAGACGGATTCCTTATTTATTTTGATTCCTGGAGCAAGGAAAGGGCATAAGGCCTCAAGACGCACCATAGCCAGATGTATAAAAGAAGCCATTGAACAGGCTTATAGGTTAGGAGGCATGCAGGTCCCAGAGGGTATCAGGGCACACTCCACCAGGGCAATGGCAGCGTCGCAGGCAGAGAGAGCTGGAGCAACGCCGGAACAGATTTGTAAAGCGGCAACCTGGTCCAGCTTTGCCACCTTTGTAAGGCACTATAGAGTGGATCTCTGGGCAGCTAAAGATCAGACCTTTAGACGTAAGGTCTTACAAGCCGTGGTCCCGCCCTAGGGGTAAGTGCTCGTTTTATCCTCTCAGGTGCCTGTCCTGAAAGACGATTGGGGGAAAAACTAAGTTATGTACCGGTAACGTTCTTTCCCGGAGTCTTTCAGGACAGCCGGGTACCCACCCAATTGTATATTAAGACATAGAGATTTCCTTATAGGAAATGTGATATAATGAATTATGTGTATCATGTTCTTGTGACTCCCCAGCGGACTGGAGGTGCTCTTTAAAGAATTGAGGAGCCAGCAGGGGAGGAGGAAATTTATAGAAGCTGGCGCAGGTGTTTCCAACAGAGGGGAGGAGCCAAGGTCTCTCAGGTGGCTGTCCTGAAAGACTGCGGGAAAGAACATTACCGGTACGTAACGTCGTTTGGTTTTTTTTTTTTTTGTTTTTTTTTTTTTTTGTTTTTTTTTTGTTTTTTAAGCCCAATTTCAACCAAAACCAAAAAAAGGTTTTACCCCCACATTTCCACAGTTACAGTCATGGCACCGGCTGCATTTGCAACACTGACCAGCTCTGGCCGCACATCGATTTCCAATTGTGACAAGTTGCGAAGATGTACCCAAACAAAATTGCCTTTTTTTTTTTTTTTTTTTCTTTCCCACAAATAGAGCTTTCTTTTGGTGGTATTTGATCACCTCTGCGGTTTTTATTTCCCGCGCTATAAACAAAAAAAGACTGACAATTTTGAAAAAAAGTAGTAATGGCGGGGATCAGCGATTTTTAACAGGACTGCGACACTGCGGCTGACCCCAAGTGACACTTTTTGGTGACCAGTGACACCAATACAGTGATCAGTGCTATAAAATGCACTGATCACTGTATTAATGGCACTTGCAGGGAAGGGAATAACACTAGGGGGTGATCAAAGGGTTAAGTTTTCTCTCGGGAGGTGCTTACTAACTGTTGGTGGGAGTAGAGAGATCTGCTGTTCCTGATCACTAGCAACAGCTGATCTCCCTCTCTCCCTCTCCCCTCCCCCTCCTGGAAGTGGTTGTATAATCCACTCTTGCAGTATTGTACAATGTGTGTGTGTTTCTGTAATATAGATGTGCCAAATACCTCTGTTACAGCGGCGCTCAGCTGACCTCCTGCTGTTCTCCTCCTCTTCTCCCAGCTGTCAGCGGGGGGATCTCAGCCCCTCCCTCTGCAGTGCTCGGAGCGGGAAAGAGCTCCGGCGGGTCATGGAAGCACCCATCGTTGATGTAACGAAGGTATTTGGCACAATTATATTACAGAAACGCACACATTGTACATTATATAATACTGTAATAGAGTGGATTATAGGATTTTTTTTCAGCCACTTTAACTCGGTTCCCACTGGGGGGGGGAGAGAAAACCGCACATTACATGACCTACCCCGAAAATAAGCCCTACTGTGTCTTTTGGTGCCAAAATTAATTTAAGACCCGGGCTTATTTTCGGGGAAACACGGTAGCCACTGGATTGCTTTCACAAGTAGCTGGAAGGTGGCTCCCACCACCTTCCACGGCTTCATTTGGCTGTTCCCACCCACCAGGGCACCTGTTCGACCATCCGGCGCTTTCGGTGGGCAGCAACTGGTTAAATATAAAGCTCTCACAGACACCTTTTTTCATTGTTATTAATTGGTAGTAATTTTACAATTATGACTGAATAGATTAAAGGAGCCTTGTGGTAACAGCATGCACAATCATTTTATAACATAAACATTGTAATAACAATACATATCAATGACAATCCAATATAAACTTAAGTAAAAAAAAAAAAAAAAAATCTCCTTTCATGTTGTTAGTGCTGCCTGCCTGCTGGCCATCTCTTTCCACAACTTCCTGGATTCCCTGGATGCTTTTCAGCTTCTTTTTGCTTTAAGTTACTAAGGGCTACATATCTCATGGTACCTTGCTGTCTGCAGGCAGTGATTCCTCTACTGACTCTGCCTCCTGAAACTCCTCCTCTCAGCACCTCTGTAGTTCAGATTGCAGGCTCTGTGAAATTTGTGACACAGCTTTGCCTACTCAATTGGCACATTGATTACATGTCACAGAATTCAAAGAAGTAAATGTGTGGGGATCTTCACAAAGTGAGTTTACAAACTTTAACCACTTGCCGCCCGCCATATAGCAGAATGACGGTGGCAAAGTGGTTTCAATACCCTGACTTGGCGTCATATGACGTCCTCAGGATATTAAGCCGCTGCGCGCCCCCGGTTGTTGCGGCGTGTCAGTCTGACACACCACAACTCCGATCTAGATAAAGAGTCTCTGACGGAGACTCTTTACCACGTGATCAGCCGTGTCCAATCACTGCTGATCACGATGTAAATAAGAAGAGCCGGTGATCGGGCTTTTCCTCACTCGCGTCTGACAGACGCGAGTAGAAGAGAGCTGATCGGCTGCTGACAGGGGGGGTCTGTGCTGATTGTTTGTTTATCAGCACAGCCCCCCCTCGGATCCCGCCCAGGACCACCAGGATGGCCATCCACACTGGACCACCAGGTATGCCCCCCCCCCTAGACCTCCAGGGAAATGCTAATCTGTGCCCAGGCAGCTGCCAATCAATGCCCACTCACAATGCCTGCCAGTGCCATCAGTGCCGCCTATCAGTGCCACCCATAAGTACCCATCTTTGCAGCCTATCAGTGCTGCATATCAGTGACCATTGTCAGTGCCGGCTCATTGGTGCCGCCTTATCAGTGCCTGTCAGTGCCGCCTTATCAGTGCCCATCAATGAAAGAGAAAACTTATTTACAAAATTTTATAACCGAAACAAAAGCAAAACTTTTTTTTTTTTTTTTTTCAAATTTTTTGATCTTTTATTTGTTTAGCAAAAAATAATAACCGCAGAGGTGATCAAATACCGCCAAAAGAAAGCTCTATTTGTGGGGACAAAAATGATAGCTGAAAGCTGAAAATTGGTCTGGGCATGAAGGTGTATAAGTGCCCTGTATTGAAGTGGTTAATGTTGTTCAGAATAGTATTAGTAGTCTGGAAATAATTGAAATACAATGTGAAAATATGATTTTATATTTTGACCAGAGATACACTTTAAACCAGGGGTGCTCAACCTGTGGCCCACAGAGCCCTCTAATGTGGCTCTGGATCTCAAACCAGGGAAGTGCATGCCCTGGGTCGGCAACCTGTTGATCACGATCTGAGCCTGCCGACCCGCCATCCCAGAGCAATTAGAGTGCGTCACGCTGTCACTGGAGGAAGCAGGTGGCCATGGTGAGAGCAGGAGCCGTATAAGCCAATGCTTCCTCTCTAGCGCTGGCTGCTGTCCCAGGTGGAGTCATACTAAGTGCACTTCACCTGAGACCTTTCTATCAGTCTGTAGAACATTGCCAGCAGAAAAGGGGAGAAAAAAGGTCTGTGTATTAAACAGCACATACACTGCACTTTTGCTGTGGGCATGTCAGCACCTATAAAAGGTTTAACGGCTATTGGGGTGCTTTCACACTGATTTGTTGGCGCAGCGCATGTGTGGGTTGGCTGCACTGAGTCATAGACTTATTATATCTTGTAGGTTTGGTGCGCTTTCTGAAAGCACACCAAAACTCCTGATTGCAGGAGTTTTGGTACACTTTCAGAAAGTGCACCACACCTGCAAGATAAAATAGAATTCTATGGCAAAACGCAGCTAATCCGCAGATGCACTGCGATGCGGGAAAAGCACAACGCGTCAGTTTGAAAGCATTCTTACTTATAGGGGCTCAGGACAATAAGGGCCCGTTATCATTTGGAGGCTGTAAATCCTCATATTGGGGACTTGTTTTTACCGCACACCACCAACTACTGGTGTTGTGTCAGGGGTCGCAATAGAGACCCTGCCCCATACACCAGGGTGCCCGTGCTGTCACATTCTGTTTTACACTTGGACAGGAGGGGCGGCATATATAGGGAAATGATCCTCTCCATTTTCCTCATGCAACTGCTGAAAGCCAGCTTCTCTTTCTCTCCCTCCCACTGGCGTTCAGCGGCTGCCGGAGGAAAATGTTTGTTAGGCTATTCGAAGTTCTGAATCCTTTAATTTCATTGCGGTCCGCGACCTGTTACCAAATCACTTAAGTGTCCCTCTCCAAGGTTGTGCACCTCTGCTTTAAGCATATTGACATTTTTATTACCAAAAAATACATTTAATGATGAGAGCAAAGTAGTAACCTCATAGCTGGCAGTGGGGTTTATTTACTAAACCTAGAGTATTTCAATTAGCTTAATGAATGAGGTGAAACTGTTTGCCAGAAAGAAAATACTAGAGCTAACTAAGAGCAACTGTAAGAGCACGAGTGATTATTTTCCATTATTATGTACTTACCATTCAATATTTCTCTTTGCTGTTATGTAATTATTGCATAAAAGCGATACCTTTTCACGCATCCTTTCATTTTGCTAGCTAGCAAAATGCACACAAAAAAACTGTTTTACAGCAAAATATAGAATTAAAATCCCAATGGATAAACTGTTTAACTTGTAAGGCCTCATGCACACAGGACTTTATTTTTTTTTACTCTCCCTAGAAGCCAGCAGCGTTTTTGCAGAAAAAACACCTGATGATTGTAAAAGTGTATAACGCTTTTACAAGCATTTAGGCGTGTTTTAGAGGCATCAAGTGCTTGGGTGCTAATTCATATCTTTGACCAGAATAAATAATTTATTCTGGCCAATGATGTGAATTAACGGTCTGCTGCTCCTGGACACATTGGCAGAGGGAGTTTTGACATGGAATCGTAATCATCAATTTCCCCATAACCTGGGTGTTTTCATCATGAGAAAGTACAGTGAGGGGAAAAAAAATATTTGATCCCTCTGCTGATTTTGTACTTTTGACCACCGACAAATGATAAGTCTATAATTTTAATGGTAGGTTTATTTTAACAGTGAGAGACAGAATAACAACAAAAATATCCAGAAAAATGCATTTAGAAAAAGTTATAAATTTGCATTTTAATGAGTGAAATAAGTATAATTTGACCCCTTCGCAAAACATGACTTAGTACTTGATGGCAAAACCCTTGTTGGCAATCACAGAGGTCAGACGTTTCTTGTAGTTGGCCACCAGGTTTGCACACATCTCAGGAGGGATTTTGTCCCACTCCTCTTTGCTGACGAGGCTGAGAAACTTGAACCTTCAGCTCCCTCACATTTTCTATAGGATGAAGGTCTGGAGACATGCTAGGCCACTCCAGGATCTTAATGTGTTTCTTCTTGAGCCACTTCTTTGTTGCCTTGGCCGTGTGTTTTGAGTCATTGTCATGCTGGAAGACTCATCCACGACCCATTTTCATTGCCCCAGCTGACAGAAGGAGGTTCTCGCCCAAGATTTGACGGTACATGGCCCTGTCCATCATCCCTTTGATGCAGTGAAGTTGTCTTGTCCCCTTAGCAGAAAAACACCACCAAAGCATAATGTTACCACCTCCATGTTTGATGGTGGGGATGATGTTCTTGGGGTCATAGGCAGCATTCCTCCCCCCTCCTCCAAACACGGTGAGTTAAGTTAATGCCAAAGAGCTTGATTTTGGTCTCCTCTGACCACAACACTTTCACCCAGTTCTCCTCTGAATCATTCAGATGTTCATTAGACAACTTCTGAGGGGCCTTTACATGTGCTTTCTTGAGCAGGGGGACCTTGTGGGCGCTGCAGAATTTCAGTACTTAATGGCATAGTGTGTTACCAATTTTTTTTTTTTCTTGGTGACTATGGTCCCAGCTGCCTTGAGATCGTTGTGAGTGTCTCTATGCTTATTTTTATTCATTGAATACTAAACTTGCTACACTTAGAAGGCGCTGCTCTTTGTCCCTTTCTTCGTTATTCTGTCTCTCACTGTTAAAATAAACCTACCATTAAAATATTACACTGATCATTTCTTTGTCAGTGGGCAAACGTACAAAATCATCAGGGATCTAATACTTTTTTTGCTCACTGTATCTAGATCAGCTAGATATCCAATAACATGACCATAAGAACTTTGTTTGGACATGACTTGACTTGACTTTTCACTCAAACACAATCTAGGGAATTTAATAAAAAATTGATGTCACTTTTCTGTGGTTAGTTTCTACTTAAAGTGGTTGTAAACCACACATACCCAGTGAAGTGACTGGCCTCAGGTGATGCACAGAGATGAAACAAATCCTCCTACATAAATTGTACCTGTTTGTCCACAGTCTTCTCTACATCCGTTCAAAGTCCAGAATTTTAAAGCTTGTCTGACTGAGTTCAGAGAAAAGAGGGCGGAGAGCTGAAGTTGCACTCTGCAGAGCTCAGTTAGGAGAGCTCTGAGAGCTGATTGGAGGGAAGTCACACACCCCCCTTCACATAGCACAGAGGAACAGAGCTGAGGCTGTCAATCAGCTGGAGATCCTTCCCCGTCACCATTTTTCTCTTGGTGTCAGGAAAACTTGTCAGAAGTGATTCATGCTAATAGCAGAGGAAGGAAGCAGCAGACAGAAATGTCACTAAGTGCTCTTAATTGAGACAAGTACACACTAAAGAGGGATATGCTTTGTTCATATTTCATGTTTGAATTACTTTATGCCTATTTAGGTAGCAATTTTCCCCCCAGTAACAATACCGATGTGCAGCCAACTCAGGTAGTTCTTAGCCCTTATGCACAGTGGGTGTTTTAAATGCTGCTTCTAGAGATGTCTTGCATTTTTTTTATGCCTCTAAATGCCCCTCAGTGTTAGACTATGTATCCATACACACATAGGCATTTACAGGCAGAAAAAAAACAAAAAACACTGCCAGTGTGTTCAGCAGCAGCATTTTTGCAAAAAAAAAAAAATGTCTAACGTGTCTTAATGTGCTTAATCGCTAAGCTGATCAAGCGCTTAGGTGTTCATTCATTTTGATGGCAATAAATTAATATTCTTCCAACCAATGAAACGAATAAAAGTGCTTGACATGCTTAAACACTTTTGAAAAAAAATGCGGCTTTAGGTGTGTTTTTGACGCTGCTTCTCTCCTGCCAGGAGAAAGATGTTTAGAATAGCTGTGAAAACACCAAGTGTGCACAAGGCTATACTACCACCACAACCTGTCATTATGGCTGCAACTGACTCTTAAAGAATTACTGCCTGTTGACAGATTTGGACATGGTGATAATTAAGACCAACTCTGGGTTGGTGTATAGAAGTATGCCAGCGCTAAGAGCGGGACATGTCTGTGCTGGAAAGCTATCATGAGTGACCCTGGCTCCATTCAGCTGTTTGTTGAGAGATTCCCTGTCTGAAAGCTAAAAGCAAAAAAAAAACAAAAACGATTTTCTATTTTTCTTGTCTATCTTGAGTGTCCATTTTTGCATTTTGTCTATAAATTTTGCTTGAAAATAGGTTGCTATCTATGATGCATTCCACGGGGGAAAGCAAATTCACATTGTTGATGAATTTTTAATCTTTTTATACCGATATGCACTTGTGATCCCAGTAGCCAAGAATCTGCTGCAGCAATAATGACCTCTGACCTCTTTTTGACAGTTTCTTCGGATGTTTTATTGCATATAATGGTATTTTGTAACAGAATATATTTTTGGTACCTTTTTTTTATAGCAGCATATTCTTGGTAATTAACTATTAAATTAGACGATAACTGTTTAATTGTATGACCACTGGTCCCCTGCTGTATGTGAGTAATCTGTTTTTAGGTGTACTATATTTTTGTGCTTGGTCTATTTAACCCCCTTCATTTTTTTTTTTTTTTTTTTTTTTTTAGAGAACTATAATTTAAAAAAAAAAATGTATTTAAGGAAAAGTGTATGTATTTGCGTAGACCCATCATATAGCACAGGGGGTCTCCTAAATTTTCAAACAAAGGGGCAGTTTACTGTCCTATATAGACTTCAAGGGGTCCGGATTGTGGCCAGAAAATGTCCTGGACCCAGCACACACCATGCACATACATACCCGTAATAATAAACATGACTTCAGGGTTTGTGGTCAGTAGGAGGAGGAATGATGCCCCATCATTGGTATCAGTGTAAGGAATAGTGCCCCATAATTGGTGTCAGTGGGAGGAATAGCACCCCATTATTGGTGTCAGTAGGAGGAATAGTGTACCATTGCTGGACTCATGAGAGGAATAGTGCCCCATCATTGGTATTGATTGAAGGAATAGTGCCCCATCATTAATATTAGTGGGAGGAATAGCATACCTCCCAAATTTTTGAGATGGGAACGAGGAACACTCCTTGCCAAGAGTATGTAGGCATAGAACACACACCCTGCCATACCCGCTTAAAGGAGAATTATAGAAAAAAAAGTTATTAGTTAAACCCACAAGTGCTTTTTTACAACTACTATTTACAAATGAAGCAATTTAGAATTTGGCTGAAAGGTTTAGCACTGTGAAACACTTTTTGAAAAAAAATAGTGCTTTTTATATACAAATATATAGATCAGACCAAAATCGAGTACAAATTAAGAGGACGGAGGGACTTCAAAATTGGGGGAAGGCCCTCAAAATCAGGGACAGTTGGGAGCTTTGAAAAAGTGCCCCATCATTAATATTAGTGGGAGAAATAGTGTCCCACCATTAAAGTGGATGTAAACCCAATGCCATCCTTTCTAAACTACTGCCATAGGGGTTATCTATAAGGATATACATGCCTCCTGCATGTATCTTTACCTGTCAAATGTCTCCCCTCTGTCTGTTATGAGAGCCGAAAAACTGCATATTCTGTGGGTGGGTCTGTTGTCTGGAGCTCAGTGGGTGGAGTCGTGATGTCAGTAGACTCCCCGCCCACCTCTACACTCCCCTTGTTAATATGCATTTTCTCCTGTGTATTTCTTACACTGAACTTCTGCTATGATCTCTAACATCCAGTGAAAAGACAGGAAAGTCACCACATGAACTTCAGCATGCCAAATCATGGTGAGGTGTGGAACAGCCAATCCTTGCAGAGCTGCTGTAGAAAGGAGTGGGGGTGGGAATTAAAAAATAATGCATGTCTTAGGCTAGTGCACGAGATATGTAGATCACCTGTCACTCACAGCAAGGGGGAGGATTTTACAAATGTTTTCTCAGTTTAAGTTTTATCTCACTGAACAATAAAAGAGGATTGCTCAGAGCTGGATTAACTCTTTGTGGCAAGACTGGGCTCAAATGATAGGATATCTTATACTCTACATTATGACATCATTAAAAAAAAAAAAAAAAAAAAAATCGGGTTTACATCCACTTTAATGTCAATGGCAGAAAGTATGTACCACTGTTTGTGTCGGTGGGCGGAATAGTGCCTCATATCATTAAGAGGAATTTGAACCAAGTGCTAGCAAAGGGCCGCATCTGGCCCTCAGGCTACGGTTTGGAGACCACTGATATAGCACCTCAACAAACCCTCCATGTTCAATCTTATCCTATAAAAGGATCTATGCTTCATTACTTTTCTGCCAGAATGTTTCAGTGTTTGTTTGTATCTTTCCCACATAAGAAAATCTCCTAGATTGTAAGCTCTAACGAGCAGGGCCCTCTGATTCCTCCTGTATTGAATTGTATTGTACTTGTACTGTCTGCCCTAATGTTGTTGTAAAGCACTGCGTAAACTGTTGGCGCTATATAAATCCTGTATAATAATAATATAATAATCCTTAAAATACGGTAAGTCTTGTCCATGGTTGGCTACACTCCCTCCTCCACTATGTGTCTATGGAAAGAGCCATGATGGTTACCCAGACTGGACTTCATGTCTGACTTTGTCCACCTCCATTGCATTGGGGGTTGCATATCTGGCGATATCAACAGATATTTTCTGTACTTGCTGAAAATGTTTGTTTTAAAAAAGAAAACAAATGCATCCACTACTTCTAAGAAGTGATAAACTGTAATTTTTGTGTTTTTGAGGTTAGTTGCCTATTAAAAGCACTTTTAAATATTATTGTTCTTGTCAATTCCAGGTTATACAGCAGCAAGACATTCAGAAAAATGACAATGGGCTCAAATGTCCCCAAAACCTTAAGAATGGTTTCCAACCTGGCCGGCAATAGGAATCTCATGAGGTGGGACTTGTCACCAGAAAGCATCCAGACCCGGACAGAGGAACTCATTGCAAGAACAAAGAGTGTTTATGATGCTGTAGCTGCATTGGATGTAGAGGAAGTCACATATGAGAACACTGTAAAAGTCTTGGCGGATTTGGAACTTGAATATGCAGGTGAAGCTTTGCTACTAATAAAGCACCCCTAATAGGGAAGTAGTGTGTCAAGTTTTTAAAATGTGCACAATAAGATGGAAAAGCCCCACAGTGCTATAACCTTTTTATATACTTGACATATGTTTGCTGAGACACTATATTGTTAATAATATTAAAGTCAAACTCCAGCCTATTTTTTTAGTTTGGAAAAAAGTTGAACTTCTAGGAAGTTATGCTTGTTGTAACTTTCGTGCACGGTAACAAATTTAACTGGGAGAGTTTACTTTTTAAAAAATTCCCATCAGCTCGTTCTCTCTAACCAAATCTAATCCAGACACCCCCACCCAGATGGCTAGTTACATTTGCCAGACAGTAGAGGCCTCCTTTAGTGTTTGTTGGTCTTCAGCATGCACAGCTGGCCCCCATAGACTTGAGTGAAGCCAAACTCTTTGAATCTCCAGTACAAGACTTTGGCCTAATACAAGTCTATGGGAACTCGCTGCACAGGCACTGCTAGTGCTGAAGAAGATTTTGGCCCAGAGGAGGGTAAACACTAAAGACCTAAGGTTTTCTTTTGAATTGATTACCATGGATGAAAGGTTTCAATAAGCACAACTTGTTAGGAAATCGGTCACTGTGGAGCACTCCCAAACCCAGGCCCCCGAAGTATGCAGATTTTAACTTTTCCAAAGGTTGATGCTGAGTAATGCCCTCAGTGAATTCCACAGTTCAAGGCGGCGCTTTAACAATCTATTGAAGAGTGCCCCAAATTGCGTTGTGGGATACACTGTGCATCAATATGGACTGCTATCATCTGCCAAAGCGTGGAGCCTAGCATTCAAGTATGTTGGAATTGACTTGTTCACTCAAGTTTCAAAGGCAGCAAAGAAATAAAAAGTAGAAAGTTATTGGTTGCTGTGGGTAACATTATTCCTTCTTTTTCAGGTGCTTAAAAGAGAAGTATGGGTTTCCTTCTTACTTTTTTTTTTTTGCTTACATCTATTCTATGTGAGCTACCGATATCTAAAAATCTTTCCAGCCCTCCCAGAAGTGCCCCCATTCTGTTAAAATCTAGCTAAATACCTGTGGGAGGGTCTACATACCTTCATACAGTGTCATACTGACAATGGTCTGGCTCTGGAGTCTGGATCCACCCACTTTCCTGTCATCTTGCTTGATTGATGTCGGCTCTCTACTCGTTCCCGAGACTTCAGAGTGTAGCTGCTCCCCCCCCCCCTCCACCCTTCTCTGCAGACTGTTCCATGGTCAGAAGAATCGGCACTGATATCAGCACTTCAGTCAGTGACTAAGGTAGGAGAAGTCACTGATGGTAATATGTAGAGGACATTTACATACACAGAACTATCTACCAGAGTGAAAACAATACATTTTTAACACAGAATACACATATGGATGTGACAGCACACAGGCATTCCATGCATTACTGATATAGTAAAATTAAATAAAATCAGAGCTAACATTGTGAATGAATCCTTTTATTATCTATCTGGATTTTTATATGAGACAATGAAACCTTCCATTCACATCTACTTGTATTTTCTTACATGGACAGAGCTTTGCTCCCCCATAATTGGTGTATTACCTGGTACCCCTATAGTAGTAATGTTCCCTTCTTTGAAAAAAATAGAGTATTACAGGATCACATGCCGTACAGTGCCATCACATGCTGTACGTGGATGAGGATGATGGGATTGTATAGGAGCACAGGGGATGAGGATGACGGGACTGTATAGGACTACAGGGGAGGGGGACGATGGGACTGTATAGGAGTACAGGGGAGGGGGACGATGGGACTGTATAGGAGTACAGGGGATGGGGACGATGGGACTGTATAGGAGTACAGGAGATGGGGGCAATGGGACTGTATAGGAGTACAGGGGATGGGGGCGATGGGACTGTATCGGAGTACAGGGGATGGGGGCGATGGGACTGTATAGGAGTACAGGGGATGGGGGGGATTAGGATGACCTCGGTGGGAGAGGGATGGTATCATTGACAGAGGGATGATTTGTATGTACAATAAAGGAGACTCTGGGGACATATTGGGGGTCACTTTAGATGTGGGTGCGTTGTCAGTCTCCCTTTTCTATGTACTGTACACAGGTATGCTCTCTACACATAGCACTGTGTACATTTCAGAGAACAGACACAGGGCACATGTTACTATGCTGCTCACCATGTCTCCTCTTCTGATATAACACAGTGCTATGTGTAGACCGCTCACCAGTGTTCATTTCTGTACGTGAGAAGTTTTCAGTGACTCTCCCCCCTCCCCCCCATCGGCTGGAGGAGACGCTGACATGAACTTTGAATGAATGAGGGGAGACGGGGGGGAGGGAATTCGAAGGACACAGGAAGGAACATCAAAGCCCAGGGGAGAAGTGTTGGAGTTTCGCAGAGGAGAGCTTGCAGATAACAGCCAGAGAAAGGTGAGGACTTCAGTGCTTGTATCTCTGCTTCTGGGATTTAGCTGGGGACATGCTGCCATGGAAACAGAGGCACATGAAGAACGTGCTAGTTCTTGATAGCAATCTGGGTATGCACCTCTTCACTAAACACACCCACATGTCCTCCAGAGGGGAGGGAGTGAAGGAGAGGCTGGATTGTGGAGCTGTATCCACCCCTGGAAACTTTTGAACTGAGAGAGAACCGTTAGAGGTGGATTCTGGACACTTCAAAAGACTATTCTGAAAACACTAAAGGGCTGAGGAAAGAAAGAAATGCAATGCATGTATGAGGGTAGCATGTACTACCTATTTTTCATTCCCATACTTCTCCTTTAAATTTAAATGACATGCTACTAAAAGGCTGTGAATTTATCCTGATTTTTTTTTTTTCCCAACAGTAGAGAGAACCATGTTAGATTTCCCGCAGCACGTTGCCCCAAGTAGGGAATTGCGCTCATCTAGTACACTAGCTGACAAGATACTTTCTGATTTTGACGTTGAGATGACTATGAGAGAGGATATATTTAAACGTATTCTCCATTTTTATGTAAGTATAGTGTTGTGTTACATATCACACACGTTTTGATGGTATGTGTTTTCTTTACACAGTAATGCATACAGTATGTCCTTAATTGTGTCCCAACCGAAGCAATAGCTCATTATAGTCATCCAACAACAGCTAATGTAACTTGTTGGAATGGAATGACCAGTTCATCGTCTCTAATCGCACCACCTTCTATTGGTGGACCAAGAAAAGACTACACCGCATTGGACATTTTATTGGTCCAATGATGCCCATCTCTGACCTATTCTACAGCAGATTCTAAACTTCCTTTTCACTCACCTTGATATATTAAAATATTTTACACTTCATTCTAAATACGAAAAAATATTGCTTACAAGTTAATGGGAAGAGAGGAGGATTCTCAATGTTATATGCTCGCTTGAACTCCTTTACTGATAAACATACATGACTGCCTGGAAAGTGGTTCTAGGGAAAGTATTAATTTAAATCTTTGGTCCCAATGGTCCTGTGTCAAACTTAACTTCAGGGATTTATTTAGGTGACACTTGGTTCCCTCATGTCTTTCTGTCATTTATCTGGGCATCCTTATACTTCCGTGGTTGTAAAATAAGCAGAAGTATGTTTCACGTGGTGTATTTGTACCCAGGTAGCAAACTTTTTGAACAAGTTATATAATCTCATAAACAAAATCTTGGATCTTAAAGTGTTCCTAAGCCCACAACAATAAAGTCAGTCTGTATATGCAGTAAAGCATGCTTGTTATACTCGTTGTGGACCTAAGGGGTTAATCCTGCACATTGTGTAAAAAGGCTGTTTGATCGTGTCTTCTCTGATCCTCCCCTCGCGATCTCCTTATTGTACAGAGCCTTGGGGGCACTCTGCACATGCTCAGTGTTGTGTTTTTGCTAGACAGGCGTTTGATCGGCACAGGACCAATCGGCACTGCCCAGACAGAGGGTCAGGGGTCCTGTAGGCTCATAGGTCAGAGCAGAATGAAAACTCCTCCTACAAGCTTTAACCAGACACTTATAGAAGTCACAAGACTGCTATATACTGTTGATGAGAAAAGGCAGTTTATACTTACTAAAATAATTGCATATCCACGTTCTGTGTACTGTGCGAGACCAGATATAGTGAATGCAGGGTCCTGGGTTTGATAACACTTTAAAAAAAATATTTACCCACTAGTGGCCCTTCTAAATAAAACCTTTATCTAATAAACACTCTCAGATCCTAGTGTTCCTTTATAGTGCTGGATGAAAAATATCAGTAGCACAGAACTGAAAGACAGTATTAATTTCCATAGCTACTATCAAGATTAAAATGTAAAATTGACCAGCGTTGTATTTTATATAAAAATAAAAATTTGGCAAGGTCTGTAACCCCTGGATTTGCTACCTAAATTAAAAATTGAGTTTTATAACTGGCCCCTCTTCCACCCAAACAGATTTTTAGCCTTCTGTCTGCCCTGGCCATTGCAATTCAATAATGTAGGTGCCCCCCTTCTTCCTTTTTTATTTATTTATTTTTTTTATTTCAGCTCCTCCTTTTATCTTTTTTCTCTCTTCACATTGTTCTTCTGAATTTATAAAGCCAGGTGTATGTCTATAGTCTGGCGATACAGTGTTTTACCCAATCGACCACTTATAGTACTTTTTACAATTCTAATGTGAAATAATGACAGTAGTGGCAAATACATTTTAATTTACAACTTTTATTGTAAACCTTCAGTAAAAATCTATTGAAATATTAACATGAAGGTAGGCTTCACTACATAACAAATCATTGTGACTAATAAAGCAAGGATCTTGCTGATTGGATCCTTTTAAAGCTGGCCATAGATGGATCGAATCTTGGCCGGTTCAGCAGGGACTGGTCAAGATTCGATCCATCAGTTGGCAGGCTGGTAGTACCCAAGTGGGTCCATTGATCGATTTTGGTACAACCAGCCCATCAGGTTCTTTACATGCGTTTACTGCCGGCAGCTTTAGCCACTAGCAGTAATCCTCATGTTCTGTCGGCCAGGAAGGTTCCCCACAGGCAGTACACAATAGGAATCTAGTGATTTCCTTTCCTTCCAGCCATGGTTATTTAAAGTGGAGGTCCGCCCCAAAAAAATAAATTAAAAGCCAGCAGCTACACATACTGCAGCTGCTGACTTTTAATAATAGGACACTTACCTGTCCTGAAGTCCAGCAATGTCAGTACCACAGCTGATGTTTCCATCAGCTGTCGGGTGCTGCCGCCGCCATTACGGGTAAGCTAACCAAGGCAGTGTTGCCTTACGGCTTCACTCTGGGAACCCTACTGTGCATGCGCAAGACCCCACTGCTCTCTCCTACTGGCCCGGGGACAGGTGGAGGAGGAGGGAGCCCGACAGTGACGTCATGGGCCGTGGCGTGGATTCCCAAAAGTGGGAACAGGATACCTGTTCGAAGACAGAACTAAATTTATGCACATGAGAAAAAAATATATAGATTGTATGCAACAACCAACTATAACAGGAAATTCATAACGGGAATTCCAAGTGATAATTGTAGCTTAGAATTATAGGGCGTACACACGGTCGGACTTTGTTCGGACATTCCGACAACAAAATCCTAGGATTTTTTCCGACGGATGTTGGCTCAAACTTGTTTTGTCTACACACGGTTGCACAAAGTTGTCGGAAAATCCGATCGTTCTAAACGTGGTGACGTAAAACACGTACGTCGGGACTATAAACGGGGCAGTGGCCAATAGCTTTCATCTCTTTATTTATTCTGAGCATGCGTGGCACTTTGTCCGTCGGATTTGTGTACACACGATCGGAATTTCCGACAACGGATTTTGTTGTCGGAAAATTTTATCTCCTGCTCTCCAACTTTGTGTGTCGGAAAATCCGATGGAAAATGTCCGATGGAGCCCACACACGGTCGGAATTTCCGACAACACGCTCCGATCGGACATTTTCCATCGGAAAATCCGACCGTGTGTACGGGGCATTACTCTTCCATTGTGTAACCAATGTGTTATAATCAATGTTGCATCAAAAAAATGAATCCCAATGAGCCTAATTCCAGACTGTCTAATAATATGCCTGTTAAAGAATAAATATAACAATATCCACGGGTGAGGGCGGAAAACTTCAGATATTGCTAAAATAAATATTATTCAAGGAGTGATCTTCTAAAAGTAAACAGATAACTAAAAACAAATGTGCAAATTAATAGTGACACCATCAAATGTAAGTAAAATAAAATTACCACCAATATTGATCACTCTAAATAAGTATGGTAAGTGCAAATCAACAATACAGTGCAATATAAATGCAGTCTAGATAATATATAGAGCATTTTCTGAGATGCCACGCTTCACAACAAAGTGTTCCAAATTTAAAAAATGCAAAGGTGCCAATTGTGGGACCAGAGGGGGAGAGGAGACAAATGAGTGGAAGGTCCACATTTGGGTGGGACTCCGCTTTTACGTTTTTTTCTTTTATGTAGAACCATCAGAGTGCTTGGCACTTTTTGAATAGGATTCAGTGATTTATTATGTTCCTGTGTCTTTCTGTTTAGCTGGAATAAAATAAAAAATGATACATTTTTTAAATTCAATTTCTATTGTAAAATTCTAAGCTTGTGCCATAAACATTTGCAGCAAATGCAGGACCTGAAACAATTAGACCCGGAGGTTAGACGATATCTGGAAAAGTCAGTTCAGATTGGAAAACGGAATGGACTCCACCTTCCCCTGGAAGTACAGAGTGTGAGTACTGAAAGAAAAATCGCCATCAAACATAGCTACTGTAAACAGCTTTTCAATGCATTTGTATACATAAAGGAGTTTTATATTTGGATCATCAACTGTTTTTTAAGTGTATGTGAACTACAGTATAACAAAAGGGAAAATGTTCAATAGCACAAACACAGGAACATATTGACCATATCCTGGAGCCATTTTAATCTACTGCTACGGAGAGATTTAGCAGCTTGTTGACAATTGCCTCATTTGCAGAGCATTCATTTCAGTGTACTGCAGTTTAATAGATTACCAGCAAAAGCTATAATCCCTCAACAGTAGGAGATTAAAGTAGCGATGTAACCCTTACTGGATAACATGCAGCTTGCCAAGGCATGTATTATAAATAATTTGCTGTGTTGTTTTTCCATTTAGAAAACCGTTTTCACCTTTCTTTAATCCTTCTTTTACATTTTATTACTGTTTGTCCCCTCCAGCCTCTCTGAAGGCAGAGATGGGTGCATGTCATTGCTCAGGGCGGACTTCCTGAGGGTGATTGTGATGGAACATGACTGTAGAATGAGCGCTGGCATTGACACTTATAGGTCTCATCTGGAAGTGTAGGTGACTGGTTGACAACATAGGAAAGCCAACTCCCTTCTTTTTACAAAATCTGCAAAATTAAAGGATTGAAAATGATGTTTGAAATTACATTAATATAATAAAGCTCATGTAAGATTTTAGTGATTAGGTTGAACGGAGAGAAAAGTTGGATGTACCATTTGACACAGCAGGCCCATTGGCGGGGGCAAAGATGTTTTTCCTTTTTATATAGTATTGGCTGAACATATTTTTTCATTAGTAAATAAATAAATAAAAAAATAGAAATAAAATGATTGCCAATAAGTTTATTTACATATTGTCACAATTATCAAAGCCTGGTGAGGGTCTTAAAATATGAAGTGTTCTGTTTAAAAATGGTGATCCTAGTGGGGTCACCTTGGGTGTTAATGTGCCTACATGCTTATATGATGGGAATCCATCTGTGACTAATATAAATATGTTGATTGCCATACATTCTGACTCACTGACCTACAAGTAATATTTAAAGTGGCTATAGTGGCAAAAGGTTTACATTGAATGTATAAAGTATATATGAACCCCCATCTTGTAAAAAAACCTATTCATTTTAAAATAGAAATGTAAAACATTTTTGTGTATGTATGTGTGTGTATGTATGTGTGTGTGTGTGTGTGTGTGTGTATATATATATATGTATATATATATATATATATATGTATATGTGTGTGTATATATAATTCTCTATCTATATCAATCATACATTTTATCCTCTCTTTAAATAAGTGATCACATACCCTCTATTCTCGGATGTATAAGGATCTTATAGAGGTGGGAGAGGAGAAACACGTAGCACACTGAATATCCTGGTGAATGAGCAGGCTGAGTTCTCAGCACAGCTAGAAAACTGACCATGCCTGGCTCTCATGTGCAGCAGTGAGCATGCTGCTGTCAGTCATATCCTGTGAGGAGGCAGCGGGTTGAGCCACGCTGTGTGTGTCTATGGACGCACACAGCTCAGCTCAGGATCAAGCCCACACTTGTAGAAAAGGAGAAACCAACATTGCTGGAGGGGAACTGCAGAAAAGGAGGTTCGGAATGGTTCAAAACTATTGCACAGAGCAGGTAATTAAAACATGTTTATTTTCAGAAAAAGGACGCTTTAAATCAGAAATTCTGATTCACATATTTGTTTGTTGAGGGTGACTCACAAATCACTGAAACCACATAATGAGTCTGACAGTCAGGCAAGTAGCATTTTCAGGAAAAAAATCAGTAATGGTAATCTACATTTTTTTCTTAAAAAAAAAAAAAGTGTTTTCCTTGGAATCAGCCAAATTGCTATCCCCCAGAAAAAATTCTTCCAGATGAGATAAAATGAATGTAAATGATACCAGTACAGTTCAATGCTGTAAATAATTGCTTAATTGTGGGACACAATGTAAACAGTGTGGGACACAAAAGCTCAGTTGCACTTACAGGACACACTGTTGCCAAACTATGATGATCAAAAATAAAAAAACGGAAAACTAAAAGAAGAAATAAAAAATGTGGAAACACATGCTAAAAAGTAGATGAAAAGTAACAGGATTACAAATGCCACCAGCTTATGGTACGTTCATTTGAATGCGTCTTGTTTTCCTTCTGGGACAATGGGCATCTGATTCTATTATAGCATTGATTTGTAATGGTCTTGTGTAGGTATAAGTATCGTGGGATTTGATTGATGTTGGCTTGTTCTGGCCAGTAATACTGCTGGATGTGCCATAAAAATCAGACACATCTGTTTTATTTCAGCGTGAATTTGTTGGGCAATGAAAGCAAAGCCTATTTCATTTTTTTCAAAGTATTAACAAAAATAGGGAGATACAATTATACACCACACAGTCAATGAGGGAGGAAGAATAAATTTGCTTTTGTAAATTAAGCCACCTGCTTGCTAATTTATTATGGGAAAAACATTTGGCCGTAAGAACTAATAACAAGTGAACATTCAACAGACATAAAAGATGTCTACTTTGTGCTTCAACTAACTGAACAGTCAACATTTTTCATTACAGCTCTATTCACTAAGCTAATTAAAAGGGTATTGCAGGACAGCCTTTGCTTTCCAGTGTAGATGGGGTTAAACTGAATTTTCATTAACGCAGAAGTGCAGTGGTCATTTTTAAAGTGGAGCTCCAGTCCGTCCTCCCCCCTCACAAAATTTTAAAGTCAGCAGCTACAAATACTGCAGCTGCTGATTATTATGAGGTTACTTACCTGTCCAGGAAACCAGCACTGTCTTCACCTGAGGTGATTCTTCAATCAGCTTTGAGTCCAGGCTCCCCACTGTGATTGCATGAGCCACGCTACGCTTTATGAATGGTCTTGCAGTCTTCTGGGACCTGTGATGTGTCCCCTGGGGAAGGAGTGGGGCCGAACTTCTGCTCGGTTCGCCATGACGATTTGACCGGAAGTGGGAGCGGGTACCTGTCAAAACCAGCTTCCCACGCCTCCCCCCGAAAAAAGTGCAAATTATTAAAGAGGGGGGATGCAAACAAGCAGAACTTCTCCTTTTGGGAGAAAATCTGCATTATGGAGATAACTATGCAATGCTCATCTATGAAGTGTCTCCAGTGTAGTGGCAGCTATCTTGGCTGGGTCTGGATCGATCCTGAAAGTGATTAAAAAAAGGGCGGAGTTGGTGACAGCATCATTAGGTGGGTATTGTTAGCAGTAACATCATCAATAGATGGGCAAAGTTAGTAGCGCTATCATCAATAAGCGGGTGAGGATAATTGTGATGTCATCGATAAGTGGGGGGGGTTAGTGACAACATCACTAAGTGGGCGGTACTAGTAGTGTTGTCATCAATAGGTGGGAAGGGTTAGTGTCGACATTAATAGGTGGGCGGAGTTGGTGACAACATCACTAAGTGGGCAAAGTTAGTGATGGCATCAATAGGTGGGTGAATATAGTTGCACCATCACTAGGTGGGTGGAGGTGTAACATCATTACTAGGTGTGCGCAATTAGTGACTGCATCACTAGGTGGGTGGAGAAAGTAGTGACGTCACCAATGGTGGGTGGAGTTAGTGATGTCTTTGCTGGGTGGGAGAAGTTGGTGATGTAATCAACAGGTGGGTGGTGTTAGTAGCCACTTCTACACTAGGTGGGTGGGGTTAGTAGTGAAGCCATCAATAGTTGGACGGGGTTAGTAGTGTCCTCGTCAATAGGTGGGCGCAGTTAGTAGAGTTGCTGAGTTAGTGACGTCTTCAATAGGTTGGCGGTGATGTCGTCAATAGATGGACAGGGTTTAGAGTGATTGTTGGTAGTGAAGTCATCACTAGGTAAGCAGAGTTGGTGACATAATAGGTGGAACTAGTAGTGACATCATCAGTGTGCAGGCAGAATTAGTGACAACTTCACTAGTTGTGCAGAGTTAGTGACATCATCAGTAGATGGGCAGAACTGTTAGTGACATCATCAATAGGTGGGCGGAGTTAGTGCAGTCATCACTAGGTGGGCCGTGTTAGTGAATTGATCAATTGGTGTGCAGGATTAGCAGTGACAGCTTTACTAGATGGACAATGTTAGTGACATCATCAGTGGATGGAGTTGAGGACGTCATCAATAGGTGTGTGCAGTTGTTACATCATCAATAGGTGCGTGTTGTTAGTAGTGATGTCATCAATAGATCAGTGGTGTTAGTAGTGACATCATCACTAGGTTTAACTACTTTGAGAGTTTGTAAAGTTTTCTCAGGTTAGACAATGTATGTAGGGTTATATCCAAGATGAACATGCTTGGAGGCAGCCGGCTAATGAGGTATAAAACAAATTGCCAATTGCTTAAGGCCCCTTTCACACTGGGGCGGTTTGCAGGCGTTATTGCGCTAAAAATAGCGCCTACAAACCGCCCCTAAACAGCCTCCGCTGTTTGTTCAGTGTGAAAGCCCGAGGGCTTTCACACTGAAGCGGTGCGCTGGCAGGAGAAGAAGAAATCTCCTGCAAGCCGCATCTTTGGAGCGGTGAAGGAGCGGTGTATTCACCGCTCCTAAACCGCTCCTGCCTATTGAAATCAATGGGACAGCGCGGCTATACCGCGGTAATACCGTGGCTATAGCCGCGCTATACGAGGGGTTTTAACCCTTTTTCGGCCGCCAGCTGGGGGTTAAAACCGCACCGCTAGCGGCCGAATACCGCGGTAAAACAGCACTAAAAATAGCGCCGTTTTACCGCCGACGCCCCCTACCGCCCCAGTGTGAAAGGGGCCTTAGAGAAATAGTGGCTTTAATATCAAGCATCACGTTTAAGTTATTTTATTTAAAGAGACCCTGTCACCTTGCCATTCAGGAACTTTGGTGGCAGCTGCATCGGAGAAAGGATCAGTGGGGGAACACTGGAAAGGTTTATTGAGTTTACCTTCAGCTTCAGAGGCGTAGACTTTACTATGACACTGAATGGGCAAGGTAACAATGTCCCTCAAAGCAAATCTGTGCTTTTCCCATGCAGGGATCAGCAACAGATTTTCAGTATCATTTAAAACAGTCAGTGTAGCACAGCTCCTTATGTGTCAAAAATTACAAACCCCAAAAATGATTTAACTTGAAATATATTTGTTACCAAAAAAACATTCAATTGGTGAAATAAACGATAATCCAGTGTTCATAAAATAAATCCATATAATACAACCCCTTTTATATAGTGTGGTAAAAACCAAAAACATAACAATATATTTGTTGCCAAAAGCATTCAAATGGTGAGAAAAATGATAGTCTAGTGTTCATCACTCTTTCTTCATGCATCTGTGCACATCCACCACCAGGTGAAAAACCTGCTCACCTTAATTCTATAAAAAGCAAGCACTTCTGTATCATCCCAGCTTAAAACACTTCTCAAGGAAAAAATCTCCATCCTCTTTAAAGGCATGGACATGGTGTACTCCATCTTTTATTAAAAACGCCCGCAATAAAAATACACTCACAAAATAGTCATAATAGCGCAATGGGAATACTGTCATCAGCTCACTCGCCACCGAATCTCGGCAAGTCTGTACTGAAGTATTGACCTTCAGTTGCGGGGATGCAGGAAGTGTGAATGGACTACAAATGCAGTGATAACAGCACCTGCGTTCCATTGATAACTACAAGACCCTCTGCTGCGGTGCTGTTGTGTGGGTGGAGCCACACACAGCAGCACCAAATTCAAAAAGTAAGGGAAAAGAACCGAGGGGTCAGCTGGGACCATGTTACATATTGCACTCTAAATATGTATGTAACATGGAAAGAAAAGTGGATCTAGCCTTTAATTCTAGTAACTTGAAGGCAATTCTTGACAGTAAAGTCACATTTTTTTTTTTTTTTTTGCAACAGTTCGTGATTTGGTAACTTTATACCTAAGCCTCTATAGCCTCTAAGCTTGTTCATGTGAATTAGCTCTCAGTACTATCATGCTCGGTTCTAGTAGTTCGCAGCATGCATAGGAACTGCTTGGCTTTTGGATATAGTGCATTTAGGTATCTATAGTAAAGATGCTTGTCTGCATTTATCTAGAAGGTTAACACTCATTGACACTTTAGCAGGGGCGGACTGGGCTGGGGGTATGGGGGCAGCTGCCCCCTGGGCCGCTCTGATGTTGCGAAAAAAGGCCGCACCGCTTCCGCCCAAGACCTGCCTAAAGTCAGAGCCGTGCACATGGGGTGTGTCGGATGTGCCATTGCACACCCTAATCACTCCATGCACCAGAGTTGCCTTAATGACCCTGAAGATTTCCCCCCTCTCCCTTTCACTGACTAAAAGCATAAAAACAACAAAAGATTGCCGCTAAAAAAATAAAATTAAAAAAGGATAATAAATCCAAAAAAGTGTCTATATGTGTCCAAACACTCTTCGTGATTCCTGGAATGAAGGATAATGGAGACACCCAAAGTGCACCTTCCACCATGAAGTATAAAAGATGTGCCCGTACTGAATAGATAGACTCCACATTATAGGAGCCTAACAAAGCATCAATTCACACACCCTATTAGGGATCCATCCATGGAAAGCAGATGAGGATGGCATTGAAATCATCCTTGCTGGTTTTTCATTGTCCCCCTCATGCAATTGATATAAAAAAGCGAGATCGCCACATAGTGTAAAACCTTGGTATTTATTGAATGAGTCCAAAAGTCCAACAAGAGTAAAAAATGTCCTGGGTTCAAAGATTCTTCAGATCACAAACTGGCGTGGTAAGTTGAGCATAGACTCCACCCTACTAGTTTCACCATAACTGACAGCAGTTGCGCGATTACCACATTTTCTTTTCTATACTGACTAAAAGCAGCATGCAGCAACAGGGGAGAGAGAGAGGGGGGGGGGGGCCCTTGCAGTAAACATCTCTTCCCTGTGCACATTCTCCAAATTACCTTCTCCTATGGCTTTGCTTCTTCTGTTCAGCTTTGCTCTTCCTCCTTCCCCTCCCCAGTCTCCAAGGCAGCTTGCTTTTTTTTTTTCTCCAGATCAGCTCCAGTAGTCTGTTCTCAAAAGTGTCCGGCTTGAGAAGGGGGCAGAGACAGCAGCGCTCATTGGCTCAGTAGACAGCAGGAGGCGGATCATCTGTAGCTGTGCAGTTAACTCCTCAGTTTCTCCTTGTCATGCTGGCCTGACCTCTCAACCTGATAGAAGGCTGTCCCTTGTGGACAGCCTTCCCAGAAGAGTTGTAGCTGTTACAGCTGCAATGGGTGGGACAACTCAGTATTGAACCCTACAGACTAAGACTGGGATGCCATTGAAGTTCATGTGCGTGTAAAGGCTGGTGTCCCAATATAGTGTGTGTGTGTGTGTGTGTGTATATATATATATATATATATATATATATATATATATATATATATATATAAATATATAACACCCTAATGCAATAGGTTTTGCACACCTATGCCTTAAGACTTCCTGGTGAAGAGGAGTAAAACGTCCCACTGGTCTCCTGCTGGATGAGGACAGAGCGCAGGCTGCCCCCTGGCATTGATATTGTATGCCATGTCCAAGCAGAGGCTGGCACCATGCCCCACGGGAGGCTCTCTTCCCCCAGTCAGCCCGACTGAGCTGGCCAGTTCAGGAAACTGCAGTCTGTGCAGCAGGCGCTGTCCAGCCCGACCTGCCCAGTCAGCAGAGAGTGCCTTAAGCAGTGCTCTAGCCTGGAATGGGTGTCTGGAGGAGGCAGGGAAGAGGGAGAGCAGGAGGGGGCCGATTCGCTGCACCACATGCATCTGGGTTGTACTTGCCCCCTGGGCCAAAAGTTGCAAGTCAGTCCCTGCACTTTAGATAGCACAAGAGACATTAAAAGACACATTAAAAATCAATTGAGGCCTAGTACAATTTTATGTGATAGACCAACACAAAAGGGTTTGTTAGAGAACCTTTTTTTTTTTTTTTTTTTTTTTTTTTTTAATTCAGATTTTATTTTATTTTATTTTCATTCTTCTTTATACCACAACAACATATACACAAACATAACATTGAAATCAAAACACAAATAACATACACAAGAAAAAACAAAAAACGGGGGGCAATTTTAACCCACCTTTTTTTCCCCCCACTCCTTCCATTATCAAATCCATACACAATTCTTTTAACCTATAAATAAACTTTTTTTTTATTTATTTATTTTTTTATTTTTCCATACATCTATATTCTGGCAAATGTACCTCCTAACTCAGTCCCGTATCCATATGATCTAGCCACAGCTTCCAGATAGCATCAAACCTCTTAGATAAATTTCTCATAAAGAAAACATGCCTCTCATTGGAAATTGATCTATTCAGATCAAATATCCAATCAGATACAGTTGGAGGGTGAGGGGAGGTCCACCTAATAGCAATTTGTCTCCTAGCCACAAAGAGCGCTCGTGCAACAGTAAACCACCTTGGTGGTTTAAGCACTGAGCTATCAAGATAGCCCTGTAGACATATTAGAGAGCCTTAGTGAACAAACAGCATCATGAAGGCCAAGGTACACACCAGACAGGTCAGGGATGAAGTTGTGGAGAAGTTTAAAGCAGAGTTAGGTTATAAAAAAAAAAGAATCCCAAGCTTTGAACATCTCACAAAGCACTGTTCAATCCATCATCCGAAAATTGAAAGAGTATGGCACAACTGCAAACCTACAAAGACATGGCCGTCCACCTAAACTGACAGGCCGGGCAAGGAGAGCGTTAATCAGAGAAGCAGCCAAGAGGCCCATGGTAACTCTGGAGGAGCTGCAGAGATCCACAGCTCAGGTGGGAGAATCTGTCCACAGGACAACTATTTGCCGTGCCATCCACAAATCCGGCCTTTATGGAAGAGTGGCAAGAAGTAAGCTATTGTGAAAGAAAGCCGTAAGAACTCCCATTTGCAGTTTGCAAGCTGCCATGTGGGGGACACAGCAAACATGTGCAAGAAGGTGCTCTGGTTAGATGAGACCAAAATTGAACTTTTGGGCCTAAAAGCAAAACGCTAACACTGCATATCACCCTGAACACACCATCCCCACCGTGAAACATGGGGATGGCAGCATCTTGATGTGGGGATGCTTTTCTTTAGCAGGGACAGGGAAGCTGGTCAGAGTTGATGGGAAGATGGATGGAGCCAATTACAGGGCAATCTTAGAAGAAAACCTATTAGTCTGCAAAAGACTTGAGAGTGGGGCGGAGGTTCACCTTCCAGCAGGACAACGACCCTAAACTTACAGCCAGAGCTACAATGGAATGGTTTAGATCAAAGCATATTCATGTGTTAGAATGGCCCAGTCAAATTCCAGACCTAAATCCAATTGAGAATTTGTTGCAAGACTTGAAAATTGTTGTTCAGACGTTCTCCATCTAATCTGTCAGAGCTTGAGCTATTTTGTAGAGAAGAATGGGCAAAAATGTCACTCTAGATGTGCAAAGCTGGTAGAGACATCCCCAAAAAGACTTGCAGCTGTAATTGTAGTGAAAGGTGGTTCTACAAAGTATTGACTGGGGGGAAGGGCTGAATACAAATGCAAACCACACTTTTCACATTTATTTGTGTAAATTTGGAAAAACATTTATCATTTTCCTTCCACTTCACAATTATGTGCCACTTTGTGTTTGTTGCTCTATCACATAAAATCCCAATAGAATACATTTTGTTTTTGGTTGTAACGTGACAAAATGTGGAAAATTTGCAAAGGGTGTGAATACTTTTTTCTAGGCACTGTAGATACATAATAGTATACGTGTCTTTATCTTAATGTGCACTGACACATTCATTTGAACATATCTTATAGAATTTAACTGACTTTGGGCATAAACTGCATTTTAGATGCAGTAAAATGTTTTAGCAATCCCTGAAAGAAAAAGTACCTTCTTAACATAGTGGTTTCCTTTGAATTTGTACACTCTGAGAATTGGGAGTTTCTGTGCTCAGGAATGCTTAGCCTTTCAGAAGTAGAGCAGAAGTAAACACTCAGGGACACCGTTGAATATAGAAGCCTTAACTTTAAGCACTCGGGTAAGGGGGAACCACGTCCCCAGAGGATCAGAGAAATTTAAAGCAAACCTATACAAGAGCAAGATGCAAGCTGAAAATACTATTTACCTGGCCATCATTGTCATAAATACTTCCTGAGACACTGACCCAAAACAAACCTGCAGATTGGGTAAGGTGACTTAGAAAAAGCCACCAGAACAGAATGACAGCCAAGTAACTAGCAATGTCAGATGAAGGTGTGCAAGGGCAGCTTCATTAATGCAAGTTTTTGAAATTCCATGACATTAAGGTTATGTTTAACCCAATACATTATTTTTTTGTCATTTTGTCTACGTTTCATTGCGAAAATGTTTTAATATCGTGTTTCCTGTTCTCATTCAGGAAATAAAGAGCATGAAAAAAATGATCAGTCAGCTAAGTATTGATTTCAATAAAAATCTCAATGAAGACAACACATTTCTAGTCTTTACCAAAGAGGAACTGGGTAAGAGCTTTCCCTGCACTAACATCTGTAGTCCTGATCACTAGGAACAGGCTAATATCTCTCTCCGTCTCCCTCTCCCTCTTTCTTTTCTTATGTTGTGTGCACATAAAAAGCTTTGACGAATGTGAGTAAACGAATTTCTAGACAAATATGTTCAGGTAGTGGATATAAACGTCGCTAAATTGAAAGCAGAAGCATGTAGGCATTGGGACATTTCAGGCGCTAATTTGATAGCTTGCAGAGAAATGTAAATAAGTTTCTTTTTTTAATTTTGGGGTTTATCTATCTATATAGTCAACGATTATTTATTTAGCAACAGCTTTCACGTTTCTGGTACCCTGATGTATCCCATCAGTCAGCCAATTACAAGTACAACATATTTGACCAGTTACTTCTGATTATGTTGAGCTGATTTGTCTGATGGGATAGGGGTCAGACTCTATGCGCTTCACAAACAATATAATATTTTTCTTCGGGAAATGTGGAAGATTTGCATATGCGTATTAGACTTAGAATCTTGTAAATTCAGCACCCAAACCTAGCCCTCACCTGCAGGAAAAGCAGAAAGGACCAGGAAGGAGGGGCTCTCCTGGGGGGGCAACAAGTTAAGTGCCCTTACATAAGACACAAAGATCTGCTATTATCCTAATGTAGTTCCTTATATGTGTTTTCAAAAAATTCGTAATAACGTTTCCCATGGTTTTACTACCTGGATCATGCATTCGTAAGGATCTGTATGTCCTAAGTCAGTAGTCTCCCAACTGTGGCCCGGGGGCCGGATGTGGCTCTTTGCTTATTTTTATCCGGCCCTTGGGACACTATTCTAACCTCCTAATACAAGGTGCTATTCCCCCCACTGACATCTACAATGGGGCATTATTCCTCCCACTGACCCCAATAATGGGGCACTATTCCCCCCACTAACACGGGTAATGGGGAATGGGGGTTTGATTCCAGAGAGGAAGCCTTGGGGCACTATTCCTCTCCCTAATACTAAAGATGAGGCCTTGTTTACTCTTACTGATGGCAAGGCATTTTCTTTTCCCACTGGCCAGAGTCTGGCCCCTCTAAAGTCCGAAGGACAGTAAACTGGCCGTTTGTTTAGAAAGTTTGGGGACACCTGTCTTAAACTATGCCACCACATGTATAGATAACATACCTTAAGCTTCCAAATGGGGAAATCCAAAGTCCAAAAAGCATTTTGGGGTAAGTTCTCTTGAAATAGCAAGTTCTTTATGTTGGCAAATCGTCAGGATTCCCCAGCAGCTTCCAGAACAGGCATTTTCACCACAAGCTTGACTTGAACCTTTGTGTGTCATATGAAAACTAAGTGTAGATATATATTCCAGGTAATCCCACTAGCTGAATTGGAAAATGGCTTTTGAAAGGATGCATAAGTGAACTGAAGGTCCTTGTTTTCATATTTGCCTGGAAAACATTCAGTGGCAATAAAGATTTCAAGGTAAACGCCAATAAAAAAACCTCAATTAATGGTTACTATAAAAATCCTTTTTCCCAGTGACACCAGATACTCCCCACAGCAGTGATCTTCAGGTGCTGCGAGGGTTAAGAGCAGCAGCTGCGACTCACACTGTTTTCCCTCTCCTTCCTGTCCCCTTGTACATTCACAAAACTTTTATTATTCTATTCCCAGAATGCAAGGCATTTTGTGAATGGGGAGGGGAGATCATGTCACTTATCCACCCCTCCTCCTCTCACAGAATATCAAGATTTTTGTAAATGGATGAGGGGACAGGAAGAGGAGGGTAAACAGCACAAGTCCTTTACAGTCGGGGCCTCTGCTCCTAACCCTGAAGCACCAGAAGGTCACCACAGTGGGCAGTATCTGGTGTCACTGGAGAAGGGTTTTTACAGTAACCAGAAGCCAGCAGAACATGGGCTATGCTTTATTAGCGGTAACTTATGTGATTGGTGTTGTGTGCTCAAAAGCTGTTTTCCTGGAGTTCAGCTTTAAAATGGCTTGTTTTGTACTGAATTTCAGTAATGGGTTTCTGCTAATTTTGTATTTTACAGAGGGTCTTCCTGATGACTTCATTGATGGTTTAGAAAAGACCGAAAGCCACAGCTATAAAGTAACTCTCCAATATCCTCACTATTTCCCTATCCTTAAAAAGTGTTCTGTGCCTGAAACTCGGAGGAAACTGGAGACTGCCTTCAACAGTAGATGTATGGAGGTATGTACAATTCATAACTAATATCAAGGTGGACCCTTCAGTGTTACCAAAATGAATGTTCTAAGTGGGTTATTTTTTTTTTTTTTTGATTATTATTTTGTTCTGCTTGCGCACCTGGCTGACAGTTGTTCCACATTTCACAGTTTATATAAGCTCATGCACTTTATTCATTCCTTTTTTTTTTTTTACATATTTCTTTATGTTCAGGGCTAAATGTTAAACAGTAAAAAAAAAAAAAAAATTATTTCTTCTTGGCTAGGTTCAAACATTTGCGTCTGTTGTGGGAATATTGATGCATTTTTTGCCATTGAAGTCCAAAAAGGCAATTTGATGCACCAAAAAGGCACCTATAGTATTTTCCCCATTACATGGCAGCACATCGCAGATGTGTGAATGGGCCCTACAGAAAAGAATGGAAGATCCCCACTGGATGTTAGAGCTGGGGATAAGTGGGGAACGGGGGGACGGTCAGTTCATAACATGTTACACCTTGAATATGGGCGTAACATATAATCTGTTTTAAAAGGTGAACTTATAAGTAGGATCTGTATGGAGTGTCATTTAGAGATAGTCAGCTCAAATCAGTAGCTACTGCTGGACTGTCTTATTTGAAGGCCAAGAGTGCTCTAAGACCACAGAGCCATTGAAGGACTTTGTATTAAGGGTTTATCTTGAAAATGAAATTTTGTGCAAGTGATGGAAAAAAATAATACTAATAATAATAATAGTTTATAAAAGACAATCAAAACTTTGAATTTTAATGCAAAAAAGGAACCTTTAAAAAAGCCTGTATAGGACTTGTGTTCCATGCTTTGTCCGTATGGTGAAGCTATTAGTGTGATAATGGCATTAACTAATACATCTATCCAAATGAATAAAGAGGGATTGCCTACCTCTGAACAGGAGAATTCTCCAGCATTTGGCATTCACTTTCCTGTGTCATTAATGCCTTTTTTATGTTTCTGTTTCTTTCAGGAGAATACTAAAATTTTAGAGAAACTAATTACCCTGCGGGCTAGACTGGCAGAGCTGCTGGGATACCAAACACATGCTGACTTTGTCCTTGAACTAAACACGGCTAAGAACACAAGGAAAGTGTCTGCTTTTCTAGGTTAGCTGTCTTTTTATTACTCATTAGACCATTAAAAATAACCTAAACAGAGTATAGTATTCTAAAAGGTCACAAAGAAATACAATATGGTGAGATTATTGAAAGCGGAATCCATACAAAACACTATATGAAATTGCTATAAAAACCTGTCTACTTTTCGCTTTCCATGTTTTTGAAAAATGTCATTATAATTAATGGCTTTTTAGTTGGTGAAACCATTGTCCATTTAGTAGTACATATGTGGTTAGCACTGTGACCTTGCAGTAATGAGGACGCTGCCTGGAGTTTGTAGATCTTGTATTTGCATAAGGTCCTTCCCCCCCCCCCCCCCCCCCTGTTCTGATTACCTCCCAAAATCCCCACAAAAAATGTACTGATAGGGGAATAGACTACTGCACAGATTGGCTAACGTACAGTATATATCTGTGTTTGTGTGCATGGGTATGTGGTAAACAATTGTACTGTAAGGTATTATGAGAGAGAGGACTGCTGCAATGGGTTCATTGCACTCTGTAAAGCACCTGGGAATATGTAGGAACTATATTAATGAGTAAAATAATTATATTACTTATCTTGGTAAATAAGAGAGGATGTATTAATGCTGTGGATAACTGGCTGCTGTTTATTCACCTGTGTAGTATCTGCTTTGTCTCTTATTTAGAGATGTGCTATTATCTTATAACAAGGTTTAGCTACTAAAGTAATGCATATATTTGAGTTTGTCTGCTAGGTCCAGGTAGGGCTTCTGCTTCTTAAAGCTTGCTATTTCTTTGCCGTGCTTGGTTCAAACATGAGTGTTCTCTGCCAACTGTGTCAAGCCGGCCATACTTGATTAGAAATTCAGCCAGTTCACCAGGGACCAGTTGAATTTCGATCCATTTATGGGCACCCTGGTTGTACACAAGTTGATCCATCTATCGATTTGTGTTCAACCAGCCAGTCGGGTTTTTCCTGAACAATTAGTGCCACCAGCTGTAGCCGGTTACACTAATCGTGTTCTGTTACCAGGGAAGACTCCCTGCCAACAGAACACCATAGCACTGCAGGAGGGATTCCCCTATCAGCACTGACTGTTGATAGTGGAATTGAACTGTTTTTTTCTTTCCACCAGAAAATGTCATGATTTACGGCCTGCCTAAGTCTGTTATCTTGCTGTAACTTTAGGAAGGGCACAGAAACCTCTAGGTATGCTGGCTAATCAGTGAGTATCTTTTAGATATGCTGGCTAACCTCCTAGGTATGCTCTCTAATTCAGGGTTTTTCAACTGGGGGTGCCATGGCAAGATGCCACAAAGCCCTGTACAGTCCAAGTTTGAAAGGGTTACTGTGTTAAGTTCTGTCTACAGAGAGGAGGGAGAGCACATCCCATTTCTCCTCCGGACTCTCTCCTTCTGTATGGTGTTATCTGTACTTTTACCGGAAAAAGTGAAAGCTTTCTAAGCCGCCCGCGTCCTACCAACCCGATGACATCATCGGTTGCTAAGGGAAGGTCAAGCACAGATTTCAGTTTTGCAAAGAGGGGGGATATAGGAAGTGGGATTTGCGGCTAGAAGGGGGAATTTGTGCTAGATTGGGATTTGTTTGGGGGGGGGGGGGTGCCTGGGATTTACAACCTACAGACCACTTAAAGCAGTTGTTTTGCCCGCTTGGTGATTTTTACCTACAGGTAAGCCTATAAATAAGGCCTACCTGTAGGTAAAATGAATATCTCCTAAACCTGCGCAGTTTAGGAGATATTCCGCTAATGCGCTCTGAAGGTCTGGCGTATTGTGCTGGAATTTCAGGGCTCCTTGCCAGAACGGAGGGTGCTTGTGCAGGAAGTGACGTCATCGCGGCTTCCAGCCACTCGCGCCGCCAGAGCCTGCAAACCTGGAAGAAACGCAGAAGGAACTTGTTGGCTCCCTCAGCGGTGACGGGTGCGGCAGCGGGGGCTTCATTCTAAGGTATTTCATAATGTGCTAGTAGGCGCTGCTACTAGCACATTATTCTGTTGTCTTGCAGGGGTTTTTTTTTTTTTTTTTTTTTTTTTTTTTTTTTAAGCGGTTTACTACTGCTTTAACTCTGTCTTAGAAACTACATTTAATGGCACCCTCACGCATCCACCAATTGCATATTTGCTTGCACCCACTTAAACGCATGGTAACGCAGTACCATGTATTTTGTTAGGGCTCATTTTTCAAATCATGCCAGCATCTTTTTTGCATGTTTCATGAGCATAGAAGCAGCTTAAAAAAAAAAAAAAGAACACGTAAAAAAGCGATCGGGCCTGGACGCACCTCCAAGTGTGAAAGAGACCTAAGGCTTGTTCCCCGGGATTGTACACAATTCTAAAGGGTGCCTTGACTACAAAAAGGTTGAAAAACACTGCTCTAATCAATGAGAGTACTGATTTTTGACTTTATCTAATCTCATTGATTAGATAAAAAAAATATTCCTGAGGGGCCACTTGCAAGTGTTCCCTCTCCATGTTAACAAACATGTTGCTGAGACCTGTGTTTTTATGACAGATTAGAACAGAATCCCAGGCGCCAGGTCGCCATTGTGACTGGAAATTGCATCCTGGCACCTGGGCTACACTGCAGCAGTGCCCCCATGTTGGGCCCCCCCAATGCAGGTGTATGGACTAAGACAGTGATGGCGAACCTTGGCACTCCAGATGTTTTGAACTACATTTCCCATGATGCTCCACTACACTGCAGATAAAACTACGGTAAAGCGGCGCTAAAAATAGCGCAGTTTTACTGCCAACGCCGCCCCAGTGTGAAAGGGGCCTTAGTAACCTGTTTGTGTATCTTACAGATGATCTGAAGACAAAGGTGAAGCCTTTGGGGGAGGAAGAGAAGCAGCTGATTCTGCAGATGAAACATGATGAGTGTGCAAACAGAGGCTTGGAGTTTGATGGTAGAATCAATGCCTGGGACCTGAGCTACTACCTCACACGTGTGGTGGAGACAAAGTACTCTGTGGATCAGGACAAACTACGGGAATATTTCCCTATGGAGACAGTTACAGAGAGCCTTTTACAGATTTACCAGGAGCTTCTTGGGCTCAGATTTGAATGTGTGGAAAATGCGCACGTGTGGCATGAGAGTGTGACGCTCTACTCAGTTTATGATGGAGCAACAGGTGATCTTCTCGGACAGTTTTACTTGGACCTTTATCCTAGGTAAAGAGCATCATATTACATTGGTATTATAGAGAAAATTTCACTACTGTAAATGGAGAAATCTAACTACCTGTTGGCTGTAGTAATAGCATTGTGCCCTATAATGTAAAATAAATAAATTCGTCTGGAGAGGAACTCTGTAAATCTGGTTAACCCAATGTAAACCGAGCTGCAGCTTCAATAGAAAACAAAATCTTGGGACAAGCAAGTTTTATTTTTATATTCATCATGTGTATAGTAAACTACTTGTAATCCCACATCTAAAGTATGGAGTCCAGTTTTGGGCAATGCATTGTAAACAAGACCTAAGAGTCTTGTAGAAGGTTCAGAAGCAGACCACGAAATTCATGAAAACAGATGGAAATCTCCCATTTTTGGACAAATTAGAGCCCTTTCACACTGGGGCAGTTTGCAGGCGCTATTGCGCTAATAATAGCGCCTGCAAACCGACCCGAAAGTGCCCCTGCCTTAATTCCAGTGTGAAAGCCCCGAGGGCTTTCACACTGGAGCGATGCGCTGGCAGGACGATAAAAAAAATCCTGCTAGCAGCATCTTTGGAACGGTGAAGGAGCGGAGTGTATACCGCTCCTTTACCGCTCCTGCCCATTGAAATCAATGGGACGGCGCGGCTATACCGCCGGCAAAGTGCCTCTGCAGAGGCACTTTGCGGTGGTTTTTAACCATTTCTCGGCCGCTAGCCGGGGGTAAAACCGCCCGGCTAGCGGCCGAATACCGACGGTAAAGCGCCGCTTACAATAGCGGCGCTTTACCGCCGACGCCCGCGCCGGTGTGAAAGGGCTCTTAGGGAATGGTAAAAACCTCTTCCAGTATTTTTTTCTGTGTGTCAATTTGTGAAGAATTTATATTATCTCCTGTCCCTATAGCCCTGTACACATGAGCCAAAGATCGAATGGCATAGGCCAGTTCAAAAGAAATCAGCTAACATTTGCCCCGTGTGTACGGCAGCCGGTCCGACAGAAGCCACCCGAATGTCCGGCTTCTGTTGAAGGGGCATGACCAAAAAAAGTCTGCTGATCGGCATCTGATCAGGGCTTTCAGTCAATGGCTGCAAGCGCTGAACGATGTGTTCTGGCAGGGGGCTGTCCCCTTGTCAGAACACATTAGATCAGTGGAGGAGATTACTGTATTAACATCAGATAATTAGTACAGCAGCTCCTCCCGTGCTCTTGCTTTTTTTTTTATTTATTTTTTTTCACTATTATTGGTTCAGCCCGCTGGGTTGAACAAAAAAGAAAAATGCTAGCGTATACCAGGCTTTAGACACAATGTGGAAGTGAGATGAACTATCTCTGAAGTGATAGAGCAGGTGCCACCATTGGAAGCTTTCTCCTTTATCCCTGTTCAAGTGACATCTATAGCATTGGTGACGACTGACTGAAACAAAGGTGAATCTCCCCAGCAGGGACATAGACAGCAGTAAACACCTAACAGAGGTGATGGTCCTTCCCTACTTTATTAAGAAAAAAAAAAAAGATAGAGATACACCTTAAGGCCCCTTTCACACTTATACGACTTGTCCCACGATTTTGTACTGCAAAATCGTATGACAAGTCATTCTCCATGATTTTCAATGACTACCATTCATATTGGCACGACTTTAAGTCGTGCCGACTTGAAAGTAGTCCCTGCACTACTTTGGTCCAACTTCTATGCGAGTTGTACTCCATAGACCTCAATGTTAAACCCTGAAGTAGCATGCAAGTCGTGCCTGAATATTATATAGACACGACTTCAGTACGACTTTGTAAGCACAAGCCTGGCCTCGCTATTCGGGAAAGGAAAACTTTTCTTTCCTTTCCCGATGAGCGACAGGCAGTGCTGACAGCTGTCTGGTATGAATCCAGAGGGGGAACGCCGCGCCAAGTTTTAAATGAAAAAACCGGCGTGGGTTCCCCCCCAGGGGCATACCAGGCCCTTAGGTCTGGTATGGATCTAAGGGGAACCCCCTACGCCGAAAAATCGGCGTGGGGTCCCCCCCAAAATCCATACCAGACCCTTATCCGAGCACGCAGCCCGGCCGGTCAGGAATGGGGGTGGGGACGAGCGAGCGCCCCCCCTCCTGGACCGTACCAGGCCGCATGCCCTCAACATGGGGGGGTGGGTGCTTTGGGGCATGGGGGGCGCAGTGCGGCCCCCCCCACCCCAAAGCACCTTGTCCCCATGTTGATGAGGACAAGGGCCTCTTCCCGACAACCCTGGCCGTTGGTTGTCAGGGTCTGTGGGCGGCGGGCTTATCGGAATCCGGGAGCCCCCTTTAATAAGGGAGCCCCCAGATCCCGGCCCCCCACCCTATGTGAATGAGTATGGGGTACATGGTACCCCTACCCATTCACCTAGGGAAAAAAGCGTCAATAAAAAACACAGTACACAGGTATTTAAAATAATTTATTAGGCAGCTCCGGGGTCTTCTTCCGACTTCGGGGGTCCTCTTCCGACTTCGGGGGTCTCTCCGGCGTCTCCTCCCGATGTCCGCATCTTCTGCCGGCTCCTCCGCTTTCTTCTGCAGCTCAATTGCTAGCGGTGGTCCGGACTTCTGCCTTCTTCTTTTCTTCCAGAGATGTTGACACGACGCTCTCTCCAGCTGGAATGGTCTCTGAACGCTCCGCAGCGGACTTATATAGGCGGTGACCCCACCCCCTTATGCCGTCACAGTCCCTGGGCATGTCCCTTATGATTTATACCAACTACTGTATTTTCATTTTCATTTTCATTTGTTAATGCCAAAAACGTGGCAAAGTAGTACTGCTCCCAAATCGCGGTAAAATCGCGCGACTTTGAAGTCGTTTAAGTGTGAAAGGGGCCTAAAGAAGAATTTCTGTAAAAAGCCCACATGTGACCATTTAGCAATTTTCCTTCTTTTTTAGGGCTTCTGTCAACAGGCTTTTGCTTGGGTCACAACTGTTTTTCTACTCCATACAAGTATTTGGGGATCCAAAAGAAACTTAAACCAGGTCAAATGCACCTGCAGTGAGTCCTGCATCTTACAAGCATCTCAAACTGGTGTCAAAAAGAAGCTACATTTGCCCATTGACACAGGCCATTAAAGTGTCAAATGTCAATTTAAAGTTTAGAAGAATTATGGTATATCTTCCAATAGTCAAGTGTATTTTCCATGTGGTTAGTCTACATAGCAATTTATTGCAATATTAAAAAAAAATCCTGCCCATTAGCAATAGAAGCTGTTGTAAAAGATGATTTATTACAGGTACTTGTAAAGCGCCATCAGTTCACGCAGCGCTTTACACATATATAGATTATAGATTCACATCAGTCTGTCCTCAAGGAGCTTACAATCTAAGGTCCCTAACTCACATTTATACATACAAGGGCCAATGTAGCATGTCTTTGGAGCGTGGGAGGAAATTTAAGTACACGGAGGAAACCCACGCAGGCACCGGGAGAACATGCAAACTCCGTGCAGATAGCGCTGTGGTTGGGATTCAAACCGATGACCCTGGGGCTGCTAGGTGGAAGTGCTGACCACTTAGCTACTGTGCTGCCCCACATGATGTAACCTAATTCCCTGCTTTCGGTTGTGTCCTGTGACTGCCTCACCTTGAACTGTCTGTAACTGACCTACTGTATATGTGTTCCAAATTACACTCCTAGCATGTCACAGATCTTGTAGACTAGAGGAACTTACTGACCCTCAAGACAACTGTATATCAGAAAACTTGCCCTCCATAACCTGCTCATTTATTCATCATGGGGTAGGAGAAAAACAAAAATAAAGGCAAGAAAATGTTTATTACTGTCTGTGGGCTGTTGGTAATGCATTTTTATATTTTTTTTTTAAGTATTGTATGCTGGAGGTTTTCGAATTTGATAAAAAATGACTCATAGTGCAATACAGTTTTATTATCAAAGACCCCAATGGGTATTCGCATGTAAAAAAACAAAAAAAACAACACTATATATTGGCTAAATGTTTTCTGCCAGCAAGCCTGGTGGTGGTAGCCACTCCGACTCCACCCAGACTCCCTCTGTAGAGTGTCTGACACCATCACTCTTGCTAGCAGTCAGTGTTTGGCTGATACCTGCTGTATTTTGTTTATTTTCTCGTGTGAGTACCCATTGGTGCCTTTTTATAATAAAATATTTGTTTGTAATTGTGGGACGTTATTTTATTTGAATGCATTTTATTCAACTGATTTGTTTACCATTCTAAACTTAAGACATTATGTATTTTGATTATCAAATACACTTTTGTTGTTTAACCACTTGCTTAACGGGCACTTAAACCCCCCTAATATCCAGACCAATTTTCAGCTTTCAGCGCTGACGCACTTTGAATGACAATTGCGCGGTCATACAACACTGTACCCAAATGAAATTTTTATCATTTTTTCCCCACAAATAGAGCTTTCTTTTGGTGGTATTTGATCACCTCTGCGGTTTTTATTTTTTGTTAAAAAAAATTTAAAAAGACCGAATTTAAAAAAAAAAAATTTTTTTTTTTTTTTTATATTTTGTTATAAAATTTTTTAAAAGGGTAATTTTTCTCCTTCATTGATGTACGCTGATGAGGCTGCACCAATGGGCACTGATAGGTGGCAGTGATGGGCACTGATAGGTGGCAGTGATGGGCACTGATAGGTGGCAGTGATGGGCACTGTTTGGCAATAATGGGCACTGATCTTGTACACTGCTAGGTGGCACTGATTGGCACCACTGGTGGGCATTGTTAGGTGCTAATGGTGGGCATTGATAGGTGGCACTTGTGAGCATTGATACGTGGCACTGGTGGGCACTGTAGGCACTGTGATGTGGCAATGTCAGGTGGCACTGGCAGGGGGTACTGATGGCACAATTGAGGCACGTATGAGGCATTATTGCCTCCTCCTCCTCTTCGAGACCGATGTCCCTTGCTGGTGAGCCGGTGATCGGCTTTTTTTTCTCCTCGCAATGTCAGCGCGAGGAGGAAAAAAAAACGATTACCGAGCTTTTGTTTTGATCATGTGATCAGCTGTCATTGGCTGACAGCTGATCACATGGTAAGGGGCCGGGACCGGCCCCTTACTTGGATCGGTGATCACCTGAGGCTCAGTGACTCGGTGATCACAGCGCGCCCTACAGGGCGCGCGCAGGGCACGTGCACAGGGGAGGCCGTCATATGACGGCCTCCCGGGAATGCAGGTCCGCGCTGTAGCTGTCATTCGGCTATAGCGCGGATATCAAGCGGTTAATATACAGGTTTTATGTGTATACACATAAAGTGCTGCTTCTGTATAATTTTGTCAGGTTTTATTTTGGTTATTATAACCTAGTGTGGATTTATTTTGTTTATCTATACGCATTGATAAGCTACATGATATAGAGTATCTCACAAAAGTGAGTACACCCCCTCGAATTTTCGTAAATATTTCGTTATATCTTTTCATGTGACAACACTGAAGAAATGACACTTTGCTACAATGTAAAGTAGTGATTGTACAGCTTGTATAACAGTGTAAATTTGCTGTTCCCTCAAAATAACCCAACACACAGCCATTAATGTCTAAACCGCTGGCAACAAAAGTGAGTACACCCCTAAGTGAAAATGTCCAAATTGGGCCATTTTTTTTTTTTTAGCTATTTTTCCTCCCCAGTGTCATGTGACTTGTTAGTGTTACAAGGTCCTCGGTGTGAATGCGGAGCAGTAAATACTTTATACAGCCCACTTCCTGTTTCTTGTCTGCTAAAAAGCCTAGGCTTATGACATCATGTACAGCTCTCTCTTTCTCACTCTTGTGAGAGTTTGCCAGGAAGGGAGGGGGGATGAGTCATGAGGGCCAATCAGAGCTGCAGAGCTGGAGGAGTGCCTCTATGTAAATCCAGGAAGTGAACAGGCAGCAGCTTCAGATGCCCACAGTTAAAATGGATGCAGCCAGACTCAGTGGAGTATATATAAAAAATATTCAAAGTGGTTGGAGGGAAGCTTCAGAATGGCAAAGTTGTTTTTATTACAAATTACGTGAGCAGACTGCAGTTCCTCCTTTAATATACAAAATCTGTTACAGCCCGATATCTCCCGCTCTGTCACTCGGCCGGTGTCTCGTAATGATCCCCGCTCTGCACATATAGGCATAGATAAGACCGCCCATATGGACACAGATGAGCCCACACTTATGGGCTCTGATGAGACCGCACTGATATTGAAGTTTATTCAGATTTCCATACATTAGAGGGTTCCACCATTATTGTGTTATCGATTAGTAAGTTAGTGCTGCACTTTTTTCTTTTTTTTTTTTTTCTCATGCCAGCATTTTCTTGTGCCACATGCTGATGTAAAGCCTCATGGCCCGGCTATGGTGTGGATAGGGATGTTCTCATATACACCATACAGGCAATGATTTGCTGTAAGAAAGATCTCAAAGCTGCAGCAGGAGGAGGAATATTTAGACCCCTTTCACACTGGGGCGGTTTGTAGGCGCTATTGCGGTAAAAATAGCGCCTGAAAACCGACCCGAAACAGCGGCTACTGTGTTTCCAGTGTGAAAGCCAGAGGGCTTTCACACTGGAGCGGTGCGCTAGCAGGACGGGAAAAAAAATCCTGCTAGCAGCATCTTCGGAGCGGTGAAGGAGCTGTGGTTTTTTAACCCTTTTTTGTGGTCGTTTTTAACCCTTTCTCGGCCGCTAGCGGGGGTAAAACCGCCCCACTAGCGGCCGAATACCGCCGCTACGACGACGGTAAAGCACCGCTTTACCGCCGACACACCTCCCGCCCCAGTGTGAAAGGGGCCTAAGTATGAGCCGAACATCCCCCAGTTCGGATCGCACCAGAACATCCGAACAGGCCAAAAAATTCGGCAATAACACACAAACACACAAACACCGTTAATTTCATGAATAATCTTAAAGGCGTTTATGCAAGTTATTGTCATAAAAAGTGTTTGGGGACAAGTATCAATGCAAAAAAGTTTTAAAAATGGCCGTTTTTTCGGGAGTAGTGATTTTATTTATTTTTTTAATGCTTAAAGTGAAACAATAAAAATGAAATATTCCTTTAAATATTGTGCCTGGGGGTGTCCTTAGTATGCCTGTAAAGTGGCGCAGTTTTCCCGTGTTAAGAACAGTACCGCAGCAAAATGACATTTCTAAAGGAAAAAAATCATTTAAAACTGATTGAGGCTTGTAATGAATTGTCGGTCTCTGCAATATAGATAAAACTCATTGGAAAAAAACGGCATGGGGTCCCCCCCCCAGTCCATTACCAAGCCCTTCAGGTCTGGTATGGATATTAAGGGGAACCCTGTGCCAAATTTTAAAAAAATGGCGTAGGGGTCCTCCCCAAAATCCATACCAGACCCTTATACGAGCACGCAACCTGGCAGGCCGCAGGAAAAGAGGGGGGGGGCCAGAGAACCGTACCAGGCCACATGCCCTCAACATAGGGAGGGTGCTTTGGGGTGTGACTCCAAAGCACCTTGTCCCCATGTTGATGGGGACAAGGGCCTCATCCTCACAACCCTTGCCCAGTGGTTGTTGGGGGGTATGTGGGTGGGGCTTATCGGAATCTGGAAGCGCCCTTTAACAAGGGGACCCCCAGATCCAGCCCCCCCCAATGTGAACTAGTGATGGGTTTTCTTTTTTTCTTTTTTCGGCTCGTCGGCAGCGTGATAGAAGATGAATGGACATTTTTATTTTTTTTATCTTTTAATAAAGGACTTGTCCCAAGCTGTCTCTGTTTTTTTTACCATTTATTACACCTGAAGGCCTGGTATGTATTTTGGGGGACCCCCATGCAATTTTTCTTTTTTTTTTTTTTTTAATTTTTGGTTTGGGGTTCCCCTTAATATTCATACCAGACCCAAAGGGCCTGGTAGTGGACTGGGGGGGGTAACCCATGCTGTTTTTTTTTCAATGCGTTTTATCTATATTGCCGAGACCCGACAATTCATTACAGCCGCGATCAGTTTTAAATTACGATTTGTCCTTTAAAAATGTCATTTTACTGTGGTACTGTTCTAAACATGGGAAAAATGCGCCACTTCACAGGCATACTATAGACACCCCCCAGGCAGGATATTTAACCACTTGACCACTGGGCACTTAAACTCTCTTCCTAACAAGACCAATTTTCAGCTTTCAGTGCTCTCACACTTTGAATGACAATTACTCAGTCATGCAACACTGTACCTATATGAAATTTTTGTCATTTTTTCACACAAATAGAGCTTTCTTTTGGTGGTATTTAATCACGGCTGGGTTTTTTATTTTTTGTGCTACAGAAGAAAAAAAGACCGAAAAATCTAAAAAAGTGAATTTTTCTTCGTTTCTGTTATAAAATTTTGCAAATTAGTAATTTTTCTTCATATATTTTGCCCAAAATTTATACCACTACATATCTTTGGTAAAAATAACCCAAATCGGTGTATATTTGGTCTGTGTAAAAGTTAGTCTACAAGCTATGGTGCCAATCATTGAAAATTGATCACACCTGAAGTACTGACAACCTAGCTCATTTCTTGAGACCCTATTAAGCCAGGACAGTACAAATACCCCCCAAATGACCCCTTTTTGGAAAGTAAACATTCAAAGGTATTTAGTAAGAGGCATGGTGAGGTTTTTTTTTAGTTGTAATTTTTTCCCACAATTCTTTGCAAAATCAAGATTTTTTTTTTTTTCTTTTTTCACAAAAAGTGTCAACAGGCAGGGAGCACCATCAGGCGTTCTTGGAGCATAAATTACATATCTAATTTCTTGACTACCTCTTGCACTTTTGAAGGCCCTGGAGCACCAGGACAATAAAAACGCCCAAAAAATTACTCCATTATGGAAAGAAAACACCCCAACGTATAATCTATGAGGCGTATTGAGTCTTTGGAACATGTAGTTTTTTTCTACAAGTTTTTGGAAAATGTGGAAAGAAAATGAAAACGCATTTTTCACAATGTTGTCCATTTTTACAATATTTCTAACACACAGCTTGTACATGGCATAAATGACACCCCAGAATAGATTCTCCTACTCCTCCCGAGTATAACAATACCACATGTGTGAGACTTTTACACAGCCTGGCTGGGTAGGTGTGGATGGGATGGCTGAGTATGGATGGATGAGTATTGCTGAGTATATAGATGGATGAGTTATGCTGAGGATGGATGGATGGATGGATAAGTATTGCTGAGTATGGATGGATGAGTATTGCTGGGTTGGATGAGTATTGCTGGGTTGGATGAGTATTGCTGGGTTGGATGAGTATTGCTGGGTTGGATGAGTATTGCTGGGTTGGATGAGTATAGCTGGGTTGGATGAGTATAGCTGGGTTGGATGAGTATAGCTGGGTTGGATGAGTATTGCTGGGTTGGATGAGTATAGCTGGGTTGGATGAGTATAGCTGGGTTGGATGAGTATAGCTGGGTTGGATGAGTATAGCTGGGTTGGATGAGTATTGCTGGGTTGGATGAGTATCGCTGGGATGGATGGATGGATTGGTGCAAGAATGGGCACAGATAAGCGCTGTGGGCATTACATATCCAGCCCACAGTGCTGCAGCACTTGATCTCTCCCCTCACTGCTCACACTGTACCGATCAGTACAGAGAGGGAAGAGATGAACTGGACATGACGCCGGTTTGTTTACAAGTGATCGCTCCATTATTTTACGGAGCGATCACGTGGTAAACGGCCGCTATCAGCAGCCATTTACTGTGATGCGCGGGGTCCTTTTGGATCACGGATATTCCCAGGGTGCGCACGGCCTCCCAGAATAAGCTGACCGCGCTGCAGCCTTCTTTTGGCTATGGCCCGGTCAGCATGTGGTTAAAGGAATATTTCATATTTATTGTTTCACTTTAAGCATTAAAAAAAAAATCACTGCTCCCGAAAAAAACGTCCGTTTAAAAAATTTGCATTGATGTCCCCTGGGGCAGGACCCAGGTCCCCAAACATCTTTTATGACAATAACTTGCATATAAGCCTTTAAAATGAGCACTTTTGATTTTTCATGTTGGTGTCCCATAGACTTTTTTGAATTTTGCTCCGAACACCGCATATTGTTCGGTGTTCGCCCGAACATCCGAACAACCAAAGTTCGGCCCGAACTTGTGCTAGGGCCGAACCGTTCGCCCATCTCTAATGATTACATAAAGCAAGTAAGGGCAATATGTTTATTTCCTGTTGTGGCTGGAGGAGTAGAGCACAGACAGGCTTTGCATTTATAAGACTGTAACCTATCTATCCTGTGTGTTACTGAGCAGTGGAGCTAGCTGCAGAATGAGGGGGTGTGATTTTATGTTGAAGTGGGCTTGTTCACATTTAACATGTACAGGCCACATTCACTTCAATCCGAAGGATTCATGGGAAATGTAGTTAGCGAGGTAAGGAATTTCACAAATGTAATAACTGTTTAGTGTTTTGTGTAGGGGGTGTACTAAAAGGGGATTTTTTGCCGATTCCGGAGTTCTGCTTTACGCTCACTACTTCACATTGTAGCAAAGTGTAATTTCTTCAGTGTTTTCACATGAAAAGATATAATAAGATATTTACAAATTTGTGAGGGGGTGTACTCACTTTTGTGAGACAGTACTTAATACTGATTTATCTGATCAGGATGAATAATTACAAAACCGAGAAAACAATGCCCATTATTACTGCTCACATGTGTACGTTATAAGCTATCTGTTTGTATAATATTTATTATTATTATTATTATTATATTATTACAATATTATTACATCTGTTATGTTCAATCCAGCTATTGATCCATCTCCCTACCATGAGCCTAACAGTACCCATCTTCTCTTAGGGAAGGAAAGTATGGTCATGCTGCATGTTTTACTCTGCAGCCAGGCTGCCACCTCCCAGATGGAAGTAAGATGATGTCTGCAGCCGCCATGGTGGCGAACTTCACCAAGCCTGCACCTGATCGGCCTTCTCTCTTGCGCCACGATGAGGTTAAGACTTATTTCCATGAGTTTGGACATGTTATGCACCAACTATGTGCTCAGGTCAGTGCCTACTTTTATAATTTTACCAGTTGTTTTTTTTCTTTTACCACAGACTCTAGTTGGGCACCACTGCTCTATTGAGCTGCACAATTATTCTTTAAAAAAATTCTAGCATTTCTACTATTCATGCGCGGAGCTGTTGTCCACTCACAGCTGTCAAAAATAAATAATAAAAAAAAAAAGGGCAGCCAGCAAAGTTTATCACAACATTGCTCAGCGCTGAGAGATGCAATGTTTCTTTTTGTCATTTGGTTCTTGGATCAAAAAAACGAAGCCTTTTTCTGACGCTTGTTGCTTACAAGTTAACCACTTGCCGACCAGCCGCCGCAGTTTTACTTCGCTTCGCCCTGTGGCCACTAGGGGCGGGTGCCCCTGGAGCCGATGCGAGTGCGATCGCTGATGACACACCGAGAACCAGGATCTGTGTATGTTCATGCAAAGAGACTAATCGTATGTTCATACGAAGTATGAACAGAGATCTGTCATCTCCCCTAGACAGTCCCATCCCCCCCTTCAGTTAGAACAGAGAGGGAACACAATTAACCCCTTGATTGCCCCTTAGTGTTAACCCCTTCCCTGCCAGTGCCATTTTTACAGTAATCAGTGCATTTTTATAGCGCTGATCGCTGTATAAATGCCAATGGTCCCAAAAATGTGTCAAAAGTGTCTGATGTGTCCGCCATAATGTCGCTGTCCCGATAAAAATCGCAGATCACCACCATTACTAGTAGAAAAAAAATAATAACAATGCTATAAATCTATCCTAGTTTGTAGACGCTATAACTTTTGCACAAACCAATCAATATACGCTTATTGCAATTTTTTTTTTTGAATGGGGATATTTATTATAGCAAAAAGTACAAAATATGTGTGTGTTTTGTTTTTTTTGTTTTTTTCCAAAATTTTCGCTCTTTTTTTGTTTATAGTGCAAAAAATAAAAAACGCAGAGATGAGCAAATACCACCAAAAGAAAGCTCTTATTTGTGGGTGAAAAAAGGACATCAATTTTGTTTTGGGTGCAGCGCCGCATGACTGCACACTTGTCAGTTAAAGCGACGCAGTGCCGAATCGCAAAAAATGGCCTGGTTATTCAGCAGCCAAATCTTCTGGGGCTGAATGGGTTAAAATCAGTATTTTTTGCTAGAAAGTTACTTTGAACCCCCAAACATTATATATAATTTTTTTTAGCAGAGACCTTAGTGAATAAAATGTCAGTTGGAATATTTTGTCACATTGTATTTGCACAGCGGTCTTTCAAAAGCACTTCAATGAATTTAAAAAAAAAACCTAAACTGTAAAGTTAGCCCAATTTTTATTTATAATGTGAAAGATGATGTTACGCCGAGAATCGTGATCTTTATTCTATTTTCATTTTATCCAGAATCTTGCAGCTCTACTGCTCTATTACATGCTTGTTACAGTGGTGTAGTGGTAGGAAGACATTTTCTTTCTACATAATGTAAAGTCAGCGTTGTCGCTGTCCTACTTTGCTGCCATGATCCCCATGTTTGGCTGCAGCACACCACATGCACCACTAGTATTCCCTTCAATTTTATTGTACTATATATACTCTACAACATTCAGATGAAGAAAATTTTCACTGACTCCATTTCTTTTGTGCCATTTATTAGTATTTCTATGATTTCATTATAATCAACATTGGCTGCCTGTCCGTACGGGGCGCAGGGGCGCCACCCCCCCAATCCATGTGTCTGACACCAGATGCATGGATTTCAATGGGGTTTTTTTTTTTTTTTTTTGGAAGCACATGATTAGAGCCTGAGGCACTGCGCCCTAAGCCCCACCCACCTGATTTGGATTGTGAAAGGGCGCATAGGTTGAACTTGATGGTCCTGTGTCTTTTTTCAACTTTATCTACGGTACTATGTAACTATATTTTTGCCCCTGCAGTTTTTGAAATGGTGGGTTACCATTTTTACAGGGGAGAGTTACTAAACCTGAAGCCCTCAGAATCTGGTGTAGCTGTGTATGGTAGCCAGTCAGCATCTAACTCCAATTCAATCCTCATAATTTGTGAACAATTTAGTTGTACTTAAAACAGAGATGTACTGTTTGACCCAATTCTCAACTAATTTGTATTAAATTAAATGAATATTCTAAAAATAAATATCCTTTTTTATTATTGCACATAGTTGGCATGTGACACCTAGTGGAATGTATTTTCCATTTCCAAATTTAAGTGGTTAACCCACTTTCATAAATTTACATACTCGTTTCTGTCTCTTAATGCACCCCCCTGCCCCCCCCCCCCCCCCGGCTCTGTGTGTTAAAAAAAATTCCTCCTTTACCGTATCTCACGGCGGCTCTCGGCGTGATTGAGACCGCCCGTGTCTCCTCTCTGCCCGTCTGACAGAAGCAGCGGGAGGGGCCGTGATTCCCCTGCTGATGGCAGCGGGACGTGAAGAGAGAGGAGACACGGCTGGTCACGTGATCGCTGGGAGCTGCTGTGAGATACGGTAAAGGAGGAATTTTTTTATTAAAACACAGACAGGGGGGCACTGTATTAGGAGACAGAACAGATAGTGTACAGGTAAATTTGTTATTCCTGCAGCAGGAGGGGTTTGGGGCGGCACTGTCACTAGGTGACACGCAGAGAGGGGAGGGGGGGAGGACACACACACAGAGGAGAGCAGGCTGTGGATGACGGAGGCACGTAAACTGACCACAGTGTCAGGTCTCAGCAGCCATGATTATCGTGGCCAGTTTACATAGGGGAGGGGAGAAACTGGCAGGATCAGCCAGGTTTTTTAGGTGTTACAGAGGTCCAAATTACACAGCACAAGCACTGTTCTGTATAAAATGCTTTAAAGGAGCAGGATCCATTCTTCTTTTTTTGGGGGGGTTAACAAACGCTTTAAGTTCAACACTCATCTCAGAGCAATGAGTGTGGTTGATGGCGCCATCATGTGGTGATTCATGATATGGCCTTACCATGATATAGTCTTACCCCAATTATAGGGAACAGTTTCCCATATTGCATAATATTAATTAGATTGAATTTGATTTAGAGCACCTTGTACAATATGATTATACATTATATAGATAAATGAAATTTAATAATTGGACAAAAAACAGTTCAAATCTATATCAACATTGATACCCGCAGGATTGAGTGTATTTAATCTAAAAATCAATTCAGTTTCATTTCTAGATAACCTTTGGATCATAAATCCAGAAATTCAAACGAAGCAAAAAGTGTTCCACTGCTCAGGTGGGTCTAAAGCGATGAGTGGATAGACAGGTTGAAATCCTTTGAAGGGAAAGAGCCCCAGGTGCTGGCTGATGCTGAATGGAGCAGAAATGCACGAAGTGATCTAGATGCCGCACACCGGACAAGTTAACAAGTGCCTTTATTAATAAAAAGCTGGATCACAGAATGTTCAAGACACTGTAGCAGGTATCATCTGACACGTTTCGCACTCATAACGGGTGCTTACTCATACTCATGAGCTATGAGTAAGCAACCGTTATGAGTGCGAAACGCGTCAGCTCATTCCTGTACGTTCCTGCTGCAGTGTCTTGTACATTCGGTGATCCAGCTTTTTATTAATAAAGGCACTTGTTTACTTGGTGTGCAGCATCCAGATCACTTCGTCCATTTCAACCTTTGGATCATGTTTCCCCCTCTCCAATGAAGTTCTATCTGATCAATGCCAAAAAAGGTGGCTAAACTCTGATTCTTGTTATGATGTACCCTGTAATGGTTTGAAAGGCTATGCTTAGCCTTTCAATTAAGCACAATAATCAATGAATAGCCTTTCAAACCAATTCAGGGTGCATCATAACAAGAATGCGAGTTTAGCCACCTTTTTTGGCATTGATCAGGTAGAACCCCATTGGAGAGGGGGAAACATGACCCAAAGAATATCTAGAAATGAAACCGAATGAATTTTTAGATTAAATACACTCAATCCTGCGGTTATCAATGTTGATATAGATTTGAACAGTTTTTTGTCTAATTATTAAATTGCATTTATCTATATAATGTAAAATTATATTGTACAAGGTGCTCTAAATCAAATTCTATCTAATTAATATTATGCAATATGGGAAACTGTTCTCTATAATTGGGGTAAGGCTAGATCATCAACCGCCACATGATGGCGCCATCATCAACCATACTCCTTGCTTTGAGATGTGTGTTGAACTTAATTTGGGAATGGAAAATACCTCCTGTCTCCACTAGGTGTTGCGTGCCAAGTGTATGCAATAATAAAAAAGGATATTTACTTTTAGAATATGAATTTAATTTAGCACAAATTAGTTGAGAATTGGATCAAACCGTACATCCCTGTTTTAAGTACAAGTAAATTGTTCACAAATTATGAGGATTTAATTGGAGATCCTATATTGGGTGGCAGTATTTAACCATTGGAGGTGATGTGTCCGGTCATGTGACCCCTGATGACCTCAGACGTGCTGACAAAACTCGTTGGGTGTGGTCGAGCGTGACACGTCACTTCCGCCCACAGTGTAATGCAGGTGGAGTGCATAACTGCGTCCCCGCATCCATTTGCTCTTTTAAACTTTGTACACTTGTTAAAGTGTTTTTAGCGCTTCATTTTAATAAAACAACAACGTACTTCACCGTGGGAGACTGTTCCTTTTTCATTTTTTGATCCTGTTTGGAGATTTGGAGGGTACCCTTTCTTTTGATGATCGATTGGAGGCTCCAATGCCGGGTACTGTGACGGATCATGGGAACATCCTGCACCCTAATGCTGTAAGTGACTTCTGTAATGGGGGTCATGTATATCTGTTGAGTAGACTGAGTGACCGGTGTTGGTGGAGGAAGATTTACAGTCGCTTGTTTGTTGGGATCCACGAGATCACTGCACCATTGGAATTATTTGATGAATTTTTGGACTTTATTTATACACTTATTCTTTGGACATTGCACAGATTTTGGTATCCACCTGAATATTGGGTGGTGACGTATAGATTTCGCTATACGCTATGCGTAATCCATGTCTCTTGCGCTAATAAGCTCCCTTTCAGCCTTTTGGTATAATGCATCTCATTAAATCCGTGTCTCCCACATTACCCCAGGTAAACAGACATAGTCACCGTCCTCACGTTCTTGGCTCCATCACTCGACTGGCTCTCCCGAGTACAGCCACTTGGTTTTTATTCATGGCCCCAACAGCCAATCGCTTCTTCCATGCAAAATTACATCACAGAAAATGACCACACAGGAAATGACACTAAAGGGGGGGGCATCCACAGGAGTGGGAGGGAGAAGTGCACGTCTCATCCTCTTGAGGCAGGTACACTGCCCTCCGCCCAGCCACATGCTTGCGCATCCACCATCTTGGTCAGCATGGAGCCCACTCAGTACTGCTCAGAGTAACCAGTATCTAGTAAGATCATTCTACTTGTTCTTACAGGCTTGAGAAGATCTGCAGAGACATTGCTACTGCTGTTGCCAATCAACGGTACGAGTATATTAACAAGGCAGATATCAATGTCCTCTTATTAATAAATAAATAAATTAAATTAATAAAGCAGATGTGTATCCAAAAGGGATAGCATAGCCTCAACAGAGATTTAATACGTTTCTCTCGTTATGCAGACTTCACTTCTCTAATGTGCATAGACAGACATTTGAAGGCAAGAAGCCCAGCGCATTGCGCTTGATACAAACAGGCAAAGGCCCACACACACACAGAACACGTCTCCAAGCCTATGAGAAGGTTTTCATACTGACGGTTTTTACTGCTGGTCCCGATTCAACCCAAGTGCGCTCTGCTAGAGCTCTCCTTGGTTAAATCAGACACAGGGAGACAGATGACAATCTATAAAACACACATAATAAAATTTCCACAACAGTGGTCATTTCTATGCTCATTTATTTGCACTATACAGGTAAAAGCCAGTAAATTAGAATATTTTGAAAAACTTGATTTATTTCAGTAATTGCATTCAAAAGGTGTAACTTGTACATTATATTTATTCATTGCACACAGACTGATGCATTCAAATGTTTATTTCATTTAATTTTGATGATTTGAAGTGGCAACAAATGAAAATCCAAAATTCCGTGTGTCACAAAATTAGAATATTGTGTAAGGGTTAAATTTTGAAGACACCTGGTGCCACAAACTAATCAGCTGATTAACTCAAAACACCTGCAAAGGGCTTTAAATGGTCTCTCAGGCTGGGTTCACACTGGTCCGACAAACGCTCCGACATTGGGAGCTCATGTCGCATGACGTGTGAAATGTAATGTTTCCCTATGGGAGCCGTCCTAACTGGTCCGACACAAGTCGTTCCGACTTTAGAAATGCTCCCTGTACTACTTTGGTCCGACTTTGATCCTACTTCAGCCTATTGACTATCATTGAAGTCGGATCAAAGTCGGATTGCCGTCTTGCATGATCCGACTTCGGCACGCGACTTGTGCTCAGATGATCTTGAGGGGGAACTCTGCGCCAAATTTTAAATAAAAATCCGGCATGGGTTCCCCCTCCAAGAGCATACCAGGCCCTTAGGTCTGGTATGGATCTAAGGGGAACCCCCTACGCCAAAAAATCGGCGTGGGGTCCCCCCTAAAATCCATACCAGACCCTTATCCGAGCACGCAGCCCAGCCGGTCAGGAATGGGGGTGGGGACGAGCTGGCGCCCCCCCCTCCTGGACCGTACCAGGCCGCATGCCCTCAACATGGGGGGGTGCTTTGGGGCATGGGGGGCACAGTGTGGCCCCCCCACCCCAAAGCACCTTGTCCCCATGTTGATGAGGACAAGGGCCTCTTCCCGACAACCGTTTTAGGGGGCGTGGTCATCACCCGATGACCACGCCCCCTTATGCCGTCATAGTCCCAGCATGCCCAGGGACTGTGACGGCATAAGGGGGCGGGGTCACCGCCTATATAAGTCAGAGCAGAGCGCACAGAGAGCATTCTAGCCCCAGAGAGCGTCGTGTCAACATCAGGAGAAGAGGGCAGAAGGCAGAAGATTGAAGACCAGGCTCCTCCGCTTTAGCAAAAGAGCGGCAAAAAAGCAGAAGAGAGCGGAGGAGCCCGGCAGAAGATCCGGAGAGCGTGGAGAAGAACCGGAGAGACCCCCGAAGTCGGAAGAAGACCCCCGGAGCTGTCTAATAAAATGCTTTAAAAATCTGTGTAGTGTTTTTTTTTACATTGACACTTTTTTCCTAGGTGAATGGGTAGGGGTACGCTGTACCCCATACTCATTCACATAGGGTGGGGGGCCGGGATCTGGGGGCTCCCTTATTAAAGGGGGCTCCCGGATTCCGATAAGCCCCCCGCCCGCAGACCCCGACAACCAATGGCCAGGGTTGTCGGGAAGAGGCCCTTGTCCTCATCAACATGGGGACAAGGTGCTTTGGGGTGGGGGGGCCACACTGCGCCCCCCATGCCCCAAAGCACCCCCCCATGTTGAGGGCATGCGGCCTGGTACGGTCCAGGAGGGGGGGGGGCCGCCAGCTCGTCCCCACCCCCATTCCTGACCGGCTGGGCTGCGTGCTCGGATAAGGGTCTGGTATGGATTTTAGGGGGGACTCCACGCCGATTTTTTGGCGTAGGGGGTTCCCCTTAGATCCATACCAGACCTAAGGGCCTGGTATGCTCTTGGAGGGGGGAACCCATGCCGGATTTTTATTTAAAATTTGGCGCGGAGTTCCCCCTAAAGATTCATACCAAACAATGCCGGGCATTGTCGGGGATCCAAGTCGGATCCCCGTTCATTGAAAGTCGGACACATGCCGGCTTCATGTCGCAGGGCAAAGTCGGATCCAAAGTAGGACGGCTGTCGTGTCGCACCAGTGTGAACCCAGCCTCAGTCCAGTTCTGAAGCCTACACAAACATGGGGAAGACTTCAGATTTGACAGCTGTCCAAAAGGCGACCATCGACACATTGCACAAGGAGGGAAAGACACAAAAGGTTATTGCTGAAGAGGCTGGCTGTTCTCAGAGCTCTGTGTCCAAACACATTAATAGAGAGGCAAAGGGAAGGAAAAACTGTGGTCAGAAAAAGTGTACAAGCGATAGGGATCACCGCGCCCTAGTCAAGATTGTGAAAAAAAACCCATTCAAAAATGTGGGGGAGATTCACAAGGAGTGGACAGCTGCTGGAGTCAGTGCTTCAAGATCCACCACCAAGAGACGCTTGAAAGACATGGGTTTCAACTGCCGCATACCTCGTGTCAAGCCACTGTTGACCAAGAAACAGCGCGAAAAGCGTCTCACCTGGGCTAAGGAAAAAAAGAGCTGGACTGCTGCTGAGTGGTCCAAAGTCATGTTTTCTGACGAAAGCAAATTTTGCATTTCCTTTGGAAATCGAGGTCCCAGAGTCTGGAGGAAGACAGGAGAGGCACAGGATCCACGTTGCCTGAAGTCTAGTGTAAAGTTTCCACCATCAGTGATGGTTTGGGGTGCCATGTCATCTGCTGGTGTCGGTCCACTCTGTTTCCTGAGATCCAGGGTCAACGCAGCCGTCTACCAGCAAGTTTTAGAGCACTTCATGCTTCCTGCTGCTGACCTGCTCTATGGAGATGGAGATTTCAGGTTCCAACAGGACTTGGCGCCTGCACACAGCGCAAAATCTTCCCGTGCCTGGTTTACGGACCATGGTATTTCTGTTCTAAATTGGCCAGCCAACTCCCCTGACCTTAGCCCCATAGAAAATCTGTGGGGTATTGTGAAAAGGAAGATGCAGAATGCCAGACCCAACAACGCAGAAGAGTTGAAGGCCACTATCAGAGCAACCTGGGCTCTCATAACACCTGAGCAGTGCCAGAAACTCATCGACTCCATGCCACGCCGCATTAATGCAGTAATTGAGGCAAAAGGAGCTCCAACCAAGTATTGAGTATTGTACATGCTCATATTTTTCATTTTCATACTTTTCAGTTGGCCAACATTTCTAAAAAATCCCTTTTTTGTATTAGCCTTAAGTAATATTCTAATTTTGTGACACACGGAATTTTGGATTTTCATTTGTTGCCACTTCAAATCATCAAAATTAAATGAAATAAACATTTGAATGCATCAGTCTGTGTGCAATGAATAAATATAATGTACAAGTTACACCTTTTGAATGCAATTACTGAAATAAATCAAGTTTTTCAAAATATTCTAATTTACTGGCTTTTACCTGTATATTTGTTTATCGCATTTGTATAGTATTGTTACTATCGCCCTCTGGGGACACCCAGTGGTTGTTCACATTCTGGTACTTTGCACTTTATTGTACAATATACCCTAAGGCAGGGCTTGACAAATTTGCTTGGAATCTAGGAGCCAGCTAAAAAAGTTAGGAGCCAGGTTTTTTTTTTTTTTTAAACGACCGACAAAGCTTTATTTTCAATATAAAAATTAACCAATCTTAAATTTACACAGAGACGACTAGAACTAATGTGACTGCTTTTATTTCCTGCCATGCAGGGACACAAGACCACCATATTCTCGCTAAGGATCCAATCAGGTCCGCCTGAAAAACTGACAGGCGAACCTGATCAGACAGACTTCCTTCCCGCAGGACGACTATATACGTCCTGTCTTTGAAGAGAAATACCGTAGTTATGGTAGCAGCTAGCTACCATAACCCCGGTATCTTCTTCAAGAGCCGGCGGTTCTCTTTCAGATAAAAGTGGTCTCTGCAGCAGATTAGCAGCGAGATCACTTTTATCGGCGGCAGGAGAGGGCCCCCCTATCGCCACGATCGTTAGAGCGAGAGCAATAATTCTAGTCCTAGACCTCCTCTGTAACTCAAAACATGTAACCTGTAGAATTTTTTAAATGACACCTATGGAGATTTTAAAGGGTAAATGTTTGTCGCCATTCCACGAGCGGATGAAATTTTGAAGCGTGACATGTTGGGAATCAATTTACTCTGCGTAACATTATCTTTCACAATATAAAAAAAATTGGGCTAACTTTACTGTTTTTTTATTTTTTAATTAAAAAAAGTATTTTTTCCCAAAAAAGTGCGCTTGTAAGTCCGCTGCGCAAATACGGTGTGACAGAAAGTATTGCAATTACCGCCATTTTATTCTCTAGGGTGTTAGAATAAAAAATATATATAATGTTTTGGGGGTTCTAAGTAAAGGGAAGGAGATGAGCAGGCAGTGAAAACAGGTAGGAAAAGCTCCATTAGCATTGGTGGATGTCTTGTCATACCAACGGCCACCACCAGAGGGCGCCCGATTGCAGAAAGAACCAGGAACCATAGGACTGCAGTAGGCCGCAAAGCCGGGGCCTCAATTACCGGCGCGGCCCAGCGCGATCGCGGCGGGAGGGGGGGGGGGGTGTCGAACGGACACACAGCTGTGCCGCCCCAGGCGCCAGGTCGCTAATTCTAGTCGCAAATGCGACCTGGCGCCCGGGTTTTGTCGAGCCCTGCCCTAAGGGCACACGGTTCAGCACCATTTTTTAATTTTTTCACTTTTATAGGTATTAACCTTACAACGAGCAGCCCCTACCTATATGATTTTAATTTTTTACACACCTTTGCGCAGGTAGGGAATAACACAGTTACTTCCCTATTTACAGTACAAAGCCGAGATGTACATAAATAAAGCATCCAATATTGCAAAGCTATTTTCAAGAATTGGCCATCTAAAAAGAACATAACATTACCCACCTAATGGCCAGAAATGTCAATTACAGTATAGTTGTAACATTGTTGTACTCCAGAAACAGATATTAGAAATCAACATTAGAGAATTTAAGACATCCTACCCCAATATCCTATCCATAACCAAATCTACTAAAGCCAATACCCTATATTGAATTTAGCAGGGCATCCTCAATGCTGATGACTCCTCGATGCTGATGACTCGTTCATATCTAAGGGTGGTACCCATTCCTTAAATGGGATGTAAACCCTGTGAAGTGAACAGCCTCAGATGATGCACAAATCTCCCTACATAAGTTTTACATGTATATCTGCTGTCTTTCCCTTTCTACACTCTTTAGAATGTGCACATCATGTTAGAAATCTTGTTTCCTCTTCCAGCAGTGGGTGTGGTGTCTGGGGTTACATTGGGTTTGAGCTGATTGGAGGAAAGGCACACACCCCCACTCCACATAGGCAGATGAAGGAAGAAACTTGCAGAGCTGCAGTCTGAATAGACAAGCTCTCTGCTTATCTATCGCTAAGCACCCTCCCCCGATACAAATTTTCAGTTGCTTTTATCTTGTGTGTAGGAGAGCTTGTCAGAATTTATCATGCTCATGCTGATAACAGGAACGGAGCAGCAGAAAGACATGGCACTAAGAGTTTTGGAGAGAGATAAGTAAACACTACAGACATGTGCCTAGGTAAAATTTTGTGAATGGGCTTTACAACCACTTTAAGGGAAGGAGAGGAAGTGCTTTTTCAGTGATGTGAAATAACTTTACGTGCCTTAAACAGGGCTGTGGAAACAGCTTCCCTAGTACAGGCATCCAGTATGATATCATCTGCAACAGCCAGTAAACCACACCTGGGGTCAGAGGGAATGTCTGTTTGAAATACTCTGTTAATGTGGTTGTAAACCCTTTTGTGTTACTTTTACCTATAGGTAAGCCTAGAATAAGGCTTACCTATAGGTAGTGGAAATATCTCCTAAACGTGCGCCGTTTAGGAGATTTTTCCCTTGTAGTGCGCTGATGTCGTCGTTGGCACATGCGCTGTGAAGCAACGGACATCACTGGCCGTTTCTTCCCCAGTGTGTGCCGCAACTGACGGCTCCCACACACATGACTTCACACAGCTCCGGCCAGTCACAGAAAAGGAGTCCGCGGCCCCAGAAGTAAGAGGGGCGAAGATGGATGCGGCCTGCATGGGGGACAGGTAAGTGGCACATAATGGGCTAGTATGCGATGCATAGTACTAGCCCATTATGCTTTTAATTTGCAGGGTTTGCATGGAGACCTAGAGAAAGTAAAACCCATCGGGGTTTACTTCCTCTTTAACAGTAGCAAGAATTAATTCCCAGTACTTGTGCAACTTGGGGCATCGCCACAACATGTGTTAAATCTCCAAGATCCCTGCTACATTTAGGGCAAACCAGGTCCGACAGAAGTCCCATCTTAAACAATTTTAACGGGGTATAATGCACATGTTTTGTTACTTTAAAAAATAACTCTCACCAGAAGCTTGAAAATGCCTATTTATTCCCCCAGGGGACCTTGTGCACATAACAGTTGTCCCGATTAAAATCGGAAATAAAGCACCGTTATTTTTACTGTCCGTACTGACTGTAGTTCCTCCCCAGGCAGAAGCCTAAATTCAGAAGCAGAGGCCAGCACATGATGGAGATATTAGGCTCAGTATTTTAACAGTAAGCATGGATGTAGTATTAAGAGGGTTCTGTGAATGGTTGTGGAGGGCTGCAGGACTTAGAGAGGCTGTGACTTTGATTGTAAAGCTTTGTGTTTTTTTTTTTTTGTTTTTTTTTTAGTTTTTTGTTTTTAAATAACAAACATGTCATACTTGCCTCCACTGTGCAGTTCGTTTTGCAAAGAGTGGCCCGATCATCTCCTTCTGGGGTCCCTCAGTGGCGCTATCAGCTCCTCCTCGCATTATATAACCCCCTAGGAGAAGCGCTCTCCCAGGGGCTTACCTTGCGGGTGCTCTCCCGAGTCCAGCATTTGTATTGATAGACGCAGAATGTAGGACTCAGCCCCGTCATTGGATTTGATTGAAAGCAGCGGGAGCCAATGGCTGCGCTGTTAACAGTCTATCCAATCAAGAGCCGAGAACCACAGACAGAGAGGAAGAGCGCATCTCCACAGTGGGAATTACAGGGCTCAGGTGAGTAAAACAGGGGGGCGGTCACTGTCGGAAGTTTTTTCACCTTCACCTTTTTTTCACTGCATGAAGGTGAAAAAACACGAGGGTTTACAACCCCTTTTAAGTTCTGCCTGTACCTTCACAATAGGAATGCCCATAATTTGGGCTTACACCAAGGGTAGAGCTACAGTCAACACTGACAAAGTCAAAATTAAAGCACAGGAGATGAATCTCCAAAGTAATATATAAATTGGACACCAGAGGGCACAATCTGAGTGCAGCAATAAATCACATTTATTTGGTAAAAAAGACAAATGGCAACTCACAGAATAGCAGCTTGTCATAAACACCTGAGCAGGCACCGCTGTCATCCAAAAGTTAGCGGTGTACATCCAGACTAGGTAGCATGAATCGCCATCGCAGGTGCTTCACGTTATTTGTGAAGGCATGGTTTGCCGCGTGACAATCGCAGCAGAGTTGTAATCTAGTTTTGGGATGCCGTTGAAGGATAATGGCACACAAACAAAGCGCGTTATGCTGCGATTGCCACAAAATTTGGCATAATGGGCAGAATCGCAGCGATTCTGCCCACAATCTCAAATTACAAGGTGTGAATGGGGCCTAAATAAAGCACTAAACCATTTACATTCGAAATCAATATGTTTTTCCCTGGCTGTGGTCCTACAGCTGACTTCCCACATTGCTTTTGGGCTTGTCCTCTTGTCCATAACTTTAATGCCGCGTACACACGGTCGGACTTTTCGTCTACAAAAGGCCGACGGACCAAATCCGGCGGACAATCCGATCGTGTGTGGGCTTCCCTGGACTTTCAGCAGACTTTTCCAGCCGCAAATCTGACAGACTTTAGATTTGAAACATGCTTCAAATCTTTACGTCGTAACTCCGCCGGACCCAGAAATGCGCTTGTCTGTATGCTAGTCCGACGGACAAAAACCCATGCTAGGGCAGCTATTGGCTACTGGCTATCAACTTCCTCATTTTAGTCCGGTGTACGTCATCACGTACAAATCCGTCGGACTTTTGTGTGATCGTATGTAGGCAAGTCCGGTCGTTAGAAAGTCCGCCGAAAGTCTGTCGGACTTTTGTAGCCGAAAAGTCCAACCGTGTGTACGCGGCATTAGTCAGAGGTCAATACTTCTATTTATTTGGCCCTGGATTTTTTCAATATATTGCACCCCAAGGATTGCCTATTGGGTAATTGCCTAATTGCCTATTCCAAATATGCTAAACGCTTGCTGTGTATCCTTTATTTCTATGCCAGGAAAAATCATTTGCTATCATGGAAGGCCCTTTGCCTCCTTCAACTGATACCTGGCTGAAATTGATTTAATTACTAGTCTCACGCTTTTACAACCTTACCCTTGAACTTAGGAAAAAAGACAGATGTTTGATAGAATCTGGGACCGGTGGGTCTCTAGTTTACTTACCCTTGCCTCCAGGTTCCTAAGAATTGTATATGGATTGACTATTTTGAGGACCTACTGTGGTACCCATTGCAAGATCTGTTCTATTTTTACTCCTGTGTATGGAAGAGGCAGGAAAGACCATCGAGGTTTTGATTTTTGTGCACTGCCTTTTTTATTGCAAATATATATAGTAATTTAGAGTACAAAAGTAGTACCAAATGTTAAATTCATACTGGCAGGGATAGTCTTAGTGCCTGGCTAGATAAGGGAACCTGGTCATTACATTTACAGATGGCCTGAAGGAATGTTTTTTTTTTTTTTTTTTTCCGTTTATTTTCCTCTTGCTAAACTGCAGTTTCTCTTTAACAAGTGCACAGGTTAATTGACAAACCTTAGTAAGCAGTTATTGCTTCTGGCACGAGATCTAAAAATAAAAGAAATTGTCTTTTCTTCGTGGAGGTATGCTGGGTCACATTCACTAGGAGGTGCTCTGTGATAAGCTATACGCCAGGCCTTCAGACACAGTCCAAGATCATGGCTGTGTGCCTTTGGTGTGAAAAGATCTTCATTGCAGCGCATTCAGAACAAATGTATATGAAGAATATACATGAAAGGCTTTAAGTCTCCCTTTCGTATGATGCCATACGCTTACTTGTCCATAAGTATGAGTGTTACTTTTCTGTACAATACAAACTATTTCAGTCGTTTTTATTTTTTTAGCTGCTGTTTCATCACACTTTATGTTACCGTAAACACTTTATTTCCACAGGTCTTATTTTACAGGGGCTTGCCAGCTGTTTTTTTGGTTTTTTTTTTTTTTTTGCAATTATTGCTAGTCACATCACGACGTCCCTGGACTATAACTGGAGTGCATTTCAAATAATAAAAGAAGTTGACACAAATATAGCAAAGGTTCTTTTGATAACTTTAATCCCTCTAGTTGCAAAAGCTAATCACTAGCACGCAAAATACTCACTTAAATAACAAAACTTTGTCAGTGTGTCCCAATAACATCTTATTGTAGCATCATCTTTGTGGCTTTTATTAATTTGTAGTATTAAAAGAAAAGTATGGTCAAAGCTCTTTGTCATACTACTTTTTGTGAGTCGCAAGAATACACTTACTCTTGCTCTCCTGTGACCCAGAATCATCCGACAGTGGGCAAAAGGCTGCTGTCAGCTGATGTCACAGAGCCGCTCTAGCCTTTGGAAGGATCCCGACCATATTGTCAGGATCCACTCAGCTGCCTGATTGACAGCTGTGCCGCCTTTCGGTGCATGGCTCAGAGCCGAAGCCAGCTCTGCCTGCCCATTCTCCAGCCTGGAGCTCCAGTTTCTCCTTGACACTGCTTATGACTGACTGGAGGCCTGTAGCAGAGAGGGTGTCCTATGCCCATAGAGCCTTAGGAGGCGCTGAAGCATTTCTGCCTAGTGTCCTACTCCTGTAGGTAGGTGGCCAACACTTCGAACCACCCCAAGGGGTGCCCAGGACACTGGTCATGGATAAAGAACAAAAATTCCCATTTTTAGGATACCATAATTTTAAGCCAAATGGGAATAATAGAAATATACTGTATATTCATCATATACCTGTTTTTCTTAACACTCTCTTTTCCTTTATTTTCCTATTACAGCAGTTGTATAGAGTGTGCAGCCATCATGTTAGGGTGGATTGTCATAATGTTATGGCTGGTTGGTGTACATGACAGCAGTAAAACAGTTAAAAAAAACATTCTGTAGAGAAAATGTTTATAGTTTATGGAATTGCCGGGTAGAATGTTTGTAGAATTTTATTTTAAAGATTAGAGTGTATGTGGCCACTGTTTCTATACCTGTCATAACTGCCAGTGTTAAGGGCACAGACACTCAGGCTCCCTATGGCTCTCTTTAATCCTAATTGTAGAATTGCACCCTAAACCTAGCTAATCTTATAAATGTCCCTCCCCCCCCCCTCCTAACACCTATGCCGACTAACCCGTTTCAGCACGCTCCAGTTCAGTCATGTGATCTCCCCTGTGTCAGTGACTGGTGGCTGCAGGGAAGAGGAGAGAGCATGCAACCAAGGCTGGAAAAACCTGAAACTGTAACATCACCCATAGGCCCCCATACCCCAGCCTGTGCTCACTCCTCTTCCCTGCAACCATTGGGGGTTGATACATGGGAGCCGGATTAGGTGACTTAACTTGAGTGGGCTGAAAATAGGCAAGTATATACAGTGCTTTTTTTTTTTATTTTTTTTTTTTTTTAACACAGATGAATCAGCATAGGTGTTAGGGACATTTTTTTTTAATTATTATTATTTATATCAGGAAACGGGTCCGCAGGACCACAACAGTAATACAGTCAAAAAAATATCAATACAAAGACATAATATATAAATAAAGGTAAAGGTACATAGACAGAAACTTTAAGTTGGTAGAACATCAGCCTTTACCCGTAATGACAGGTATTGGAAATCCCAAGGTATGGCTGGCTTCCTTAGTCATGTCTAACTGTAATGTTATATCTATAGATTCCTGGTACAGGACCCCATGTATATGGGATTATTTCAGTTTCCTGGTTGTAGTGAGTTAGGTCATCATAGGCCCGTGGCCCCAGCTTCCTGTCTTTTTCTAAATATGGAGAAATAGAAGAGAGTAGTACAAGTTTGAAACGGAGTAGTGTTCTTAGAGAGCGAGAGAAGAGAAGGAGTAGGAGGATTGGGGGGGGGGGGGGGCGGGGGGGATAAGTTAATGGTACTGAGAGGGGGGGGATTCTGGGGGGGAATTCACGAACATGGACTCCTGTTTTCCCTCAATGAGTGCAGTGTCCTTCAGATATGATATGGCCAAATGTTTTTTTAAGTTGGTGAAACCCCTCCTCTGAGGGCTTGTCCCTCTTCTGAGTATTTAAAACTATTCCATAATTGCCATGTCTTGGAGTATGGCTCCTGTCTGTCTTGGCTAGTAAGGATGAGGTCCTCCATTTTATTAATGTCTACTTTTTGAAGCCATAAGTCAATGGTAGGTGTGCACTGAGATTTCCATCGGAGTGGAATGCATGCTTTAGCTGTGTCTAGAAGGTGGCGTACTACTGATTTTTTTTTTTGTATACTCGTGTCGGGGTGTCATTGACATGTAGTAGGAAGTATGCTGGGTCATCTGGGATTTCACGGTCAGTGAATTTTTGTGTTATCCGGCGGACCTCTCCCCAGAAGCTCTGTATCTGGGGGCAGGACCAGAAGATATGTAACGGGGTTCCTTTTTCCCTTTTGCAGCGCCAGCATAGGTCTGATGTTGGGAAGAGTTTGTTTAGTAAAGCTGGGGTTCTGTACCAGCGTGTAAGGATTTTATAGTTGGTCTCTTGGATTTTAGTGCAGATTGATGATTTGTGTGAGAATGTTTTTTTTTTGTTGGTCAGTTGGCAATTTAGGTCCCTTTTCCCATTTCTTTAGGCTTGGAAGTTGATGTTCTTCTGATGGTGTGATTAGCGTATTGTAAGTAAGGGATAGGGTAATGACGTATAATGCCCATTTCTGTACAAAGCTCTTCCAGGATCGTGAGAGGTTGCTTTACGGCGGTAGGAGGTGCTATGGTGCCAAGAAAGTGACTTAGCTGATGAGCTCTCAGGAAGTCCAGTTTATATTGGCCGCTGGGTCAGAGAGTTCTGCGATCGTTTTCCATCATCCCGCATTACTGAAATGTGAGGCTTGAAATAGCCCCGATTCTCTCAGGGCTCGGAAATGTATGTCTCTAATGCCCGGTTCAAAGTTGGGATTGTCTAAAATGGGGCGCAAAGGTGAATCGTTGGAGGATAGGGAGGTCTGAGCTATCAGCTGTGCACATATTTTGGTGGTGTTGCCTATCAGCGGTTGATTTTTAACCTCCGAAGGTAAATCTGCGTGACACCAGGGTGCTCTATTCAAAGGGGTCTCACTCTGTGCTTGCTCTGTCTGTGCGCAGTTTGGATTCTCTATGTTGGCACCAATCAATAAGTCTAAAGTGTACTGCATGATAGTAGGTGTGGATTTCTGGCATGGCTAGGCCCCCGTAATGTTTTGGAAGGGAGAGTATCTTGTGTAGTCTAGGTTTTTTCCCTGCCCACAGGAATGTTATGAATATTGAACAAATTTGATTGAAGTATCCCGCGGGGATATGTATAGGTAGAGCCTGTAAGAGTTAGAGAAATTTGGGCAAAATTGTCATCTTGAGAATGTTACAGCGGCAAAACCAAGAATGTAGGCCGCTGTTCCATTGGATGAGTAGTTTTTGGACACTTTTTAGAAGAGGTGGGAAATTGAGCTTAAATAGCTGGCAGAATTTCGGGGGGATTTATGTGCCTAAGTATTTTAGGGCCTTGTCTGTCCACTTTAAGTTGAAACTGTTCTGAAGGTGTGCAAGTTGTGGTTGTGGTACACCTATCCCCATTGCCTCTGATTTGCTCAAATGAATTTTTAGATTTGCCGTAGGTATCGAATTCACGCATTAGGTTTGGGAGGGAGATGGCGGGTTTTGTTATTGAGAACATTAAGTCATCTGCATAAGCAGATACCTTGTGTTGTGTTGTGTTTTATCAACTGTAATTCTGGAGATATGTGGATTTAAAGAGGGAGTCTCGCGTAAAAAATTTTTTAAAAGTCAGTAGCTACAAATACTGCAGCTGCTGACTTTTAAAATATAGACACTTACCTGTCACAGGGTCCAGTGATGTTGGCACCCGAGGCCGAACCGTTCCTCGGATGCTGCCAACGCCATCTTTGGTATGGAAATCAGGAAATGAAGCCTTGCGGCTTCACTTGCCGGTTCTCTACTGAGCATGCGCGAGTTGCGCAGCGCATATGAATGGTCCGTGCTGTCTCTGGAACCCGTGTGTGTCCCAGCGCGGCGGGACAGGAAGTGGCATAGACTCCCATAGGAGTCTATGCCCGGAAGTGGGTGCAAATACCTGTCTTAGACACATCTGCACCCCCCCCCCCCCAAAAGGTGCCAAATGTGACACAGGGGGGTTCCAAAAAGTGGAGGTTCAATTTTTGTGTGAACCTGCGCTTTAACCTCACGTGACATAGGAAGGGTTCCAAGGACCGTGCAAAAAGTAGTGGTGAGAGAGGACATCCCTGTCTGGTCCCGTTGATGATCGGAAATGCATCCGAAATCACACCATTCCCTCTTACTCTAGCCGTCGGGTCCGAGTATGCTGCTGAAATCCACCTTAGCATCTTATCGCCCAGGCCTATATGTTTTAGTGTCGCAAACATGAATCTCCAGCTCACCTGATCAAACGCCTTCTCAGCATCTGTACCAAGGAATATACATGGGGTTTTTTCTACTTTTGGCTGTGTATGAGGTTTAGGACTTTGGTGGTATTGTCTCTGGCTTCTCTGGTGGGTATGAAGCCAACTTGATCCAGATGTACTAGGTAGGGTAATTGATGCTGTAGCCTGGAGGCAATGATCTTGGTGAAAAGTTTAAGATTGGTATTTAATAGGGATATTGGGCGGTAACTCCCACACTGGGATGGATCCTTGCCTTCTTTTGGTATCATGGATATCTGCGCTTGCAGTGTGGATCTATGTAGTTTAGCCCCTGAACTAAGGTCATTAAACAGATCTACCATATGCTTACCTAAGGAGGGGAATAGTGTTCTGTAGTATGTAGTGGTGAACCCGTCCGGACCTGGCGCCTTGCCCGGTTTGGTGTTACTCAATGCCATTTGAAGTTCAGATAAAGGTGATGGGTTCATCTAATAATTCCTTAGCTTCTGACGGTAAGGTTGGCATGAGGGAGGAGGTTATGTAGTCCGCTGTCGCTTCATGGGTCGGAGGTGTTGTGTTCAGGTTGTATAAGGAGTTATAGAAAGATCTGAACTCTTGTGAGATATGTTGGAGTAAGGATAATTTCTGTCCTTTGGGGGATATGATGTGGGGGACGTACGATGCTATTTTTTGTGCCCGTAGGGTCTGAGCAAGTAGTCTCCCGCACTTGTTCCCTGATTCATAGACTCGTTTCCTACAAATCTGTAGTGCGGCCTTGGCTTTAAAATGCAATAGGTCAGTGATCTGTTCGCGGGTGATGTCAAGTTCAACGTTTATTTGTCCTGATGGAGCTTTCTTGTGTTTTGTTTCTATTGTCTGTAGCTTGAGAAAGTAACAAGGACAGTTGTGCTGTCCTTTGTTTTTTAAGTCGGGATCCGTGTTTGATGAGAACCCCACGGGTTACGGCCTTATGTGCCTCCCATATTACCCCTGGTGTGCAGTCAGGGGTACGGTTAATGTCGAAGTATTGTCCTATCTCTTTCACCATATCAGTCATTACTTCAGGATCTTGAAGTAGGCTCTCGTTCAGCCTCCATGGCTGTCTCCGTGTGTTATGGATATCTGAGATGGCATATCGTAAGGTTATCGGGGTGTGGTCTGACTATGTGATTGATTCTATTGTAGTGTCTTTGATGGCTTGTAAGTATCTGTGGAGGATCAAAAAATAGTCGATACGTGAGTACGTCTGGTGTGACCTAGAATAGAATGTGTAATGCCTCGCCCCAGGATGAAAGAGGCGCCAAGCGTCTATCAGTTGTGCAGAGTGCAATGATGTAGCAATCTTTTTGCGCACATCCTGTGAGTATGAAGACATTCCAGCGGAGGTGTCTTCTGTCGGAGATAGAGGGATATTTAGGTCTCCCTCTATGATGAGTTGTCCTTCCGTATATTGCATGAGATGTTCTAAATGTTTCAGAAATCTATCCAGGGACATATTTCTAAGACTAGTTAGGTTGCCTGCACCCAGTTTCATGCTATCAAATTGCATGCCATAAATGTTTCATGTAGAAATATAGTTTGAATTTTGCCTGAATTGGTGTCTGGCAAGTGACCTAGCAGACACAATTTTAGATCTAAAGATAAAGGGAATCCCATGTGTTCGTGCAAGAAACAAACAATTTGAGACCAATACCTTTACAATAGGGCAGGACCACATAAGATGATAAAAGGTGCCTGGATGTGTCATGCATGGGGGACATAATCGGCTATGAGAAGGCTTGTAGCAGGATACACGAACTGGAGTTGGGTAAGCCTTGTGTAGTATATATTTTGGGGACACCAGCTTATAATTATCTAGAATTTCCTCCCAGTCTGCATCCTCAATGACCCCCAAGTCATGCTCCCTTATAGTTTTAACACGATAGGCCAACTTGGTTGCAGACCAGGTCAACAATGTGGTGTAAAAGTCTAAGTTTAAAAGGGTCTGAGCCCATAATTATATCTCACCGTGGTAGTGAGACAAGTGATGGGGATGAATCCAGGAACTGAGCTTTTACAACATGTCGAAGTTGTAGGTAGCTGAGTAGCAAAGAGTTGAGAAGGGAGAATTTAGTCTGCAAATCTGTAAAGGTTTTAAGCCCTGTGGTATTGAAACTGGTATAAATAAATAACCCAATGGGATGCCTAAAGGATAGGATCTTATATAAGAAGCAGTTCAGGTAAACAATGGTTAAACCATAAGGGAGTATAGGTATGAAATGAGGGGCTACCAGGCCTAGTCAGGGCGAGTTCCCAAATACGCTGATGATGGAATAAGATGCTAGATCGAGTAAGCTGGGAGCCAAAGCCTCGTACACCCCGGAAAATTGCATAGGTGTGTGGGCTAGGTGTAAATGTTGGCTACAGACCAGAGTTTGGTACCTCTTTAAATCTGTTTTATCGAAGTGGTAGAAGTGAGATAGTTGAGCTGCTATATAATACAAAATAATATCTGGCAAAGCTGCACCACCCAGGGAGACTGGGTTTTTTAACGTCAACCATGGTAATTTATGTCTACCAGTAGTACCCCATGCAAAAGTGTTCAGTATAGAATCAATGGTCTTCAAGATTTTAAGTGGCAAATATACAGGAGAGTGTCAGAAAATGTATAACCATTTGGGTAACAAATCCATTTTAATCAAATTGATCCTCCCCATGTCACCCAGTGAATGTTTCGCCCAGACTTGGGTTTTTTGTTTGAGTAGGGTAAACAGGGGTTCAACACTTAAGGGGATGTAGTCCTGAATGGATTGAGAGACTTGCACCCCCTGGTTTAAGTATGTATTCTTAAATCAAAAAAGTACCTTCTGTTGCTTCCAGACTCCCACACTGAACCCGAAATCCTGTTAGAGGGTGGCTATATACGTTCTTCTGGCCCCACTGTATGTAGGAATGTAGACGCCCTCTCTTGCTTGCTCCCAAGATAGACTAGGCACTATAGACTATGGGATATGTAGTGTAAATAGTAGTGTTCATGACTGCCCACTAATGTGCACTGCTTGTTCCAAACTAACAGAAGAAGCAATGGGGAAAAGGAGATGTTTGAAAGCTCACAGAGGACATTACAAGTTTTTTTTTGTTTTTTTTTTATATAGTTTTGGATAGAGTGGAGAGGGATTAGAACACCTGTTAGTTTTTATTGTTGCCTGTGCCCTTGTTAGGGAGATTCACCCCCTTCATATTTGACCTATTTACCATTATCATCAAAAGTGAAAGCAAAAGAAAATTCTACTTTTTCGGTTGACACCAAAACACTATTGGAGAGTCTCGGATCTATCCAAAAGGAAAAAAAAAGTTCTGCCTTTTAGTTACACTTTAAGTAGTAGATGTATTTAGATTATTTTTAGAGAATAAGGATATTGTTTAGTGTCAAATTAACCACTTCCCATCCGGGCCAATTTTGGCACTTTGCTCCTACATGTAAAAAAATTTTTTTCTATAAAATTACTCGGAATGCCCAAACATTAAATGTTTTTTTTAGCAGACTTTTTATGTCACATGTTATTTGCGCAGCGATTTTTCAAACGCGTTTTTTTTTTTTTTTTGGAAAATGAATATTTTCATGAATTCAAAAAACAAAACGTATAATGTGAAAGATGATGTTACACCGAATAAATAGATACCTAACATGTCACGCTTTAAAATTGCACACACTCGTGGAATGGCGCCAAACTTTGGTACTTAAAAAATGAGGGCTTGCGTGCTCGGATGAGGGTCTGGTATGGATTGGGGGGGGGGGGGGGGCCTGTACGCTTTTTTTTTTTTTTTTACATTTTGGCACAGGGTTCCCCTTAATTTCCATACCAGACCTGAAGGCCTGGTATGTATTTTGGGGGGACCCCCATTCAATTTTTCTTTTTTTTTTCTTTCTTTTTTTTTTAATTTTTGGATTGGGGTTCCCCTTAATATTCATACCAGACCCAAAGGGCCTGGTAATGGACTGGGGGGGAGAACCCATGCTGTTTTTTTTCAATGCGTTTTATCTATATTGCCGAGACCCGACAATTCATTACAGCCGTGATCAGTTTTAAATGACAATTTTTCCTTTTAGAAATGTCATTTTGCTGTGGTACTGTTCTAAACATGGCAAAAATGTGCCACTTTACAAGCATACTATAGACACCCCCCAGGCACGATATTTAAAGGAATATTTCATTTTTGTTTCACTTTAAGCATTAAAAAAATCACTGCTCCCAAAAAAAAGACCATTTAAAAAAAAAAAAAAAAATTTGCATTGATACATGTCCCCTGGGGCAGGACCCAGGTCCGCAAACATTTTTTATGACAATAACTTGCATAAAAGCCTTTAAAATGAGCACTTTAGATTTTTCATGTTAGTGTCCCATAGACTTTAATGGTGTTCCGGAGGCTTTCAAATTTCCCCCCAAACACCGCATATTGTTTTGTGTTTTGGAAGAACATCCGAACAACCAAAGTGCGGCCCGAACTTATGCACAGACCGAACCATTCGCCCATTCCTAACGTCTTGTTTAGTAGAATAGTTTTATATTAGCAGGCCTCCCACTTTCAAAAATTGAAACTTAGAGCGTAAGCCCTGCTATTAGAAGCAGTAGCAAATTATGTAGACAGAAGTGATTGCTTACAGCAGGGGTCAGCAGCCTTTTTCCACTTAACATCACACAGCCACCTGCACCTCTGGACCCCTTTAGACAGCCCTCTGCACCCCTTTAGATCAGTTTATACATGACATCTTCGATGGAAGATTTCTATTCCATTCCTGTTCCAGTGACAACTCAAAATTTTGGATTTTCCCACCACTTTTAATCTCTTGGTAAGAATGGCTAGTAGGGAGAGGTTGGATATCTCCATTGAAGGCACAGCACTAAAACCTGACATAAGTTCTGTCTATTCTTCACTCATTCCAAAACTAAAAATGAAAAAAAAATGGTTTTGTATACACTCTAGAGCAACTTGTGATTTGCAGGTCCAAGAAACAGTTTCAGTTATTTAGTGGCTTCGCCAGCAGCAATTTCTCAACTTCCCTTTGCTCTCTTGCTACTCCATTTGCCACCAGGACAAAAAAAACTTGATGCTTCTGGGTATTGAGCGCCATGTTATTTTCATTAAAGTGAACCTGTTACGCTTACTAAACTTGCATTATCCAAGCTTAGATTAACTTTAAAGACTAGTACACATGGACCAAATGTCGGGCGACATCGGCTTGTTCAATAAAAAGCTGCTTCTGTCGAAGGGCCATGACCGTAAAAGCACTGCCGATTGGCTCCTGATCAGTGCTCTCAGCCAATGGCTGAGAGCGCTGACCGGGCCAGAACACAATAGCTCAGTGGGGGAGATCATTGTACTAACATTGAATAGTTAGTACAGCGGCTCCTCCCAAGCTGTCAGTTTTTTTTAGTTCAGTCCGCTGGGTTAAATGAAAAAAAAACCTAGTAGTGTGTACTAGGCTGAACTCCACACCACCTAAAACTCATGTGCTGCACTCGAATCTTATTAAATATTAAATTGGAAAAAAAAATGTTTGTTTATCCCCTGACCACTTTATCTAGTGTTTTTTTTTTTGTGTTTTTTTTTTTGTTTGTTTGTTTTTTAAAAATAATTCAAAGAAACACTTTGGGGCATAGTTATAAAACATTTAATTTGACTTTCACTAAACACATTTACTGGTGCTGAAAGGTGGTGTTGGTGAATTCACTGACATTTCAGAAGCATGACTCAATGGAAGAGTTACCTGCAGTGAATAATAGGAGAATGTCAACTTGACTTTTTTATACATACAGTATGCCCATGTTAAGAGAAAACATTAAAGTGTTAGTTCACCTTTACAGAAAAAATGTAAAGGTGAATTAACACCATATACCCTCCCCACTCCCTAGTCCCTAGTAATAAGATTTTAAATCCTTGGACTGCTGGACCGGCTGTGTGGACACTGACAGCTCAGCATCTGTGGCGGTAAGTACAGCGGGTACTGGGTGGGTGAGCAGGGAATGTTTACTGTGCTTTATTTATTTTTAAAGGATAAGTTCACCTTAGGGAACATGTTACATGTTCCACCTGTTTTTAGGGCAGCCGCTGCCTGATCATGCCTTTTTTTTTTTTTTACCTGCAAACAAATGTGCATTTATTATTTTTTTTTAACTCTAAGGTCATCGTAAAAAACCCAATGAACATCCATCCTTATACATCAGCTCATGTGAAGCCATAAAAGATTAAAAAAAAAGTGTACACAAATGACAGGCTCAGTGGCATGCCGCACTTTGTCATCATGTGACACTGGCAGAGTTAAATATGATTTATGCCGCTCAGCTGAGGAATTATGGATGAGCTATAAAAGCATGTCCGTGTATTTTAGAAGAAATGGATATCTTCTATGCTTCATGTCTTCCTACAACTGGTAAAGTGGTCATGGAAATATTCAACTTAATTCCCCAGGATTATTTTAGATTGAACCTCTAAAATTAGCTTCAAAACGCGGACGCTGGCGATTTACGCAGTATATGGAAAAAGCTGATTAAAGAAGTGTGACAAAGGCGGAACGCACAGACTGATTGAATCCTCCATGCTTTATTTAACCTGAGCTCCTGTCTGTTTTTTATGTAAACAGAAAATCTCTCATTATCCGCTCAGAATAATGGTGATCTAAATACTGCTCTGCAACTTTTAGACTGTAAATGAATTGCCACGCATGCCATATTTATCTTAACGCCTTCAGTGTAGCCATTACCTGGAAATGATTGTTTGAAGTGGAATAAAAACATCTAGTACAAATGCTTTTATAATCGCACATCTCACATTACTACCCTTGTGTATAGAAGGGGCATTTCATGCTGGTATGCCCTTTGGTGGAAAAAAGGTCAGGTGCTTTGTCATTGTACAGCCAAAAAATGGAGCGTGAACAGAAAAGGCTAGTCCCTTAAAGGCACAGGACTGTAGTTCTTTAAATCTGAACTCTAGATAAAAAGTGAAGCTAAAGTATTTCTTTTTAGTGCCTGCCTGCTTGCTTGCTATATCTCTTTTGCAGTAAATCAAATGTACCAGCCTGTTCACAATCTCTTTTAGAATGTACACTGAGCTGCATATGTGCAGTTTGATGTACATGCTGAGCATGGTGCCTTAATGCCAGGATGAATGGACTCTTGTGCACATAATTTCATGCCAGACAGTCAAGATGGCTGAAGACCCTGCACTCTGAACAAGCTGGGGAGAAGATGCTGTTGCCAGTGGGGTCCTCTGGGCTGTTGGATAGTTGGAGTGGAGGTAAGCATTGCAGAGTTTAGTTCTGCTTTAGCCTGGGTTCACACTATTGTGAACATAGACATCGCATGTGATTCGCACCGCATTGCAGTGCCGATCACATGTGATGTCCGTGCAATGCAAATTCAGCCATACAGCCTGCACTAGAATCGGTGTGAACACCCATACGATTCCTGTCCGAATTCAGTTTGCACTGCGGTCTTCAAACTGATCTGGGTGTGTCATTAACTTTGTATTGACACCCGCAGTGGTTCGCAGAGGGCAGTGTGTGAACTGCCTGTGAGGGAGATGCGATGAAGGAACCGGCACTAGAATCGCGTATATAGTGTCAACCCAGGCTTAAAGCCTAAGTTCAGCCAAAATAATAAACAGAAAAACCAGCATGAGGAGCATAAACAGTCAGTAGGATGTGTCTCTTGTGCTGATGGCTCTTATTTTAGGCAAAATCTTATGCCCTCCATGCCCATTTTCTGGTGCAGCAGGGCCGTGTGTACGGCAGCCGGTCCATCAGAAGCCGGCCGAAGGGGCATGATCAAAAACGGTCTGCTGATCGGTATCCAATTCGCACTCTCAGCCAATGGCTGAGAGCGCTGACCAGTGTGTTCTGGCGGGGGCTATAGTTAGTACAGGAGCTACATCTAAGCTCACCCTCCCACCCAGCTCCACCATGCATAGCAGCCGTACAGCTTCTATAAATGAAACCGGATCTATGAACAGAGGGTGCAGAGCTACCAATCCTCTGCCCACCCTCAATTTTTAGATTGCTTTCCATTCACAATAGCTGTAGTATGGCTTCTATGAATGGAGCAGCTGGGAGTAAAGGGCGGGCATAGCCGGGCTCTCTTGATGAGAGCCTGTGACAGCCTCTTAGTTCTGTTAATCCCTGCTGCACCAGAAGATTACAGGGGTGGGAAGGAATGGACGGAGGAAGTTGGCCCACTGCTTGTACCAGGGCTGAAGGCTATTGAGAAGAGTACTGAGGCAGGGTGCTGTGATGTTTTCAGGAATCTATGTACAGCACCTTGCCCGTCCCTTTCACCAGCCATAATCTTCCTGTGTTGTAAAGAGCAGTACAAAGACCCAGTGATGAGGTCACTAGGTATAAAAATACGGTATGTAGTAAAAACATAAATGGTTTTTAAAGTTTTCAATAGTAAAGTGGTGAGGGGGACCAGTGAAAGCAATATATAAGCAGGTGAGACCCCAGCTGGTTTTGTAGCTGTACTTAAAGGGGTTGTAAACCTTCATGTTTTTTCACCTTAATGCATCCTATGCATTTAATTTGAAAAAACACCCGGCAGTGACCGCCCCCCCAGCCTCCCCGTTTTACTTTCCTGAGCCCTGGAGCTTTACCCCGGCGGGGACGCGCTGTTTCTCTGCAGGGCGTTCTTGGTTCCTGATTGGATAGATTGATAGCAGCGCAGCCATTGGCTCCCGCTGCTGTCAATCAAATCCAATGACCTGGGGGGGGCTGGGCCGAGTCATACATTCAGCGTCTATGGATGCACGCCTTCAAGGTAACCCTCCTCTGGAGAGTGCGTCTCCTAGGGGGTTATCTGATGTGGGGAGGAGAGCCGTTGGGGGACCCCAGAAGACCAGGCTCAGGCCACTCTGTCCAAAACGAGCTGTACAGTGGAGGCAAGTATGATATGTATGTTATTAAAAAAACAAAAACCCCTTGGGGCCATACACGATTAGAATCATTAACGGGCAGGCTGAAAGTACCAAGTTGATCAATCGACTTGGGTACCACCAGCCTGCCGGGTTCGCCTCCGATTATCGCTTTTATCTGCTAAAGCCGCTAGCAATATTTACTGTCTCCTCCTGGCAGGGACGGCTTTTTTCTTTACAGGACTACATAGATTATGCTTAGAATGCGGCTGGGAGTATGTTTAGAATTACCGTATTTATCGGCGTATAATACGCACTGGTTTCCCCTTAAAATCAGGGGAAAATCGTGGGTGCGTGTTAAACGCTGATCTCCGCCGATCTCTGATTGTGAGGAGAGGAGCGAGCGCCGCCGACAGGGGTGTAACTAGAAATCACAGGGCCCTATAGCAAAATGTTGTGTGGGGCCCCCCTCACCCAGGGGCGGATCCAGAGTCTAGTCTCGGGAGGGACACTGCCAGAAAATACGTTTTTATGGGGCAATTTATCAGGGAAATGGCTGATGTTGGTGCTTCAATCATCATGGCACCACGGTTATTATAGTGTCAGGATGATTGAAACACATTATTTCTATTATTACATTGTTATAGAAAATGAAATGGTTAAACTCACCATAATGCAGAATCAGTGGAAGCCCTGGGTGTGCCACTTGCCACATCGCCTGCCACCAGATGCAGATTGTCACTTGTCACATGTTGCAGGTTATCACTTGCCACAAGTTGCGGATTGTCCACTTGCCACGTCACCTGCCACAAGTTGCGGATTGTCACTTGCCACGTCACCTGCCACAAGTTGCGGATTGTCACTTGCCACGTCACCTGCCACAAGTTGCGGATTGTCACTTGCCACGTCACCTGCCACAAGTTGCGGATTGTCACTTGCCACGTCACCTGCCACAAGTTGCGGATTGTCACTTGCCACGTCACCTGCCACAAGTTGCGGATTGTCACTTGACACGTCACCTGCCACAAGTTGCGGATTGTCACTTGCCACGTCACCTGCCACAAGTTGCGGATTGTCACTTGCCACGTCACCTGCCACAAGTTGCGGATTGTCACTTGCCACGTCACCTGCCACAAGCTGCGGATTGTCACCACGTCACCTGCCACATGTTGCAAATTGTCCACTATCACCTGCCACACATTGCTGATTGTCCACTTGCCACGTCACCTGCCACAAGTTGCGGATTGTCCACTTGCCACCTCACCTGCCACAAGTTGCGGATTGTCCACTTGCCACGTCACCTGCCACACGTTGCGGATTGTCCACTTGCCACGTCACCTGCCACAAGTTGCAGATAGTCACTTTCCTGCTAAGGTGGGGAATGGTGATTGTCACTTCCTGTGTCCCAGTCTTAGTCAGGCAGCAGAGAGATGATGTAATCTCTCTGCTGCCAGCACAGTGAGTGAGGGCGGAACTGCCGGGATGCAGGGCGGGCGCCGGGCGGTGAGAGATGATGTCATCTCTCTGCTCCACCACCCACTGATTGGCCAGTCCATCTGCCGAGCCTCCCAGCTGGCAGCTTCTCGTCCATCCCTCCCCCCCTGCCGAGCCACCCAGCTGGCAGCTTCCCGTCCATCCCTCCCCCCTCTGCTGAGCCACCCAGCTGAGTCCGCTCGCACAGTCAGTGTGACTGTAAGAGCGCCGAGCGGGTGAGCTGCTGGGCGGCTCAACCGCTGTCCACTCACTTGCATGTCGACTCGCCGGGCCCTACTCGGCTGCGGGCCCCATGGGTTGCTATGGCGGTAGTTCCGCCACTGGCCGCCGACATACAGAAAGCCGAGTGTATTCGACTAGACTCGGCTCCTACCGCAGTCCCGCCCCTGACTGTTAGCAGAGCCGAGTCTAGCCAAGTACACTCGGCTTTCTGTATGTCGCCGACGCTCGCTCCTCTCCTTTTGCAATCAGTGGAATCAGTGGAGATGAGCGGGACTGCGAGAGGAGCCGAGTCTAGCCAAGTAAACGTGGCTTTCTGTATGTCGACGGCACTCGCTCCTTTCTGCTCACAGTCAGCGGAGATCGGCGCCAATTTTAAATAACCAGCGTCTGGGCAATGCTGCAAAGAGACTGGCAAGGCTGCAAAGGCGCTGGGCAAGGTTGCAGATGGACACTGGGCAAGGCTGCAATGATAGACAAGGCTGCAGATGGACACTGGGCAAGGCTGCAATGATGGACAAGGCTGCAGATGGACACTGGGCAAGGCTGCAATGATGGACAAGGCTGCAGATGGACACTGGGCAAGGCTGCAATGATGGACAAGGCTGAAGATGGACACTGGGCAAGGCTGCAATGATGGACAAGGCTGCAGATGGACACTGCGCAAGGCTGCAGATGGACACTGCGCAAGGCTGCAATGATGGACAAGGCTGCAGATGGACACTGGGCAAGGCTGCAATGATGGACAAGGCTGCAGATGGACACTGATAAGGCTGCATTGATGGGCATTTAAATGTAAGTTTGTTTTTTTCCTTAAACTTCCCTCCTAAACTTGGGGTGCGTGTTATACGCCGATAAATATGGTAGTTAGGTTTTGCCTTTGCTTCCACTTTAAGCTGGATATACAGTAGTAAATTTTTTGTTTTGAGAACATTGATTTTCTAATCGTTATTGGGATCAAATTGAAGTTCGTTTTCTACTGCAGTGACAAGAAAATTCAAAGGAACAGGATGGAAATTTTTTCTCAAACAAACTTGTATGTGGTTTTTGTTCGGAAATGTCCATTCGCTCAATCAAATGTTAAAAGCAAACAACATTTTGAACTACTTTTAAATGACGTTCGTCAAGTCCTCAAATGTTTATATGATTATTCATGCGAACATTCATTTGAAAATCTACTGGGGTATACCCAGATTTATACTAAACTCACATGTGTTTAATGTAGTTTGAATGTATGGTGCATGCTGCACATTTTTATTTTCAATGTGATTCACAGAATGCACACTCAAATGCAATGTAAAAGTCCTTTCTAACTTTGATAAAGGTCCACATTAATATTTATACCTGACCAATTTCATGGTAAAATAAAAAATATAGGCCTTCAATGGCCTTTAAAGGTTACTTGCTGCAAAAGCATCAGAAGATGACCTTATCCTTCTTCATTCTCTTGACGCCGGGTATACTAATAAACTGACACTCCACATCCAGGTCTCAATTGTGACTCGAAGCAGAGTCACTTAAGGTGTAGTGAGTCATTTCTGTATCAACACTATGTGCTCTCTATTCCTCTTTCTTCGTCAGTATGACGCTATAATAAACTCTTTCCTTCACTGGATGGGGGAACCTGAGAAGTACTGACTTCGGAGAGGAAACCAGAAAAATGCCGGAGCATGACACGTGTGGGAATAGGAGTCTGCCATTTATGTAAATTATGAATGTAAAATGAACCCTCTGTCGCAAGGTACAGCATTAAACATTGCATAAATAATAGAATAAAAAAAACTTCCTGTTTAGTGTATATTGACTGAATCCTCAGTGTGAGTCTACAATGAAATGGAGACATAGCTGTCTTAATAAACATAAGCACTCCTGTAATTGTCCATGATAATAAATACAACACTGCTAATACACACACACACCGCTAATGAATACAACATTGCTGGATTTTTCTTAAAGCAGATCTCAAGGCAGAAGTAGAAGACTCAATTTAAGGCAGTTCTGTAATCAATACATCAATAAATGTACTTTTTTTTAATGTATGCAGTGTATGTATCTTAATTAGACCTGGTAGTCTGTTGCAGGCTCTGTACAAGAAACCAATCAGTTCATATACTGACAAAAAGCATGCTGATAGGAGAAGAGACTAGATGAGCTCCAAACTGTGCCGCTCTTTCTTTCACTGTCCAGTCACAGGTTGAGGCAGGGTGTTGACAATCTGGGCTCAGAGGAAATGGGTTGAAATATATGCTGGCCATCAAACTGAGGACATCTAGTGACATTAAAAAAAGACTGTGGGGAAAATCACTGAATTGAAGGCGATTATTGCAGCAAAAGCAATTTTTATTTTACTTTATACATTAACCACTTAAAGTGGTTGTAAACCCACTTTTTTGTACTTCTAGAATAAGGCTTACCTATAGGTAGTGGAAATATCTCCTAAACTTGCGCCGTTTAGGAGATATTTCACTTGTAGTCCGCCGGAAATTCCAACAGCGCATGCACGGGGAAGAAACAAAACTAAGTGCTGTTTCTTCCCTAGCCTATGACGTTAATCGCGGCTCTCGTGCACATGCGCAGGAGTGACGTCATGAGGCTCCGGCGAATCACACAGCCAGAGTCCGCGGCCCGGAAGGAAGAGGGCCAGAAGATGAACGCTGCCCACACAGGGGACATCGCTGGATTCTTTTGCAGGTAAGTGGCACATAATGGGCTAGTATGTGATGCATACTAGCCCATTATGCTTGTCATTTGCAGGCTGCAGCAGCGAGCAAAAGAGGAAGTAAACCCCATTAGGGTTTACTTCCTCTTTAAGCCCCGGACCATTTCGCTGGCCAAAGACCAGAGCACTTTTTGCGATTCGGCACTGCGTCGCTTTAACTGACAATTGCGCGGTTGTGCGACGTGGCTCCCAAACAAAATTGATGTCCTTTTTTTCCCACAAATAGAGCTTTCTTTTGGTGGTATTTGATTACCTCTGCGCTTTTAATTTTTTGCGCTATAAACAAAAATAGAGCTGCAATTTAAAAAAAAAATGTATTATTTTTTAATTTTTGCTATAATAAATACCCCCTAAAAATATATTAAAAACATTTTTTCCCCCAGTTTAGCCGATATGTATTCTTCTACTTATTTTTGGTAAAAAAAAATCGCAATAAGCGTTTATTGATTGGTTTGCGCAAAAGTTATAGCGCCTACAAAATAGGGGATAGTTTTATAGCATTTTTATTAATAATTTATTTTTATTAGTAATGGCGGTGATCTGCAATTTTTCAATTTTGACACATTTTTGAGAACGTTGTCATTTTACAGAGATCAGCGCAATTAAATTGCACTGATTACTGTAAAAATGATACTGGCAGTGAAGGGGTTAACCACTAGGAGGCTAGGGAAGGGTTAAGTGTGTCCTAGGGAGTGTTTCTAACTGTGGGGGGGGAGGGCTGTGTGTGACACGTCACTGATCATAGCTCCCGATCACAGGGAGCTATGATCAGTGACAGTGTCACTAGGCAGAAGGGGGGGATGCTTGTTTACATTTACTTCTCTCCCTTCTTCCTCTCTGTGAGACAATCGCGGGTATCCCCGCTGACATTGAGACGGACTCACGGAGCTCGCGACGGGCACGTGCCGCCGGCAGCAAATTCAAAGGGACGTACAAGTACGCCCATTTGCCTGTCCATGCCATTCTGCCGACGTACATCGGCGTGCGCCGGTCGCTATGTGGTTAATAGGCTGTTCATTGTTATTTTTGACTAGATTCTGCTTTAAGGGAAGTTTGTGAGAGAAATATGGGGCCTCCCATTGTTGACCTCTTTCTGAAAACGCTGCCTGTTTTCTTGTTTCTGACCTCAATCCCTACCTCCTGATACATACTGACTTAGAACAAGCATGTGTCCATTTAATTCAGCGTTAAAGCCAAAGTCCAGGGTCTGTCTCCCCAACGCTCACTTGTGAGCCCCTTCTGAATTATTGCTCTTTTCCATATATTTGGGCCAGTCACATGAGGCACTGGGTGGTTTTTATTGATGTGACACTATGGGGATGGTTTACCAAAACTGGTACACATAAAATCTTGTGGAGCTGTGCATAGTAACGAAAATAAGTTTTTTTTTCAAAGCTTAATTGAACAAGCTGAAGTCAGAAGCTGATTGATTACTATGAAGAGCTGCACCAGTTTTAGTATATCTCCCTAATCGTGACATTCCCAGCATCATTCTATGTCAGTGCAGGGAGCCGTGATAATGTCCCCTCAGGGGAGGTCCCATGACAATCTGTAATGACATTAATAAGTTTGAATATCAATGGGCACTAGTCCACCAGAGGTGGACTAGTGTTGGACCTCGGACTGAGTAAGTCTGTGGAGCGCAGGGGTGGGGATAATGTAAGTATTGCAGTCAGAGTTGCATTTTTTTAAGCAGCTGAGGGCCCATATTTTATTAGAAAAAGTACACCCAAATTGAAAAGACAAATTTGATAACCACACTGACCAGCTTCTCTGTTTTTGTTTTGTTATGCTGGGAATTACAGAAGACTAATATAAATACTGTAAATACGCAGGTACTGACTTTTTTTTTTTAAACCAGTTCACCTCTAGAGTAATTTTTTTTATTTTTGGACACGTTTAAATCTGGATTTTTGCCTATAAATTTACTTAAACACCAATATTATATAAATGAAATATTTTCTGAATTCAGAGGCCCTTTAGACTTAAAAGATGATAGCTACAATTTTCTATGTTGCACAATCTTTGTGCAATTGTCTATTAAAACTATATTTTCTAGAACAAAATACACTAAGTTGATTTTTTTTTTTACAGACAAATACAATTTACTCCCATTTTTTGTACATGTTAACCACTTGCCGACCGCCTACCGCATATATACTGCGGCAGAATGGCACGGGCAGGCAAAATCACGTACCCATACGTGATCTGCCTCCCGCGGGCGGGGGGTCCGATCGGACCCCCCCCCGGTGCCATCGGCGGTCGGCATCTGACTGGGAGCGTCGGGAGGCGAGGGGGAGACCATCCGATCGTGGCCCCCCCCTCGCGATCGCTCCCAGCCAATAGGAATCCTCCTCTGCCTGTGTGTCGTTTCACACAGGCAGAGGATGTGATGTCATCTCTCCCCGGTCTGGCAGTTTCCGTTCCAGCGCCGAGGAGAGATGACAAGTGAGTGCACAACACACACACACACACAGTAGAACATGCCAGGCATATTTACACCCCCGATCCCCCCCCCGATCGCCCCCCGATCCCCCCCAATCACCCCCCCCCCCCCTGTCACAAACTGACATTAGCAGTATTTTTTTTTTTTTTTTTTTTTTTTTTTTCTGATTACTGCATAGTGTCAGTTTGTGACAGTTAGTGTTAGGGCAGTTAGTGTTAGGCCCCCTTTAGGTCTAGGATACCCCCCTAACCCCCCCTAATAAAGTTTTAACCCCTTGATCACCCCCTGTCACCAGTGTCGCTAAGCGATCATTTTTCTGATCGCTGTATTAGTGTCGCTGGTGACGCTAGTTAGGAACGTAAATATTTAGGTTCGCCGTCAGTGTTTTATAGCGACAGGGACCCCCATATACTATCTAATAAATGTTTTAACCCCTTGATTGCCCCCTAGTTAACCCTTTCACCACTGATCACTGTATAACTGTTACGGGTGACGCTGGTTAGTTTGTTTATTTTTTATAGTGTCAGGGCACCCGCCGTTTATTACCGAATAAAGGTTTAGCCCCCTGATCGCCCGGCGGTGATATGCGTCGCCCCAGGCAGCGTCAGATTAGCGCCAGTACCGCGAACACCCACGCACGCAGCATGCGCCTCCCTTAGTGGTATAGTATCTCAACGGATCAATATCTGATCCGATCAGATCTATACTAGCGTCCCCAGCAGTTTAGGGTTCCCGAAAACGCAGTGTTAGCGGGATCAGCCCAGATACCCGCTAGCACCTGCGTTTTGCCCCTCCGCCCAGCCCAGCCCAGCCCACCCAAGTGCAGTATCGATCGATCACTGTCACTTACAAAACACTAAACGCATAACTGCAGCGTTCGCAGAGTCAGGCCTGATCCCTGCGATCGCTAACAGTTTTTTTGGTAGCGTTTTGGTGAACTGGCAAGCACCAGCCCCAGGCAGCGTCAGATTAGCGCCAGTAGCGCTAACACCCACGCACGCACCGTACACCTCCCTTAGTGGTATAGTATCTGAACGGATCAATACCTGATCCGATCAGATCTATACTAGCGTCCCCAGCAGTTTAGGGTTCCCAAAAACGCAGTGTTAGCGGGATCAGCCCAGATACCTGCTAGCACCTGCGTTTTGCCCCTCCGCCCGGCCCAGCCCACCCAAGTGCAGTATCGATCGATCACTGTCACTTACAAAACACTAAACGCATAACTGCAGCGTTCGCAGAGTCAGGCCTGATCCCTGCGATCGCTAACAGTTTTTTTGGTAGTATTTTGGTGAACTGGCAAGCACCAGCCCCAGGCAGCGTCAGATTAGCGCCAGTACCGCTAACACCCACGCACGCACCGTACACCTCCCTTAGTGGTATAGTATCTGATCGCATCAATATCTGATCCGATCTGATCTATACTAGCGTCACCAGCAGTTTAGGGTTCCCAAAAACGCAGTGTTAGCGGGATCAGCCCAGATACCTGCTAGCACCTGCGTTTTGCCCCTCCGCCCGGCCCGGCCCAGCCCACCCAAGTGCAGTATCGATCGATCACTGTCACTTACAAAACACTAAACGCATAACTGCAGCGTTCGCAGAGTCAGGCCGGATCCCTGTGATCGCTAACAGTTTTTTTTGTAGCGTTTTGGTGAACTGGCAAGCGCCAGCGGCCTAGTACACCCCGGTCGTAGTCAAACCAGCACTGCAGTAACACTTGGTGACGTGGCGAGTCCCATAAGTGCAGTTCAAGCTGGTGAGGTGGCAAGCACAAGTAGTGTCCCGCTGCCACCAAAAAGACAAACACAGGCCCGTCGTGCCCATAATGCCCTTCCTGCTGCATTCGCCAATCCTAATTGGGAACCCACCGCTTCTGCAGCGCCCGTACTTCCCCCATTCACATCCCCAACCAAATGCAGTCGGCTGCATGAGAGGCATTTTTATGTCCTCCCGAGTACCCCTACCCAACGAACCCCCCAAAAAAGATGTTGTGTCTGCAGCAAGCGCGGATATAGACGTGACACCCGCTATTATTGTCCCTCCTGTCCTGACAATCCTGGTCTTTGCATTGGTGAATGTTTTGAACGCTACCATTCACTAGTTGAGTATTAGCGTAGGGTACAGCATTGCACAGACTAGGCACACTTTCACAGGGTCTCCCGAGATGCCATCGCATTTTGAGAGACCCGAACCTGGAACCGGTTACAGTTATAAAAGTTAGTTACAAAAAAAAGTGTAAAAAAAAAAAAAAAAAAAACACAAACAAAAATATAAAATAAAAATAGTTGTCGTTTTATTGTTCTCTCTCTCTCTATTCTCTCTCTATTGTTCTGCTCTTTTTTACTGTATTCTATTCTGCAATGTTTTATTGTTGTTATGTTTTATCACGTTTGCTTTTCAGGTATGTAATTATTTATACTTTACTGTTTACTGTGTATTATTGTTAACCATTTTTTTGTCTTCAGGTATGCCATTCACGACTTTGAGTGGTTATACCAGAATGATGCCTGCAGGTTTAGGTATCATCTTGGTATCATTCTTTTCAGCCAGCGGTCGGCTTTCATGTAAAAGCAATCCTAGTGGCTAATTAGCCTCTAGACTGCTTTTACAAGCAGTGGGAGGGAATGCCCCCCCCCCCCCAACATCTTCCGTGTTTTTCTCTGGCTCTCCTGTCTCAACAGGGAACCTGAGAATGCAGCCGGTGATTCAGCCAGCTGACCATAGAGCTGATCAGAGACCAGAGTGGCTCCAAACATCTCTATGACCTAAGAAACCGGAAGCTACGAGCATTTTATGACGTAGATTTCGCCGGATGTAAACAGCGCCATTGGGAAATTGGGAAAGCATTTTATCACACCGATCTTGGTGTGATCAGATGCTTTGAGGGCAGAGGAGAAATCTAGGGTCTAATAGACCCCAATTTTTGCAAAAAAGAGTACCTGTCACTACCTATTGCTATCATAGGGGATATTTACATTCCCTGAGATAACAATAAAAATGATTTAAAAAAAAAAAAAAATGAAAGGAACAGTTTAAAAATAAGATAAAAAAATAATAATAATAAAGAAAAAAAAAAAAAAAAAAAAAAAGCACCCCTGTCCCCCCTGCTCTCGCGCTAAGGTGAACGCAAGCGTTGGTCTGGCGTCAAATGTAAACAGCAATTGCACCATGCATGTGAGGTATCGCCGCGAAGGTCAGATCGAGGGCAGTAAGTTTAGCAGTAGACCTCCTCTGTAAATCTAAAGTGGTAACCTGTAAAGGCTTTTAAAGGCTTTTAAAAATGTATTTAGTTTGTCGCCACTGCACGTTTGTGCGCAATTTTAAAGCATGTCATGTTTGGTATCCATGTACTCGGCCTAAGATCATCTTTTTTATTTCATCAAACATTTGGGCAATATAGTGTGTTTTAGTGCATTAAAATGTAAAAAAGTGTGTTTTTTCCCCAAAAAATGCGTTTGAAAAATCGCTGCGCAAATACTGTGTGAAAAAAAAAAATGAAACACCCACCATTTTAATCTGTAGGGCATTTGCTTTAAAAAAAATATATAATGTTTGGGGGTTCAAAGTAATTTTCTTGCAAAAAAAAATTATTTTTTTATGTAAACAATAAGTGTCAGAAAGGGCTTTGTCTTCAAGTGGTTAGAAGAGTGGGTGATGTGTGACATAAGCTTCTAGATGTTGTGCATAAAATGCCAGGACAGTTCAAAACCCCCCCAAATGACCCCATTTTGGAAAGTAGACACCCCAAGCTATTTGCTGAGAGTCATGTTGAGTCCATGGAATAATTTATATTGTGACACAAGTTGCGGGAAAGAGACAATTTTTTATTTTTTTTTGCGCAAAGTTGTCACTAAATGATATATTGCTCAAACATGCCATGGGAATATGTGAAATTACACCCCAAAATACATTCTGTTGCTTCTCCTGAGTACGGGGATACCACATGTGTGGGACTTTTTGGGAGCCTAGCCGCGTACGGGACCCCGAAAACCAAGCACCGCCTTCAGGCTTTCTAAGGCCGTAAATTTTTGATTTCACTCTTCACTGCCTATCACAGTTTCGGAGGCCATGGAATGCCCAGGTGGCACAAACCCCCCCCCAAATGACCCCATTTTGGAAAGTAGACACCCCAAGCTATTTGATGAGAGGTATAGTGAGTATTTTGCAGACCTCACTTTTTGTCACAAAGTTTTGAAAATTGAAAAAAGAAAAAAAAAAATTTTTTTTTCTCGTCTTTCTTTATTTTCAAAAACAAATGAGAGCTGCAAAATACTCACCATGCCTCTCAGCAAATAGCTTGGGGTGTCTGCTTTCCAAAATGGGGTCATTTGGGGGGGGTTTGTGCCACCTGGGCATTCCATGGCCTCCGAAACTGTGATAGGCAGTGAGGAGTAAAATCAAAAATGTACGCCCTTAGAAATCCTGAAGGCGGTGCTTGGTTTTCGGGGTCCCGTACGCGGCTAGGCTCCTAAAAAGTCCCACACATGTGGTATCCCCGTACTCAGGAGAAGCAGCTAAATGTATTTTGGGGTGCAATTCCACATATGCCCATGGCCTGTGTGAGCAATATATCATTTAGTGACAACTTTTTGTAATTTTTTTTTTTTTTTTGTCATTATTCAATCACTTGGGACAAAAAAAATGAATATTCAATGGGCTCAACATGCCTCTCAGCAAATTCCTTGGGGTGTCTACTTTCCAAAATGGGGTCATTTGTGGGGGTTTTGTACTGCCCTGCCATTTTAGCACCTCAAGAATCGACATAGGCAGTCATAAATTAAAGGCTGTGTAAATTCCAGAAAATGTACCCTAGTTTGTAGACGCTATAACTTTTGCGCAAACCAATAAATATACACTTATTGACATTTTTTTTACCAAAGACATGTGGCCGAATACATTTTGGCCTAAATGTATGACTAAAATTGAGTTTATTGGATTTTTTTTAGAACAAAAAGTAGAAAATATCATTTTTTTTCAAAATTTTCGGTCTTTTTCCGTGTATAGCGCAAAAAATAAAAACGGCAGAGGTGATCAAATACCATCAAAAGAAAGCTCTATTTGTGGGAAGAAAAGGACGCAAATTTCGTTTGGGTACAGCATTGCATGACCGCGCAATTAGCAGTTAAAGCGACGCAGTGCCGAAAAAGTGCTCTGGTCAGGAAGGGGGTAAAACCTTCCGGGGCTGAAGTGGTTAAAAGATGAAGTATTGTAGAGTAAAGCCAAATGTGTAAAGCCTCAAAGCTGCCTGTACTCACAAAATGGAAATAAAATTATGGTACCCAAAATTATCAATGGATAGCGCTTCAAATGCCTTTACAGCTCATCATTTTAGAGTAAACCATAATGGCCCAAGAATGATTGCTCTCCTTGACATTGGTGGTGATATATAACATGTGGTGCAATTGCAGTTTACATTTATGTCCTGTGTTTGCATTTGTAAGTGTGTGCAAAACCACAGGTTTGCGGTTAACATTTTTTGTTTTTGTTTTTTAAATATACAATTTTTTAATAGCCCCCTATGTTATAGTTTTTGACAGGTGACAGGTTCTCAATGTCCCTGAGAAGCGGAGGATGCTTCTTAATGATCTGAAAAGCTCTCGCACAGATGTAGCGTTTGTACAAGAAACTCATTTTAGGACAGGGGGACTTCCCTTCTTTCAAAACAGATTCTTTCCATGTGTATAACACGCTACTAATCGAGAAGCAAAATCTAAGGGTAGTTTCAATCCTGATCTCTAGTCGTATCCCTTGGGCTCTTTCCGACCGTTGCTTCGACACAGCGGGCCGGTATCTTTTGCTTAAAGGCCACATCGGCGGCATCACAGCGATGTTGGCTACTATACCACCAAATACTCACCAAGACTTGTTTCTATGAAAAACCCTCTCCAAGCTAGTGGAGTTTGTGGAAGGTAAACTGATCTTCGGTGATCTGAATGTCCCTCTGTCAGCCTCTACCGCCACTCCGGATTGGAGATGGTGTCTGAATGAGAGTCTATTGCAGATCCCAGAGGTTTTGACTGACGTGGCTCAAGAACGCACAGCTTATTTTCGGATGAATGCCACCCCTGAGAGTGACCCAGGTATAGTGTGGGAAGCCCATGAGGCGGTCATATGGGACATCCTGATCAAACACCGTTCCCGTGTTAAAAAAGCGAAAGAAGCACAGTTGACAAAACTGCTAGCCAATATTCAGGCTCTTGAGCTGCAGCATAAAAGAACACTGATCCCATCTTTAGGAACCGAACTTGCTCATCTTCGTCGGCAGGTCTCTGACCTTCTTCGTTACAAGGCAAAGGCAGCTCTCCAATCTTGCAAGAAACTAGTGTATGAATAGGGTGACAGATGTGGCAAATGGTTAGCATGGGATAAGGTTGGACGAAGAATCTCATTACACAAAGGTATCGCCCATACCTTTTTTGGAGAATTCTATTCCTCCCTATACAACCTCCCACCCCCTCCTATTTCCTCTTCCATAGAAGATTACCTCTCTTCGGCGTGCTTGTCACGTCCCCCATCCATGGCTTGGGGAGAGCTTGAAGCCCCGATTTACTGTCGAAGAGCGGAGCAGTGAAGTCAGCCAAACAAGGAAAGGCACCAGGCCCCAGCAGGTTTACGTTACAGTCCTACAAGACTCTTTTGCCCCTGTTAGGTCAACACATGGTAAGAATGTTTAATGGCCTAGGACAGACTACCTCATTTCCCCAAGCATCTCTCTTGGCCCATGTCTCAGTTGTCCCAAAAGAAGGAAAAGATCCCTTTATCTGCGACAGCTATCGGCCGATCTCATTGCTCAATGTAGACCTGAAGCTCTTTGCCAAGATACGTGCCTCTCGGATTCAATCCTCGTTGCCCCAATTGGTCCACCTGGACCAAGTGGGCTTCCTCCCCTCCCGCAAGGCCAGGGACAACACAGTAAAAGTACTCAAACTGGTCCACTTCGCCAGTGAAATGGGCTCTCCTTGCGTATTCCTCAGTACCGATGCGGAGAAGGCCTTTGATAGGGTGAATTGGGCCTTTATGTTTGCGGTACTGAGACAAATGGGTTTCGGGGAACAGATGCTTCGTTGGATATCTAGCATATACTCCTCTCCACGGGCAGCGGTCAAAGCAAATGGGGCAACGGCACCCGATATGGATGCCCACTCACCCCTGCTATTCGCTCTGTCGTTGGAACCATTCCTGAACAAGATTAGATTAAACTGAGATGTCTCTGACATTCAGGTAGACTACCTCACCCATAAAGTCTCCGCTTACGCGGATGACCTCCTCGTCTCCTTGACCAACCCGCATATCTCCCTACCGAATCTCGTGAAAGAATTTGACCATTTACGGAGCACTCTTGAACATGAAAATTAACTACTCCAAATCTAAGGCGATGGGAATAGCCCTGCCCTCTCCCCTGGGTCGCACTGTACAGCTCAACTTCAACTTTAAATGGACATCTTCGGCTCTGAAGTACCTGGGCGCCCATATCCCCCGAACCTAGCGGATACGTTTAGAATGAACTTTCCGCCCCTGCTCAGTGCAGTCCGTACCCTATTAGACAAATGGAATAGAGGTCTACATTCCTTGTTCGGCCGCTGTAACATCATCAAAATGAGCATCTTGCCAAAGTTTCTGTACCTCTTCCAGACTTTACCCATCGCCATCCCCTCGACCTTCTTTCGTCAAGTCAATACTCTTTTTACCAAGTTCATCTGGGCACACAAGCGGCCTAGGATCGGTAGGCGCCTTCTGACGCTACCTAAACTCTATGGAGGGGTATCGGTCCCGGACGTGCTTAAATATTACCAAGCATCCCACCTTGGCAGGGTAATTGACTGGTGCAGACATAAAGATCTAAAGCTGTGGCGCACATAAAACAGCAGTTTAGTCCCGTTCCCCTGCACAGGGTGCCATGGTGCTTTACCTCCCTACTTGCTTCCTTCAAGTCGCACCCCACCATAAGACCCACTCTGAGTACGAAACCGGAGCTTTTGTCTGCCCACTTTCCTCTGTTTCCCATACTGGGAAACCCCGGATTCCCTCCCGGGTTTAGAACAGGGCCCATTTTGAAATCTCCTGGGGAGCAACTGCTTTCAAGTCTCCCACTTTCTAACGGCTAACACTTGGCCCACGATCTCTCAATTGCTGCAACCGGATCGTCAGTTTAGATTATCTTTCTGGCAGGCGCTTCAACTTCACCACTTCTTCCGCACACTGGGCCCCCCCTGACTCCTTTTCGGAGTCAGCGGACAATTTTTGAATCTTACTGTGAAGACATGGACCCTTTCCCCCGCACCCTGTCTAAGATGTATGCCTTGCTTATATCCCCTCCAGAGGACTTTATCATGCCACGTTTTGTCGAATGTGAAAGGGATGTTGATAGGACCTTCACGGCTGTCCCGTGTCAAAACATCATCCACCTTTGCCTGAAATCATCCATTCGTACGCTGGAATCCCACTATAAAATATTGACGCGCTGGTATCTCACCCCACAGTGGTTTAGTGAGTAGCACTCTCGCCTAGCAGTAAGAAGGGTCGCTGGTTCAAATCCCAACCATGACACTACCTGCCTGGCGTTTGCATGTTCTCCCTGTGCCTGCGTGGGTTTCCTCCGGGTACTCCGGTTTCCTCCCACACTCCAAAGACATGCTGATAGGCTAATTGGCTTCTGTCCAAAATTGGCCCTAGTATATGAATGTTAGGGACCTTGGATTATGGGCTCCTTGAGGGTAGGGACCAATGTGAGTGTGCAATATATGTGTGGAGCGCTGCATAAAAACTGACACAGCGATATATGGGTACCTTAAATTAAAAAAAAAAAAAATAGGGATAATTGTAGACGTGCACCCACACTCGCTCAGGTTGAACTTGATGGACTGGTGTCTTTATTCAACCTTACTAACTATGTAACATGGAGGGAAAAAAAGTGCTTTAAAATGATACTATGTAACTATGTAACCCCGTCAGTCTTGAGTAAATGGTTTCCGGAGGCTTTGGAGCGTTACTGGAAATGTGGAGACGAGAGGGGAACTCTCCTTCATGTCTTCTGGTCCTGTTCAAAGCTTCAACAGTACTGGTTGGAGGTAGAGAGGATCTTCCAACAATTCATGGACTTCCCTATCCTAAAGGATCCAGCCTTCTTGTCCACTGCTCGCAGATGCCGATCCGGACATACAAAAAATCAATCCTTCGCCACTTGACTAACGCTGCCAAAGCCTGTGTCACGTTGTGTTTGAAAGACCCCAATCCTCCCTCCATCGCCATGTGGCTCAATAAGATCAGGAGTGTCAATACCCTGGAAGATCTGGTACTTACCGCACAAAACAGAAGAGAACGATATATGAAAACATGGGCATACTGGAACATGTTCGTGTATTCGGATGAAGGGAAGTCCCTCCTAGAGAGCTGCTCTGGGGACTGAGGTCCTCCTGTCATTGTACTGTAGCATCTACGCGTCCCATCACCCTGGTCCCCCATCTCCCCTTCCTTTTTCTTTTCTCCCTTTTCCCCTCCCTCTCCTAATCACTTCTTGTCTCTGCACCCTTCTGGGTGACCCTATGTTTATACTGTCTAGCTTCCTTCTATCCTAAAATGTGAAGTGTTCATTCATGCAACTCAACACGAGAAGAATGCATACTGTCACCACCACCACCTGATTTTCTTTTTCTGAAATTGGAGGCTCGTCTGTGCGGCAGTGATGCTGTGCTGACTTGCTTCCGAGCACCTCCACATTTGACTGTATTACCCTGGACTGTAACTATGTTTGATGTGCCATGGCACCTTTGGTGCCTTTGTTATATTGTTTGATGGATACTTTATTTTTCTTTACAAATAAAGAATTTGAAAAAAAGAATCTATTTTATTTTATTTTTTTTCATATGTAACTGCAGCCTTTTTGCCTGACGTTCACAAATGTCAGCTTAATTGCAAGATTCTTTTTCTCCTACTTGTAAGTTGTTATAATAATTTTATTGCCTTTTTGTTTTTTATTTTACAGACAAAATTTGCACGATTTAGTGGGACAAATGTGGAAACAGATTTTGTGGAAGTGCCATCCCAGATGCTAGAGAATTGGGTGTGGGAGAAAGAGGCTTTGCAGAGAATGTCCAGACATTATTTAGATGGCCACCCTGTTCCTGATGAACTGCTGGACAAATTGATTGAGTCCAGACTGGCTAATACAGGTAAACCTTGTTCTTTGCCAAACTTCCTTGCTAAGTTATTATTTGGCTTTCACAGCACTTAGTGCTTTTATTATTGCTGTCATTTTGTAGAGGAGCTTTAAATCCTGGGACACTTAATATGCAAATCCCATCTGGGAGCTCCATGCATGGCCTCGCAGATCAGTAGTTGTGTGGTAGGTGAGCCAAATAGCTGACTTTACAGGATAACATTTGCAGGTTGATCCTCTGCATCTGACCTTTTATAGCTCCAGGGCCACTTTGGAAGATAGCTTAAAGTGAAAAGTCGTCCATATGTGAATCAAAATTCGGCCTGTCCAGCAGGCACTGGCTGAACTTTGATCCATGTATGGGCAGGCTAATTGTACCCAAGTCGATCCATCAATGACACTGTATTAGTGTCCCCACTCACAGTCAGTCTGGGGGGAGGGCAACATTAGATGAATTTAACAAATTGAAGCCAAACTCCAGCTAATGTTATAAGCAGTTGCAGCAACAGTTTTTTTTTTTTTTTCCATTTTGGTATAAACCAAGATACATAAGACGATGGGTCCAGCATAGACTTCTGAAGGTACAGGATCCAGCCGAGAGTCGGAATAGCGTGGTGGACATTGACAAGTCTGTTCCGGCTGTTCTCTCAGTAAGAGATTATCCAGGTATCATAGAATAGGAATGCCCTGAGAGCAGGAGCCAGCACTTTGGTAAGAACTGGAGGTGCAGTTGACAATCCAAAGAGAAGGGCAGGTAACTGTAGTGTCGCATGCCCGCAGGAAGCATTGATGCACTGGAAAGATTGGGTAGGCATCCTTGATGTCCACTGAGGCCAAAAAGTCTCCTGAAAGGGGGAAGGCAATGATTGATTGAGTAGATTCCATATGGAAATTTTTTGGAGGGAAGAATGAAAATGTTCAGCACTTTTAGTTCCATAATGGGATGCATATCCCTTTTGCTTTGTAAACGGTGAAAAGGTTGGAGTAGAAACTAAAACCTTTCTTGGGTGAAGGCATCCCCACTTTGTGAAGATGACATACCCACAGGTTTGGAAATTTTGGCATCCAAGGTTTGTGTGGGAACTGAGTCCCAGACTTGGGCTTAGAGGCCTAGGAAAAATTGAAGACACGGTTTCCAGAGGAAGAATATTTTCCAGCTTGGGCCTTAGCTTTCCTTTGCTAGGGCAAAAGGGCATTCTTTCCCACAGTAATCTCTTTAATAAAGTTGTCCAGGGAAGTACCAAAAAGGCCGCCTCCCTCAAATGGCGTATGCGGGAAGTGTTTCTTGCAATGCTGCTCAGACTAAGATTTAAGCATATGTAAAATATACTTTTCATATATGACTTCAGTAATCTTTTTGCAGTGACTGGTAACTGCCAGTATTGATTGATATGTGTCATATTGCACGTGAGATCCTTATAGTGTTTGGTTTCTGTGCACACATGATCGGTATTTCTCTAATGAGTTCCTCCTTGTTCTTATCCTTCATTACATTGTAACATTATCACACAGGTAACCAGTTTTATTAGTTGTGTTTACACATATCTCAACTCCAGCCAAACATTTCTTTTAGTCTTGGATAGACTTGGGAAGAGAACATACTCCTACCAAGCATGTATTGTCCATAACAATGTTGCATAAATGTCGCCTTTAAATCTGGGCTCTGACTAGGCCATGCAAGGACATTCACCTTTTTCTCCTTCAACCTCTGCGGTAATTTTTGCTGTGTGCTTTGGGTCATTGTCGTGTTGGAAGGTAAACTTTCTTCCCATTGACAACTTTCTGGCAGAGAGCAGCAGATTTTCCTCAAGAATTTGACAGTATTTTGCCCCATTCCTTACCTTCTATCCTGACAAGTGCTCCAGTCTCTGCTGCAGAGAAACATCCCCATAACAAGATATTACCACCTCCATGCTTTACTGTAGGAATGGTGTTATTTGGACGGTGAGCTGTATTGGATTTCCGCCAGACATATCATTTGGTGTTGAGGCCAAATAATTAAATTTTAGACTCATCTGACCAGAACACCTTTTTTCATGTGGCCTCAGAATCTTCAAGGTGGGTTTTGGCAAAGCTCAGTCGTAGAGTTGCTATAGGCCTCCTGGTAGCCTCTCTGACCAGTTTACTCATGGCTTCTTTATCCAGTTTGGAGCAACATCCTGAGCAGGGAAGGGTCTGTGTTGTCCCAAATACCTTCCACTACTTAATAATAGACTTTACTGTGCTTCTAGGCATTGATAAAGCCTTGGAAATTTTTTCGTATCCATCTCCTGACTTGTGCATGTTCACAACTTTATCCCAGCGATCTTTTGACAGTGCCTTGCCACCCACAGTTGATTGTTTTCTTCAGTTGCACTATCAGGGATTGAAATTCTCCAGGAAAGCGCTTTTCAAGCTGACCTAATCAAAATGACCACAGCTGATCACAGTTGAAATTCAAATGGCTTTGTGTGCCATTGAGAAGGTGATTAGCTACACCTGAGTGGGTTCACTAGTTATTTTTTGGGAGGGAGGTGGTGCTTTTTCCAACTGTGATTCTGTTTTTGAATTTTTACATTTTTTTTTCTGACATGGTGTTTATATCTTTCACTTGGATGTTCTAATGTGCACTGAGTAAATACAGCTGGATGAAACAAAAACTGTCAGTCTCCAATTCACGATGTAAAGCAACAAAATGTGATTATATTTCTATACTCACTTTATTTTTAAGTAAGTTTTTGATTTTGTGTTGGGCCGCATTCATAGCTGTCTTGGGCTGCAGGTTGGACACCCCTGGTCTAAACTAGAAAAAAAAATGTTGGTTTGTCTGAAGTCATTTTTCAGCTGGTTTTATGAATAGAAGTACTGTTTTAATCTGAAACCTGTTTTAGAAGCCACAGCTATATAGCAGGGATTGTCATAAAATTACATGCAATTGTATCTGTGTGTTAAAGTGGAAGGCAAGTCAAATTCTAACTAAGCTTAAATCTACCCCCCCCCCCCCCATTTTACGCTTAATCTATCTAGCTTATAAAAGGAAAGATGTCTATACTTTACTATTCTGAAGTCGCTCCGGCCTGGTCACATGATCTTTCCATCTCCAACTTCAATGTAGAGGAGTGATCGCTAAGAACGGCTGCAAAGTCTGGGTGATGACGTCACCCATAGGCTTACTATGGGGCAGACGCAATTGGCTCTCCCTCCTCTACACTGAAGCCAGTATTGGGACCTGGTCATTTGACCAGACCAGAGCAACTTCAGAATAGGTAAGTATAGACATCTTTCCTTTTTACAAGGTAGATAAATTAGGCTTAGAATTGAGGTGGTAGTAGATTTAACCTTAGTTGGGTTTTGACTTCTACTTAGGAGCAGTTCTAAATAAACTCCAACACATAAGGTGCTGTATGTTACATGTATTGTGATAAAGCATCTTACTGAATCACATGGGTGTGAACATGTTGGTAAGATTATTTACATCAACCTGATCCCTTTTAAATGGTAAACTACATGTTCCTTTCAATGAGTGTGTCAAGGTGCACTTGATCGTAACCCGAGAAAGTTCACCTAGTCCTATCTGCAAGTATGTGTTAGTCTTCTTATAGATCCCTATGAAGCCCCTTGGGCCTAACTTGGAGAAACTGTGAGGCCATGTGTACCACCTACATTTGGACCCAACACAGCCCCAATGGAAGGACAAGGAAGATAGCATTGTATCCTAAGACTTAAGTTCACACCAATGCGCTGAAAAAAATAAATGTAGCATTTCACTGCGTGCCGACGTGCTGCAAAGTGTCATAACGTGTTGCAGTGTATGATATAAAGCATTACAGAGATTTAAAAAAAAGGGAAAGTGGGGTCATAAAAGCGCGCTGCAATATGTGGCAATACACACTGCAGCACACATCAGTGCATGCGCACACTAACACATGCGTTATGGTGTGAACTAGCTTTTATTACTATGAGATGACTGCTGCCACTGAGGCATTTTTTAGGCCTGATTAAGTTCACTGTAAGACAGGCCTTCTGTTTCTTTAGATAAAACTCTTCTCTGTGATGAAATGTCCTTTTTAATAAAGAGTTCATGTATTATTTTACAGTTATAATTGCAAACCTGTTGTATTCATAACTTTCTGTTCCAGGAGCAATAAAATCAATGCAAAGTAGTAACTTATGTCTGCAAACCAAGTAATTTGTTATAAAACGTATCCAATAATTTTACTGTTGTGCCTATTAGGTCTCCAGACTCTTCGGCAGATAGTTCTCAGTAAAGTTGACCAATCTCTGCACACAAAGCCATCTGCTGACACAGCCAGTGAATATGCCAAGTTCTCTAAGGAGATTCTAGGTATCCCTGCCACACCAGGTATGGCGTAACTGTTTGTTGTGTCATTGTAGTGCCTTATATTAAAAAAAGACTACCTGTAATAAAGGTGCTCGGGTGTGGCAGAGTATTATACAATTGTTAGGTACAGTTATGTGACAGTTTAAGGCTAGGTTTACACATGTCTGGTGCGAATTTCCAAAGCGGTGATGTAGATACGGTTCAGATGCAAATTATTGGAGCCAGCGGCCACCGGCGTCTTTGACATTAGCTGGTTGTTAAGGAGCAGGCCAGGAAGCAGACCACCACGTCCTTAACAATGGATGACTCAGCTGTCAGTCAATAAATTGTGAGAGAAAAAAAAACGGCGTGGGGGTCTCCCTCCAATCCATGCCATGCCCTTTCAGAATTCCCAAGTTGATGACGTCATAAGGGGTCGGTGCCACCAGGTGATGTTGCCAGGTAGCCCTGCCCCTTAGCTATTTGAACTGTCAGAGGGTGGGAGCTTCTTCCCTTTTTTTTTTTTTTTTCCTTCTTTTTTCGAGGTGACGGCGGGAGTCATGATTGAAATCTGGGGGACATTGTTTTCATTTTTTTTAGTAAAGGAAATGTCAAAAAGCCATGTGGCCTGGTTTGGTTCATGCTCGGATAAAGGTCTGGTATGGATTTTGGGGTGACCCCACACTATTTTTTTTTTTTTTCTATTTTGGTGTGGGGTTCCCCTTAAAGTCCGTACTAGACCTGAAAGGGCCTGGTATGGAGTGGGGGGGGGGGCATGATTTTTTTTTTTTTTCGCATCGAAATCATGTTCAAAACTGATGTGCAATTCAGGTGCGTTACCATAGAAGGCAATGAGCCTGGAAATCGCATCTGAACTGCACTGCTAAGAAAATGCACAGGTCTCTTTTAAATTCGTAGCAAATTCACACTGCTGCTGCACCGCATATATGTGAACTGGCTCCATAGAAAGCCGGTTTGATTCACATGTCATGCAAATCAGATGCGGTTCGCATATATGTGAATGGAGCCTAACTCTGCATGAAGTACCAATAATACCAAATGCTAATTTCTCAAGAATGGAATACAATAGATGAACAATGCAGATGCTTAGCCAGATTTCTTATTATTCTGTAATGCTAACACACAAATAGGTCTATGCTAGGGTTCGCAGAACATAGGAAACTGCATGATAAGCACTGTGCTTTGGATGGCAGCGTCTGCCTAGGGAACTGACTTCTACAGGTCTAGTTCAAAAAACAGACATTAGGAATATCACATTTGTAGAAAGCTAAATTTAGGTTTTAACCAAAATGTTAAAAAAAACAGGGTTCAAGAACATTTTAATTGTTAATTGTTTTATAGCTTCAGAGAAACCTTTTCACCCTGCTGTGAGCTGTAGATAAGGACTACTGCTCCATGTGAAAGCAGTGGTCTCTCTACATTGATCCAACACACCTCCTGCCTTAATTCAAGAGCAAGCACACTTCCATTGTATATATGTAACCTTGTTAAGTGTTAAAATGTCTGAATAATATCATGTTACTTTGCTAGAGCAGATGAAGATTTGAAAACTTGACTGGGTAAAAATCTACATATTGGTTGTAAATTATACTGCGTTTTTTTTTTTTTTTTTTTAAGAAAAAAGCAACCCCTCTTGGTGATGTATAGTATCTCACAAAAGTGAGTACACCCTTCACATTTTTGTAAATATTTTATAATATCTTTTCATGCGAGGACACTGAAGAAATACTTTTCTACAATGTAAAGTAGTGAGTGTACAGCTTGTGTAACAGTGTAAATTTGCTGTCCCCTCAAAATTACTCAACACACAGCCATTAATATCTAAACCACTGGCAAAAAAAGTGAGTACACAACTAAATGAAAATGTACAAATTGGGCCCAATTGGCTATTTTCCCTCCCCGGTGTCATTTTACTCATTAGGGTTACAAGGTCTCAGGTGTGAATGGGGAGCAGGAGTGTTTAATTTGGTGTTATCGCTCTCACTCTCTCATACTGGTCACTGGAAGTTCAACATTGCACCTCACGGCAAAGAACTCTGGGGATCTAAAAAAAAGAATTGTTGCTCTACATAAAGATAGCCTAGGCTATAAGAAGATTTACAGGACAAGTTCCACTCAGAACAGGCCTCGCCATGGTCGCCCAAAGATGTTGAGTGCACGTGCTCAGCGTCATATCCAAAGGTTGTCTTTGGGAAATAAATGTATGAGTGCTGCCAGCATTGCTGCAGAGGTTGAAGGGGTGGAGGGTCAGCCTGTCAGTGCTCAGACCATACGCCGCACACTGCTTCAAATAGGTCTGCATGGCTGTCTTTCCAGAAGGAAAATCCTCCTCCAAAAGATGATGCACAAGAAAGCCCACAAACAGTTTGCTGAAGACAGGCAGACTAAGGACATTGATTACTTGAACCATGTCCTGTGGTCTGATGAGACCAATATAAACTTATTTGGTTCAGATGGTGTCAAGCGTGTGTGGCGGCATCCAGGTGAGGAGTACAAAAACAAGTGTTCTACCTACAGTCAAGTATAATGGTGGGAGTGTCATGGTCTGGGGCTGCATGAGTGCTGCTGGCACTGGGGAGCTACAGTTCATTGAGGGAACCATGAATGCCAACATGTACTGTGACATACTGAAGCAGAGCATGATCCCCTCCCTTTGTAGACTGGGCAGTATTCCAACATAACAACCCCAAACACACCTCCAAGATGACCTCTGCCTTGCTAAAGAAGCTGAGGGTAAAGGTGATGGACTGGCCAAGCATGTCTCTAGACCTAAACCCTATTGAGCCTCTGTGGGGTATCCGGAAAGTGGAGGAGCGCAAGGTCTCTAACATCCACCAGCTCTGTGATGTCGTCATGGAGGAGTGGAAGAGGACTCCAGTGGCAACCTGTGAAGCTCTGGTGAACTCCATGCCCAAGAGGGTTAAGGTAGCGCTGGAAAATAATGGTGGCCACACAAAATATTGACACTTTGGGCCCAATTTGGACATTTTCACTCAGGGGTGTACTCACTTTTGTTGGCGGCGGTTTACAAATTAATGGCTGTGTGTTGAGTTATTTTGAGGGGACAGCAAATTTACACTGTTATACAAGCTGTACACTCACTACTTTACATTGTAGCAAAGTGTAATTTCTTCAGTGTTGTCACATGAAAGGATATAATAAAATATTTACAAACATGTGAGGTGTGTATTAACTTTTGTGAGATACTGTATTTTAGCAGACCTGTTGCATATTCTTACTAGGGCTGCAGCGAACGATTATTTTCATAATCGATTAGTTGGCCGATTATTGTCGATTAATCGGTTAATAACCTTAAAAAAAAAGTGTGGTGTATAATTTAGTTAATATGTAAAGTTTAAAAAAAAGGCAATTTATTCTCAGATATCACTATGCAGTGGTAAATATAAATAACCAACTATATGGTTAAAGCGGGGGGTCCACCTATCTATCGTTTTTTTTTTTTTTTGGAGTTCATTCACAAACTTTTCTTCTCATGATTATCTACTCACATGTTCTGTGTAATAAGTCCGCCTGTGTCCGATTTTGTTGTAAAGAATAACTGATAAAATTCACTGAAGGCGGTTTCCATCTTCATTGTGGGCATTTGAAGCCCACAAGCATGTATTTCCTGGATGCGGTGAATGCTGTGCTCCCAGCATTCACCGAGATGTTGTGATGACACTGTTGCACAATGCATGCTGGGAAGCCTGAGACTAGCTCCCAGGGGACTGTGGGAGGTCTGAGAGAGGCTAGAAACACACCTACTCCCATGGGAGGAAAACCAGGAAGTGCTAAGAAGATTAGAAAAAAAAAAGGTAATTACGGCGATTTAAATTTTTTTACACAGCATGTCAGCATCTAGGCAAGGAAGAGAATACATACAGATATTGTTCAAAATTTGGGTGGAACCCCGCTTTAAAGAGCAAAATATCGAATCCACTTTGAGAATAACAGACAGAAGAGATATACTGTATATACTATTAGAGGAGAGATATGCTGTATATACTATTAGAGGAGAGAGATGCTGTATATACTATTAGAGGGTGAATCTGGTAAATATCAGACTCAGAGATCAATTTTTTTTATTAAAAAACAAACCATGTCTTCCTTCAAAAAGTCATTTTAAGAACGTTCATTCGATTTTCTAATCGTTAGTGGGGTCAAATCGACGTTCGTTTTCAACCACAGTGACGGGAAAATTTAGAAATAGAAAACTTCTTGGTCAAAGGAATTTTCAGGCAGTGTATGTGGTTTTCGTTCAGAAATGACATTCATTTTAAAAACAGAATGTTAAAAACAAGTGAAAATTTCAAACAACATTCTTTCATTCAGTGAATGTACAAAGATTTTTCATCTGAATATTCTTGTCTGAAAATTGATCTGTGTGGCCAGCATAAGGCTCGGTACACACCTATGCAGGTTGCTTTTACGTTTAGTAACATAATGGGGTTAAAAAAACCGAAAATTAACCCTTTGTAGTACAAAAAAAGCAGATAATCACTACTGTAAGGATTATGAAAATAGTAATCGATTAATTGCATAATCGATTAGTCGTCGGTTAATCGATCAGTTGTTTCAGCCCTAATTCTTACCTTTCTGTGTTCTGAAGAAGTAGCTGTTTGTTTTACCATGTCTCCTTTAAGACTGATTTCTGAATGGAAGGATCTGCCTGCATTATCACCTGAGCAAATCCCAGTTTTCTGATGATTAAAAACTGCAGTACTGGCATCCTTTTCGACGGGAATGAGCGTTAGCAAATCTCTCTCAATAAATGAATATCCTGTTGTAGGAGATTATTTTAGGGATAGGCATTTTACACAATTGGAACACCTCCAGTTGGCCATATTGTAAGGATGTGATAATTTATATATGTTATGTTTAAAGCAAGGTGAAAGCTGAAGTTTAGTTTTTTTTGTGGGATACAGGTTCCGACACATTTGTTATTTGTGTTGGTGTGTATCCAATTACCAGCAGGTGTCTGCTTCTGATAAAAAAATCTTCTGGCAGTGGCTCCTTCACAGCCGCTGGATACTGCCCTGAGCAGCTGTTTTCCAGCTTTGTGAATAGAAGCTGCTGCTACTCACAGAAGTTGCGTTGTCTGCTTCCTCCTGCTTTCTCCTCCATTCATAGAACTCGCTTTACCACTATCACACAACGCATTGAGTTTTGTGAATGGAAATGGAGATGCTGTCATTAAACTCCTCCTCCATTCACAGAATACAAAGCATTGTGTGGTAGTGGTAAGATGAGTTCTATGAATGACAGAGAGGACAGAAGGGCAGCACAAGTTTTGTGAGTAGCAGCAGGTTCTGTAACCTTCACAGCACTGGAAGACCCACACTCAGAGCAGTATCAAGGAGACACTGCAGGAAGATGTTTTTTTTTTAAAGTAGACCTGCAGGTAATGGGAGTTACACAAATACACATAACTGATATGTTTGCTGATTTTCAGACAGAGGAACTGAACACTTGCTGAGATGCAACCAAAAACAGCATCAGATGATGCACAGGTCACTGGCCTGCTACCATTACAGTACATAGTGCTTTGATGAAGATGGCTTGCTTGTCCTTCTAAATATTTCTGTGTATATGTGATTGAAGGCACAAACATGCCAGCCACCTTTGGGCACCTGGCCGGGGGATATGATGGACAGTATTATGGCTACCTGTGGAGTGAAGTCTTCTCAATGGATATCTTCTACAGCTGTTTCAAACAGAAAGGAATAATGGACCCAAAGGTAAGGTTTCTTAGACTGCAGTATCTTTTTATCTGAAGCCTCCGAGCAATCTTCAGGAAGAGGAATGATGTTTCAGAGGGTAAACTGCTCAACCAACAGCAGCAATAGACAACAATCATAAGATATCAGTATTGGGTGAACTTGGGTGGATTGAGGCATCTGCCTTGTACCTTGCTGTCTTGGGAACACCAGTAAAGAGAAATGGTACTTGATTAGATTTTGAAGACATACGTTTGGTATCACATGTAGTGCTTTCCCTGACATCCAGAGGCCTGGTGCTGACCCCCAGAGTAAGGGAGGGCTGACATTCCTCCTGAGCATGCAGATTACTAGGCATGGTGGGTGTAGTGCAAGATGGAAAGATAGGCACCAGTCACTTTTAAAAATGAACAAAGACAGTTTTATTTCTCTTAGAAAATGTGGGAGAGAGGGATAAGGGCACATGACACCCTTAGGCAAATGCAAAAGCAACTTGGCAGACTCCACAGACAAAAATAGAACTAGGCAGACAGCAATACAGAAAAGGGGCCTTTAAGCTGAATGCAGCAATCTGTATTTTGTAGCAAATGATGTCTCATATAGCATCAACTGTACTCACAGTATCTCACTGTAGATTCTCAAGCTCGGCTCACAGCTACCCACTGGATCCCTCAAGTTTATCTCACAGCTACTCGCTGTACTTCTTCAAGCTTTCCTCACAGCTACCCACTGTACTTTGTGGAAGAGTATTCTCCTGAAGCTTTCCTAGCTACTTCACAGTCCCCGGCTGATGAAGAGTCTCTTCTGGTACTCCTTCAAAACTCCATCCCTTTACACCTGCCTCCGGCAACAAAAGTAGTTGACCCTCTGGCAACTTCTTCTCCCTTGCCTCCTGGCAACAATTGGGCTCCCCTCAGGCCAAGACCCTTTACACGCAGTTAGACATCAGGCTTTAATCCTACACCTCTGCTGCTGCTTCACACACACACACCCAGGCCGCAGCCCATGTAAAAAGAACCCCGATCACCTGACTCTCCGAAAAAAATAGTCTATCTCAGCAGCCAAAGAAACTCCTGCTGATTGGCTGAGAAAAGCTTATTCACTCATAACCTGAATTCACTGTAATCTATCATACTAATGCCAAAGGTAACAGTGCCACCTATTGACAAAAGAAAAAAATCAGTTAAACCCAAGCTTAGGAGAAACCCATTTGATCAAAGACTACAAATTAACCAGGCTAGTTACCACCTAAATTTACTAGCAGCCCTGTTTAGGACAAGGGTGCTACACAGATGAAAAACATAGCCAGAATTATTAACACTGGAGGCTGAGCAGTCAAAGCAAACTCCATTGAAACCTATTATCTGGTAAACTACAAGTTATTAAAACATTGAAAGAATTAGGTTTCCTCTGGGTGGGACTTTTGGAGAGGGGTAGGTAGCGCAATGAGGTGTGAAAACAATATATAAAAAGTATATAAGATTTTATTAGAAAACATAAGTTTAACATGATAAGCACATACATACACTACACATATCAAAAGGTCATAATTAGATACTGGACAGGACTATTCATACAATAACAGTTCAAAGAAGACGGCTGATAATCGCAGAGATCTGTTGGGTTGATGGTGAACACAACAGAAAAAACCCAACGCGTTTCAAAATTGCTATTTCTTCATCAGGGGTGTATGCAATTTTGTCGCAGAACGTGCAAACGTCTGCAATTTAAACAAATGAACACACATTAAATGCGTAATATTGATTTTACACCAACTGGTAGGTACGTATATAATCACATCGTACTTTGCATTTTAAAGTGTTTGAACACTGACCGTGCAAGCTGTATGGTTTTAAAATTGATTTCCTATCCAGGATTTGTCATTTAAAAGCAGTGTGTGTTGCAGCTGTCAGCCTGTGAGGCTCCTAGCGCGACGGGGTAGGTCGATGCACCAGCACAGATGGATGGGTCCAACGGCAGCAGGAGGGGGAACAAAAGCAGAGTCCCACACAAAGGACAACCCAGGCTGGCCCTCCGAGGTGTACCCCTTACTGTAATAGTGTGGAGAGAAAAGGAGAAACAGAGAGGTGGCATGTGTTAGATTGGTTCATGGGACTGTCACCCACCATAAAACCACCCAGCACAAAATATATATCTATGAAATTGAATATGCGTACATCTATAGATATATATAGATATATATATATATATATCTATATATATATATATATAGATATATATATATATACCTATGCACACATGCACAACTATATGTGTACATATGCACTATGCACATATGTGCATCTGGACAATTCCAATAATGAGTGATTAGCTAACATAACGGTAAGTACCTTGCCGGGAGGCGATCAGATGGAGGGGGAGAAGACAGGTGCAAAAACCAACAAACGAGAATCTGTTTGTGTGCAGCTCTACAGACACAAGAATCAGGAAACTATAGCAGCGCCCCAGATATTGATCTATAATAATAAACAAAAGGCATTGCATCAAAAAGGGGGGCAGCCATTCAGGACAGCCATAGGGGCTCCTAAGGCATAAAGCCTGGGCGCCTCCTAGGTTCAGTCATGGTGAGCGTAAAAAGTAACCAGAGTTCAAAAACAAAAAGTGTTATGGGTCTAAGAGCTCAGTACTGCGGATCCTGACTAGCGTCCACCCTCACAGCAAACAGACAGCAGCTGGAGGGTGGAGGGGTTTAAAACAGCATGAATGACTGGCAAGGAGCTAATCACTGCATGCAAACACTCGGAGAGGCGGGGCTGGCCGGGGTGTCCCCCGAGACGGCGGCGCGCAGACGGTGCCTCTCAACACATCAGGGGGCGTGTGGTTAGTGACGCACTGCTCCCGGAAGATGCAGTGACATCAGGCCCTGGATCCCCTGTGTAGCAGGGGAAGCCTAATGCGCCAGCTGTGCCGCCGCACGTTCTGTGACAAAATCGCATACACCCCTGATGAAGAAATAGCAATTTCGAAACGCGTTAGGTTTTTTTCTGTTGTGTTCACCATCAACCCAACAGATTTCTGCGATTATCAGCCGTCTTCTTTGAACTGTTATTGTATGAATAGTCATGTCCAGTATCTTATTATGACCTTTTGATATGTGTAGTGTATGTATGTGCTTATCATTTTAAACTTATGTTTTCTAATAAAATCTTATATACTTTTTATATATTGTTTTCACACCTCATTGCACTACCTACCCCTCTCCAAAAGTCCCACCCAGAGGAAACCTGATTCTTTCAGTGTTTTGCTACTCGGGATGTGGGGCAGTTTAGCGTGTACTCTGTGACATTGAGCACTTTTTCAATTATTCTTCCAGGTCTACAAGTTGTACAGTCTAGGCCTTTTCAGTTGTGCTATTGCTCCAGAATTCTACAATTCTAACCCACCACTGAGTATGAGCTTTGCAACACATGGAAGTGATCAGGAGCAGCTACATGTGTCACAGGCTTTAAGTGGTTGGTATTTGTACACATTTCCCACACTGCACAGTCAGTTACATGGTTTGCATAGTTCCTGGTTAGGCAAATACTTCACCCGATGCAGTGTTTAAGCTTTCTATGTTACTTCACTCCTCCAGCCTTCTCATTGGGCAGTGAATCTGCATTACCACCTCTGTCCAGTAACCAGGAGACAGTAATTCTAAAACAAGAAGTAGCCGAGTGATCTTATCAATTATCTATCAGAGCTGTGTGTATCATAAGAATGACTGTTCAAAATGACCTATATTTTGACAGGTAAAACAGTAACACTATAAGTACTATAATCATTTACATTATTTAGTTGTTTTCCTGTAGCTCCACTTGACAGCAGACCAGTAATTTAAAATCATATTAAATCTGTTTTACCTAGCCTGCTGCATTTACGCCAGTAAAAGTGTGAAATCAGTGCCATTGAATAAAAATGTTATGGATTGACAAGTGTGTGACAAGTTCTGAAGCTTGGTAAAGTAGTCATGACATAAAATCAGCAGAAAATCAGCAACATTTCCACCACCCTATAGTGTGGTAGTTTAAAGGACACCTGTATTAAGAGAAATATTTAGTCTGCCATTGCTGGCCTACACTAATACTAAATTAACTTAAAATTAACTTAAGTTTTATATCAGTTTAGACTTTAGTAATGGAAACAGAATTCACAGAGAAACTGTGTAGCTGACTATAGAGAGATTGCTAGTGGTGTTAGCTGCTCTACAGACCCCTGTGTTATTTTAAGCTTCTGGAATACCTCCCAAATTTGTAAGGTACCATAAGCTGACGAGTCGTTGCTTCAAACACTATTAAAGCAGACTCAATACTGTATTTAGGGGCATAGGTCAGCCATGAAAGGCCATGCCATCATCATGGAGGCTCAGTGGTTTGCGTTGCAAAATTGCTGGAGGCCACACGACTACTGAGGATTAGACACGGAAGTATGCTGGGACAGCTATTTTTGTAACCCATATCAGTAAACAAGCTAATTAAATGTTGCTTTTCGTTCTTTTAAACTGTAGGTGTTATTTTTCACTAGTGCAATGTCTGGAGGCCTAAATTAAATGGAATATACATGTTATACATTATTGTATCACATAGTTCAGCTATAATTATAATTCACATTGCAATACAGGTCAGGTTTCCTGACTTCAATTTCTGCATGCTTTGTTCAAGGTAGTGACTTTGAAAATATTACATTATCTGATCAACATAACAGTCTGGCAACTAATTGCAGCAATGGTGGCCTATATATTTCTTTTGGAATAAGTTCCCTTTAATGGTTACTTGACTGAGCTTTAGCCAGGTGAAACTCTGGGATATCCATTCATCTCCTGTTTATTACTTTTACCGCTCTCTACCATAAGTATTTGAGATTCTGTTTGCGCACTCAGCTCTGTGACCAGACTCTGACTTTTTTCCCTGTAGGTTGGAAAGAAATATAGAGACCTTATCCTCAAGCCTGGAGGATCAGTGGATGGCATGGATCTGCTGCGGGAATTCCTGGGTCGTGAGCCAAACCAAAAAGCTTTTCTCTTGAGTAAAGGATTGAAACCATAAAATGTAGTTACTTTTTAATTGTATACATTTCAAGGGAAAAAGTTATGTGACTTTTCTGAACAATAACTGCCTTGATAATGTGCCAAAATGTACTGACACTTTCTTTATACTATGCCAAAATGTGACTTAAAACACAAAATGGAATTCTTTTGTATATCCAATTTCATTTGTGTTGTTTTTGAAGCAGGACATTAGTTATTTGTCATAAATGGGTTGGAAACAAGAACTCATTTTAACATTTACAAGTGTATTTTCACTGCCATATTGTGTACTAAAACTCTCATCTCCTTTAGTGGTTGCTTGATTGAACATTGTGCGTCTCGCATATGTTCGCCTAGGAAAAATCATAAATTTATATATGACCTGTTGTAGAGGAAGTTCTTAAAACCTAAGTTAAATAAATATAGTGCATGCAAAATCACTAGTTATGAGCTAGATTTAGGTTATTTATCTAGAATTGTGCCTGTTCCAGATGTTAGTTTTGGGGAAAAAAAAATGGCTGTCGGACTAGGTTACACACAACTCTTGTATTCCCTGGGAGTTGAGAATGCTATAAGAAGCACTAAGCATGACTGGCACAGGAACCGTTTTCTCCCATTGACAGCACGGCTACAGCACCCTGTAGCTGTAAACATGACAACAAGTAACATTTGGAAACATGTATGACTCCTTTACCTATCCTCATTTGTGGGTGTAAAACCTTCAAGGCTAAGTTCACCTTTTTTTTTTTTTTTTTTTTTTCTAAATTCCAGCTCCCTTATGTATCAATATACCAATAATGTACCTATTTTGCAGAAAATAAATTTTTCTTATTTATCCTAGACTAGGCATTACCTCAACATCAGTGTCCTAGTGAAAACTCCTCCATTAGCCTTCCTCAGTTTGGTATTCTGGACCCCCACCCCCTTTCCTCCAGGAGATCACGCCCACCAACCTCTGCAGGTTCATGCTTTTCCAATGCAATCAGCATTCACTGTTCTCAGATTGTATAGTGTGGCCACCTTTACACACCTAAAATTACTAGTTGCGCTTTCGGTGCCATTAATTGTTAATGACACTTCAAACGCAGAAGCAAACAAACATTTTGCATTGTGACGAAATGAGTGACAAACGCAGTAAAAAAATATGCAAACCGCAACTCATCAGAATGTCCCATGAGGTACTGTGCCACATGTAGGGCAGCCTATTGAAATCAATGGGCTGCCCTATGCGTGTCGTGGGAAAAACAAGCCATAAAATGTGCGCTCCCACTGTGCTAGATGTGAATGGGGCCTGAAAGTGAAATTTACACAAAAACAGTGCGGCTCCATTCACATCTGTGTCTTTCCAAATGCTTGGCAAAGCACACAGAAAAAGTGCTCTTTGTCATGTGTTTCAGAAATGCGCTGCAAATACACATTATGCTTGCGTTGTCATTAAATGTTAGTGTGGGTAGCAGTCATGTGTTTGCTGTGTGGCAAATGCACCAAAAAGTGCATTAAAAAATTCTGGAGCTTCTTTAAGGCGTTTGTCATGCATAGGGCAGCCCCTTCAAGTGAAAGGGCTGCTCTATGCACGACGATTGGAAATGCACCAAAATATCCCCCAAAAAAACGCACGTGGGAGCGTGAGTTGTGATTGGGATGCAGATGTGAATGAGGGTGACAGCTGAGTGCCTTCATCCACTTCCTCCTATGTACTTGCATAAAGATGGCCGTGCAATCCAATTATACAATCTCTGTACAATTTCCTATTGATTTACCAAAACTATGAAATAGGAGAACCCATCTGAACAATCTATTCAATTTGTATCAAATCAGGCAGGCCCTTACACTACATAGCTGATGGCAGATCTAAAGGAAATTTTAAAATCAGGTGGAACAGAAAGTTGGAAGAAATAAAACAAAAAGGGTGGTATAGTATTGAGGGAGGTATTTATTTATTACAGGTACTTTTATCGCGCTGTCAATTTACACAGAGCTATATACTGTACATTGGGTATGTTCAGAGTGGTGAACGCGTCCTGTTATGTGATGCATCAAGCCAGTGCATGCTGGGATATGATCTACAGGAAGTAATGCTAGCAGAAAACATTCTTTAAAATTAGATGAAACTTTAAAGCTGCTATAGATTAGTTAAGTGAGAGATGAGCACATTGGAATGGCTTGGCCAGAAATGACATTAGAAAATGCTTCTTATTATTCTGAAAAGTGAAATTCTGCCCTAAATAGTGAACTTATCCTTTAAATATCTTGGCAAATGTGGGAGTTGCTGGATGGTATAGAATATTGAAAGATCACATTGTAAACCCCATTACCAGTATAAATGCGGAATTGACATCCTCGCGGGAGATAACAATAATCTGTGCTAATGTGATAATATTTGTGCTCTCATTCTCAGTGGTGGAATTCTCCTGAATTATTCAATTTGTCAACAAGCTCGAGATGAGACCTGGGGAATAATACTTTCACCAAAGAAATGCACACTTCCAAACAGAACATTTAATAATAAGTGATGTATTTTCATAAAGAGAGGCATCAAAATTCCTAATGGACAGTTTCCATTAATAGCCATCCAGTCTGTCCAGATCAGTGTCTCCAGGAGCCTGCAATGACAAAATATCAGGAACTACAAGTTCCAGTATCCAATTGAAGCATCATTGGCTCTAACTTCTGATCTTTAATGCTGTCACTTCTCAGCTCAGTGCGTGATGCACACCACCCCTAGGGCCAGGCTTCAGGCCATATGGTATTTCACAACAAGATCTGTGATCTTCACACCAGATGCTACCAGAGAAATCCTTCAACTGTTGTTGGACATATAACACACACGTGTTTTCTTCACCCCAGTGTTTGCATGAGTCATATAAAGTGGCAAGAAAAAAGAATGTGAGCCCTTGGTGTTAACTGGTTTTCTGCAGTAATTTGTCATAAAATGTGATCTGATCCCCATCTAAGTCACAACAGTAGACAAACACAATGTGCTTTAAACGCACAAACAATTCCAATTTCTCATGTCTTTATTGAACACACTCATTAAACATTCGCAGTGCTGGAAGAAACCATAAATTAACCCATAGACTTAGATTTCATTTTTCTTGCCATTGCATGTTCTCTTTATCGCTTGTGATGTTCCTCCTAGCTAGATCCACTTCACAAATCACCTAAACTTAATAATTAGGCATTAGGGCATGGGACTTGTTATCCAACATATGGGTTTTGGTAAAAAGGGAAATAAAAATAACAGAATGAGAAGCCTGCACCTATGAAAGCAAAGAAAATATGGCAGCTCCCACATTTTTGTCCTCACAGGTTTACTTTACAACCAGCTGAGATGTCTTAAGGAAGGGTAGCTTCACACAAACCCATCCATTTAAATGTGGGAAAAATTATTGGGGGACGTTTATTGATTCCATTGCACAGTTAGATATGCTAAACAGCAGAAGTGAGGCAGATGTGAGACAGATAGATATATCATACTGAGGTAATATATTGGTGGGCTTTGAGATTGTGTCAATGGCATTGGTTTGACATTAGTTTCATATGCTTCTAAGATCATTCAGAATTAAGTTGGTGACAGGGTCTCTTTCGATTAAACATCATACAGACCAGCCCACTCTGACCTGTCTATCCTCATACCAATCATCCAATTCTACCTGATGTCCAGAGCAATAAATTAAATTGCAAGCTCCTTCAAGACAGATTCTTGTTAGTTTAATGAGATTTGTATGCAGTCAATGTGTTGGAACGGCCGCTGAAAACTCCCACTGTGTTCACAGATGCTCCGCTCACTTTAATTATTTTAGAGGTCATGCGTTCGAAGCTGAGAAGTCTTGGCCGCAATATGAATATTGAGTTCTAAACTCCAGAGTCTCTAAGGAGCAGCTGCTAGACACAGCGGACTATTTCAGTTTTATGTTCTCCTCAATGGCCAAAGCAGATCTGTTACACCTCCAGCTTCATGGAACAACTGGGGAAGGTTACAGGAGAGACTGGGTTTCACTTGATTAAATATAGTTGGAGATAAAATAACATTTATCCTATATAAATATGAGTTAAGAAAATGGAGAGAGGATTTTCCAATGTTATATGTGAAATGAGATCTAAAAGTTGAAATAGGGGATGTGTGTATGAAAAGGAAATACTTGGCAAATCACAGAAGTCGGTAATAAAAAGCTGCCAGAATAACCACCAATGTCTACATTCTGTTGTAGGATGGATTGTTCAGCATAAAAGATTCAATTCAGATATTGTGACTGCTGAAATTGCCATGGGTCTCTGTGACATGAAGATTTTTGTTTGGATTTGTGAACAGCACTGGTAAATATAGATTGTGAAGTCCAACATTGGATATTAATAATGAGGGATAAAGGTAAATGCCAACCATATACTAGTTAAAAGTAAAAATCTAAAAGATTGCTAAGAGGTAGTTCTTGTCATAGAGCTTGACATGCTTGGGTTGATTTGCTAAAACGGAAGAGTGTAAAATCTGGTGCGGCTCTGTACAGAAACCAATCAGCTTCCAGGTTATTTTGTCAAGGCTTATTTGAACAACTGAAGTTAGAAGCTGATTGGCTAACAGACACAACGGCACCAGATTTTGCACACTCTAGCTTTACTAAATCAACAACGCTATATCTCTTCTGCAATTAGACACACTTAATTGCCTGTTTTATAGTCTTCCAAACAATGCACACTGCTCAGCATGCATTCCCAACATGTGGCTTTGCCAGAATGACTGTCTTCTATGTGCATGCGTGGGATGACATCATCCCCCACTAGTGCCAATCAAATAGCCGAAAAAGCCAGCACTCAGAAGTAGCCCAGGGAAAAGATGACAGCAGCCTGCAAGGGCTGCATCACTAGAAAGTGGAGGTGAGTATTTTGCAGAGTTTAGTTCTGCTTGCTTAGCACTATAGCACAATCAATTCAATATTTTGTCAGTAGTTGTTGATCAGGGAGACTAATTGCATTGAAATATAGATAGTCAGTGCTGGATTTATAAGGGGTCAAACAGGACAATTACCCCAGGCCCTCCTGCCAGAGAGGGGGTCCCACACTTCCTTTAAAAAAAATGTAATAATTATAACATTCGTTTTGGTATTAAAAAAAAAATAACAATGTGTGTGTGTGTGGTTGTCAGGATATGGAACAGTTAGGCCTGACTTCAGAGGCAAAGAAAAAGATGAGGGCTTTTGGCAGATGTTTTACATTTCAACTTCTCCTATTAATTTATTTTACTATTTGAGTTGTTTGTGTTTACATGACTGTGTAATGGAATTTATTTCCTTGGTCAAATTCGGGACAGGCGTAACCATGGGTTTTTCAATTATTTGTGTAAGGTGTTTTCTTACAGTCAATAAAGTTGCGGAAAAAAACAGACAAGTGTCTTCTTCAGAACCTAAAGTATTTTTTTTGTATAACAAATGCAGTTTATCATTTATTTCAGGTAATTTTTTTTATTTGCCATATAATTTAATTTCTATGTTGAGAGGCCTCCGACTTAAAGTGCCCTGGGCCCTCCAAGGTCTAAATCTGGCACTGTAACCTGTAGAGGGAGGATCTACAAATCTGTATTTGATAAAATAATGGAAATATGGTACCATGAACATGTAAAAATGTGACTTTTAGATGAAGCAGCATTTTAAGGTATATATAAAATACTTGAAATACACGTTTGAAAAGTGCACTCTAGCTTCTGTTTGTACACAGTAATTAGGAGGTACTGCAGGTGTTTTAATACATTGAGTTTTAAAGTTAGTTTTTTTATTTATTTTTTTTATTTTAAGTACACTTTATCTTAAGAAGACTTGCCAGCGATATTCAGAAATTTCAGCCTTAAGGTCCCTTACATACAGGGCATCTTGCTGCTATGCGTACCTCCCGGCATTCTAGTATACCCAGCAGTGGCAGCCTGTAATACAGGGCGCAGCAGCGCCGCCCCCTAGCCATACGTCCGCCCCCCTAATCTATATGCAGGGCGAAGGACGCATGGATTCCAGAGTTTTTTTTTTTGTTTTTTTTAAGCGGGTGTTTAGAGCTAGAGGCTCTAATAGGCTTCAAATAAGGGTGAGCGTGGGCCCACCCAGTTGTGTGAATGAATATTTTCTATTGTCATACTGATTCTGCTGGCCAATCTGGAAGCGGGTCATGAGATTGGCTGAAAGGAGAAGTGATCCTATTGGCCTAGGCGGCAGAGGGTGGAGACGTACGGCTGCCGTGATGCCGAGAAGGAGATGCAGGGGAAGCCATTGCCCAAAGGGAACCGCTGCCTGCACCATAGATGGGGTAAGTGCGGGGCTGGTGACCGTCCAGGAGGGGGGGTGGCTGTGGGTGCATTGTTTGCCACCCCCAAAAGAATATACCACCAGCCCCCACTATTACCCAGGAATGACAGTTGCCGCGTCCAGCCCCATTGCTTACAGCCTGGTAAAGTTTGTAGCAAGATGTGGCTGGACAGGGCTGAAGATCCACTTTCCAGGCATTTGTTCCTGAATGTGTAGGGTTCTAAACGCGAGTACCACTCGGTACAACATTCAGCCCCATCCAGTTGCAGCCTGCCATAGACTGACAGGCCACAGGCAGTGGGGTGGATGCTGCACCAGTCCCTCCAGGGTGCGAAAAATGCTGAGGGGGACACACAACAGCTAGATGCTCCTGTGTGCAAGGGGCCTAAAATAGATGTTTACACTATTTTCAATATACTGCACTTTTTCTTATGCTCACTTTGTTTACAGAACACAGCACAATGAAGATCATTATCTGTATCACACACAGCAATCAAAGATTCAAGTTGGTCTGCATGAGCCAAATGACAGCTGGATTCTGTTTGCTATATACAAAACAAACACATTTTTCAATGCCTAATACTTATTTGCACATTAAATATTATATAACAATGTATTATAAAACCATGTGCAGGGAGAACTGTCTGTGTTGCCTATTGCAGCGTGGGAAAATTAAAGCAAGACTCTGGCTGCTGTGCAACAGACAGTTCTTCATTTAGACACTATGATAAGTCTGTTTTCTTAAGACACCAACCTGTGCAGTACTATTCTAAAGCAGACCTAAAGTTTCCTGGCCCTACACTATTTTACATCCCCCTACTGCCCTATAGGAAATCTACAATAAACTGCAAAGTTAGTTACTTAGCAGCTGTGAGCTCCCTTCACCTGCTGGTGCTGGAACTGTAGAAGGAGGAAGCCCTAATGTTACAAAAAGGCAGGATCAATGTTTAAGCAGAGCCGCTGGCCCGTATTTGATTGTCCTCCCTTTTGCAGTGTTCCTGCAAACCCCATAACATTTGAAGCTCGACATAAATCTGTGTTTTGCCCTTACAGGGTAGAGCAACAGGTTCACTTCCCCCCTTGCACACTTTTACCTTTCCTTTGCTCTGTTCAGCTACCAGGATTCTGTGTAGGTTGCTACATTCAGGGCTTCAGAGCTGTCACATGCAATGAGACACATGCTTCTCCATACCTGGGAGTACTAGATATTTTATTTGCTCATGGCAGGGATATGTAAAACATTGTTTACATTGGCAAAGCCCAGAATTGCTTTAAAGTGACCCTGCAAGGTTATGAAGAAAATGCAACTGGATGTTACCAGCCTTTCCAATGCTATGTTTCCCTGTAAGGCGCGCATTGCCACACTGCATGTTGCTTACGTTGCTTAATGTAGTGATAAAAATTTTGAATGGCACCCCAACACACTAAGGCAACACAGCTCCAACACACATGTGTTTCAGTGCTCCAAAGCGCACAGTAATGCACTACCATGTTCTGTGATATGCTGCTTTGCCAAAAATGGTACATATCCATTTTTTGGACCTTTTGGTGCATTGCAAGGACATTATTTTGATTGTACTGCCTTAAAGCACTGCATATAAAAAAAAACAATTTACTGCAGGGTACCAAGATCCCAGTGTCTGAATTCTCCGTCACAGCTAAACATATTGTATGTGATCGAACAATAGGGAGATATGAAATAGCTTACCAGCAGGCTTTAGGTCGGCTTTATTCCTGTGTTGTATTGCATGTTTCTGGGGTGGTATTATGTTAAAATAATATGTGTATATTTGAAAGGATCACCTGCAGAATGTGCTGCACATTACTGATTGTGCCATAGAGTACTATGCCAGATTCTGTTTCACTATTAAACACAGTTCAACGTTCCCATATCAACCAATTGAAGTTCAATGTACTGACACCACCAATGGTATATGGTGGGTTCTAGTTGGTTGTTAGGGGTAATGCACCTTGCATTATTATATTAAGCCAGATTGTAACAAAACATTTTGCCTTTTTTCTACGCGTCCTGCCCATGCCTTCATGATTGTTGTGGTATCTTTGATTGCTGATTTGTACTACTCTGCTTGAAATCTCACTTGGGGACACATATTGTAGTATTGGAAATAAACACAATAACATTTATTAATAAATTATGTAGCTGTGTATTCATTTATATTTTCCACGTATCTGAGTTAATTTCAAGTTCCTTGTTTTTTACTTTCATATCATTTGTTATACTAATTACCTTGTAATCTGCTGGCATGTCAGACAAGCCTGCTGGTGGATTACAAGGTAAAAAGGGCGACGCAGCAAGTAGCACAGCGCTTGTCATGCTTGTGAGCCTCTACTAATAATTTTATCTCCAAGCTGCAGGGTTCTTTCACATAGAGGAAAGCACCTATTCATTCCTGTGTGGCAGGACCACAGAGCCAACATTGGTAACCTTCCACTGCAAGATTGTTGTTTGGAAAAGGTTTAATCCCATGATGACAATCATTTTCAAAGCACTGATATCGGTGTGTATGAATGAGGCAAATGATTGGTCACAAAATATGTATGGTGAGCCCTTGTTCCCCAGACACCAGTAGTGGTTCAGTGATAGAAGTTCTGCTCCTGAAATTCAGGGAAAAAAAATAATTGTTTCCTATGTGTCATTGAATACCTTCAGATGTCCTCATGAGCATCCAGGGAGGCTTGGGAGCTCACTCTCCTCTCCATCACTATTGACCTGTCCGTGTAATAATAAGCCCAAGAGGGCCAGTAGGGAACTATGGCAGGTAAAGTGGTGGGGTGGCTTTTAGCATTTTCAGGAGGTGAAGGTATAAAATTTTGAGGCACCAGTTACCAGGTTATCAGCTTTGTGAACCTGTTGGTGAACTTGTACTTGCAGAGCAACATTTATCACTTAAGGATGAATTCCAGGAATTCAGCCACTTTGTAAAAAGGCAAGGCACACTATGAGTTAAGTCCAAGGAGCAGCATAACATCTCCTGAGCTTATCTCTATTTACATTTAACAGGATTATTTCTCTGCCAAGACACTTCAGGATCCCAGAGGGAAACTGTGCTGCACTTTGTGATATTCTAATAAGCTCATTAGGTGTTATGCACCTGGCTGGACTGAACTCCTCTTCACAAAGAAAAAAATCCTTGAATTCAGCTTTAAAGCAGCTGTAACCCTAAAAAAATTGATCCTGTTCATTTAAAGCATGGATAACAGCACAGTGCTGTGCTTCTGCTGTGTAATTTGTTCCTTTTCTAAGTGCTGCCCCCCCCCCCCTCTGTAAACTGACCACGTTTATCATGGCTGCTGATCCATGATTACCATTGTCAGTTTACATGCCTCCGTCAACCCGCTGTCTCTTCCCTCTCCCCTTCCCTTTCTGCATGTCAGCTAGTCTGTTGATCTGTTCCCCGCCACCCCCCCTCCCCCCTCCTGCTAAAATAGCTTTGTTTTCTTACTGGAATCCCCAGTGTTAGATTAATTTGTGTCCCAGTGTATGTTCTTTATAAATGATATGCCGCTTTATGCTATATTTCAGAGCGCCGCTCTGCACTCAAGTGACCCCCGCTACTCTCCTCCTCTCCTCCCAGCTGACGTCAGTGGGGGATTCTCAGCCCCTCCCCCTGTAGTTCTCAGATCATGGGAGGAGAGCATCAGGCGGTCAGGTGAGCGCTGCTCTGAAATAAGGTATAAAGCTGCATTTTTTTTTTTTTTTTTTTATAAAAGACATACACTGGGAATTTTAGTAAGAACAAGAAGTGGCTTTACAACCACTGCTATAGGCCTTCAGTTTTTTTTCTGCCTAGTCAGGAGTAAGGACCTAGTTCCCTGCTGGGATCTCTCGTTTTGGCAAATTTTATTTTTGTTGTTTTCCTGTTGTTTTTCCGGTGAGATCTACAATCAACTGCTGGGCTGGGCTGGGCAACGGCTGGACACTTGATCCAGTGGTCTCCACGGTCTGGCCAGTGAGCAAGTGCAGACCGCAGCTACGCACTAGGTCAGCCGCGACATAGCCACACTGGACGGGGGGCTGGCCCTGCGAGTTAAACGTCTCGCGAGGTCGCATACGACCGGGTCTCAGCTCGAGTCACAGCGTCCCTCATGGCCGATAGCCCCCCACTTCAGTGGTGGGGTGGTTCTGTCTGAAGCGGTGCCCGCTTGGTCCTGGTATGGTGAATAAATGCCCCCCTCTCCCTGTGGTGGGTTTGTGGCGGATGCGGTTCCCTCCCTGGGTCGGTCAGTCCTGTGGGTTCCCCTCCATCCCTGCACCCTTTCTTCCTGGCCCTGAGGTCCTTTGGTAACACCCCTTTTTCCCCCTCCCCCACCCATATGAGGTAGTGTGCCAGGTGGATTCTGGGAGATGGGGTTGAGTGCGGGGGGTCGCCGCCGGGTGCTGTGCTTACAAAATTGGAGCAGAGGTCAGACATCCTTCCAAAAGTCTACTAAAAGCCAGGCATCCAGTGGACGAGAGCCAGCTAAGTCGTTTTGAGATTGGGCCTGCCCAGGCGGGGGCGCGTCTGCTTCTCTTCCGGCACTTCTGGGTGGCCTCAATCTCGGATTACGGGACCATCAAGCCGGTCTCCATAGGCCACACATGGTGCTTCGTCAGTACTCCACCCCCTAGATTTACAGTGGGGATGGAAAGTATTCAGACCCCCTTAAATTTTTCACTCTGTTATATTGCAGCCATTTGCTAAAATCATTTAAGTTCTTTTTTTTTCTCCTCATTGATGTACACACAGCACCCCATATTGACAAACACAGAATTGTTGACATTTTTGCAGATTTATTAAAAAATAAAAACTGACATATCACATGGTCCTAAGTATTCAGACCCTTTGCTCAGTATTTAGTAGAAGCACCCTTTTGATCTAATATAGCCATGAGTCTTTTTTGGAAAGATGCAACAAGTTTTTCACACCTGGATTTGGGGATCCTCTGCCATTCCTGCTTGCAGATCCTCTCCAGTTCTGTCAGGTTGGATGGTAAACGTTGGTGGACAGCCATTTTTAGGTCTCTCCAGAGATGCTCAATTGGGTTTAAGTCAGGGCTGTGGCTGGGCCATTTAAGAACAGTCACGGAGTTGTTGTGAAGTCACTACTTTGTTATTTTAGCTGTGTGCTTAGGGTCATTGTCTTGTTGGAAGGTAAACCTTCGGCCCAGTCTGAGGTCCTGAGCACTCTGGAGAAGGTTTTCGTCCAGGATATCCCTGTACTTGGCCCCATTCATCTTTCCCTCAATTGCAACCAGTCATCCTGTCCCTGCAGCTGAAAAACACCCCCACAGCATGATGCTGCCACCACCATGCTTCACTGTTGGGACTGTATTGGACAGGTGATGAGCAGTGCCTGGTTTTCTCCACACATACTGCTTAGAATTAAGGCCAAAAAGTTCTATCTTGGTCTCATCAGACCAGAGAATCTTATTTCTCACCATCTTGGAGTTCTTCAGGTGTTTTTTTTTTTTTTTTTTAGCAAACTCCATGTGGGCTTTCGTGTGTCTTGCACTGAGGAGAGGCTTCCGTCGGGCCACTCTGCCATAAGGCCCCGACTGGTGGAGGGCTGCAGTGATGGTTGACTTTCTACAACTTTCTCCCATCTCCCGACTGCATCTCTGGAGCTCAGTCACAGTGATCTTTGGGTTCTTCTTTACCTCTCTCACCAAGGCTCTTCTCCCCCGATAGCTCATTTTGGCCGGACGGCCAGCTCTAGGAAGGGTTCTAGTCATCCCAATCGTCTTCCATTTAAGGATTATGGAGGCCACTGTGCTCTTAGGAACCTTAAGTGCAACAGAAATTTTTTTGTAACCTTGGCTAGATCTGTGCCTTGCCACAATTCTGTCTCTGAGCTCTTCAGGCAGTTCCTTTGACCTTATGATTCTCACTTGCTCTGACATGCACTGTGAGCTGTAAGGTCTTATATAGACAGGTGTGTGGCTTTCCTAATCAAGTCCAATCAGTATAATTAAACACAGCTGGACTCAAATGAAGGTGTAGAACCATCTCAAGGATGATCAGAAGAAATGGACAGCACCTGAGTTAAATATATGAGTGTCACAGCAAAGGTTCTAAATACTTAGGACCATGTGATATTTCAGTTTTTCTTTTTTAATAAATCTGCAAAAATGTCAACAATTCTGTGTTTTTCTGTCAATATGGGGTGCTGTGTGTACATTGACGAAAAAAAATGAACTTAATTGATTTTACCAAATGGCTGCAATATAACAAAGAGTGAAAAATGTAAGGGGGTCTGAATACTTTCCGTCCCTACTGTATTTCCACCCTGCTACCATGGTCAGAAGAAAAGAGGCAGGTGTCCCGAAAGATGAAGAGTTTCAGGGGGTATACTCCCCTCTCTGCCGTGCTATAGAAAAACGGTTCATGGCGTCCCGTGATAGACCTGACTTACCTAAACAAATTTATAATATCCTTAAGATTCAAAATGGAGACTCCCCCATGGTCAAATCGCCTCTGTGGAGGCTACGCCCTTTTTAGACAGGGTTCCTTCAACAGTGGAATTCAGGGAACGTCAATCAGTCTATTCACATATCCTCAGTGATGAGGAAGTCTCTTCTGGTGGCCCCAGCGCAGAAATCTGCTCACCTGTCACTCCATTGCCCCTGTCTCATGGGTCACGACCGATGCCAGTGGTGCTGGTTGGGGAGCCCTTTGCAGGTCAGAACTTGCTCAAGGTAAGTGGGATGCCCGTTTTCACAACCCGGCCTCAAACACCCTATGTGAAACGTCCTATGTGAAGACAGCGGCGGCGAGGAAGAAGACTGCTCAGAGCTATTTTTAAATAAAGGACTTGTCAAAAACCGGCTCTTGTTTATTTTTACATTTCACTGCTTTTTTGGTGAATGGGAATGGGTACAATGTACCCGATACCCATTTACATAGGGGAATGGGGGGGCCAGGATCTGGGGGTTCCCTTGTTTAAAGGGGGCTTCCAGATTCCGATAAGCCCCCTGCCTGCAGACCCCAACAACCACCGGCCAGGGTTGTTGGGAAGAGGCCATTGTCCCCATTAACATGGGGGCAGGGTGCTTTGGGATGGGGGGCCCCCCATGTTGAGGGCATGCGGCCTCGTATTGTTCAGGAGGAGGGAGGGGGCGCTCGGATAAAGGTCTGGTATGGATTTTGGGGAGACCCCCATGCCATTTTTTTTATTTTGGCATAGCGGAGTCCCCTTCAAATCCATACCAGACCAAAGGGTCTAGTATGGTCTTTGGGGAGGACCCCATACCGTTTCTTTGTGAATTTTTTTTTTAGCCTGCAATTTTCTATTTATTTTTTTACATTCAGCTGTCAGCAGGGCAGACTGCTGAAAGCTGATGACTTATCTTATCTTATGTTAAGGACATGGCGGCCGACTTCCCAACCCGCTTCTTAGCAACCAGCTATATACAGTGAATATAAAAAAAAAAACGCAAATCGTGGTTACAAAAATGCAGAAAGCACTGCAGAAACACTTAAAAGCAACATGCATGGATGTGAATCAAGCCCTTTCTTCCTTTCAGGGTGCTGTGGCATTTGAATTTTACTTTTAGTGACAGTCGCTTTGAAGAGTAAAATATCAGCTTTCAGGAAAGTTTAAGACACCTTTCACACTTTTAGCGCTAAAATTAGCGACTGTAAAGCACCTGAAAAATGCCTCCCCTGCAACCCCAGTGTGAAAGCCCGAGGTCTTTTATACTGGAGCAGTGCGCTTGCAGGACATTAGAATAAGTCCTGCAAGCAGCATATTTGGAGCGGTTTAAGAGCGCTGTATACACCGCTCCTCCACTGCCCCTGCCCATTAAAATGAATGGGCACTGCTGCCGAAGCGCCTGCAAAGCGATTTGGCAGCGGCACATTTAACCCTTTCTTCGGTCGCTAGCGAGGGTTAAAAGCGCCACTATAACAGCGGTAAAGCACCGCTAAAACTAGCACTGCTTTACCGCTAATGCCTGCACCACCCCAGTGTGAAATGGGTCTTACTTGTGTAGGACTTTTGTAACAACTCAATCCAGACTGACAGCAAGACCTAATTTGATAAAATAGGGTGTGGAATAGCTGGCAGACACTGGATAACGGAACAAACAGAAATGATAAAATTAAAGCATTGCTGGCCTTTCTTTAGCTGAAATTGAATTTTATATTTTACACAGAGCTTGGCTTTATTCCTATCATGTATAAAACTTTTATTCCCAGGCATAAGAAAAACGACAAGCCATAATCCAGGGTTCTGTTCTTATTGGTACATGAAGATTTATAAAGCAGAAGAGCTAAGCCCTGAGAAATCAAATTCACAAATAATGGATTCCAGGAAAATGAAAGTGGTGAATTGATCACTAGATGAATTAAATAATACCTTCAGAAAAGCACATTAGATAACTGGAACACTGTCAATCTTTTTTTTTTTTGAAATACCATTCATGTCTGAGGGTTAAGAAAAAGTCTATGAACACAGTGCAGGAATTATAACTTATACAATATAACTGTCTGGTGGACTTCAATAGAATGTAATTATTATGGATTACATTTGTCACTTCTATGTGTGAAACATAAGGAATGAAGATGAGCACCACTATGGCCCTTTAGGCCTGATTCACACCTAAACATGATGGGTTTTTTTCAATATATTTTTTTTCAATATAGATCGATACATATTGCTACTTCTCCTCATGATTGGATATCTCCATGAAACGCGTAGAGCCCCAGTCTTATGCTACACCATCGCAATCACGTGATTCGGAGATCAATAATTATGGATTTTATTGTCACCATTAACTCAATTATGTTGATGAATTACAATGACGTATTATGAAATTACTTTTATTATACTGTGAATTATGTTGTCATTATGGACAATAAATTGTGAAGATATTATTCTTGCTTAATATGTTACTTCGTTATTCTATGTATAAATTGTTTCAAATCCATTAACGTGATTGCTCATTCAATACTTTTAGCTGTGCTTCATATAAAGTCCCAACAAACGTCCTCTTTTTGTTCTAACATAACAGGGATGGAGGCAGATAAACCTACCCACTCATTGGCTCATATAAAGTCCCTAACCCCCTCTCCCCCCTTTTTTATAAACATGATGAGGATGGAACAAAGATGTCCCCAAAGATAGCAATTGGGAGGATCAGCCACAGAGTATCAGATTGAAAAATAGCTTTATTAAAGTTACAAGTGAAAATAAATCCACTAAAAATGTTGTGTCAACATGATAGTGGAAGCATCCCCCCGGTGCACCCAACAATAAAAACACATACAAAAAAAAAAAATATGACAACGTTGTGACAGTATGGCGCCAAGCTCGGGGCCCACACACACACACATATACACACATGCATGAACCAGCTATGGAGAGAATTGTGCTGCTATAAAAAATTGGGCAAATGTAAGAACATAGTCTGGTGTAATCAAAAGTAACAAGCTACACATCCTGCATGTCCATATAGCGGGCTTGTGTGGTTATTGTGTAGGAAGATTGGGTCAGCAGGTAAGTCAAACACATAGGGCTGTAAAAAAAGGGTGTCTGTTTCTTATATTGCAGTATAGGTCTATCAGCATATAGTAGATTCATAGAACTCCAAGTTTACCAGTAGTAATGTAACATAGAGAAGGTGGTCACTGAGTGAGCATAGGACAGTTCAGGCCAGTCATGCGAGGATTAACTGGCAGTATGGCATCTATGTATGCTTTCCTGAACTTCATAGTCCATTGACCGAATATGGCATGTCAAAAAATGCTCAATGGTAGGGTATATTCACTGAATATTAAAGGGGGGGAGGAGGGGAGGGGTTTTTTGGTTGCCCGGAGGCTCTCACCACTCCGAGATTATGGCTGCAATGGCCGTAATACATGGAACCGTCCCCCTCTGAGGCGCTGAAGTCAACCTGTTGCGGACCATTGGCGTGTTACAGCGGCAGTCTGGTGTATGGCATCTGCACTCTGGACATCCGGTCGGATGTTAGGTGTGCTTGCTACAGAGGCCCATGGGTGGATGTGGAGCAGGCTTCGTCAGGAACAGGACATCCTGACGAAGTGCACGGTCACGTGTGCGAAACGTGTTGACGTAGGCAACGCCATCTCCGCCCTGCGCTCCAGCAAATGTGCGATGTAACATCAAATTGCCACTTTCGACTGACTGGAAAAGCCTGCTCCACATCCACCCACGGGCCTCCATAGCAAGCATACCTAACATCCGACCGGATGTTCAGAGTGCAGACGCCATATACCAGACTGCCGCTGTAACGCGCCAACGGTCCGCACCAGTGTCTATCCACAGGCTGACTTCAGTGCCTCAGGGGGGAACGGGATCCATGTATTACGGCCATTGCAGACATAATCTCGGAGTGATGAGAGCCTCCGGGCAACCAAAAGACCCCCCTCCCCCCCTTTGATATTTAGTGGATATACCCTACCATTGAGCATTTTTTGACATGCCATATTCAGTCAATGGACTGTGAAGTTCAGGCAAGCATACATAGATGCCCTACTGCCAGTTCCTTTTCTAGTCCCGTCGTACCCGAGTCATGTTCAAAATGAATGGACTTGTCCGTGTGTGGGCAAGTCCGTTCATTCTGAAAGTCCGTCGGAAAGACGGGCGGACCTAGCCTGCTGGAAAGTCCGGTCGTGTGTAGGTAAGTCCGCCCGTTCAGGTAGTCCGGCGGGAAGAACGTCGGACCAAGTCTGCCGGAAAGTCCGCTCCTGTGTACCCGGCATAAGTTCTCACATTGGGCCAATTTTTGATAGCAGCACCATTCTCTCCATAGCTAGTTCATGTGTGTGTCATCATCATGTTTACATTGATTTAGTAGAGCTTTGGAGTTATCCCGTCTACATGACGAATCAGTAATTATCAATAATATATGTTGCTATTGGCAACTTATGGAAAGCGGATTCTATGTTTGTTTTTACCTACCTAACCTGATTCACACCTATGCATGTTGCAGTTTGCATGTTCTAGGTGCATTTTGCGTTTTTCAATATGTATTTTTGATCCATTAAAGTCTATGGAACCAAAAACCAGAAAAAAGTTCTTGGCCCTTTCCATAAAATGCATAGATGTGAACATGACCCATAGGAAACCATGTTAAATGGACTGTAGTGTGTTTCTGAAAAACTGAAACCACACTATCAAATGCATAGATGTGAACCAGGCCTTATACACAAGTATCTAAAGGGGTGCACATGAATTCTTCCAACAAGCAGAGAATACTCGCCAACACTGAAAAAGTGTACGCCATAAACTAGCACTTCACCACCCTAAAAAAAAAAGAAACAATGATCACTGCAGCATTTATGTGTGCTGATACTATATTGCAATTCTTTTTTAGCTTGACTCCACTGTAGGGTATAGATATGGACACTCCAGTCACAAATAGCAGGAGACCGTAACTTAACCTTTGGCAGGCTTCTTCAGGCCTACAGTTACTGGGCTGTTCCATGACTTAATACACAAAACAATATACTTTTGCTCTGGAATGTCTGAGATGTGTTATACAATGATGGGAAAAACAAGATGGAAGTCACTATGAAACAGTTGGTGTAATCCGTGAATGTGGCAAAGTTCAAGGCAGGCAGCAGACAGAGGTATCTGGTGACATAGCAAAGGTCAGGACTGGCAGCAAACAGGAAAATTATCATGACATAGCAAAGGTCAGAGCAGACAGTAAAAGTATCTGTTAATTGTAGCAAGGCCAAGAACAGGAACAAACAGGCAAAGATACAAGTGCACTTGCTCAGCTATTACAAGCACTGGACCAATTCTGGGCTGGGAACCATATGACCAGCTAGATGTGGAAAGTGCAAGTCAGCAGCAAGCTATTGCTGTGGAGCTGCTCCTATTTGTTTGGCAACTGAGACACAGGCCAGTGCTGGTAGGGTAGAGAGCCAGAACTGAATAATGGAGGCCACCGGTGGACTGATAGGCAAGGCATCCTAATATCCTCACCCTTCATGAGAGAGGGCTGAAGGCTGTTATCAATGCAGATCCCTTATGTGGGCTCTGGATGTGCTTCACTTTAACTACCAAAACAAATTTTGTAATTTAGTGTTACTAAAAATTACTATTTCACTTCAATCTGCAGACAGCTATGATTTCTTATAACTGCAGAAAATGCAAATGTATTTTCAATGAGGAATATTCTGCACATTGGCTCACTGTTTTTATTTGCAGTTTTTCCTTATTACAACATGGGAATGGTCATGTGATTATAGCAGACCGACCCTCCCACTGACCAAGTAGGAAGAGACTAGAGTGGCCTTTCTGAGAATCCAGAGGGAAGAAGCCAGGATTGATATTTTCAAATATTTTAATTAACCTGGAAAGCAGTGCTTTCAGCTTAACAAAAGGGGAATGAAATGAAAGCTATTCCTGCGCTACCAAATTTGGAAAAAGAAACGAAGACAGAAAAAAAGGTTGAGAACTGTAGAGAACCTATGCGACTGGACAGCTGCACACACCAGAAAAAGGGCCAAACATGAGCCCAAAATAAGCAGAAATGAAAAAAGTGGGGGGGTGCTGCGCTAACCCGGAAAATAGCTATAGATCTCTATGTATGGTCACTTGCTATGTGCTAAAAGCAATATAATATTTAGAATAGCATATGTAAAATCAAATGAAATAAAATAAAATAAAATCACATGATATAATAAAATCGCATAGGTTAGTGTTGATTACTAAAAACCTGGTGAAATGTGAAAATGTTGTAATAAAGTGATAATCCAAGGGAGTGGTATAGGTTACAATAAAACGTAAATATGTCTACAAACCATCCAATAGATATAAAGCAAATTGATAATGTAATCTATAGTGCAAAACACATGTATTAAAGTGCTAGTGCTCAAGTGACCTGAATAAAATTATTCAGACAAATATATAACAAAGCATGAAGTGAATGAATAAATAAATAAATCCAGTGAAAAAATGGTATAATGACCCAATCCTAGTGGTTTAAATAAATGTTATATAAAAAAACGGTGTGTGTGGTCAGATTGATAATATAATGACCCAATCCAAATGCTAGTATCCAAAGATAATAAATATCATGCCAGTGGATCCAGCGAATACGTGCAAAAAATGTCTTATAAAAGGTGCACAAAAAAACAGTGCTCAGAAAACGACAGTGGGGTGATGGGATGCAAAAACACTCTGTGTCCTCTTCGTGCAGCATACACTAGTGTGGGTAATGGCCCCTTACCTAGCGGTGCTAGGTCAACCGCATAATGAGTTGCTTAAACACAGGGTCCTGGGTCTCAATCGCGTCACTATGTCCACGCTTGCTGGCTCTGCGAGATCCTTATGGCAGCTGGATGTGTATAGCTATAGTCCTAGCTGGGGTCCTGGACCAGTGCGGGTCCTAGCTCATCCTCCACATCTCAGATGTATGTAAAACAAATATACAGGACAAAGGTACCCAATAGTGAAGTATGTTTTAAACAGGGGGGTCGCTTTATTCACAAAACATAAGTATAAAGTACTCACATTGAACAGTATCAGATTAAAGCCTTTCTCCTACGAGCAGCGAGCTCGTAATGCTTACAGCCGTATGAACATGCCTATTCCGTCCCTACGCGTGACATCACCGATCACGTGACTTCAGGGGAAGGGGAGTTCCGCTTTAAGCCCACACTGCTTTTTCAAAAGTGTGAGGCTGGCACTTTTGATTATTTACTTTTATGTGACTGAAATGCATAAAGCAAAAATGTTTCTAAATATACCTACACTTTATTAATTTTTTATATCCTACAGACAGGTGTATCTAGAATCTGTGCTCAACACAGCCTCAGTGATTACAGTCATTTTCTTACCAATACAAAGGAACAAGGATTGTTGATCTGAGATAGTAAGTGCCGTCTGTGTGTGTGTTTCATAGCTTGATACACTTTCAACACAGAATCTGGGGAACAATAAATGGAAATGCTGAATGTGGAACAAGCACTCCAGTTTGTAGCTTTGTACTGTGTACAAATTCTTACATAAGCTGTTGGGAAAAGGGTAACCTCAATGGTTTGCGATCATGGATGGGAGTGCAAGATGTGATTATGATGCACATAGAGGGATTCCCATTGTTCCCTCAGACCATCACAAGAACAAGATGTCCTCACTTGGTGGTGCCAAGTGTTTGTAAATTGGCCAGTCACCTGTTATCGCTAGATCTTGGCGTCAACAGGTGGTTCCCTCCTTAGCTGATTGGGCTTGTGAAATAGACAAGATTGAACACATAGAATGTATGATAACCTGGGATACTGATGAGAATGAATCCCACACCATTATGTGGACCGTGTGGTCACACTTCCAGCTTTCCTCAGATTTTGAAGTTTTTGTAGCAGATAAAGTTGACAATGATTCCCCTGGGACCTCCTATGTGTAGGTGGCTTCCCCCCCCCCCCCCTTGTTTTTTCTTTCTCTCTCTACATCATCTCTCTCTTCCTTTCTTTCTCTTCTGCTTCAGCTATCCTTAATTTTTCTCCTAGGCTTCTCTTATTTTTGATGATCTGAAATTTGCTACATTACTATACCAGTGAACTACTGAGTTAATTTTATATACAGATACTTTGCTCACTTTACCATTCCTTAGGGATCTTTATCTTATCATAACCCTGTAATGTTTGACCTCTATACATCCACTGGAAATGGATTATTACTTTCATGTTTATGCTTTGTACTGTTTAATACTGAATAAAACAGATTCAACATAAATTGTGCAGTCATTGCAATGGAAGACCTTTAAAGTGTTACCCAGCCCCAAGTTGCTTGGCAGCTGTGCCCTGCAGTTTAGGATGTTGTGGGTGAGCTATAGATATTAAGGGTGGCAGGAACTGAGGGACAATTGTAGGAGAGTTCTGCTGTGACCCATAGGCAATACCATTTCAGATCTGGGACCTGACTGCTAGAAATTATGTAGTCAGGGAGCCATTTTACGTGAGCTTCCCCTTTCAGGATGGGGGGAACATATGGACATCTCCCATTGTGAAGGCAGGACTGACTGCATTCCTCCCTCGGAGGAATGCTAAGACTTAAAGTGGTTATAAAGCCTAAGCCCTCTTTCACATTGGAGAGACTTGTCATGCGATTTGACAGGTCAGGTCGCAATGACAAGTCCCACCCTAATGTCAGCAATGGCACCGCTCAAATCAGTGCAACCCCGACCTTGCTGTGCCGTGCCGCATTGATTTGAAAAAGTAGTTCCTGCACTACTTTTGGTGATTTCGGGTGCGACTTGCATTGACATCAGAACAGATGTCTTCAAAGTCGCACTGACATGCGGCTTTAAAATCTTACGATTTAAGATGAAGTCGCACAATTTCAAAGCCCCATTCAATGTGAACGAGGGGTAAACATGTTTTACCTTAAGGCATTCCCTGCATTAGGGTAAAAAATGTTTCAGTTCATTAGGGTAAAAAATGTTTCAGTTTGTGTATCAACCCCTCACCCCACCTTATACTTAACTGAACTCGAACTCAGTCCAGTGCTGTGCCTCTCCACTTCTTCCCGTTTTCACAGGCATTGCTGAGAGCAGTGAGAGCAATTGGCTCCCGCTGCTGTCAGTCGAATCCTGTTGCGGGGGACTGGGGGACAGGGTCGAGCCTAGCTGTCTACAGATGCAGGCATTATGGCTCAGGATCAAGCCCACAGGAGTGCCACAATAGAAAGCTGCTTTTTATGGTGGCACACTGAGAAATGGAGAAGCCAGGAGCTCTGGCAGGGGACGCAAGAAGAGGAAGATCAGGAATGGCATTGCACAGAGCGGCAAGTATAACATGTTTGTTTAAAAAAAAAAAAAAAATACAAATGCTTTAATTATACCCTCTGGTAGGTCATGGTTCTCTCTCTATCTTCCTTTACCTTGTTGCAGAAACTGTATCAATCTTTTTAAGTATGGTGCTGCCATTATATATATCACTGCCTTTTTATTCAACATTATGTAATAAAGACAAATTTATTTTTAAGCAACCTGGTATGTACTCTGTTTATTCTGTTTCAAAAGGGGACTAATCTTGGACATGGGCTTGTGTTATGGGGAATGAGGGGGACCAAGATCAGCAGGAAGAGACAGCAGGTTGGATAGAAGGGCCTGGGTTCAGGTTAGGCCAGGCTGGATAATTCACAGGGTGTCTCAGAGGAGCACTATACAACGAGTTCCACCAGTAAGTACCCTGGCCCGCCCTATGCTAGGAGCCTCATGGGGTGCCCAAGCTTTCAATCAAAGAGCTAACATGCAGTACACATGGTCCTGTTACCTTACAATCATAACACAGAAGCTATAAATTGATTCAGGTAATCAATGCTGAAATTGGCCAGGCTACCTGATAGTGATAGAATCAGGGGCGGACTGATAACTCATGGGGCCCCCGGGCAATAGGAGATTATGAGGCCCCCAGACAATTAGAGATTATGGGGCCACACAGTATACACACACACAGTATACAATCACACAGTATACACATACATGTATACACAGACAGATGTAAAAAAACACAGATTTATACATACTGTCCCTGGTTTTACTGAGGAAGGCAACCCTGATGGGGCCCCCTAGTGGCCCAGGGCCCTCGGGCAGTGCCCGAGTGGCTCAATGGTCAGTCCGCCCCTGGATAGAATGACATACTGGACCAGGGTGCTTGGTAAGAAAAGACTTTCACCACCAGAAAACAGCATAAGTTCCAGATTGGGAGAGTTGTAGGGTTCTAAAAATTTGTGTTACTATGGAAAGGAAATTGTGCTATATTGCTTCATCTGTTGTTTTCAAGGCCACCACCTTGAAAGTGTGAAGGAAGTTATTAAGATGCTAAGAAAAAGTTTTTAGTATTATATTAATCTACAAGTATAATGTTTTCACTGTTTATAAATGTGTCCTTTCGATTGCAGATGCTGACACACTACATTAAGAATTTCTGACAACCTGCCATTAATAGTAAAAGCTGTATCTCACTGCTTTAGTCCCATGTGGGTAAGGCCCGGCGTTAACTGTTATAATCGTATTGCTAGACTTTGATTGATGTGCTATTTAATAATTAGGCTCTGGAAACGTTTTCTGTGGGATTTAATGCTGAAAAGCAAGCAAGCTTAGGTACCTTGTTTTACTGTCTTTGATTAGATTATATGCTTCTATTAATTACAGTAAAATTAATGCTGCTTCCCAAATCTGGAAAGATTGTGCTGAGGTTTGCAAATTAGTTAACAAAACACTAGAATAATCAGGCGTGCATACAGTATATCCACTTATATTTTCGAAATAATGGTTTCTTAGTTACCATCCATTATGACATAAATCTCACATGGCTGTAGTCAAAGGCACCGCGACACTTTTGTCAAAAATAGAATTTTCAGCATGATAATGCCAAACCTTGTAGTTCAGCTACTACTGGACAAGCACTGAACCCATGTGTGACAATGCACTGGCCTGTCGGGTCACCTGATTTGTCCACAGTAAGGATGAGCTCAGGCGTCTTCGCAAACAGCACATGCAGAGCCTGCCAGGAAGTTGGCACTGCACAGCGCTAATCACAGGCAGTGAGACATTTCCCGATCTCTGCAGCCATGCATCGGGACAATGTCCCACTGCTTGTGATTAGCGCAGCGCAGTGCCGACTTCCTGGCGGGCTCTGCACATGCTGTTTGCAAACATTCCTGAGCTCATCCTTAGTCCACAGTAAAATTGGAATATGTCCACTGCTGATCTTGATTTTCACATTTATAAATGTAGCTGTCAACAGTGCAGCAAATTGGGTGTTAAAGTCTGTCTTCAGCTCAGCAGTGTATTGATGGCTCTAGTCTAGGCAGTAGAACGCATAACCACCATTGTCCAACACTGCCTGGCAACCATAAAATGTAGAATTAGAATATAGTTAAAATGAAATAAAACAAAAAAACAAAAAAAAAAAGGGTAATCATCCCTTTGGATAGGGGTGACGCTAGGTGGTCACCAACTACTACGTCATTTCATATCTGCTCCACATGTATACCATAGAGCAGGAGTCTCCAAAAATGCAGTCCACAGGCTGGATGTGGCCCTTTGCTTGTCTTTATCCGGCCCTTGGGGCACTTTTACTTACACTGACACCAATGAATGGGACACTATTCATTTCACTGACACCATAGATGGGGCACTATTCCTCCCACTGACACCAAAGATGGGGTACTTTTCCTTCCACTGACACCACAGACGGGGCACTATTCCTTCCACTGACACCAGAGAGGGGGCACTATTCTTCCCACTGACATCAATGACGGGGCACTATTCCTCCCACTGACATCAATGATGGGGCACTATTCCTCCCACTGAAGCCAATGATGGAGCACTATTCCCTCCACTGACACTAATGGTGGGGCATTATTCCTCCCACTAACATCAACAATATCAATTTTTTTCTCCCACTGACCACCAAGCCTACGGCATTGTTTACTCCTACCGATGCCAGGACATTTTCTACTCCCACTGGCCACAGTCTGGCCCCTCTAAAATCTAAAGGGCAGTAAACTGACCAGTTGCGGCCTGTCCATAGGGGGCGCCTGGGCCGCCCATCCCCCTCCCCCTCCAGGCAGTCACAAAAAATAAATAAATAAATAAATAAAAATTTTAAACATGGCCCTTAAAAAAAAGTCTTTAAGTGCACTGTGTTTGGGCGCCGGACACACTGCACTATGGAAAGCGTCACATCAATGCAATCATGAGATTGCAGACGCGGCGCTTCATTCACGGGTTTGGAGCTGCTTTGCGTAGCAATCATTGCGCCGAGCAACATCCGCTCGGTGTCCGACCGGGTGCTTTGTTCTCATTGTGAGAACAAAGTCACTTCCGGCGCCCGGAGGGCTACAAAAAGATGGCCGCCACCTAATCCCCTTTTGTTCAGTGGAGAGGAGAGGTCCCTCCCCTCTCCACTGAACACATGGAGGAAGACAGGTAGTAGTTGAAGGGGAGAGAGAGACAGGCGCATATGAAGGAGGACAGCGCTGGGGACATACATGTAAGGAGGACTGATGGGGACACACATGTAAGGAGGACTATTGGGGACACCACATGTAAGGAGGACTGATGGGGACACACATGTAAGGAGGACTGATGGGGACACACATGTAAGGAGGACTGATGGGACACAGATTTAAGGAGGGGCTCTGCTGCTGGGGACACAGATGTAAGGAGTGGCTCCGCTGGAGGCACAGGTGTAAGGAGGGGCTCTGCTGAAGACACAGGTGTAAGGAGGGGCTCCGCTGGGGACACAGATGTAAGGAGGGGCTCCGCTGGGGATGCAGATGTAAGGAGGAACTCCGCTGATGGGGGCACAGATGTAAGGAGGGACTCCGCTGATGACACTGATGTAAGGAGGGACTCCGCTGACGGGGACACCGATGTAAGGAGGGACTCCGCTAATGGGGACACTGATGTAAGGAGGGACTCCACTGATGGGGACACTGATGTAAGGAGGGACTCCGCTGATGGGGACACTGATGTAAGGAGGGACTCCGCTGATGGGGACACTGATGTAAGGAGGGGCTCCGCTGGGGACACAGATGTAAGGAGGAACTCCGCTGGGGGCACCTAATGTAAGGACGGATTCCGCTGGGTGCACCTGATGTAAGGACAGATTCTGCTGGGGGCACATAATATAAGGACGGACTCCGCTGGGGGCACTTGATGTAAGGACGGACTCCGCTGGGGGCACCTGATGTAAGGATGGACTCCGCTGGGGGCACCTGATGTAAAGACAGACTGCACTGGGGGCACCTGATGTAAGGACGGACTCCGCTGGGGACACCTGGTGGCAGGCGACGTGGCAGGTGACACACTCAGGGCTCCCACTGATTCTGCATTATGGTGAGTTGAATGATTTCATTTTATATTGCAATGTAATAATATAAATAATGCGCTTCAATCATCCTAACACCATAACAACCATGGTGCCGGGATGATTCAAGTGCTAACACCAGGTGTTTGGAGAATCTTTATCTGCTGATTGTTAAACTTTCTAGAATACACGTATTTCTATTGTTGTGTAGGATCTTGGCCGGCTGTGTCCCCCAAATGCAGCCTTGCCTGTGTCCCCCAATGCAGCCTTGCCTGTGTCCCCCAAATTTCCGATCGCCAAGAACACGGTGACGTACACCACGTATGACGAGACTAGAAAAGGACAGTTCTGAACCAAGCACAGCACCCTTTGGGCTCCTTTTGCTAATCTCGTGTTAGTAAAAGTTTGGTGAGAGACGATTCGCTCTTTTTCAGACTAGTGTTTTTCAGATTGTTTTCTGCTGTTCAGTTTGTGCTTGTGGGTTTGTATCTGCTCTTCTGTACGTGCAGTCAGTTCGTATTGGATCATTCAGTGTGTTCTTGTCTGCTCGTTGCTGTTTTTCAGGTCGCTCTTCACAGGCCTTGCTGTTCTTCAGTGCGTTCTGTTACTTCGTTCTGAGCAGCCGACCGTTTTCTAGCCATGTTGCTTATACATACTCCTCGTAGAGTTCGTGCTGTGCGGGGGCTTGGTGTTGGGGTCCTTACCTTGACACAAGTTCAGTCCATGAACAGGGTGGGGAGCAGTTCATGGACCAAGAATTGGTTGCTCCAGTGTGACCAGTTCTGTCACATGCCTTTGCTCCGTGAGATCCGTGAGAATAATCCTGATGATTTCAGGAACTTTCTCCGGATGACGGACCCTGTATTTCACCTTTGTTGGCTTTGCTGACCCCTTATATTAGCAGGCAGGATACCTGCATGAGGCAAGCCATCACTCTGGAGCAGAGGCTAGTCGCCACCCTGCAGTACTTGGCGACGGGGAGAAGCCTGCAGGATTTGAAGTTCTCAGACAGGCATCTCCCCCCAGGCTCTGGGGATCATTATCCCAGAGACCTGTTCTGCCATCATCCAGGTCCTGCAGAAGGAGTATATTAAGGTAAGATTTTTATCATTTAATATCACATTTTATTGTATTTAATGTTTGATAATATATTGTATTTCTTTCCTCATTCCCTAATTACAATGATTGTAATATGCTGTGAATGTCCCCTTTGTTCTCATGCATGCTGGATTTTTATGTACTTATTTTTTTTGTCCTTCATACATATTTGCCTTCACTTACCTCCCCAGCATGTTCTCCTAGCCCTATATTCACCTCATGTAGTCACTTAACAATGTATTTTGTCAGCTCCATAGTAGTGCTTTACCCCAAACACCCCCTAAAATGTGTAAAAATGTGATTTGTGCTTTAAATTCAGGCAGCGTGCCAGAAGCTTTTTTTTTTTAGGTCCCCAAATCATTTGGAACCCTCCCTCCCCCCAACTGCTAAGTCAGCTGATACCAATTCTCTATCTATCCTCAATCATCTATCTGCTGACTTTGCCAAACCCATACACACTATACCCTCTTTTGTGGTCAGATGTATGGATGAATTCTCCAAAGCATGTAGTGCAAGGGCCTGCCTGTATACTTTCAAATGGTACTGTTTAAAGTTTTTGTATACTATTATTATCTTGATAGGTAATAACAGAATGTCCAAATGTGCTAAAATGTGTACAATGTGTATTTACATCTTTGTATTATGACACTTCTTACCTGTCCAGTGGGCTGTTAATAGTGTAAGTAAGGAGGGGCTGGCCAAAGTAATACACATTATTTAGGCATTCATCTCTCAATGAAGTGGAGAGGGTTACCTGTCCAAAACATCCCCCCCCCTAAAATGTTAGAAATGGCCCATGAGAGGAGGGGGGGAATCTGATAGGTGAACCTTATACCTTAGTCTTTCAAAACTCCCTAAAATAAATGTTATACTGATGTTGGCCAAGATTGTTTGTGTCTTATCTGCTTTCCCTGTTTAGGTGCGAAATTATTAATTTTTTTTTTCTTGTTTGACTCCACAGTTTCCTTCCAACCCATAGGAATGGCAGACTGTGGCCTCTCACTTTGCCCAGCGGTGGGACTTTCCTAACTGCGGAGGGGCAATTGATGGGAAACACGTCCACATCGTCCCACCACCCAACTCGGGGTCATACTATTACAACTATAAGGGGTTCAATAGTATTGTGATGTTGGCGGTGGTGTCAGCTACTTATGAGTTCCTGTATGTGGACATGGGGAAGAATGGCCGGATGTCCGATGGTGGAGTCATCGCCCAGATGGAGTTCTACAGGCGTCTCCAGAATGGCAGCTTGGACTTGCCACCTCCAGAAGACAATGTGGAAGGACTCCCATTCGTCTTCGTTGCAGATGAAGCGTTTGCGCTGGGGGACCATCTTATGCGGCCATTCCCTATGAGGACCCTCACCCCAGACCAGAGAGTTTTTAATTACCGGCTGGCCAGAGCCAGAAGAGTGGTGGAGAACACATTTGGAATCATGGCCAGCCGGTTCCGCCTATTTCTTACACCCATACACATGGCGGAGTACAAACTGAATCATATCATCCTGGCGTGCTGTGTGCTACACAACTTTTTAAGGCAAAATTCTGCCAACTATGCTGCCTCAGTTGGGCCTGAGGCCGGAATTCATAATGAACCAACCCTGACGGCGCTTGAAAGTGGCCGTCCTGGCTTGCCCCCCCTGAGTGCCCGTGAGGTCCGTCTTAGATACCTTGATTACTTTGCGGGTAGGGGGGCCATCAATATGCCAGACAATGTCTGAAACATTTTTAAAATAAAAAAATCATTTTAACTACTAAAATCTTTGGTGACATTTACTGCTTGTGTTTCTTTTAACTGACCTTGACAGAAATGTGGTGAGTCCTGAAAATGGCGTGATTGTGTAACATTACAAAGCACTGTTGGGTGTTATTTATTAAAGGCAAAGACACTTTGCACAGTTGAAACTGCACTTGTAGTGCAAAGTGGATTTTCCCTTAGGAAATAACCCCCATTGTCACTGAAAACACCAATTTGAGCACAACAAAATTTTGGAGCGTTGAAACAATAATCCACACATTCTTGATTATCAATCTTTTTAATACCAGCACAATCACATGTGAATTTAGAAAAGGTTTTTAAAACAAACCAAAAGGTTTGTTGTATAACAATTTTTTAGGTCACATTACTAAAAGTAGAAATGTCCATTTAAGGTAAAACAGGCATGTTTAAAACCAACAAGAAAGACACAAATCTTGAACTTACAAAGTTCAACTTTTAAAGAAATTGAAGGCAATATCAGGCATGAGTATTTATAAACTGTGTTTGATATTGCGTTCAGATGGGGTGAAGTCACCCCTGGAAAAGCCAAATTTTGAAGATGCACACAAATTGCTGAATGTCAACATGTGCTACCTGCCATCACGGGGTATCAAGGGACATGTTTTGGGGGTACAACCCCTTCCTCCCAGCTACTTTATTATTGAGGAAGGGGTTGTACCCCCAAAACGCATACATTGATCTCCCGTGATGGCAGATAGCACATGTTGACACACTGTGTGCATCTTCAAAATTTAGCTTTTCTCAAATCTGTCAAAAAAGAAGAGAAATTTTGAGATTACAAAAAGCAACAAAGAGGGAAGGGATTTGGAGGTGATTCAAACTCACCCTAAAACATCATTGATGTTCTTCATTTTTTTTTGAACATCATTGGTGTTTTTCTGGATGTTTTCCAAGTCCCTATTACATCCCATGATCTCCCCGATCAGGATCTGTGCACTTTCACTGGTGAAATGCCCTGGATCCACAATATCACCTAAAAAGATAGAAACAAAAACACACCATGTATTATAAATATGCCGGCATCCATCTCTTACCTGAGCCTGTGGTCGAAGACACTCACCTGTTGTGGTGACAATTTCCACCACATCTCCTTCCTCCTCCTCCTCATGTTGTCTTTGGTGGGTCTCCACTTCTTCCTGAGGTGGGGGGTCTGTTGTCTCCTCGGATGAGGGGTGTCCTCCGAGTCTTTTCTCCCCTATGTAAAAAAAAATAGGTATACTTAGCACACAGATATTTGATGGCAGAAATAGGAATATGAAACATTGCTTGGAAGTGGGGTACAATTGTCTCTTTTGGCAGAGTTCCAAGATGACGAAAAAATTTGGGCCTTTGTCAAGCTTGAATACTTACCTGTTTTGTACAAGCTTCACAGATGGAGTCACCCCTATAGTATACACTGGAGCACCTGTGTGGGACCCCCTAATAAAAAGGGTGTTCTTGTGTCCCACACTAGTGCTCCAGCGTCCAGATGTGAAAACTGCTGCTGAGTGTCCTCTCCTTACACAGAATCTAGTTTGCATTAGATTCTAGTTAGAAACCCATCTACACAACAAAATTATTTTAAGAGAAGTAGGCCATAAAAAATGTATTCAAATGCATATGGCCAAAACAATGGTGTTTTCTAGGCCGAACAAACAATGTTTCATACGAATGAACAATGTGCCCATGAACATTAAAGTTGCCATTTTAAACTGTACAACAGTAAAGAAAAGCACATGGAGCAGCACAAACGTAATAAAAATTAAGAATAGGAACACAGCACAACTACTTACTTTTTTGCAGCACTCTCCTGATCCTTCTGTACTGCTCATGCTCCCTGATTTTGAGGGCCGACCACCACTTCCTGAGCTGATTCTTGGATCGTCATACCCCAAAATTCCAGTGCAGACTCTTGACTACTTTCGCCATTATCTTGGCCTTTCTGACATTGGGGTTGGGGTAAGGTCCATACTTCCCGTCATAGTCGGCCTTCTTCAGGATTCCTCCTCCTCCTCCTCGTTGCTGTAATTATCAGACACCTGCTCTGTCTCTGCCATGTGCTCTTCCCCACTGCAACGAATGAGAAGAGGCGGGGAATAGACTAGAAAGAACGTCAGGGGCGGGCGGAGTTTCACGCATGCACAGTGTCTATTAAGCGTAACACGCATGCGTAGTACGTACGATCTGTGAGCGGAGGAAGGAGTAACGGAGGCGCCGATCGTGATAACGAAGGTAAGATTTAAAATTGGGCCTATACTGCTTCTAGATTGAGGCCTGTATTTGGACAAGTTTAGAAGACTTTAGGCTGACATTAGGGTTTGTCTTGTGTCATGCAGTTAAAATGGATATCTTGAAGGATCATGACTTTATGCCAATCTTCATAGATATGTTCAGGGAGCTGCCCTGTCTGTGGCAGATAAACCACCCTGATTATAAGAACCAAACAAAGAGGAAGGCAGCGCTGGATAATTTGCTGCAATTTGTGAAGTCGGTGATCCCCACGGCAGACATCACCTATTTGAAGATCCTAATTGGTGGCATGAGGAGCACAAGAAGGTCCAGATGACATTTATGTCCCCAGGCTGTGGTACTATGACAGTCTGCATTTTCTGGCAGGTCAGACTGAACCCAGGCCAGCACTCTCCACTCTTCCTTCCATGCTTCCTTCCCCCCAGCTGAGGCTTCTGATGCCCAACCTGGGCCTTCCAGGCAGCATCATGTGGAGGAACCCAGCTTGAGCCAGGTATAGCATTCTTCTAAATATTGCTGGTTGTCCAATCAATGATGTTAAATATATGTTAGTTTGGAGTACTAATTTATGATTGTGATTGATGAAGCAAAAACTAAAACCATGTCCCTTTTTCATACACAGGGAAGTCTCAGCCAGGAGGTGGCCGGGCCAAGCAGGCTGCCCGATACCCAGGTCCCTCCCCTCCGCCTTCAGGTGGCAAGTGGCAGGAAGAGGAGTAACCTGGAGTAGGCTGCCATAGGCCTATTTTGTAAGGCCACTGAGGCCCTCAGAACACCCCACAGTGTGGAGGAGGTCTTTGCTGCCATAACTGCATGCAAAATGATGCAGATGGAGGAGGGCCAACAACTCCTATGTGAGTTTTTTATTTTGGAAGCTCTAAATAAGGGGTTGAGGGGCCAAATCACATGTGCAACCCACATTTGTCACCTCACCCATAGTCGTCCTCCTCCTCCAGGTCCTCCTCCTCCTCCTCCTCCTCCAGGTCCTACTCCTCTTCCTGCCACACCTCCAACACCAGAGCCACAGCCGGGAAGGAAGCGTGGAAGGAAGACCAGAGAGTGATGACCTGGGTTCAGTCTGATCTGGCAAAATATGCAGCCTCTTGTAGTACCACAGCCTGGGAACATACATGTCATCTGCTGCTTTCATGATCTCTGGGACTTCTGGACCAGACTGCACTCCTTTACATATGGACTCCACAGGCCACCAATTTTGCTGTAAAATAATTGATGTCTGCCCTGGTGGTCAAAGGCTTTGCCAAGCTATGATGTTTCTCCAGCGTTGCCTCCCTCTTTGTTTGGTTCTGAGCCCTAAGGCTCGGTTCACACTAGGACGACTTGGGATCCGACTTGAAAGCCCTCAAGTCGCCCCAAGTCGCCCCAAGAAGAGATTCACATTACAGGGAATCAGAGCGTCTTAATAGACACTACTTAAGTCGCTCCGACTTCAGAGCGTACTCCCTGTACTACTTGGATCTGACTTGGTAGGCGACCTGTACCATAGAAATCAATGGAAGTCGCCTCCAAGTCGGTTCTCTATCTACAGTCAAGCGACTTTACAGGGAAAAAATTTAGTTTGCCCAGGCAAACCCCTCCCTCCCAGAGAGCTGATTATCCTGTGATTGGCCACAGCCAAAGTCGCCTGTCCTGGAGGCGACTTGAAGTCGCGTTGTAATTTGCTTAAAGTCGCGCTGAAGTCGCGTTGAAGTCGCCGTGCAAAGTCGCGCTGAAGTCGTGTTGCCCCTGTGTGAACCGAGCCTTAATAAAGGAATTTTTGTTTTAATTATACTCGCCTATGTGTGTTTTCCTTCAAAAAGGACAGTTTGTTTGTGAGGATGCAGGCACATTTCAAAAATACAATGTGAAGGGACACCAACACCAAGCAATCTCCTTGAGATTAAATAATACAAGATAACAATTGTGTTGTGGTAACTTGACACACAAAACACACACAAAAATATTCTGGAGTAAAAAAAAAATAAAAACAAAAAAAGATCAGCCTTGAAAAAAATACAAACCAAAAAAAGAATAATATATATATTTTTTGTCAGATGTGACAAATTAAAATATATTGAGGGAATCACGATAAATAATAAAGAAAGAAGTTTGTGAGAAGTCTGTGTAAATATGAGCAGCAAAACTTCTTCATTCTTCTAGCATTATAAAGAAGAAGAGAGTGCGCTGTATTAAACTATTTTAAACATTGCAGCCTGACGTAAGTGCTCTATCCATTCCGAACGCTAATTTTACCAGACCGAGCTGTTCTCGGAATTTCTTCTGAGCATGCGTGGCACTTTGTGCGTCGGAATTGTCCACACAGTCTGCTCTCAAACTTTGTGTGTCGGAAAATCCGATGGAAAATGTCCGATGGAGCCCACACACGGTCGGAATTTCCGACAACAAGCTCCGATCGCACATTTTCCGTTGGAAAGTCCGACCGTGTGTACAGGGCATTACTCTTGGTGGTAGCTGGAACAAGCCCTGCTGTGAAATATTAGATCAAGAATTGTAATTACATGCACCTGTTGAACAGGGGCAGAAAAATTGGGCCTTTGGTGGTGCTGGTGCCACAACACTGTAAGTCCTCACAGTTACACTTGGTGGGCGCAGAAACGGGCCCTGCTGTGAAATATTAGATCAAGAATTGTAATTACACGTCCCTGTTGAACAGGAGCAGAAAAATTGGGCCTTAGGCACTGGTGCCACAACACTGCAAGCCCTCACAGATACTTTAGTTGGAGCGCAGAAATGAGCCCTCCTGCAAAGTATTGCATCAAAAATTGTAATTACACGCCCCTGTTAAACAGGGGCTGAAAAATTGGGCCTTAAGCACTGGTGCTGGTGTCACAACACTGCAACCCCTCACAAATATTCTAGTTGAGTGCAGCAACAAACCCTCCTTGCAAAATATTGCATCAAAAATTGTAATTACATGCCCCTGTTAAACAGGGGCTGAAAAATTGGGCCTTAGGCACTGGTGGCAGTGCCCAGAACCAAAAATATTCTTACAAGCTATCAGCATGATCATTGAGGAGGAAGAGGATAGTCACTCAGCATAACAGGATAGTCACTCAGCATCAGCATAGGCAGTCTTGAAGGGATCTGCCATTTCAAAAAAAAATATTCGGTTACATCAGCATCAGGTGCTTGTTAGCTGGTGTTGATCCAAGACCGATTCATTTTTATGAAGGTCAGTCGATCGACCGAGTCGGTGGACAGGCGTACCCTGTGATTGGTTACAAAACCTTCAGCAGCACTGAATGTGCGTTCCGAAAGAATGCTGGATGCAGGACAGGCCAGTAGCTCAATTGCATACTGTGCAAGCTCTGGCCAGTGATCCATCCTCAAGACCCAGTAACCCAGAGGATTTTCGGTGGGAAAGGTGTCCAAGTCAGATCTTGCCCCTAGGTATTCCTGCACCATGTAAAACAGACGCTGGCGATGGTTGCTGGAACCGATCATACCTTGGGGCTACAGACTAAAAAATTGTCTGAACGCATCGGTCAGACGGCCACCTTCTCCACTGCTCCTTCTTTGACTGACCGAAGGCTCAGCAGCACGTTGTCCAGGAACAGGAGTTTGTAACTTCCCAGTCTCTGGGGACGCGTTGCACAGACCTTTCTGCAAGGCCTCCCGAAGATGTTTCATCCTCTGCTCCCTCTGCGACGGCAAGATAAGGTCCGCAACCTTACCCTTGTAACATGGATCAAGGAGGGTTGCCAGCCAGTATTGATCCCTCTCCTTGATACCACGAATACGAGGATACTTCCGCAGGCTTTGCCGGATCAGGGAGGCCATGCAGCGTAGGTTTGCTGAGGCATTCGGTCCGGAGTCCTCTGGGTCACTAAGGACGACATGATCCGCAGCCACGTACAAGTCCATGGGTTTCTTGGGACTGTAAATGATCCCTTGAAGACTGCTGCTGATGCTGAGTGCCAGGCTCCACCTCCATGGTGACACAATCCTCCTCCTCCTCGTCCTCTTCCTGTGTGATCAGCAGACACGCAGGAACACTGGATAAAGGGGGCCTTGAGAGCTAAGGAAGTCCTCCTCTTCCTGCCTCTGTTCTGCCTCAAGTGCCCTGTCCATTATTCCACGCAGCAAGTGCTTGTGGCATTCCTCTTGGCCTCCTCAAATGGTGACTGGACAGTGCATGCATCCCTGATCATGGCCCACTGGCGTGGGGAAAAAAAAACAAGCTCCCCTGACCCTGTCCTGGTGCCATAGTCGCATAGGTACTCATTGATGGCCCTCTGCTGCGTGTGCAGCCGCTGCAGCATGGCCAACGTTGAGTTCCACCTGGTGGGCATGTCACAGATTAGGCGGTTCTTGGGCAGGTTAAATTCCTTTTGGAGGTCAGCCAGCAGAGCACTGGCATTATATGACCTGCGGAAATGCACACAGACTTTCCTGGCCTGCCTCAGGACACCCTGTAAGCCCGGGTACCTGCCCAAGAACCGCTGCACCACCAAGTTAAGGACGTGAGCCAAACAGGGCACATGGGTCAGTTGTCCCTGTCGGAGGGCAGAGAGGAGGTGGTGGCATTGTCGCAAACCACCATACCTGCCTTAAGCTGGCTTGGCGTCAACCACCTCTGAACCTGCGCCTGCAGAGCTGACAGAATCTCTGCCCCAGTGTGGCTCCTGTCCCCCAAGCACACCAGCTCAAGCACCGCATGGCATCTTTTGGCCTGCGTGTTTGAACACCTACGGAGCACCGCTGGTTCCAAAGTCAAATCAGCACAGGAAGAGGCCACGGAGGAAGAAGAAGAGGAGGGGGTGGAGGAGAGAGGTGTGACAGAATCACCACTAGTAGTATTTTGGAGGTGTGGTGGCAGAACAACCGCCAACACTACTGCACCCTGTCCTGCATCCTTCCCAGCTGCCAGAAGAGTCACCCAGTGCGCGGTGAAAGATAGGTAACGTCCCTGTCCATGCCTGCTGGACCATGAGTCAGTGGTAATATGCACCTTACCGCTGACCGCCCAGTCCAGCGAGGCCAAGACATTGCCTTCCACATGCCGGTAGAGAGCCGGAATCACCTTTCGTGAGAAAAAGTGGCGTTTGGGAACCTGCCACTGAGGAACCGCATATTCCACAAACTCACGGAAGGGGGCAGAGTCTACCAACTGAAAAGGCAGCAGTTGAAGTGCTAGCAATTTAGCCAAGCTAGCATTCAACCGCTGGGCATGTGGATGGCTGGGAGTGAACTTCTTTCGGCGGTGCAGCAGCTGGGGCAGGGAAATTTCGGTGTACCGATAGCAGATTGCCCCCAAGTACTTGGCTGTGACACACCTAATTCTACACCTTCATTCCTGAAGGTATAGTGGGGTTGGAGATCCCAGCTGATGAGGAGCAAGGAGAGGTCCTCTTTGTTCTTTGGCGTGGGTCTTTTAGGTACGCTTGCCAACGAACTGTATGGCAGGTCAACATATGTATGGTCAAGCATGTGGTGCCCAAGCGGGAGATGTACCATCGTCGGAGCCTTCAAAACGCTGGGCATCCTCCTGGAGCATGTACCCAACACTGTGGTCAAACAGTTCGGGGGACTCCTCAGGAGGACATGGTGGGGCTAGGGAAGGAGTGACTGATGCCATTGAGCCGAGGGAAGAGGCCGCGTTGGCAGCTGCTTTGCCAGACAAAGTACTCTGAGCCTGGGTGAGAGAGGATGAGGACGGCTTGGTCATCCACTCTACCAAGTCTTCCGCATGTTGCGGCTCAATGCGGCCAGCTGCCAAAAAAAGGACAAGCGTGTCCCACGGCCACGTGCTGATGAGGATGCACCGTCTCCACGACCAGCACTGTTGTCTCTAGACACAGAGCCTGCTTGCCCTCTTTTATTGGCTTGTGACTGTCTGCCTCTCCTTGTTGGCCTTCCAGACATACTAATGGCCTGCAGTGAGATGTAGCTGCACAAAGCTGGGATGTATATATTTAATGATACTGCAGCTAGCAGAATCAACTGCCTGCCTGTAATATTATTAGTATGAGAACACCAGCAATTGTCTTCAGGTAGCTTTAGGTGCACACTGTGCAGAGGACTCAGTACACTAACTGTAAATACTGTAACTGCCTGCCTGTGGTATTAACAGGAGCAGAACAACAGCAATTGTCTTCAGGTAGATTTAGGTACACACTGTGCAGAGGACGCAGTACACTAACTGTAAATACTGTAGCTGCCTGCCTGTGGTATTAATAGAATCAGAAGAACACCACCAATTTTATTCAGGTAGCTTTAGGTGCACACTGTGCAGAGGACACCGTATACTAACTGTAAATACTGTAGCTGCCTGCCTGTGGTATTAATAGGAGCAGAACAACATCAATTTTCTTCAGGTAACTTTAGGTGCACACTGTGCAGAGGACGCAGTACACTAACTGTAAATACTGTAGCTGCCTGCCTGTGGTATTAATATAGGATCAGAAGAACACCACCAATTTTATTCAGGTAGCTTTAGGTGCACACTGTGCAGAGGACACAGTACACTAACTGTAAATACTGTAGCTGCCTGCCTGTGGTATTAATAGGATCAGAAGAACACCACCAATTTTATTCAGGTAGCTTTAGGTGCACACTGTGCAGAGGACACAGTACACTAACTGTAAATACTGTAGCTGTCTGCCTGTGGTATTAATATAGGATCAGAAGAACACCACCAATTTTATTCAGGTAGCTTTAGGTGCACGCTGTGCAGAGGACACAGTACACTAACTGTAAATACTGTAGCTGCCTGCCTGTGGTATTAATAGGAGCAGAACAACAGCAATTGTCTCCAGGTAGCTTTAGGTGCACACTGTGCAGAGGACGCACTACACTAACTGTAAATACTGTTAGCTGCCTGCCTGTGGTATTAATAGGATCAGAAGAACACCACTAATTTTCTTCAGGTAGTTTTAGGTGCACACTGTGCAGAGGACACAGTACACTAACTGTAAATACTGTAGCTGCCTGCCTGTGGTATTAATAGGATCAGAAGAACACCACCAATTTTATTCAGGTAGCTTTAGGTGCACACTGTGCAGAGGACAGAGTATACTAGCTGTAAATACTGTAGCTGCCTGCCTGTGGTATTAATATAGGATCAGAAGAACACCACCAATTTTATTCAGGTAGCTTTAGGTGCACACTGTGCAGAGGATGCACTACACTAACTGTAAATGCTATAGCTGCCTGCCTGTGGTATTAATAGGGTCAGAAGAACACCACTAACTTTCTTCAGGTAGCTTTAGGTGCACACTGTGCAGAGGACACAGTACACTAACCGTAAATACTGTAGCTGCCTGCCTGTGGTATTAATAGGAGCAGAACAACAGCAATTGTCTCCAGGTAGCTTTAGGTGCACACTGTGCAGAGGACGCAATAAACTAACTGTAAATACTGTAGCTGCCTGCCTGTGGTATTAAAAGGAACAGAAAAACACCACTAATTTTCTTCAGGTAGCTTTAGGTGCACACTGTGCAGAGGACACAGTACACTAACTGTAAATACTGTAGCTGCCTGCCTGTGGTATTAATAGGAGCAGAAGAACAACAATTGTCTCCAGGTAGCTTTAGGTGCACACTGTGCAGAGGACGCACTACACTAACTGCAAATACTGTAGCTGCCTGCCTGTGGTATTAATAGGATCAGAAGAACACCACCAATTTTATTCAGGTAGCTTTAGGTTCACACTGTGCAGAGGACACAGTACACTAACTGTAAATACTGTAGCTGCCTGCCTGTGGTATTAATATAGGATCAGAAGAACACCACCAATTTTATTCAGGTAGCTTTAGGTGCACACTGTGCAGAGGATGCACTACACTAACTGTAAATGCTATAGCTGCCTGCCTGTGGTATTAATAGGGTCAGAAGAACACCACTAATTTTCTTCAGGTAGCTTTAGGTGCACACTGTGCAGAGGACACAGTACACTAACCGTAAATACTGTAGCTGCCTGCCTGTGGTATTAATAGGAGCAGAACAACAGCAATTGTCTCCAGGTAGCTTTAGGTGCACACTATGCAGAGGACGCAATAAACTAACTGTAAATACTGTAGCTGCCTGCCTGTGGTATTAAAAGGAACAGAAAAACACCACTAATTTTCTTCAGGTAGCTTTAGGTGCACACTGTGCAGAGGACACAGTACACTAACTGTAAATACTGTAGCTGCCTGCCTGTGGTATTAATAGGAGCAGAAGAACAACAATTGTCTCCAGGTAGCTTTAGGTGCACACTGTGCAGAGGACGCACTACACTAACTGCAAATACTGTAGCTGCCTGCCTGTGGTATTAATAGGATCAGAAGAACACCACCAATTTTATTCAGGTAGCTTTAGGTTCACACTGTGCAGAGGACACAGTACACTAACTGTAAATACTGTAGCTGCCTGCCTGTGGTATTAATATAGGATCAGAAGAACACCACCAATTTTATTCAGGTAGCTTTAGGTGCACACTGTGCAGAGGACACAGTACACTAACTGTAAATACTGTAGCTGCCTGACTGTGGTTTTATTAGGAGCAGAACAACAGCAATTGTCTCCAGGTAGCTTTAGGTGCACGTTGTGCAGAGGACACAGTACACTAACCGTAAATACTGTAGCTGCCTGCCTGTGGTATTAATAGGAGCAGAACAATAGCAATTGTCTCCAGGTAGCTTTAGGTGCACACTGTGCAGAGGACGCACTACACTAACTGTAAATACTGTAGCTGCCTGCCTGTGGTATTAATAGGATCAGAAGAACACCACTAATTTTCTTCAGATAGCTTTAGGTGCACAGTGTGCAGAGGACACAGTACACTAACTGTAAATACTGTAGCTGCCTGCCTGTGGTATTAATAGGAGCAGAACAACATCAATTTTCTTCAGGTAACTTTAGGTGCACACTGTGCAGAGGATGCACTACACTAACTGTAAATACTGTAGCTGCCTGCCTGTGGTATTAATAGGATCAGAAGAACACCACTAATTTTCTTCAGGTAGCTTTAGGTGCACACTGTGCAGAGGACGCACTACACTAACTTGTAAATACTACAGCTGTCTGTGGTACTATACTAATAGGATCAGAAGAACACCACTAATTTTCTTCAGGTAGCTTTAGGTGCACACTGTGCAGAGGACGCACTACACTAACTTGTAAATACTGCAGCTGCCTGTGGTACTATACTAATAGGATCAGAAGAACACCACTAATTTTGTTTAGGTAGCTTTAGGTGCATACTGTGCAGACGACACAGTGCACTTACTGTAAATACTGTAGCTGCCTGCCTGTAGTATTAATAGGAGCAGAACAACAGCAATTGTCTCCAGGTAGCTTTAGGTGCACACTGTGCAGAGGACGCACTACACTAACTGTAAATGCTGTAGCTGCCTGCCTGTGGTATTAATAGGATCAGAAGAACACCACTAATTTTCTTCAGGTAGCTTTAGGTGCACACTGTGCAGGGGACACAGTACACTAACTGTGAATACTGTAGCTGCCTGCCTGTGGTATTAATAGGAGCAGAACAACAGCAATTGTCTCCAGGTAGCTTTAGGTGCACACTGTGCAGAGGACGCACTAACTAACTTGTAAATACTACAGCTGCCTGTGGTACTGTACTAATAGGATCAGAAGAACACCACTAATTTTCTTCAGGTAGCTTTAGGTGCACACTGTGCAGAGGACGCACTGCACTAACTTGTAAATTCTGCAGCTGCCTGCGGTACTGTACTAATAGGATCAGAAGAACACCACTAATTTTGTTTAGGTAGCTTTAGGTGCACACTGTGCAGAGGACGCACTAAACTAACTTGTAAATATTGCAGCTGCCTGCGGTACTGTACTAATAGGATCAGAAGAACACCACTAATTTTCTTCAGGTAGCTTTAGGTGCACACTGTGCAGAGCACGCACTACACTAACTTGTAAATACTGCAGCTGCCTGCGGTACTGTACTAATAGGATCAGAAGAACACCACTAATTTTCTTCAGGTAGCTTTAGGTGCACACTGTGCAGAGGACGCACTACACTAACTTGTAAATACTACGGCTGCCTGTGGTACTGTACTAATAGGATCAGAAGAACACCACTAATTTTCTTCAGGTAGCTTTAGGTGCACACTGTGCAGGGGACACAGTACACTAACTGTGAATACTGTAGCTGCCTGCCTGTGGTATTAATAGGAGCAGAACAACAGCAATTGTCTCCAGGTAGCTTTAGGTGCACACTGTGCAGAGGACGCACTAACTAACTTGTAAATACTACAGCTGCCTGTGGTACTGTACTAATAGGATCAGAAGAACACCACTAATTTTCTTCAGGTAGCTTTAGGTGCACACTGTGCAGAGGACGCACTACACTAACTTGTAAATACTACGGCTGCCTGTGGTACTGTACTAATAGGATCAGAAGAACACCACTAATTTTCTTCAGGTAGCTTTAGGTGCACACTGTGCAGGGGACACAGTACACTAACTGTGAATACTGTAGCTGCCTGCCTGTGGTATTAATAGGAGCAGAACAACAGCAATTGTCTCCAGGTACCTTTAGGTGCACACTGTGCAGAGGACGCACTAACTAACTTGTAAATACTACAGCTGCCTGTGGTACTGTACTAATAGGATCAGAAGAACACCACTAATTTTCTTCAGGTAGCTTTAGGTGCACACTGTGCAGAGGACGCACTGCACTAACTTGTAAATTCTGCAGCTGCCTGCGGTACTGTACTAATAGGATCAGAAGAACACCACTAATTTTGTTTAGGTAGCTTTAGGTGCACACTGTGCAGAGGACGCACTAAACTAACTTGTAAATATTGCAGCTGCCTGCGGTACTGTACTAATAGGATCAGAAGAACACCACTAATTTTCTTCAGGTAGCTTTAGGTGCACACTGTGCAGAGCACGCACTACACTAACTTGTAAATACTGCAGCTGCCTGCGGTACTGTACTAATAGGATCAGAAGAACACCACTAATTTTCTTCAGGTAGCTTTAGGTGCACACTGTGCAGAGGACGCACTACACTAACTTGTAAATACTACGGCTGCCTGTGGTACTGTACTAATAGGATCAGAAGAACACCACTAATTTTCTTCAGGTAGCTTTAGTGCACACCGTGCAGAGAACACACTACACTAACTTGTAAATACTGCAGGTGCCTGCGGTACTGTACTAATAGGATCAGAAGAACACTAATTTTCTTCAGGTAGCTTTAGGTGCACAGTGTGCAGAGGACGCACTACACTAACTGTAAATACTGTAGCTAATAGGACTAATAGGATCAGAAGAACACCAGCAATTTTCTTTAGGTAGCTGTAAATACTATAAAAACACCTGCCTGCCTGTCAGTAGTAGGAAGAGAATAACAGGAATGGATCTAGCTAAACTGAATACAGTATATATATATATATATATATATATATATATATATATATATATATATATATATATACACAACACCTAGGATGTATATATATATATATATATATATATATATATATATATATATATATATATATATATATATATATATACAATATATATATATATATATATATATATATATATATATACACAATACACTGTAAGTGCAGCTAACTGACTTGCCTGCCTACTCTACCTAACTTAAATCAAATGACACTGTCTCTCTGTCTATCTATCTCTCTCTCAACGCCGGAAAACACACTACACAGGGCCGCCGTGCAGGTGGCCTTATATAGTGTGGGGCGTGTATTAAACCGCCTGAGCCATAATTGGCCAAAGCCACCCTGGCTTTGGCCAATTACAGCTCTCTGTACAGAAGACGCTGTGATTGGCCAAGCATGCGGGTCATAGTGCATGCTTGGCCAATCATCAGCCAGCAATGCACTACGATGCCGCAGTGAATTATGGGCCGTGACGCGCCACTCCAATGGCGTGAACGGCCCCTTATCGTTCGGAATTCGGCGAACGACCAAACAGCCAATGTTCGAGTAAAACATGCGTTCGATTCGAACACGAAGCTCATCCCTAATTACCACACAGGGAGTATTAGTCAAGTGTAACCTCTAGGATAAACCACTGTGTCCCATATTTCTCTATGTAGTGTATATGTATGCATTTTATTTGAATTATTAAAAATTGTCTATTATTCCTTTATTCAGCATTCAGTTCAACACTAGCCTAATTCTATAGCACTTTGTAGAGGACCAGACCAATTATACATATTAAATTTGCTGTAAACACAAGTACATTTACAGCCAAACCTTTGTTTTGATAGAGTAGGGAAGGGTTAGCAACCTTTTCTGCTGTCTGTGTCCCCACTGGGGAGATTTATCCAGGGTCGGGACAAGGGTTGGACAGGAGGGGCGGCTGCCCTGGGCACTGTGGTATCATGTGAGGTTCGGGGGCACCACAATGTGATTGGAGGGAGGGGATTTGTGTTGAGAGGGGGAATTTGGAGGATGACAGGAGGTAAGAATTGCTCTAGGAGGAAAAATTTGGGGAGGTGTGCTAGGAGTGGTGATTTGGGGGTGGGATTTATGTTGAGAGGAGGGGTGGGAAATTTGTGCGAGGAGGGGTATTTGTGTTACAAAAATGTAATATGGTAGGGGGGAGGGGATTTGTGCTAGTAGGTGATGTTTGGGGGGAATTATTTGTGCTAGAAGGGGAAATTTAGGGGGATGGGATTTGTGCTAGGTTAGAGGATTGGGGGCAGGGAGTTTGTGCTGGGAGGAAGGATTTGGAGTGTGGGGGATTTGTGCACAGGGGGGGAAATTGGAGAGGTAGAAGATTTGTACCGGGAAGGTCTTGTCCTGGCACTGGATTCATCCACCCTGTTTTTCCAGGTAACCACTGTCCCTGTGACTACAAGTGAAGGAAAATACTAAATGTTGAGTTGCCAGAAACTGGAGAGAGCTAGGACTTACTAAAAGGTAGGATAAGGTTAGTATTAGTTCTGAGTTGGAGTTCCTACTGTATCGAATTGTATTGTAATTGTACTGTCTGCCCTCATGTTGTAAAGCACTGTGCAAACTGTTGGCGCTATATAAATCCTGTAATCCTTTTTGCGATTCGGCACTACGTCGCTTTAACTGACTATTGCGCGGTTGTGCAACATTGCACCCAAACAAAATTGACGTCCTTTTTTCCCACAAATAGAGCTTTCTTTTGGTGGTATTTGATCACCTCTGCGGTTTTTATTTTTTGCGCTATAAACAAAAAAATGCGACGATTTTGAAAAAAAACGCAATATTTTTTACTTTTTGCTATAATAAATATCCCCCAAAAAATATATAAAAAAAAACTATTTTTTTCTTCAGTTTAGGCCGATATGTATTCTTCTACATATTTTTGGTAAAAAAAAAATCTGAATAAGTGTATATTGATTGCTTTGCGCAAAAGTTACAGCTTCTACAAAATATTTTTATCGGGACTGCGACATTATGGCAGACACATCGGACACTCAGGTACACCCATTTGCCCACCGCTGCCATTGGGCCGACGTATATTGGTGTGCAGCGGTCGGCAAGTGGTTAAACCTTATTTGCCATGTAGTTGACCACCCCATTAATTTTTTAGATCTTCTTGCAAGGTTTCCACATCCTGCAGAGAAGTTATTGCCCTGCTTAGCTTAGTATCGTCCGCAAATATTGAACTGTTTACCCCATCCTTCAGGATTGGTCCCAGAACAGAACTCTGGGGGGCCCCACTTTCCACCCCTGACCATTCCGAGTACTCCCCATTTATCACTACCCTCTGAACTCTCCCCTTGTAGCCAGTTTTCAATCCATGTACTCACCCTATGGTCCATGCCAACGGACCTTACTTTGTAAAGTAAACATTTATGGGGAACTGTATCAAATGCTTTTGCAAAATCCAGATACACCACATCTACGGGCATCCCTATATCTAGATGGTAGCTCACCTCCTCATAGAAGGTTAATAGATTGCTTTGGCAAGAACGATTCTTCATGAATCCATGCTGATTACTGCTAATGATACCGTTTTCATTACTAAAATCTTGTATATAGTCCCTTATCATCCCTTCCAAGAGTTTACATACTATTGATGTTAGGCTAACTGTTTTCTAATTCCCAGGGATGTATTTTGGCCCTTTTTTAAATATTGGTGCTGCATTGGCTTTTCTCTAATCAGCTGGTACAATTCCAGTCAGTAGACTGTCAGTAAAAATAAGGAACAATGGTCTGGCAATTACTTGACTAGGTTCCCTAAGGACCCTCGGGTGCAAGCCATTTGGTCCCGGTGACTTATTAATGTTACGTTTTTCAAGTCTATTTCTAATTCTGTCCTCTGTTAGCCATGAGGGTGCTTCCTGTGATGTGTTATTAGGATAAAGACCAAGGAGAAGAATAAATTCAATACCTTCGCTATCTCACCATCCTTTGTAACCAGATTCCCTTCCTCATTCTTTATGGGGCCAATATGGTCCCCTTTTTTACTGTTTATATACTTATAGAATTTCTTGGAATTTTTTGGAACTTTTTTTGCTCTCCTCCGCTATGTGTCTTTTGTGTTCTATCTTAGCCGCCCTAATTGCACCCTTACATTTCTTGTTGCATTCTTTGTAAAGTTCGAATGCTGATGATGATCCCTCAGCCTTGTATTTTTTGAAGGCCTTCTCCTTTGCTTTTATATGCATTTTTACATTGGAGTTAAGCCACCCAGGACTTTTGTTCACTCTTTTAAATTTATTTCCCAAAAGGATGCACTGGCTAATGCCCTTATTTAATATTCTCTTAAAGCAAACCCATCTCTCCTCCGTGTTCTTTTTAAGATTTTATCCCAATTAATATCTTCTAGCAAGGTTGGTAGTTTAGGGAAGTTGGCTCTTTGAAATTCAGTGTCTTTGTTTTACCCTTATGTTTCCTATTTGTGTGATTTATACTGAAGCTAATTGACCTGTGATCGCTGTTTCCTAAATTGCCCCTTATTTCCACATCCGTGATCAGGTCTGTATTGTTGGTAATCAGTAGTTATAGTAACATTGGTGCCTCTACCATCTGATCCATGAAATTGTCCTGCAAGACATTTAGGAACTGGCGAGCCTTAGACGAAAGTGCGGTTCTTTCCGCTCCCGGTCTATGTCTGGATAATTAAAATCCCCCATTATAATTACACTTCCCATTCTTGCTGCTAATCCAAATTGTGATAGGAGGTTCGTCTGCGCCTCCTCCCTCAGGTTAGGGGGCCTATAGCATACTCCCAGTATTACTTTCCCCTTAGTTTCATCCCTTTAGAGCTCTACCCATAAGAATTCCACCTCCTCCCTAGCTCCCTTAGTGATGTCATCTCTCACATTCACTTGTACTTGTTCTTGATATACAGGCATACCCCTCCCCCTTTTTTACCCTTTCTAAACCCTTGAATGGTTGCCAGCCAGTCATGAGATCTGTTGAACCAAGTCTCTGAAATTCCCACAAAATCTAAATCCTCCTCATACAACAGTATCTCTAGTTCTCCCATCTTGTCCGCCAGGCTCCTGGCATTGGTGAACATGCCACGTAGTTTAGATCGGTCGCATACTGTCTTCTTATTGGGTGTTCCGAGGTTGCAAATAGGACTTGTTACTATACTTACCTCGGGTTTATGTGCTTTAGTCAACCTACCACTACTGCCCCCAATGGTACCCTCTGGATTATGTTCCACGCTGAATATCTCTACCTCTGGACCCTCCCCACGTCCCCTAGTTTAAAAGCCCCTCTAACTTTTCGGTCATCTTCACTCCCAGCAGATCTGCACCATCCTCATTTAGGTGCAGTCCGTCCCTTCTATAGAACTGGTGACCGACTAAGAAGTCAGCCCAGTTCTCCAGGAACCCAGACCCCTCTTTTCTACACCAGCTCCTCAGCCACTTGTTCACTTCCCTAAATACCGGTAGTATTTCTGAGAATACTACCTTGCAGGTCCTTTTCCTCAATTTAGCTCCTAAGTCCCTAAAATCATTCTTTAGGACATTCCATCTTCCTCTGACTTTGTCATTGGTGCCAATGTGCACCATGACAGCTGGGTCTTCCCCAGCCCCTCCCAGTAATCTGTCTACCAGATCTGTGATGTGCCGAACCCGAGTGCCCGGTAGACAATATACAGTTCGGCGCTTCAGGTCTTTGTCACAGATTGCCCTCTCTGTCCTTCTAAGAATTGGGTCCTCTACCACCAGAATCTGTCTTTCCTTTCCCTTTGCCCCCCCCCCTACTCTCACTGGAGGAGTTCTTCCCCTGGCAGTGATGGTCCCTGACTGGTTTCACCAATGTGACTCAATGGGGTGTACTTATTGGGATTTTCCAGCCCAGGCTCTGCCTCCCTGGCACTTTCCCCTCTACCCTTCCTGACTGTCACCCATTCACTCTCTTCTAGTGCCTGCACCTCTTTGTCTCCACCCGCCTCTGTGCTGGCCCCTGCCAGCACCTGCCGGGTACGTTCCCAGTTCTCCTTTAGTATGGAGGGTCTTCTCAGTGCTGACAATTGCTTCCCTAGATTCAGAACCTGGGCTTCCAGGGAAACAATGTGCAATACAGCAGTATTCACCCTCGTTCGGATGATCAAGGAACGCATACATGCCGCAAGATGTACACCGAGTCGCATCTCCACACCCGCCGGGCATCGCACCAACTAATTTAATGAGGATTGGGGATTATACCTTGTGCAAATTAACTAACAACTAGCTTCCTGACACTAATACTCAACAATACACAGGTACTCAACAATACAATACACAGGTACTCACAGCCCACATGTACTCACAGTCCACGTGCACTCGCTGCCCCTGTGCATTCGCTGCCCTTGTGCACTCGCAGCCCACATGCTCTCACAGTCCATGTGCTCTCACAGCACTCGCATACTCACTGGCCCACTTGCACTCACAATACACAGGTACTTACAAAACATAGGTACACACACTGCTCAGGTACTAACAATATACACACACACTACTCAGATACTGTCAGGGTACTCACCAGGGCCGAGATGCTGAGAGCGGCTCCCCTTGCAGCAGAGTGCGCTATACCCCTGGAGGTGGCACAGAGGGTATCGGGCACAGAGAGGCACGGGTCGGCCAGGCACTAGTAGGGCCTTGCGTGTTGGACTTCCGTCTGGTAGCAGGTCTGTGCAGGGTACACCCGGATGGTGGTCAGCAGAGAAATCAGGCTGGGGTTCAACCACCTTGGTCCTGAAGTAGACAACTGGAACAAAGTATGTAGAGAAGCCAGGGGGTCAAACACAGCAACCGGTAGGAAGGAAGTCAGTTTAAACAAGCTGAGGTCATACACAGGAATCAATCAATGGGAGAGTCCAAGACGGGCCGAGGTCAAACACTGGAGCAGACAGGAGCAAAGTCTTAAGGAGAAGCCGGGGGTCAAACACTGGAGCAGACAGAAGAGGAATCCGTTAAGCAAGCCGAGGTCAAGGTGCAGGAGAAGTTCAAGGGTGGTCAAGGCAATCCGGGTCACAGCAGGCAGGAGTCAATAGCGGAACTAAGGAACAGGAACACAGAACCTGAAATGACAAACCAGCAATAAGACAGAGAGCTAGGCTGCCTTTTATAGGGCCGCCAGGGAAACTCACGTTGTGCGGCTAAGGTGCGTACGTGCTTACGCCGTTTCGCCCTGCCGCGGCCCGCTGACTCGCACGTCTACGTGTGCCGTTGCGCCGTGACGCGGTCCGCTGAGTCGCGTAACCCCATGCGCCGTTTCGCCATTCTGCCACGCAGGCGTACAGGAAAATGCCGGTATTGGCAAACAAAGTTTCTGTTTTTCCTCTGACAGATACACGCAACACACAGGTACTCACACACTCAGGAACTCGCTATACCCAGGTACTCACTATACCCAGGTACTCACAATACACACACAATACTCAGGTACTCCCAATACTTAACAAAAACAGTTACTCCACAATGCACTGCGTCCACGCTAGACACAGGCAGACAGTTTTTTTTTTTTCTTTTTTTAACGTTAACTGGTTATGACTGCTCTGCTCAATCGTCTATGCAATCTGACACTTGCAGGGCTTGTCAGTGCCCGCGGTCTCCCCTGGTCAGCCTTCCTGTTACTGTTCCCACCGCTCCCCTGTCTGCCTGTCACTCTCCCCCTCCGGTCCGCGGCACACTTACCTGCCTCTCTCCCGGTCAAACCACCTCCACTGTCCTCCGTCACCCCCGCCCACTGCCTCTCACAGTCCCCTCGGGTCACCCGCCAAAGCTTCTCCCGGTCTCAAGGGGGGGTGTTTGATCCGGTCCGCACCCACCGCCGCTTCTCCCAGTCCCTGGGGGGGTTTGATCCGGTCCGCAGCACACACTCTCACACACTTCCTTCCTTCCAGACACCAGCTGCTCTGTGGATTTGTGCCAACAACCGAACAGCACAACAGCACCACCTGCTGGTCCCCCTGTCTTCCTGTCTTCTGTATGCAACCACACCTGTAGCATGTCCACAGTTTCTGCCTGCTTTCTCTAGTAACTGCAGTCTCTGACAGTCTCCTGCAGCATTACATATACTGAACATTATGTGCGGCCGCTTGATGAGGTCAGGGGCTGCAGTTGAGGTCCCCTATACCTCATACTCTGACAAACAATGTTCTAGAGGGTGCAGGACTCAAATTCGGTATCGCTGTTGATTTAGTGGATGCGGCATGGAAAAAGTTCAAAATTTCAGCAGGTGACACTGAAAGTTTAGCTAAAAAGGGAAGCTCGGCATTTCCCACCCAGACAAGGGGTAGCAGTGCGATCAAACATTACTCTACTCTACTAAAAAGTAGAAAAATCTATTTCGGATTTGAGGAGCAAAATGGGAATAACTTAATCAATTTTATTAGTGTTAAATGCAACATTTTATAGGATTTAGCTAGGGCTACTGGCACAACGACCTCACAAAGCACACAGAAGGTAGGACAGGTACAGTCTGGTAGACAAGCAACGTTAGGTATCCAGATATTACAATTATTGTAGAAATGTTATATAATTGACTGTCCAGTTACACATAATTTAGCCACTTGCAGCAAACTCCTGGTGTGAAGTTTCAGTAAGTCACCCTGCAGGTGTTTCAGCCTCATGTCATGATGGCAGCATTTTATGTGTTGCTAATCCAGCACTATGGTCAGTTTCCACTAGCTCATAGTGTGATATACATTTTTCCGAGTACAAAATGAAAGAAAGCTGCGTATGTGATGGCACATACATTCTTTCCATGCACTTTTTCAACAGGAAGGTTTTACTGACTCAGGCCTACTATTCCTGGCAGATTTCATGGCCACAAGCAGGCCAGCAACAAGTCCTCTGTGTGTCTCTTGTTTCATATTTAAAAATCTGTTTTTGTCCTTCCATCATAACACACGTGACATCAGATAACGGCTATGTGTGCATTGTGTGTCGGCTTTGTCTACATTAGTCAGTGTTCAGAGATGAGCTGAAAGTCTGTCCAGCTCTATAGAGGTTTAGGGATAGTTTGCACAAGATCACTGAGTCATAAAGTACTGGTTAAAAGATGTGAAAGTTCATGTGTCCAGTTAGTATGTAGAGAAGACAAGCATTCTTTAACAGGCTTAATACTTCAGCTTGATTCATACTGACCCTGAGTGAAGAAGAACATTCAACACTTGTGTTGTTGGAGCAGACAAACACCATCTAACACTGACATATGCGATCATTGGGGGGGGGGGGGAATCACTCTTCACTTCTTAGCCTGACCTGATCTGTGGAAGCTGTGCTTACAAAGGTAGGTAGGCAGAGAGCACAATACTAGTCACTGGTGTTGTTTGTGGCCTTGCAGCTGATCTTTTCCCCATTACTGACTTGCCGTTCCATGCTCTGTACTGTGACTTTTTGTGGAGGTAGCCATCTTAACCACTTCAGCCCCGGACCATTTGGCTGCCCAAAGACCAGAGCGATTTTTGCGATTCGGCACTGCATCGCTTTAACTGACAATTGCTCGGTCGTGTGAGGGGGCTCCCAAACAAAATTGTCGTCCTTTTTTCCCCACAAATAGAGCTTTCTTTTGGTGGTATTTGATCACCTCTGCGGTTTTTATTTTTTGAGCTATAAACAAAAAAGGAGCGACAATTTTGAAAGGAAGGCAATATTTTTTACTTTTTGCCATAATAAATATCCCCAAAAAATATGTAAAAAAACATTTTTTTTCCTCAGTTTAGGCCAATATGTATTCTTCAACATTTTTGGTAAAAAAAACCCACAATAAGCGTTTATTGATTGGTTTGCGCAAAAGTTATAGTGTCTACAAAATAGGGGATAGTTTTATGGCATTTTTATTAACAATTTTTTTTTTTATTAGTAATGGCGGCGATCTGCGATTTTTATCGTGACTGCGACATAGCGGACAGATCGGACACTATTTTGGGACCATTCACATTTATACAGTGATCAGTGCGATTAAAAATGCACTGATTACTGTGTAAATGTGACTGGGAGTGAAGGGGTTAACCACTAGGGTTCGCTGCAGGGGTTAAGTGTGTCCTAGGAAGTGATTCTAACTGTGGGGGGGGGCTGGGCTACGTGTGACATGACACTGATCACCGCTCCCGATCACAGGGAGCTGTAATCAGTGTTCTGTCACTAGGAAGAATGGGGAAAAACTTGTTTACATCAGCATTTCCCCGTTCTTCCTCTCCGTGAGATGATCGCGGGTAACCCCGCAGACATCGAGTCCGCAGGACCTGCGATCACACTCAAGGAACTTGCGGCGGGAGCGCTCGCGCCCACAATGCCGCGTCTTAAAGGGCAACGTGCAGGTACGTTATGCCTGTACCGTAATATGCCTGTACGTTGCTATATGTTATAGAATGTGTAGCACCCTCCTCTAGTTAAGCTGCTAGGTAGCAGAATGGAGCAGTGATTGATTGTGTTTACCTGTTCAGGGTTTCACCCCTACCTCTGAAAGAAGTTTCCAGATCATAGGGCAGGGAGATTTAAATGGTTAGTTGAATATTTATCATGCCCTAGCCAATTCTGGAAGGAAGCACCCAGAAGGTGGCTGGGGAGATGATAATAGTGCAGAAGGCTTGAACAGAGTGTTCTTTCCTTGTTAAGGAGGGTTCCAGTCCCCTGGGGGGCTGTTATCCCTGGGAGATAGGCAGAGAGACAAGAAATTGCAGTCTGGGCTGAGGGCCTGGAGAAGATTGCTAGAGGATTATTTGCTGGAGGGCACTATCCTGAAGTCCAGGTCTGGAGAAAGATTTTGTTATATCCCTCACTGAGGATCTACCTGTCAATGCTGGGTGGCAGACAGCTCCTGGGACACTGTGAGTAAAGAAGTTGGTGGGGACTATTAGTTGTGTAAGTGCCAGAGGTTGCTATATGAACTGCTGCTCTAGAGTCCTAGATATACTGCCCATTCCCTGTTAGCTCCAGGAAAATCTGCTATTAGAAGATCAGTGAGAAGTTTGCCCTCCAGTTATTGCTATTGATTGGTTTGGAGAACCCTGTGACCCTAAACCCCTTTCCTGTTGAAGTTCTTAAGCAATAAATGCTAAAAAGATATCCCCTAGTTGAGCCTGAATTTCTGGTGTGCATAGGACTGTGCTTGTGCGACTGGCATCCTCTGCGCTACTGTAGGACAACCTGTATATTCTTAGCGGATCCTTCAGTGGGTAAGCACTACACATGTAACATTATGACTTCACAATGTCAGTTGGGGAAAAATTAGAATTTTAGTGGGAATACCTTGGAATTCCCAGGTCAAATAGGATGCAATTTAACCTCTTAACAACCATGAAAATTTTAAATATATGCTTTAAGAGACACTGGACGTTGAACTTGTCATCATCTCTTCTACAGGCAGCAATATTACTTTTAGAGTCCTTTCACATGAGCGACTCTGCTTTGCTCACCGGGGGCTCGATATGTTGAGCAGGCGGATGACAGGTCTGTCTCTGCTCACTGTGCTGAGACAGGCCTGTCGGAGTTCCACTCTCCTCTATGAGGTGATCGAATGAAAGCGGACCACCTGTTCGTTTTCATCCCATCCCATCCTATCCGCCAGACGGATGAAAAATAGGGTCTCCATCCATCTGGATTTCACGGACAGGATCGCATTGGTTAGCAACAGGTGTCAGCGGACATGTCACTGCTGACATTCGCCGCTCCATAGGAGGGAATTGAGGGTCTGATCAGGTTCGCCTGAAAAACTGACAGGCGGACCTGATTGGACAGCCCGTGTGAAAGGGGCCAAACTCAGGTATTATTCCACCTGTTCACTGCCTCCTGGTTAAAATGGAAATACAGGTTACAGTATGAAATGCACATATCTCCGAAACTCTCATGACATCTAGGTGTAAAGTATACTGAATTCTGGGCACTCACAAGCAATAAGTGACTGCTGAGTGAATTAGGCTATAAAGAAAGTCTTACAGCGTAGTTACAAAGTCTTTGTATTGAACATTGCCGTAACATTGCAAACTCCCATAAGAGTGAGTAGAATAACAGTTTTTTGTTTTGTTTCCCCTATTTTCCATGATATGTTAGTACCTATCTCAATTCCCTTTTTCTGGACTATGTTCCCTGTACTTTCTTTTTTACAATTAAACTGTCCCTTTTTTTAGGAAGTATGTTAAAGGGAAAAAATGCGCTGGTATAACAACTAAAATAGCTGCAACTCAAAAGTGAAATACACACCAAACAAGTAAGGAACAAAAAAGAAGCTGCGCTAATAATGAATAAAATAAACAAATAAATGTGATCTAGTGGACAAAAAAATCTGTGATTTGGTTGACAAATATAATGAAAACCCTGCAATATTGAACAAATAAAGAGTGGTCAAAAATACAAATGCATTGAAAAGTGATAAACTAAGTGAATCCTGGAAAGTGACAAAAAAGAGTAACCTCTTAAATGAAGCAAAAGCAACCAATTCAGCAAATCAAGAAACATAAATAATACAATATGGTAAGTAAGCCAACAAATATAACAAAAAATTAAATTGTGTAAACTAAGAAAAAAATAAAAGTATAAATTATAAAAATATGTAAAGTCTCTTCAAAAAAGCTTCTCAACGGGGAATGAATGTTGAAACACCCTGTGAGGGATCGTCAATATTCAAAGGACACCGTGAATCCACCACCACATAGATTGAAGGTTTACCAGCTATACAAGCTATTAAAGCTTGTGGCTAATACCCAGCCAGGGCCTTTAAGTCCTCCCGATACCTGGCGTACACACGGGCGGACTTTTCGACCGGACTGGTCCGACGGACTTTTGACGGACTTCTGAAGGACTTTAGAACGAACGGACTTGCCTACACACGATCACACCAAAGTCCAACGGATTCATACGTGATGACGTACGACTAGACTAAAATAAGGAAGTTGATAGCCAGTAGCCAATAGCTGCCCTAGCGGGGTTTTCGTCCATCGGACTAGCATACAGACGAGCAGATTTTTCGACCGTCAGACCAGTCCGGTCGAAAAGTCCGCTCGTGTGTACGCTGCATTACTCACAATACAAATGTTTCCCAGCACACTCTTCAGAAAATAATTTTAAAAAAGCAAATGAAACTTATTCAACATTTAGGTTAAGAACAGAAGTTTTTGTTACATACATTTGCAAACACATATAAAGCCACACTGCTCCATTAAGGTATCACGGCAAAGAGGGGTCCTTAAAGTGTCTGTAATCCTAAAAAAAATAAATAAAAAATAAACAAAATTATCCCTTTCCTTTTGAAGCACAATATACAACACAGTGCTTCTGCAGTGCCATTTGCCCCATTCTATACTGTAAATACCTGTTGGATCCCGCCTGTTCTTTTGTCCTCCTAGGTCAGTGATGGCGAACCTTGGCACCCCAGATGTTTTGGAACTACATTTCCCATGATGCTCATGCACTCTGCAGTGTAGATGAGTATTGTGGGAAATGTAGTTCCAAAACATCTGGAGTGCCAAGGTTCGCCATCACTGTCCTAGGTGTATCATGGCTGCTGTTCCATACTACCGTGGTCCGTTTATGTGCCTCTGTCTTCCCACTGTGTGGTTAGTCTCTCCCTCTTCCTCCCTGCCTGTAAACTCACTACTCTTTGCTGCGAGAGCCGATCTGCTCCCAACCCTTCCTCTCCCCTACTGCCGCTATTCCGTATGGCTGTAAAGTCACTGAGCATAATTACTGGAATCCCTTCTGTTATAGCAAGCTGTATTGCGTAGTGTGAGTGTTTTTTTTTTTTTAATTATGCAGCTAAATACTTAATTTCAAAGTCATATGACCTCCCAGCTGACCTCAGAGGGGAATCTCAGCCCCTCCCACTGTAGTCCTTAGATCGGGGAAGAAGGGCGGTGGGAGGTCACGTGACCACACAGCTGCGCTGTGAAATAAGGTATATAGCTGCATAATGTAAGAAAAAACACATACACTGTACAATATAGCTTGCTATAACAGAAGGGATTCCAGTAATTATGCTCAGCTCAGTTATTATCTTGTATTTTTTAACCTCAAGGAGATTGGTTGGTGTTGGTGTTAGGGGTCATAACAAAATAAAGAGGAAGGCAACGCTGGATAAACTGGTGAAATTGGCGAAGCCTTTGTACCCTGGGGCACACATCAACTATTTTACAGGCAAAATTGGTAGCCTGAGGCGTCCATATAATAGTGAGCACAATCCGGTCCAGGACTCCAAGAGATCAGGAACAGCAGCAGATGACATATATGTCCCCAGGCTGTGGTCATACAACAGCCTGCGTCTTTTGTCAGACCAGACTGAACCCAGGCCATCACTCTCTTGTCTTCCTTCCACGCTTGCTTCCAGGCTGTGGCTCTGGTGTTGGAGTTGTGGCAGGAGGAGGAGGAGGATGGTCCAACTCACACAGGTGGGTTTTGCTTGTGAGTTCGACCCTCAACCCCTTATTTAGGGCCAATTAGATAACTTCCTCACAGAAGAGGCGTTGGCCCTCCTCCATTTTTTGCATTTTGCAGGCTGTCATGCAGGCATAGGCCTCTTGAAGATTGGGAGGGGGTTCTTTTGTTGTCCTTTTGTTTTGAAGGAGGAGGGGAGGGACCTGGGATTGGGTCAGGCTACTGGGCCTGGCCACCTCCTGGCTGCCACTTACCCCCACCACCTCCTGGCTGCCACTTTCCACAGCCTCCTCCTGGCTGCCACTTTCCACAGCCTCCTCCTGGCAGAGGCTTTCCTGTGTATAAAAAAGGGACATAGTTTTTATTTTTTTGTTCAATCACACACAATTTTCAGCTCATGACTGTTGCAAATTGAAAGGTGACTGTTGCAAATGGAAATGGAAAAACTATCATTCTGAGCCCATCATTTTTCATTCTTGTCCCAATCATTTTTGGCTACTACTGTCCATTGATATGTAAACCACTTTGTTAAATCAGAAATTAGTGATCAATAATAACATCTAGTTAACATCATTAATTTTAGGACAAGATATATGTTGAACAATGCAATACCTGGCTCAAGCTGGGCTCCTCTACTTCTTCCTGGCTGTAAGGCCCAGGTTGTACGTCGGAAGCCTCATCTGGGGTGGAAGGAAGCGTTAAAGGAAGAGTGGAGAGTGATGGCCTGATTTCACTCTTGTCTGACAGAAAACGCAGTCTGTCGTAGTACCACTGGGGACATAAATGTCATCTGCTGCAGCTCCTGATGTCTGGGAATCCTGGACCTTCTTGCGCTCTCTATTATAAGTGCTCCGCAGGCCACCAATTTTTGCCTTTAACCGGTTCAATACCGGGCATTTTCACTCCCTTCCTTCCCAGACCAATTTTTAGTTTTCAGCGCTGTCACACTTTAAACGACAATTGCGCGGTTGTTTGTTGTACCCAAACAAAATTGACGTCCTTTTTTCCCCCACAAATAGAGCTTTCTTTTGGTGGTATTTGATCACCTCTGCACTTTTTATTTTTTGCGCTATAAACAAAAGAAGAGCGACAATTTTGAAAAAAACACAATATTTTTTACTTTTTGCTATAATAAATATCCCAATTTAAAAAAAAAAAAACTAATTTTTTCGTCAGTTTCGGCCGATGCGTATTCTTCTACATATTGTTGGTAAAAAAAATCGCAATAAGCGTATATTGATTGGTTTGCACAAAAGTTATAGCGTCTATAAAATACGGGATAGATTTATGGCATTTTTAAAAAAAAATTATTTATTTATTTTTTTACTAGTAATAGCAGTGATCACAATTTTTTTTCGTGACTGTGACATTATGGCGGACACATCGGATACTTTTGACACATTTTTGGGACTATTTACATTTATACAGCGATCAATGCTATAAAATTGCATTGATTACTGTGTAAATGTGACAGGCAGTGAAGGGGTTAAACACTAGGGGACGGGGAGGGGTTAAATGTGTTTCCTAGGGAATGCTTCTAACTGTAGGGGGAGGGGACGCACAAGGGGAGGAGACCGATCAGTTATCCTCCGTTCTGGGAACACAGATCTCTCTCCTCTTAGCTGACAGGAAGGGGATCTCTGTGTTTACACACAGAGATCCACGGTCCGGTCCGGTTAACGGGCAATCGCAGGTGCCCGGCGGACATCGCGGCCGCTGGGCACACGCACCGGGTCCCGAGCAACGCGGCGGGCGCGCGCGCCCCCTAGGCGGCCGGGAACCCGAGGCCATCATATGACGTCCACCCAGGATGGGAGATCCCATCTGTGGACGTCATTTGACTATAGGCGGGTAGGGAAGTGGTTAAATAGGGGATGGTTGCCGTGGGGATCTGCAGCTTCACTAATTCCAGCAATTGATCCAGAGCTGCCTTCCTCTTTCTTTTATTAGTATAAAAGGGGTGTTTCACCTGCCACAGACAGGGCAGCTCCCTGTAATTATCAATGAATAGGTGGAGAAAGTCATGATCATTGAAGCGATCCATTTTCTCTGCAAGACACAACACAAAACAAACCCTAATGTCAGGCTAAACTTCTCAATCTTGTCCCAATATAGGCCTCAATCTATAAGCAGTAAAGGCCATTGATGCCCCAAGTTAAAATTGTACCTTTGTTATCACGATCGTCGCTTTGCTACTCCTTCCCCCGCTCACAGATCGTACGTACGAAGCACGCGTGTTACGCTTTATATACACTGCGCATGCGTGAAACTCCGCCCGCCCCTGACCTTCTTTCTAGTATATTTCCCGCCCCTTCTCTTTCGGTACAGTGGGAGAGCACATGGCGGAGAGACAACAGGTGCGTGATAATAGAAGCAATGATGAGGAAAGCCCGGAGCCACAAACGGAGATATAAGGCCTCAAATATGTCCTTTTTAGAGATGGTGGAGATGGTGGACATCTTGAAGAGGGCCGACTATGATGGGAAGTATGGACCGTACCCAAACCCAAATATGAGAAAGGCTAAGATCATGGCTAAAGTTGATGTGAAGAAGAAGTGAAAAGTCTGCACAGGAATTTTGGGGTATGACGATCCAAGGAGCAATTGAGGAAACGCTGGTCAGACCTGAAATTTAGGGAGCAGGATCAGTACAGAAGGATCAGGAAAGTGCTTCGAAAAAGTAAGTTTTTGTCCCGTGTTCCTATTATTATTATTATTATTATTACTTGCATGCTGCTCCATGTGCTTTTCTTTACTGTTGTACAGTTTAAAATGGCAACTTTCAGGTTCGTGGGCACAGTAATCGGTCGTAGTAAACATCGTTCGTCCACCCACTAATACGATGTTTTTGGCAGATGCAGGTTAACTACATTTGGTCATGCCTATTTGTATTAAAAGAAGTTCATTACATTGTTGTCTAGATGGGTTTGTAACTAGAATGAAATGCAAACTTGATTCAGTGTAAGGAGAGGACACTCAGCAGCTGTTTACACATCTGGACGCCAGTGCATTAGTGTGGGACACCATAACAACCTTTTTATGGTGTCCCACACAGGTGCTCCAGTGGATACTAGGGGTGTCTCCATGTGTGAAAATTGTACAAAAAAGGTAAGTATTCCAGCTTTAGAAAGGGAAAAAAATTATGTCTTCAGCTTGGAACTCTGCCAAAACAGACAATTGTACGACACTTCCGAGCAATGTTTCATATTCCTATTTCTGGCCTCAAATATCTGTGTGCTAAGTATACCTTTTTTTAATTCACATAGGGGAGAAAAGACTCGGGACATCTGAGGATACCAGGGACCCCCAACCTCCTAAAGAAGGGGAACTCCTGACACCACAACCTGAGGATGAGGGAGACGTTTATGAAGTGGGCGAAATAGTGACCACAACAGGTGAGTGTCTGAGACCACAGTTTTAGGTAATAGATGTATGCCTGCATATTTATAATACATGGTGTGTTTTTTTTTTTAGATGATGTGGATCTTGTGGAAGAAGAATCTCATTTCACAAGTGCAAGTGCCCAGATCCTCATCAGGGAGATAATGGGGTGCAATCAGGATTTAGACAAGTTAAAGGAAAACATCAATGATGTTCAACAAAAAATGAAGAACATCATTGATGTTTTAGGCAGAATCTAAAACACACAAAAATTGTACAGTTTTGTCTAATTTTGTATTTTAAATCAAGTTTTAAACTATTTTAAAACCCAAATTTTGAAGATGCACACAGTGGGGTTTAATTACCAAAGCTGGAGAGTGCAAAATGGCAAAAGGCTCACTTCTGCAGAGAAACCAGCTTCCAGGTTATATTGCCAAAGCTTCATTGAACAAACTGAGGTTAGAAGCTGATTGGCTACCATGCACAGCTGCACCAGATTGTGAGCGCGCCAGTTTTAGTAAATCTCCCTCAGTGTGTCAACATGTGCTATCTGCCATAACTGGATATCAAGGTTTTGTGGGTGCAACCCCTTCCTCGCAACTCAAGTAGGTGAGAGGAAGGGGTTGCACCCCCGAAACACGTCCATTGATCCCCCATGATGGAAGCTAGCACATGTTGCCATTAGGCATGGGATCAGGAGGGAAATCCCCATTTTGAGTCCCAATTTGTGTGCATCTTCAAAATTTGGCTTTTACAGGGGTGACATCACCCCATCCGATGAAGGCAAGATCAACACAGTTTTGACATACTAATGTCTGATATTTTGCCTTCACTTTTTCAAAGTTGAACTTCGTGAGTTCTGTATGTTATGGTTTGAAACATGCCCGTTTAACCAAAAAAAGGATATTTCTAATGTAAAAAAAAAAGTTATACACCAAAGATGGTTTGTTAAAAAACCCTTTTTGTAGTGCAAAGTGGATTTGCTTTTAGTAAATAACCCCCACAGTGCTGTAAAATTTGCCCCAATCAGGACATTTTCGGGACTCAAAACAATTAATTCATGGTGCTGAAAAGGATGATTTTTTTTATCATTAATGCATTACATACATTAACAACAAAAACAATGTGTGTGTGTGTGTGTAGCAGACCCACAACATAATAGTTAGCTGAAGAAGAGATTGTCACCTCATGTATCCAAAAAATTACATTTGCACTATTGAAGAAAATGGCCAAAAAGAAAAGCCCATTGTAGAACCTAGGAGATGGCTAAAAGAAACACAAGCAGTAAATCAAATGAAATATTAGTTCTGTTTCAAAAATAGATTTATTTTAAAAATGTCTCAGACATTTGCTGGCATATCAATGGCCCCCCTACCCGCAAAGTATTCCATATATTTTTGTCGCACTTCGCGTGCGCTTTGGGGGGGCAGGGTTGACTGATCGAGAAATCCGGCCTCAGGCCCAACTGAGGCCACATAGTTTGTAGCATTTTTCCTTAAAAAGTTGTGCATTATGCAGCATGCAAGTACGATATGGTTTAGTTTATATTCCACCATGTTGATTGCAGTGAGGAATAGGTAGAACCGGCTGGCCATTATGCCGAAAGCATTCTCCACCACTCTTCTGGCTCTGGCCAGCAGGTAATTAAAAACCCTCAGGTCCGGGGTGAGGGTCCTCATGGGGAATGACCGCATCAGGTGTTCTCCAAGCCCAAATTATTCATCAGCGACGAAGACGAACGGGAGTCCTGCCACGTTATCTTCCACAGGTGGCAATCCCAAGCCACCACTCTGGAGCCGTCTATACAAATCGGTCTGGGCGATGACTGCACAATCTGACATCTGCCCATTCTTCCCCACGTCCACATACAAAACTTGTATGTGGCTGACACCACTCCGCAGTTAGGGAAGTCCCACCGCTGGGCAAATTGGGAAGCCACAGTCTGCCATTCTTGTGGGTTTGAAGGAAACTGTGGAGTCAAACAATAAAAAAAAATTTGTACTTTTGCGCATAACATTGCAAGCAGATTAGACACAAACATTCTTGGCCAACATCAGTATAACATTTATTTTAAGGAGTATTTAAAGACAAAAGTGTAAGGTCCACTTATCAGATTCCTCACCCTCTCTGATGGCCCATTGTAAAAATTTTAGGAGGGGGGGAAGATTTTTTGGACAGATAACCCTCTCCACTTCATTGAGAGCTGAATGCCTAAATAATGTGTTACTTTGGCCAGCCCCTCCTTACTTACACTATTGGCAGACCACTGGACAGGTAAGAAGTGTCATAATAAAAAAAGGGGGGGGATTTTTTGGACGGGTAACCCTCTCCACTTCATTGAGAGCTGAATGCATATATAATGTGTGTTACTTTGGCCAGCCCCTCCTTACTTACACTATTGGCAGACCACTGGACAGGTAAGAAGTGTTATAAAAAAAAAAAACACTGTACAAATGGAAGCACATTTTTACATTCTGCAATTACCTATCAAGATATTAGAAAACAAAACTTTACACGGTACCATTTGAAAGTATTAAGGCAGGCCCTTTTACTACATGCTTTGAATTCATCCATAAATATGACCACAAAAGAGGTAGGTATAGTGTGTATGGGTTTGGCAAAGTCAGCAGATAGAGTTTTGGTATCAGTTGACTTAGCGGTTGGGGGGAGAGAGGGTTCCAAATGAGTTTGGGACCCCAAAAAAAAGCCTCTTGCACTCGGCCTGACAGCTTAAGGACAGAAATAATATTTGTACATATTTTGGTGGGTGTTTAGGGTAAAGCACTACAATGAAGATGACAAAATACGTTAAGTGACTAGGCTAGGTGTGTATGGGCCCAGGATAGCATGCTGGGGAGGTTAGTAAAGGCAAATATGCATGAAGGACAAAAAAGAAGCATAAAAAACTTGCAGCATGCATTAGGACAAAGAGGACATTCACAGCATATTACAATCATGGTAATTAGGGTGATGAAATAAATACAATACATTTGCAAACATTAAATACATAGAATGTGATGTTAAAGGAGAAAACTTGCCTTAATATAGTCCTTCTGCAGGACCTAAATTATGGTAGAACAGGTCTCTGGAATAATGATCCCCAGAGCCTGGAGGGAGATGCCTGTCGAGAACTTGATGTCCTGCAGACTTCTCCCCGTTGCCAAGTACTGCAACGTGGTGACGAGTCTTTGTTCAGGAGTGATGGCTTGTCGCATGCAGGTCTCCTGCCTTGTAATATAAGGGGACAGCAAAGCCAACAAACGGTGAAAAAAATGGGTTTGTCATCCTGAGATAATTCCTGAAATTATCAGGATTATTCGCATGGATCTCCCGCAACAAAGGCATATGAGAGAATTGGTCACGCAGGAGTAACTAATTCTTCGTCCATGAACTCCTCCCCGCCCTGTTCATGGACTGGGCTTGGGTCAAAGTAAGAACCCCAACACCAAGCCCCTGCACAGCACGAACTCTACGACAAGGACGTACCCGCAACATGGCTATAAAACGGTCGGCTGGTCAGAACGAACTAACAGAAAGCACTGAAAAACAGAAAGGCCCGAGAAGAGCGAGCTGAAAATCAGAAACGAGCGGACAAGAACGCATTGAAAACCAGATACGAACTGACTACACGCACTGAAAAACAGATACGAACCCACAAGCACAAACTGAAGAGCAGGAGGCTGTAAAGCGCGAATCATCTCTCATCAAACTTCTACTAACACGAGATGAACACGAGATTAGCAGAAGGAGCCCTAAGGGTGGGGCACTTGGTATTGAACTTCCCTTTTATAGTGCAGTCGTACGTGTTTTACGTCAGCGCGTTCTTGGTGATCAGAAGTTCCAACAACATTTGTGCGAACGTGTGTAGGCAAGACAAGTTTGAGCCAACATCCATCTGAAATAAATCCAGAATTTTGATGTCGGAATGTCCGATCATGTGGCATTTGTGTACAGCAGTGAATTGAGACATCCTCTGTACCAATAATTTGTCTACTTCAACAGACTGAAAGGGTAACTCCTAGTGTGGTGCACAGAACTGAAAATTTTGGATCAAAACTTCAGGATGCACTTGGACAAAAACCGAAACTGAAATAGTTTTTAAATATATTTTGTATGTATAATTGTGTTGTATTTGACTTTTTAATGTAATAGTTATTTAAGCACTTTTTTGCGTTAAGAAAAGCTCAAGAAAAATGCATCCATTTAAATGTATGTCTTCACACTGGTCCGCTGCGCTTCCGTTGCGGTGTAACGCACCTCCCCGTTGAAATGCATTGAAAGTGCGGCAAAAATGCATCAAAAATGCACCTGTGTTGCGATTTCACATGACCTATGAGAATCGCAATGAAACCGTGGCGAAATCACGTTTTTTGGTGGCCATTATCGTCACTTTTTTTTATCGCAAAAACGTTGATAACCCTATTTTCAGCCCCTAATTTTTGGTGGCCGACATATCGGTGCATCCCTAGTAACTCCACTTTCGTGGGAAAAAGAATTTACAAATAGAAAAAAAATAATAATATAGCATATACAATTGCGGCACAAGTCATATTGTAATTGAATGTTGTTAAAAATTACCTTTTTTTTTTCAATCTGCAGCGCTATAATTCTCTGTAAAATCCAATATGGCTACTATGAGGCACCCCCCAGAAATGTAATTTCCTGCTTGTGTGATTGGCTTACTGATTTTCCCAGAAGTTTGCACTGATATACAAATCAGATTTTGAGCATCCCCTTCAACAAAAATGTCATTTTTGGTGAGATACTCTTAAAGGGAAGTCTTGTTTAAAGAGATGCAGATCTTGCAAGTTGCCTCATTAGAGCCCTGCAGGTGCAGCAGCTGATCACTCACATACATGTAGCACTCACCCCCATAGGAGCTGCTGATAAATGTTTAACCCTGTACTCTATCAACCCCAAAAACAGACTCAACCCCTCTGGCACACCTGTATGGTAATGTTAGTGTGAGACCTAACAGTAAGGAGAAATACAATAATGGTACACCACACAGTATATTTACCGTATCCTTGGAACCCGTCACTTCACCGATTGCAGTGATAGATATAGTCTCAAACCAATTGTCATTTAACCACATAAAGAGTTTACTGAGAAGATACTTAGCACAATAAACAAAGTGGTAACTTAAATATGGAGAATGATAATATATAACAGTCAATATGAACATGAAAATGATAACTCAATGACCACCATAAGAATGTGTATGCAGACAGGCGCACAAACGTGCAATATCCTCAAACACTTATATTAAGCGCCTTCCCACTGACCTCAAAGCAAAGGCACCGAATCTGCAATAACAGTTATAAACATGCAGTAATACAAAATAGTACATATATCCTGTGCTCAAGGGCTCCCCCTAGGTTTTTAATGCAATGTTCCTAATGCAAAGTAAAATATAGTGTTTTGTGGAAAATGATAGAAGTCCCTTGTCCTCTTGATCTTCAGCTAGCTCAGGGTATTAGTATTTGTAAATCCGACAGAGAAAACAAGAAGGCAGCAGGCTATAGGATAAGTGATGTGCTGATAATAGTGTACTTGCAAAACAGAAGGGCACTTATATATTTTCTCCTTAGCAGTGGATGTGGTGCAGCATTAACTTTATAGCACTGGGAAAACAACCCTGGAGCTTCACTGTATGCAGGCTCTGGATAAATGAGAATACTTCTGTGGGACTACAAGTCTCACCAGCAGTCTGTAACTAAATAGCACAGTAACAGTGCACTATATTGGTCTGGGCAAGTGCCCGCTCACCACAACAGGCCCAGATGCTTGCAAGGCTCCTTTCCTGGTATCTCAGGCCTGATCCAAGCTGGCGCCGTCACACCGTACTGCTCCTTCTGATGGCTGATGTAACTGTAATGCAGGAAACCTTTAGAAATCTTGGATCCTCTCGTCCATCCGCACGCTGGTCCAGCTGACTGTGCTTTGGAGATCCTCAGAGGCCAAACGATTCCGCTCCGTGCCTTTCAGGCCGCAGTCTGTCGGTCACACACAGACCTCCCTGCAGGCAGGCATTGAATGGCGTCCCAAGAGACCGGAACCAGGGCCGCGCTGTCCCTTTTATTTGACAACCCAGCAGGGTATTCTGTAACCTGGCATTGTGGGTAGGTGAATTGGGCATTGTGGGTCAGTAGTTCCAGGCTGAGTTTAAGCACCTGAGTCACTTCCTCATTGAACAACATTCCCCACAATGCTTTGAAGCATGGCTTTACAGAAGCCAAACAAAAGTTCTAACAGCATTAAAAGAAAAGGACACTAGAGGGAGCCAAACTCTCACTTAAAGAATGTCACATTATTTAACATAGTAACTTGGGTGGCAAAACCCCTGCGCTACATACATATTCACTGTGCACATGGACATAGACAAACAAACCGCTATTGCTTCAGAATAACAAAAGGTAGGACTCTGCAACAAAGTGTCATGAATTGGTAAGACCAGATTGTGTGGATTGCATAGAGAGAACCAAAACGCACGTAAGTGAATAATTAAGTTTATTTAAAGATAAGTGATAACAATATATAAACACCTCCAATACAAACGGTGAACAACCAACCAGTGACCCACAAACAACAATAACTATATACAATATAAGGGAAGTACCGCAATCTACAAATGTAGCCAGGCCAGGGTCATTCACAGGAGATCAGCAGATAAACAAGGGCAGTTCCAGAATCACAAGCGTAAGGCAGGCCGGGGTCATACACAGGGAAACAGCAGATGGAGGAAGGTGCAAAGGGATCAGGCTACAGGGCAGGGATGCAAGATAACAGGAGGGACAGGATAAGATGCACAGGGTAACAGGATCAGGTACACAGGTTACAGGTAACAGAATCAGGTTCACAGGTCACAGGTACGGATCAGGGCACAAGGAAGATACCAGGGCGATGAGAGCAATCATCAGCCAGATAGTTATATGAATGCCTGTAATTGGCTTCAAGTGACACCTGAATGCAGGAGGTGCTGTCTGCTCCACACTGCCAGGATCCATCTGCTTATGGACACCAGTACTGCGGCCCAAAGATGACATAACACCAGTAGGGAAAAGCTCTCCTGACAGTTCCAAACTGCCAGGAGACACCTGCTGGTGGGCCTCAGTACTGCATGCCAAATGATAGATATTACCAGCGGATGGAACCTTTCCTGACACAAAGTTTGTTAAAATCCCTGCAATGTACACAGACCACCCAGAGGGGAATGTTCTTTCTCACTAAATGTGGAGTTACTCCTGAAGTATTGTATACAGTGCATTGACTTTTACTAGTTTTACCAATAACGTTCATGATACTGCTTTACAATATGCATCAGATGTACTTAAAGGGTTACTAAAACCTTGCTTTTTTAAAAAAAAATAACAAACATATCATACTTACCTCCTCTGTACAGTTGGTTTTGCACAAAGTGGCCCCGATCCTCCTCTTCTCGGGGTTCCTCAGCGGCGCTGGTGGCTCCTGTTCTCGAGTGCCCCGTCAGAGAATCGCTCTCCTTCGGGACACCCGTGTGGGCCTGCTCCCGATTCCTGCTGCTGCGTCTATTGACATAGACAGCAGGACTCGGCCCCACCCCCCCGGCGCCCGCGTCATTGGATTTGTTTGACAGCAGTGGGAGCCAATGGCTGTGCTGCTTTCAATCTATCCAATCAGGACACGAGACACTGGCCAGAGCTGGTGTGCTCATTCCTGTTGCGGGAATTACGGGGCTCAGGTAAGTAAAACGGGGGCTCGGGGGGCTGCTGCGTGACAGAAGATTTTTCACCTTAATGCATAGAATGCATTAAGGTGAAAAACCTTGAGGGTTTACAACCCCTTAAAAGCGTTTGTTACCCCAACACTTCATATTCCTGGTATGTGCCTGCTGTACCATGTACTTGTATGAGAAAGTATCTTGTTCTCTTTGTATTGCTTCCTTTATGTGAAATCCCTGGTGTTCCTGCCAGTCCCTCTGCTTTCCTAATAAAAAACTGACCACGCTAAGCAGAAGAGCACAGTGTGTTCAGTTCTCTAGCTATGCTGGGAACTAAGCCTGTTCTCCTCCAATGATCAGACTTGTCCTAACACGCCTCTGCTGCGCAGCCATTCACTGGAATGCTCAGTGTGCTTCTCCTACCCCAGCTCTTATGCAGCTAAGAACAGAGGGAATGTGATCATAAAAAAGCGAAAAAAGGTATTTATAAAGTTTTTTTTAAATCTATACACAAATATTTTGCCTTTCATTTCTAAACTAAATGGGTTGTTTTACATCATTTACAATCACTTTAAGTGCCACCTACACTGCTTCTACATCTCATGCTACTTATCAGAAGTGTTAGTGTAATAAGAATAAAAGGAAAATAGACATGTGGTCTTTTATGTTGCTGCAGGAGACAGCGATATGGCAGCTTATCACAGTGAAGCTCCCCATGTTCCTCGAAAATATAATTGTGTTCTAAACAAAACGCAAATCATCAGAGAGCCAAACAACTCAGCAAGATGAGGATTTTTTCTATATAATTACCTTCAAACTTAAAATAAACGACTATTTTCATAAAAATATCTTATTTAATAAAAAAAAATAAAAACAAATCTCAATGGGTACTCAATGTGCATTACAATAAAGGCAGCCACCCTGGATATATTTTCTAAAATAATAACAGTCATAGCAATTGAAAAAATATACAAATTCATCATAATCAGCCTTTCGCTGATTTTCCTGTAGGGAAATGTAAAAGAACTGAAGAACTCCTGGCCATCATTATTTGTGCTAAGCATATAACGTAACCACAATGTAATTTCAGTTAACAAAAACCCTTTTTTAGGAAAAAGCAATTACTGTCTATTAAGTCCCCAGACCATTAGGGGCCCAATACATTCTATTTTAGCTGGTTTTCATTAAAGTATATGTTTTCTACAGTTGTATACTGTACATTATACAATCTTTGTTTTGGAAATAAACATATAATACATGACAAAGGATTCTCAGAGCACTAAGGATAATACAACCCCAATTTCCAAAGAGTTGTGACACTGTGTAAAATCTACATAGAAATAGAATGCAATAATTTACAAATTTCATAAACCCATACCTTGATGATATATTTAAATGTTTTGCAGTTTTACATTGAGGATCATTATTCTGAAAGTGTTCGACGAATTTTTAGGTGCAGCTTTTCACTGATTGGTGATCATCTGCTCATCTTTATTTCTGAGACACTCTGACTCTCTAAGATGCTCTTTTTATACCCAGTCATGTTACTGATCTGTTGCAAATTAACCTTATTTGTTGCAAAATGTTCTTTCAGCACTTCCTTGTTAGTACCACTTACTTTGCCAGCTTTTTGTTGCCCTCCCCCAACTTTTTTGAGACCTGTTGCTGTCATCAATTACTGTTACCTTATCTTTTTCTTAAAATGCTACATTTTCTCAGTTTAACATTTGATATGCTTTCTATTTTCTATGGGGAATATATTGATTTATGAGATTTGCAAATCATTGCATTCTGTTTTTATGTAGATTTTATACAGCATCTCAACTTTTTTGGAATTGGGGTTGTATAAACATATAGCGCAGCAGAAGATGTCTTTTTTCAAGCTCCCTTTGTTCTATCGACACATACATCTGTTTCAGCTATTGAAGTCTGAAAACAAAAGTGAACAACTTCGTAGAATATGGTGCTAACAAGTAGCTATCATCCCTGTAGATATATAGATATGACTTGTCATTTCAGCCTCAAATCCAATCGTTGTCAAAAGTTTGTAGAGTTTACCTCCGTAACTGCTTGGAATGAGCAGTGCATGTTAGTTGCAGTCATGTGCACTGCTCTCTGCACACTACAAATCCCATAGTCCATCTTGGGAGCAAGCAAGAAAGGGTGGCTGCATTTTTACATACAATAGGATCATGGAGAATTAAGGTAGCTTCCCTCTAATAGGAAGTAAGATCACAGCAGGAAAAAAAAAAAATCTAGCAATTTGAAAAATGCTGAGAGCAATAGTAGATACTTTTTTTTAAGTTAAAGAGGAAGTAAACCTTCATGTATTCTTTGTACCTATAGGTAAGCCTATAATAAGGCTTACCTATAGGTACTGTAAATATCTTCTAAACATGCACCGTTTAGGAGATATTTACTGTACATTCAGCTGATTACTTCATCAGCGTATGCGCTCTGAAGGAATGACCACCCATGCCGTTTCTTCAGAAACCTGTGCCGTGACCAGCGTGGTAGTGTTGTCACGTGGCTCCGGCCAGTCACACAACCGGCATCCGCGGACCTGGAAGGAAGACAGGCGAAGTTGGATGCGGCCTCCATCAGGGATGATGAGGGCTTCCTTTGCAGGTAAATTTAACATAATGTGCTAGTATGCAATGCAATCCTTTACTTTGCAGGTATTTAAGAATACATACTTGAATAGATTTTTTCTTTTTCTTTCTTTTCAATGATTTTTGTTTGATCAAAGGGAAATACAAACCTAGTCTCCCTGAGCCAAATACAATATTCAGAGTGGACTTTTTCCTTTTGAAAAACAAAGTTTAGTGTCATAACAAAAAGGATCTTCAGTCTGTAGGAAAAAAAATTAAGTCTGCTGCAACAAATACTGTAGCTGCTGCTTTCTCATAAAAGGATACTTACCTGTCCAAGGATCCAGCTCTGTCCTCACCAGGCAGGTTCTTCTCTATTCTATGGGTCCCCGCCTCAGGCATGTTTACTAAGGGAAATCCTTGCGGCATCACATCTGGCTTGCCACTGCGTATGCGCAAACCACACTACGCTTTGTGAAAGGTCCTGCAGCCTTCTGGGACCTATGACGCATCCCAGAAGGCTGCAGGCAAAGAAGGGGGTCAAAAACAGATACCCGCTCACCCCCCCCCCCCCCCAAAAAAAAAGTCTCAAAAGTTGAAGAGGAGGTGGAAAAGCAGAACATCGCCTTTTGGGTGAAGTTCTACTTTAAGTTTACCTTGGATTTAACTGTTTTATTGGTAGTATAGCATTGGTTGGGGAGGATGAAGTTTAAACACTGTGAGCTGAAGCTGCTGCTTTGGAAACAGGAAATACATGACTGTTATTTCTGAGATTGCTTGTCTTATCATTAAATGCTCTGGTTGCAACTTTCAATTAGCTTTGTTTGGTGTCTGCAATATAAAGCCCGAACCTTTCACCACGTGATAGTTACCAATAACAAACTAATTTGTTTAAATAGCAACCAGTCCTGTCAATAATTTACTCGTTTTTACATGTCTGCATTGTAAACAATACTCACTGATGTCACACCCAATAATATTCTGCGCCAATTCACTTAATGGCATATGGCACCTTTATTCAAACCTCCCAGAATAAATACCATTATTGACAGAATGTAACTTAGCTAATATGTATTTGTGGTCAAAATAAAATGCATTTCTACCTGGCTGCTTTTATGTCCCCCCTCCCCCCAAATAATTTGAAGTAACATTTGTGTCTGTCCGCTGAATGATAAAAATTAGACAAGTAACTAATGTGCATGTGTGTAAAGAAATGGTCTGGTGTAGGGTGAGGAATACGAGGAACTGAGTGCGGAATGTCACATCATCATCTTCTTGGGAATAAAGGTAGATTTTAGTCTTGGGGTGGCAGGTAGGTGCCTGGAGGAGAAGTAGTACTGCCAGCAGTCCCAGTAGTTACACATTCCTGAATCCTGGGGGTATAAGGGTGGTCTTTATTCAAGCTGTCGGTTGCTGAGAGGGTAAGGCTGGGCATGCATTGGTGGGTTTTGTGATTCTGCTACTTATATTGTCTCTGAGTGTCCATTATTAATCAGTAATGATTGCTACATATGAAAAAAAAGACACTAGGGATCATTTGCACAAATTAGAGGATTTGTGCTTTCATTAGGTAATAATTGCCAACACATGCTACAAAAATTGCTAGCAAAAATCAACCATCTTATAAGGGTACTTGCACAAATTTCAGGTGTTTATTTTGCGTGTATTTGAGTGTGGAATGTCGCATATACGTGTAAAGTGAATTCTACCTTCCAGAATGCAATATTTTATTGAGGGGTAAATTGTACACACATACAGTGGGGCAAAAAAGTATTTAGTCAGCCACCAATTGTGCAAGTTCTCCCACTTAAAAAGATGAGAGAGGCCTGTAATTGTCATCATAGGTATACCTCAACTATGAGAGGCAAAATGTGGAAACAAATCCAGACAATCACATTGTCTCACATTTATTTGCAAATTATGGTGGGAAAAAAAATATTTGGTCACCTACAAACAAGCAAGATTTATGGCTCTCACAGACCGGTATCTTCTTCTTTAAGAGGCTCCTCTGTCCTCCACTCATTACCTGTATTAATGGCACCTGTTTGAACTTGTTATCAGTATAAAAGACACCTGTCCAAAACCTCAAACTGTCACACTCCAAACTCCACTATGGTGAAGACCAAAGAGCTGTCGAAGGACACCAGAAACAAAATTGTAGACCTACACAAGGCTGGGAAGACTGAATCTGCAAAAGGCAAGTAGCTTGGTGTGAAGAAATCAAGTGTGGGAGCAATAATTAGAAAATGGAAGACATACAAGACCACTGATAATCTCCCTCGATCTGGGGCTCCACGCAAGATCTCACACCGTGGGGTCAAAATGATCACAAGAACAGTGAGAAAAAAGCCCAGAACCACACGGGGGGGACCTAGTGAATGACCTGCAGAGAGCTGGGACCAACATAACAAAGGCTACCATCAGTAACACACTACGCCGCCAGGGACTCAGATCCTGCAGTGCCAGACGTGTCCCCCTGCTCAAGCCAGTACATGTCCGGGCCCGTCTGAGGTTTGATAGAGAGCGTTTGGATGATCCAGAAGAGGATTGGGAGAATGTCATATTGTCAGATGAAACCAAAGTTGAACTGTTTGGTAGAAACACAACTCGTCGTGTTTGGAGGAGAGAGAATGCTGAGTTGCAACCAAAGAACACCATACCTACTGTGAAGCATGGGGGTGGCAACATCATGCTTTGGGGCTGTTTCTCTGCAAAGGGAACAGGACGACTGATCTGTGAAAGAATGAATGGGGCCATGTATAGTGAGATTTTGAGTGCAAACCTCCTCCCATCAGCGAGGGTATTGAAGATAAAACGTGGCTGGGTCTTTCAGCATGACAATGATCCCAAACACACCACCCGGGTAATGAAGGAGTTGCTTCGTAAGAAGCATTTCAAGGTCCTGGAGTGGCCTGGCCAGTCTCCAGGTCTCAAAACCCCATAGAAAACCTTTGGAGGGAGTTGAAAGTCCATGTTGCACAGCGACAGCCCCAAAACATCACTGCTCTAGAGGAGATCTGCATGGAGGAATGGGCCAACATACCAGCAACAGTGTATGATAACCTTGTGAAGACTTACAGAAAACGTTTGACCTCTGTCATTGCCAACAAAGGATATATAACAAAGTATTGAGATCAACTTTTGATATTGACCAAATACTTTTTTTCCACCATAATTTGCAAATAAATTCTTTCAAAAATCAGACAATGTGATTGTCTGGATTTGTTTCCACATTTTGTCTCTCATAGTTGAGGTATACCTGACAAATACAAGCCTCTATCATATTTTTAAATGGGAGAACTTGCACAATTGGTGGCTGACTAAGTACTTTTTTGCCCCACTGTATTTGCGCGCATACACGCATAAAATACTGACCGCCAACTGAGATTTTTGTATTTTATTTTTTTTTACTGATTTATATGTAGCATATGTTGATGCACCTGTGTGTACAGGCACATTGCATACAATGGTTTGCGTTTACATCAGTAAAAAAAATTAAAAAAAATACCTGTGTGCATAAAAAAGTTGAGTTTTTAGGCAGCAGTGTGAAAAAGAGCCTAATGCCGTGTACACACGACCGGAATTTTCGTCGGACTGAACCCCCAAGGACTTTTCGACGGAGTTCCGACGGAGTTCCAACGAAACGGACTTGCCTACACACGATCACACCAAAGTCTGATCGTTTCGAACGTGATGACGTACGAGGAGTCCGTCGGAAAGATTTGAAACATGTTCTATTTCTAAAGTCCGACAGATTTTTCAACAGAAAAGGTCCGATGAAGCCCACACACGATCAAATTGTCCGACGGATTCGTTCCGTCGGACCAGTTCGGTCGAAAAGTCCGGTCGTGTGTACACAGCATAACAGGGTTTGTTAATTGAATGAAAGGGGGGAGTTTGTAAGTTCAGGTAGGTGCTGCTGCCAGCTTTAAAGAGGATGTAGGTGTTGGTAACTTGGGAAGGGGGGGGGTTGCTGCCCCTTTCCAGGATGGTAAAATTGTTTTGAAAAAGGGTTTGGACAGTTTCCAATCACTTTCTATACTTGTGACAATGGTCAACAAGACCAACAGAGAGGGTGAATCTACTCATTAGGGACACAAAAACAATACTAAGAACCTGACAGGAGTTCTAACACTTACCTGAATCAATAAGGCAAGGATTGGTAGTGTGTGCAGAAAACTTAGTCCGTCCAATCCAATATGTCAAACAAAAGAAAACCTAGTACACAAGGCACAGTATAACCCCCTCAGGATTTTTGAATGACAGAACAAGTATGGAGTAAAAAATGTTTACATATGTATATTTTTTACTCCATACTTGGTCTGTCATTCAAAAATCCTGAGGGGTTATACTGTGCTGTAGGTTTTCTTTTGTTTAACACTTATCTAAAAAACATTTTGGCTTTACAGACACTGTAACCTGTTTATGACCGAGCATAGATTTGCTAGTATTGTGTAAACTATAAAAAAACGCAAAAGCTTTCACACGCAAAAAAAAAACACACACATTGGGGGTGATTTACTAAAGGCAAATAGGCTGTTCACTTTAGAAGGCAATTTTTCATCATCCAATCATGTGCAAGCATGGTTGGTTTTTTTCCTTGCATGTGATTGGGTGTTCTCTGAATTTTTACCCTATTCACTAAATTAAGTGAAAATTCCCTCTCACAGCAAACAGCCCAACTGTACAAACAAATGGCAACCACCCCAACCTATAACTGGCCTATGCAGCAAGGAACACATGGAAAGTTGACACATGTCAAAATACAACAAAGAAAAATTCCCAACGAAATTAACATCCAGCCTGCAACAAACTGATCTGTCCTGTCCAACAGTTCATGGTAAAAACAAATGGTTTACTTTTCACACATACGCAAATATATGCATAAGCTGCAGAGGACACTTCATGGCACCATAGTGTACTGCAGTCCTAACTCTATACATTTTCACAGCCTCCAAAGTATGAGTCTGGTTATAATGTGAACTGTTGAACAGGACAATTTAGTTTGTTGCAGGCTGGTTGGTAAGTGAGCTGGGAGTTTTGCCGCGTACACACGGTCGGACTTTACGACAGACTTTGCCCGGTGGACTTTTCGACGGACTTTATGACGGACTTTCTGAATGAACGAACTTGCCTACACACAATCCACCAAACAAGGAAGTTCATAGCCAGTAGCCAATAGCTGCCCTAGCGTGGCTTTTTGTCCGTCGAACTAGCATACAGACGAGCGGACTTTTCGACCAGACTCGATTTTGACGGATTGATTTAAAACATGTTTCAAATCTAAGTCCGTCCAACTTTTGAGAAAACAAAGTCCGCTGGAGCCCACACACGATCGAATTGTCCGACGAAATCCCGTCCGCCGGGCAAAGTCTGCCGTAAAGTCCGCTCGTGTGTACGCGGCATTTTTCTTTGTTATTTTTTGAACAGCTTTATTACCTTTATTAAATCAATCCCATTTTTTCCATAAAAATGATTCCATTATCAGAGATTTTAATGTCTTTATAGCTTTCTTAACCCCAATGAAGTCTCTCTAGGCTGCACTAAATTCGCTCTATCAGCAGTACAGTTCCTGCATTATTTTTTCATGAAAAAAGCAATCCCACTTGTTTTGTGTAACCTGACAATATGAACAAGCTTTACATATTGACTGTAGTAGTGAGCAGAAAAAAAATCAATCAGCACCACTCAGACCTCTAAAATAAAACATGACCCAGACTCAGTTTCTGTCTTTTTCTAGGTAAGAGGGAATGTGCTGATATCTTGTTCTTGAGTTCTGATCTCAGTTTTTCCTTTTGTTAAACTGCTAAAGTAAATACCACCCAACCTTTCACATAAACCCCTATCTCCAATCCACGCAAATCTTGTCATAACACAAATTATTACAGATCCTGTGTAGGTAGATGTAAGCTATTACTACTGACTACTACTATACTGATCCAAAATTTAATTCTTTACATAGCTGTAGGGTTTCCCCCTTCAAGGGCTGCTGTAACTGTCCCCAGGTTCTTTCTCGATCACTGCAGACAGCTGGGCACACAGCAGCATCTCATCCACACAGGCTCAGTTAACTTTCAGGGATGTCTTTTTTTCAAAATTTATTGCTCAGTAACCATGAACTTGGGAAGTCAGAAGGATGTGAGATACTCCAAAACACTTGGTGCAAAAATTGCAGAAGACTCTTTACTCCCTTTAAGCAGCAGCAATACTGTACCATCCCCAGCTGTGGACCAGGAGAATTGCTGAATAGGCTTTGGCAGAAAATGAGCTGAAATGGTCTAGTTTCTGGCAGCTGCAGGACCATTGGATTTTGGCTTTACTCATGGATACTGGCCATTATCAGTTCAGAGATGTGACCTCCAGAAGAGTTGCCCAGCTTCCATTTCAGGAAGGGGGGCCCAAAGGCAAGCAGTCCTCCTTTCGTTGAGCTCCTGGATCCATCCCCATAAAGTAGAAGAGAACAAACTCTCCAGGGTTCCAGCCTATCTAACAACAACCCAGCCACCATCTGGGCACACCTCCCCAGGGATTGGCCAGTCCCTACTATATATTCAGGCCAGGAATTTAAATCCTCCTGCCCTAAGCTCCAGAAGCTTCTTCCAGAGAGAGGGGGAGTTGACTAAATCTAATCCAAGCCTGTAAAACCCCCAAACAGACTGTACTAAACAATTTCTGCTTCTGTGTCTACAGCTGAAGCTAACCTACATTTACCTAACAACCTAACTGTAAGGGGTGCTACATAGCTGATATGTCTGTTCATGGTACCAGGTCTCTCGCAGTAGATAATGCAGGCATATGCCTTATAGTACTGCTCTCACCTGTACAGGAGGTAGAGGTCATGCTGAGAGAGTGTTCTGAGCCATGAGCTCAGATGAGATATAGGGTGACCTTATAGCCTGACACTTTTGCTTAAGTTGGCCATACATGGTTTGAATCTCGGCGGGTTCAGCAGGAACCCACCGAGATTCAAACCTTGTATTGGCAAATCGATCAATCATCTTGGGTACAACCAGCCTGTCAGATTTTACATGCGATTATTGTTTGCAGCTGTTACTATATTTTTTTATATAAATTTTGTGTTGTCTCCCATGCTGAATATGTGTATAGTAGGTACTCCTGCGCTGTCACTTTAAATAGGATGTAATGTGGTAGGGTGGTTAACTGTTGCAGGCATCGATTAGTTTATCTGTAGCTAATGTGGTGGGTAACTCAATGAAATATTAGTATAACAGCGCAGCACGAATATTTCATTGTTTCTCCCATGCTGAGCCTTTAAAGTCTGGTTATTTAGGCGGGTTCTGGTGTAGCTGGTTCCGCAACATTTTGCATCCTCTGGTTCGGATGTGGCTTCTAGGCAAAAAAATGTCCCTATAGCCGCTAGCAATAATTACTGTGTTCTCCTGGCTGGGACGGCTCCCTCCACCCCCCAGCCAGGAGAACAAAATGGCTCAGAGGGATTCCCCCGTCAACACTGACCGTGTTGATGTGGGAATTGAGCGATTTTCTTTCCTGCAGCTACTGGAAAATCGCTTCATCTATCACCCGCCTTAGACAGAAAGGGAATACAAGTAAGTAGTCAAAAAACAAATCATCTTTGAGAGATAAGGCTGACATTTTATAACAATTCAACGGTTGACATTCTTACAAATGCTCATTGGTGACCAGTCTGGTTGATGTGCATCAACAAAAATAAACATGGAATCTACTTGCTTGCTATTTGGAACAATATTTTATTTCATACTGTTTTTTTATTGTTATTCAACTCCTTTGTGCAACTATTGTTTAACTACAAGTTCCAGAGCTTCCTGCTTAACAGGGTATTGTATTTAAAATCATAGTAAGAACCAAGGCTTTTTTACCAAATGGTGATGTTTATTCTTGCTTGAACCCAAAAGCATTTTGTGTGTGAAATTGCACGCACTGGAACAGGACCTAATTATTGTGCCAATGACCTCGGGGAGATGGAACAGATCGTTAAAAAAAAGTAAAACCATCCTTGAAGTGGGCGAAAAAGAAACTTCTCTGGAGGTTTGTCAATGGAAATGTCTGTCATATGTCAAGCAGAACCTTGCAATCCCCTCTTTTCAAAGTGGCTCATTGTCCTTGACCATGCCTATGTGGCTAGAGATGACCTTTCAGCTCACTCCATATTTATGAGGTTTTTGGCGAGCCCAGTTGCCACGGGAACGTTAGGCTTTCAGAAAATATTTTGGAATATTTACGCTTACAAGGAATATTTATCTCAGCTATCGTTAGCAAGTGTCTGTTATTCCTTCAAACTCGCTGTCTTGTTAAATATGATAGAAACTGAACATTCTTTCCTTCAGCAAGGCTACGGATAGAATTATTCGACTTGTGGCTGCAATGAAATCCTAAAAATAAAGCAACTGTTTGTGGAAGAAGAAAATTTTATTGGTTATAGGACTCATTGGCTTAAACAGTTGGACTTTTATGGAAGAACTTTGTATGTCTACCCCTACGCTTCTCAATTTTATACCGGGGCAGGTATAAAGGAAATAATACAAGCTTTCCTAACTGATCTTCCTGAACCCAAATCCAGCAAAAAGTGTTTTCTAGTTTTGTATAGAGAAAGGAAGAATTAAAATTCAGTAAGGTTTTTTTTCTTTCTGTGACTCCATTGGAGAAATTTTTCCCCACTTCCTGTCCATGTAAAACTCCCACAAGAAATGTGACATACGGATGTCACCAGGACAGAAAGGCACAGACAGCAATAAAAACATTGTTAGAAATAATAATTCTACTTCAATATAAATGTGTCTCTGTGTCCCCATTGGAGAGAATTATTTCTTACATAATTTCCTTTTCTTACAATGCATAAAGGCTTTAAATTTTCTCTGCTCTATCCAAAAAGAAAAAAAAATTGTTTTGGAGTTGGGCTTTAACCAGTTGACCATGACCAGGCCATTTTTTCTATTAAGCACTGTGCTACTTTAACTGGCAATTGCTTGGTCATGCAACACTGTACGCAAATTTAATTTACATTTGGTGGCTTTCTTTTGGTGGTATTTGATCACCACTGTTTTTTTTTATTGTATAAATGAAAAAACACCAAACATTTTGAGAAAAAAAAGAAAAACAATATCCACTTTCTGTTATAAAACATACCCAATAAAATCAAATTACTTCATAAATTTAGGCCAAAATGTATTCTGCTACATGTCTTTGGTAAAAAAAATCCCAATAATTGTATATTAATTGGTTTGGGTGAAAGTTATAGAATCTACAAACTATGGTATACTGTATATTTTAAAATTGATCAATCCTGATGTACCGATGGCCTATCTCATTTCTTGAGGTCCTTAAAATGCCAGGACAGCACCCCCCCCCCCCCCCCAAATTAAAGTAGACAGTCTAAGGTATTTAGTAAGAGGCATGATAAGGTTTTGAGGTTGTACTTTTTTGTCACAATTTTGGGGAAAATTAATAAAAAAAATTAAAAAAAGGTTTCGCAATTTATTTTTTACATGCTGTCACCAGTGCAGTACAGCATCATCATATGTGCGGTGTGGCAGTGATCAGGGATACTGACTGGTGACATACTTTAATCAGAGTAGTTTAGTGTCACCATAGTGACTCTCACGTACCTGACTGTGGCGCCCGAGATGATGAGGGTGGCATCTTGCACAATTCCCATTCAAGCACCCTTGGTAGTGGAGACAAGGACTGCTAGGGTAGTGGAAGGGCACAGGTGCCTGGAAGTTGTAGTAGTTAGCTGTAGCTTGGAGACACAGGAGTCCTTTGGGTGGTGGTGTGGAGTCCGGTCACAAGCCTTGTTCAGCGGGAGCGAGAGCTGCAGAATCAGGATCAATTTTTAAGGTCAGGAACAGGCAGAAGTCAGTAACGTGCTGGCAGTGGGGTACCAAATCAGGAAGTAGAAATGTAGTTATAAATCCAAGCTGAGGTCGTTAGCATAAGCGAGAAGCAGATATAATGGGCAGGGGTGAGCCAAGAGAGGTGTCAGACGTAGCCGGGTCAGGAACAAGGTTAGCAGACATGGATTAGAATCAGGAACACAGGAACCAAAGCTGAAGACAATCCAGCACACACGCAGGCAGACTCTCAGTTTAAATAGGCTGCTGGGCACCAGAATCTTTGGATGTGTGCGCACATCTAAGTGTACCCACACATGCCCACATGTATGTGCCATTGTGCATTTGAGTGCGCTTTCTAATCCTTGCTTGTGTTGGGCTTCACTGCTCGTGACTCTGCATATGCGCCTAAGAATGAGCACCTGCTGCATAGGAATGAGCACCTGCTGCACGAGATCCCTGACAGTGACAATGTACAACTCTGGGGGGGTGATAGGGTTTTTCTTTTTATACTGTGATTGCTGTTGGAGTGATGATCACTCTAACAGCAATCATTTGAACTGTCATTAATTGGGTTACATTCATAGCAGCTGTGCTTACTGTTGACCAGCTATCACATTGTATAGGGTGCTGTGACTAGCCCAAGTACCATGTGATAGCTGTGGGCCAATCACAGCATCACAATACTATGCACAGCTGTTGTCGATAAAACACATTTCTAACAGTTGTCTTTACATTGTGATCATATGATCGCATATCGATCACGTGATTCCTCGGCCGCTTAAAGCAGCTGGGTACTGGAAGCTGCAATCTGCTGTGTCCACCAGATTGCTGCACATCCACTAGCCTACGGGTGATTGTGCCTGGCTGTAAAATTACTGTGGGCGGGACGGCAAGTGGTTAACCTACTGATGACCTGTTGACTGAAAGGGGTTGTAAACCTTCGTGTTTTTTCACCCTAATGCATCCTATCCATTAAGTTGAAAAAACACCTGTCAGTGACCGGCCCCTCCATTTTACTTACCTGGACCCTCGAACTTGACCTGGCGGGGACGCACTGTCTCTCTGCCTGGGGTTCTCGGCTCTTGATTGGATAGATTGATAGCAGTGAAGCCATTGGCTCCCGCTGCTGTCAATCAAATCCAATGACGCGAGCACTGGGGGGGTGGGGCCGAGTCCTGCATTCGGCCTCTATGGACGGCAAATGCTGGACTCGGGAGCGCGCCCGCAAGTTAACCTCCTCGGGGAAGCGCTTCTACGAGGGGGTTATCAAATGCGGGGAGGAGCCACGAGAGCCGCTGGGGGACCCCAGAAGAGCAGGTTCGGTGTACGTCATCACGTACAAATCCGTCGGACTTTTGTGTGATCGTATGTAGTTAAGTCCATTCATTAGAAAGTCAGCCGCAAGTCCACCAAAAGTCCGTCGAAAGTCTGTCGAAAGTCTGTCGGACGGGCTGTCGGAATTTTGTAGCCGAAAAGTCCGACCGTGTGTATGCAGCATAATACCCGGCTGTCTGTTCTCCAAAGTACCTCCTGGAACATTTTCCAAATACATGTTAATCCAGCCACTGCCATCAGCAACTTGGGATTGGCTCTTTCTTTGATAGGCTCTCAACTGGCACTCCCAACATTTCACGCAAGTTGTCTTTACCCTCTAACCCCACACAAGGGACTTTTTTAGTGCCAGATCTGGAACAACCCTCCACAAGCACAATTGTTCCAATTCAAACTCACCAGTGACAACATCTGAACACGAGGATTCGATTAATGTAGTTAATCTGTCAAAATATCCATTAAATGATATAGAAAAACGTCTCTTAGCGAAAGATATAAGTTTCTGTCCAAATGAGGATATAGATAAATTTGAGGCCATTGAAGACGTTCAAATGTTTGCTAGGCAACTGATCCTCAAACAACTGTACTCTAAGAACAAAACAGGGGAGGCCCAACTCAATCCCCAGGAGTTGCAGGCTATAGACCACCTTATTGCATTACTGGAGGAAAATGATCCCCCTCAGATCTCATTGATTAAATTGATTTGGAGCATTTGCTCCAAAAGTTCAATCAATCTACATGTCCAACCTCTACAGAAGATTCATTGCAAAAAAAATAAAAATAAAAAGAAGTAGGACAAATTCCCTGCATTGGGATTGAATCCTAGCGTTCTGGCATTTGTTAAACTCACCACAAATGAAATTAAAAATATGAAAATCAAACATGACACTTGCACTAATCTCTCATTAGAGGAACAAAACACACTTCATAGACTTTCTCAGAATTCTCTGATCACTATAAAACCCTCTGACAATGGGGGGGATATAGTGATTATGGACAATGATATATAGAGATGTGTAATAAAATCCCTAATAATGAACTTTGGTGCTCATGTATCACTACAACCAAAATTGACAGATTCCATCCCTAATAATGAACTTTGGTGCTCATGTATCACTACAACCAAAATTGACAGATTCCAGCAGGAATTTTATCAGCTGGTTGATTGGTGATTGGGATTTTGTTCGTACCCCCCCACCCCGGACACCCACCTTTTATTCACTTCCTAAGTTGCGCAAGAGTCTGTCACATTCATCAGGAAGGGCGATTATATCCGGCAATGGTTTCTTGACAGAAAATCTTAGTAAATTTATCGATGGCTACGTACGCCCCCATGTGCTAAGCATTCCCAGTCATATAAAAGATACAATTCATCTACTCCAAAATATTGATGGATTACATGCTCCAGCAGATGCCTATTTGGTAGCCATTGATGTGGAAGCCTTATACAGCTCCATCCCACATGACAAAGAACTCACCTGTATCAAACGGATACTATCCCAAAAAAGCTGGTTTGAACGCAAATTCAATGACTATATCATTGATGTGTTGGAATTTGTGCTATGCCACAACTATTTTATTTTCAACGGTTCTCATTACCTCTAGGTACAGGGTGTAGCGATGGGGACTTGTTGTGCCCCATCCTACGCCAATCTGTACCTGGGGGAATGAGAACGTATGGTTGACACTTCTGAGGACCTAGCCCCATTCTTAGACCACGTGGTTCTGCTATATAGATGACATCTTTATGGTGTGGAGCAGTTCCAATGAGATGTTACAGACTTTTGTGCAACAGCTCAATACAAATACATTCAATCTTTCTTTTACGATGTCTTATGATACTGACAAGATCATGTTCTTGGATGTACAAATTTATAAAGATCAGTATGGTCTTCTGTCTAGTAGCTTATATAGAAAGTCCCCTGCTGACAATGGCATATTACATGCCAGCAGTTTACACCCTCGCAATTTTGTAAAATTAATCCCCTTTGGTCAGTACCTCTGCATTAGACGGAACTGCTCCAATGATGACACCTTCAAAGAAGAAGCAGATAAATTAAGAATCAAACTTTCAGCACGGGGGTACTCACAGAAATGCCTCAAAAGGGCCTTTAAGAGAGCCATGACCAAAACACGGCATGCGCTGATATACAAAACTTACAACACCTAAAGCCAATAAAAACTGATTAAGAATCATTACTCACTTTTCAAACCAACAAGAACATTTCAAACATATCATTCAGAATGACTGGCATGTTCTGTTCATGGACCTTACAGCAGGTCCACTAATACCAGAGCATCCAGCATTTACATTTAGAAGAGCTAGATCTATGAGAGATAAGCTAGTTTCAATCGAATTCAAGGGTGGCGCAAAAGATCCGTGTAAAAGGTTAGGAACATATAAATGTGGAGGTTGCGGATATTGTCAATACTTGGATACTTCCAAGCACCCCATTATTCCGAACAGAGTTAAATTTACACCAAGACATTTTGCTAATTGCAAGACCCAGGGTGTTGTCTATCTTCTCCAATGTGACTGTACTTGCTTCTATGTGGGGAAAATAAAAATGGAGTTTTGGCAGAGAGCCTATTGCCACATAAATAGCATGCAAACATGTAATCCAGACCTACCATTAGGTAGACATGTCACACAGGTCCATGGGGGTATTATTCCCCATGTGAAATTCTTGATCTTGGATAGAGTACACCCTGGAACTAGGGGTTGTGATTGGAATAAAATACTATTGCAACGTGAACAACATATGATTTTCAAAATAAATGCCACTTTACCTCCAGGACTGAATGAGGCGATCTCTTTCAAGCCATTCCTGGAGGGGTTTGTTTCAGGGGGACCGGAATACTATTAGTTTCACCAACCACCCTCTTTTCAACCATTTAATCTGCTAATCTCCTTCATTTTCACTCTTCCATTTATTTATGTGATAAGTTCTTGCCTAGCTTTATATATTGATGTGATTGTTACAATTCCTCCTATTGGTCACAACTGAGATCTCAATGTCATCAACTGTAATATGGTGTACCATGCTGACCTGGTGTTCTCGTGATTCTCTCTTTTCCCTTTTCTCCTTCCACTCCCCCCTCTAGGTACAATGTTGAGCTGCCCCCTAGAAGTTCTCTGTGAATTCACTTCATTCCATCTGTTCATTCTTTTGGTTTTTGGCCAATTACACTTTTTTCTCCTTTTTTCCTCCTGTATGATCTAGATGAGGGACACGTCCTGTTTCACATTTTTCTATGTGTCCATTGATACCATCTAAACCGCTGTATCTGCTCGCTTGGTCAGTTCCCTGCTGACACGGTTTCTCTGTCTCTGCCTGTAATTCCCCATCCGGCGCATGGGAGCTGACCTCACCGCCTCCTAGCGCCGATGTCGGCAAGCTTTCTGGTCCAGCGCTACAGGAGTTCTCTCCTGGTTGCCATGTGACCAAACATGCATCGGTGGACGGTTGACGCATCACATGTCACTGTCATGTGACCGAGCGGTCGGTGCCTCTGGGGCATGTCCTCTTCCCGGCGCCACAGCTCTCCGCTCATCGGAGATTAGCTGCAGCTTGGTTTGTGGCGCCGCGCGTTGTGCCATCGGTTCAGGGGGCCATTCAAGAGCAATGAGAGATGACTTGTCTCTAGCAAAAACGCCAATACAGCCACGCTCCATGAGCAATTAGGGAATAGATATAAATCGCTACTCACAGCTCATCAATACGCTTTATGTAGGAGACTTCAGCCGTACACTGCACAGCTGCATTACAAGGTATTACTAACCATCTTGACTGTCCGCCTCCCTTTTTGCTAATTTTGACTCAGTATCTTTTTTTTTATGAGCTTTATCCCCACTAATCTAATTTATTTTCTGCCATCTTTATTATAGATATGGTTGAGAGCCACAGTCTTATGGGATATGCCTCTACTTAACAAAGGCTCCATCTTCGTTTCTCTCTTCAGCTCTGGTGCTTTTTGTATGTGGCAAAAATGTTGATAATCCAATATTGATATTACTTTTTGAACATTTAATCGCACCATCACTATATTATCCCTACACCTAGTGATTCCATGCACTTCATGTGATTAAGGTATGTTTAGGAATATAATAATTTCCAGATCTACCGACCAGGGGTTTCTATTTACTGTACTATAACTGCCATATACCCTTACTCAACCATTGACCAAATACCAGTTTTCATATAGGTTTTGGAGTTACTGCTGAGACTTATCGATCTTTCACTTGCCCTGGTCCCTTTTGGGGTTCTTCGGTCTGAGATTGGGGCCTTTCTTGGCAGCCTTAGCCCTCCTTGATTGTCGGCACACCTACAGCAGTCCATCCCTCTTCTGCTCTTGAGCTATGACTTCCACTTGTTGAATCATTAGCACATAGGGTCAGTATATTAATTTATGTATATGACCTTTGTATAATTACCATTGAACAATTTTCACATTTATAATTATGTATATTCTGTAATTGTAGATTAACTTTGAAAAAATCTGAAATTGTATAACCTATCGTCTCTGAAGAAGACCTTCACTATTTTTGTTGAAACGTGTTGGATTTCTTCTGTCCTATCACCACGGATGGTTATTCACTGGTTTGATTCAATACTGTTATATATTTCATATTTGCTATGTGTTTGCTTTTATTGGATTTCCTCTGTCCTATCACCATGGACAGTTAATCTATAGGTCATTCACTGGTTTGATTCAATGTTGTTATACATGCTATGTGTTTGCTTTTATTTGATTCAACTTTTTACTTGATGTTCTACCAATACATTTTGTACTTTTATACTTTTCCACTCACTGTTTCTGGTCCATTAAAATCCCACCCCTTGAGGAATCCTGTTTTCACGTTCTTTGATAGGGTGACAACATTTCCCCATCTGCTTTGTGCTTTGAAATTACTGAAGAATTGACACTCTTGCTGCTGCTGTAGCTGCTTAGCTGTTAGCACTGCTAATAGCCGTCTCAGTGAATAGCCATGTTAGCTCCACCCACAGGCCTGTAAATTGACAGCACATTGCTCTGCAGGAGATTAGGGAAATAAAAGCTCTGCCCAATCCTTCCAACCTCCCCCAGAACTGTCAAGCAGGGTACTTGAAAATACCTATGAATTACTGTAAGAGGAAACAACTAAGAACTTTAGATGGATTTTACTGGCAGGTCAACTTTGAAGCATAACTAAAGTTTGAAAAATTGCTAGTACTTAGTGGAAGAGATTTGTATGTATCTTTGCATCTATCTGTAACTCCTTTGTAATTTTTCTACATGTGCAGTACAGAGAGCACTTTTGCTCTACTCTCAGTATTCGTAAAATGCTGAGCCGGAACAGTGTAACTCTGGTGTGCATGTGCAGCAGTTCCATAATCAGTTGGCCAATAAAGAAGATGCTGCACTGAAAGAAAAGTCCAAGAAGATGGCAGTAGTGGTCAGGGCTGCTGTTAGAAATCGCGGGGCACCGTACAGCGTACCTGACTGGGCCCCCCTCCGAAAATGTCAAATTATATTTTCGCTAAAATGCCACTGATTATATGATATGCATCGCATCTATGGCAGAAAATATACGCTCATTGATCAAGACCGATTCAGGTGAATAGCACTGCTCTGCAAACCCTAAGCACAAATCACGCGGTTGCAGTGCGCTAGTGCAGGGTAAAGCAGGCGGTCACTGTCTGTCAAATGCTCTTTGAAGATGGGGGGGCCCAAACAACAGTGGGGTGGTGGCTCAAAAAATGATCTCCCTGCACTACAGGGTGAGCCCTCCTGCTCGGCAGTTGCCGGGCCCCCCTTTTGAACTGATGGGGCCTGGGCCCAGTAAAGGATGGCTGGCTGTACTGCCCTATTAGCGGACCTGGTAGTGGTGATGGAGGAAAAAATGGGGAACAAAGAGCTGTCATCTCTGGAGAAAGGAAAACTAGAAGGTAAGAATGCCATTATGTGCAAATATCATGGCTATTCCCCCTGCACCACCCACTTCCAGACTTTAATTTCACTTAGTGTATGGATGGGTGTAAAGCGGGACCGAAATTTGGCCGATTCAGCAGGGACCAGCTGAATTTTGATCTGTGGGTGGCCCTCACTGTTCAACAGAAGTCAATTGTTAGACCAACTTCTCTTAAACAATCATGCTGGAAAACTTTCATTGATCAACTGCTGCAGCCGCTGATCAGTGTGTTCTAACTGCAGAGAGTCTCCACTGTCAGAATGCATGTATATCCAGCCTATCATTGCATGACTCCCACTAACTGAGATATGACAGCACTATCACAGATTTAGCCAAATCAAAACTTTTTTATTTTGTCCTGACAGGTTTGCTTATTTGATTTCCCAAACAATTATAATTCTATAAAAAAATAATGGTAATAGTTATAACTCTGGCATCCACGTCCACAAGACCTAAGGGCATCAGCAGAGCCCTCTGATTCCTACTGTATTAAAGTGTATTGTATTTGTGCTGTCTACCCTCAAGTTGTAAAGCGCTGCGTAAACTGTTGGCGCTATATAAATCCTGTATAACAATTAGCTGACCCTATAGAATTCAACTCCTCGTACAGTACTGACAGCACTGCAGGACTGTAGATGATACTAGTTTATGTGCAGCTTGTATTGCTTTTCCCAAGCGGTGTTCCACTTTATCTTGAGTGCATTTCTGAGTAGTAGTATGTAGGGCAACCCCCCCCTTCATATAACTTCTGTTTCATACTCCTGATCCTTGACTGGCAATCTGGGATTTGATAGACGGAATGTGCATCTGAGAGCCTTTATGGGGAGGTGTGAGTTAACTTGGGTTCTCCAGCTCCAATCAATTGAAAACCTTTTGTAATAAAACAAAGGTCAGTGAAGCAGCCACACACCCTTCACTTTAACAGCACGTAACCCTTCACTTCAACATGCACATAAACATAATTGGTCTGCTAGGTTTGGCATACTCTTGGTGAGGTGAGCCATGGCTGTTTTCCCTAGTCTTACTTTGATACTAATTTCTGTTTCATTAGCCCTGTCTGGTCCTGCAGGATCTGCTTATTGCTGGAAGAGACATGGTTTTATGGCACAACAGATATAATGACACTCTACAAGCTCTAATATGGCTGAATAGACAGAATAATACTCACATGTGGCTTTTACTTTTATTGAAAAAATGTATTTAGATGAAAAGTTAAACCCAAATGAAGTAAGGATAAAATTGCCAGTGAAATTAAGCAAATACCATACATAATATTCAATACATAACTTAGTATTTTGTGCATTTTTTTTATCTCTGAGTACCATAAAATACTTGATGTGGATACTATGACGTCCACTCAGGAGGAGGGAGTGTTCCTGCCAGCTTCATTTTACTATGGCCTGTTATGGAACTGGTTAATTATTGTATATTGTTGGATTAAGACCTATACATACAGTGGGTATAGACAAGAATTATCCCCTTTAAAATAATCACATTTTGTTGCTTTGCAGCCTGCAATGAAAACAGACACAGTTTGTGTTTTATCCAGCTGTATTTACTTGCAACTTATAACATCCACGTGAAAGATATAACACCAACATGTCAGAAAAAAATAAAAACAATTCAAAAACAGAATCACAGAGTTGGAAAAAGGACCACCCCCTCCTAAAAAATGACTTGTAACCTCAATTAGGTGTAGCTAATCACCTTCTCAATGGCAGACAAAGCCATTTGACTTTCAACTGTGATCAGGTGTGGCCATTTTGATTAGCCCAGCACTGCCAAAAGATCTCTGGGATAAAGTTGTGAACAGGCACAAATCACATTTCAAAGGCTTTATCGATGCCTAAAAGCACAGTGAAGTCTATTATTAAGAAGTGGAAGGTATTTGGTACAACACAGACCAGATGGAGGAGCTAGGAGGAAATTGGTCAGAGAGGCTACCAAAAGACCTATAGCAACTCTGAAGCAGTTGCAGGAATTTATGACAAAGAGTGTTCATTGTGTGCATGTGACAACAATATCACACATTCTCCACAATTGTAGCTTGTATGGGAGGGTTGCAAGAAAAAAGCCACTCCTCAAGGAATGCCATATGAAGTCACGACTGAGCTTTGCCAAAACACACCTTGAAGATTCTGAGGCCACACAGAAAAAGATGTTATGGTCAGATGAGACTAAAATTGAATTATTTGGCCTCAACATCAAACGATATGTCTGGTGGAAATCCAATACAGAACACCATACAAATAACACCATTCCTACATTAAAAGCATGGAGATGATAATATCATGTTATGGGGGTGTTTCTCTGTAGCAGAGACTGGAGCACATGTCAAGATAGAAAGTAAAAATGGATGGGGCAAAATACCATCAAATTCTTGAGGAAAATCTGCTGCCCTCTGCCAGAGAGTTGTCAATGGGAAGAAGGTTTACCTTGAATGACAATGACTCAAAGCACACAGCAAAAATGACCACACAGTGGTTGAAGGCGAGAAAGGTGACTGTCCTTGCATGGCCTAGTCAGAACCCAGAGTTAAACCCCATTAAAAATCTGTAGATTGACTTGAAGACTGCAGTCCACAAACTGTCACCATCAAATTTAACTGAACTTGAGCAGTTCTGCAAAGAAGAGTGGACAAATATTGCAAAGTCTAGATGTGCAAAGTTAGTAAAGACATATCCCAACAGACTAAAGGCTGTAATTAAAGCAAAAGGTGGTTAAAAAAATACTGACTCAAGGGGGTGATCCTTTTTCCAACTTAGTGATTCTGTTCTTAAATTTGTTAAATTTATTTCTGACGTGTTGGTGTTATATCTTTCACTTGGATGTTATAAGTTGCACTGAGCCGGATAAAACAAAAACTATGCCTGTCTTTATTTCAGGCTGCAAAGCAACACAATGTGATTATTTTAAAGGGGGGAGTGTTTCTTTTCTATACCCATTGTATATGTATATGTGTGTGTGTGTGTGTGTATATATATATATATATATATATATATATTAGTGTGTATGTATGTGTGTGTGTGTGTGTGTGTGTGTGTGTGTGTGTGTGTGTATAGATAGATATATATTTAGATAGATAGATAGATAGATAGATAGATAGATAGATAGATAGATAGATAGATAGATAGATAGATAGATAGATAGATAGATAGATAGATAGATAGATAGATAGATAGATAGGGGAACGTTTTGAAAAGTAGCAGGCCTGTGTAGAATGTAAGTGAGCCCCCTGGCTGGTGAAAAAGAAAATGCTGCAAAGGTGTTTAATGGTACTGAATACTGGGTGTAGCTTAAAGAGCTGTGGTTAAATAGAGTCTACGTTGACTTCCATAGTATATAGACCGAGACAGTATTGAATAGGAAATATACAGCACAGTATTAGTACATTGGAGGGGCAAGAGCCCAACATTAGACGGTGGGGCACCGGTTCAGGGTTCAGAAGAAAATGACTTATTACTGATCCCTGACCTCTGTTCGCTTATTACTGACCTTTACGTCACTTACTACTGACTTCTGCATTCTTTACCACTGAGCTTTTAACTCTGCGTCACCTACTACTGAGCTCTGCATCACTTATCACTGATCCCTGCGTCACTTACTACTGGACTCTGCACTCTGCAACATCTACTACTGACCTGTGTGTAACTTACTACTGACCTCTGAGCCCTCCTACTACTTACCCCCCTGGCATAAACAAATACTTGTCTGTGGCAAGTGCAGCTGCAGTGGAGACACAGAAGGGGGAACTAATGATGTTTCCCTATACTTGTGTAATGTGTGAGGGCACAGTGGGCCTGATACGTTGCACACATAGAGAATACGCCACTGCTTAATCGCTCTCTTCTGATTTGTTTATTTTTTTAAAAAATTCTGTTTATTGCTTCTGATTTGTGTTTTAAATGTATACGTGATGACAGTTGAAATACCATCACGCAATGTGGGGATTAACTAAGGTCAAAAAATGACCTCTTCCAAATGCAACATGTTACAAAAAATGTTGTACAAGTGTGTCCTGATCTTTAAGAGAAAGGAGAATGAAGTGTTCAATGCATGTGTTCCATATCTATCTATAAGGAAAACATTGCAGAAGATTCTGAAATTAAAAAAAAATAATTGGAGTACTCTTCGTGATACGTTTTTTATTTGCACTGACATTCATATTTTCAGGACAAGCTTTCAGAATGTACCCTCTTCTTCTAAGATCCATGTAGTATTGCTTGGACCTTGGAAGAAGGTTGTAAACCCCGAAACCTGCCTTGAAATTTTAAAAAATCAGTTCAAACTAAAAAAGTATCCTGGACAGTACGCAATAATTTTTATGCACTAATACAACTACAATCACCTCAAAGGATTCTTGGTAAGCCTTCAAAGTGAGAGAAAAAAGCCAGATGTCTGACCACTTGTCACTCTTATGCCCTGTGAACACGGTTGGATTTTCCGACAGAAAATGTGTGATAGGACCTTGTTGTCGGAAATTCCGACCGTGTGTGGGCTCCATCACACATTTTCCATCCGAATTTCCGACACACAAAGTTTGAGAGCAGGCTATAAAATTTTCCGACAACAAAATCCGTTGTCGGAAATTCCGATCGTGTGTACACAAATCCGACGGACAAAGTGCCACGCATGCTCAGAATAAATAAAGAGATGAAAGCTATTGGCCACTGCCCCGTTTATAGTCCCGACGTACGTGTTTTACGTCACCGCGTTCAGAACGATCGGATTTTCTGACAACTTTGTGTGACCGTGTGTATGCAAGACAAGTTTGAGCCAACATCCGTCAGAAAAAATCCTAGGATTTTATTGTCGGAATGTCCGATCAATGTCCGACCGTGTGTACGGGGCATTAGTGAGACACATAGGTGTGTACAGTCCATTAGGATGTGCACACCAAAGCTCAAATACACATGCCTTTCTCCGCAGCCTCAGCTGCACTGGACAGTGAATGAATAGGAAGTGCTCTGTGCTGAGCGGCTTCCTGTTCATTTACAAACTGGAGCATAGTAAACACAGTTTACTATTCTTCAGTTATGAATGAACACAGTGAGTTAGTGTATTTACTCTGTTAATTTAGAAAAGGTAGGGGTCGGTAAATCACATATTTACTAGCCCCTTCCCCAGCTCTACATCCTGAAACATCCCCGGCAGCAGCCAGGGGGAGAAGCAAGGAGGGAAGCCAGTAGCACTGCAGGGCCAACATGGTGGGAAGCCAGGGCAGTAGGGAGGATCGGCACCGCATGTAGTGATTAGGGTGTGCCCAGGCATACCTGGCACACCCCCTGCGCACGCCTATGGTGAGACATATGTCCACCTGTGGCTGGCCTAAAACACAGTGATCTGCTTAATACCCAGCCTCTGGCATTAACAATTTTGCTTCCTTTGACAGAGGCAATGGATTCAAAGCCAGCACAATCTAAAAGGTTTAAACGATCCTCGACCCTAAAGCCTAGTACACATTTGCCGAATGTCGGGCAGCATTAGCCAGTTTCTATTGAACCTTGTGTGCGGCAGCCGGTCCAACAGGCTCATGACCGAAAAGGGTCCGCTGACCGGCTCCCGATTGTCACTTTCAGCCAATGGCTGAGAGTGCTGCCTGGAGTGTACTGGCGGAGGGGCCATCCTACTGTCAGAACACAATAGCTGAGCAGGGGCAATCACTGTACTAACATCGGATTGTTAGTACAGTGGCTCTGATCTGAGCAACCCACTGGGTTGTACGAAGAAAAAGTATTTGAACAAATTGAATGTGTATTTTGTAGAACTCTATACGATTTCTTTAAACAAAATTAGTATTTTGTCTCACTAGAGGAGTTGTTTTGTGATGAAGATTAGAGAGGCATAGGGCTGCCTAATGATTTTGTTATAGGACCCCATTACACTTAGTTATGCTTCTGATGGGATGCTCCCTCAAAACTTAGGAATATTGCGTGAAGGCCTATGAAGCAAATAGGAGAAGGCAAAGTCGTGGAAGCTGCATAATGACATCCTTACATTGGACTGGTTTTGGTTTTTAGCCTAGGCTCTTGAATGGATGTAATTATCACGAAACACTTTTCTTGCTGTTCCTGGAAGAGTGATGACACATGGCCCTCCTGATTTCTGTAAAGGCCACATGGAAGGGAAAAGTTGAACTAACCCTGTGGGGATAACACAGTTATGCTGAAACATGACCCTGTAGAGGTTTTCTATAGCGCCCAGTGGTTGGCGTGAGCACACACCTAGTACAGCACTCCCAGACTGATGAGATTACAGTGTGGGAGTTGGCTATGGGCATGGATGACTAGCCGCTGTCTATAATAAAGTGACCGTAGACAACGGTGTCCCAATCTGGCCATTTTTGGGCTATGATCAAATGTCTATAAACTACTGTCTAATGTAAGAAAAGTCAGTATGGTATAACTTAAGGCAAAATATTTTCTTAATTTTGGATAGAGTGGAGAGGGATTAGAACACCTGTCAGTTTTTATTGCTGTCTGTGTCCCTGTTAGGGAGATTCACACTCTCAGTTTGTCCTGCTTACCATAATCATTAAAAGTAAAAGAAAATCCAAAATTTTGGGTTGTCCCCAGAAAAGTAATAGAGAGGAAATCTTCCAATGGGGACAGCAGTTCTGGTGACCTGGCGGTCCGCAAGAGAATCTCTTAATTTGCAGGGATTTCCTCTCACTTTCTGTTTGGCTATGGGACAGGAAGTGAAGGGAAATCTACCCAATGGGACAACGATGGCAAAAATAAACCTCACAGGAGTTATAAACTTCCCTTACTCTATCCAAAATGGAAAAAAAAAGTTTTGCCTATAAAACTAAAACTGAACTCCAGGCTAAGCAAATATTGTCTCGATATAACATCCATGTGCATTCTTACCTAAACCTTGATTTCCCTTGTGTGCCTCTCCCAGATATGTGCAGTAATCAAGCATGAAACCACTCCTGTACGTTGCCTCTGTGCAGGAGTTTTCGGTAATAAAGACTGGTCTTTTCTGCTCTCCTTCCTTATGCAGGTTGACTGGTCTTGAATCCACCCACCCCTGTCCTTTTTTGCAGGTAGCTTCTCAGATAGCAAGGATCATTTGCCACACATTTGGAATTGTTAGTCTATTAACTAGCTGCACATTTTCACTGGCAAGTTGTACACTTGCAGAGCACTTGAAGCACAAGTTCTAGTTGACGCTTTTCCAATTTGTAGCAAGTTTGCGTGGCAAGTCTATAGCAAGAGCAAAGTTGCAGTGGTTGCAGTGGTGAGCCTACAGCAAGAGCTCTGCTAGTCTACAGCATGCACATTCAGCCACAGTGACCCCTGTGGTGGGATGACTATTACACAACAAAACTTAACCAAAACTTGGAGAATGCTTGCAAAGAAAGTTGATCTGGAGTCATGCAACTTGCTGCAATTTGGCAAGTCTAACAATAGCTTAGAAAATCATTTTCAAACTTGCTGCACAATTGCTTGCTATCTGGGTTGTAGTGGGTGAACTTGCTGGGCCCCTCCCATAGCCCCGCACAGGCTACTGAAGTTGTCACTGCTACATTTAGGCTGAGTTCACACTATTGTGAACCAATTCACAATAGTAGGAGATTTTGACCGTCTCTTTATGGAGCCAGTAAACATTTCTCCGCTGCGGCTCCGATGCAAATTTGCACAGGGGTCCTGTGCATCTTTTGGTCCGTTTCAGGCTCGAATTCAGCCTAAAATTTGGGCTGAATTCAGACCTGAAACGGTGAACGGGGACGCACCGGACCCCTACTGTGTGTCGCATGCGGCGATAGTGCGAACCCAGCCTTACAGGATAAGATCTGGGTTTGCAAAGGTATTTAGGACGCAGCAAGAAGATTTATTTCATGTGAGGCTGTTGAGGAATAATTTAAATCCAAAGTGATTTGTGTCTGGAGGTAATCTTTAAAGATCCATAGATGCAAGAGGGCAATTGGATAGTGTTTGAAAGGCCAACCATGCTATTGACAGATACAAGAGGTGATTAGCAGCCACAAATCTAATACACTTTCTTTCTCAGGAGGCCTTAAAAAACAAGACAGTTACACATTATATGCAGAATAGACATTTCCCTAGAAGATGTTTATAAAAGAGCTGTGCAAACTGTTGGCGCTATATAAATCGTGTATAATAATAATAATAATATAAAACCACAAATGTTAAATAGACTGGCACTGGGCTCCTGTAAAGATTTTCTCTGTACTGAAGTCTGCCTTGTGAAACTCCCGATGTAATATAACCTAATAGCACATAAAATTATAAGCGTCGTCATCTGTTAAAAATATATAAGGACGATGTGACCAATGTCTGGCTACAATGTAAAGACAAGGTATAATTTTCATGAATGTCATCAGGCAAAGGACAAGTCATGGACAGGTGTGGTTTATGGAGTGATAAACATACACCCTGCTGAGTAATAATGCATGTGGAATTTTCGAAGGCTAATGACAACATTAGGGGTTAACAGTACAGTCACCCTACAGTGACCTACAAGGCACACCCGTCAGGTATTTTCCCAGGATATTGCATGCTGTTTGCATTAGCTTTTCTTATGAACCCAGCACTTCTAATAACTCCTTATGATGACAGAAGCTAATAAGCTAATCTAAGGCTGTCTGTAGCTTAAAAATGTGCTTTGCATATATTCTTATCACCATTTTCCTGCAAATCTATGAGCTTATTTCAGTTATCTCTTAATAGAAAAGATGAAACTAAGATCTGCAAAGTATCTGTTAAAGAGTTGTCCAGTTTTAATAAAGTTAATTCCCTTTGATGTTTAAAGCGGAGTTCCACCCAAAAGTGGAACTTCCACTTATCTGATTTCCCCCCTCCAGTGCCACATTTTGCACCTTCCGGGGGGGGGGGGGGGGGGGGGGTTTACAGGTACTCTGTCCCCGCTTCCAGGAGACCAGACTGCTGCGAATTACATCAGCAGCTCGGACCCCCTCCTCCCTCCCCTTCGGGGCAGTAAGAGAGCGCAGCACGCTTCACGCATGCACAGTAGGAACCCGGCCGCGAAACCGAAAGGTTACACTGCCGGGTTCCCTTACCCGCAATGGCGGCAGCAGCACCCGACCAGCCGATGTAAACCCTGGCTGCGGTGCCAACATTGCTGGACTCCAGGACAGGCAAGTGTCCTAATATTAAAAGTCAGCAGCTACAGTATGTGTAGCTGCTGACTTTTCATTTTTAAAGGGGTGGGCGAAAATCCGCTTTAAAAAGAATCTGTTAATTTGCTTTTACTGTTTTGCTCATCCAATACAGAAAATTTAAAGGGCTTTCAAAGGACTTAAAGTTCAAAATGAGGGCTGGCTCAAGCCAGCCATACATGGATCGATCCAAGTATGGGCGGGGTGGTTTGTACGCAAGTTAATCTGCCAATTGACTTTTGTACAACTGCCCTGTCAGATTTTTGAAATTCGATCATTGCTGCCGTCAGAATACAATAACTCAGCAGCAGTGGCGGCTGGTGCTCAAAAATGTTGGGAGGCGCAAACAAACTGAAAAATTTTGAAAACAAACCTTATCAATTGCAGCCTGACTGTACCATCAATTGCCGCCATTGTGCCATCAAACGCAGCCACTGTGCCCATCAATTGCCGCCACTGCGCCATCAAACACAGCCACTGTGCTCATCAAAGGCAGCCACTGTGCCCATCAATTGCCGCCACTGTGCCATCAAACACAGCCACTGTACCATCAAACACAGCCACTGTGCCATCTAACACAGCCACCGTGCCCATAAATTGCCGCCACTGTTCCCATCAAACACAGCCATTGGTTCCATCAAACGCAGCCATTGGTCCCATCAAACGCAGCCACTGTTCCCATCAAATGCAGCCACTGTGCCATATCAAATACTCCCACTGTGCCATCAAATGCTGCCACTGTGCCCCATCAAATGCTCCCACTGTGCCCCATGAAATGCTACCGGTGTGCCATATCAAATGTTGCCGGTGTGCCCCCCGCCCGTCGTCTGCACTTACCCTGTCTCAGTGGGACAGCTCCTTGATGCTCCTTGATTTCTTCTCTTGTCCTCTCTTCCCGTCCTCTGCTATGATTGGACGCCTGATAGGCGTCCAATCACAGCGCCTGTCGATTCAGCCAATCAGGTGACGGGTAACAGATCCGAGCACCTGATTGGGGGAGAGGCGGTTTAGTGTTAGGAAAGCGAATATTCATTTGATTTTCTAACACAGCTGAGTGACCTGCAAGCGCCCAGCATGGCGCTCACAGGTCACCTTTTTTGATGCCTATTAGAGCCTATGGCTCTAATCAAATGCTTCAAAAACACCCCCCCACCGCTGTAATTCAGGCGCCCGAAAAGAGTCTGGGCGCCTGAATAGGGGGTGGCAGTGACGGCCATAGATAGATTCATGCAATGCATGAATCTATTGGTGCTAGAGGGGGTAGCAGAAGAGAGGGGGCAGCACCCGTGCGCCCTTATGGACACACCGCCACTTCTCAGCAGGGAGGATTACCCCATCCACATCGAGTGTGTAAATGGGGGAATCAAGTCATTTTTTTATTTTTCTTTCAAACCACTGAGTGAACATAAAAAAAAAGGAATCATCTATGGGCTGCTTTAAACAGTCTTTGAGACCAGTCTTTACACTTAACGGAAACTCAAAATTTGTTTTAGGTAAATGTCAGATATACCATACTATACTGTATAATCTTTCATTTATACGAAGCATAGCCAAATTCAAAAACAAAGCAGTAATATATTGCCATTTACAGCTCCTTGGATAAGGTGGCTGCATTAGTTTTCTTTTTTAAGGTTTCTTCTTTTTACCCAGTGATTCAGACAGTAACAGATTTCCGTCCTAGGGGGAAAACACTCACTTGCCCTTCTGTATCAGGACAACGGAAACAATATAGAACTACAGACACTTAAAATGCATACACTTTAAAGTGGTAGTAAACCACAATTGAGGAAAAAAATTCCCCTGCAAGGCAATGTCATAATGTGCTAGTATGCATACCATACTAGCACATAATGAGAGCCTTACCTTAAAATGAAGCCTTCCAGCGGCATGCTGTCACCGCTGAGGGGGCTTCCATCTTCACCCAGTCTTCCAAGATAGCAAGGATAACTTGCCACAAATTTGTGGCAGTGTTGAATTAAAGTGGAGTTCCACCCAAAAGTGGAACTTCCACTCATCAGATTCCTCCCCCCCTCCGGTGACACAGTTGGCACCTTTCAGGGGGGAGGGGGGTACAGATACATGTATATTACAGGTATCTGTACCCACTTCCGGCATAGATAGCCGCAGAATCTGCGGTTATTTACGCCACTTCCTGCTCCCTCCCCGCTGCCTGCTGGGAAACACACGGGTCCCAGAGGCAGCAGGGACCATTCGTATTGCGCTGCGCGACTCGCGCATGCGCAGTAGGGAACCGGGAAGTGAAGCCGCACGGCTTCACTTCCTGATTCCCATACCGAAGATGGAGGCGGCAGCACCCGAGGACAGAGAGACGCTTCGGCCTCGGGTGCCGACATCGCGGGCGCCCTGGACAGGTAAGTGTCCATGTTTTAAAAGTCAGCAGCTGCAGTATTTGTAGCTGCTGACTTTTAAAAAAAAATTTTTCGGTGGCGCTCCGCTTTAAGTCTGTTAACTTGCTGCACATTTTCACTGGAAGGTTGTACACTTGCAGAGCACTTGAAGCCTAAGTTCTAGTTGACACTTTTCCAATTTGTAGCAAATTTGTGTGGCAAATCTCTAGCAAGAGAAAAGTTGCAGTGGTGAGTCTACAGCAAGAGCTCTGCAAGTCACAGTGCCCCCAGTGGTGGGATGACTATTGCACAACATAACTGAACCAGAACTTGCAGCAGACTTGCAGAATGTTTGCAAAGAAAGTTGATCTGGAGTCATGCAATGCGGATTTTCTACAATTGTGCAACAAACTTGTGAAGCCTGGCAAGTCTAGCAATAGCTTAGCATTCTGCAAGTCATTTTTCCAACTTGCATCTCAATTGCTTGCTATCTGGGTTCCTTCAGGGTACGCAGCCTCCGGCTACATGAGTGGCCGGGGGTGCGATGATGTCACTCCCACGCATGCGCTGGAGGCTCTGTTCATGGCGCGGGCTTTGAAGGTCCAGCACTGTATGCCGAACCTTCAGAGCGCATGCACCAGTGATGTCACAGGCTGCATGCACTCTGACTATCGCATGCACTCTGAATAGTTTCCTTCTCCGCTTCGTATAGGTAAAGACTTGCAGTATGCTGATCTTTTGCAGGGCAAAGTGACAGTGTCTCTGCAAAGGATGCCCGGCCCCCCCACACCCCTGTCCCTCCTTATACTTATCATAGTAGCGATCCTTTCCTCTGCAGATATCCAAAATAAAATGTGATAATAATGGCCAATGAGAATCTCAGAAGATGACTGAGAATTTCAGAAGAGGTCAGACTCAAACGAAATTCTCATTGGTCAGTGGGGATACGTGACGGCGCTAACTAGTGACCACTAGCTGTTGCGAGCATTATGATGTTAAACAGTCTCTGGGGCTGTGTAGTGAAGTTTTAAAGTGTCTGGCCCATTACATCAGCTGCTGTGGGCCACTGGAGATGGCATTAAGGATACTTTCATGCTGGGGCATTTTTCAGGCGCTAAAGGGCTAAAAATGGTGCCTGTAAAGCGCCTAAAAAACGCCTACCCTGCCACCCCAGTGTGAAAGCCTGAGTGCTTTTCACACTGGAGCAGTGCGCTTGCAGGGTGGGAACAAAAGTCCTGCAAGCAGCATCTTTGGGGCTTTGCGGAGCGGTGAGGACACCGCTCCTAAAACGCCCCTGCCATTGAAATTCATGGCAGGGACACTTTGCAGGCGCTTTTAACCCTTTTTTGGCTGCTAGCGGGGGTTTACAGTGCCCCGCTAGCAGCTGAAAAGCGCTGTTTGCTGTGGGGGCACTCAACATGGAGGGAGGGGCCAGGAGCGCCAGCCGGGGACCCGAGAAGAGGAGGATCTGGGCTGTTCTGTGCAAAATCAACTACACAGGGCAGGTAAGTATAACATGTTTGTTATTTTTAACAAAAAAAACCCCCAAAAAACAAGACTTTAGTATCAAATTAACAGCAGTTAAGTGCAGTGGAGACTTGGGGACTGAAGAGGGTGTTATGAATTAGTTCCCCCTATAATTGTTTTTTTATGAAGACTGAGTAATGTTATGCACTCTATAGGGTTGATTTACTAAAGGGAAATAGGCAGTTCACTTTGCATTTTGGAAATTTCTCTAGAACTTAGTGGATGTGGTGACATATCATTGTGCACAGAATACCCAGTAACGTTCATGGAAATTTTTTATAAAAACAGCATTTTTGCTTGCACATGATTGGATGATGTACAGTATCTCACAAAAGTGTGTACACATCTCACATTCTTGTAACTATTTTATTATATCTTTTCATGTGACAACACTGAAGAAATTACACTTTGCTACAATGTAAAGTAGTGAGTGTACAGCTTATATAACAGTGTAAATTTGCTGTCCCCTCAAAATAACTCAACACACAGCCATTAATGTCTAAACCGCTGGCAACAAAAGTGAGTACACCCCTAAGTGAAAATTTCCAAATTGGGCCCAATTAGCCATTTCCCCTCCCAGGTGTCATGTGACTCGTTATTATTACAAGGTCTCAGGTGTGAATGGGGAGCAGGTGTGTTAAATTTGGTGTTATCACTCTCACTTTTTCATACTGATCACCGGAAGTTCATGACATCTCATGACATCTCATGACAACTCATGACAACTCATGACATCTCATGGCAAAGAACTCTCTGAGGATCGGAAAAAAAGAATTGTTGCTCTACATAAAGATGGCCTAGGCTATAAGAAGATTGCCAAGACCCTGAAACTGAGCTGCAGCACGGTGGCCAAGACCATAGTGCATGTGCTCAGCGTCATATCCAGAGGTTGTCTTTGGGAAATAGAGGTATGAGTGCTGCCAGCATTGCTGCAGAGGTTGAAGGGGTGGGGGTCAGCCTGTCAGTGCTCGGACCATGCTCCCCACACTGCATCAAATTGGTCTGCATGGCTGTTGTCCCAGAAGGAAGCCACTTCTAAAAATGATGCACAAGAAAGCCTGCAAACAGTTTGCTGAAGACAAGCAGACTAAGGACATGGATTACTGGAACCATGTCCTGTGGTCTGATGAGACCAAGATAAACTTATTTGGTTCAGATGCTGTCAAGTGTGTGTGGCGGCAACCAGGTGAGGAGAACAAAGACAAATGTGTCTTGTCTACAGTCAAGCATGGTGGTGGGAGTGTCATGGTCTGGGGCTGCATGAGTCCTGCCGGCACTGGTGAGCTACAGTTCATTGAGGGAACCATGAATGCCAACATGTACTGTGACATACTGAAGCAGAGCATGATCCCCTCCCTTTGGAGACTGGGCCACAGGGCAGTATTCCAACATGATAACGACCCCAAACACACCTCCAAGACGACCACTGCCTTGACAGCTGAGGGTAAAGGTGATGGACTGGCCAAGCATGTCTCCAGACCTAAACCCTATTAAGCATCTGTGGGGCATCTTCAAACGGAAGGTGGAGGAGCGCAAGGTCTCCAACATCCACCAGCTCCGTGATGTCATCATGGAGGAGTGGAAGAGAACTCCAGTGGCAACCTGTGAATTACATGCCCAAGAGGGTTAAGGCTGTGCTGGAAAATAATGGCGGCCACACAAAATATTGACACTTTGGGCCCAATTTGGACATTTTCACTTAGGGGTGTACTCACTTTTGTTGCCAGCGATTTAGACATTAATGGCTGTATGTGGAGTTATTTTGAGGGGACAGCAAATTTACACTGTTATACAAGCTGTACACTCACTACTTTACATTGTAGCAATGTGTCATTTCTTCAGTGTTGTCACATGAAAAGATAGAATAAAATATTTACAAAAATGTGAACTCACATTTGCAAGTCAGCACAGCTTCACCAAAGTCATTAAGCTCTGGAGAAAATTCCCTGCAAAATGAAAAGCCTATTTGCCTTTAGTAAATCAACCCCTATATATCTAAAACAAATGATTATTGTGACATGTGTTTTTAATTGTAAATAATGTCTACTTATGTGTTTTATCATTATATAATTCGTTTTAGTTGCCCAGATTTGCGATAGTTGTACTTAAAGCAGTAATAATCCCAAAACCAAAAGTGTAATCGATTGCAGTTTACCAATCAGTAGATGTGGTGGCTGCATTAGCTTTCTTTTTTAGGGCTTCTTTCCTTCTGTTTTCACCTGATGATCTGGCCAGTAACACACCTCCTGTATTAGACAGCCCACACTTTGGATGAAGGAGCACAGGGGCACCTTTGGACAACAAAATTGTCAGTCTGGGGGAGGGGAGTGTTAGATGTACTAGCAAATTTAAATACACTTAAATTGAAGCCAAACACCAGATCACACTGCAGTTACACAAGCAGTTGCAGCAATGGTTTTCTTTTTCTTTTGGGATAAAGGTTTCGACTGTGTGGATGGGGCAATTTGGTTCAGTCTGTTTTGTTCAGCCCACTGGCTGAGCGAAAAAAACCGCCACATAAGGCCAAATTAACTGCGACTGAAGTTTTCTAAACAGATACAACAGTAGAATATCACATAACAGATTCACGATTGCAACAAGCATACTGTATACATTGTACACAATGGTTACAGAGATCAGAGGAGAAATAAGGGGGCGAATCCTCCCAGAGGTAACACAGACAGCAATAATCACCTGCAAACTGCCAAACCTTACCTACTCAATCCAAAAAAAACCAAAATAAAAACAGTTTTGGTGTTAAATCCACTTTTAAATGAGCTGAACCTTTTTAACCACTTCAGCCCAGGAAGATTTTTACCCCCTTCCTCACCAGAGCACCTTTTGACGTCCAAAACAAATTTGACGTCCTTTTTTTCCCCCACAAATAGAGCTTTCTTTTGGTGGTATTTGATCACCAATTTATTTTTTGCGCTATAAACAAAAAAAAGAGCGACAATTTTGAAAAAAAAAAAAAGCAATATTTTTTACTTTTTGCTATAATAAATATCCCCCAAAAATATATAAAAACACATTTTTCCTCAGTTTAGGCCCTTATGTATTCTTCTACATATTTTTGGTAAAAAAAAAATTGCAATAAGCGTATATTGAGTGGTTTGCGCAAAAGTTATAGCGTTTTTAAATAGGGGATAGTTTTATGGCATTTTTACTAATAATTTTTTTTTTATTAGTAATGGCGGCGATCTGCGATTTTTATAATGACTGCGACATTATGGCGGACACATCAGACACTACTTTTGACACAATTTTGGGACCATTGTCATTTATACAGCGATCAGTGCTATAAAAATGCACTAATTATTGTGTAAATTACACTGGCAGGGAAGGGGTTAAACACTAGAGGGGCGGTCAAGGGGTTAAGTGTGTCCTAGGGAGTGATTCTAACTGTGGGGGGGGGGGGATGGGCTACCACTGACATGACAGCGATCACTGCTCCCGATGACAGGGAGCAGTAGATCCCTGTCATGTCACTAGGCAGAACAGGAAAATGCCTTGTTTACATAAGCATCTCCCCGTTCTGTGGCTCTGTGACACCGGCGGACATCGAGCCCGCGGGACCCGCGGGACCCGCGGGCACGGTCACACTATACACGGCGCTCTCGTGCCCGCTAGCCCCATCAATTAAAGGGGCCATACAGGTATGCCCATTTGCCCACCGCTGCCATTGTGCCAACGTATATCGGCGTGCAGCAGCCGGTAAGTGGTTAATCAAATACAAAAGACTCTCACACTATGTTTTTGTTAATTATTCTAAAGGTCTATGCACAATCAGATCATAATGTGTGTATATGTGTGTGGTTCTCTGCTGGGTATTCAGTATACAGTCACTCTTAAATCCAGTGAGAATTTCAGCTGTTGGCTAATCCGTGATAAAAGGTGAAATGATATATTTTTATATTTATCATATTTTATATACTGTATTTAAATAAGCCAAAAATGATTAATAATACAATTGTTTGCACCTGGTGTAGGATTAGCAGGCTCTAGTCTACGCAATGCAGAAGAGCTCTGCTTGTCTTGGAGGGCTGGCCTTCTCTCTCTGTCCCTAACAAATCATAGCTATAAACAAATTAGTCTCAGTCTAAATCCTGCTGTGCAGGAGATTATGGGATTTTGGGTACTTATACTAGCAGTGTTTAAAAAAAAAAAACTTAACGATTTTTTAATTAATACATGACTGGATTAAAGGGTCTTTTTTTAGTTTTTGCCTGGAGTTTAGTGTTAATAAGAACTGTCCAAGAGCAATTATGGAGCATAAAAAATGAATTTAATGGACCTCAGAACGATAATAGTTCTGAATTATGCAGGAATTTGTGATCAGTCATGGATTGAATTTAAATTACAACACTATATATAATAAACATTCTAAACAACAATGGCTTTATTAGTACATGAAAATGCATACATAAATATATGCCTGCAGGGATACCAAAATTCGTTTTATGAGGGGAGCAAGATAAATACCTCTTCTCTATGTATGGATACCTAAAGGATGTAAACTGTACTAAAAAAAAATCAATACAAAACTACTTTAGCCCTCTTTTTTGGGGGGTTATGAGAAATGGCCCTTCCCAAACAAGATATTGCACTAAACCTGTAGGTAGGTAAGAGAACCAGAACCTTTGCTAAGTGGAAGAGTGGGTTTGATAATAAGGTTGGCAGTGCCTCCACCCAGGACAGGGACTTTGTAATGAGAGGCGATTCCCTCCCCTGGTAAATTAAACCGTAATCTAAATAAAGTAGTTAGGGGCAGAAGGACTACTGCAACCAGCATATAACATTGCTCAGCTCACTGGGTGAACAAAGAAAACTGAGAATATAGTATATAGAGGAAAACTAGTATAGAAATAGTACATGTTTTATACAAGAAAAGTTTAATGACAATGTACAAACCGGTATTTTCAGCATAGGGCCTAATAGGAATCTTGGTAGAATTGTGCACATATATCTGGGTATATATTGTTATTAATATAGATACCTCCATATGAATATTGCAAAAAAGTTAATTTGCAGGGACCCCTGAGGATGAATTTGATACAGTGTCTGACTTTTGTCAGAGACCTGAAGACAAGATCTGTGGTAATGTGGAGACCCTCCAGCCATTGCCCAACCAGCCTGGAACTCTGCTTCTAACACCCAGAAACCATGGTGTGGCACTGGAACTCAGAGTCAGCCTATCTGCTTTAGTTCCTAGTACTTTATAAACTTTCATTCTACCGGACCTCTAACTACCACAAGTGGCTGTCGGATGCCTAACCTGGCTCTAGCCTTTGCTGGTTTTTGAGCCCTAAGCTAAAACTAGCTATAGAATCCCAGACCAGAAGGGACAGGGTTAACTAAAATAATAAGAGATGCACATAAACTTGCAATAAATGGTTCACCTTCTAATATACCGGAAGGTGATGACTACAAACATACAGTAGCGCAGACCTAGCTATCTGACACAGTACATGTGAGATCATAGGAATAGGACAGAAGTAAGTCTGTCACAAGGATATATATATATATATATATATATATATATATATATATATATATATATATATATACACACACACACACACACACATATATATATAATCCCTGTATTCTGATCGGAGTTCAACAACAGCTCCTGTAAGGTCATGAGGCACAATTCTCGCTATTTACTTCCTCCCTCTGGGGTTTTCCACCCAGCCACCAGGGACAGGAAATGATGTACATAAATAACTTACCGACAATAAATAGTACAGCCACTTACAAATACAGACAGTAGAAATCAGCAGATCCTAAAGCCTCGTACACACGGTCCGATTGTTGGCAGGAATTGTCTGTTGACAGACTGTCATAAAATCTTTGACAATTGTTGTCCAATTTTCGGCCAACAAATGTTGGATGACAGGCTAGTAAATTTTCGGCGGACAACAATTTGATGTCAGATTTTCATATGGTCAGTACACAAATCTGTCACACAAAAGTCGCAAGAACAAACACGCATGCTCGGAATCAATGCTCACCAAACACAAAATTAGCAGAAAGGTCCCAAAGGGTTTCGCTCAAGAGCTGAAATTCCTCGTAGTACGTCACTACGTTCATGTTTGTGGCACGACAATTGTGTACCGTTAGTATGCATGACAAGATCCTGGCACGCACCCTTTTGACAGAAATCAGACGCTCGATTGGCCAACAATCGTACTGTGTGTACGAGGCTTTACACTACTAAATGTATTGTTTAAAAGAAATATCCACAAAAATACAGCACTTTGCAGAGGGGTCTTGATGACAGTGGCGGCCCGTGCCTTGTGGGCGCACGGGCCCCCCCAACACCTCCGCCGCCCTCCCTATCCATGTGCTCGGCCCCTTTCAGGACACCGGGCACATGAATCCCTATGGTGGGGTGGGCGTTGTGTGTTTTTTGAAGCACCCGATTAGAGCCAGAGGCTCTAATAGGCTTCAAAATAGGATCGATCCCACCCAATTGTGTGACCATAGTGAAAGAATTTTCCCTATTTTCACACTGCAGCTACTCCCCGCCAATCAGCAGGCTGGTCACCGAGACCTGTTTCCCGATTGGCCAAAGTGCCAGGCGATCCTATTGGATGCCTATCCCTGAAAGAGGAGACACGCTGGAGTCGGACCCACCGCTGCCAATGCCTGGAGGACACAGCAGGAGAGGAGGACACAGCCCGCCGCATCGTAAGTGCCGGACCTTCCGGGGGGGAGGGGGGGGTGCTGGCTGACAGTGGCGCGAGCACCGCGGCTGCCCCTGGGGCAGGGGGGGTGCATCAGTGCCGCGACGCCCAGAAGGGGGAGGGAGGAAGAGAAGCTCACCAGCCACCACTGTATTTGGAAATATGTGCAACTAAAACCTCTGTTTTCAAGGCATATTGTTAGATGCAATTTGGTTAGGTGCAAATAGTTTTTGTTATGTTTTTGCAGGCTAGCTGGTAAGTGTGGTGGGAAAACTTTTGTTTCTGTGTGCAGTACAGGCCTTACTTGCAGACCTCACATTTGGAAATGTAATGAAACTGTCTACTCTCCACAGAGGCCCTGACATTTGACAGTTGAATTACAGGTGGTTGGGCTTTGCCCTGGGAGGGGTAGCACTTGAGCTGGGTAACAAAACTTGGCCAGTTCAGCAGAAACCGACCAATTTGTGGTACATGTGTCCCCCTGTCTATGACTGCCTTCTGTCAAACAGTCCTGCTGGAAAACCAGCATTTGATCAGTTTTTGCAGCTAATGGCTCCCACTGTCAGAATACAATAGGGCAGCGGGGCAGATCCCTCCATCCATATCATTTGCATTGATGCGTGATCTGTGAGTATTTTTTTCATTCAACCTAATGATTGAACAAAACAAAACTATGCGTGTGTACCCTACATTAGCTCTGATTGCAGAGAAGTCAAGGCCTTGCGTACATCCCGACCTACAATTATGCCCCGTACATACGGTCGGAAAATGTTCGATGGGAGCTTTTTGTCAGAAATTCCGACCGTGTGTAGGCTCCATCGGACATTTTCCATCAGAATTTTTGTCACACAAAATTTGAGATCTAGATCTCAAATTTTCCAACATCAAAATCCGTTGTCGGTAGTTCCGATCGAGTGTACACATTCCGACGCACAAAGTTCCACGCATGCTCAGAATCAAGCAGAAGAGCCGCACTGGCTATTGCTATTTTTCTCGACTCATCATACGTGTTGTACGTCACTGCGTTCTTGACGTTCGCAATTTCCGACCAACGTTGTGTGACCGTGTGTATGCAAGACAAGTTTGAGCCAACATCTGTCGGAAAAAATCCATGGATTTTGTTGTCAGAATGTCCGATCAATGTCCGATCGTGTGTACGGGGCATAAGAGTTCTCCAAGGAAAATAAGAACTTATTTAAAGAGAAGCACGGGTATTTGTTGGTACCATCCATTGACATCCACAATGCCATCAATTTTGTGTTGCTAGCTGTGATTGGCGACAGTGATCACATGGTACAGACAGGGCCAATCACACGTCCATCTGTACCATGTGATAAGCTGTGGCCAATCACAGCTAATCACAACAAAACACACTCAATAAATCAGTTTCGTTCAATAAAAATGGTTGCCTATAAGAGTGACATTCACTGGTATAAATAATCATAATGCAAAAAAAAAAGACAAAAAAAATCCTGATCACTCCCCCAGAGTTGTACCTACTGTCACCAGTCCCTGATCACCGCCACACCCATTATATGATAACACTGCACTGCACTGGTGACAGTATGTAAAAAAAAACAATTGTGAATTTTTTTTTTTTAATTTCTTCATCTTACAAAAAATGAAGACAAAAAAATACAACTTAAAATAACTCACCATGCCTCTTACTAAATACCTGTACTACTACTACTGTCATTCAAATTGTGACAGCGCTGAAAGCTGAAAATTGGCCTGGGCAGGAAGGGGGTGAATGTGCCCGGAATTGAAGTAGTTAAAGGTAGGGTTGCACCGATACCTTTTTTTTATTGGTGAGTACGAGTACTGATACTTTCAGTCAAGTACTCGCTGATACTGAGTACATTACCAATACATTGCGGTGCGATTTGCGTCTATACAAAATGAATGGGTGAAACATCGCATGCGATTTAAACAGCAATGCAGTGCGACTCCTGTCCGAATCACATGCGATTTCCCCACCGCTCCTGCGTCTGTAAACCCAGTAGAGAAAGTGAAGCGCCATGTAGTGCAGCAATAGGCAGTTTATTAAAATGTTAGAACAGCTCACAAAGTAAATATCTGGTCAAATCTATATCTGCAGCGTCCCTGTCCTGCTAATGAATTCACAGCCACTGGAGGTTCTCACAGGGCTGGAGGAGAAGTTCCAGGACTCCTATGGATATAAGGCGGAAGTGATGTCAGCTTGGGGGCAGACCGCCGAACATCTCCTCCAGCCCCGGGAGCATCTCCAGCTGCCGCAGGTTCACACACACAGGAGTGGTGGGGGAAATCACATGCGATTCGGACAGGAATCACACTACATTCCTGTTCAAATCGTATGCGATTCTTTGCAGTGCGGTTTGAGCCCATTCATTTTGTTTGGGTGCATAAATCACACCACAAAGTATCAGTTTTGGTACCAGAAGCATTTTCACGAGTACTAGTACTTGTGAAAATACTCAATATCGGCACCGATACTGGAACCAGTGCATCCCTAGTTAAAAATATTAAAATATGACATGTTAAATACTGCAAATGAGTCTTAATTAATGGAGAAACAGACAATCACATAAGTAAGCATATGAGGTTTTCTTTGGATGGTTCACTGCATGTTTCATTGTTTTTCTTATACTCAAATATTGTTTAACTTATTGCATTATACTGGAAGTGACCTATATGTTTGTCCCTGGTTCTTTTTCTACCAATCAATGCTCCATTTTCCAGCCCAATTCCTATGCAAGTGCTAGCCCCTTAAAAGACTAAAGCCCCCGTACACACGATACAAAATCACAAGTAAAATTTCGTCCGACGTACGATCTGCCGACTGTTGGATCGTTAGTACGGTGCTTTCGACAGCCGATTCCGATTTTTCGTATGACAAAAGCTGGATGTGCAGACTAAAAAACTTTAATCGTACACAAACACAACGTCCGATTTTTGTATAATTACTACGGTTTTCGTCCGGGAAAAAATCGTAAGAGCAAGACTACGCATGCTCAGAAACGAAAGAACACATACAAAACAATTCAACACATTACATCACTTCCTAAGTTGAATTCTGTCGGAGAATTTTTCGTATGGTGCACAACCTCTTCACTTTCGACATGAGACTAGCATGCAACAATAAACGGACGAAAATCTGATCGTGTGTACGAGGCTTTACCTGCTTTTCAATATTGTTGTTTTTGCCTGCTGCTACCGCTAACAAATCCTAGCTAGAGACAATTGAATTCTACCCACTTGTGTGATATCATTGCTATAACAGAGGACACCCTTCCTGTAGTTTGTGTTGCATTGATGCTAAGCATTTCCTTCACAGAAACATCAGCATCAAGTAAAATCAATACTTAGAACTCGGATTAACTACACAGGAGATACCCAGAGGTCCAGGGCTTACAAGGCAACGTTTGACAGATGAGTCACACTTTAAAGTATAAGCAGATAATACCCCCCAGGGATCTCATATTACATCTTGTCCTTGCACGGCATATCTCCTGGCAACTTTTAACACAGATGGCAACTGTTCTTACATGTCAAAAGCATCCCCAGGATATCCCAGGAGCAGGGTGAGCAATAGTCAGTAAAATGAGCCGCTCCTGTTAGATGAGAGGACTGTGACACAGAGTGACAGAAAATGTGATCATGTACATTCATAATACAATAATGTACTGATACTAACAACATCACATTATTATCATTTTACCTTCAGAAAGTAAATGCACTTTTAAGCATACTCACTCAGGGACAATTATGGCCATGACACCCCCCCCCCCCCTTCCCAGGCAAAGAACTGATATAGCGATATAGACCTCATTTTGTTGCTTCACCGGGTCTTTGCTGTCGTGGCCTGATTGCCAATTGGCAGCAGTTTACTCTGCTGGAGTTGGCCTTGCTCTCTAGAGTGCATATGTGAGGACAGCACTATAGGAGTTAATAGAATGCCTGTCTTGTGCATGGAATTGTATTGCTATTTAACCAGTGGGAAAGGATGGTTACATAGTTACATAGTTAATCAGGTTGAAAAAAGACACAAGTCCATCCAGTTCAACTTTAAAAACAATATATAAATACAATAACAAATATCGTACAATCCAAAATACCCAATTTTATACCCTCAGTTGATCCAGAGGAAGGCAAAAAACCCCAGCAGAGCATGATCTAAGCTTGCTACAGCAGGGGAAAAAATTCCTTCCTGATCCCCAAAGAGGCAATCAGATTTTCCCTGAATAAACTTTTCCTATAAATGTCAGTACCCAGTTATATTATGAACATTTAGGAAAGTATCCAGGCCTTTCTTAAAGCAATCTACTGAGCTGGCCAGAACCACCTCTGGAGGGAGTCTATTCCACATTTTCACAGCTCTTACTATGAAGAAACCTTTTCGTATTTGGAGATGAAATCTCTTTTCCTCTAGACGTAAAGAGTGCCCTTGTATCCTCTGGGTTGACCGTAAAGAGAATAACTCAACACCAAGTTCACTATATGGACCCCTTATATATTTGAACATGTTGATCATATCCCCCCTTATTCTCCTCTTCTCAAGAGTGAATAAATTCAGTTCTTCTAATCTTTCCTCATAGCTGAGCTCTTCCATGCCTCTTATCAGTTTGGTTGCCCTTCTCTACACTTTCTTCAGTTCCCTGATATCCTTTTTGAGAACTGGTGCCCAAAACTGAACTGCATATTCCAGATGAGGTCCTTTTGGATAGAATTCTTTTAAAAGTACACCTACCATTTAAATTACACCCAGCCGCTTTATTAGGTACACCTTGCTGGTACTGGGTTGGACCCCCTTTTGCTTTCAGAACTGCCATAATTCTTCGTGCCATAGATTCAACAAAGTGTTGGAAACATTCCTCAGAGATTTTGGACCATAGTGACAAGATAGCATCATGCAGTTGCTGTAGATTTGTCGGCTGCACATCCATGATGCGAATCTCCCATTCCACCACATGCCAAAGGTGCTTTGTTGGATTGAGGTTTGGTGAATGTGGAGGCCATTGGAGTACAGCGACCACATTGTCATGTTCAAGAAACCAGTGGTGAGATGGTTTGAGCTTTGTGACATGGTGTATTATCCTGCCGGAAGGAGCCATCAGAAGATGAGTACACTGTAGTCATAAAGGGATGGACATGGTCAGCAACAATAGTCAGGTAGGCTGTGGCATTTAAACGATGCTCAATTGGTACTAAGGGGCCCAAAGTGTACCAAGAAAATATGCTCCACACCATTACACCACCACCCACCAGCCTGAACCATTGATACAAGGCAGGATGTATCCATGCTTTCATGTTGTTTACACCAAATACTGACCCTACCATCTGAATGTCACAGCTGAAATTGAGTCTTATCAGACCAAGCACTGTTTTTCCAATCTTCTGTTGTCCAATTTTGAGCCTGTGCGAATTGTAGCCTCGGTTTCCTGTTCTTAACTGACAGGAGTGGCAACCGGCGTGGTCTTCTGCTGCTGTAGCCTATCTGCTTCAAGGTTCGATGTGTTGTGCCTTCAGAGGTGGTATTCTGCATATCTTGGTTGTAAAGAGTGGTTATTTGAGTTACTGTTGCCTTTCTATCATCTCAAACTAGTCTGCCTATTCTCCTTTAACCTCTGACACAAGGCATTTTTGTCCACACAACTGCCGCTTGCTGGATATTTTCTCTTTTTCTGACCATTCTCTGTAAGCCGGAGATATGGTTGTGTGTGAAAATCCCAGTAGATCAGCAGTTTTTGAAATACTCAGACCAGCCAGTCTGGCACCAACAACCATGCCACGTTCAAAGTCACTTAAATCCCCTTTCTTGCCCATTTTGTTGCTCAGTTTGAACTTCAGCAATTCAACTTCACCACCTCTAGACGCCTAAATGCATTGAATTTCTGTTATGTTATTGGCTGATTAGCAGTGTATGTTACCAAGCATATGAACAGGTGTACCTAAAAAAGTGGCCAGTGAGGGTATATGTTGTTCGGACATTAACCTCCCTGGCGGTATGATTATTTCGGATTTTAGGTGCTGAAAGCAGTACAATTATTTTGCATGGAAATTTGGCGTTTTATATTGTAGGTCTGTAATTCTTAACAATAACACACTTAAATCCACTTAGTCCACTAAGAGTCTAGTAGATATCCCGGGTATGATGAAGTTTGAAACACAAAAACATAAATTATAATATAATAAATAAATATAAATAATTAAAAAAATAATAATATAATAATAATAAAATAAATTTCCCCACGATTCACTATCGCTCAATTCTGCAAATGTTCTAATTTACTATCGCTGTTTTCTAGCTGGTCTAAAGCCACTTTTGACGTAAAGGGACACTTTTTGGTTGCTATGGACAATCTCCAGTTTCCAGGCAGAAAGAACAGTATAAATAATATAAAACTGCATGCAGGGCATTGGACAAAGCACTGGGGACAAAAGGGATGTGAAATAATTTCATACAGTACTGTAATCTGTAAGATTACAGTACTGTATGTGTTATGATTTTTATTTTTATTTTTAATTTGCTGCCAGGCTCCGCCCCTGTGCGTCGCAACGCTCACAGGGAACAAAGCCTGGCACAGAGAGGCTTCGGAGGAGACCGCAGACAGCGCGGGGGGACATCGCAGGATCCTGGGGACAAGGTAAGTACAGCGCACCAGGATCCTGCAATGTAATCCCGAGTGTGGCTCGGGGTTACCGCTAATGGTGCAGAAATTTAACCTCGAGCCACACTCGGGAAAACCGTCAGGGAGGCTATGGGGGTTACCCATAAGTAAACATAAACTATAAAACAATTTTAAGTGCTTGCCGTTTTGTATTTTTTTCACATATCTGTAGATTTTCTCTCTTGTTGCTCTCTGTATGTGATGGAGTGTGGTCAGTACAGTGATGAAATTACAAATGTATGGTCTACATACAACTTAAAGCATAGCCCCCTTCCCTATTACCTCATAAGCCTATATTTATTCAAGAAGGACTAGTTTGCAATCACAAACATCCTAAAATAACTCACATACTGTATACAGTATATTACAATAATAGGACTACAGTTCACAATATATGATGCAGTAGGTGCTAATGGTCCTCAAGTTCATATGTAAGTTGAAACATTGTCGTTAACTGAAACAGAAACAACTGTGTATTAGGCTTAAACATGGGTGAGAAACAGTTAAACTCTGCTACAAAGGTGAGGTTGTGGGAGACGGGTTCATCTCACAGATCATACACCATGGCAAGACTGAGCACAGCAACAAGACACAAGGTAGTTAGATTGCATCAACAAGGTCTCTCCCAGGCAAAGATTTCAAAGCAGACTGGTGTTTCAAGATGTGTTGTTCAAGCTCTTTTGAAGAAGCACAAAAAAATGGGCAATGTTGAGCACCATAGATGCAGTGGTCAGCCAAGGAAACTTATTGCAGCAGATGAAAGACACATCATGCTTACTTCCCTCTGACATTGGAAGATGTTCAGCAGTGGCATCAGCACAAAACTGGCAGAAACCAGTGGAATCCAGGTACACCCATCTACTGTCCAGAAGAGTTTGTCCAGAAGTGGTCTTCATGAAAGAAATGTGGCTAAAAAGTTATACCTCTGACGTGGAAACAAGTCTAAGCGACTCAACTATGCCCGAAAACATAGGAACTGGGGTGCAGAAAAATGGCAGCAGATGCTCTGAACTGATGAGTTAAAATCTGAAATATTTGGCTGTAGCAGGAGGCAGTTTGTTGGTGAAGGGCTGGAGAGCGGTACAATAATGAGTGTCTGCAGGCAACAGTGAAACATGGTGGAGGTTCCTTGCAAGTTTCTGGCTGCATTTCTGCAATTTGAGTTGAAGATTCGGTCAGGCTCAATAGTGTCCTCAATGCTGAGCAGGGCAACAAACATACAATGTCATTAAGAACTATCTTTAGCATAAAGAAGAGCAAGGAGCCCTGGAAGTGATGGTTTGGCCTCCACTGAGCCTTAATCTCAACATCATCGAGTCTGTCTAGGATTAGATGAAAAGACAGAAGGATTAGGCAGCCTGCATCTACAGAAGATCTGTGGTTACTTCTCTAAGATGTTTGGAACAACCTACCTGTTGAGTTCCTTCAAAAACTGTGTGTAAGTGTACCTAGAAGAATTGATGCTGTTATGAAGGCAAAGGGTGGTCACACCAAATATTGATTTGATTTGGATTTCTCTTTTGCTCATTTACTTTCCATTTTGTTCATTTATAAAAAATAAACTATTAACACTTCTATTTCCAAAAGCATTCTTAATTTATGGCATGTTTCATTAATGCCTAAAACTTTTGCACAGTAATATCTATCTATCTATCTATCTATCTATCTATCTATCTATCTATCTATCTATCTATCTATCTATCTATCTATCTATCTATCTATATCTATATCTATATCTATATATACATACATATATACAAAGACCCATCTGGGCTATCTGCATGTTAGCTGTTCTATCATTTTCTAAAAAGTAAGAGTTTTAATTGGTTGTACAGTACATAGTAATTTCAGTCACTCCTTTTGCACACTGTACTTTTTAGTTAATCAAACATTCTTTAATAATTTTAGTCCTGTTTGGTTTCATGCATTCCTGCTGCTGATTCAGCAAACTGTCTGCATACTACAAGTGTGACATTGCTAACACCCACTTTAATAGCTAGTGTACTGACACATGTAAAGTAAAGCAAGAAAAAATCTGTTTGAGACACCACTGTGACTGTGGGTGTCAGGGATATTAGTAGACATTGTACATAATGTTACACTTATGCTTTAAAACAAGTACAGTCATTGCAGCATTAGCAGAGGTCGTCAGTGTGTTGCACACCGTGTGCATCCAAACAGTTCAAGGTATATCCACCGTGTGATTAATTAGGCAAATTAAGTATTTTCTTAACTCTGGTTATCATAAGGATAACAGAAGTGATCAAGCACACCAATCACTTCACTGCACGTCCTGAGGACTGCTCCCTTTGGATGTTAACTCACCAGATTCCCATAAAACAATCACCTTTCATTAATGATATCCTTGTTCCCATGAAGTCTCTCCAGATACAGAGTCCTTCTCCACTCACAGTGTCCCTCATATTATAAAGGAAAAAACTCCATAATCCTGTTTTATTCCCAAAAAGACATTATCCCCTTATAAAATGCACTTACAAAATATGAGATAAAACACAGCATTGATCATAGCAATAAAGGCTGCCCAGCCCACACAATCGCTCTCACCGATCCCTGGTATTCCCCTGAACAGGGTGATTCCCGGGTAGAGTTCAGCGCTGCTGGCAGTCCAAGAAGCAGCGTGGTCACGTCCAGACGGGTTTCGTCATTGCAACTCTGTCAGTGGGCGTGGCCACACTGCGCAGCCTCTTCTATTTATCTTGTAGCAATCAGAGGTGTTAACCCCTAATGCTCTCACTGCCTGACCTCAAGACTGTTATCACCGCGGTCAGCACTTCACCATCTATGAGACACACACATACTAAACCACGACGAGGTCCGATTGATCCTCAACGATCGGATCATGTATGATCACATTATGTGAGCCTCAAATACTGTAGGCTCAATCCGACCCAAAGGGTCATATATAGTGATTGGATCTCGCCCGGCTCAGCCCAGTGCGATACTATTCTCACATGTGAATAGAAAGAATGTGAACCTAAAAAAGGTTCAAAACATTCATACACAAATTCTTCCTCTTATTTCTCAATATAGTCAACAGGTAACATTTTGTAAAACACCCCGTATTGTAAAATTAATATAAAATGAATATAAAAAACATCTGATACATAAGATCAAATAATTGACATTGGTAGTCAAATACCCCTGAATTCAAAATTGCATAACTGAAATCAAGGACTAAAACCATAGTAGATATTATTAGTAGTCACAATTCGACATTCATTCCCTTGGGACTTAAGAGTGTCAGTCAAAAAAATCCATTTGGTTTCACATTTGGACAATTCCCTGTATATCATGTAATCTGATCACACTGCTTAATATCTTGACCAAAACGCCACTGATTTACCAAAACTGGAACTGCAAAGAAACCAATCAGCTTCCAAGTTTTATTGTCAAAACGTAATTGAACAAGCTAAAGTTAGAAGTGAGCTCCAGTTTTAGTAAATCTCCCCCAATGTGTCCCAAGGAGTAAAATAAAAGTAAAGCATATATCTTTTTCCTAATGCTTTGCAAAGTGCCGAAGTGGTCCAAACAGACTACTAATGCTTTATAGGTGTTCGCAGAAAGTAGAGTATTTTAAGATGTAAAATTAGTACAGTTAGTTACTGTCCATGCTACTTTTTTATTTGAATAAAGCTGGCCATAGACAGATCAAAAGCTGTTCAGTTCAGCAAGGACTGGATGGATTTCAATCAGTGTTTAGCTGTCCCTATGTGACAGAAGTTGAAGGAGAATGTAGGAAACCTTTTCTCAATCAACGGTTGCAGCCTATTGGTCCCGCTAGAATAGAATGTCCCAGGAGGAGGAATTCTACATCCACCCACTGGCTGAATGAAAAGAAAAAACTGTCTATGGCCAGCTTAAAGTGTTATTAAAGGCCATGTCTTTTGTAGCCTCCCTGGCGGTTTTCCCGAGTGTGGGTAAAATTCAGGACCATTAGCGGTAACCCCGAGCCACACTCGGGATTACATCACAGGATCCTGGTGTGGCTTTACTTACCTTGTCCCCGGGATCCTGCGATGTCCCCCGCTGTGTCCGTGGGCTCTGTCCTCCTCCGAAGCCTCTCCTTGCCAGGCTCCATTCCCTGCGAGCGTCGCGACGCACGGGGCGGAGCCTGGCGGCAAATTCAAAAAATTGTAAAAATCATAACACATACAGTACTGTAATCTTACAGATTACAGTACTGTATGAAATGATTTAACATCCCTTTTGTCCCCAGTGCTTTGGCCCATGCCCTGCATGCAGTTTTATGTTATATATACTGTTCTTTCTGCCTGGAAACTGGAGATTGTCCATAGCAACCAAAAAGTGTCCCTTTACGTCAAAAGTGGCTTTAGACCAGCTAGAAAACAGCAATAGTAAATTAGAACACTTGCAGAATTGGACGATAGTGAATCGTGGGGAAATTTATTTTATCATTAATTTTTTTTTTTTAATTATTTATTTTTATTTATTATATTATAATTTATGTTTTTGTATTTCAAACTTTATCATACCCGGGATATCTACTAGACTCTTGTTTGGACAGATTTAAGTGTGTTATTGTTAAGAATTACAGACCTACAATATAAAACGCCAAATTTCCATGCAAAATAATTGTACCGCTTTCAGCACCATACCGCCAGGAAGTTAAATAATATAACATTTCATACCTACCTGCTCTGTGCAGTGGTTTTGCACAGAACAGCCCCGATCCTCTCTTTTTGTGTCCCCTGCCTGCGCTCCTGGCCCCTTTCCCTTGCCAAGTGGCCCCATAAGCAAGCCGCTTGCTATGGAGGCACTTGTGCATGCTCGCTCCCTAGCAGCCTCTGTGTATCCATAAGACACACAGAGCTCAGCCCCATCCCCCGCTCCACCCTGGCTGTGATTGACAGCAGGGAAGCCAATGGCTCCCTCTGCTGTGTCTCAGCCAATGAGGAGGGAGAGCCATTTCTCTTATGCACATTGCTGAATCAAGGGCTCAGGTAAGTATTGGGGGGGTTCTGGGGGGATGCTGCACACAGAAGGTTTTTTACCTTACTGCATACAATGCAGTGAGGTAAAAAAAACCTTCAGCCATTAAAACCACTTTAATAGTTACATTGTTTTTTTTCAGTTGAACAAAAGTTTTTATTAAACAAATTGTGCATACACCTTAAGCTTGCATGTTATGTGTACAATATGTCCATTACATAAGGATCAACATATGCATTGCAGATACAGTGTAAATTTCAAGCTATTTTGTAGTAACAAATAAAAAACAAATTGCTATCAGGATACAAATGTTGAACTCTTCATAGTGGAGGAGATAGAATATAAACATACTTCAAAGGGTATATTTCTAAGGAATCATACTATTTTCATGTGCAGGTTTCTGATTCTTGTAGCCAGCGGTCCCAGATTTTATTGTACTTAGCTGGACATCCCCTATGGATGTATAAGAATTTCTTGTAGGGTAGGGTAGGTTAGTGTTTATGTCCACCTTCCAATCAACACAATTGGGAGGTAGAGGTCTCATCCATTGTCTAGCAATAATTTTCTTGGCCGAGAATAATGTTTCATTACACCTTTGTGCATTTATCAATAGAATCGGGAAATATCCTGAGTAGGCACTGTTTCGGGTCTAGAGAAAGAGGGGACCCCATGGTAGAATGGCCACAATCTGTGTCCAAAGGCCCTGTATCTTGGGGCAGGCCCAAATTAGATGGTAGAATGTGCCCACCTCTTGGTTGCACATCATGCAAGAGGTAGACTGCCCACATTTATATCTGGCCACTCTCAGAGTGGTGAGGTATGCTCGATGTAGTATATAAATTTGGGATAGTCTGTCCCAGAGCTTAGGAGATACAGCCTTGCAGGACTCCAGAGCCTTGTCCAATTCCTCATCCTCCATTGGCCCTACCCCCCTCTCCCAGCAGGGTTTAAGATCATAAGCTAGTTTGGTAGAAGCAGGGGTAGAAAGCATACTGTAAAAAGTCAATATGAATTTTTGGGGGTCTGTACTTTTAACTACTGCTATAATGGCATTGGGGGTAGGTTGTGGAAGGAATTGTGGAAATTGTGAATGGACAGCGTGTCAGACCTGTAAAAATGTGAAAAACTCTGAAAGCTCTGAAATGTGAAAAAATTCTGGAGCATAAATTCTTCGCCAAGTGCGTCAAATGTCATGAGATTTCCATCTGACAGCAAGTGGTGTAAATAGTATATTCCCTGAGTGCCCCAGACCTCTGCATTCTGTATCTGGAGGAATTCGGAGAAGAGTTTGTTATGCCATAGTGGAGTATAATCATTATATTGTGGTATCTCTAGTTTGTTAGAAGCGAGATTCAATATGCACCTATAATGATATAATAGGGTCTTTCTGTCTCCCTTTGATTCAGTGACCCTGGAACCCACTTCTATCGCACATAGTGGATCCCGGGTTCGCTACACCCAGGCTGGGCACAAAAGAGTACCAAATCTGTCTCTATCGGTTTTGTCAATGTGGAATAATTGGGATAACTGGGATTGCTATGTAGTATAGGTTAAAATCAGGTAAGGCTGTGCCACCTAGGTCAGTTTGGTTCTTATATGTTTGACAAGCTAGTTTATGTCTGTTAGTCCCCCAGACAAAAGGCTTGACGAGGGCTTCCAGAGATTAAAGTATTTCAGAAGTAGGTAGACCGGAGTATGCCATAAGATATATAATATTTTGGGTAACAGTATAATTTTTATTAGGTTTATATGGCCCCATACACCCAAAGGTAGGTGGGCCCATGTTTGTATTTTGGATTTAATAAGGGAGAAAAGGGGCTCGATGTTGAGAGAGATGTAGTCAGCTGGGGATCTGGATACGTGTATCCCTAGGTCTTTAATAGTGTTGACACGTTGTAGTGGTAGCTGGGCCTGGGACTCAGAAGGTGGGAAGCTATCAATAGGTAAGATTTGGGACTTTTCCCAATTGATCTTGAGTCCAGAAAATGACCCAAACTGTTCTATTGTCTGGAGTGCGGTGTGAAGAGAGGGACCCGAGTCAGCCAAGTACAATAATGTATCATCCACATACATACTGATTTTTTTCTGTCAGGGAACCCAAACCCAGCCCTTGGATTTCTTGATTTGCTCGGATAGACATGACCAGGGGTTCTGCAGCAAGGGCATATAACAGTGGGGATAGCGGACAGCCCTGTCTCGTGCCCCTAGTGAGATCAAACACAGGAGACGGTCAGCCATTAGCCACCACTTTAGCTGTTGGAGCCTGGTACAATAGTTTTAATCCATTTGGTAAACTTGAGTCTGAAGCCATATCCCTCCAAGCATCTCCAGAGATACTTCCATTCCACTGCTTTCGCCATTTCTAAAGTCACCGCAGCCCATGAGCCAGCGTCGGCATGTGTAGCCTGTAGATTAATGTATAGTTTCCTCAGGTTGAATAAGGGGTTGCGGCCAGGCATAAAACCTGCTTGATCAGCATGTATCAAGGTCAGTATGACCTGGTTAAGATGAATGGACAGTACCTTGGCTAATATTTTAATGTCGACTTGTAATAGGGAAATAGGGCGATAGGATTCGGGGTAGCCTGGGTCCTTTCCCAGCTTAGGTATAAGGACTATTGTTTCCTCTCTCATGGAAGGACGTAGTGTAAAGGTCTCGAAAAGGTGGTTATATAAGATTAGCAATTTAGGGGTAATGCCGCGTACACACGGTCTGACTTTTTGACCGGACTTGTCCGACGGACGCCGACGGACCAAATCCGGCGGACAATCCGATCGTGTGTGGGCTTCACCGGACCTTCAGCGGACTTTTCCAGTCGCAAATCTGACGGACGTTAGATTTGGAACATGCTTTACGTCGTAACTCCGCCGGACCCAGAAATCCGCTCGTCTGTATGCTAGTCCGACGGACAAAAACCCACGCTAGGGCAGCTACTGGCTATCAACTTCCTTATTTTAGTCCGGTGTACGTCATCATGTATGAATCCGTCGGACTTTTGTGTGATCGTGTGTAGGCAAGTCCGGTCGTTAGAAAGTCTGTTGAAAGTCCGCTAAAAGTCTGTCGAAAGTCTGTCGAAAGTCTGTCGGACGGGCTGTCAGACTTTTGTAGCTGAAAAGTCCGACCGTGTGAACGCGGCATAAGTATCTCACTGAATTGTGAATAAAATTCTATGGGTAATCCATCTGAGCCCGGGGATTTGGACCTGGCGAAACTAGCTATTGAAGTCACTATTTCGTCGGTGGTGAGAGGTGCCTCTAGGTGGTCCACTTGGTCATTTGTCAATTGAGGGAAAGTAATACTCTCTAAAAAAGGTTAATCAGCTCTACATCTGTAGAATCTGTTGATGTGTACAGTCCTGCAAAAAAATCTCTGAACATAGATGTTACACTTGGTGGTTCTGTGATCTGTCGACCCCCAAAGAAATAACAACCGGGGAATATCTTCACTATGCACTAAGTATGCCAAAAGTTTGCCAGCCTTTTCCCCATGTTCGAACAACTTTTGTCTAGAGAAAAATCGTTTTTGTCTGGCTCTCTCAAACTGTAGCTGGTTCACCACTCTAGTTTGTAGTTTGAGTAGGTCTGCCTTAGCAAGGGATGGATTAGATGCATATTTCTGTTCTGTGGAGGACAATTCTACCACTGCCTTATCAAAGGAACCAGCAGAGTCAGCCTTAAGTCAATTAATGTTAGAGATTAGGGATGTGCGGGTATATAATTTAAAGGAGTCCCAGACTGCCAATGGGGGAGCAGAATATTCATTCTCTGCAAAGTACAACCTCCATTTATTCATGATCTCGTCATCCTCCAGCAGTAGAGAGAGCCAGAATGGGTTTAAGCGCCAGGAGCGAGGTGCTTTGTCAATGGGGATACTTAAAGTGATCCAGTAAGGGCTATGGTCTGATAAAAGCCTAGGGCAGAAGGCTGCCTCTAGTAATCTCGGTGTGAGTGTTTGGAATAGCAAGATAAAATCTATGGAGTTGTGAGTGGACGAGAAGCATGAATAAGTCTTGGCGTGTGGGAACTTGTATCTCCATGTGTCTACCAAGTTGAAGGCGGATATGAATCCTGAGAATCTAGCATCACTGGTGGTCCCTGTAGTTGGCGGTGATGGTTGGAGCCTGTCTAGGGCGGGATTTAGTGTGGTATTAAAATCTCCCAGCCAAACTGCCTGTATCGTGGGGTGGTGGGTAATAAACGAAAATCCCTCCATGATAATAGAAGCGCATAATGGGGGAGGAACGTAGAAGGCTAGCAAGAGGAGGGGCCCTTCATACACTTAGATAGGAAGATATAGGAGATAGGAGTACATAGCGCCCCTGGGGGTCAGTGGATACCTTACACAGTTTGGAATGCACTGACTTGGCAACAAGGACTTAGACTCCCTGAACATGGGATGTGTGGGTAGAATGAAAGGCCCAACCAACCCATTCATGTCGTAGAGCCAGTTGCAGCCTTCCCTGTACGTGTATCTCAACCAGCACCACCGCATCTGCCTGCTGCTTCTTAAGGAATGCGAGGGCTACTGAGCGTTTAATCTTGTTGCGCTGGCCTCTCACATTCCAAGTAAGAAATTTTATAGATGCCATAAGCTAAGTTTTGCACAATAACGTATTACAGTTATATGTAATATTCGTTTTCCTACAAACAGGTCAGTGAGATCTCCATAACCTGGACATTGCAATAAGAATAGTAAGCTTGAAAGAGCACAAATATAGTATAAGCATCGCTGAATTACCTCTATCTGAAGCATGTCAGACATATTGTTACTCGGTAAAAGAAGAACAATCCCCTCACCCCATCCCGCCCTACACCCTTCCCAACTGGTGTGGGCATAATCCCATAACAGAGTGTGAATGTTAACAAAAAAAAAAAAATAGATCACCCAATGAGTGAAAAATAGGAAAAATAGGTGAAACAACTGAGACATGGAGGGATGCTGGGTCATCATCCATAGTAAAAAGACATCAGTAAGCAGAGTAATATGACCCATGTTGAGTATACTCAAGAGAGCAAGCGGGTCCCAGCAGCTTCTCCAACCAACATAACTGTGTTTACTAGTGGTAAGTGAGGCTGCACTTTACATGCATCTTGTAGGACTGTTATGTCCTCGGAGCCCTTGTGTCCAGCATAGTGTAATTAAACTTCAGAAACTTGACTCTTATAGGTAAGATATCCGGGCTCCTGGTAGTCTCTTGCTCATGTATTCAGCAAGGATTGTGGAGATGCATTTAGCCATGATGTAGGTCACAGTTTGCTCCGTAACAAATGATAGCCAGTGGGAGCCATGAGAACATAGAATGTGGCGTCACAATCCAGTATGAATAAGTAACGTCCAAAGGAGGTATTGCAATAAGATATTTGTGGACGTGAGTAGGCAGTATTGCAAGCATTTACTTAAACTCGGTTATTCAGCTCTCCCAGGGACTCCGACTTTCCAGCCAGGAGATTACTTCTTCAGGGTCTTCAAAAAAGAGGACACGGCCATCACTCTCCACTCTGAGACGTGCAGGGAACAGCATGGAGTATTTAAGGTGGTGGTTTCTCAGTCGGCGTTTGGCTTCCATGAAGCTCTGGTGGCGACGCTGGACCCCCACGAAAAATCAGGGAAGATGGCTACTTTGAGATTCCCAAAGGGAATATTACCCTTTTCTCTGGCAAGTCTCAGGGCTACATCCTGATCCTCCTTATAGTTAAGGAATTTAGCTATGAATGTACGGGGGGGGGCTCCATGGGGAGGAGGTCTGGCCGGTATGAGGTGTGCCCTCTCAACTGCCAACGTGGGGGAGAAGGCTTCTCTGCCATAGGATGTGATAAGTAGCTGTTCCAGGAACATGGTCGGTCTTTATCTTCTGCACCCTCAGGTAGCCTGATGAAGCATAGATTGCACCTCCTGAGCCTGTTCTCCATATTGTCCTGCTTGGTCAGGAGCTGGTTGATCTGCTGTTGCATGCAGTCAGACCCTGTCTGTAATGGCGGGATGGCATCCTCCACGGTCTTGACCCGGTCATGGAGTTTCTGGAAATCCTGCCTAATTAGTGAAATGTCAACCTTGACCGCCTCAATTTGTGCTGTCAGTGAGGTCCAGCAGAATGTGATCACTTCCAACAGTCTGTCAGTGTCCCCTCCTGTCTGCTCCTCCCCGGCCTTCACATCTTCCTTCGATTGGTCCCTTTCTTGTCGGCGGAATTGTTTAAGTTTTCCTGACCCTTTGACTGGGACATAATGTCAGGAGTCTAGGGTGCTTATCCAAGTAAGTAAGGGTCAAAAAGGGTATTGGTGAGTCGCAGGATTAGCTGGGTTTAAGAATCAATGGACAGAGCTCCGTGTAAATGCGTCCTACTCCATGTCGTGTCAGGCCACGCCCTCCCAATAGTTACATTTTTAGGACAAGCTTTCAACGGTCCAGCCCCTTCTTCTGGGTCAGAGCAGTACTGATACACAGAGGTTTAGCAAAATATTAGGAAGCAATCTGCAAAGACAACAATCTCAGGAAAAAAACCACACACGCACAGTAATAAAAATAAGAAAGTTACGCTAGTTATACTAGATTTCTCTAGTTCAGCCTTTGGGACTCCGTACCCGTGGCTGCCTGAATACCGAAACAGTGAACACATCTGAATGAATGCAGCCACTGTCTGGATGACGATTTTTCACTCCGATCCTTCTAATTTTCAGTTGAATTTCGTTGAGACAGATAGTGCCAACAGGGCCTACCACAACTCAAATTTCACCCAATTTAGCAGAATTGGACAAAATGCGAGCCATGTTTTGCTATCTTTAGTCTTAAGCTGGCCATAGATGGATCAAAATGTTATCAATGTATGGGCAGGCTGGTTGTACTGAAGTCAATCCATCAGTCGACTTCAGTACAACCATCCTGTCTAATTTTTTTTTCATGCGATCACTGCCAATGGCTATAACCGGCAGCAGTGATCATTGTATTCTGATGGCTGGGAAATGTTCCACTGTCATAATACAATAGCGCAGTGGGGAGGAATTATAATTAATTGCATATAATTATGCAATTTGCAATTGATTCCCCCATCAACACTGATTGTGTTGATGGGGGAATCAATTGCAAATTGCATAATCTCTAACTGGCCTTAGAGCAAAAAAAAAAGAGCATCACACACACAACATTTACCTGTGCTGTAGTAGTGCACTAATATGGAAATACTCACCTCAACCATGTGATAACAAAATCTACTAACTTTACCAGCAAGAATAACATAAAATCTATCTGCTAGCGCTTAGCAATTGGCAGCGCATACTTGGCATATTCACTAATTACAGTAATTCCAAAATTCAATTATGACTCACAGAGTCATTATTGCCTACAAGATAAATCTACAGCTTGGGTTTGCAAATCTTTATTAAATAAATAAAAATACTGATGAACAGAATACTTAAAAATGTACGCGTTTCCATTGCTAATCAGGACATCAGCATGTATAATTAAGTAAATTCATATGAACTCACACTGTGAAATTTCTAGCTGTTAATTGACAGTTAGGAGACCTGCCCATCTGCCACCAAGATTATCAAGGCACAGAGCAGGACACTCTGTACACCTTAGGGACAAAGCAGAATTTCACCCAGGAAAGCAGAAAGTCCTCTAATTCCTGTGCTCAAGGCCCAGCGAGAACTATAAAAACTTTTTTTATACAAATTATATGTTTGCTTAAGTCAACAATAATATCAGCAATAGTAACTTAGCATAGGACTGAAGATCAGGTGCACAAAAATGTCTGCAGGCCAAGACAAAAGCATCTTTCAGACATTTCAGTTCTGAAATGTGGATATTCACAAATAGTGTATTACTTTGTTGATCTAACAGCCCACTTGCACCATGTAAAATCACCACATTAAAGCTGTAGAAAAAATAAACTATGAAGAAAAATTAGAAAATATACTCACTTTACATCCAGCATCCACACAAACAGAAGGTAAAGTCAAGAATCTTCCAGGGAGATCCTGGGTACACTGAGTATCGCAAATCTTCTGAAAAGATGCTTCAGTAGAAACGCAGCAATGTATTTTATGAGATTTGAGATCCTCGGTGCCCCCATCAGACTTAAACCCCGTTGAAAATCTGTAGAATGACTTGAAGACTGCAGTCCACAAACGGTCACCATCAAATTTAACTGAACTTGAGCAGTTCTGTGAAGAAGAGTGGGCAAATATTTCAAAGTTAGAAGAAAAATATCCCAACAGACTAAAGGCTGTAATGAAAGGAAAGTCCATATGGCTGCACACCAAACTGAGATCCAAATTCCTTTATTCACATAAAACCATGAAGAACATGAGGAGCACTACTTGTACAAGCAAGGGAGGCACCGTTTACATGTTTCACACACGAATTGTGCTTTATCAAAGACTAAAGGCTGTAATTAAAGCAAAAGGTGGTTCAACAAAATACTGACATAAGGGGGCGATTCTTTTTCCAACTCAGTGATTCTGTTTTTGAATTGTTTTTTTTTGTTTGTTTTTTTTTTACATGTTGGGGTTCTGTCTTTCACTTGGATGTTATACGTTGCACTAGTAAATACAGCTGTATAAAACAAAAAACGTGTCTGTCTTCATTTCAGGGTGCAAAGCAACAAAATTTGATTCATTTTAAGGGGGGGTAATTATTTTCTATATCCACTGTAGATATGTATATACAGTATCTGACAAAAGTGAGTACACCCCTCACATTTTTGTAAATATTTTATTCTATCTTTTTATGTGACAACACTGAAGAAATGACACTTTGCTATAATGTAAAGTAGTGAGTGTACAGCTTGTATAACAATGTAAATTTGCTGTCCCCTCAAAATAACTCAACACACAGCCATTAATGTCTAAACCACTGGCAACAAAAGTGAGTACACCCCTATGTGTAAATGTCCAAATTGGGCCCAAAGTATCAATATTTTGTGTGGCCATCATTATTTTCCAGCACTGCCTTAATGCTCTTGGGCATGGAGTTCATCAGAGCTTCACAGGTTGCCACTGGAGTCCCCTTCTACTCCTCCATGACAACATCACGAAGCTGCTGGATGTTAGAGACCTTGCGCTCCTCCACCTTCTGTTTTAGGATGCACCACAGATGCTCAATGGGGTTTAGGTCTGGATACATGCTTGGCCAGTCCACCACCTTTACCCTCATTTTCTTTAGCAAGGCAGTGGTCGTTTTGGAGGTGTGTTTGGGGTCGTTATCATGTTGGAATACTGCCCTGCAGCCCAGTCTCCGAAGGGAGGGGATCATGCTCTGCTTCAGTATGTCACAGTACATGTTGGCATTCATGGTTCCCTCAATGAACTGTAGCTCCCTAGTGCTGGCAGCACTCATGCAGCCCCAGACCATGACACCCACACCACCATACTTGACTGTAGGCAAGACACACTTGTCATTGTACTCCTCACCTGGTTGCCGCCACACACGCTTGACACCATCTGAACTAAATAAATTTATCTTGGTCTCATCAGACCACAGGACATGGTTCCAGTAATCCATGTGCTTAGTCTGCTTGTCTTCAGCAAACTGTTTGCAGGCTTTTTTGTGCATCATCTTTAGAAGAGGCTTCCTACTGGAACGACAGCCATGCAGACCAATTTGATGCAGTGTGCAGCGTATGGTCTGAGCACTGACAAGCTGACCCCCCACCCCTTCAACCTCTGCAGCAATGCTGGCAGCACTCATACGTCTATTTCCCAAAGACAACCTCTGGATATGACGCTGAGCACGTGCACTCAACTTCTTTGGTCGCCCACGGCGAGGCCTGTTCTGAGCGGAACGTGTCCTGTTAAACCACTGTATGGTCTTGGCCACTATGCTGCAGCTCAGTTGTTTCAGGGTCTTGGCAATCTTCTTATAGCCTAGGCCATCTTAATGTAGAGCAACAATTCTTTTTTTCAGAGAGTTCTTTGTCATGAGGTGCCATGTTGAACTTCCAGTGACCAGTATGAGAGAGTGAGAGCGATAACACCAAATTTAACACACCTGCTCCCCATTCACACCTGAGACCTTGTAACACTAACAAGTCACATGACACCGGGGAGGGAAAATGGCTAATTGGGCTCAATTTGAACATTTTCACTTAGGGGTGTACTCACTTTTGTTGCCAGCGGTTTAGACATTAATGGCTGTGTGTTGAGTTATTTTGAGGGGACAGCAAATTTACACTGTTATACAAGCTGTACACGCACTACTTTACATTGTAGCAAAGTGTCATTTCTTCAGTGTTGTCACATGAAAAGATATAATAAAATATTTAAAATATTATATATAATATATAAAATGTGAGGGGTGTACTCACTTTTGTGAGATACTGTGTGTGTATATGTATATATATATATATATATATATTCAGGGATGAGGGGGGTGGGGGGGGGCACACTGGGAGCTACCCTCTCTCTTTCTCTCACTGACAGGAGTGACTGCAGTGTCAGCAGGGATTTTTCCACTCCGGAGCGCGGTACCACCACCTCCGGCACTAACCCTCTGCCTTGCTGGCCGCTCTCACTTTTAAACACAGAAGTGGCCTTCTGTGCTGATTCTGTGTTTACATATGACACAGCACACCTCAAGTGACAGCTCCTCCTCAGTTCAGGAGAAGCAGCTGCCTGGAGGCAGTTTCGGTTATTTCATCTGGGGTAATTACCAATCCAGGAACATATATTACATAACCTACACAGGAAGGACATTGTAAAAGAATGAGCCGAGAAATGTTGCCGTAGACAACCATGGAGAGTAGATTCTACTGTTTCTTCTGAGAAATAATAAAACTGAGCATTTCTCATAGCTCAATGGAAAACGTAAATGTACAAGTAAGGAATAGGAGCTTTCTGCATCATTCATTTTTTTCTGTTACTGGAGGATCAGTATTTTTCTTGATGATTGTCAGCCCTGTGCATAAGCTTTACACATGTCATTATGTCGTCTAAACATTATATTGTGGATTTTATGTTATTTATGGTATAGCCCACAGGAGCTATGTTTGCTATCTGTATCCATGATTCTATAACAATTCAGAAATAATGTGAAAGATAGTTTTGTGAACATGACATCAGACATAGCACCCGTGGGCTATACCAAGTAGCAAACCTGACCATTCTGCTTTTACAGAAATGAGGAAAAAAATAAACTAACCTTCACATATTGCCACTGCCTTAAACCAGTAAAATACCCCATTCTGCTGAATTGTGTCACTTTACTAGCAGAGGCTCATTGCCACACTTGGTTTCTGGGCAGCTCTTCAATGCAGTTTAGTTCTAGTTTAGTCAGGGGGGGTGTCAAAGCGTTTTTTCATGGGCAATTTGTCAGGGCAGAGGCTGGTGTTGGTGCTTCAATCTTCACAGCACCATGGTTAATATGGTGTCAGGATGATTGAAGTGCATTATTTATAATATTACATTGTAATATAAAATGAAATAGTTCAACTCACCATAATGCAAAATCAGTGGGAGCCCTGAGTGTGTCACTTGCCACCGTCGCCCGCCACCAGATGCAGCTTGTCACTTGCCACGTCACCTGCCACCAAATGCAGATTTTTCACTTGCCAAATTTCTTGCCATAAGATGCAGCTTGTCACTTGCCACGTCACCTGTCTTCAAATGCAGCTTGTCACTTGCCACGTCACCTGGCTTCCGATGCAGCTTGTCACTTGCCACGTCGCCTGCCACCACTTGCGGATTGTCCATTGTCACGTCACTTGCCACGTTGCCTTCAACCAGATGCAGATTGTCGCTTGCCACCTCACCTGCCAGCAGATGCAGCTTGTCACATCACCTGCCAGCAGATGCAAATTGTCACTTGCCACGTCATCTGCCACCAGGTGCGGATTGTCATTACCACTTCACCTGCCACCAGATGCGGATTGTCACTTGCCACATCGCATGCCACCAGTTGCAGCTTGTCACTTGCCACGTCGCCTGCCACCAGTTGCGGATTGTAACTTGCCACGTCATCTGCCACCAGATGTGGATTGTCACTTGCCATGTCACCTGCCACTAGATGCGGATTGTCACCATCCAGCCACCTTCTAAAGCTTCCCACTGTTGCCTGCCGCCAAAAAATACCAGATGCAGCTTGTCACTTTTTAAATGTAAAGACAATTTGGTGGCAGGCAACAGTGACAGTAGAGAAAGAGGCTTCTCTCCCTAGCTTTTCAGCACATGTGCATGGGCTGGGTCCCAGAGTGAGGGTAGGCAGTGAAAGATTATGTAATCTCACTGCTGCCAGCGGCTGCACAGTGAGGGTGGAACTACTGGCTCTCTTTTGCCACCCATCTGCTGGCTCTCTCCAGGAGGCGGGACTTTGTTTGACAGCGGCTGGGGTTTCAGATCTAAGCTGTGTTACAGCATAAGATCCTCTCTCTGTGTGATTTGACTGGCTCTCCTCCAGATTCCTCCCTGTGATCCCCATGCAGTGATAGGCTGCATTGATGGGTACTGATGAGGCTGCACTGATGGGCACTGATAGGCTGCACTGATGGGCATTGATGAGGCTGCACTGATGGGCACTGATGAGGCTGCACTGATGGGCACTGACCAGGCTGTGCTGATGGGCAGTGATCAGGCTGCGATGATGGGTGCTGATAGGCTGCATTGATGGGCACTGATAAGGCTGCACTGATTGGCACTGATGAGGCTGCACTGATGGCCACAGATGAGGTGGCAATGATGGGCACTGGTAAGCTTCACTGATAAGGCAGAACTGATATACTGCACTGATGGGCACTGATGGACACTGATATGGCTGCACTGATGGGCACTGATATGGCTGCACTGATGGGCACTGATAGGCTGCGCTGTAGGGCACTGATAATGCTGCACTGATGGACACTGATGAGTCTGCACTGATGAGGCATTCGAGCGCCCCCCCCCCACCACCACCACCACCTGCACCATATAAGGCCACATGCCCTCCATATTGCCCCATGTTGATGAGGACAAGGGCCTCTTCCCTGCAACCCTGACCTATGGTTGTGGGGTTCTACAGGGGGGGGGGGCTTATCGGAATCTGGAAGGATGGAGTTCATTTTACCCCTACTCATTTACCAAAAAAGTGTCAAAAATATAAACACAGAGACAGTTTTTGGCAATTCCTTTATTAAAGAAACAAAAAACAATGCCCCCAAAGTAAATCCAGCATCAATCACGATGAACAGCATGCTGGGTCGATGACATCACAAGAGGCAGGGTCACCTGAGTTATTTAAGAACTGTCAGATAGTGGCAGCCTTCATTGGGTGTGGACCTCTTTTCTTGTTTTTTTTTCTTTGGGTCGGCGGCAGCAGCGTTCACCGCGATTGAAGCTGGATTTACTTAGGGGACATTGTTTTTGTTTTTTTAATAAGGAAGTTGTCAAAAAATGTGTTTTTTTTATTTTTGACACCTTTTTCAGTGAATGAGTAGGAGCAAAATGTACCCCATACTCATTCACATGGGGGGTACCAGAATGCATGCTTGGATAAGGGCCTGGTATGGATTTTGGGGGGCATGCTAAAATAAAAAAAATAAAACATGTGGGGTTCCCTTAACATCCGTACCAGACCCGAAGGGCCTGGTGTGGATGGGGGGGGGGGGGGGGGCGACACACTCGTGTTTTTTTTTTTTTTTTTTTCATTTCCGGCATTCTTTTGTTTACATTCAGTTGCCAGTGGGGAAACCCACTGACAGCTGGTGAGTCATCGGTTGTCAAGGACTCAGCGACCAGCTTCTTGGTCTGCTCCTTAACAATCAGCTATTCTTCACACAGAATTGGGATCGGTCGATAAATTATTCACAGCAGAAGCTGATCTGCGGGTGCCGGGCACTGGATGCCTTCCAGCACCTGCCAGTCATCAGTAAAATACACAGAATAGGAATCTACCTATGTAAACAAAGCAGATCTCTGTTTTGACAGGGGGGAAGGGATGGATTTTGTGTTTTTGCAAAAATCCTTCAAAATTGTCAGTCTTTTTTGTTTATAGCGCAAAAAAATACACAGTGGTGATCAAATACCACCAAAAGAAAGCTCTATACGTGGGGAAAAAAGGACATACATTTTATTTGGGTACAGTGTCACACGACCGTGCAATTGTCAACTAAAGTAACGCAGTGCTGTATTGCAAATAATGGCCTGGTCATAAAGGGGGGTAAATCTTTGGGAGGTCAAGTGATTAAATCAGGACGTTCAAAGCCCAAAGCAAGATTGTAAAAGGCGAGATCCATGAGGTGTTTTATCTTCCCTCTGGCCTTTCAGATCATAATCCGCTGAAAACGCTGAAATTGACTATTAAAACCCCAAGGTCGCGTAACCGAGCCCTTTGGAGACTGCAACCCCATTGGATTAACCATGAGTCGGTTCAAGACTGAATTCCCCCTCAATTGAAAGAATACTGGGTAATTAATGTGGAGTCGGCCCCCCCTCGGGTGACTTGGGATGCATTCAAGGCTCATAGCAGGGGACAGTAAATCTCTGCTGTGGCTGCTGTGAAGGCGGAGCACAGTGATATCGTCTGCTCACTGCAACACAAGGTTGATAGGGCCTTAGGTCAGTACTCCGCATCACCCACTGCCCCAAACTTTGATCACCTATCCTCACTTAGAAGGGAATTGCATCTTCATGTCTCTGAAGTCACTAGACTTGGCATACAGTCCTGTAGGCAGGAGTACTTTGTATGGGGACAAAAACAGCAGATTGCTGTCGCTACTAGCACAACAAGATGGACCCCTTGCTGTTGTCTCCTCAAGCCACACAGTAGATGGCATGACGGCCGCTGGGCCGTCTTTAATGCAGGGCAAAAGGGGCAGCTGCCCTGGGCCCCGTCATTGCTGTGGGGCCCAAAGCAGCTGCCACTTAAGCCCTGCGCTGCCCGCAGTGTTCCCAGAGTAGCGGGTGCAGCCGACCCCCACATTAATTATACAGGAGAGTGGGACAGCTGCGGGCTTCATGTGTTAGAGCCTGCTTGTCCCACTTCTCCCTCTGTAAGGAGCTGCAGACTGGAGTCAATGACAGAGTGAGAGCGGCGCTCCGTGAAGTTTTCTGGCTGTGTGCTGGGTCTGATAGGCGGAGACTGTGTTGCACCGCCGTGTGATCAGGTAAGAAAGAACAAAGTGGAGAGAAGGGGAAAGGGATTCATATGTACAGACTGGAGAGAATTGCTGGTACAGAGGTGGACATGGGGGGTACAGAAGTGAGAGGTGGACATGGGGGGTACAGAGGTGGACATGGGGGGTACAGAGGTGAACAGAGGTGGATGGGGGGAACAGAGGTGGTGGGGGGGTACAGAGGTGAACACAGAGGTGGATGGGGGTACAAAGGTGGAGGGGGGGTTACAGAGGTGGACATGGAGGGTACAGAGGTGGACATGAGGGGGTACAGAGGTGAACACTGGTGGACAGGGGGTACAAAGGTGGACATGGAGGGGTACAGAGGTGGACATGGGGAGATACAGAGGCGGAGGGGGGTTACAGAGATGAACCCAGATGTGGACAGGGGTACAAAGGTGGACATGGGGATGTACAGAGGTGGAGAGGGGTTACAGAGATGAACCCAGAGGTGGACGGGGTACAAAGATGGACATGGGGATGTACAGAGGGGGACGGGGGGGTACAGAGGTGAACGGAAGGATATAGAGATGAACGTGACTGGGGGGGATACAGAGGTGGATGGGGGATACAGAAGTGAGCTGTGGATGGGGGGATGCAGAGGTGAACATGGATGGGGGGTACTACAGAGGTGTATGGGGGTACAAAGGTGGACATGGGGGGGTACAGAGGTGGACGGAAAGATATAGGGTCAAACCTGGATGGGGGGTACAGAGGTGGACATGGGGGGTACAGAGGTGGAGGGGGTGTACAGAGGTGAACACAGAGGTGGTTGGGGGGTACAAAGGTGGACGGAAAGATATAGAGGTGGACATGGGGGGGTACAGAGGGGGATGGGGGATACAGAAGTGAGCTGTGCATGGGGGGTGGTACAGAGGTAGACAGGGGATACAGAAGTGAGCTGTGGATAGAGGGGTACAGAGGTGAACGTGGAATACAGAGGTGAGCTGTGGATGGAGGGGGGTAGAGATGTGAGCTGTGGATGAGCGAGCAGAGGTAAGCAAAGTGATGTGCAGAGGTGACCAATAGATGGTTACTTTGGAGGAGGGGGGAGGATATGCAAGTACTGCCCCTTGTGCTGATTTTTTTCTGTGCCCTGTATTATACAAACACCTCAAAGTACACACTCCCAATCCCTGTGTGTCATCCTGGACTCCTTTCTCCCCCCTTCCCCCCATCATCTTGAACTCCCCCATCTCTCCCCCCCAATAATCCTGGACTCCCCTACCCCCCCATTATCCTGGACTCCGCTATCTCCCCCCCCCACCCATCTTCCTGGACTTCTCTATCTCTACCCCCCATCATTATTATTATTATACAGGATTTATATGGCGCCAACAGTTTGTGCCGTGCTTTACAACATGAGGGCAGACAGTAGAGTTACAATACAATGCAATACATAAGTTTACGTGTGTGTTTTGTTTTTTCGAATGTTGGAGTGGAGAGACAATTTGCATGGGGGAGGGCCCAAGAATTTTTTTTGCCCAGGGCCCAATCAATAGTAAAGACGGCCTTGGATGGCCGTCTCACAGGAGGACAACCTGATTGAATTTACTAGATTCTACACTACACTGTACACTTCCTCCTTGCCAGATATTTTCGACTCTACGCCCATGACCTCTGTTTTGGATACCCTGGCGTTAGCCTGGCTCTCTGATTCCGAGAGGAATTTTCTGGTCGCAGACTTCACCCCGGAAGAAATTACACTTGCCATACAGTCTTTCCTGGCGGGTAAGGCCCCGGGCCCTGATGGCTTACCCATCGAATTCTATAGATCCCACAATGAATTGCTTGCTCCAAGACTGGCTGAGTTGTTCAAATCCTGTTTACTAGCAAGCTCTTTACCCCCCTCCATGAAGGAAGCCCACATTGTCTTAATACCTAAGCCCAATAGGGATCCCAAGCTGTGCGCCTCCTACAGACTAATTGCACTTCTCAATTGTGATCTGAAGATCCTTACAAAGTTGTTAGCCACCAGACTAAACAAAGTTATAAAATCCCTTGTAGACCCGGATCAAACGGGCTTTATGCCCAGTAGGGCCACACAGATATTAACATACGCCGATTATTCTCCAATATCAATGCCCCCCACACAAACCAGGGTACTAGAATGATTGCCACCCTAGACATGGAAAAGCCATTAGATATTGTGGAATGGGCGTATCTATGGGAGGTGATGAGGAGGATGGGATTCCCACTAAAATTTATTGACTGGGTACTTACGCTGTACACTGGCCCCCTTGCAAGCGTAAGGCTTAATGGCTTGCTATCTGCCCCTTTTCCACTGCAGAGGGGTACCAGACAGGGATGCCTTCTCTCCCCAGGCCTCTTCGCCTTGGCCATGGAACCCATTGCTGAAGCCGTCAGAATTTCACCCGAGATTCGTGGCCTTCTGGTGGGGTGGCTGGAGGAGAGAGTGGCTCTTTATGCCGATGACTTACTGCTTTTCTTGAACGATGCTGGGGCCTCTCTGCAGGGTGACCTTAGCATTATGAACACCTTCTCAGCCTTCACAGGTTTACGGGTGAATTGGCACAAGTCCCAGCTGTTTCCGGTAGACCAGGAGGCTAGATCTTCCTCACCCCCCTCTCTCCCACTGCAGTGGGTTGACCACTTTACCTATCTGGGAATTGTGATATCCAGACATAGTAGAGACTTTGTGAAACTCAACCTGGATCCTGTGCTGGCTGGAGTTAAGACTAGACTGAAGGCATGGAGCAATCTACCCCTCCCACTAATTGGACATATTAACTTCCTACAAATGAAGGTCCTCCCCAAATTCACATATATTTTTAGAAATTCTCATCACTGGCTTTCAAAAAAACTCTTTAACTCCATTATAGAACTTTTCACGTCCTTTATCTGGGGATCAAAATCACCCAGATAAAAATATACCACTTTGACTAGGTCTGTGGATAGGGGGGATTAGCTTTTCCCGACTTTTATAAATATTTTTTTTTTTATTTACCCAGCTAGTGACCGCCCATTGGTGGCTTCAGCCTGATCTAACCAATTCTGCTATAGTGCTGGAGGCAGCAATTGTCAACTTTCTGGAGGCCTTACAGGGGCTGTTGTTTAGAGGGAAAAAGTCCCCACACCATCTTACCCATTCCATGTGCACCACCATACAAGTGTGGAAAATGAATGAAGCTTTGCAGATGCCCCAGCCGAATTCTCTCTCTCCACATACACCATTGTGGCTAAGTCCCAACCTCCCACATTTCTACACCATCCCAGACCCACAGCCTTGGGGCAAACACAAAATTGTAAAGCTGGAACATATCACCAATAACACTGAGTTGTCTTCTTTCAATACTCTACAATCAAAATTTAATGTACCCGCGCATGCATATTTTAGATACCTCCAGATTGCCCATGCCTTCAGGTCTCAATTTCTGGGTCAACCGGTAATTCTATCATACTCAGAATTGGAATCTACCCTCCGAGTGAAGGACTTGCAGAAGCCCACGTCTCAACTTTATGGCTACCTACTCATGGCTGCTAGTCCTGAGTTGTCCTCCCTCAGCAGGAAATGGATGGGGGACATCCTGGGACTGGGTGAGGATGACTGGAGGGAGATTTGGGATTTCCCCTTCTCCCCCCTGGTCTCAGCCAGGGATAAGATGGTTCAATATAAAATTTTGCACAGAGCATACTATACACCTCTCAGGCTCCACAGGATGTCTGCGGCACATTCTCCATTGTGTTGGCGATGTACACACCAACCTCTGTAACTATGTAACTATGTAACATACTGGCAAGAGGTCTTTCAAGTGATCAAATGTGTAACCAAGCTCCATATACCATGCGACCCAAGATATTGTTTGTTAGGACTGGTTGAACAACTGTCAGTGACCATGGCCAGGGAAATACTCATTAACCTTTTACTGTTTTACGCTCGTAAAGCCATCACAATGAATTGGAAGCATCCATCCTCTTCTTCTGTCCAAGTCTGGAAGGGTCTGCTAAATGCTAGTCTACCCTTGTATAAGGCCACCTATGTGTACAGGGGTTGCCCCAATAAATTTAATAAGGTTTGGGCATGTTGGCTTGATGTCTCCTCTACAACAAGCAGCGATCAAGCCTATTCCAGTTAGAGTGTAGTCTCTGACCATGCACTCAGTCCTGATGTAATCACCTTAATTTGTATCTTGGTATCCCAGGTTTGAGCATAGTTAATCCTGAGCCGAACCTTCTCCCCACATTGGGGCAGTAGTTTAGTAGATTGTTTTGTTTAAGTTCTTATGTTATGTGTTGCTGTATGAGGATGAGACCTGTTGGTCTTGCCCCTGCGTGGGCTACAGCTGTATGTGCACTTTGAAAATTTTATAAAAAAGGTATCACACAGAGAGGGAAACTCCTTCTGTGACACAGCTTCTATCTGAAACTCTGGTCACTGCCAAACAAGTTCCGCCTTCTGGACCAGCTCCTATAAAAGACAGCACACTGGCCCAATGCCGAGAAATTGAAGTAGTGTGACATATATCATAGGAGCTGGTCCAGGGGGCGGGACTTTGTTTGACAGTGGCCAGTTTCAGATTCAAGCTGTGTCACAGTGGGAGAACATCTCTGTGTGATCCGGCCAGCTCTCCTACCGATTCCTCCCTGTGATCCACGTGCAGTAATCAGGCTGCATTGATGGGCACTGTTGAGGCGGCACTAATGAGGCTGCATTGGTGGTCACTGATAGGCTGCACTGATGGTCACTGATAGGCTGCATTGATGGGCACTGATAGGCTGCATTGATGAGGCTGCACTGATGGGAACTGATGGGCTGCATGGAATGGCACTGATAGGCTGCGCTCATTGGCACTGATAGGCTGCATTAACCACTTCAGCCCTGGAAGAATTGACCCACTTCCTGATCAGAGCACTTTTTGCGATACAGCACTGCGTCGCTTTAACTGACAATTGCGCGGTCGTGCGACGTTCCCCCCCAAACAAAATTGACGTCCTTTTTTTCCCACCAATAGAGCTTTCTTTTGGTGGCATTTGATCACCTCTGGGGTTTTTATTTTTTGCACTATAAACAAAAAAAGAGCGACAATTTTGAAAAAAAGGCAATATTTTTTACTTTTTGCTATAATAAATATCCCCAAAAAATATATATAAAAAAAATTTCTTTCTCAGTTTAGGCCGATATGTATTCTACATATTTTTGGTAAAAAAAAATCGTATATTATATAAGCGTATATTGACTGGTCTGCGCAAAAGTTATAGCGTCTACAAAATAGAGGATAGATTTATGGCATTTTTATTATTAATTTTTTTAAAAATAGTAATGGCGGCGATCTGCGATTTTTATCATGACTGTGACATTATGGCGAACACACCGGACACTTTTGACACTATTTTGGGACCATTGTCATTTATACAGCGATCAGTGCTATAAAAATGCACTGATTACTGTATAAATGACACTGGCAGGGAAGGGGTTAAACACTAGGGGGCGATCAAGGGGTTAAGTGTGTCCTAAGGAGTGATTCTAACTGTGGGGGGGATTGGGCTACCCCGATGACAGGGAGCAGTAGATCTCTGTCATGTCACTAGGCAGAACAGGGAAATGCCTTGTTTACATAGGCATCTCCCCGTTCTGCCGCTCCGTGACACGATTGCGGAACACTAGCGGACATTTTGTACGCGGGACCCGCTGGCACAGTCTTGGAGTACGCAGCGGACATGCGTGTGCCTACAATGCCGCGTCTTAAAGGGGACGTACCTGTACGCCCATTTGTGCAGCCATGCCATTGTGTCGACATATATCATCGTGCACTGGTCGGCAAGTGATTAATGGGCACTGATGAGGCTGCATTGATGGGCAGTGATTAGGCTGCATTGATGGGCACTGATGGGCACTAATAGGCTGCACTGATGGGCATTGATGAGGCTGCTTTGATTGGCACTGATAGACACTGATAGGCTGCATTGATGGGCACTGATGAGGGTGCATTGATTGGCACTGATGGGCACTAATAGGCTGCTTTATTGGGCACTGATAGACACTGATAGGCTGCATTTATGGGCACTGATGTGGCTGCACACATGAGTGCTGATGAGGCTGCAGTCATGAGCACTGATGAGGTTGCATTTATGGGCACTGATAAGCTGCATTGATGGGCAGGGGTGAGGCGGCATTGATGGGTACTGAAAGGCTGCATTGATAGGCACTGATGAGGCTGCACTGATGGGCAATGATGAGGCTGCATAAATGGGCACTGATAGGCTGCGCTGATGGGCACTGATGAGGTTGCATTGATGGGCATTGATAAGGCTGCACTGATGGGCACTGATGAGGCTGCAGTGATGGGGAGGCACTGATGGGCACTGATATGCTGCACTGATGGGCACTGATAGGCTGCATTGCTGGCCCTGATAGGCTGTATTGATGGTCACTGATGAGGCTGCACTGATAAAGTTGTTGCTAATATTTTTTTTTGTAACTTAATTCTGCATAAAATATTTAACAGTGTCATTTCATGAGATAATTAATGAGGGCATGTTTAGGGGCTGAATAAGTGGCGGGCAGGGTAGGGGTTTAGTGGGGAAACTGGTGGCTGGCAACTCAGAACCAGGCTAGCAGCTCAGAACCTGGAATTTTGAGCCCTGGTCCAAGGAATCAGGCAGGGAGCTGCCCAGCATCCTTGGTGGCACAGTGAGAAGAGCCACAGCCAGAGGTTGCAGGTTCAGATCCAGATCCTGACAATTACACTTAAAGTGCACCTTTCAGCAATTTTAACAAGTACATTTCTGTCATGATGCACTATACAGAAACTGTATGGCTTTTGATAAGGAACTTTACCAGTTATTTTTTAAAGGTCATCCTTGAGCTCCAGGCAGTTACATTTTCCAGGGCTGAGATGAAGTTATCAGTCTCCTGCATGATTTCTAAACAAAGATGGCTCTGTTCTTCTGAAGAGTAAAAGCAGATGAAGGCATTGTTAGGGGGCAGTAATGTGATCTCGATCAGAGAGGTAATAAAATACTTGTGTTACACTTACACCTTACAGGGCATGCCATGTATGTACTTAGCAAGATACATATATATATGTCCTTAGGTCCACTTTAATTAGGGGACTTTCAGTTTATACAGTGTAGTGTTTTGGTCATTATCAAACATGTAGGTTTATAGTTTGGTTATGTACCATCCTTGACCTACCTGTTGATACAGTATCTGACATCTACATCATAAATTCAATGTGTAGAGCCCAAGCACAAAGAGACTTCAGCAGTTCCTTTATATTGTCTGATACAACATCAAGGTAATGGTTACATCAGCCAGAGCGTAGGGCATTGTCCAGGGACACAAGCTAGATAGGAATAGACATGTGACATCACTTGGCAGATCTCTGTGGGTATAAATCCTAACAGGATGCCAGTTGTGATGAATGTGTCTAATACAGGAGTACACCTGCTGTGCTGTTATCTCCCTCATCCATACAACATCCCGCTGTACTTAAAATTCAAGAGGCTATAAGAGGCCATATATACTGTGAACATCAAATCACAAAATATATTTTCTATGGGTATCTAGCTAGACTTTGAAGGTTTCCACGCAGACGATGATAGTGATCTCATCTACCATTATTTACAGTCATCCTTTAACTCTCGTTCTTCTGAGATCTGACAATTGTTAAGCTCAAGTGCCTAGGCTGGCCATAGCTAAAACTATTTTTCATGTGATCCAACAGAGATTTGCATGACAATTGGCAACTATCAAGCAAACTGTTTCCAACAGGATGAAAAATCATTCCACAGGGATGATATCAATGTGAACTATCACACATGGTGGTGGGTGACGATGAAGTGTTTAGAATCTGCTACACCACAAGCATACATGATCGGAATGATAATGAATTGCACAGAAAATCATTGGATTAGTAATTAGCAATTGTCGGCCCACCCTTTTCAGCTATAACAGCTTCAACTCTTCTAGGAAGGCTGTCCACAAGGATTAGGAGTGTGTCTATGGGAATGTTTAACTATTTTTCCAGAAGCGCATTTGTGAGGTCAGGCACTGATGTGGATGAGAAAGACTGGCTCACAGTCCCGGCTCTAACTCACTTGACAGACGCACTTTTGCTGCAATATCAACAACTTTATATTTAGCTCATATGTAAATACCCAAGGGGGAGAAGCACTCTCCTCCCTTTGGTTCATATTACATTTTGTCAGGTACCCTGGCTAGATTGTTTTATACAATATTTTATATATTTTATATATGTGTGTTTTTTTACAGATATTTAATGCATTTGCCCACGAAGAGTGGATTAAATCCACGAAACGCGTAGGGCTTGTTCGATGAATCTCATCTTCATTGGATGGTTTAACCAGTTTCATATATACAGATTTTATCTTTATCTTGATCTTTTTCTGAGGTGGTTTGTGTCATCTAGGATGGCTGTTATATATTTACCCTACAATGTATTATCCTGATGCAGCGGTCATATATTTATTATACAATGTATCATTTATTGTTGTTGTCAGTTTTTTACATACAATTTTTGTTACATGTTGTCATTATGGACACAAACCCATGAATGGATTTTTCTAATATGTTATGTAACCATTATTTAGCAATAAACATTGTGCTTTATATTGACTGTGTTTCTGTTGCAGCACATACCTCATGCAAATTCCCATTTTATTTCCTTTTTGTTTCTACTGAATCAGGGATGGAGACGTATTCACATACGTTTCATATAAAGTCCCACTAAGTCCCCTCCCCTTTTTTTCATATTCCCGCTCTAATTCATCCCAAAGATATTCTATTGGGTTGAGGTCAGGACCTTGCTTTGTGCACTGATCCAAACATTTGGTGGAGGGGGGATTATGGTGTGGGGTTGTTTTTCAGTGGTTGGGCTTGGCCCCTTAGTTCCAGTGAAGGGAACTCTTAAGGTGTCAGCATACCAAGACATTTTGGCCAATTTTATTCTCCCAGCTTTGTGGGAACAGTTTGGGGATGGTCTTTTCCTGTTCCAACATGACTGTGCACCAGTGCACAAAGCTCCATAAAGACAATGATGTGCGAGTTTGAGGTGGAGGAACTTGACTGGCCTGCACAGAGTCCTGACCTTAACCTGATAGAACACCTTTGGGATAAATTAGAGCGGAGACTGCGAGCCAGGCCTTCTCGTCCAACATCAGTGCCTGATCTCACAAATGCGCTTCTGGAAGAATGGTCAAACATTCCCATAGACACACTCCTAAACCTTGTGGACAGCCTTCCCAGGAGAGTTGAAGCTGTTATAGCTGCAAAGGGTGGGCCAACTCAATATTGAACCCTACGGACTAAAACTGGGATATTATTATAGTTCATGTGCGTGTAAAGGCAGGTGTGCCAATACTTTTGGTAATATAGTTTATATATCACTTAAATAGGTATAATCACTCCTTTGAAGACTGTTCCATTTACCCACTGAAAAGAGAAAAGAGAAAGACACTTGTGTGTACCTTATCTATGTGTGTGCCAGTTGTGACAAGGACAAGTATATTTCTCCCATCAAAACTGATGAGACATTTACCTATATGAGGCAACAGATGACACCCTTATAGTTAAAGCTGAACTTTAGGCATAAATAAAAGACACAATCTCTAATCAATAATTTTTCATTACCTGTGCATTTTAAATGCAAGCGGTGCAAGTACCTGAATTTGACCTGGCAGTAGCCTCCTACAGTTACTGTACAGCAGGGCTGGAGTATGAGAGGAAGAAGCAGCAGAAGAAGCCAATCCGTTCATGTGCTGACAAGAAGCATACTGATAGGAAGATAAAACAGAGTGACAAAGAGATGAGTGAATCACAGTGCTGCCCCTACTTTCACTGTCCATTCACAGGCTGGGGTGGCTCCATGATAACTTGGGCTCGGAGGAACTGGGTTGAATAATGCTGGTCATCTGACCGAGGACATGTAGTGGCAGAAAAAAGTACTGTAGAGGAAATCTCTGGATTTAAGATGAATATTGCTGCGGGGAAGGTGGAGGGCATGGTTGTGCCCAAAGATCTGTGTTTGCACATATTACAGCCCATTGCCCAATGTATAGGGTCACGGCTGTGGGCATAAATGCACAAGTTTGTACATATGCTGCAGGCACTGGCTTTGGTGTCAAGTGCCCTATATGAAGTGCAGCAGAATTGCTGAGTGGTTGTCAGCACACCTGACCCATGACCTGACCTACTGTATGTTCTGCTATTCTGTGTTTGACCTGACTTGTCTCCCGACTCTGCTGTATCCTGATCTCCTGTTGCTGACCTTGGCGTGTGTCTTGACTTTGCCTTCTGCGCACCTTGGTAGTTCTGTTGCCCATTAGATATCGGCCCTGCCTGCTGGCCATTTTTAACCGGTTCGCGGGCCGCAAATGGCCCGCGGGCTGGTACTTTGAGACCCCTGCCATAGAGGGACGGAGCATGGACCGGATTTTGACCCATGTGTGGCCATTGCAGTTGAAGTTAATCTACTGCTCAACTTCTGTTCAACTTCCCTGTGTGATAAAAGCCAATGGCTGCAGCACTGATCTGTGTATTCTGATAGCAGGAGAGTCTCCAGTGGGGGTGGGGAGAATTCCCTCATCCACCTTGTATGTGTGGATGGGGGGGGATAAGTTATGGTTTTTTTTTAGTTCAGCATGCTGTCTAAACGAAAAAAAATTAACTATGTATGGCCAGCTTAAGACCTCTATTTGTTCACCAGTATTTATTCACTAACGTTTAAATCAGACCCCTCTTTTACTAAGATGTTTTATGACTGTGACCAATAAGGCATTTATAGCTTTCTGTTGTAAGAAGCCTGCAGAGCAACCCACCACCACCACAGATCAAAGCTGGGTCCCGCTGAGTGCCATTGTATAAATGTTGAATTTTAAATATATAACCAAACTTGTTTTTAAGAGAATGTTGGGTATGTGTTTCATCTAACTGACATGGGCCTGGTTGAAGCAAGTCAGCTCTGATGTATAAAGAGCCTTATTGAAGCTCTTTTTAAACTGTAGAACAAATTGAATTTAGAGTATATATTTTTTTTTACTAAAATGTATTTTTAATGGAAAATATAGTGAATCTTTATTGAGTACATATTTTATTTAATTACTGTAATATATATGTGATATACAGTACATGTGCATGGGCTGCCCCCATGTTCTAAATAATACATAGTTTTCATATTACAGTCACCAACAGCATTGCAAGAAAATAACAATTTCATCCTTTTTTTTATGATGTTTCATCCCTGAAAGCCCAAATAGTTTTTTTTCTAGACCATCATGTTACATTGCTAGCATAAGTACATATGGACTAATGGCACATAAAAATACCATCAATAACTCCCATTTTTAAATAGCCAATGTTCAATATTCTTGTTCACTGCTTCCTACACTCAGGTGCTTCTTTCCTGCATTACAATTACTAAAAAAATGATTTTGAAAATAGACGAGTACTGATACTTTTTTTTAGTACTCGCCAATACCAATTACTGATACCTGATGACAACTGTTTTGTTTACACTTCAGCGATCAGTAATGGTACAAAGCCTTGAAAAGTTATTTGTGAAAAGTGTAAATATATGTTACATAGTTACATAGTTAGTCAGGTTGAAAAAAGACACAAGTCCATCCAGTCCAACCATAAAAAAAAAACAAAAACGTACAATCCAATATACCCAATACTATACCCACAGTTGATCCAGAGGAAGGCAAAAAAACCCCAGCAGAGCATGCTCCAATTTGCTACAGCAGGGGAAAAAATTCCTTCCTGATTCCAGAGAGGCAATCAGATTTTCCCTGGATCAACTTTACCTATAATTGTCAGTACCCATTTATATTATGTACATTTAGGAAAGTATCCAGGCCTTTCTTAAAGCAATCTACTGAGCTGGCCAGAACCACCTCTGGAGGGAGTCTATTCCACATTTTCACAGCTCTTACTGTGAAGAAACCTTTCCGTATTTGGAGATGAAATCTCTTTTCCTCCAGTCGTAAAGAGTGCCCCCTTGTCCTCTGTGTTGACCGTAAAGTGAATAACTTAACACCAAGTTCACTATATGGACCCCTTATATATTTAAACATGTTGATCATATCCCCCCTTATTCTCCTCTTCTCAAGAGTGAACAAATTCAGTTCCTCTAATCTCTCCTCATAGCTGAGCTCCTCCATACCTCTTATCAGTTTGGTTGCCCTTCTCTGCACTTTCTCCAGTTCCTCGATATCCTTTTTGAGAACTGGTGTCCAAAACTGAACTGCATATTCCAGATGAGGTCTTACTAATGATTTGAACAGGGGCAAAATGATATCTCTCTCTCTGGAGTCCATACCTCTCTTAATACAAGAAAGAACTTTGCTCGCTTTGGAAACCGCAGCTTGGCATTGCATGCTATTATTGAGCTTATGATCTACCAAAACCCCCAGATCCTTGTCCACTACGGATTCCCCCAGTTGTACTCCCCCTAGCATGTATGATGCATGCATATTCTTAGCCCCCAAGTGCATAACTTTACATTTCTCAACATTAAACCTCATCTGCCACATAGTCGCCCAATTAGACAGTGCATTGAGGTCGGCTTGTAAATTGGAGACATCCTGTAAGGACGTTATTCCACTGCATAGCTTGGTGTCATCTGCAAAGACAGAAATGTTACTTTTGATCCCAGACCCAATATCATTTATAAAGATATTAAAGAGTAAGGGTCCCAGCACTGAACCTTGTTAAAGGTGTAAAAATATTAATGAAAAAAAGCAAACAAAAAAAAAAAAAAGTTTTCATTATTAATTGTTTTGTTGATAAAAAAGAAGTGAACAAAAAAAAAATCTGTGGAAAATAATAAATAAATATAGAAGGAGCTGAATAGAGTAAATTAAGGGTTATTAAGGAACATTAAATTTTAAGAAAAAAGTTTTTTTACTTGACAAGTTGCTTCTATAGACAAAACTTTTTAAAAAAAAAATTTAATAGAGCAGGGTAGGGTTATAACCCCTCTCAGATTTTTTTTTGCCATCTGTGTCCCATTGCGCAGATTTCTCTTAATTTTCTGTCCCCTAGCCAAATGAGAGAAAAACCCTGCAAGGGAATTCCATAGGGACCCCCAGATCACCAGAACTAGTGTCCTTGTGGGAGGATTTCCTCTCCATTACTTTTCTGGGGACAACCCAAAATTTGGGATTTTGTTTTACTTTCACTTTCAGTGATAATGGTGAACAGGACAAATAGAGAGGGTGAATCTCCTTAACAGGGGCACAGACAGCAATAAAAACCAACAAGCATTATAATCCCTTTCCACTCCATCTAAAACTAAAAGTTTTGCCTTTAGTTATACTTTAAACTGACTTCATCTGCAGATCGAAGTTCATCCCTTTGATCTGTAGATGAATAAACAGAAAGATACAAAATGAAACAATGTTTTTTTTTATCTTTCTATTTTAGCTGAGCAATGTTGTTGATAAACATTGTCAGGTCAGGCTGCTTTTTTTTTTTTTGACAGTTCCAATTGCCTGGAATTTGTTTACACTTCAGTGGTCAAAAGGTAACCCCACGGACAGCTGAAGGAGTCATCTGTTGTTAAGGATGCAGCGGCCATGCTTCTTAACAAGCAATAATTGACGGCTTTTTTAAAAAAAATTACATTTCAGCTGCCAGTGGGAATCCTGCTGACAGCTGAAAGAACCGAGCCTGAAGGTTTCGGTGTCAGACCTTACCTATGAATGTTTTATTATTTCCCTTTATTTTCATTGCCTGACAACACTCATCATATTCACAAGATAATGACAATATGTCAGGCATTGACAGCACGATGTCCTTGTGAGATACAAGAATTTCAGCACCAGTAACAAATGAACAGAAACCTCTATATCAGAACATAGTGAAACTGCTAATTCAGTATAACAGCCAGGGAATTAGCATTTACTGAAGAAGAAGTTGGCAGTGGCAGCCTCCATATTTTCTTAAGATAGGTTTTCTTAAACCACCTAAAGACCACACGCAGTAGATCTAATATCTAAGATAGTCCAAACAGATGGACTGCTCTTGAGCATCTTACCAATACCAGAATTGGACTGTTTTAGGAGGACCTAATCGACTTCAATCGGCTTCCAGTCACAGAGCATTGGCCAGCAATCATATGACAAAGCAGTGTAATATACAAAAAAATGTTGCGCTCTACCCCTTTTTGGCAATAAAGAGCAGTGATGTTGGGTAAGTCTTCAGATATTGATCAGAACAGGACTGAAGGTTGATAATATATGCTGAATGTTTTTCAACTACCTGCTTACTGTTCAGACCTACAATCACAGCCAGATAAAGTCTTCCAGCACCAACTTGCTTTGCAGCTCTGAGATGTCAAAGGGTCAAATGTCAGGATCTGTATGGGAGGCTGATGCTAGAAGATGTGATGGTGTTTCACAACAACTTTAGTCCTTTAGAAACACCTACCTTTAGCCATACCCGCCAATCAATGCGGCACCATGGCACACTTTGCATGGTACACTTTCTTTAGCCCACATATGGAAGATCCCTTCTAACCATAAAAGTGCTAGCTGATTGTGTTTTTGCTCCAGGCCAAGGGTTCTCAATCTCTACCTGCTTTACAATGTATTTTTTAAAACCAAACATCAAAGAAAACATATCACTTTAAAGCTGGGTACACATTATACAATTTTCTTATACAATTCTCCTTTAGATTTACCAAAACCATATACCGTATATACGCGAGTATAAGCCACGTTTTTCAGCACATTTTTTTAGGCTGAAAAACTCCCCCTCGGCTTATACTCGAGTGAGGGTGCCCATCTGCAGCTGTACCTTTGATTACTAAAACAGCGGGTGTCTCCCACTGTGTCATGCAGGCTGTTCGGCGGCCGTACATTGTAACAAAGCCCCGCCTCCTCCTCGTCCGTGATAGACGGAACACTGATGCTGGGAAGCTGTATCAGTGTTCCATCTATCATAGATGAGGAGGAGGCGGGGCTTTGTTGCAATGGACAGCCGCAGAACAGACTGCATGACACAGAGGGAGACACCCTCTGTTTCAGTAATCAAAGGTACAGCTGCAGATGGGTACAATGAGGCTGCAGATTGGCACAGTGAGGCTGCAGATGGGCACAGTGAGGCTGCAAATGGGCACAGTGAGGCTGCAGATGGGCACAGTGAGGCTGCAAATGCGCACAGTGAGGCTGCAGATGGGCACAGTGAGGCTGCAAATGGGCACAGTGAGGCTGCAGATGAGCACAACGAGGCTGCAGATGGGCACAGTGAGGCTGCAGATGGGCAGTGAGGCAGCAGATGGGCACAGTGAGGCTGCAGATGGGCACTGATGATACATTTGGGCACAGTGAGGCTGTAAATGGGCACAGTGAGGCTGCAGATGGGCACAGTAAGGCTGCAAATGGCCACAGTGAGGCTGCAGATGGGCACAGTGAGGCTGCAGATGGGCATTGTTTACACAGTAGCTGCTGCATTTCCTACCCTAGGCTTACCAGTTTTATGTGGTAAAATTAGGTGCCTCGGCTTATATTCGGGTCAGCCTATACTCGAGTATATACGGCAATATGTGGTCAAACCTAATCACTTTCAATTTGTATGCAATCAGGCAGGCCCTTTGCACTACATAGTTGAAGGTAAATCTAAAGGAAATTGAACGATAAAAATTGTATAATGTGTACCCAGCTTAGGAGAGCAGTTTCTGAACAAAAACCGTTTGCAATATACTTTTACATATGGTATAAAAAAAATAGCCAGTGCATAATTTGATATAATTTATGGATGAATTACTTTTAGTGTCTGGAATGGAGTAGAGAATTTATGGTGTTTTTTTGCAATTGTGAGCCTTTCCATAAATGCATATGCATGTCCACATAATAAATTTAAATGTACACGTTTAATTTGAGACTTGAATAAGAAATTATATGTGAGTAATCAAGTTTGGTATTGGGGTAATCAGAACAAAAAAGGAGAATATTATTAGAGATGTATGTGAACCACAAAGATTGCTGATTACCAAATTTTGTAGGAAAAACATAATGTTGTTTTTTTTTTTTAGCTTAAAAATAACAAATTAAGATGCTATTTTTTCTAAGAAAGCCATATCTATTCTCAGAAAATGAATGTCATTTATATGTTCATAATCTAGGTAGTTGTTAGCAGGCGAACCTCCACACTGTAGGTTGTTACATTTTGCAAAGTAATGTGTTCTTTTTTTTTATGGCCCATCTCTGCTACTATTTCTTACCTTCACTGTGCTCCCCAATCACCCCATTTTTAACACCCAGTACTTATGGATATGAAGGAGCTTGTTTTTAAAGGTGGACTTAGTCTTTAGCCCTGGTTCACGTTGATGCTACTTTGAAATCGCGTTACTTCACTTGAAGTGGCGCGATTTCAAAGTAGCAAGGTCAGCGGGATTTCAGGTGCTACTTGATAGACATCTGTGTGGCTTCATACACGGATGTCTATTGAAGTCGCACCTGAAATCGGCAAAAGTAGTACAGAAACGACTTTTGCAAACCGGTGCAGCGCCGCAAAATCGGTGTCGCACTGATTGGAACAGTGCCATTGCCTTCAATAGGTTGCGACTTGTCATGCGATTTGATCTCTCAAATTGCATGACAAATCGCTCCAATGTGAACCTAGGCTTAGACCTGAATTTGAACACTCCTAACCCTGACCTCACCCCTAATAATCAATAAAGCCATGCAAACTTACCGTATATACTCGAGTATAAGTCGAGTTTTTCAGCACATTTTTTTGTGCTGAAAGTGCCCCCCCTCGACTTATACTCGAGTCAAGCACTTTTCTGCAGCAAAAAATTTCATTTTCCGAACCGAATTTGTGGCCCCGTATCTCAGGGCCACTTGGTGCTAGGAACTCCAAATTTGGTGTGCAAACACAGTAGACCTGGTACCATAACATATCCAAAGCTGGGGTTCCTAGCCCCAAGTCGACCCGAGATAAGGGGCCCCAAAATCGGTTCGGAAAATGTCATTCTCTGCTGCAGAAAAGTGCTTGACATTTTCTGAACCGATTTTTGGGGCCCTGTATCTCGGGGTCACTTGGTGCTAGAAATCCCAGCTTTGTATATGTTATGGTGCTAGTTCCACTGGGTTTGTACACCTAATTTGGGGTTCCTAGCACTAAGTGGCCCCGAGATACGGGGCCCCAAATTCGGTCAACTGTGTCCATCTGCAGCAATGTCATTTCAGGACACTTTGGGTTCAGAGACCCCAAATTTTGGCTGCAGCTAGGGGGCATCTAGGAACACTTAACTACCGAGTTTGAAGTTCGGGGGACTTATGGCTGCAAATGGGCACAGTGAGGCATGCAAATGGGCACAGTGAGGCTGCAAATGGGCATTGTTGACCCTCTTTTCCACCTACAGTAGCTGTGCATTTCTCACCCTCGTCTTATACTCGGGTCAATAAGTTTTTCCCATTTTTTGGTAAATTAGGGCCTCGACTTATACTCGGAATGACTTATACTCGAGTATATACGGTACATTTCCTTGTTAGATGCCAAGTTATCAGTGCTGAAGGCTCTCTATCCTGTGCCAATATCTCCAGGTGACAAGAACCACTCTGAAAAAAAAAAGAATTTCTGTGTTTCTGTTTGTTTACTGTGACTGCGGCACATTGTCTTTTTACTGTGTTGTCACTGTTTGAAGCATTAATTCTTTTATTTTTTTTGTATTGTATTGTTTTGTATTATGTCAGTATTGTGTCCCATGTTACATTAATTTTTTTCTCAGTCCCCCGCCTTCTGCTGAGTTCCTATGTTGACAGATACACCTTTTTTAGATGCTGGGTGTTTAGTAGTATATAAGCAAAGCAGTTGGATTCAGTTTGTATCCTGACGTATTAAGTATCCTGCACATGGAAAAGGTTCATCTGAAATTACAGCTGATGAGACTAGAGCAGATGCTTCCGCCTTCATTAGTACAGCGGACCAATCAAAGAGAATACATTCTTTCTTAATTAGCTAATAACTTTGTCATCAGTTTCTTTGTGTGGGCCAGCTAAATAGCTACAGCAACTTCAAAGTCTAAAAACAAAAGCAGAAACACAGTTCAGGAAATTATTTTAAATGGAATGCATTTGCAATCTTTATTTTTATTATAGATCATTTATTATTATAATTCTGTAAGGTAGAGTGTGTTAATGCCACGCACAGTTACAGATTGTAAGTGTGCACTGTAGAGAGTTTCAGTTCATTCTTAAAGCCGACCTTTCCTCCCTTTTCTAAAATTTACATCAGGATGCATCTCTGCATCCCGATGTTAAATCATCTATTATGGGTTTTTTGTTTTGTTTTGTTTTTTTACAAGTATATGGGTTTCGTTTTCTTTTTTGTTTTTTTTTTACATGTATACAAGTTTTTTTTTTTTTTTTAAGTTTAAAAAAAAAATTGTAACTTACCTTTTTTGAATCTACTTGTTTCTGAAGGCACTAGTGACGTAGCCCTGGCCGCACAGATGTCCCCCTGGGAAGGCAACATTACTAGTGGCCTTTAGGGAGATCTCATACCTAAGCTGCATAATCTACCTCATAATCGATCTTGTAATCTCATGTGCCATATGGCATTAAACTCATTTGTTGTTAAAAAAACATTCTCCCTGAGATCTTAGAGGAAGGCTTCTTTTTTTTTAAACAGCCTGTAAAGTCATACGGCGCAAGACAAGGTGCATTGCGTTATTATTATTATATAGGATTTAAAAAGTGCCAACAGTTTGCGCAGCACTTTGTGCTCCATCCCGCACATTCACAGTATGACATACAGTTTTAAAATGGCGGCATGGGAGTAGAGACTAGAGGCAGCCTAAAAAATGCACAATTAGACAGAAAAGCAGCATAGACATACTTTAGATTTTTGAAGCCTCCCCCAGGAAGGCTATTGCCAGCTTTAATTCCTGAACTGCCGATCCCCTGGCCAGTTCTTCTGAGACGCCTCTGAGTACTGAGTCCACATTCTCTGTCCAGGCTTCCATAGCCTTGGACTTGGCTGCGAGGGCCAAGGCGTGTTTGCAAGCCATACCAGCTAGCCCGTAAATTCTCTTGAGATCTTGGTCTATTCTCCTCTCAAGCCCCTCCTTGAAACAGCATCTTCTAAAGGAAGAGTGACGTGTTTAGCCAGTCGTATCAGTGCTGCGTCTACGAGGGAAGCGTTTTCCAGATGTTTCACTTCCTCTGCCTTGAAGGGGTATAATCTGGAAGTTTTGCTTGACACAGAAGTCTTTTTATCTACCTTGCTCCACTCCTCATCAATTATATTCTTCAATCCAGAAAGGAGCAGAAAATTGAAATGTTCCTTTCCCAGGTGTTTAAAGAACTTTCTCTGCTTAGCCGGAGGAGTGGAAGGATCTTCCCACTTAAGGGCCTCTTTGACCGCCTTAATTAGGGGGGAAACCAAGGTGAAGTCGAAGGCACCGACAAATTCTCCCTCCAATTCGCTATCTGAAGAGCCGGGGGAGGCATTGTAAGGCTGGAATGGGCCCAGGTCCTTCTGGGCCCCGTCAGCCAGGGAACCAGATAGAGTGGTGGACTGGCTCTGCGTGCAGGTTGTACCCCACTCCTTTAGGGATTGCTGCACCACATGCTTAACAAGAGACTCCATCTGTTGATTTTCCATCTCTTTCTCCCCAACCGCCCGGGCATAACATGGATCACACAGTGATTAGCCCTCCAGGACTCATGTCCCACATCCCCAGCAGGCTCTGTGATCAGAGTGGCTGTCATGGCAGTAGGTGTGGTGTCTGGAGGAGGAATGGGAGCATCTCCTCTGTTGATGGGTCCTAGACGGAGAGTCACATCTGGACCCAGGTGAGCAAGGCAGGGTCCCTGTTGTCTTGGACAATAAACTGGTGATCCAACCTGGAAGGGCTAAAAAGGAGAAGGGCAGAAAACATCACGTTAGGGGATAAGTCCATACCAATGTGGACCTGCCCCCCCCCCCACACTCCACTTTCCGAGAGCATGAGGGCTGGCCGCACGGAGGCAGTGACTTGTCCATGGCACCCTGGCGGACGATTAAGACGATACAGCAGCCTTGTAGGAACACACACATCCTGGGAGAAGGAAAAAAAATAGCATGCAGCTTGCCCTTTAAGAGCCATCTACACCCCCCCACCCTGCACCATAGCCCCAGGCCGGAGCTTACCTCAACCTGGGAACCTGGTGCATGAAGGAGCTGTTGCAAGGTGCCCACAGCGATCCCCAGTATGACAGGGGCTCCCTGGGATTTAAATATCCCCGCCATAATGATGTCACCGCCATATTAGCGCACCTGCACGGCCGCCGGGACCCCGGGCGTACTGCGCAGGGGCGAAACCAAGCCTGGGCTTTGTCCGTAGATCAAGCATGTGCAGAAGCGCGCCAGAGCCGCGTCCCGGAAGAGGGAGCCATGTCCTGGAACGCACCTGTGTTCCAGGCGCCATAGAGGGGGGAAAAAAAAGAAAGAGAAGGGAAGGATAAGGCACACAAGGGGAGACACAAGCAAATAACAAAAACTTGCTGCCATGGAGGAGTCTTCAGACCTGCCAGGGATCCACCATGCCTGGGCATAGAGAGGCCATCCCCACCAAGGGACACAGAGGCCTGGAGCCACACACCCGCCCATGGCTGGGCCCTGGGCTACCCATCTCTGCCCCCCCTCACCCTGCACCATAACCCCAGGCAGGAGCTTACCTCAACCTGGGAATATGGAGGAGCTGTCGCAAGGTGCCCACAGTGATCCCCAGTAATGACGTCACCACCATATTATAATGCCTGCACGGCCGCCGGGACCCCGGCCGTGCCACGCCTGCGCAAAACCAAGCCTCGGCTTCGTCCTAGGATCGAGCATGCGCAGAAGCACGCTGCAGCCGCAACCCGGAAGAGGGAGCTGTGTCCTGGAACGCACCTGCGTTCCAGGCGCCATAGAGGGGGAAAAAAAAAGAAAGAGAAAGGAAGGATAAGGCACACAAGGGGAGACACAAGCAAATAACAAATACTTGCTGCCATGGAAGATTCTTCAGTCCTGCCAGCGATCCACCATGCCTGGGCATAGAGAGGCCGTCCCCACCATTGGACACAGAGGCCTGGAGCCACACACCGGCCCATGACTGGGCCCTGGGCTATCCTGACAGCGTTAGAAGGTATGCCCGGCATCAACCTCAATCTATTGGACCTCCGTAAACGTAAGTGCATTGTTTGTAGGTCCAATAGGGAGGACAGAAAAAGGAATGCAGTCTCTCGTGGTGAGCTCAAATTTATGAGAGTGGGGTCTTATAGCAATGGAGAGGCGGCGGGGTTAACCCACACGTAGGCTGCCATGAAGTCTGTCAGGAAAACACATTTTTGTTCTTGGGTTAAATACCAAAATTAATATTTTATCATTTTTTAAATATTTTTTTTTTACTTGGCTGTTTCCAAGTTAGAAACCACATGGACCCTGCTGTCCTCATTCATTGTACTGCCTAGCCATCTATGCCCACAACTATGGTCTACAATTATCTTTTTACAATGTATCTGTTACCCTATGGTCACCCAGTAAAAATTACAGTAACCATTTGTATTTCTAAGCTAAAACGTTGTTGTTTTTTCCTGGAGAAAACTTAATGATGATTAAACTAGCAGTTAAAAATAATGTCTTTCACATGTGTAAGTCAGTCATTGAAACATATTAATTGGACTTTTGTTAAGATAACATTTCCAGAAAGAAAAGCAGTATGCTTATTAAATATTCATTAGTCTGTATTTCTTCCTGTACCATACAAATTTGTATATAATCTTATTTTCCTTTTCTTGGTGGCCCCAGGGAGCTCAGTGTTGCTTGGAAACAAAAGATGACATGTAAAAGGTGAATGCAGTGACTGGGACAGCTAGGACAATGCTATCTATCATAACGCAGCTTCTGCTTGGGCTGGGGCAGCCAGTATTACATTATATATTTTTTTATTTATTTTTTTAAATCAGATTCTATAGAAAATTTTTATGACAAACAAACACATAGGACTTCAAGTTTAGAAGTGTTGTACAATGATATGGGTATACAAAGTCAACAATGCGTGCAATATATAACATGGTGTAATAAATCCAAAAAGGTTTCTTGTAATCATTTTCCAGTGTTACATACACCTTACACAATGTCAGTCATTAAGAGCAAACAACCATCTAGGTATACCTATAAATGTTGACCAATTTGTATTTCCGCTTCTTTTATGTCCCTATCTTTGTTCCCGAGGGGGCAAAAATTAAAAGTTAAAAGAAAAAAGTAACCCCAGGGAGCAAGAAGAGTTTATCTTAAACCCTTCAAACTGGGTTGTATATTAGCACCACAAAAACTAAAATTTAAACCCAACAAAAACAAAAATCATATGTCTAAAGCAGGGCTAGGCAACCTGGGGCCCTCCAGCTGTTGCAGAACATCATGCCTCTGGGAGTAATTTTAACTGCCAGCCTTGCAATGCCTCATGGGAAATGTAGTTCCAAAACAGCTGGAGGGCCCCAGGTTGCCTACCCTTGGTCTAAAGTAACCACTGCATGTCACTTTTACCTGAGTATATATTTATAGTCCTATAGGACCTTGGGGCCATCATTAATAATCTGATAGTCAGTTAGTGCGAGCCTTACATAGCATGTTAGGCTACTGTGAGGTGGAAGAATTACTTCCTCCTAAAATTCTATTTTGGACCAGTTGGGGCCAATCCAGGAGTATCTAACCAGGCATCCCAGATGCGTTAAAATTTAAATGGGCTTCCCCTATGTGCATAAGTTAGTCTCTCTCATATGAGGACTGCATTAACAATTATATTATATTTACCTCTCTGTCTCTGCCTCCTTTTTGATTCAATAGTATTGCATGCACAGGTGGTGTTCTCTAGTTTATTTAAAGGAGCTAACTCTCACTAATGGTAAGGAAGCTTGGTCTCTTGATAGAGGAAACACATCTACAGGAAGTATTTGGGACTTCTCAAACCTGAGAATTTACCGAACTGTTCTATAATATCAAGAGTGGTCAGAAGGGAGGGACCAGAGTCAGCTAGGTACAGTATCATATCATCAGCAGCATGGAGCCCAGATTTTTCCACCAAATCACCCCTCTGCAATCCATGGATACCAGGAGTGAACTGAAGCTTAATAGCAAATGATTCGGCCATCAGAGCATACAAATGGGTGAAAGAGGGCACCCTTGACGTTTACCACGATAAAGAGAAAAGTCCTCAGAGGTCCAACCATTAGCTAACACACTAGCCTCTGATCTTTATACAGAATAGTCAGTCACTAGATAAAATTGGGGCCAAAGCCATGTAGGCAATGCCACAGGTATTTATATTCAAAAGCTTTAGCAGCATCTAGCAAAACCACCACTCTTGTGCCAGTGAAGTCATGGGCAGCCTGCAGATTCATGAATTAAGGCAGTTTTTTTTATAGGCATAAATACCATCTGGTCAGGGTGAACCAGAGAAGCGATGACCGTAGTAAGCCGCAATGTCAAAATCTTAGCAAGGATCTTAATGTCAGTAAGAGAAATAGGACAAAATGATGTGTTCTTTAGTTTATACACAGATCAGCCATACCTTTATGACCATCCACCTAATATTAAGTAGGTCCCCCTTTTGCCACCAAAACAGCCCTGACCTGTTGAGACATGGACACCTCTAGACCTCTGAAGATCTTCTGTGGCATCTGGCACCAAGATGACAGTAGCAGATCCTTTAAGTTCTGTCAGTTGCAAGGTAGGGCTTCCATGGATCAGACTTGTTTTTCCTGCACATCCCACAGATGCTCAATTTGATTTAGATCTGGAGAATTGGGAGGCCAAGCCAACACCTCAGTGTGGTAGGGCCCATTATCTTGCTGAAAGAGACCACTGCCATCAGGGAATATCATTTCCATGAAGAGGTGTGCTTGGTCAGGTAGGTGGTACATGTCACGTAACATCCAAATGAATGGCAGGAACCAGGGTTTGGGTCCATTGCCAAAAGCATCACACTGACTCTGCTGGCCTGCCTTCTTTCTATACTGCATCCTGTTGCCATCTCTTCCCTAGATCAGCTATGCACACACCACATATGTAAAAGGAAATGTGATTCATCAGACCAGGCCACCTTCTTTCATTGCTCTGTGGTCCAGTTCTGATGCTTATGTGCTCATTGTAGGTGCTTTTGGCTGTGGACACAGGTCAGCGCGGGCACCCCACGCAGCCTCATACACCACAAACTGTGATGCTATTTTTTTCTGCTTTTACCCATCAACTTCAGGGACAACATGGTTATTTGCTGCCTAATATATCCCACCTTTCAGATTCCATTGTAACAAGATAATCAATGTTATTCACTTCAATATGAAATCAGGCATCATAGTGTCTCCTATAGAACATTCTATCAGACTTGGACAGGACTTGGAAGTCTACACAATATTGTATGAAAATTTGTTGGCCAGAGCCAACATTTGTACAGAGCCCACTGCAGTGCTGTACACAGTGCTAATGGTGCAGGCCAATTCTAAAACTTAAAAAAATAGACACAAAATAACGGTGTGGCCTTCCTGTTCACTAATTAAATTACTTAGGAGCATGATGTTTTGTGAAAATCATAAAGCTCATAGTGACCTTGAATCCTCAAAAGGTTCAGGATTACAGGAAGTTTAGAGCTAATGCTATTTACACACGGGCGGACTTTTCGACCAGACTGGTCCAACGCAACCAATCCGTCAGACAATCCGACCGTGTGCGGGCTTCATCAGACCTGCAGCTGACTTTTTTGGTCGAAAATCAGACGGACTTTAGATTTAAAACATGTTTCCAATCTTTCCGATGGATTCGATTCTGGTCGAAAAATCTGTTCGTCTGTAAGCTAGTCCGACAGATGGAAAACCGACGCTAGGGCAGATATTGACTACTGGCTATGAACTTCCTTATTTTAGTCCGGTCGTACGTCATCACGTACGAATCCGTCGCACTTTGGTGTGATCGTGTGTAGGCAAGTCCGTTCGTTAAAAAGTCCGTCGGAAGTCCGTCAAAAGTTCGTTGAAAGTCCGCCGGACCTGCCCGGTCGAAAAGTCCGCCCGTGTGTACGCGGCTTAAGGAATATGAGCACGTGCCAGAATAGCAAGTATAGTGCCAAGGATATTGGTTGCATACAAAATGCATGTATATATGTGTGTGTATAGTTTAAAATTTCTTTGGCAGCTTGGTTTGCAATTTTAGGTGCCAAATTACACCATAGGTGTTGTTTGCATACAAAAAGATAATTGTGAATTCCACACAGCTAAAACAGAGATGTAAACTTGTGTTTCTGTATTATCTACATGATTTTGAGAATGATCCAGATGTTACTCTTGGTAGAGATTGTCCACATTTTCCAAGCATGCACACAAACATGGAACAGCATTGAATTTTTAAATGTGTAAATGTTGATCTCATGTCTGTGGGTATCAGTAAATATTGCTGGCTAGCATCAAAGGTAAGAATAAACATAGAAAAAACGAGAAACCCCCTAATGGGGCTTTAATGCAGCCAATAATGTACAAGTCAAAATGAGGAGATGATCAAAGATAATGTTTATTGGTACAAAAAGGTATAGAAATAATGAATTCTGACATTAAAAGTCAGGACATGAACTGGAGTACAAAGTTGATAAAAAAACACAATACCCATGACCAGGAACAGTGTACAGTACAGTAAACCTAAGGCAACAAGATCTAAATAATGGAATACTGACGCGTTTTGACCCCAGTGGGTCTTCTTCAGAGGATAGGTGAAAAACAGCTGTAGGGATGTAAACATGCATCAAAAAATCTTTCAAAACAACACAAAATAATACAAAAAACTTTGTTTGTCTATATGCATGAACAGCTTCATATATTGCATATTACCAGTCACGTTGCTCCTAACAATTATAGATGGCTGTAATGCAAAGAAGTTGCCCCCTTATGTATCCTTAATTTCCCAAATGGTGGGCCGATCCCCCGGAGAGCAGGTGTCAAGCCAGCGTCCCTTGCGAGGGATCACACATAAACTGACCCCCAAAGGTTGGAGGATGGGAGGGGCATGCACTGCACCTACAGTGAAGTAACAATAATGCTAAGTTAAGGGTTAGAACAAAAAAGGGGGTTATTTGTTCCCAGGGCGATAATGGGGAATAACAAATTGTAATGGCTTTTGACATATTGACCAGTGTGGGTCGTGAGTGGGTCCATAGACGTTACATGCAAGGAAAGGGGTAGGAAGGTATGGAAGGAATGTTGCATAGGAAAAAAAAAAAAAGGGGAAGGGGGTGGGGGGGAAGGAAGGAAAGAGGGGGACGGGAAGGAGAGGGAAGGAGGGCAGGGAAATGGGGGAAATGTGATGAAAGAAAGAAAAGGGAGAAGGAAGCAGTGAGGAATCATATGTGACTGGAGAAAAGTTGAGGAGGAAAAGGGAGACTTGAAAGGAAAGAACAGGTGAGACATGACCAAGGGCTTGGGCAACGAACAAATTGCATGCATGTGTATGGGCCGACCAACGACAAGGATGTGAAAGGCGGCAATAGTATTGCGTATGTGATGGTGAGGTGCCAAAATCATAAAAGGAGGGAAAGGGCCAGCCGTGGGCTGGGGGGAAAGACGGGGGGAGTAGTTGTGGGAAACGTAAGTGATATCAAATGTGAATAAAGGGAGAAAAACCAGCAAACAAACCAAAACGTGATGTGTAGAAAATGGGTGATACATGGTGAGGGCAATGCAAATTACCTTTGATGGGAACACAATTAATTGGATCAGAATGCCCGAAACTCTGAAAGGTTGTAGATATACAAAAATCAATCAGAAGTGGGTTGATAAAAGTGAGGGAAGTGAGATAAACATGATGTGAACCACACATCAAAGGAAGCAGTTGAGAAATGCATAAGGTTCTTACCAGTCAGTCTGTGAGATTACAGCATAGGAGCGTCCGGCGGGACCAAACGGTACCAGTGGACCTCCCCCGCCACCAGGGTCGTAAAGGTGACTTTAGGGACCCTATAGTTATGTGTTGAAACCACATGTCTCCCAATGGGGAGGTATGGGTTCCCCACCTGCATACTGTATACGTGAGAAATGCGTTTCCAAAATTCCCGCCTGGTTTTTCCCACATAGCAGGCACTACATTCACATTCGATGAAGTATACCATTCCACGCGTGTGGCAATTTACAAAGTGAAAAACGTGAGACATGTGGTTTCAACACATAACTATAGGGTCCCTAAAGTCACCTTTACGGCCCTTTGTAGGATGCATATCCCTAATAAAGGTGGCTATTGGAATAAGGCTCTGCTACAAAAAGAGCAGAGATGGATATTCCAATTACAGGCCACCTCTCCCCCAGGCCTCAATGAATCCATCTCATTCGCTCCCTCCTTGCAAGGGTTTTCTTCCGGCAAGACACAGTGAGCGAATCAGATAGTGATGAAACCTTTGAATTTATTCTAAACACACTTTGAAATTCATTTTCATACAAGATGTATACCACCTAATAGCTTTCTACATCAGAGGGGGTATACAATCTTTCACCCGTTCCTGGGGTGTCTCAGAAATTGACTAGAATGCTTCCTCTTTACCATCAATAAATTCAATACTGTTTCCAGGCTTTATCTAGGCTTGGCAACAGTTTGAGAAACCAATGTGAATCATACTTTATATTCCACAGATTATTCCTGCCTTGTCTTTACCCCATTGTTGGCAATTCCATTTGATTTGATTATATGCAATACTTCCAACTGTGTGATTTAGTATTTCCTGGCCTTGGTAGCATAATGTATGGGAGCCCGTATCTTCCCCTCAGTAAAAATCATCTAGATCTTATAGGGATATTGCTTTACAAGAAAGCCAGTTCATAGTTCTTTTCCTTGTTTAATATAATTTATTGTGTTATGTTTCATTAGCGATGTAATTAACTTTACCGTGGCAGTGGCTCTGTGTAAACGGTATATACGCCATAGTCAACAGACGATCTTTTATATTTAAAAGTTTATTGTCCAGTCACCGCCTGACAGCTGTATGCATGAACTTTCCCCCTCCTTTTTCTTCCCTTCACTCGTTTACCAGATAGAGATGCCATCTTAGTCATCTCTTTAGGTCGGCCATGTCTTTTGTCTAGGGGGCGGGATTGTGTCCCGCATGCTTTCCTGGCAGGGTAAGAAGGGAGACGCAAGGGCCCTGTGTCTCCCTGATGCGCCCACCAGGTGGCTGCACCTGGTTTGGGCGCCGTTTTCTTCCCTGCCAGCGCATGACATCACAGCGCCTGCGCATTTGCGGCGAAAGTGACGGGGGATCCGGGAAGATTAATCCTTCGGAACGCCGGGGGGGTCACCCAGTGAGCGCCGCTCTCTCCCCCTCATTGGAGGAAAAGATATGGGAGGGGATAAGTGCCTGCACCTGATAGAACTGTGGGGCAATTAGTACTCTTATAAATTAACCTGGTGGCGGGGTAGGTCCACTGGTACCGTTTGGTCCCGCCGGACGTTCCTATGCTGTAATCTCACAGACTGACTGGTAAGAACCTTATGCATTTCTCAACTGCTTCCTTTGATGTGTGGTTCACATCATGTTTATCTCACTTCCCTCACTTTTATCAACCCACTTCTAATTGATTTTTGTATATCTACAACCTTTTAGAGTTTCGGGCATTCTGATCCAATTAATTGTGTTCCCATCAAAGGTAATTTCAATTGTCCTCACCATGTATCACCCATTTTCTACACATCACGTTTTGGTTAGTTTTCTGGTTTTGCTCCCTTTATTCACATTTAATATCACTCACGTTTCCCACCACACCTCCCCCCATCCTTCCCCCCAGTCCACGGCTGGCCCTTTCCCTCCTTTTATGATTTTGGCACCTCACCATCACATACGCAATACTATTGCCACCCCCTTTCACATCCTTGTCGTTGGTCGGCCCATACACATGCATGCAATTTGTTCGTTGCCCAAGCCCTTGGTCATGTCTCACCTGTTCTTTCCTTTCGAGTCTCCCTTTTCCTCCTCAACTTTTCTCCAGTCACATATGATTCCTCACTGCTTCCTTCTCCTTTTTCTTTCTTTCATCACATTTCCCCCATTTCCCTGCCCTCCTTCCCCTTCCTTTCCGTCCCCCTCTTTCCTTCCTTCCCCTCCCCCCCTTCCCCTTTTTTTTTCCCTATGCAATATTCCTTCAATACCTTCCTACCCCTTTCCTTGCATGTAACGTCTATGGACCCACTCACAACCCACACTGGTCAATATGTCAAAAGCCATTACAATTTGTTATTCCCCATTATCGCCCTGGGAACAAATAACCCCCTTTTTTGTTCTAACCCTTAACTTAGCATTATTGTTACTTCACTGTAGGTGTAGTGCATGCCCCTCCCATCCTCCAACCTTTGGGGGTCAGTTTATGTGTGAGCCCTCGCAAGGCACGCTGGCTCGACACCTGCTCTCCGGGGGACCGGCCCACCGTCCGGGAAATTAAGGATACATAAGGGGGCAACTTCTCTGCATTACGGCTATCTAAAATTGTTAGGAGCAACGTGACTGGTAATATGCAATATATGAAGCTGTTCATGCATGTAGACAAATAGAGTTTCTTGTATTATTTTGTGTTGTTTTGAAAGATTTTTTTGATGCATGTTTACATCCCTACAGCTGTTTTTCACCTATCCTCTGAAGAAGGCCCACTGGGGTCGAAACGCGTCAGTATTCCATTATTTAGATCTTGTTGCCTTAGGTTTACTGTACTGTGCACTGTTCACGGTCATGGCTATTGTGTTTTTTATCAACTTTGTACTCCAGTTCATGTCCTGACTTTTAATGTCAGAATTCATTATTTTTATACCTTTTTGTACCAATAAACATTATCTTTGATCATCTACTCATTTTGAATTGTACATTATTGGCTACATTAAAGCCCCGTTAGGGGGTTTCTCGTTTTTTCTATGCATCTTGTGGGGTGCGCAGCCTTTTCGTCTGTACTCTTCTGAGTGTCCCCTTTTTCTAAGGTGAGAATAAACAATCACACAGGTTAGAAACCCATTCCCGTTGCTATTGCTGATAAACCAGTGCTGCCAGCATCTTCTCTCTACGAAAATTATATAAAAAAAGTCTCAGTAATTCTTTGAAGATTTTGTAGCCTGAGGGAGGTCAGAATGTACCTGCACATTTGATTGTGTTCAAAAGTGAATAGCTAGCTCAGTACTCAATAGGGATCAGCTAAAGCAAATCTGATTTGGACAGTTGTTAATTTCCCATAAAAAATAGCCAATGTGATTATGATTTAAAATTGTATAGCTTATGAAATAATAAACTCAAGTCTGTGGATATCATGACTATCAGCAATAACAGCAAAACTCTGGAAAGCTATGGACATTTAAATATTTACATACTATTATTAACCACCCCAGCTCTGGAGGTTTTACCCCTTCATGACCAGGCCATTTTTTGCTATTCGGCACTGTGCTATGTTAACTGGTATTTGTGCATTCATTCAACACTGTACACAAACTATATTTATATCATTTTTCCACACAAATAGAGATTTTTCTTTTGGTGGTATTTGATCACCACTGGGTTTTTTATTTTTTTTATAATATAAATGAAAAGAGACTGAAAATTTTGATCAAAAAGGCACTATTTTTTTTTCTTTCTCCTTGTCATGAGAAGGTCTACCCGTTGGTGGCGCTATCGGTCTCTTGGATCGCAGTACCAGTGTCCATCAGCAGGTGTCTTCCAACACCTAGGACCTGCAGTAAGAGGTCTTTCCTGCTGGTGGCACTGTTGCATCCTCGGGCCGTAGTACCGGCGTCAACCAGCGGGTGCACTCTGGCAGTGTGGAGCAAACAGGTCACACTGCGCTCAGCTGTAACGTGAGGTCAATTACCACAGTCTTACAAATACCCGGCAAGCCCTCATAGGCTTGCCTTGGTATCTCTCTCTCCCCCTGCGTTCTGACCTTGCTGCCTGTTTGACCTTGAGCCTGCTATCTGCCTTGTCCTGATCTGATCCAATCCCTATCCTGAGGCCTTCCTAGTCCTGTCCCTTCTGTTCCTGGCTCCCTTGGATCCCTGCCCTGAACCCCATCCATCCATCCTCTCCTTGTCCTGTTCAGGTTCCCGTCCTTACCCTTCTGCTGACTTCCCTGTGTATGACCTTGGCTTGGCTTGTTTACGATTACGGTATCTCCCTTTACTTATATATATATATATATACATTGTTGTTTGTAGTGGGTTGTTGTGTGGGTTTTTGCACTGTTTGTTCCTGTCACTTATCACTTGTTAATAAACACCATTTCACTTACATGTGTTTCTGGTCTCCTCTGTGCAGTCCACACAGTCTGGTCTACTAGTCTCCTGACAGTATACCAAGGCCATCCCTGACCAGACGTGGCTGCACTGAGAAACCGTCCTGTTACGGTGGGCGCGCAAGATGGACTTTGATGAAATTGTCTATTATTCTCTGCTGGCGGCAGAGGATAATGAATATTGTTGTCAGACTCTTAAAGATTGGACCCGAGACCAACTGCTGGAAACGATACAAACCGCCCATTTACTTGTAGATCAAGGTCATGTGTTATTTGAGGATGTTCTGCCTTTGATCCAATTATGTACAAAGTCAGCCTCATCATGCATTCCCGAAGGTAGTGACGATTTCTCCCCTCCTTTCAGTTGTGACCAGGTGGAATCCCTGGTATGGTTGTTAGAGGATGATCCGGCTTACTTTGATGAACATTATTCCGCTTGTTCCCAGCAGGTGTTATCCGATTGCATTTATTCAGTACAATCTCTGGTTAGTCGGGCTGTATGTAAATCAGCGTTTGTTCAACCTTTGCTGCAGGCATGGTCAGATCTCCTGTCTTTAGCTAAGCCACAACATTCCAGCCCTGCCATTAATCATCTGCCTTCCAAAAGATCTATCTCCCCGTCACCTATGGCAACCTCAGCTACAACCCAGTTTAATCAGTTCCCTACCAAATACTATCACCCAGTCTCCAAGTGTCGCACCTATCCTGCTTTCAATTCACCTGTCTCTTCTCCTCCACCTGTAACAGTCCCACAAAACCCCTCTCTAGCTACAGTTCCTTGGTCTTCCTTCGATCCAGCCACTTTCTTTGCTTACAGCCCTGCACCTACATACAAAACTGCACGGGCTAAACCAAAGAAGAAGCAAAAATTCTTCCCGACCCACACCATCTTGCCAGTAACCCAACCTGTTCCAGCTTTGCAGTCTGACGTTCCAGCTCGCCAGTCTGATGTTCCAGCCTTCCAGTCTGCTGTTCCAGCCTTCCAGTCTGCTGTTCCAGCCTTCCAGTCTGCTGTTCCAGCTTTGCAGTCTGCTGTTCCAGCTTTGCAGTCTGCTGTTCCAGCCTTCCAGTCTGCTGTTCCAGCCTTCCAGTCTGCTGTTCCAGCCTTCCAGTCTGCTGTTCCAGCCTTGCAGTCTGATGTTCCAGCTTTGCAGTCTGACGTTCCAGCTCGCCAGTCTGATGTTCCAGCCTTCCAGTCTGATGTTCCAGCCTTCCAGTCTGATGCTCCAGCTTTGCAGTCTGATGTTCCAGCTTTGCAGTCTGACGTTCCAGCTCGCCAGTCTGACGTTCCAGCTCGCCAGTCTGATGTTCCAGCCTTCCAGTCTGATGTTCCAGCTTTGCAGTCTGATGTTCCAGCTTTGCAGTCTGATGTTCCAGCTTTGCAGTCTGATGTTCCAGCTTTGCAGTCTGGTGTTCCAGCTTTGCAGTCTGGTGTTCCAGCTTTGCAGTCTGATGTTCCAGCTTTGCAGTCTGATGTTCCAGCTTTGCAGTCTGATGTTCCAGCTTTGCAGTCTGCTGTTCCAGCTTTGCAGTCTGCTGTTCCAGCTTTGCAGTCTGCTGTTCCAGCCTTCCAGTCTGATGCTCCAGCTTTGCAGTCTGATGTTCCAGCTTTGCAGTCTGACGTTCCAGCTCGCCAGTCTGATGTTCCAGCCTTCCAGTCTGATGTTCCAGCCTTCCAGTCTGATGTTCCAGCCTTCCAGTCTGGTGTTCCAGCTTTGCAGTCTGATGTTCCAGCTTTGCAGTCTGGTGTTCCAGCTTTGCAGTCTGATGTTCCAGCTTTGCAGTCTGATGTTCCAGCCTTCCAGTCTGCTGTTCCAGCTTTGCAGTCTGCTGTTCCAGCTTTGCAGTCTGCTGTTCCAGCCTTCCAGTCTGCTGTTCCAGCTTTGCAGTCTGACGTTCCAGCTTTGCAGTCTGATGTTCCAGCCTTCCAGTCTGATGTTCCAGCCTTCCAGTCTGATGTTCCAGCTTTGCAGTCTGATGTTCCAGCTTTACAGTCTGATGTTCCAGCTTTGCAGTCTGGTGTTCCAGCTTTGCAGTCTGAAGTTCCAGCTTTGCAGTCTGATGTCCCAGCTTTGCAGTCTGATGTCCCAGCTTTGCAGTCTGATGTCCCAGCTTTGCAGTCTGATGTCCCAGCTTTGCAGTCTGATGTCCCAGCTTTGCAGTCTGATGTCCCAGCCTTCCAGTCTGATGTCCCAGCCTTCCAGTCTGATGTCCCAGCCTTCCAGTCTGATGTTCCAGCTTTGCAGTCTGATGTTCCAGCTTTACAGTCTGATGTGCCTGCCTCCCAGTCTGTCGTCCCGATGCCTGCCTTCCAGCTCGATGTCCCTGCCTTCCAGCCGGATGTCTTGCAGCTTGCCTTCCAACCTGATGTCTTGATGCCTACCTACCAGTCTGATGTGCCAGCTTTCCAGATTGGTGTGCCAGCCTCCCAGATTGATGTGCCAGCCTCCCAGATTGATGTGCCAGCTTCCCAGATTGATGTGCCAGCTTCCCAGATTGATGTGCCAGCTTCCCAGATTGATGTGCCAACTTCCCAGTTTGCTGTACCAGCTTCCCAGCCTGATGCCTTGCAGCTTGTCTTCCAGCCTGATGTCTTGATGCCCACCTACCAGTCTGATGTGCCAGCTTCCCAGTCTGATGTGCCAGCTTCCCAGTCTGATGTGCCAGCTTCCCAGTCTGATGTGCCAGCTTCCCAGATTGATGTGCCAGCTTCCCAGATTGATGTGCCAGCTTCCCAGCCTGATGCCTTGCAGCTTGTCTTCCAGCCTGATGTCTTGATGCCTACCTGCCAGTCTGATGTGCCAGCTTCCCAGTCTGATGTGCCAGCTTCCCAGTCTGATGTGCCAGCTTCCCAGTCTGATGTGCCAGCTTCCCAGTCTGATGTGCCAGCTTCCCAGATTGATGTGCCAGCTTCCCAGATTGATGTGCCAGCTTCCCAGATTGATGTGCCAGCTTCCCAGATTGATGTGCCAGCTTCCCAGATTGATGTGCCAGCTTCCCAGATTGATGTGCCAGCTTCCCAGATTGATGTGCCAGCTTCCCAGATTGATGTGCCAGCTTCCCAGATTGATGTGCCAGCTTCCCAGTTTGCTGTCCCAGCTTCCCAGCCTGATGTCTTGCAGCTTGCCTTTCAGCCTGATGCCTCGAAGATAGCTTCTCAGTCTGATGTGCCAGCTTCCAAGTCGGATGTTCCAGCTTTCCAGTCTGATGTTCCAGCCCTCCAGCCTGATGTTCGGGTGTCTGCCCTCCAGCTCAAGTGGTTCCTGTCATCTGCTGCCCAGCTCAAGTGGTTCCTGTCGTCTGCTGCCCAGCTCAAGTGGTTCCTGTCGTCTGCTGCCCAGCTCAAGTGTTTCCTGTCGTCTGCTGCCCAGCTCAAGCGTTTCCTGTCGTCTGCTGCCCAGCTCAAGCGTTTCCTGTCGTCTGCTGCCCAGCTCAAGCGTTTCCTGTCGTCTGCTGCCCAGCTCAAGCGTTTCCTGTCGTCTGCTGCCCAGCTCAAGCGGTTCCTGTCGTCTGCTGCCCAGCTCAAGTGTTTCCTGTCGTCTGCTGCCCAGCTCAAGTGTTTCCTGTCGTCTGCTGCCCAGCTCAAGTGGTTCCTGTCGTCTGCTGCCCAGCTCAAGTGGTTCCTGTCGTCTGCTGCCCAGCTCAAGTGGTTCCTGTCGTCTGCTGCCCAGCTCAAGTGGTTCCTGTCGTTTGCTGCCCAGCTCAAGTGGTTCCTGTCGTTTGCTGCCCAGCTCAAGTGGTTCCTGTCGTTTGCTGCCCAGCTCAAGTGGTTCCTGTCGTTTGCTGCCCAGCTCAAGTGGTTCCTGTCGTTTGCTGCCCAGCTCAAGTGGTTCCTGTCGTTTGCTGCCCAGCTCAAGTGGTTCCTGTCGTCTGCTGCCCAGCTTAATGACTCTGACATGCCAGCAGTACCCACTGTCCAGGTTGATGTACCCGATGCCCGGCCTGATGTGCCCTCACCTGTCCAGTTGAAGGCCATGAACTTTGAACAGATACACCTTGTTGGAGCGTCCGGAGGCCGCTCCTTTAGGGGGGGGTACTGTCATGAGAAGGTCTACCCGTTGGTGGCGCTATCGGTCTCTTGGATCGCAGTACCAGTGTCCATCAGCAGGTGTCTTCCAACACCTAGGACCTGCAGTAAGAGGTCTTTCCTGCTGGTGGCACTGTTGCATCCTCGGGCCGTAGTACCGGCGTCAACCAGCGGGTGCACTCTGGCAGTGTGGAGCAAACAGGTCACACTGCGCTCAGCTGTAACGTGAGGTCAATTACCACAGTCTTACAAATACCCGGCAAGCCCTCATAGGCTTGCCTTGGTATCTCTCTCTCTCTCCCTCTGCGTTCTGACCTTGCTGCCTGTTTGACCTTGAGCCTGCTATCTGCCTTGTCCTGATCTGATCCAATCCCTATCCTGAGGCCTTCCTAGTCCTGTCCCTTCTGTTCCTGGCTCCCTTGGATCCCTGCCCTGAACCCCATCCATCCATCCTCTCCTTGTCCTGTTCAGGTTCCCGTCCTTACCCTTCTGCTGACTTCCCTGTGTATGACCTTGGCTTGGCTTGTTTACGATTACGGTATCTCCCTTTACTTATATATATATATATACATTGTTGTTTGTAGTGGGTTGTTGTGTGGGTTTTTGCACTGTTTGTTCCTGTCACTTATCACTTGTTAATAAACACCATTTCACTTACATGTGTTTCTGGTCTCCTCTGTGCAGTCCACACAGTCTGGTCTACTAGTCTCCTGACACTCCTATAAAACATATTCAATAAAACAATTGAAAAAAAAAATCAAATCTCTTAAAAATCTCTATAAATTTTGGCTAAAATGTATTCTGCTACATTTCTTTGGTAGAAAATAACCTGAATAACTAAGTGAATAATGATTGATTTGCATGAAAGTTATAGCGTCTACAAACTATGGTATATATACTGAATTTTTTTTTTATATACTTCTAATGCTGGTGATCAGCGACTTATAATGGGACTGCAATAGTGCGGCGGAAAATCTGACACTAACTGATGCTGCCCCCCCACTACTGACATCACCAGTGACACTAATACAGTGATCAGTGCTAATACTATACACTGTCACTGTACTAATGACACTGGCTGGGAAGGGGTTAACATCTAGGGGCGATCAAGGGGTTAAATGTGTGCCTAGCAATGTGTAATGTGTGTATTATGTGCTGATTTTTACTAAAGATCTCTTGCTTTGCAGGGACGAAAAACAGAGAGATCGTTCCCTCTGTACGGAGCCCTGTGTTTATTGCCGATCAGCAGGTCCTGGCCATGAATTATTGGCTGGAACCTGCTGACTGATTGCTGCTGGTGTTGGCAGGGGGTGCGCGCCCTAAACCCTGGAAACACACAGAGCCGTACCAGTACATCGCTTTGCCTATACGGGCTGCCTATTCTCAGTATATTGCGGGTGGGCACTCCGCAATTGGTTAACAAGTAGTAAATATGCTTTAAAACAAGCTTTTACCTACTCAAAGGTGCAGGGACTGTGGAGAAATTAAAGAAGTCTACTTACTTTTTTTTATTACAGTGTTCTGTCCCTCAGGGGACAACGTGCATTTATTACATTTTTCCATCTTTCTATGTGCTGTGGAAGGCTATCTACCGTGCCTTGAAAAAGTATTCACACCCCTTGAAATTTTCCACATTTTGTCATGTTACAACCAAAAAGGTAAATGTATTTTATTGGGATTTTATGTGATAGGCCAACACAAAGTGGTACATAATTGTGAAGTGGAAGAAAAAGGATAAATGTTTTTCAACAATTTTTACAAATAAATATCTGAAAAGTGTGGCGTGCATTTGTATTCAGCCCCACCCCGAGTCAATACTTTGTAGAACCACTTTTTGCTGCAATTGCAGCTGCAAGTCTTTTTGGGGATGTCTCTACCAGCTTTGCACATCTAGAGAGTGACATGTTTGCCCATTCTTCTTTGCAAAATACCGTAGTTAAAGCTCTGTCAGATTGGATGGAGAGCGTCTGTGAACAGCAATTTTCAAGTCTTACGACAGATTCTCAATTGGATTTAGGTCTGGACTTTGACTGGGCCATTCTAACACAATAATATGCTTTGATCTAAACCATTCTATTGTAGCTCTGGCTGTATGTTTAGGATCATTGTCCTGCTGGAAGATGAACTTCCACCCCAGTCTCAAGTCTTTTGCAGACAGGTTTTCTTCTAAGGTTTCCCTGTATTTGGCTCCATCCACCTTCCCATCCACTCTGACCAGCTTCCAGGTCCTTGCTGAAGAAAATCATTCCACAACATGATGCTGCCACCACCATGTTTCACGGTGGGAAAGGTGTGTTCAGGGTGATGTCCAGTGTTAGTTTTCCGCCACACATAGTGTTTTGCTTTTGGGCCAAAAAGTTCAATTTTGGTCTCATCTGACCAGAGCACCTTCTTCCACATGTTTGCTGTGTCCGCCACATGGCTTCTCGCAAACTGCAAATGGGACTTCTTATGGCTTTCTTTCAAAGAGTGGCTTTCTTCTTGCCATTCTTCCATAAAGGCCAGATTTGTGGAGTGCACGACTAATAGTTGTCCTGTGGACATATTCTCCCACCTGAGCTGTGGATCTCTGCAGCTCCTCCAGAGTTACCATGGGCCTCTTGGCTGCTTCTCTGATTAATTGCTTGCTCCGCCTGTCAGTTTAGGTGGTCGGCCATGTGGTAGGTTTGCAGTTGTGCCATACTCTTTCCATTTTTGAAAGATAGATTGAACAGTGCTCCGTGAGATGTTCAAAGCTTGGGATATTTTTTTTTATAACCTAACCCTGCTTTAAACATCTCCACAACTTTATCCCTGACCTGTCTGGTGTGTTCCTGGCCTTCATGATGCTGTTTGTTCACTAAGGTTCTCTAATAAAGCTCTGCGGGCTTCACAGAACAACTGTATTTATACTAAGATTACATTACACACAGCTATCTATTTAATAATTAGGTGACTTCTGAAGGTGATTGGTTCCACTGTATCAGAGTAAAGTGGGGTTGAATACAAATGCACGCCACACTTTTTAGATATTTATTTGTAAAAAAATTTGAAAACCATTAGTCATTTTCCTTCCACTTCACAATTATGTGCCACTTTGTGTTGGTCTATCACATAAAATCCCAATAAAATACATTTATGTTTTTGGTAATAACATGACAAAATGTGGAAAATTTCAAGGGGTATGAATATGACTGCCGGTGCTTGTCTCAGTCTCCATGCACTTTCTCTGCATTTTTGGTAAGATCAAGTGTAGTATTTGTTCTATCCATACTGGTATGATGGGGGTCCTGAGGGATCACCCCCATGGGACAGAAACCAAAGCGCCCACAGGTTAACGTGGAGGATTCCAAGTAGCCCAGTGCCTCCTGATTTGAGATGTGATTACTTGCTTGGCAGAGGGTTGGGAAGGTAGAGGGCCCACAGTGTGAAGTGCCCCCTGGAAGTGGCATCCTGCAGATGTCAGAGTTGTACTATAGGTTTGAGACCCCCTGTGTGAAACACCTATGCTTTTTTCTAAACAATGACTCATGGACTCATTTTTTTTCTCTCCATGTGTATCACCTGCACTTTTATATGTGTTTCCTTTTCACTCTGGATTGTAGAGTGTGGATTTTCAGGCCTACCCTGAAGTCTAGGGGGAGATGTGGCCTTCCTTGGTACTCATTGGTTGGCTTCAGCTGATCATGAGGAGAGGAGTCCACCAGGCCCTTAGACTAAGTGGACCTGAGTGTGCCTTACCCCCATCAAGAGTCTTACACCCCAGGGATGTCAGGGAGGGGACCATATGACACACCATAAGTGCACTTTTTTATGTGTGGGTACATGCATTTCTTTGTTCACTTTTGGTGTTTAATTTTTGCATTCCACACCACGAGCTCAAAGAAAAAAACAAAACAAAAAAGCTGCAAGCACTTTCCCAAAACAAGTGGTGGAATGCAGAGGGGTGGGTGATTGACATGCACCTCCCTCTGCTTTCCTCTTGACAGTGCTTGTCTAAAGCTGCGTACACACGATCAGATTTTCCAACGGGAATTGTGTGATGACAGGCTGTTGACGGAAAATCCGATCGTTTGTGCGCTCCATCGGAGAATTGTTGTCAGATTTTACGCGGACAAATGTTGGATGGCAGGTTTTCAAATTTTGCAGGGACAAATGTCTGTTGTCGGATTTTCCGAGCGTGTGTACACAAGTCCGTCAGACAGAAGTCCAAAATACAAACATGCATGCTCGAAAGCAAGGATGAGCCAGAAGCGGTCGGCCTTGTAAACTAGCGTTTGTAATGGAGAGTTAAGATTCGTGACATGGCAAATTATGAAATCTCGAAATGCAGGGCACATTCTCTTCTTCTTTAATGGGATAATAATGAAGCTGCTTTGCTGGTGATACTGATGGAGTTATTGCAAACTAATTTTCAAAAACTTTTTTTTTCTAGTGATATCAAGAATAATATTAATATGCTTTTTTTTTTTTTTGGTGCAAGTTACCACAACACCATTATCCCTTAGTTTTTAAGATCAAAGATACAACTATGTTGGTGTCCCTTGTCAATTTTACATTGTATTTTCTGTTGTCGGATATCTGCCAATAGAACTTAACCAAAAAGTGCATTCTATGCATCCAAGAATATAGAAAATATAACAAATCAAATCATTATTATTCAACTAAAAAATTAAATAAAAGCCTCATGCATGTGTCCTGCTTTTTAATATAAGTAGAATACAAAATAAGTGTAGTGCTATATGGAAAAGTCCAATGTCATAACATTAAACTGGCAGTCCAAAATAGACGTGACAAAGAAGAGACTTCTTGGGGAATGAAGCAGAAAAATCCTCAGGAGCTAAACACTTCAAATTCATGTATCATCTGGAGTAGAGATATACACACCACCACCAATATTGAAAAGGCTTACTAGATGGAGTAGACCCGCCAGGGCATACGCCAAGAGGGGTCAGATAGGCTTAGGTGGTGAGTGTCTGCAGACGGCCTGGAGGAGTGATGAAGTGGCTCTCACTTTGCTGTATCAACCAAACGGATCTCTGAACCAAGGGGTGTGGAACAGCCGACACATAGACCGGATCCCTCGGAGCGATGTTGTAGACCAAACGGTAAAGGGGCAAAGAAAGAGAAGGGCCAAATAGTGTAAATCCTTATAAAACTGAGAATTTTATTAAAATGGGTATACACTCACATGCAGATCCATTAAAAGACAGCGCTGTAATAAAAGTGGCGACAGTGGGGTCCTACCCCACTGTCGCCACGGAGACAGACGGAGAGAGCGTCGTGTCAACATCGGAAGAAGAGAAGAGGGAAGAAGGTGACGCAGAAGTCCGGACCACCGCTAGCAAAAGAGCGGCAGAAGATAGCGGAGGAGCCAGCAGAAGAACCGGATGACGTGAGAAGAGGTTGAACACCAGGAGAAGAGGCCGGAGAGAGCGGTGAAGAACCGGGCGCCGGGAGAAGAGGCCGAAGGGACCCCCAAAGTCGGAAGAAGACCCCCGGAGCTGTCTAATAAATTACTTTAAAAACCTGTGTAGTCTGTTTTTTTATTAACACTTTTCCCTAGGTGAATGGGTAGGGGTACGATGTACCCCATACTCATTCACATAGGGTGGGGGGCCAGGATCTAGGGGCCCCCTTATTAAAGGGAGCTCCCGGATTCCGATAAGCCCCCCTGCCCGCAGACCCCAACAACCAATGGCCAGGGTTGTCGAGAAGAGGCCCTTGTCCTCATCAACATGGGGACAAGGTGCTTTGGGGTGGGGGGGCCGCAGGGCAACCCCTCCCCCAAAGCACCCACCCCCCATGTTGAGGGCATGAGGCCTGGTACGGTTCAGGGGGGGCGCTCGCTCATTTTTTGGGGGGACCCCACGTCATTTTTTCGGTGTAGGGGGTTCCTCTTCAAAATCCATACCAGACCTAAGGGACATCGTCGCCTCATGCTCGCCGCAATAGGAAAATTTGTTTTTCCTATTGCAGCGAGCGCAAGATGTAGTACCCTGCCCTTGCGTCGTATCTGGTCTGTCGGACCAGCATACAGACGAACGGAGTTACAACGTAAAGATTTGAAGCAAGTTTCAAATCTAAAGTCCATTGGATTTCTGTCCGAAACGGCCCTTCGGAAGTCCAATGCAGCCCACACACGGTCGGATTGTCCGCCGGATTCGGTCCGTCGGACAAGTCCGGTCGGAAAGTCCACCCGTGTGTATGCGACATCAGCATATCAGTGCATCATATCAGCATCCACCTTGTGTAACTGCTCAGCATGCCCACTTTCACCCATCATAATCAATCAGAGCAGTTTCAACTGTGTGATATTTTCTATCACTGTCACGTTGTCTATCCTGCACAAATTGTCCATGTAACTGATAAAACCACTCAGTACTATAGCATTTGCCTAACATATTTGGTCAGTGCATTAGCATCTGTCCAAGATTATCGGTCAGCATGACAAGGTCTGCTCTGCATGTATAACCATCACAGCGGCATTCATCTGACGGCACCAGTCAACCCATCAGGATCAGTCAGAGCTTCAGACAATAATGCATCAACTCAAACTGATAACTTCATTCAACCTGTCAGCAGTACCTAATAGAGTCAATCAACCTGTCAGTGGTTGTCCGATATAACCAGTCTACAACTAACATAACAGGCAGCATGTCAGCATTCCCCTGATGTATAAAGCCATAAATGGCCAGTATTCCACAGTCCTCCTGAGGTTACAGTGTTCTCCTGAAACCATCTGCCGCCTTCGCCCAAAGGTTTTAACTGACCCATTAGCTCCAATTGTCAGTTTTATTCATCTAATTCCATCAATATCTACCAAGACACCACCCAGCTAACATAACTGTTTTTTCAGCATCCACTATAAAGCTCACCAGTATCCACCCCAAATGCTCACATCTTGTAAAAAGCCCTATAGCCTATTATTGCAGTATATACTGGATTATAAGCTCTGACAAGCAGTGTTCTCCTAACCCTCTTTTATTGAAATGTATTGAAACTGTACTGTCTCTCTTTGGATTGTAAAGTGCGGTGCGAACTAATTGCAATAAACTATTCATGTATAGTAATAATAAAAGTATTCGAGAAATGTTGTGTGCAAATTTACTGTGTATTTTGATTAATTGTGTTTAACCCTTTCCTTGCCATGTCCATACGGCATATGGACCTACAGAACCTCTTTCAGTTGGCCAGGTCCATATAGGTAGCCTTGAAAGAGACTTCAAAGACTGAGGCTGCAAAGAAGGGGAAGGAGTCTCTTTCCCTGTCTTCAAAAAAGAGGCCCCTGATGTTCTATCAAATACCTCCCCCTCCCTTAAAAAATAAGAGAAAAAATATTTTTAAAAATGGAAAAAAAAAAGAATACAAAAAAAAGACATAGTAAAGCAGCCACTGCATCCTAACTGACATAAATAGGACAAAACATCTGTGCATCCCTGTCCAGGAAAATGCAGCCCTCACATGGCTGTACACTTTAGTATGCCCCATGTGAAAAAGACCTTACTAGAAATTTAGCAGGAATTTTGTATGTTATGTTGTGTTTATAGTGACTTTTGTGTAATTTTAGTGAAAATCGTGATTTGATAAACATTTGCGCAACCATTGCAGGCCTAAAAAAATCAATAGCAACAATTTTTTTTTATTCTACTGGTCATGTGCTTTCAGAAAATGTATGGTTTGGGGGGTATTTTACAAACTCTGAAAGCTGTAAGTGAAAGATGAAAACCTCCAGATGTTTAGACTAAGTTGCCTATTTTAAAGTTTTGCATACCTTAAAATTGACAGATATTTGTTATTTATTAACTCAATACAGTTTTAGCTTTTATATCTATTAGGAATTTAGCAGGAATTGTGTACATTTTGCTGCGGTTGTGTCCGCTAATATTGAGTTTAGTGTATTAGCGTGTATTAGTGTATTGTGTTAGCAAAAATATTGCTTTGATAAACATTTGGTCACCTGAGTTTAAAAATGTAACGCAGAGCCTGGCAGTGAAAGGTTAAATGTTTAAGACATTGGGGGTTATTTACTAAAGGCAAATCCACTCTGCACTACAAGTCCACTGCAAGTGCACTTGGAAGTACAGTCACTGTAGTTCTGAGGGGAAGATCTGAAATGAGGGGAAGGTCTGCTGATTTTATCATCCAATCATGTGCAAGCTAAAATGTTGTTTTTTATTTTCCTTGCATGTCCCCCTAAGATCTACAGCGACTGCACTTTCAAGTGCACTTGCAATGCACTTGCAGTGCAAAGTGGATTTGCCTTTAGTAAATAACCCCAATTGTTTCTGCATATCAAATTCTATGGACATCCTATTATTCCAAAGTCAAAGTTTAAATGTTCCTGTGTATAGAGCAGTGTTTCTCAACTCTCCCTGTGGTCTTTCAAAGGTGTAGATTTGTTTAATGTTTTCGATTTTTTATTGAATTTCTTGAAGACATTACAGCATAAACAGAGCAACATTCATACATATAAATGAGCCAAGCTGCAACAGTCGAGAAGTGAGCATAGACGTATTACAGAGGTATTAGGTTCTCAATATAAAGACAGTACAACGATATCACTATCAACTTGCATAAGGAGTGTACATTAATTATAACAGTGATAACTACAAGGGAGGAAATTACCCATTGTCTCACAAAAATGTAAACCATAGTTCCCATATATTCTTGAATTGTGCGAAGGATCCGGATCGTAAAGCAAAGCATAACTCATACTCTTTTGTCATATTAAGTTGGAGTATCACATCAGAGAGGTTAGGTACTATAGATCATCTCCATTTGAGCATTACAGGGGGTCCCCTAGTTACAAACATCCGACTTACAAACGACTCTTACTTACAAACGGAGGGAGACAACAGAAAGTGAGAGGAAATCTACCCCTAGGAAGGGAAATTCTCTCCTGTAAGAGCTATTTTGGGGAAAAGGTACCTTCACTGATGCTTTATCACCAAGGCTTGTTTCTACAACAACCCAAAATTTTCAAAATCCAATTGTCATTGGGACAGAAAGTGAGGTGAAATCTTCTGAACAGGGGCACACACACAGCAAAACAAATGTTACAGGGGTGTTAACCCTTCCCTATGCTATCCAAAAAGCTTAAAAACAGTTTTTTTGGCTGGAGCTACACTTAAAAAATGTACCTGTTCCGACTTACAAACAGATTCAACTTAAGGACAAACCTATAGTCCCTAACTTGTTTGTAACCCGGGGAGCCCCTGTATTAGTAATTTAGCCGCAAAGAGCATGTGCATTACCAGTAATCTGTTATTTTGCGGGAAGAGCATTATTCCTATCCTTAGAATAGCTAGTGATGGGGAGGGTCTCGTAATAATTCCAGTGACCTTGGAAATTAGGGTGAAAACTTTTTTCCAGAAGGAGGGTATATGAGGATATTCCCACAGTATATGGGGTAGAGATCCCGTTTGGGAGCATCCCCTCCAACAAGTGTTGTCGTCTAGGTTTGCAAATTTATACATTTGGACAGGGGTTAAATATCATCTAAGATGGAGCTTCTGGGACAAACCAGTAGTTGATGCATTTAGAGGAGCTGTAATTGTAGTGAATAGCTTGACGCCATTGGAGAACAGAGAACAAGGTTTTTAGGTCTCTCTCCCATCTTTTAAGAGCTGAATCTCTAACAAATGTGCCCTTGGCTTGTAACATATCGTAATACCTTTCATAATAAGAGTGTAATACCTTTTAACTTGAGTGTATCAGAGGACAAGAAGGCCCTCTCTGTGGTCTTGTAAACTTTGTTTTAGACATAAAATATTTTTTTTGGATGTTATAAATACTCAATATGCAATAAAGGTATTTTAATATTAATTTGTTTTTGATTAGCTCATACAAATATAACTTTGAAAGTCCAACCTTTTTTTCTTCTACTTCTTCCCAAACAAATATAGGGATGTAGTGCTTTTAATAATGTGGTCAGTCACCCACCTCCTGGCAACTCTTGTTGGCCTTCTGGAGCAGAGAATTCTCATCCCATTTTCTGTTTTGGAAAGGTTTCAAGGATTTTGTTCCTACCTTATCAGAGTTCTAAAACCAAAAGGAGGAATACACTCCATTTTGGATCTCAAGACTCTGAATGTTTTAATTTAGTTCTAAAAGTTCTGTATGGAATCTGCCAGGTCTGTCACAGACCTCTCTTAACCATTTGCCAACTGCCTCACGTAGGAGTACAGCGGCAGAGGCCGCAGAGCAGATCTCCTGTGCAGGATCCAATATCTAGTACGTGATCCAGCACTTCTGGGTAGGGGGGGCGTATGCGGTTAGTGCGGAGGTCAGGTCCGGTGTACAAAATGAACTAATAATTTCAAATAGTTTGGCCATATTTTTAACCCTTTGTCAGACTCATAAGCATTCACAATCTTCTTTCTAAGAGATCTTAGAGAACTATTTGGATCTCGGCATGATAACACCACACATGTCAATTACAAAGAAAGACCCAAAACTTAGATAGCTAAGATTTGAATAGAGCCAAGCTTTTTTTCAGCCGTGATGGAGGCCTAATCTCTTCTTTCAGATATGCTACAAAGCTTTGATATGCAACTTATTACATTTCAGACCTGGTATCAACCAGAAAGAGAAACTCCAGAAATATGATATTAAACCATGTTGCCTTCCAACAGGGACTTAGAGAACTCTTTAGATCTCGGCATGATGACACCACACATATCAATACCAAAGAGAGACCCAAAACTTAGATATCTAAGATTTTAATAGGACAAGTTCCATCTGCATACACTGTAAGGCCTCATGCACCCTGGGTATTTAGCTCCTGAGCATGAGATCCCGGTGTTTTCATGCAGGCAGAAGACACAGGAGCACAACTTCAGCCCTGCTGCAGGCATCCTGTAAAACTCTAATGCCTCGTACACACGGTCGAATTTTCCGATGGAAAATGTTTGATGGGAGCCTTTTGTCGGAAATTCCGACTGTGTGTAGGCTCCATCGGACAGTTTCCATAGGAATTTCCATCGCACAAAATTTGAGATCTGGTTCTCAAATTTTCCGACAACAAAATACGTTCGTGTAAATTCTGATCGTGTGTACACAATTCTGATTCGTCACGCTGCAATATTTTAAATAGCTTAATGCTGCACATTTTCTTCTTCTTTATAATGCTAGAAGAATGAAGTTGTTTTGCTGCTCATATTCACACAGAGTTCTCACAAACTGATTTCTTTAGTATTTATATTTTGTTTTTCGGCACAGCTCCATAATAATGTTTTTTTTTTTTTAATTTTATTAATTTATTTATTTTATCCAGATCTGCATTTTTGATTTTTCTACTGCTCTCCATAATATTATTTCTCGTTTTGTGTGTCAAGTTACCACAATATCATTATTATCTTGTATTTTTTTTATCTCAAGGAGGTTGGTGTTGGAGTCCCTTGTTAATTTGACCTTGTATTTTTGAAATGTACCTGCCTACTCACAAACAAACTGTCCTTTTTGAAGTAAAACACATAGGCAAGTATTTGTGAAAAATAAATAGCTATTTATTCTCGGTCATAACAAAATAAAGAGGAAGGCAACGCTGGAGAAACTGGTGAGATTTGCGAAGCCTTTGTACCCCAGGGCACACTGAGGAGTCCTTATAATAGGGAGCACAATAGCACAATCCAGTAGAGGACAACAAGAGATCAGGAACAGCAGCAGATGACATATCTGTCCCCAGGCTGTGGTCATACAACAGCCTGCATCTTTTGCCAGACCAGACTGAACCCAGGCCATCACTCTCTTGTCTTCCTTAGATGCTTCCTTCCAGGCTGTGGCTCTGGTGTTGGAGTTGTGGCAGGGGGAGGAGGAGGAGGAGGACCATGGTTGAACTCACAAACGTGGCTTTGGCTTGTGAGTTGGCCCCTCAACCCCTTATTTAGGGCTTGTAACATCACTTTCTCACATAAGAGGCGTTGGCCCTCCTCCATTTCCAGCATTTTGCAAGCTGTCATGTAGGCATAGTCCTCTTGAACACTGGGGGGGTTTCTGAGGGCCGCAGTAGCCTTCAGAAATAGGCCAATTGCTGCCTCCTTCAGGTTACTCCTCTTCCTTGCACTTTTTTGTGGAAGGCCGAGGGGAGGGACCTGGGATTCTGGCAGGCTACTGGGCCTGGCCACCTCCTGGCTGCCACTTACCCCCGCCACCTCCTGGCTGCCACTTTCCTGTGTATGAAAAAGGGATATAGTTTTAGTTTTTTGTTCATCAATCACACACAATTTTCAGCTCATGACTGTTGCAAATTGAATGTTAATAAATAGAAAAGACTATCATTCTGAGCCCAACATTTTTCATATTTGTCCCAATCATTTGTGGCCACTACTGTCTATTGATATGTAAAACACTTTGTGAAATCAGAAATCAAAACTAACATATATTTAACATCATTAATTTGACAAACAGAAATATTTAGAAGAATGCTATACCTCACTCAAGCTGGGCTCCTCCACATGTTGCTGCCTGGAAGGCACAGGTTGGTCGTCGGAAGCCTCAGCTGGGGGGGAGGAAGCCTTGAAGGAAGACTGCAGAGTGCTGGTCTGGGTTCAGTCTGGCCTGCCAGAAAATGCAGTCTGTCATAGTAACACAGCCTGGGTACATAAATGTCATCTGCTGCAGCTCCTGATCTCAGGGAATCCTGGACCTTCTTGCGCTCCCTATTATAAGTGCTCCTCATGCCACCAATTAAGCCCTTCAAATAGGGAATGTCTGCCGTGGAGATCACCGGCTTCACAAATTCCAGCAATTGATCCAGCACTGCCTTCCTCTTTAGTTTATTGTTATAAAACGGGTGGTTTACCTGCCACAGACAGGGCACCTCCCTGTACATATCAATGAATATGGGGATAAAGTCCTCATTGTTGAATAGATCCATTTTCTATGCAAGACACAACACAAGACAAACTCTAATGTCAGGCTAAAACTCTCCTAATCTTGACCCAATATAGGCCTCAATCTATAAGCAGTATAGGCCACTGATGCACCAACCTAAAATTGTACCTTCGTTATAACGATCGTCGCTTCCGTTACTCCGTCCTCCGCTCACAGATCGTACGTACAATGCACGCGTGTTACGCTTTATATACACTGCGCATGCGTGAAACTCCGCCCGCCCCTGACGTTCTTTGTAGTATATTCTCCGCCCCTTCTCTTTCGGTGCAGTGGGAGAGAACATGGCGGAGAGACAACATGTGCATGTAGAGGAGAGCAGCAACGACGAAAGGCCGGAGCCCCGAACCTCAGGATCCCAGAGGAGATTGAAGGCCTCAAATTTGTCCTTTATAGAGATGGTGGAGATGGTGGACATATTGAAGAGGGCCGACTATGATGGGAAGCATGGACCTTACCCAAACCCAAATGTGAATAAAGGCCAAGATCATGCCTAAAGTTTTGAAGAGTCTGCACAGGAATTTTGGGGTACGGTGATCCAAGGAGAAATTGAGGAAACGCTGGTCAGACTTGAAATTGAGGGAGCACGATCAGTACAGAAGATTCAAGAGAGTGCTGCAAAAAAGTATTTTGTCGTGTGTTCCTATTCTTCTTAACGTTTGTGCTGCCCCATGTGCTTTTCTTTACTGTTGTACATTTTAAAATGGCTACTTTGATGTTCATGGGCACAGTAATCGGTCATTGGAAACATTGTTCGTTCGCCAACTTTAAGATGTTTTGGCAGATATAGGGTAACTACATTTGTTCAGGCCTATTTGTATTAAAAGAAGTTTGTTGTCTAGATGGGTTTGTAACTACAATGAAATGTAAACTTGATTCAGTGTAAGGAGAGGACACTCAGCAGCTGTTTACATATCTGGACGCAGGAGCACTAGTGTGGGACTCAAGAATAAACTTTTTAAGGTGTCCCACACAGGTGCTCCAGTGGATTCTATAGGGGTGTCTACATGTGTGATAATTTAACAAAAAAGGGAATTATTCCAGCTTGAGAAAGGAAATAAAATGTTCTTCAGCTTTGAACTCTGCCAAAACAGACAATTGTACAACACTTCCAAGCAATGTTTCATATTCCTATTTCTGCCCTCCAATATCTGTGTGCTAAGTATACCTTTCTTTTATTCACATAGGGGAGAAAAGACTAAGGACATCTGAGGACACCAGGGACCCCTCACCTCCTAAAGAATTGGAAGTCACCAAAACCCAAGCAGAGGATGAGGAGGGAGGGATTTATGAAGTGGGCAAAATTGTCACCCCAACTGGTGAGTGTCTCAGACCATAGCTTCAGGTAAGATATCTATGCCTGCATATTTCTAATACATGGTGTGTTTTTTTTCTTTTAGGTGATGTGGATGTTGTGGAAGAAGAATCTCATTTCACCAGTGAATGTGCCCAGATCCTTATCGGGGAGAGAATGGGGTGCAATAGGGATTTAGAAAATATAAAGAAAAACATCAATGATGTTCAAAAAAATGAAGAACATCATTGATGTTTTAGGCAGAATATAAAAAATAAATAAATTGTACTGTTTTATATGCATTTTTGAATTACAAAAACATTTGTAAAGTATTAGAAAAGCCAAATTTTGAAAATGCACACAGTGTGTCAACATGTGATATCTGCCATCACGGGATATCAATGTACGCATTTTGTGGGTGCAACCCCTTCCTCCCAACTCAATTAGGTGAGAGGAAGTGGTTGCACCCCCAAAATACGTCAATTGATCCCCCATGATGGGAGCTAGCACATGTTGACTTTAGGCATGGGATCAGGAGGGAAATCCCCAGTTTCAATCACAATTTGTGTGCATCTTCAAAATTTGGCTTTTACAGGGGTGACATCACCCCATCTGATGAAGGCAATATCAACACATTTTGGACATACTCATGTCTGATATTGCCTTCACTTTATCAAAGTTGAACATTGTAAGTTCCTGAGTTGTGTATGTTATGCTTTGAAACATGCCTGTTTAACCAAACAAAGGATCTTTACAATGTAAAATATATATATATATATATATATATATATATATATATATATATATATACACACGAAAGATGTAAAAAAAATTTCTAATGCACATGTGAATGTGCTTTGAGTAAAAAGTTTTCTACTTAACAATTGTGTGGCTTCTTATTTCAATGCTCACTAGCAAATAAATTGTAGTAAATTGGTGTTTACAGTGACAATGGGGGTTATTTACTAAAGGCAAATCCACTTTGCACTACAAGTGCAGTTTCAGTGAAGTTTCATGTGCACTTTTAAATGTTGGAGTGCAAAGTGTATTTGCCTTTAGTAAATAACTTCCACAGTGCTTTCTAATTTGCCACAATCACGCCATTTTCATGACTCCACAAAATTAATTCATGGTGCTGAAAATGATGAATATTTTTGTTAGTAATGCATTACATACATTAACAACAAAAACAAGGTGTGTGTAGTAGACCCACAAAATAATAATAGCTCGCTGAAGAAGAGATTGTCACCTCATGTATCAAAAAAATTACATTTGCACTATTGAAGAAAATGTACAAAAAGAAAAGCCCATTGGAGAACCTAGAAGACAGCTAAAAGAAACCCAGGCAGTAAATCAAAGGAAATCTTCTTTCAGTTTAAGTTCAAAAATTGTTGATAAAATGTTTCTTAAACCGTTTCTGGCATATCAATGGCCCCCCTACCCGCAAAGCACTCATCATACTTCTGTCTTACTTCGCGGGCGCTTTGGGGGGGAAAGCCAGGACGGCCAGCTTCAAGCGCCGTCATGGTTTCTTGTTGAAGTCCGGCCTCAGGCCCAACTGAGGCCACATAATTCATTGAATTTCTCCTTAAATAGTTGTGTAGAATGCAGCATGCAAGGATTATATGGTTAGGTTTATATTCCGCCATGTTGATTGGAGTAAGGAATAGGTGGAACCGGCTGGCCATTATCCCGAAAACGTTCTCCACCACTCTTCTGACTCTGGCCAGACGGTAGTTATAAACCCTCTGGTCCGGGGTGGGGGTCCTCATGGCTTCTAAACGGTCGGCTGGTCAGAACAAACTAACAGGAAGCACTGAAAAACAGAAAGGCCAGGGCTGAAAATCAGAAACGAGCGGACAAGAACACACTGTAAATCAAATACGTAATAGAAATGTTCATGCACAAACCGAAGAGCAGTAACTATCGGAAAAGCAGGAGGCTGAAAAGCGCAAATCGTCTGTCACCAAACTTCTACTAACACGTGATTAGCGGAAGGAGCCCAAAGGGTGGCACACTTGGTATTGAACTTCCTCTTTCTAGTGCCATCATACGTGTTGTACATCACCGTGTTATTGACGTTCGGAATTTCCGACCAACTTATGCAAGACAAGTTTGAGCCAACATCCATCGGAAAAAATCCATGGATTTTGTTGTCGGAATGTGCGATCGTGTGTACGAGGCATTAGAGAGGCTGAAAACTGCTGTGGCTATACAGAGCTGGTACTAAATTTTAGGACAGTATGCGTATGAGTGTTATTATTGTTTAGAGCAGTATACAGCCAGGGACAAAAGCCCAGAACACAAGATGTCTGTGTTCTGGGCATACTGCTCTAAACATTAGAACTACTCAGTAAACCATCCAGCATTTCCATTGCAGAAACTTCCAACCTTTCATAGAGTTTTACAGGTTGCCTGTAGTAGGGCTGAACACTGTGCCTTTGATTTCACTAGTCGGGTCAGTGTGCAAGAAGGTTGTAATTATTGACACCCAATAAAATATAATTTTATGGATTTAAACTGGTGATAAATGTAGGGATGTACGTACCTTTTCCATGTCACATTATATACATTTCTTGTTCATTTACATTATGAGAAATAATAAACCCTGTTATTTATATGTCTCATTTATTCAAGTTTATTACCTTTTTCTGCAAAAAGTAATCAATTTCAATTTAGTATACTTACTTATTTGGATGAATAGCGCTTTGAATACAAGGCTTTTCAGACAAATTCACAATGAAATGACAGTGACTAAGGTTGCATGCTTTTTTATACAGAGGGCTATTGGCTGAGTCATGGAAAAGTAAATTTCAGTTATGTAGTGAAATCTTTTTGTTCCTTAGGCCTTGTTCACACGGGGGTACTTAGAGGCTAAATTCACCTTAAATTAAAAAATAATAAATGCACACAGCTCTGTTGCCTGTACCTCTGGACGGGCTGTCATTTTCAGATGTGTCGGCAGTGTGATTGAACTACAAGCGTGCTGATCAGCACACTTCCAGTTCATTCAAACTACAAGTTCAACTGCCACGGTGGCAGATGGGACTTGAAGTTTTTTCATTCAAAGATTGTGAATTAATGACATGGCTGTGGGAGTGGAGCCCCGCATAGCCACGCCATTTTTGAAATCTAACAGCAGTTGCAGTGAAAGGAAACCCTGCCCGCTGTAACACCAAGTGGGGGCAGTGAGGGGGCGAGGGTCGGAACAAGAACATGTTACACTCTAAATCCGGGTGTAACATGTAACATGTTCTAGTCCTTTGGGGAAAAAGGGGGGGGGGTATGAAAAAAGGGCCTTCCCCAAACAGGATATTGTACTAAACCCTCCACCAGGAAAGGGCTTCTGTGAACAGAGTGGGTTTCCCTTCCTGGGAAATTGATCAGTAAGTTAAACAAAGTAATTGGGAGCAGAAACTACTCCAACCAGCATGTAACATTAAATATAAGCATATACAGTGCCTTGAAAAAGTATGCATACCCCTTGAAAATTTCCACATTTTGTCATGTTACAACCAAAAAGGTAAATGTATTTTATTGGGATTTTATGTGATAGACCAGCACAAAGTGGCACATAATTGTGAAGTGGAAGGAAAATGATAAATGGTTTTCAAAATGTTTTACAAATAAATATGTGAAAAATGTGGTGTGCATTTATATTCAGCCCCCCTGAATCAATACTTTGTAGAACCACCTTTCGCTGCAATCACAACTTCAAGTCTTTTTGGGGATGTCTCTACCAGCTTTGCACATCCAGAGAGCGACATTTTTGTCTATTCTTCTTTGCAAAATAGCTCAATCTCTGTCATTGGACGGAGAGCATCTGTGAACAGCAATTTTCAAGTCTTGCCACAGATTCTCAGTTGGATTTATACTGGGCCATTATAACACATGAATATGCTTTGATCTAAACCATTCCATTGTAGCTCTGGCTGTATGTTTAGGGTCGTTGTTCTGCTGGAAGGTGAACCTCCTCCCCAGTCTCATGTCTTTTGCAGACTCTAACAGGTTTCCTTCTAAGATTGCCCTGTATTTGGCTCCATCCATCTTCCCATCAACTCTGACCAGTTTCCCTGTCCCAGCTGAAGAAAAGCATCCCCACAACATGATGCTGCCACGACCATGTTTCACAGTGGGGAAGGTGTGTTCAGGGTGATGTGTATTGTTAGTTTTCAGCCACACATAGTGTTTTGCTTTTGTCTTGTCTTTTGCTTTTAGGCTGAAAGGTTCAATTTTGGTCTCATCTGACCAGAGCACCTTCTTCCACATGTTTGCTGTGTCCCCCACATGGCTTCTTGCAAACTGCAAACGGGACTTCTCATGGCTTTCTTTCAAAGAGTAGCTTTGATTTGTGGAGTTTACGACTAATAGTTGTCCTGTGGGCAGATTCTGCCACCTGAGCTGTGGATCTCTGCAACTCCTCCAGAGTTACCATGGGCCTCTTGGCTGCTTTTCTGGTTAATGGTCTCCTTGCCCGGCCTGTAAGTTTAGGTGGATGCCCATGTCTTGGAAAGGTTTGCAGTTGTGCCATACTGTTTCCATTTTCGGATGATGAATTGAACAGTCCTCTGTGAGATGTTCAAAGCTTGGGATATTTTTTTTATAACCTAACCCTGCTTTAAACATCTCCACAACTTTATCCCTGACCTGTCTGGTGTGTTCCTTGGCCTTCATGATGCTGTTTTTTCACTAAGGTTCTTTAACAAACCTCTAAGGGGCTTCACAGAACAGCTGTATTTATACTGAGTTTAAATTATATATGGGTGGACTCTATTTACTAATTAGATGACTTCTGAAAGCAACTGGTTCCACTAGATTTTAGTTAGGGGTAAAGGGGGCTGAATACAAATGCACACCACACTTTTCAGATATTTATTTGTAAAAAACGTTGAAAACCATTTATCATTTTCCTTCCAATTATGTGCCACTTTGTGTTGGTCTATCACATAAAATCCATATAAAATACATTTAGTTTTTGGTAGCAACATGACAAAATGTGCAAAGTTTTGCATTGGTGGATACATCTCCATATATGCTTATTTGACATCTGTCATGGGTGTCTGATTGGTCTGGTGAGTAGGATGTTTGCCCAAACCGGTTGAAGACAGCACATATTCTTCACTGAGTTTGTATACATCACTATGCACACGATTCAAGATTTGTTGGTGATGGTGCATAGACTTTGGTAATTTTGTTATATGCATATGAGCAAGGTATGGAAATAATCTATTCATTTCTTTTTCACATTTTTGACCATTGGTCACACTGCGGGCTGCTCTTTACTTTAATATCACTTCATTATTATTGATTGTTTAATCCAGGGTGCGTGGCTTATTGGTCTCACCTTTTTGGTATATTGGATTATTGCACTGGTCACTGGTAGTTTTAGAATAACTGTAGCGCTGTATTATTTTATTTGGTGGTTAAAGGTATCAGGGAGATATCTCATAAAGCACCTAAAGTAGAGGTGTAGGATTATTTAGGTGAGCTGATAATCATTTTTAAAGGGTTGCTAGCCTGCGTTTGTGCCTCCGCATACAGGCAGTCCCATTCCCATCTATTTGTTATACATCTGTTTTAACAACCAAAGAAGAATCTCCTAACATATCTTGTATCTTTTCAGGAACAACTTAATTCTGTCTCTCTGTCTTTATTCTGGGCTTGTCATAATATTTCCTAAATGTACTGTAGCAGATAAAACAGTACATATGCTTCGAACATTTATAACAACATACATGTGTGAATATGCATTTTCCAAAGGGAGTGACACAAAAACACAAAAGAGGAACAGACTTGATGTGTCTGCAGACATTCGCTGTCAGCTCTCGTCGTCACTGACACCCAGTTATAGTACAATTGAGGAAGACATGGAGCAATAAGTTCCCCAGTCAGCTAGAGAAGTTGAAAAGTCCACATTTTGCAAAAAGAAAAAAAAAAAATATATATATATATATATATATATATATATATATATATATATATATATATATATATATATATATATCAACTAAAATATGCATTCATTATTTTTTTGCAAATGTGCATTGCAGCCGTGATCAGTGGGTCGCAGGTGCAATGCCAGACTCCTGTGGACTCTTCCTCTAGCTCCGTTTCTGTACCAAGGTATGGACTATAATTTACTGAGTTAAAGAAAGCATCAATGGATTATGAATGTGGTAATCATGGCACTTATGTTCCATTGAGAACTATAGATCAGCAGGGCAGTCTTTAAGGCAGGGCAAAAGGGGCAGCTGCCCTGGGCCCTGTCATTGTTGTGGGGCCCAAAGCAGCTGCCTCATACTTTCCAACTATTCCAGTTTAAATTCCCTTGTCCCTTGAAGTTTTAGTCCTGTGCTGTGCCCTGATATCTCAGTGTGAAGTGCTGGTACTAATGCTGCCCAGCTCTGTCCTATTGTTGTGTAGAGATGACTCTACATTTATTGTATGTCTCAGAGCAGGTGGTGAGTGAAATTGCATAGGGTGACCTAAGAAAATTTTTGTCCAGGGTCCAATCAATATTAAAGACAGCTTTGTAGATCAGTCTGGCGAGCTGTGAATAAATAAACTGGCTGTGCGGGAGGAGAAGACGGGATCCGCTTTCATCCATGTTACACCCTAACAATGGGTATAACATTTAACATGGTCTAAAAGCTGGCATTATCCTTTAAAGCTGAATTTGGGAATTAGAAATTATTGTGTAAATACAAGATGCATGTATATTCTTACTCGAATCTTGGTGTGCTTTCTGTATTTCTTCCAGATCTCTGCATTAATCCAACATAAAAACTTGGCTTTCAAGAAAGACCTTCCTGTTTTAAAGACAAATCACAGCTGCTCTCTCTTCTTGTGCAGGGTGACTGCCCTTGTATAATTGTTTGCATGGCAGCCTGTAGTGGATGGATCTGGGTCCCTGACACAGCTCTGCTCTCTGCACAGGCAGAAATGTGAAGCACAATGATGATGACACTGATACTTTTTCAATGTAAAAACAATGTTTTCAAAGGCATTAGGTGCACGCAAAGTGAATTTATATTGATTGAGTAATATATATTCAAATGGAAGTTTTTATTCATGGAGTTCAGCTTAAAACTTTATAATATATTTTGAGTTTATAAATTCTTAGAGGGTATTTGAGCTCAAGGAAAAACCTCTAGAAGGTACATAGGCCAAAAAGGTTGAGAATCATTGGTATCAGGTGTGTAACTATAAGGATTGTAATTGTGACCCGGTCCCATGCTCCCCTGTACACTTGGATATGAGGGGCAGTGGGGGCAGCAAATAGAGGAACTGATCCCCTCCATTTTTCTCCCGCAGCTGCTGAAAGCCTGCTTTTCCTCCTCTACCTCCTGCAGGCATTCAGCGGCTGCAGGGGGAAAATGGAGGGGACCCGTCCCTATATATGCCGCTCCCACTGTCCCTCCTATCCAGCTTTCTCTTCTTTCTGCTGCCCCCAGGCTCCCACTCGTCTGCCGGCTTCCCCCCTCTCTCCTCTCTTGTCGGATGCTGCAGGGGATCTTAAGGATGGAAAGCGGGGAAGGGGACAGTAAATATGTCTTTTACTGGCCCCTGCCTTTTCTAAATGGACAGAGTAAGTGATTGGTACCGATGGCTCTTGTGTCCATTCATAACTGAAGCATTGTAAACTGTGTTTGTGAATGAACAGGAAGCGCTGTACAGAGTTATTCCTGTGCATTCATTCTGTGCATCTGAGGCTTCAAAGATGGAGATTAAGCCTGTGTCCTCAATCTCCTTTCTCTGTCTCAAAAGTGAAACATCAGATGTCTATTTAGATCCCTGATATTTCACTAAAGTCCCCCAATGAGGCTCCTAACAAATTGTAAACAGTAATAAAAAATAAAATTGTAAGAAAATAAAATAAAATTGTAAAAAATACAAAAAAAAAAGAAAATAACAAAAATAAAAAACTACTGACACCAGTGGTCTGGACTACTAGGGTGGCAAATGCCGCACTTGGCTGAGGGGTCAGGGGGCCAGTTTATGGTTACTTGCACAGGGGTCCTGAAGGTTCTAGTTATGCCTCTGATTGGTATATAACATACAGCACAATGTACAGAGTTGAACAGTATGAAAGATATAGTATAAAGAGTGTAAAAAGAGTGTAGAGGTCTGATGAATATAGCATACAGAACAGTGTACAGTTTGGAGTGGTATGGCGCATGTAATGTACAGCACAACATCATTGTCAAATGTTCAATCACAGTAGAGCTGAATAATTTGGCCAACCATTGCAAGATAAAAACAGGTGAACAGCAACAGATTCATAGAGAATTTTACTCACCAAATACTCCAATACCAGTTTTTCTGGTCCTTGAAAAAATAAATAAATACTTAAATAAAAAAAATACACCAAAAATTTTAAGACAATAAAGCAATAGTGAGACAAGCAATTATCCTCTTTTAAGAAAACAAACATTTAAAAAGGTAATATAATAAGATCTATCTATCTATCTATCTATCTATCTATCTATCTATCTATCTATCTATCTATCTATCTATCTATCTATCTATCTATCTATCTATCTATCTATCTATCTATCTATCTATCTATCTATCTATCTATCTATCTATCTTTCTATCCATCCATCCATCCATCCATCCATCCATCTTTCCCTCTATCTCTCTATCTAGTTATCTATCCTGTATATACACCTACAGTGTGCAACACATGCCTACATTTTATTGAATAGATATAGTGAATGCAGTGTTGTGACAAAGTAGCATGGCTGTCACTTGCAGACTTTTTAAATCCTTTGATACCTACAAGGAAATCAGTTAAGTGACATCTGTTCATTCCCATTGATCTCAGAGGCATTATAAAGCATTAGAGTGAGAAAATGTATTGAAAAGCACAGCTTTGCCCTTGTCGCACCATCCCCCTTTCTTGCGTGCCTTTCTTTATAAGCCTATAGTGACCAGCTGTGCCTGATTTCTATGGACATTCCCGGACTTGGCTACATTCACAACAAAACGCATATGTTAATATGCATTAGGTTACAGTTTGGGATACCCAGGACTTGGCATTTTAGATACGCTCAGCTGCATCATGCAGCAGTAGCGCAGTTTGGTAGTGGTGAGGTTTGGGTTCAAAATACCTTTATGGAGATTGTCCTTTTGGACCCTGATCCAGCCAAATGTATTTCCAGATATTATATGGTGGTGGGGCATGGGGATGCTGGGTTGATAGCTAGGGCTAGGTCTAGATGGGTGGCTTTTGTACCGGAGTTGTCAGAGGAGTTGTGGCAGGAGGTTCTGGATACTTACCTCATCTCTGTCATTTCTTTGACGGATAGGATGATTCAGCTTCGGTACCTCCATCAGATGTATTATACCCCAGTTAGATTATTTCGTATGCATAAAAGGGACTCTATAGCTTGTCACAAATGTCTGGGGGCGGAAGGAACTTTTATTCACATGGTGTGGGAGTGTAGCAAGATACGGCATCTATGGTATAAGGTGATTGAATTTATAGCTGACAAATTTGACCTCCCTAATATATGTTCCCCCTTGCGATGCCTCTTAGGAATTTTTGACCAAGAGGAGTTGGACGTGTATACCAAATTATTCCTTAGGGTTCTCTATTTTGGGGTTCGGAAACTCATAGCTATGAGATGGATCTATAGGGAACAACTGACATTAGGGATGTGGTTGAAAGTTGTGAATGCGGACATTCTTCCATACCGTATGACGTATGAGGCCAGGGGAGCTCCCAAGAAGTTTAGGAAGGTGTGGTTTAGGTGGGTTGACTCGAAGGATACATTGGAGGAAGATGTGGATCAGTGAATGGTTAAGGAGTAAGGAGATGCTGTACGATCAACGTGTTGTTTTTTTTTTTTTTTTTTTTTATAGGCCTCATCTGAGGGTGGGGGTATAGTCACAACACTACTATACTCTATCTACCATTGCCCATGGTTTCATGTATAAAGTAATACCTGAGGGGGAAGGTGGTGGGTGCTCTGGTCTTGCCAGGGCTCAGGGCCCTTGTGGGCGGGGGAGGGCATTCAGCTAATTTCCTCCTGCTGTTATCATTGGGGTACAATTGTTTTGTCGGTTTTAAAAAAAAAATGAATAATAAAAGCAGCGTTACTGGATTACAAGTTGGGATTTTCGACTCTGGTTAGAGTCTTCTATGACTAGTAGTGCGGGTCCTACTGACTGGTACACTGTGAATTGCATATTGTCATCATTCATGCTGTTTAACTTACCTGTCATTTTGTATGTGCATTATTTGCTATGCTTAAAAAAGTGTTTTGAAAAAAAAAATGCATTAGGTTAATGTGCATTGACATGCATTTTAGCAGTGCGTTTTTTTTAACAGAAAAACCATTGCGTTTTTGAAGTCTTCCTTTTAATTAGAATTGAACGGCAAAATGCAGGTTGATGCACCCAAATGCAGCATGTAGGACGTTTTCCTCTATGCAAGATATTGGTGTTATACAGGGTATATTGCTAAAGATATTTTCTCTTGCACTTATATATTGGCTGACCTGGAAAATATAGGGCAATCGATCTGTTGTAAGCAGGCCCTACATAATTTCGCTGTAAAGAAGTTGCTCTATAGAAGATATTCCAAGGTCATGTACACTGTCTGATTATCATGAGAAACTGATTTCAATGCTTGCAGGAAATGATGGTACGTACTGTATGTCCAGCCTGGTGCAAACAGTAAGTATGGTATGGTATGCAAAATTCAGGAACCATTTATACTTCCACAGTATTGCAATACAGAATGTTACGTTAGTAATTGACATTAAATCTTCGGTCACACCAAATCCGACTTTGAAATTGCGCGACTTCACTTGGTATCGCACAATTTCAAGACCGCATGTCAGTGCGCCTTTAGGTGCTACTTGGCTGACATCTGTGCAATTTCATGCACAAATGTCTATGCAAGTCACACCTGAAATCGACAAAAATATTACAGGAACGGTTTTTTCAAACCGGTTTGGCACCGGCATCACACCAATTTGGACAGTTCCATTGCCAACGATAGGGTGCGATTTGTCATGCGATTTGGAACTGTCAAATCACATGACAAGTGACCGGGGGCTAAAGTGCATTGGCAGCCAATTGATTTTGAGTAGGCTGCCCTAACGCAATGCACGCTAACATACTGCAAAGAAATAAATGGCCCCTCAATGTCATCACCTTCCGTTACCATAAATACTGAAGCTAATTTGTTATTAGGAAAATATAAATACAGAGGGTATGATTTACTGCATGTAAAAGAAAAGACACTGTTCACTTAAATTAGTAAAGTTAAAGCTGTGTTCACTTCAATCAACCAATCATTTGCTAGCAAAAATCCTATTGTTCAATTTTCCTTGAACATGATTGGGTATTCAAAACAGGTTCAGCCTATTTATTATCATTCACTTTGCAAAGGGAACATTTACTTTTCTAAGAGAACAACCACTACTCCTTTAGTAAATCAACCTTGAAGACCAGGCCTTTTCTGGCACTTTTTGTTTACAAGTTTAAATCAGTATTTTTTTGCTAGAAAATTACTTAAAACCCCCAAACATTATATACAGTCAGGTCCATAAATATTGGGACATCGACACAATTCTAATCTTTCTGGCTCTATACACCACCACAATGGATTTGAAATGAAACAAACAAGATGTGCTTTGTATATGTGCCTCCCACTTTTTAAAGGGACCAAAAGTATTTTCCCTTCAGTTTTGTCTTTAGCAAGTGAAATGCATGCTCAATCGGATTCAGGTCAGCTGATTGACTTGGCCATTGCATAACATTCCACTTCTTTCCCTTAAAAAACTCTTTGGTTGCTTTTGCAGTATGCTTCGGGTCATTGTCCATCTGCACTGTGAAGCGCCACCCTTGAGTTCTGAAGCATTTTGCGGAATATGAGCAGATAATATTGCCCGAAACACTTAAGAATTCATCCTGCTGCTTTTGTATGCGGTCACATCATCAATAAATACAAGAGAACCAGCCATACATGCCCACGCCATGACACTACCACCACTTGGCTTCACTGATGAGGTAATATGCTTTGGATCATGAGCAGTTCCTTTCCTTCTCCATACTCTTCTCTTCCCATCACTCTGGTACAAGCTGATCTTGGTCTCATCTGTCCATAGGATGTTGTTCCAGAACTGTGAAGGCTTTTTTAGATGTTGTTTGACAAACTCTAATCTGGCCTTCCTGTTTTTGAGGCTCACCAATGGTTTACATCTTGTGGTGAACCCTCTATATTAACTCTGGTGAAGTCTTCTCTTGATTGTTGACTTTGACAGACATACACCTACCTCCTGAAGAGTGTTCTTGATCTGGCCAACTGTTGTGAAGGGTGTTTTCTTCACCAGGGAAAAAATTCTTCAGTCATCCACCACAGTTGTTTTCCTTGGTCATCTGGGTCTTTTGGTGTTGCTGAGCTCACCGATGCATTATTTCTTTTTAAGGATGTTCCAAACAGTTGATTTGGCCACACCTAATGTTTTTGCTATCTCTCTGATGGGTTTGTTTTGTTTTTTCAGCCTAATGATGACTTGCTTCACTGATAGTGACATCTCTTTGGATCTCATACTGAGAGTTGACAGCAACAGATTCCAAATGCAAATAGCACACTTGAAATGAACTCTGGACCTTTTATCTGCTCCTTGTAAATGGGATAATGAGGAAATAATACACACCTGGCCATGAAACAGCTGAGCAGCCAATTGTCCCATTACTTTTGGTCCCTTAAAAAGTGGGAGGCACGTATACAAATTGTTGTAATTCCTACACCGTTCACCTGATTTGGATGTAAATACCCTCAAATTAAAGTGGAAAGTCTGCAGTTAAAGCACATCTTGTTCGTTTCATTTCCAATCCATTGTGGTGGTGTATAGAGCCAAAAAGATTTTGTCAAGCAGTACTTGCATAGTGATTTTTCAAACGCAAAAACAAAGAACAATATATACCCCAATTTTTTTGTAAAATATGGAAGATGATGTTACACTGAGCAAATAAATACGTAACATGTCATGCTTTAAAATTGCTCACGCTCGTGGAATGGCGACAAACTACCGTACTTAAAATTCTCCATAGGCGACAATTTAAAAATGTTTGCAGGTTACCTGTTTAGAGTTACAGAGGAGGTCTAGCACTATAATTATTAATGTCGCTCTAACATTCGTGGCGATACCTCACATGTGTGTTAAGGACACCTTTTACATATGCGTGTGCCACTTGCGTATGCGTTCACTTCTGCTCGCGATCACAGAGAAATTTTTCAGTTACAAGGAATATAAGAAATAAGAAGGACAGTTCCACTTCCACCCTAGACATCACAACATCAGTCCAGTCCTCATAGGACATGGGGCAAGCAGAGATGGTCTAGTCACTCATTGCCTCTGTGACCAGCCAGCCGCACTGTCAGGTCATTTCTCGGGTGCGCTGGTGGAAACAGTAAACCCGAGAAACACCGGCAAGCTGAAGGGGGGGGGGGGTGTCCCCTCCCACTGCTTCAGAAAGTGATCCAGTTACTTTACTTTCTTTATGTACCCAGCACCAGGAGTCTAGAGATGCAGTGGAGTCTGGAGTGCATGGAAAAAATATGCCAGGAAACTGCTGTAGCAATGTACTCTGCTGTGTGCCCTGTGTTCTGCTTTGTGCACCGTGATATGCCCTGCTGTGTGCCCCGTGATGTGCCCCATGCCCTGCTGTGTACCCCCTGATGTGCCCTGTGACCCATTATGTGCCCTACTGTGTGCCATGTGCCCTGCTGCGTGCCCCATGATGTGCCCTGCTGTGTGCCCTGGGATGTGTCCTACTGTGTGTCCTATGTCTTGCTGTGTGCTCTATGGTGTGTCCTTCCGTGTGCCCCGTGATGCACCATGCTGTGCTCAATAATGTGCCCTGCTGTGTACATAATGTGCCCTTTTTCCTCCATGTAATATGCCCCACAATGTGCCCTGTGCCCCCCCGTAATGTGTTCTGCTGTGCCCCATAATGTGTCCTCATGCCCCTGTAGCGGTACCCCCGTAGGGGCTGTAGGTGTGGTTGTAGCAATCCGCCAATCACCCTGCTGCCATCCCCTCATCAATCACCCAGAAGTCAATAAACAGTCAATTCCTTCGTTTTCTTGATTTTATTTGTGGGATAAACTTGGAGAGATATGAGGGATGTATGAGATGCCCATAAAGATTTTAGAAGGATCGGTTATCATCCATGGCCTTAGCCTTGTTTATGAATTTCCCCTGTAGAGTCCTTACTGCAGACTATTGCCTCTTCTGTTATCTATCTGACTGAAGATTTACTCACCACTTCCAGTTAAACAAGATGAATCACTCTGAATAATTCCCCTGTATTAGACTGATGTGGTATTCCTGCTACAGAATAGAGAGCCAAAGGCCTATATCGTCTATCTTCCATGGCCCTATGAACTAACAGCCCCACAGTCTCTGGAAGTTGTTGCAAACATGAACTTGGCACATAATAAACGCCAGACTATTGCTCCAGCCCTTCCACTTCTGTCCATACTGTGTTCCCCGGCCACACAGCATGCTACGCTACACTCTCCAGCACTTCTGCTGTATCAAAGTCTTGTGTTCCCCGGTCACAGAAATCCGATAGCTGGTCTACTCCCGTCGCTTTACTCCTACTTCCTCCACTTGATCCTCTTTACAGTCAAGCACTGTCACAGAAACCTGATGCACTCTGTGGAGATGAAGATCCTCAACTTTAGCTCCTTCCCCCACGGCTCTTCCATCCTTCCTCCGAACACGGCACATCCCCTCATGGGGAAGTCCGGTATGGCACCTCAGCACGCCATGCTGTCTTTCTTGTGCTCCACAACTCCTCCCTGGAAGCATGTGACCCCAGCCTATATAGGAGGCCTGCCCCCTGCCAATACAAATTAGTAATTGGTCAGAGCCCCCCCACATGAGCTACCTGCCACTTAGGTCTCAAGTCCAACCTCCCTTCCAGAACAATTCCACTGAAAGCAGGAGAGGATCTCTGAGCCAGAGTGCAGGTGGCCACACCCCCCACTATACTGACACTCCCATTCCCAAATCAAAACAACCAGGCCTGGAATAGAAACACACACCTGGCTAAATTTACCTACCACTAGTCCTGCAACTAGAAAAATACTAATCTAGCACCTACCTAAAAGTAGAGGGTGCTACACCCCCATGTATTATGTAATATGCCCTGCTGTCCCCCATTATGTGCCCTCTTGCCCCATATAATGTTCCCTGCTGTACCCCACAATGTGCCCTGCTACCCCCCTGTAATGTGCCCTGCTGCCCCCCATGTAAAGTGTCCCACTGTGCCCCATATTGTGCTCTGCTGCCCCCCCCCCCCCATGTAATGGGCCCTGCTGTGCCCCCCTCCTGTATTGTGCACTGGTGTGCCCCATAATGTGCCCTGCTGTTCCCCATGTAGCCCCCCCCCCCATGCTCTGCCCTGCTGTCCCCTGTGTACTGTGCCTGCCTGACCCCCTTGTGCTCTGCCCTGCTGCCCCCTGTGCACTTCTTATGTCAAGTTCAACTAAGGGGAGGCCGGAGGGAAGGGTGAGGAGATAATGAGGGGGAATGGGGTGAGGAGATAATGGGGGATGGGGTAAGGTGATAATAGGGGGACACCAGAAGGAAGGGAGATAATGGGGGAAGCTGGGGGGGGGATATCTCCTATACTTGGCTGCACTGTGAGGATATTTCTCAGACATTCAGTGAATTGTGTACTGGGAGTGAGAATTGTTATTTTTCTGGTAAAGTTTCCTCTCTGTGTCTCCTTCTCACATGGAGCTATGAGTGAATTTGTTCTCCAGCTTTGGGTGGGATGAATATAGTAGGTAGAGAACTCATACCAATAAATGCATGAATAGAACTCTTTGTGTCCTGTGACCCCCATCTGTGTTCACAGTCTTTCATTTCATTAGGATAATTTGGTTTATCATTTTGCTATTGCTTACGAAATTTGAATATAGTTTGTCAGATTGGAAAGACCTAGATGTGTTTTATTTTGTACTCTTTTAAAATCTGCAATATAATTCTCCCACCCCCAAATTTTTTTTTGTTCCTATTTTGCTCTAAGTTATGTTCCTGTGGATCACTCTGGAAATGTTTTGGTACATTATGGATATGTACCATAGTTGCACTAATGTAAGTTTATTTTTTAAATTTAATTAAACCCATTTAACAGTTATTTTGAACATAGTGTGGAGAAATTCTGTGACAAATGCATGTAATGTGGGCAGTGCAATATGTAGATGGGGCTTTGTGTGGGTGTGGTTTGAGTGTGGGCGGGGACAGAGGGGGGCCCATAATCTCCTATTGCCCAGGGGTCCCATGAATTGTCAGTCCATCCCTGCTTGGATCACCTTTATGAGAAAAAAAAAAGAAACCGGGGTTATGGCTGATAGCTTCAGCCATAACCCCGGTAAACCACTTGCAAACTGCAACATACAGTGAGGAAAATAATGATTTGATCCCCTGCACCCTGAAATACTTGGAGTTAGTTACCAGGTTTGCACACATCTCTTCTTTACAGATCTTCTCTAAATCCTTAAGGTTTATTGGCTGTCATTTGACAACTCAAAGTTTTTTCTATAGGATTAAGGTCTGAAAACTGGCTAGGCCACTCCATGACCTTAATAAGCTTCTTCCCAAGCCACTCCTTAGTTGCCATGGTGGTATGTTTCGGGTCATCGCCATGCTGAAAGACCCATTCACGACCCATCTTCAGTTTTCTGGCTGAGAGAAAAAGGTTCTCATTCACGATTTTACGATTTTACAATGCATGGCCCCGGGGGTTCATTGGAGCCTCAATGTGGCAAAGTCGGCCTGTACCTTTAGCAGAGAAACAGCCCAAAAGTATAATGTTTCCACCTCCACGCTTTACTGTAGGGATGGCATTCTTAGTCAGCATTTTTCTTCCTCCAAACATGGGTCGAGTTAATGCCAAAGAGCTCAATTTTGGTCTCATCTTACCACAGCACTGTCTCCCAATCCTTCTCTGAATCATTTAGATGTTCATTGGCAAACTTCAGATGGGCCTGTACATGTGCCTTCTTGAGGAAGAGGACCTTGTGGGCGCTGCAGGATTTCAATCCATGGCGGCGTATTGGGATACCACAGGTTTGTTTGGTGACTGTGGTCTCAACTGCCTTGAGATCATTCACAAGCTCCTCTCGTGTAGTTCTGGACTGATCCCCCTGCGATTGATGGTTATTTTGTATTTTTTCCATTTGCGAATAATCGCTCCAACAGTTGTCTCCTTCTCACCAAGCTTCTTACTGATTGTCTTGTAGCCCTTTCCAGCTTTGTGCAGGTCTACAATAGTGTCCCTGACATCCTTTGGTCTTGCCCATGATGGCGGGTTTGAATGGAAGAAAGAGATTCTGTGGACAGGTGTCTTTTATACTCATAACGAGTTGTCGTTAGGAGCACCTTCTTAAATTGACAGGACTAATCTGTGTATCATATGGGCACATACTGTAGCCAGTCTGTGGGAGCCAGAATTATTGTAGGTTGGTAGGGGATCAAATACTTATTTTACTCACCGAACTGCAACTCAATTTATATCCTTTGCATCTTGTTTTTTCTTGATGTTTGGTTTATATTCTGTCTTTATCATTTAAAATACACCTATGATAACAAATTATAGACCCTTCCTTTCTTTGTAAGTGGGCAAAACTTACAAAATCTGCAGGGGATCAAATAATTATTTTCCCCACTGTATACAGTCTATATGTATCATGGTCGGCAAGTGGTTAAGAGGGGTTCTCTGTGTTTTTTCAGCCACTGTACCCTCTAGGTCCTTTTGGGCACAAGGGGGCTGTCCAGCTGCAGTTTGTCTCTCCCAGCCCCACTACAGGCTGCAGCTGGATGGGGTGCTGTATGCTGTACCAAGTGGTATCAGCGTTCGGGGGCCCTGTGTGTTCAAGGAGGAGAGCTGAGAGCACAGGTCACCTAAAACAGAGTGAAAAATAAATCAAATTTTATTTTATTTCACAAAGCTGTCATTATAACAAGTTATTTCTCACACACGGCATTGGCATACTTATGCCCCGTACACACGGTCGGACTTTGTTCGGACATTCCGACAACAAAATCCTAGGATTTTTTCCGACAGATGTTGGCTCAAACTTGTCTTGCATACACACGGTCACACAAAGTTGTCGGAAAATCCGATCATTCTGAATGTGGTGACGTAAAACACGTACGTCTGGACTATAAACGGGGCAGTGGCCAATAGCTTTCATCTCTTTATTTATTCTGAGCATGCGTGGCACTTTGTCCGTCGGATTTGTGTACACACGATCGGAATTTCCGACAACGGATTTTGTTGTCGGAAAATTTTATATCCTGCTCTCAAACTTTGTGTGTCGGAAAATCCGAAGGAAAATGTGTGATGGAGCCTACACACGGTCGGAATTTCCGACAACAAGGTCCTATCACACATTTTCCGTCGGAAAATCCGACCGTGTGTACGGGGCATTACACTTACACCCCAAAACACATTCTTCCATTCCTCTTGAGTATGGTGATACCACATGTGTGCTTACCTCCCAACTGTCCCTGATTTCGAGGGACTGTCCCTGATTTGGAGCAATGTCCCTCTGTCCCTCATTCCTCCTAATTTGTCCCTCATTTTGGTCTGATCTTTATAGTTGTATATAAAATGCACTTTTTATCTTTCAAAAGTGTTTCCCAGTGCTAAACCTTTCATCCAATTTCTAAATTGCTGCATTTGTACATTTTAAAAGCCTATACAAAGGAATAGTAGTGGTAAAAAAAAGCACTTGTGGATTTAATTAACCTTTTTTTTGGGGTGGGCTATTTCTCCTTTAAGGGGGTGTGGCAGGGGGCATGTCCTATGCCTACATACATTTGCTAGTAGGTGTATCTCATTCCTATCTCAAAATGTTGGGAGGTATGTGTGTGAGCCTTTTTGCTGCCTGAGCGCATAGAAGGGCCCACAATCCAAGGAGCACCTTCAGGCTTTCAAGGGGCAAAATAATGCATCTGATTTCCTGACTACCTATCACACTTCTTGAGGCCCTGAAGTGCCAGGACAGGAAAAACACAGACAAAATTACCACATTTTGGAGAGTAAATTTTCCAATGTATTTTATAAGAGGTATGGTGAGTCTTTTGAAGATAGTTTTTTTTTTTGCCACAAGCTTTTGAAAAATGCAGTAATAAAATGAAATTTATATTTTTTGCACATCGGGGGGCTTTCTCTGCCCCAGATTATCAAAGTCTTGTGTGTTTATTTATGTGTATGTAACTTCTTTGACTGAAATTGTGCTTGCTGTTCAGTAGGTCTAAAAATCCTTTTAAAACCGTATTGAAACAGAAAAAAAGTATCCCAGACATTACTCAATCGTTTTGTAGCGAGCAGGAAATGGTCAGGCACTCATTCCCTGGAACATGTGTACACACTCCCCACCTTCTCATAGTTATTGTTATGCGTGCTGCATGGTGAGCACGAACCTCTGCCCCCTCCTGACAGCCTGTGGGCAAAGTGCACAAGCCACGTACCTCACTGGTTCTTGTATTCCCTAACGTTTTCATAGTCCGGCTCTGATTGGCTGCGATTTGCTTCTGAACACACGGCTCGTTCATGTTTTCAGTTCAGGAGAGGAATAGCAGGCAGAGAACAGTTCAGGATTTGAAATGGTAGAGGCTGCTAATCTGTCATTTTTCTTTCTTAGAAGTGGAAAGCTGAGATAGCTTCAGGTAAGGTAACCAGTATGCTAGGACTTGTATTCCCCTAGTAGCAGGAGGGCCCCAGGCTGACAATTGCTTTATAGATACAGCTGGTGGAACCCAAGGAAGTCATTCAGACTCTGTGACGTAATAGCAGCTTGTAGCTAAATCAGGATTTCATTTTTTTATTCTCTCAGGATGCACCTCGTATTACAGTTTTAATATAATTTTACTATTATGTATAGGAGGACACACACAGCCAGGCACACAACATTTTCTTTATTCTTCCACTGGCTCAGAAAACAGTCTAGGGATTCTTTGTAGGGTTTCTATTGGGAACGATGAACTGGAATAGGGAGAGGGAGCATGGGACACCTCGAAAACTGTAGAACTGGATAACTTGAGGACTCCTCAATTTCTGCATGAACTGCTGAATGGCCCACAGGATCTCTGTGCTGTTGGTGACCTGCACTCCTTCCTGAGTTAAAGCGGTAGTAAACCGTGTCTGTTTAAAAATAAAACACAAGCATAATGAGCTAGTATGCATCGCATGCTAGCACATTATGAAATATTTACCTTGGAACTAAGCCCTCCAGTGCTGTGCTGTCACCGCTGAGAAGGCTGACATCTTCCCCCGGTCTTTCTTCCAAGTTCACACACTTCAGCTATGGGATTGGACGGAGCAACAATAACGTCACTCCTACGCATGTGTCAGGGAGTCCTCAGTTCCGACAAAAAGATCTGAAGGTCCAGCAAGATATGTTGGACCTTCAGAGCGCATGCGCCGGTGACATATCTGGCTGCATCCAGGGTGAATATCTCCTAAATGGTGCATTGTTTAGGAGATATTCATTTTACTCACAGGTTAATTTTACCTACAGCTTTATTATAGCCTTACCTGTAGGCAAAAATCACCAAGTGGGCTTTACTTCCGCTTTAAAAGATACACCCAGTCACTTTCCTTCAGCACTGGGGGTCATCTACTCCACTCAGCTACAGGATCTTTGGTTGCCTTCTGCCTATATCCACCTAGTGAGGGAGATGTAGACTCACACCACCAAAGAACAACTGGACTCTTTCCCACAAACTTTCTCCTGGTTCTCTCTAGAGAGCTTCTCCAGATGCAACTTGACCCCTGGACACGGATCTGCAAATCAGTCCCCCCAGCTAAGCCTAGCTGGGACCTCGGTGTTCTCCTCACGGCTGCCTCTAGGATCTTGCACCAAAGAGCCCAAGCCACCTCACAGGGGTCTCCTCCTGCATGGGTGGACCCAGAAACACTGCCCGTGCTGCACAGGCCCCACTATTTATTGGCTTTCTCGCCACCTTCTGGGCACACCTCCCTAGGGATTGGCTGAAGGTCCATAAATATTCAGGCTGCCTGCTCTGTTCTTCTTCCCACTAAACTTCTAGAATCCGCTAGAAGGCAGAGGGGAAAAACAGAGCAGAAGCCTGTGAAACACTGAGCAGCCCTAAATAATCAACCCCTCCTTCACTGATTACGGGGGAGCAAAACTAAATTAATCTAGCAGCCTGCTCTAAATTAGGAGGGTGCTACAACGGTGCTTCTACTAGACTGCAGTGTGGTGCATAAAAAAGTGCAGCACCAGTATTAATTAGTGCTATTCTGAAGAAAACATGAAAATACCTACATCAAAGCTTTTATACCATCATCACCCCGCCTCTGCAACCTACTAGAATTTGCAGCCCACACAGGAACCGCACTTCCAACTGCTAAAGGGAGAGACACAGACACAGTGCATTGTTCTGTAATTGTCATCCCATCCCGGCTCACCGATCCCCTTCCCTGTGTTGCCCACATCTGATTCCCCTGTGTGCCCGGGCCCCCCCCCCCTTCGTCCCTCTGCAGTGCTGCCAGGATCCCTCTCCCGCTGGCTGCTGCGGGTGCACAGATGGATGAATGGTTGTAATAAAAAAAAAAAAAAAAATTATAAAAAAATATATATAGAATTAAAAAAAAGTTGTTAAAGCGGAGGTCCACCGAAAAAAAAATATTAAAAGCCAGAAGCTACAAATACTGCAGCTGCTGACTTTTAATATATGGACACTCACCTGTCCAGGGAGCCCGTGATGTCGGCAGCCGAAGCCGATCTGTCCGTCGGCTCTCGGCTGCTGCCGCCACCATCCTCGGTAAGGGAATCAGGAAGTGAAGCCGTACGGCTTCACTTTCTGGTTCCCTACTGCGCATGCGCGAGTCGCGCTGCGTGTACTCACTGGTCCCTGCTGTCTTCTGTCTCCCAGAAGACAGCAGGGGAGGACAGAGTAGGCGCCGGAAGTGGTGTAGGTCACCGCGAACGCTGCGGTGATCTATGCCAGGAAGTGGGAGCTAATACCTGTATTAGACAGGTATCTGCTCCCTCCTCCCCCCTGAAAGGTGCCAAATGTGACACCGGAGGGGGCGGGAGGATTCCAAAAAGTGGAAGTTCCATTTTTGGGTGAAAAAATTTAGAAAAAATAATTTCAATTTTCAAAAAAAAATTTTTAATGGAGGGAGAACCCTGTCAAGTAGACTGTACAGGCCCCATAATTTCTAACGGCGACCCTGGGCTGCATGCAGGCAGCCTATACAGGTGGAAGTAGATGCAGTGGCTGCACAGACATCAGCGGGATGCAGGCAGCCTATACAGGTGGAAGTAGATGCAGTGGCTGCACAGACATCAGCGGGATGCAGGCAGGCTATACAGGTGGAAGTAGATGCAGTGGCTGCACAGACATCAGCGGCATGCAGGCAGAGCTGGGTGGACGGATCCAAACGCAACGTCTGTCCTGGAAGCACTGACAGGGAAGAGCAGAGATTTCACCGTCTGTGAGGACGCTGATAGCTCGGCAACCCTGGAGGTAAGTACAGTGGGGACTGGGGACGGTGTCCGGTGTTAGTACACCTTTTCATTATTTCTGTGAAGGTGAACTACTGTAACCTTTTAACTTTATTTGAAGTGTCACTTCCTTCATTCATTTCGCTATACAGAGGTTAAGGTGCGTTGTGCTGCGTGGTGACGCAGTGTGGGAAACTCCCAATGTACAGTGTGGTGTGAACAGGACACACAGAAAACAATTGCATTCTATGTGTCTAAGGGCTAGTTTACACCTGCTTCAAAACACGGCTTCGGCCAGGCTTTGTTAAAGCTCTCTGAATGCCAGTCAAAGCGCCTGTCACTAAATAAAATGGTTAGCTTACAGTCCTGTTTACACCTTGCTTTTTCTTGGTGCTTCAATGAGGTTTTGGTGGAGCTTCGATGAGGCTTCAAGCGAGCTTTGCCATAGACTTCCATTGAGGCTTTGAAGACGCTTTGAAGCACCACTGAAGCTACATGGGGTATAATTTTTGAAACAAAGCCGAAGCAAAACAAAGCAAATGCAAGCTGTAAACAGGACAGTAAGCTATATATTTTATTTAATGATGGGAGATTTGACTGGCCTTCAGAGAGCTTTAACAAAGCGTGTCCGAAGCCTTGTTGAAGCTGAAGCAAGTGCAAATGAGCCCTAAAAGCTCTCTGAATGCCAGTGAAAGCCCCTGTCACCAAATAAAATGGTTAGCTTACAGTCCTGTTTACCCCTTGCTTTTACTTGGTGCTTCAATGGGGCTTTGGTGGAGCTTTGGCGAGGCTTCGTGGGGTTTCAGGCGAGCTTTCCCATAGACTTCTACGGAGGCTTTGAAGACGCTTTGAAGCACCACTGAAGCACATGGGGTATAATTTTTGAAGCCGAAGCAAAGCAAACCAAACGCAAGGTGTAAACAGGACTGTAAGCTAACCATTTTATTTAGTGACAGAGGCTTTGACTGGCATTCAGAGAGCTTTAACAAAGCGCGTCCGAAGCCTTGTTTTGAAGCAATTCATTAACGTGTGTCGAAGCCGAAGCAAGTGTCAATGAGCCCTTAGGTGACTTATGTTTATACAGTGCAGAAAAACTTTGGTCAGCGCACATATGTTGAACAAGCCCGCAAAAGAAGAGTGCAAGCTCAGGGGACACCCCAGGCTGGTGTCTAGAAACCTGAGGTGACTGACTGTCCCCCCCATTCAGATGAAGGACCCCTCTGAGAGGAGTAAGCCAGGGTCATGGCTGTCTAGGAGGAGGCCAGTCAGCGGAGAGGAGAGGCTATGAGGAGAGAGGCCAGTGTTAGGAGGAGAGAGGCCAGTGTTAGGAGGAGAGAGGCCATGAGGAGAGAGGCCAGTGTTATGAGGAGAGAGGCCAGTGTTATGAGGAGAGAGGCCAGTGTTATGAGGAGAGAGGCCAGTGTTATGAGGAGAGAGGCCATGAGGAGAGCTGTGCACACAGGACACAGCAGAAGGGGAACCGAGGAGAGGGAAGGGAAGAGAGGGGGCGCTCTAGTGTTCCGCCTCAGGAAGTGAGAGGAGACACACAGACAGTCCTCCTGAGAGGAGGAGGAGGAGGGACAGAAGGGGGAGGGGAGAGTGTGTGCTGGCGGGAGGAGGAGAGTCCGGTGTGTGTGAAGGGTGCGGCTCTACAGTGCGACAATACACCCCAAATATCACCTCACTGACACCCCGACACCCAGGACTTCTCCCCCTTCCTCTGTACTCCACACTCACCCCCCAGGACTTCTCCCCCCACCCACCCCATAACCTTTTTATTCTTTATTCGCCCCGCCCCCCGGAGGGAAGAAGAAGGTGGAGGAGGGGAGGAGAGGAGAAGTTGTGTGTGGAAGTTGTCCGCTCTTTGTGTGCTCCGAGCCGGGATCTGGGATCTGTACTGCCCGGAGGAGGAGATCGGTGGATGTATAGGGGGGTCTGCCGGGGAGGAGAGGAGATCTCCGCACACAGGAGAGGAGAGGAGGTGAGAGATCAATCATTACACTTTACACTGTCCTCCGATCACACAACACCTCCCATTATATCCTTCTCTCCATCATACATTGTATCCTTCTCTCTATGATCGGATCACACACATAGGATCCTGTCATCAGCTGGCCACACATACCATACAATCGAATCGTACACACTGCTCTGTACAGAGCTTGGTCTGTTAGTCCCATAGATTTTATATACACTGGTGTTTGTGGATCTCCTGTGATCAGCTGGCCTCACACACACACACACTATACAATCTGATTGTACACAGTGATCTGTAGAGGTTAGCTACACACACACACACTATACAATCTGATTGTACACAGTGATCTGTAGAGGTTAGCTACACACACACACACTATACAATCTGATTGTACACAGTGATCTGTAGAGGTTGGTTGTTTAGTCTCATAGATTTGATATAAACAGGTTCTTTGTGGATCTCTTGTCATCGGTGTTTTAATTGAGATGGACACATTCCATACAATCTGATTGCACACTGTGATCTATTAAGAAGTAGGTATTTTAGTCTCTTCGATTTTATATAGACAGGTCCTTGTGGATTTCCTGTTTGCTGGCCACACATCATACAATCTGATTGTACAGCGTCCTCTATAAAGGGGTAGGTCTTTTATGTCCCATAGAGTTTTTATATAGACAGGTTGCTTTGACTCTCTTGTCATCAGTTGGCCACACTCCATACAATCCACACACTCCATACAATCTGATTGTACGCTGTGATCTGTAGTCCCAAAGATTTGATATAAACGGGTCTCTGTGGATCTCTCGTCATCTGTGTTTTTTTTTTTTTTTAAACTGGCCAGATACTATATATATACAATCAGATTGTACAATCACTTTAGAATGTATATAGCGCCAACAGTTTGCTGAGCACTTAACAACATTAGGACAGACAACAGTACAGTTATAATAGAATTCAATGGAGGAGGAATCGGAGGGTCCAGATCTGCAGAGCTTACAATCTAAAAAGTACGAGAACAAAGCGAAACAACCCAACCAATTAGTATGAAATCCGACAGATCCTCGTATTACATCATTGATGGGGATCTACAGGAAATTATTATTATTATTATTATTATTACAGGTATTTATATAGTGCTGACAGTTTGCACCCACTGTCCATTCCCATCAGTCCCTGCCCCCCGGAGCTTACAATCTAAGGCCCCTTCCTCCCATACACACACTGTCTATAGACGGGAGACGATTGCTCCAGCAGTATGAGGACAGACACTCCATGTCATCAGATCAGGCCGGTCCTTGTACTACTAGATGATGGGAGATCTAAAGGAGTTCTGAGGATAAAACATAAACCGTGCATTGGGATTGTATCACATCTGAGAGGTTCTACTACATGGGTGATGGAGGGTGGTACAATCAGATTGTATAGTGTATGATCGATTTGGGATTGCTAGCTGTCACCAGCAGGGCTCTCCTGATGACCCTCCTTGTATTGAACCCGTATGATCTCCTTTATATTGTAAAGTGCTGCATTACCTGCTGGGGCCGTATAATCATCATGATCAGTCCTTTCTCTTCTACCCGTACTATCTCCTCTATATTATACTCCCTCTCTCTATATCTATAATATCTATAGGCACTGTATAATTATTATTATATGAGATTTATATAGCGCCAACAGTTTACTCAGCGCTTTAATAATAATAATAATAATATAATAATAAAATAATATATAAGTATAATAGTAATGATAACCATTACCAGTCCTTCCTCTTGTATTGTACCTGTACTATCTCCTCTATATTATACAATATATATATATATATAATAGTCACTGTACTATCTCCTCTAAAATATATATATATATATATATATATATATATATATATATATATATATATATCACTGTATAATAATAGTAATAATAACCATCACCGGTCCTTCCTCTTGTATTGTACCTGTACTGTCTCCTCTATATTGTACACTATCTGTTGGTATAATAATCATCAGTCCTTCCTCCTGTGGCCCTTTGTAGAAGATGTGGGTAAGGTGGATTGGTGGGTGATGGGCTCTACCTGCTATGTCCGGGGTGAGTGTCAGTTCCTGAGATCACTGGATACCGGTGGAAGAAATGGAACTGATGCTTTTATCTCAGTCTGGGCTGTACATGGTTTTTAACAATTCTAAAATAAAATAAAAAAACGTCCTGTCCCTTTCTAACCTCTCGCAGATCACGTTACTTCCTCAGATTTGAGTTGGAGTTAAACATCCAGCACTGTACAGGTTGGCTCTATGACAGAAGCATGTTCTCCCCCCCCCCCCCCCCTTGTTGCGGATATGGTGATCCCGGTTTGCCATGACATGCAGTGTTTCAGGTTGTTGCCTGGCCCGGGCCTTGCCTGTATACACTGGAATCAGTCCACCGTGTTCTCGCATTGGTGTTGCTTAGCAGTTTGGTAATGCAACAATGAGCTGGAATGGAATCAGGTTTCCAGTGAAAGCGCCGGCGGCTGCGTGCTGCTGCACTTTGTAGGGAGCCTCTCTCTCTCTCTCTCTCTCTCTCTCTCTCTCTCTCTCTCTTTTCTTTTTTTTTTTTTTTCCTGAGCTGCTGTTAATTTGATGTAGTTGGGCAAAATGTGATTGGTTATAGAGCGTCTCCTCGTGTCGCTAAGCAAAATGTGTGGCTGCAGACTGTTGCGCTACCCTGTGTCTGCTCCGCTGGTTTTACATCTCTGCAATGTCTGGCAGAAGTTCATTCTGAACCAGGAAACAGAAAATCGTCTCCCGTATTCAGAGACGGGATCGAGCGAACCGTGCGACCGCATAGGAAATGTAATCATGCAGAAAGGTGGTCTGGTCTGATCTCTGAAGTATAAGACATTATTATTATTATTATTATTTTTTTTTTTTTTTAGGGTTGAAAATGTTTTTATTGGTAGAATAAACAGCATAACAGAAATATGATTGACATATCGGTTAAAAGAAAGCGGCCAAATGGTGGTTATTTTTTTATATATATATATTAATTATTTTATATAATTAATTGTAATATTTTTGAATTCCGGTGGACTTTTGTGTGTGGTTGTCCTCTCCTGATTTCACCCCTTTGTGTTCTGTCAGAGCAGTTTTCATCAAGTTGATGTGCAGTGACTGTAGTAATGTGGGGGGGGGGTGTCTGTCTGTCCCTGGGATATAATCCTCCTGGCCTGTCTCTGTACACACAGTGGAGCTCTTTGTTCATTCTGAGGCATGCACATTGTGGCTGCTCCTCGTCGGGCTGAGCTCTGGACTGACCGGCCCACAATGCTAAATTCTCATTTCACATCCAGCCAGCAATATGCTGAGCCAAGCGTTTCAGCCAGGTCTCCCTATTGGTTCCTTCTCTTTTCTTTTTACGTTTGCGGTGTGTGTGTGTGTTTGCGGTGTGTGTGTGTTGTGTGTGTGTGTTGATGTCATTGGTCTTTAGACCGCTTCACCCAAAATAAATCATTACCGGGATTCTGCTCAGTTGGAGGAGGATGTTCTGATTGAAGGCCCATTTAGATGTATGTGTGTAGAGGTGCGTTTTATGTAGTGTTAGGCCGGTGGGGTGTCATGCGTTCAATGTGTGTTTGTGTGTATCTTTAGAGGGTCTACCTTCCAACTATCCCCAGGGTCAGATCCCCTGTGTGTGTCCTATCCATCGAACAGGTTGTTGACTATAGGTCAACTATTCCTAGTGGGAGATATCAATCAGAAAATAAATCAATCATTTATCAAAGTGTGTATTGCCACCAGGGATCTCTCCTGAGGTCTGACATTTGTCACACTCAGAACTTGTGTTCCCTTTTTTTTTTTAATTTTATTTTTTACTCCAATGAGCTGCTGTCTAGGTCATTCTTCCCACCTTTTTGTTTATGTGAGCTGCAGAGAAGGCATGACTTGGGCCGCGGTTCATTAGAGCTAAAATAGAGAACGCATTGACTAGAGAGGAGTTTGGAGGATGCCTGAGCTCATCTCCCATAACCATTAACCAAGACTTGTTAATACCTTGGGCTGCCATTGACATCTATGGGAACCCCAATGCACTAAAACACGGAAAAACAATGCATGTCGTATTTTATAAAACACATTACAGCACTGAGATAAGAATGAAGGACATTTAGACATATGAGTTTTAGCACATTGCAATGCATGCATTTAAATACAACAGTGTACATTTTAACATGCTAAAATGAATGTCTCCCTTTCCCATCATAACAATCACTATTACCATCTCTGCAGTGCAATGTGTTTTGAAAATTACGACATATCCCTTTTTTTCCCCTTCGTTTTAATGCATTGCAGGGGCCATAGAAGTCAATGGCGGTATATCAAAATGCAGGTCTTGGGGCGTATAAATCTGTGCCCTGTGTGATGGACGTGTTTACCTGCATGGGAGAATACACAGCTGTTGCAAGCATCTCTGTGCAGGATGTCCCATTGATGTCAGATGGGACACAGCCGTTGCTCCCAATATGACATCAGTGCCAGCACAAGGTCCCAAATGCATCCAGGGTGCTTTGTAATTGAAAATCACACTATCTTCACCATTCGAATGTTCCCATCAAGTGTCAAGTAGACGGATCCACTGCACAAAATAATGTCACATGTCTTATTTACTTCATTACTTGTCTTCATACTTGTGGTGAGGAGAGAGATCCACCTTGGAGATGACCTGACCTCCTGCTTCAGAGACATTCGGGAGGCAGGGTGGTGATCTCTCTGTGGAATATCTTGTGCCACCCTTAGAAACAATGATTCTGTGGCAACGTTCTTCCAGGTCCATTTCCAATGAAGGTTTAGTCCCTGTGGGTACCTATGTCAGTAAAGTTGCTTTTTTGTTGAAAACTCTGCTGATGTTGGCAGTCCATTGTGGCCTGCATGCCTACAAGTCACATGGCCCGAATCAGAGTGCCATTGGATCCGCTAATTCCAAGTGATGGGTACTTTTTGATATCACTGGACCTGCTTACCCTGCATTCTTATGTTTATAAGTATTTTTATGAAGTGAAACTGCACTTTTATTTGTAGGAGAACTATACCCTTCATTTCCACAATGACTGCATTGTGATCTTTGTTGCAGTAACCTTGGAACCTTCATTTTTCCAGTGGCTCCATGCTTGAAATGCCTACCAGAGCTGCGCTGGCCATCCAACAGAGTGTTACCAGAGTGTGCAGAAGGAGATTACAGGTCAGGTTCTCAGGGCTCATGTACACTGCAGCTCCAAGAAGCTGCTTCTGTAACTCCATCACTTGTGTGTTTTAGAGAGGATCTTTTTAACGTAAAAAAAAAAAAAACGCTCAAAAACTCCTTAAAGCAAAAAGTCCTCAGCTACAAAAACTATAGCTTCTGACTTTTAATATTGGGAAACTTACCTGTGCCAGGATCTATTAAATTGTCCCAAATGTTAAGGGGGGGGGGGGGGTTGGGTGAAGTTCCTCTTTAACGTGCAATAATGCTAGGCGCATTCTCGCGTTACTGTGTCAAGAGCATACAGCGTGCATGAGGCCTTAGACCGGCACAAATGTACTGCAACCAATTCAGACAACAACCAATTAACCTTGAAGTGTGTCTTTGGAATGTGGGAGGAAACGAGAATAGGCCCCTTTGACACGGGCGCCTCCGTGAAGCAGGATCCGCTTGTGCAGCGAAGGATCTCTCTGCTAATTCCCGCAGAGCAGGCGGATGACAGGTCTGTGTCTGCTCCGCTATGCAGAACGGACACAGCCTGCTCTCGTCTATGGGGAAATTGGATGGAAATGGGTCGGTCACCTGTCCGTTTCCATCCGATCCGCCAGCGGATGGGGAATAGTCCGCATCTGTCTGCTGAGCAGGCGAAGGACACAGCCCTCTCTCTTCTATGGAGAGGTCGACTGGAAACGGACTGCTTGTTCCTTTCTATCCGACTTTCATCTGATTCGATCCGCCGGACAGATGGGGAACGGATCTCCGTCCGTCTGTGTTTGGCGCACAGGATCGGATGGCGGTGGGTGTCAGTGGACGTGTGTCTGCTGACATCTGCCTTTCTGCAGAAGAGATCGAAGGGTATGATCAGGTCTGCCTGAAAAAACTGACAAGTGATCGGACCGCCTGTGTGAAAGGGGATTTATGAAGAGGAAACCCCCCATGCAAACATCACACAGATTGTGTCCTGGCCAGGATTTGAACTAAGGGCCCCTGCAGGGCAGACATGCTAATCAATAAACCACGGTGCTTCCCTGGATAATTATACTTTTGTTTTCACAACTCCTTGTCTCCTGCCTCCCTAAGTCGCGTTCCGTTCAATGGAACCGTTCTAATAGGAGCGACTCAAGTCGCTCCAACTAAGAAAAAGATTCCTGTACTACTTTGGGGGCGACTTGCATTGACTTCTATACAGAAGTCGTTTTGCGAGCCGCTGCTGAAGTCGTGTGCAGGTCGCCTCACAGAGTCGGCCTGCAAGTCGTGTTGCCCCTGTGTGAACCGGCTCTTAAAGTGAGTCCTCGGAGTGACGCTAAACTCTGTATAAAAAAAAAAAATGTATTCTTCACTCCAAAATGTCCCTTTTTATTGCTCTCAGTTTCTGCATGGAGCAGTGCACTGCGTGTTCCAAACAAACAGTGAGGGGGGAATAGAGAGGTTCTGGAGCTCACAGTGGATGTTACAGGGAGGCGGAAAAACTGTAAAACTATTTTATGGGGGAAAAAAATCAAATCAAAGATCCTTTAAAGTGGAACTACACTGCATCTGAGTACCACAAACCAAAAATGCTATTTTAAGTCACGTTTACTATTCAAAGCAAACTCGCCCATCCATTTATGTGTCAATGCTTCATTTTGCTGAGGAATCACTTTGAAAAACACCCCACAGCATTTCTGGCTGTGGCCATCTTGAGTAAGGGCAGATGATTCATGTGGGGTTTACTTCCTGAAATCCATCTGCCCTTGGCTCAGGCATACATGCAGGAGGATGTGCTCAGCTGAGAAAACCCCTCCTCCCCTCCTGGAGACTCCCGGGATGTAGGACATTTGCCTAGGCCTGGAAACCAGGGAGCAACTTAAGAAATGTGTAAAACAAGTAAATATGATCTATTTTCCTATTTACTAATAATGCTAGCAGCACGGAGATAAAAAATAATCAGTGTTGATTGGGAAAGTGAAGTTTTTCTTTAAGTAGTGAATGTGTATGGATTATTCTTCTAGAATAAGGATATCGTTTACTATCGGTGAGTTCTGTAGAGGGCTATGTAGGTGCTTTGGCTGGTCTCCAGTGAATGTTAGTTGCCTGGTTGTTCTCTGGTAATGAGTCGCTCACCTAGAATGCAGCAAGTGAAGTCCCATTCTCACTGTCAGACGGTGACTCACAGAGGTAAAGTCATTGGAGGAGTCTGACCGGCAGGATGTGAACATTTTTAGAAGTGTCCAGCAATGTCAGCCCACATGTTTCTGCCAGCACAGGTCCCCTTCAAAATCTATACAGAACTGATGATCTCAGACTATTCAGCTCTACACAGGAAATCAATGCCTGTTTTTTCAGCATCTGCAATCATTGTGTGACCTTCCCCCCTCGTTTCATGTTAGTGGATTCGTTTTGCGCCATTTCTTTTGTCATTTCGAAGCATTGCATTATTTTATTTCTCCTCCGTTGTGTTTTATGACTGGGGTGTGCTTCATGCAGCAATTTATTGCAGTGTATCCTATGGTATGGATGCTGCTACCATATACCATAAAGCAGTCATGTATTTCTGTGCAGCAGGATTGCAGACCTCTTATTGGTGAGAACAGTCAACATATTCATTTTTTTTTAATGTCACATGCTGTTCTAAAAGTGCTGGTCTGATAGCCGCCTTTGATCTGTGTTTTAGATGTTACTACCTTTTTTTAAAATGATTCAGTACTGCATATGTATTCCGTCTCCATTATTACCAGCCTGAATTATCCCTGGAATCTTCCTAACTTAGCATAAGAAGATAAACATTGGACTTATCTGTCTGCTTGTGTAGCTCATCGTGCCGTCTGCTGGCCTTACACCTGTACAATTGTATAAAGTATAAAAATCCCCACCATTTGATGATGCCTTTATAGACTTTGACTAATTTTGTGAAGGACTTTTTGTTTGAGTTAATGTCTCAAATTTTGTAGAATGAACTTACTTCCGGATTAACTTTGACAAGTGAATGCGTATAAAACGAGTTATGGTTTCTCTCAACCGGGAGAAAATGTAACAGTTATGCCGCGTACACATGAGCGGACTTTTCAACCGGACTGGTCCGACGGACTTGTGACAGACTTTCTAACGAACGGACTTGCCTGCACACGATCACACCAAAGTCTGACGGATTCAAACGTGATGACGTACACCGGACTAAGATAAGGAAGTTGATAGCCAGTAGCCAATAGCTGCCCTAGCGTCGGTTTTTGTCCGTCCGACTAGCATACAGACGAGCGGATTTCTGGGTCCGGCGTAGTTACGACGTAAAGATTTGAAGCAAGTTCCAAATCTAAAGTCCATCAGATTTGCGACTAGAAAAGTCCGGTGAAGCCCACACACGATCGGATTGTCCACTGGATTTGGTCTGTCGGCGTCCGTTGGACCAGTCCGGTCGGAAAGTCCGACCGTGTGTATGCTGCATTACAAATTTGTTGTTTGCATTCGTTTCATCATTTTTTTCCATCCCTGTCATTTGGTTTCTTTGCTTGCTCTGGTCAAAACTGATTGTCAGATCATCCTCTTACTCCTTATCTGATTGAACGTTCTGAAAAATAAATTTTTTTTAACAGGTGTAAAGTTAAAGTCACTGTGATTCGAAGCGCTGGTTCACACTACAGCCACTTGGGATCCGACTTGTCAGACCTCAAGTCGCCCCAAGTCGCTGGACATAAGAAATTCCATTATAGGTAATGAGAGCTGTCTTAATGTACACTACTGAAGTCACTCCGACTTCAGAAAAGGTTCCTGTACTACTTCAAGGCGACTCCTGGGCGACTTGTACCCATAGATTTCAATGGAAGTCGCCTCTAAGTTGGATCCTCATCTATAAGCGATTTTACATGAAAAATAAAAGAATTTACCCAGGAAGAGAACAGGAACATCAATGATGTCACAAGAGCTGATGAGCTCTGATTCGCCACAGACAAAGTCGCCTGTCCTGGAGGCGACTTGAAGTCGCGCTGAAGTCACCTCCAAGTTGCCTTGCAAAGTCGCGCTGTAAGTCGTGTTGCCCCTGTGTGAACTGACCCTTAAGGTTATAACCACTTGCTGACAGATCTACTGCTGCAGGGCGGCCGCGCGGCACAGGATCCTGTGTGGATATATAGATGGATAGGTGGGATCCTGCACTTCCGGGTATTTGGCAGAAATGTGCATTAGCGGTGGCTTGCTCTAGCTATGATTTTACACAACCGGTCCCGTGGACCCAATGTCCTCCGGTATCCACTAATCATTCGGTACACGGGCAGAACAGCAGTCTTCCTATGTAAATAAGGCAGATCGCCATTCTGTCGGTAGGGAAGGCATAGATCCTGTAAAGCAGAAACACCAATCAATGCCTTCAACTAGTAAAAGCACCCACCTGAAACACTGACTAATCATGAAGTTAACCCTTTAATCGCCCCTGATGTTAACCCCTTCCCAGCCAGTATCAGTACAGTGACAGTGCATATCTTTAGCACTGATCACTGTATTGGTGTCACCGGTGCCCAAAAAAATGTCCAAGTGTCAGGCGTCCAATTTGTCTGCCGCAATATCACAGTCTCGCTATAAGTCGCTGATCGCCACAATTACTAGTAAAGAATAAATAAAAATATCCCATAGTTTGTAGATGATATAACTTTTACACAAAACAATCAATATACGCTTATTGTGATTTTTATTGGATGTGTTTTAGAGCAGAAAGTACAAAATATATTTTTTTTCCCCAAAATTGTCAGTCTTTCTCTGTTTGTAGCGCAAAAAATAAAAACCGCAGAGGTGATCAAATAAAGAAACTTTATTTGTGGGAAAAAGGTAAATAAATTTTATTTGGGGGGGGGTAAATCCAACAGAGCTCAAGTGGATATTTAAAAAAAACACATGTTATAATTGCCTGCTCTGTGTAATGGTTTTGCACAGAGTGGCCTGATCCTCTTCTTTTTTGGGCCCCCACTGGCCGTCCTAGCTCCCTCTAGCCTCTTGCTATGGGGGCACTCGAGTAGGCTCACTCCCATATTGCTATCTCCTTATTAGCTCACTGGCTGTGATTGACAGCAGCAGGGAGCCAATAGCTCCCACTACTGTGTGAACCAATGAGGAGAGGGAGACCCAGAAGAGCCACTGCTCTCATACACATCGCTGGATCTATTCAGACACGGAGACCTGACCTGGCCCTGCCCCCTCTCTCCCCTGATTGGCTGACTGACTTTAAAAGCCGTGGGAGCCAATGGCACTGGAGAGAGATGGGGCCCAGGTAAGTAATTGGGGGGGGGGGGGGCTGCTACACACACATAATGTTTTTTTATCTTAATGCATAGAATGCATTAAGATAAAAAAAACCTTCAGCTTTTACAAGTCCTTCAAGGGTGGCTATACAATTTTCTAGTACAACTTTCGTTTAGACTTACCAAAACCGTATAATATGAGGTCAAACCTAAACACTTCCAATTTGTATGCAATTAGACAGGGCCTTAAACTACATAGTTTATAGTGGAAGGTAAATCTAAGGAAAATTGAATAAGTAAATTGTATGGTGTATGGCTAGCTTAACAATACTTTTTAGTAGGGTTGCACCGATACTAGTATCGGTGCAGATACGAGTACTTGTACTCAGGCAAATGCTCCCAATGCCTCACCCGATACCTTTTTACATGCAGAGTCTCCCGGAAGTCAGGGGGCGGAGAAGGCGGAGCGGAGCGCGAGTCCTGGCACAGTTAGAGCGAGTCCTTGCAGCGGAAGATAAGCTTATGAGGCAGGGGTGTGGGTGGCACCTGCATGTGCCGCCCATCAGAATCAGTGACCCGGGCCTTCAGAATCCTTAACAGAAGTGAAGGCCCGAGTCTCCGTCAGAGACTGTACGCCGCGACGCTCATTTTGGCACACCCTCGGCCTCAGTAAGCCTGCAGTCACAAGGCGGCAGCGGACATCTTGTTACACCCAGCCCATATAGTTCACTAACTATATAGGCTGGGTGTAACAAGATGTCCGCGGCTGCATTCTGACTAGGCTTACTGAGGTTGGGTGCAGGGTGTATCAAGATGGGCTCTTGTATACTCTACTCTTTATCAATTTAATTTTATCATGCCAGGCTGCCAGCAATGATCAGTGCTGCATTTCAGCGCCACTGCCTACCAATCAGTTCGACCTATCATTGCCCATAAGTGCCACCTATTAGTGCCCATAAGTGTCACCTATTAGTGCCCATTAGTCAGTGCCACATACCAGTGCCACCTATCAGTTCCCCTAAGTGCCACCCATCATTACGCAAATCAGTGGCCATCAGTCAGTGCCACCTATCGGTGCCCTTCAGTCTTCATAATTATAAAAAAAGATATCGTTAGTCTGTATTGTACTTTGAAAACCGTCAGTTGACATAAAAAAGTATCGGTACTTGTACTCGGTCTAAAAAAAGGGGTAAAGGGGGATTGATCCTTAAGGTCTCATTTAGGTGGGTGATTGAGGGTGGATAGGCAACTGTGTTCAGATAAGGTTAAGCATCGCATCTGGACCCAGGAACACTTTGAGCCATGACTGCCTACAGACTTGACGATTAGTTGCAGCCAATTTGTATGTGTCCAGAAATGTTCTCCGAAGACACAAATGGGGAGATTTACTAAAACCAGAGAGTGCAAAATCTGGTGCAGCTCTACATTAAGGATGGGCTCAGGCGTGTTCACAAATCTCAGGCTGCAGAGATCGGGAAATGTCTCACTGCCTGTGATTAGCGCCGTGCAGTGCCGACTTCCTGGCGGGCTCTGCACATGCGGTTGCGAACACGCCGGAGCTCATCCTTACTCTACATAGAGCAGAGATTAGAAGCTGATTGGCTACCATACAGAGCTGCAGCAGATTCTGAGTGGTCTAGTTTTAGTAAATCTCCCCCAATCTGTCTTATCGAGGAGCGGTCAGAATCTCTAGCCGTGTACCTCCTCAGATAAACAGTTACACGCCAACAGCGGCAACATCGGATGTTGATTTATACAGGGCACACATCTAGCCATGTTGCTGCCGGTTGTGGCTGTTCACACGTACACACGCACTCACGTACACACGCACTCACACACACGCACACACACACACACACTCACCCACGTACACACGCACACACGTACACACGCACACACTGTACATGGGGATGATTTTTCTGCTGGTGCAGATTGCAGACTCTCGCTAATGCCCGTCCATGTAAATGTTCTCTTATGTAATATGGAGGCTGCCATTGTTGAGCTCCTGAAAAGTTTCCAGGCCCTCATGCTTCAGTACCATCCGAGTCACTGACCTTGAACAAGCATGCGACAAGTGAAGTCCAGACACCTGATTTAAATATTTCTTTGCAGTGACTCCAAATTCTTAGGCAAGCCAAAGACCAGTGTTTCTCAACTCCAGTCCTCAAGGCGCCCCAACAGGTCATGTTTTCAGGATTTCCCTCAGATGAAAGGGCTGTAGTAATTACTAAGGCAGTGAAACTGATCAAATCACCTGTGCAAAATAATAGAAAACCTTAAAACATGACCTGTTGGGGCGCCTTGAGGACTGGAGTTGAGAAACACTGCCATAGAGTAGAGTATGCCTTTTTTCTTTCCTTCCACCACGGGTGGAGGGAAGGAAAATCACTTGATTCCCCCATCAACACAGTCAATGTTGATGGGGGAATCTATCCTGCTGCGCTATTGAATTCTGACAGCAGGAGGTTTCCCCACCATCAGAATACAATGATTACTTCTGCCAGCTATAGCTGCTGGCAGTAATCACACGAAAAAAAACCTGAATGTCTGGTTGTACTGAAGTTGACCGATAGATTCCTGCTGAACCGGCCCAATTTCGATCCATCTATGGCCAACCTTAGGACAGGTCCCTATTGAAGACGTCTCTCATGTCGGGGGTTTAGGGCACATTCATGACCAATGATTGAAGTAAGGGATAGAATGTGCATACAGAACTCTCCTTTTTCCTTCCCAAGACTAGACAGACATTAGAGAGTTCTTTTAGGTAAATGAAATGAAATCTGAACCTGTAATAGAGCTGCATCTGGTGGGTTCTCACAAATACCGAGTTCCTTTTCAGGTTCAGGTGTACCTAGCTAATGGATTTCATGACATGGAAGGCTATGGAAATCAGTTTTTTTTTTTTCAGCTCAACTACAGGCGAAACATATATCTAGAGTTCCAAGTTAGAACCTCTGCTAGTTTTGATTGCTGTGTCCCCATTTTGGAGATTCACTTCACTTCCTTGTGTGGGGTCAGGATGGCAGAATGCATTGGAAAATGATGGGGAAATCAGCAGAATCACTTTGTTAGTAGAATAGGGGAATGCTATAACCTCAGTAGGGTTTTTATTTCATCCTGTGCCTCCTTGTCCTCGCCAGTCCCCCCTTATTTGTTGTCCAGGTGTCACAGAGACCAGGAGTCAAGAGAGATCTCCTTGGTGGATTCCCATACAGCAATAAAAACCTGGCAGAAGCTCTAACCCTTAACACTCTATTATAAATGTGCTTGTAATCGGTCCTTAAACAATCTGCTGTGCTTTTTTTTTATTTTATTACATTATATGGAAATGTTCCAGATTGTTGGTGGAGAGATACACTATATTACCAAAAGTATTGGGACACCTGCTTTTACACACCCATGCCAACTTTATTGGCATCCCAGTTTTAGTTCGTAGGGTTCAATATTGAGTTGGCCCACTCTTTGCAGCTTCAACTCTCCTGGGAAGGCCGTCCACAAGGTTTAGGAGTGTGTCTATGGGAATGTTTGACCATTCTTCCAGAAGTGCATTTATGAGGTCAGGCACTGATGATGGACGAGAAGGCCTGGCTCGAAGTCTCCGTTCTAATTCATCCCAAAAGTGGTATATATCGGGTTGAGGTCAGAACTCTGTGCAGGCCAGTCAAGTTCCTCTACCCCAAACTCGCTCATCCATGTCTTTATGGACCTAGCTTGATGCACTGGTGCAAATCATTTGGTGCAGGGTTGTTTTTCAGGGGTTGGGCTTGGTCCCTTAGTTCCAGTGAAGGGAACGTTTAAGGCATCAGCATACCAAGACATTTTGGACAATTTCATTCTCCCAACTTTGTGGGAACAGTTTGGGGATGGCCCCTTCCTTTTCCAACATGACTGTGCACAAAGCAAGGTCCTTAAAGACATGGATTAGCGAGTTTGTGATGGAGGAACTTGACTGACCTGCACAGAGTCCTGACCTCAACCTGATAGAACACCTTTGGGATAAATTAGAGCGGAGACTGTGAGCCAGGTCTTCTCATCCCACATCAGTGCCTGACCTCACAAATGCGCTTCTGGAAGAATGGTCAAACATTCCCATAGACACACTCCTAAACCTTGTGGACGACCTTCCCAGAAGAGTTGAAGCTGTTATAGCTGCAAAGGATGAGCCAACTCAATATTGAACCCTACGGACTAAGACACCATTAAAGTTCATGTGCGTGTAAAGGTAGGCGTCACAATACTTCTGGTAATATAGTGTATATGTTCAGGTGAGTGCTATGTGCTGAAAGCCTCTACCTGCCTAGTTAGAACTTTCTCCTTCGCACATGCAGTTCTTGTCTGTAAATATTGTCTCATGCCCTAAGGCCAGACATATATATATATATATATATACAGCCTGCCTGAAGATCGGTGACAACACTGAGGACTTTGTCACAGATAAGCACCATGTCATTACATTAGTGATAAAAACAGAGTGAGTTCTCCTTTTACTTTTGTTTTCATATAAATAAAACTGAACTCTGGGCTGGAGAAGATGTTACCCTAGCCCAGGGATATGCACTTAGCGGACCTCCAGCTGTTGCAGAACTACAAGTCCCATGAGGCATAGCAAGACTCTGAGAGCCACAAGCATGACACCCAGAGGCAGAGGCGTGATGGGACTTTTATGTAACAGCTGGAGGTCCGCTAATTGCATATCCCTGCCCTAGCCCCTCTGCTTCTTCCACATTGCAAGAGTGAAAATGGAACTTCACTCTATCAATTAACATTGACTATTTTTAATCCTTTTGCTGCTAGCATTAGTAAATAGATAGGAAATGATATATCATATTTACTTGTTTTGAACTTTTTAAAAATTTCTACTGTTCTACTTTCTGGTTTCTGGCCTAGGCAAATGATGTCATACATTCCAGGAGTCTTCAGGAGAGGAGGAGGGTTCTTCTCATCTAAGCACACCCTCCTGGCATGCATGACTGAGCTAAAAGCAAATGGGTCCCAGGAAGTAAATGCTACATGAATCATTTGCCCTTACTCAAGATGGATGTGGCCATAAATGTACCACACAGGTGTACAAGAGGCTGTATAGCAGTGATGGTGAACCTTGGCACCCCATTTGTTTTGGAGCTACATTTCCCATGATGCTCCTGCACTCTGCATCATAGGAAATGTAGTTCCAAAACATCTGGGGTGCCAAGATTCGCCATCACTGCTGTTTAGGTACATAGTGTGGTTGAAAAAAGACACAAGTACATCTAGTTCAACCAATAAAATGGAAAAAAGTCATACAATCTCATATACAGTGGATGTAAAAAGTCTACATACCCCTGTTAAAATGTCAGGTTTCTGTGATGTAAAAAAAATGAGTCAAAGATAAATAATTTCAGAACTTTTCCCGCCTTAAAGAGGAAGTAAACCCTGATGGGTTTTACTTCCTCTTTATTTCCCTGCAAAGGTAAAGTATAATGGGCTAGTGTGCATCGCATAGTAGCCCATTTATATGTCACTTACCTGAAACCGAAGCCTTTGATGTCGCCGTTGTCCCCACTAGCAGCGAGCGTCCATCTTCACCCCTCTTCCTTCCGGGGCCGCGAACTCCGGCTCTGTGACTGGTTGGAGTCACGTGACGTCGCATGCGTGCGGGAGCCGTCAGTCACGGGTTGACCCCTTTTAGAAATGCCACGATCTGCCCTTTCTAAAGTGCACATGCGCCGTAGACATCGGCGCACGGCTTTATTGTAAATATCTCCTAAACCGTGGAGGTTTAGGAGATATTTCCAGCACCTACAGGTAAGCCTTAATATAGGCTTACCTGTAGGTAAATGTGGTTGTACAGGGTGTACAACCACTTTAAGGCTTCATGTACACGGGACGTTTTAAAACCTCTCCTGAACGATGGAACTTGACAGCTAGTAGTCGGCGTTTAAAAACATTACCGCGTTTACAAGCTATTACAGGCATTTGGCATTTTAAATGCTTCTGAACATCCGTCCTGAACACACTTTTTTCGCTTTCCTAAAAAAAATGCTTCTAACCTCAACTGCCTGGAAACTACTATAAACCCTGTGTACATTGGAAAAAGAAAACCTCTAGGTCGGACTTTGGAGGCAGATTGAAACAACAGTATGCTTCTTATAAAAGGTTATATTTTATTAAACATAGATATGTGAACATATACAATATAAAATAGTTGTAACAAGGTATTGTCCACGTGATGGTCAGAAAAGGAGGACATTACATATACCCAACGAGAGAAAAAAAAATGACGTTTCAACAGTATGACATCAGAACATGCGTGAACCCCTATTCGCCAACGCATTTCTCTGGATCGCTTCTTCAGGACACACATTGGGGGTGGTATAGGAACAAATCTCACTGATCCGGACATATGCCACCGCCTGCACAGGACCTTCCCTGGATGGGCGCCGCTGCACAAGATAACCAGAACCAGGGTCCAAATTTGAAATATGTAACAAAAATAGTTTGGCCTCTAGGGGCATTTTATATTGTATATGTTATATAGATATATCTATGTTTAATAAAATGTAACCTTTTATAAAAAGCATACTGTTCCAATCTGCCTCCAAAGTCCGACCTAGAGGGTTTTTTTTTCTTTTCACACTAGTGCGAATTGGATGCGGTTCACATATCTCCACAGCGGCTCTGATGCGATTTGCATAGGAGCTCTGTGCTTCTTTTTGGTCCGTTTCAGGTCCGAATTTAGCCAATAATTTGGTCTAAAATCGGACCTGAAACGGTGAACGAGGCCGCACCGGACTCCTGCTGTGAGCCGCTGCATGCTCATATGTGAATCCAGCCTTAATCGCTTTTCTTCCAGGCGTAAAGAGTGCCCCCTTGTCCTCTGTGATGACCTTAAAGTGAATAACTCAACACCAAGTTCACTATATGGACCACTTATATATTTGTACCTGTTCATCATATCCCCCTTAATCTCATCTTATGAAGAGATAATAAATTCAGTTCCTCTAATCTTTCCTCATAGCTGAGCTCCTCCATGTCTCTTATCAGTTTGGTTGCCCTTCTCTGCACTTTCTCCAGTTCCCCGATATCCTTTTGTGAATTGGTGCCCAAAACTGAACTGCATATTCCAGATGAGGTCTTACTAATGATTTGTATATGACCGTTCAATTGGGGTATAATATGTAACCCCCAGTTTTCTCAGAAGATGAAATGCACGAGGACACAATTCCAGGTTTGGGGGTTGTCAGGGTATTCCTTTCACAGATGGCACTAAGGGCTCATTCACACACTTTATGCACTTGCTGGCATGTGTTATAATGCATTGTAAAATGTACTGCCTTGCTTCCTTCTTTATTTTTCCATTTATTTAACTTTACGTTTATTTAAGCCATGTATTATAGCACGTTGAATGTGTTGCACAAAAATTGCACCACATTACCCACAGTGCATTGGTGTAAACTGCAACAGTAGGTTACAACTGCCTTGCCTATCTGTTGGGACGGTGATGGGCAATGCTGTCTATTGCAGCCTTCTATCTTTTGTATCGGCGTGTTTCTGAAATCCCATCCTTATGCTTATGTTAGCAGTTAGTTCTTGTAGTTATCACTGTCATGCTTAATGAAGAGAAATTTTCACACTCTGACGAGGTTTCAAATAAACGTTCTATGTGAAAGAATGTGACAGCTGACCTATAAATGTTCTTTATGCTCTAAAGCCAATGACGCTCTTCACTTTTTTTTATGCTCCATTTTCAAATGAATTTCACTTTTTTTTTGTACATATGTCTGCTTAGTTCTCAGAACCATGTCTGACTGATACTGTTATATCTGTCTGATAGCCTGGTTTTTATCAGCTGATCTGACAACTGCTGGTCATGGATGGTCTGATTTTTTTTTTCCTGAAGATTAGATGACAAAACAAATAGTTTTGGGTGCTCAAAATGATGAGAAGTGAATGGCTGAGAGTAGCGTGCTTTTCACAATGTTTTGGGGGCATTATTTCTAGACTGCTCCCCTTTTATAATGACCAGTTATATTAAGATTGAAAACAGCCTACAGAAAATGAACTTCCTGCTAACTTTTTGCTGATTTTCTGTGATTGTCTTGTACCTTGAATGTGGTTCATTTTGTCATTGTTTATCTGATATTTGCAGATCTTCGAATCTTTAAACCGATGCGTGGTCAGCAGTGACATTTGTTTTAAAGGATTAATTTACAGCTAACTGATGACGGAGAATGAACCTCATGTGCCAAAAACCTGAGGATGCGAAAAACCCTTTGTCTAAATAGATATCGTCTAAAGAGAGTTCTAGTCCCCTAGCAGAGGCTGCAACAGACACAGAGGCAGCAAGTATACCTCTTCTGCTACCTTCCAGCTCAGTTGGCAGCCATTGGGGTTTAGGGGGCTCAGTCAGCAGCCATTGGTGTTTGGAGGGCTCAGTTGGCAGCCTTTGGTGTTTGGAGGGCTCAGTTGGCAGCCTTTGGTGTTTGGAGGGCTCAGTTGGCAGCCAATGGTGTTTGGAGGGCTCAGTTGGCAGCCATTTGTGTTTGGAGTGCTCAGTTGGCAGCCGTTGGTGTTTGGAGGGTTCAGTCGGCAGCCGTTGGCATTTGGAGGGCTCTGTTGGCAGCCCTTGGCGTTTGGAGGGCTCTGTCGGCAGCCCTTGGCGTTTGGAGGGCTCTGTCGGCAGCCCTTGGCGTTTGGAGGGCTCTGTCGGCAGCCATTGGCGTTTGGAGGGCTCTGTCGGCAGCCATTGGCGTTTGGAGGGCTCTGTCAGCAGCCATTGGCGTTTGGAGGGCTCTGTCGGCAGCCATTGGCGTTTGGAGGGCTCTGTCGGCAGCCCTTGGCGTTTGGAGGGCTCTGTCGGCAGCCCTTGGCGTTTGGAGGGCTCTGTCGGCAGCCCTTGGCGTTTGGAGGGCTCTGTCGGCAGCCCTTGGCGTTTGGAGGGCTCTGTCGGCAGCCCTTGGCGTTTGGAGGGCTCTGTCGGCAGCCATTGGCGTTTTGGAGGGCTCTGTCGGCAGCCATTGGCGTTTGGAGGGCTCTGTCGGCAGCCATTGGCGTTTGGAGGGCTCTGTCGGCAGCCATTGGCGTTTGGAGGGCTCTGTCGGCAGCCATTGGCGTTTGGAGGGCTCTGTCGGCAGCCATTGGCGTTTGGAGGGCACTGTCGGCAGCCATTGGCGTTTGGAGGGCTCTGTCGGCAGCCATTGGCGTTTGGAGGGCTCTGCTTCTAAAAATCCAGAGGTCCAGATCAAAACAACTTGTGCACTTAGTCCTGCTATAGATGGCTCAAACTATTCAAGGCGTGTTACTGTTTTTCAGCACTAAGTGCAGTTATGGGGCTATTTCTTTACTGCAAGTGAGCAGGCAGTCTGTCTGGCTGTCCATGAACTGCAGTCTATCTCGTATATCTAGGACTTCCCTGCTAAAAGTACCCATGGAGGCCCATCTCTTCTGCCAACCATCACCTTGGCCCTGAGGAGATTTTATGTTTAACAAGAAGTCAGAAATGGACGATCTCATATTTCTATACTGACAGGTTCCCTGTAAGGGATCTGGAGGCCTGGTTTTTGTAGCTCTATATTGTAACAGACTGTTGTGGCTGGTGACTGTAGCACTTTAAAGCAATTTTAGATGCTGACGTTTGGTAAATTTAAAAATGACTCACTTTCTGTTCAGAAAAACGTAGTTGTCTCCGCATAGATTTTTCAGTGAATTACCTTCTCTCATTGTGCAAGCTTTGACTAAGAACAGTTCACATAAAAGAAAATCTGCATTGAAGATTTGCTGTAGTGGAATGCTCTCCCCTGAGCTTGTGACAAAGGGAGGGGGGTTCCTCCAATCAGGAGGCACAGGGCAGTTTTAGAAGGCGCGGAGCTGTCATTTTTAGAGGCATTGTCTAAGTGGCTTTTGGGGATTGTCCAGCTTTGTATTTATTGTTTGTTACAACATTGTACCTTTTGGAATTTGTTACTAATTTTGAATACAGATGCTTTTCCACCAGTTGTATGTGGCTGATTTCCCACGTTGCTTTGTAAATATGCACATTTTAGCTTTGTGTGCTTTAAAGTCCAACTGAATTTCAAGTTTTAGGCCTCATGCACACAGGATGTTTTGCAAACTCTCCTAAAAGCCTTTCCTCCTGGCAGCAAAGGTTTGGTAGAAAAAAGGCCTGACTTGTAAAAGTTTATACAAAGTTATAACGTGTTTAGATGCCTTTTAAAGGTGTCAAGTACTTGGGCATTTAATTTAATTGGCCAGAATAATTATCTTGAAAAACAAGGCAAATTGCATTAGGACTGTGCCGAGCAAAGATGCCCATAGCAGCAAAACTCATATGATGTGAATGGGCCCCAATACGTTGTACACCTTTTTTGTTTTGCACATAGAATGTATTTTAGCTGACTTGATCTGAAATTTCCATTGGGTTTTAATTTATGCGTAGACTTTTATTTTACTCCCTTTCCGGTGTGCGCTTTTCCTGACAAAATCCATTCTGTAGGTTACATGGTTAAAATGAAGTACTATGAACTACTTGTACATTTGACTGCATTACCATGAATTTCCATGGGCCCCTAAAACGCACTTTGATGTAGCGCGGAATCCATGCAGCCCAGAGATGTGAATGCGGCTGATTGGATTCTGTGCCGCGGTTTCCCGTTGGTAGCTAATTTGCTCTATACCGCTGGGAACCTCTCAGATGTGAGTGCAGCCTACCAGTTTAGCTCTATTTATGTGTTTTTTGTTCCGTCTTACGTGTTCTCTAAGATTAAAATAGTTTTTGTGAATGAAACTGATTAAACGTGCTGCTGGTTTTCTGGTGTATGAAGGTGAACAGCGCAGTTCCATGTACAGTAGCTGGAAACAAAGCAATCTTCAAGCACGTTTTTCTTCCTCCGCTCTGGAGTGCTGGTATTTATGTCGCAGAAATTGCAGCTGCTTTCCTGCTTTGTGTTAAATCCCTTGGATGTGTGAATCAATGAACTGTAATGAGAACATTATTACTTGTAATGGAATGGCAGATAGAGGGCCACTGCTCTGCCCTGATTTAGTTATTTGGTCTCACCACAGCAGATCCAGCCAGCCACAGCTCTGCAGCATCTTGTACTTTTAATGTATCAAACCTATCCTATCCACTTGTACTTTGTCAGGCTCCATACTGATTTCTTACATTTTTTTTTAATTATGCCATGCTCCGTCCTTTCAAAAAAGGTTTACATGAGATTGAAATTGAGGGTGCAGTCATCTAGAGCTGGCCACTTCGTGTAGAGGGTTGCAATTGTTCTCTGCCACCAGCTTAAAAAACTGCAGGGAAAAGCACACAATAATCAAGAACAGGCCCCTCCATCTTTAGTGTGGGATGCTGGTTGTGTCTCCTTGAGGCACATGCACAAGCCACACTGCACTTTGTGAATGGTCCCGCAGCCTTCTGGGACCTGTGATGTGTCCCAGAAGGCTGCAGGCAAAGTGGGTGAGGGAAGACAACAAAAACAAGAGAAGGGCGCACCGACCTAGTGCAATTCCATTAAAAACATTTATTCAAGGATAGAAAAGTGATACACAGGATATTCACAAACGTGTTGTAAAAACGAATGTCAAAACACAATGTAAACCAATCGCCTCTAGGATTGCTGGAATGCTCCAAAGGTGCAAGGAGGTGGGAGGCCTAGGTGATCTGAGGGGAAGTGAGGGCAGGCAGCTGTCAAAAGCAGGTACCCGTGCCTATGTCATTACCATACCAGGCTAATGCCCCATGTTAGCTGGAAATCATTGAAGTAGACAACACCGCTAATCCAGAGGCATCCACTTGCTTTTGGGCCCCGTTCTGAACTGCCAGCCCTGATGCATTGTGAACACAGGAGGTTGGCAGCTCACCAAGAGTGCCAGTTAGAGAATACTTTGCATTTTCGGAATGGATGCAAAGTGTTCACTGATTGGACAAGCTGCCCACTGATTGGACAAGCTGCCCACTGATTGGACAAGCTGCCCTCACATCTCTGCTTTATCTAATCAGAGAATGCATTCGTTCAGAAATATGCAAGGCGTTCTCTGACTGGCGCCCATGCTGAGCTGCCAACTTTCTGTGGTTCAGTAAGTTGCTCATCAGGAGACCAGGAAGCAAGTGGGGATCACTGGGGTAGCTATGTCTACTTTAGTAATATCTAGCTTCCAGGGGCATAGACCAGGTATGGTATATACATTAGTCCAAGCTGGACCAATGTAATTACTGTATGTCTAATATAGCAATGCCTTCAGAAAGCCAATGCTTGTTTTGTCTAGGGGTGAGGAGAAAAGCTTATACTCGCCCAGTCCTTTATTTCACTGAGAAACTGCTCTCCCCCAGGGTTCAGTGGTGGACTGTTCCTGGTCTGTAGAGCCTGCTCTGGGCTTGATGACATCAAGAACACTCCACAACTCAAGACCACTGGAGTGCAGGTGTGCTGGACTGGTCTTGTGCTGGGAGGATTAGGCAAGTAAATCTCCTTTCTCCTCTCCCCTGGACAAAAGTGAGCAGTTAACCTGCTGCTCAGTGGGGGGCACAGCCTCACTGCATGGAGATGGCTTTTTAACTGAGTATTTGGGCACCATCAGATATACAGTGACTGCCAGTTGCAGATTTACTTTTAGGGCCCATTCACACTTGTGCATTGTGGCAAAACATGCTAAAAGACCTGCGTTAATGCACTTGAGCACAACGCACAGAAGCAAACCATTGGAAGGCAATATACAATAGAGCACAACATACCACAGTACATTACTACACACATGCAGGTCTTTTATCTTTTGTGGTGCATTGGCAGCCCACCCGTAACGAGCTGCCAACGCAATGCACATTAACGCTTGGCATACTGAGTGTTGGCACATTGGATTGCTTTAGTGTGAATGGGCCCCCAAGGTTGTCAGGACTGTGGTCACTCTGTGTAACACAAACTGTTCCTACGTCTTATAAAAACTTACTGGGCCAAAAGACTTTGTGAGACATTCAGTCAATGCTTCCACATCTGACTTCCTTTTTTTCAGTATTTTTAAATTGCACCAGAAACTGTGAGTTCCGTGAAAAATACGTAATATATGTAAATGAATGTATAACGCCTGGAAGAAATCTCTTGCTCAGGACCTGTCAGACAAAACAAGCCCTGGGGGTATTACCTCTCCCAGATGGATAAGAGAGACCCCTATAAATATGACAAGAGAGTGCTCACTACTGCTTGTATGCTGGAAAAGTAGAGTTTTAGGAACATGATTGTAAACAGCCATAAATTCCTTCACAATTCATTAACCAAAAACAATCAATGCTGTTTTATTAGCCAGAGAAGGTTATTGAACCTTAATGACGTTCCCTTGGAGGCTGCAGAATCTCATAGCCTGCTCAACATTAAATATCCCAAATAGTTAATTTGATTATTACAGCCCATATTATGCCAAATAAATGTATCTTTTTAAAGGTAAATAATTATATAAAAGGGTTTTGAACGCCTTGGGTCACAGTTTTCTGCTGCATTTTCTACCATGGAGAGGCAGTGTAAAGTAGTAAGCTCAATCATTACTCTGGGTCAGTGTTTGTTACTGGGACAGCTGGCTATACAGACTTGGGGTCATATATTCGTCTTTGTAGATTATAGTACCAGTTTTTTGTTATTCAGGTTTTATTAGACTAATATTTCTGGAAAACAATCCATTGCATCTTTGGTGTGATTACCACGGAAGGTCTGGGTGTGTTAAATAAAAGATAACGTCAGACTTTGGCCTCCTGGCAAAGCAGGATAGTTGTAAAAGGGGAAAGTCCTTAAATCGTTTTGACGTTTTTCATGCAATGCATTCCAGTGTTTGACATTTGGAAATAATCTGTTTGTATCCATCTGCTGGCTACACAGCACTGACAGAATTGCATGAAGTGCAAATCGGAGAAATATTCTGTTGCATTGTGGTAGCGGAGATTTTTTTTCTTGGTTCAGAATTAGCCTTTCAGAGACCAGCTAAGGGGCCGTATATTGAGAGGTGTGGTGGCCTAATATAAAATAAGAAAGCAATTCATGAAGTGCAAAACAACAGGTTCATTTCAAAAGCTCACCCCTTGTTCCATACACTTCTACTCACTCTTCTCTTCATTCCCCATTGCTCCATTCAGCTACCCATAGAAAAGTGAAATCCTTCATAGTTCTGGCTATGGGGACACTGATATGAGTAGTGGTTTATTGCTGGTTTGTCAAGGGGTCAGCGAAAATTGTTGGCCTTTTGTGAGCCCCAGTCAGATCAATTTGTTTTTATACATGGGGCTTCTTCTCTTTTATATCTTGTATGTATGGAGCCATATGAAAGTCACGGAAGGATGAGTACAAGGCTTCAGTTAGAGGGCCAAACAAGGCCATATACCACCAAGAATCTGTGGAAAATCTCCAGTTGATATCACGGGGGTGTTTGTGATCAGCCGTGGTCAGGAAGCTGGTACAAATCAGGCTGACGGGCACCATCAACTGTCTGTGTTCAGGGCCACTCATCTGTCCCCAAGGCCTGGTTCATACCTATGCAGTTTCCCCGAAAATAAGGCCTAGCGTGATTGTCAGTGATGGCTGCAATATAAGCCCTACCCTGTTTCCCTGAAAATAAGTCCTACCCTGAAAATAAGACCTACAAGGACTTTAACTAGGGCTTATTTGGGGGGTAGGGCTTGTATTGCAGCCATCACAGACAATCACGCTAGGTCTTATTTTCGGGGAAACAGGGTATGCAGTTTTCTTTTGATCCATTTATGCAGTGCTTTAAGCGGTACGTGTTGTGTTTTTGCACACGTGTTTTTTTTACGTTTTTATGTTTTTTTTAAAGCATTTTTTAGGCTTTTTTTTTCAAATTTGTTGAGCAGATTAAAACGCACTACATGCTTTTCTAAAGTGTCTCCATTGAAGTCTATTGAACCAAAAAAGCCCAATTTTGCGTTTAAAAACGTCTCTGACCCTTTCCAAAAATGCAGCTGCTGAAAAAAGCATGTGAACATGTCCCATAGGAAGCCATGTATAATGGACTTTAGTACTTTTCTGCAAAAAGCCCCAAAAAACGCACAGGTGTGAACAAGGCCTAATTGCATGTAACTATGCAATGTAAGTTTCTGTATGAACAGCCGCTGTGTCAGTCAGCCTGTCATTGATTTGTACAGTATTGTATTTGTATTGTGTGTGTGTGTGTGTACAACTTGGCTAAGCATATTTATCACATTTTTTAAGTTGGCCCCAAGCCCAGCACTGGGGTAGCTTGAGGAAAGACTTGGCAAGCTACCTCTTAAAAAAAAATAAATAAAAAAACTCGCCAAGAAAATTCAATGGAAAAAGGCTTTCAAGCATAGATATGACACAAATGAATGCTCCACTATTACCTCATCAAATGTGTTTTTTGGTATCAACCTCATGAAATCCCTGTACAGCAGAGCTTAGGCTTGTGCAGCTATGCTCGGATGTGGATAAAGGGAGAGAGCAGAGCGACAGAGAGATGAGCCCATCGGTCTGCTGCTTCTCCTTTCACTGTCCATTCACAGGTTGGGGGAGGGACATGACCTGTAAGTGTTAATTACAGCAGAGAAATTGAGTCTTCTTTCCTGCCTGTGTGGTAGAGCTGTGTAAATCTCAGAACTGGATGTACTCAAATTCTTTGGCAGGCAACCCATATCCTTTATATGTGTTTTACTGTGTATTAAGCTGTTTGCCTGGAGTTCAGCTTTAAGAGCCTTGCTATTTTTATTATTTTGGTCTGTGTCATGGGGATTAATTTACAGTATCTTTATTTTAGTTTTATGGCAGCGTGTTTGGGCGCTGAGGCTTTAGCTTGACTGAAGCATCCTAGCCAGTAGATGACAAGTATGTGAGACAGTGGTTGTCCGTCACGGCAGGTCGTGTGTTTATTTTAGTGGGTAGGTTATATGATTCTGAGCAAATGTGATGCCTGTGCAGGAAGTCAGCCCTTGCATGATTGATCTATGACATCTGAATTAACCTTTTATGATTCACAGCTTTGAATCTGACATCTATAATGTTCTCAATCAATATGCATGACAATGCAGTTTCCATTAGATTGGGAGATAAGGAGGTTGACAAAGTAATTAATGTCCGGTATTCATGAGGCTCCCTAGTAATGAGCTGCATTTACATGCATATTGGTTCAGATTGCAGATTGGACGCCTCCAGTCCGTGTGCATTATTATGCAAGCTTATTATTAATTGACCTCTGAAATCACCAAATTTTTTAGAGCATAAAATGGGTATTTAAAATGTATATTATTTAACTCCAATCTAGACATGCACAGAGTTTCCCAGCAGGTTGCAGGTGATCACATGCCTACCTGTCAGAAAGGAAAAAAGGAATAGATCTCAAAGCAACAGGGTTTTTTTTCCCCTTATGTCTCAGTGAGTTGATTGGTCGACATAGAGAAGGCACTCAGAGGAAGCTTTGATAAAAGGCAAGAGTGGAATCCATCAAGCTGCTCACTGGGTTGAGAAGTTCCTCTGTGCATAAGTCGTTTTATCAGCTCTTCTGTGTGAGAGCGTGGTACATGTATGCCAGTTCTTGGCTTCACTTGTCTTCTTAGTTGGGGCCCTAGGCTCTGTGGACATCCTTTTTGTATACGGGACAGCAGGCGCATTGGACTGACCCTTTTTCGACGCCGGGCGCATTGGACTGACCCTTTTTCGACGCCGGGCGCATTGGACTGACCCTTTTTCGACGCCGGGCGCATTTGACGGACCCCTTTTCGACGCCGGGCGCATTTGACGGACCCTTTTTCGACGCCGGGCGCATTTGACGGACCCTTTTTCGACGCCGGGTGCATTTGACGGACCCTTTTTCGACGGCGGGCGCATTTGACGGACCCTTTTTCGACGGCGGGCGCATTTGACGGACCCTTTTTCGACGGCGGGCGCATTTGACGGACCCTTTTTCGACGGCGGGCGCATTTGACGGACCCTTTTTCGACGGCGGGCGCATTTGACGGACCCTTTTTCGACGGCGGGCGCATTTGACGGACCCTTTTTCGACGGCGGGCGCATTTGACGGACCCTTTTTCGACAGCGGGCGCATTTGACGGACCCTTTTTCGACGGCGGGCGCATTAGATGGAAAACGGCATGTCTGCCGTTCAGCCCATGCTGTTCCGACTTACGAACATATTTGACTTAAGAACAAACCTACAGTCCCTAGCCCGTTCGTAACTCGGGGACTGCCTGTACATTGTAGGCAGACCTGTAGGGTGATGTCAGAACGGCCCAGAGCACAGTATAATAAGCAGGAAGGGGAGGGCAATGACTTCCATTCACTTTCCTGTCCATTCTTCTGGTCATTGTTGACCCATTATTTTATCTTTTTGCAACAAATAGGAGCAGTTCACCAAACGGGTGTAGGTTGCATTTAATGTAATTTTTTTTTTAATTTCAATATGTACACTTAAATAGACCCAACAATATATGCAGGGCTTTTCATACTGTACCTTCACATCAGTCCCTGATCTCAAGGAGCTTACAGTCTAATGTTCCTTTCTCATACACACTATTGACTATTTAGACAGGAGCCAGTAAACCTACCAGCATGTCTTTGGAGTATGGGAGGAAACTGGAGTACCCAGAAAAAAACCCATGCAATCACAGGGAATGCATACAATCTCCATGCATATAATGTCCTGGCTGAGACTCGAACCAAGGACCTCAGTGCTAGGACACAAAGCCGCTATTTCGTTTGTATTGGTAAGAAAAATATACAGATGAAAAAAAAAATATGGGTTTACCTACCAAAGGAATTGTAATTCCCTCTACCCTGTTCTGAGGGCCCCTTCACATCTGGGTGCTTTAATGTAAACATGTTAAGGCAGATCATTTAGATTGAAAGAATTCTCAATGCATATTGGCACACAAAGTAGTGTGGTAGGACTATTATCCGCAATGCTGCACACCACAACACATAATGCATTTACTTCTGTGTAGTATAGAGTAATGCTGCGTACACACGATTGGAATTTTGACCGATGAGAGTTTTTCGTCGGAAAATGCGACATGTGTATGCTCCATCGGACTTTTGCTGGCCGAATTCCAGCCAGCAAAAGATTGAGAGCAGGTTCTCAATTTTGCGCGTCGGAAAAAGTTCCTATCCGAAAATGCAAAAGCGCAAAATTTCTTTGCATGCTTGGAAACAATTCCACGCATGCTCTGAAGCATTCAACTTCATTTTCTCGGCTCGTTGTAGTGTTGTACGTTCAGCGAACTTTTGCGTGACCGCGTGTATGCAAGGCAAACTTGAGCGGAATCCCGTCGGAAAAGCCGTCATATCTTTTTCCGACGAGAAGTCCGATTGTGTGTACGCGGCATAAGGCCTCAATCACATGGATGTAGACAATGGGGTTTATTTACTAAAGCTGGGGAGTGCAAAATCAGGCTCACGTCTGCATAGAAACCAATCGGCTTCCAGGTTTTTATTGCCAAAGCTTAATTGAACAAGCTGAAGTTAGAAGCTGATTGGCTACCATGTACAGCTGCACCAGAGTCTGAGTGCACAAGTTTTAGTAAATCTACCCCAATGTCTGTGTTCGGGGCTGTGCCACCCACACAGATTTTAAATCGGGAGCAACCACTGTCACCTTGCAGCCGTTGCATCCCAGTTGCCATTAATGGGACTGTATGGTATAGCGCAAAGTAAAAAGTAATTCCACTGCTAGGTAAAAAAAAAAAAAAAAATCCATATTAAAAGTCCTTAATTAAACTCTATTGGAGTTGTCCTGATGGGAATAATAATCCATGGAATAAAACTGCCTGCATGGGGATGCATGGAACCTTATGCGGGTGCAATGTCAATAGTCCCATTGCACATGGTCCGGGATATGGGCTTGTCAGTAGTGAGTACTGCAGTGATCACCAGCTGGAAACTGGACTTGTCACAGATCAATGCAAATATTTATCAGCACACCATGGATCTTCAGATCATTACCAGATGAAAATTACCTCTGTTATAGAAGGCCTGCAGCACATGTGGTAATAAATGTCAGCTTGCCTGGCAGATTCGGTCAACATCCTTCCCCAGTGTGAAAGGGGCCTTAGTGCATATTGTTGGGTGTTTTGAGTTGCCATTCAAAAATGAATGACAACACACCACAATATACATTGACTGTGCATTGCAGTAACACCTGTTAGTACAAGCCCCATCCTTACACAGTGGCCTCACTTTTCTCTACTGCAATTAAACAATATAAGTCCACCTCCCTGCCCAAGCCTGTGATTGGACAGTGAAATAGTGATGACCTCACTAATTCCCTCTGTCAGCATGTTCCTTGTCAGCACATGTGCATCAGAGTTCAATTGGCTCCCAGCACTCAGCCCCTCCCCTTCCTTCTCCTAGTTTGATGTTTAGGGAATTAGTAGGGTTGCAGTAAGGCAGGCCATAGACTGTGCGAATTTCGAACAATTCCCCCATCAACGCTGACAGGGGAATCCCTCCTGCCGAGACATTGTATTCTCCAAGCAGGGGAAGCCGTCTCCGCCAGGAGAAGGCAGTGATTTATGCTAGATGTTATATCAGCCGCTAACAATAATCGCAAGTAAATCTGGCAGGCTTGGTTGTACTCAAGTTGATCGTTCATTCACCTTGGTTCATCCAGCCTGCCCATTAACGGTTTGAATCTCAGCTGGTTCCTGTTGAACTAGGCGAGATTCGAACCGTCTATGGCCATCCTAAGCAATACTGAGGGCTTCGCCATCCCTGCCTAGGCGAGGAATGACCTGCTGAAATGGACGTTATTCCCAGGAAAGCACAACCACTTGCAAATGGGCTTTGAAATGATGATCTCCTATAATTGTGACAGTCCGCTTTCTCTTGCGCATGTTTACCTTGCAAAGTGAATGGTAAATGTAAATTTAGCTTGGTAAATAAGGTTAGCTATGTTCACTTCAATCATGCACATGAGCAAAAATACTTTTTTTTTTCCTTACACATTGTTGGGTTTTCAAAAATGAAAATGGCTTCACCTTATTTACTAAGCTCAATGATCATACACATTGCAAAGATAAAGTCTATTCCTTTGGGAAACCATCCCCTTTGCAACAAGATAATAATAATGGAGAACAACAATTTCTAGCCCAAGATAGTTACTTTCCAAGTCTATAATTATTCTTGTCATTTCGTAGTTTTATTTTGTATTTTGGTTTGCTATTTAACCTTTGTACATCCTTTTTGTTTCTCTGACCACATGTGATCTGCCATGCTGTGCAAGACGCACCACTTCTCGCTGCTGGACGAGAGATTATGATGTTTGCCTAAGGAAGCCAAGCAGGTTATTTCTAAAATGCGTACGTCGCTTTGTTTGTTTTATTAGGATGGTCCTACAGACGCCTTCCCTCTGCCTGGTAATGGCGGTGGTACTGGAGTTCACAGATCTTGGAAGTTGTTGTTTGTAATAATTAAAGCTGAGCAAATTGTTGATATGTGCATTGCAAGAATAATGATGACAGGTCGGCAGCCCTCGAGGAATGAGCGTGCTCGCGAATTTCCTGACGCCACATAATAAATTCATGTATTGCACATCTGTCTCAGGGCTGGGTGGATACAACAGAAATCTTACTGCATTCATGGCACAGCAATGATGGCATACCTTCACAAATAGCACCTAAGGTCAGACCAAAAATAGGAGCGCTAACAAATATGCAGCCTGCTACTTCATTTTTAGGCTGGAAACCTTGGTGTGATGTTTACAGGGACCAGAACCCAGAGCTGCAAGGCCAGAGTGCTACCCACTGAAACGCCATGCTGCTGATGAAGAGTATAAGCTTCCCACATGCTTCTTCATTGTTTATATTGGCAAGTTCTAAAGGTCAGCTATAAAGAGGAGCACAATACACCTAGAGGAACTTTTTCCTCTACAACTTCAAAAGTAATTTGGGCGTTCATGTATTGTGCATGTTTAAATGTAGGGTATATTTTAGCTGAAATGTTGCAAACAATGCCATAAAAGAGACCCTGTCACCAGCTTAAATAATTGCAAATAAAAGCACAGAATAATCAGTGTCTGTACTTTCCTTTTTTTTTCACTTGCATTGTGTCTTTGAACTTTCTAGAAAATTTTACTACTCTAGGAGAACCAATTCTCTAACAGTGCCCCCCTCTCTGCTTTTCCCTTTGCATGTCATAGCCCTCTCTGGGAGTGTCTAATTGCTTTCTGTGCTGACCCAGCTCCTCTCCCTGACTCCAATAAGACAGTATTAAACCCAATAATGTAATATATTGCAGCTTACCAATCATTTGATGTGGCTACATTTGTTTTCTTTTTAGACTTTTATCCTCTGTTTTCACCTGGCAACCTGGCCATTAACACATCTGATGAAAACGGACGTGCTGTCCGTTTTCGTCCGATCTCTCCATAGCAAGCAGCGGCGCTCAACAAACCCCTCCCCGCTCAGTGAGCAGAGAGGGACCTGTCATCCGCCGGCTCAGCGGAGATCAACGGAGAGATCTCCCGCTGAGCTGGCGGACACCATGGCAGCGGATCCGCCTGGTGTGAATGAAGCCTTAGAGTGCCTACACCCTGGATGATTGAGCCCAGGGGACACCTTTGGACAGCAGCATTGTCAGTCTGGGGGGAGGCGAGTGTTGGATGGACTAGCAGATTTAAATACACTAATATGTGAAAGGGATAGCAGTAGCAAACATACAGTTCTGATACACAGTGTACAGAGACAGGCACACTGCCTGTCTCTGTACACCAATGCTAAGCCTCCTACACACTACTACTTCTTTTTTCCAGCGGGCTGAATGAAAAAACTGCCAACTCAGGTTGGAGACGCTGTATTAACAATCTAATGTTAGTACAGTGATTTCCCCTGCTGTTCTGACAGGGGAGCGCCCCCCCCCCCCCCCCCCCCGCCGGAACTCTCTGGTCAGCACTCTCAGCCATTGGTTGAGAATCTTGATCGGGAGCGGGTCGGCAGACCTTTTTCGCCCATGCCCCTTCCACAGAAACCAACTGATCTGCCAGCCTGTTTCTATTGAACTAGCCTATGCAGCCCAGCAATTGGCCTGTGTGTGTGTACGGTGCTTTAGATTTGGTCAAGTTTTGTAATATAGTAACTGAAGGTGATTGTTTTTAACTGGTGCAGCAAGAATTAAATGAACCTGCCTACACATGTTGGTAAAGCTACTGAAACTGGCAAGGTGGATTTTTTGAATCATGCCGTTTTAAAGGGGCTATACTGCCAAAAAAGTGTTTGTGTTATAATATTTTTTAATTTTTTTGCTTTGGTAGCAATAGAAATGGCTTGAAAAAAAATAGGCCCTTTTTTGGAACTGTTTTGGCTTTTTAGCCTCTAGAATCAGTCTGAACCGTGTTAACAATGCTTTGTCAGTTCTTTCTTATTGATGTTAAAGGGTGCCTCTAACTTAAATTCCAGAAGAGGACCCACCTATCAAATAGTGCATAGGTACACAGACCTGATTTAGAGGTTGGCTGAATTGCACTGCCCCATCAGATAAAGCTTTCATCTGAAATGGAGCGGCTGACCTTTGCTGTAGTCTGCAGGCCTATGAAAATGAATGGAAGGCCTGTTTTCCTTTGTTGAGTATAATAAAGAGAGTAATTCAGTTTTGCGCAGTTTATCTACTTTAACCCTTTTGCTGGCAGAGTGACTTTTTGTTTATTTTACCTACACAAATTAAAATGAACATTTTTTCACATGAAAACATACATTAAACCGGAAAATATTATATATTTTCTGAAAGCTGAGACCCTTAGGCACCTCAAGGTAGCAGCTGCACATTTTTAAGGTCACGCGATATGCTGCCGTTTATCCAATCTCCATTTTCAGTAAAAATGACCTCAATTTTAGTGCACATAAACACAATAAATAACATATATATATATATTTTTTCTCTACAGCTTTAGTGACCTAACTTACCTGTTATTAAAGTGATTGTAGACCCAAATGGGAGCACACAATAACATAGTTGAGGCTGTCAATCAGCTGAAGGTCCCTCCCCTGTTACCCTTTTTCTCTCGGTGTCAGGAAAACATGTCAGAAGCGATTTATACTGAGGAACGAAGCAGCAAATGGAAATGACACTTAGTGCTCTTAATTTGGACAAGTACACACTATAGAGGGATATGCTTTGTTCATATTTATTGTCTGAAGTTTACAACCACTTTAAAGCCTGGAACACATTACAAGTTTTTGTTTTTCGTTTAGCGGGTTGAATGAAAAAAACAAACTGGCTTACCAGTTAGGCTCGGTTCACACAGGGGAAACCCAAATTACAGCGTGACTTTGCAAGGCGATTTTGAGGTGACTTCAGCGCGACTTTAAGCAACTTTTAACGCAACTTAAAGTTGCCTCCAAGACAGGCGACTTTGGCTGTGGCCAATCACAGAATAATCAGCTCTCTGGGAGGGAGGGGTTTGCCTGGGTAAACAAATTTCTTTTCCTGTAAAGTCGCTTCAATATAGATAAAGATCCGACTTGGAGGCAACTTCCATTGAAATCTATGGGTACAAGTTGCTTAGAAGTCGCCTTGAAGTAGTACAGGAACCTTTTCTGAAGTCGCAGCAACTTCAGTAGTGTACATTAAGACGGCTCTCATTCACTTCAATGGATTTTCTTATGTCCAGCGACTTGGGGCGTCTTGAGGTCTGACACGTCGGATCCCAAGCTGCTGTAGTGTGACCTGGCACATTAGCTGTGGACCTAAGTTTGGGAGGCTTTAACCCTCTTAAAGTGAACTCCAAGAACCAGACCAGAACTTCAGATTTGAGAAAACAAAGTTCGTTTTCTCCATCACAGACCCAATTTCTGGAGCCTCTTACAATGTGTGGTTGAGAAACCTATGTGCCACAAATACAATGCCCACAACCCTGCCAGGCACTCCCTCGCACATATTACACAACAGTGTGAGAATAAAAGAAGTTGATGCTAGAATTGTTTCCTTGGGTATTATCCGGTGACAAATAACAGCTCTCAGTCTTATCATTTCTTCTCGTTTCTCAGTGGGCCCTACTTTTATCGTCAACCCCACCCTATAAAAGGTTCCTTTTTTCTTTTTCTAGCTACACACAGCTGCCAAAAGGACATTAACCAAAGCTTGAATTGCTGGTGCCAAAAAAGACGACGTATAGTTTTTTTACTTCCTTACCGGAATTCCCTGGTGATAGGGCATTAGTGTAGTAGCATTTTAAAGGGGAACTGCCTATTGCTGTCTGCATGTCCTGGGAATTGGGCATGTTCTCCTTTTGTATTTTGTGTGGCCAGGACAGGAGGCAAAACAGTGCTGACCGATACCTTCAGAGCCTCTCCTGCTTGGCATGATTGTGTATGATCTACCGCAAAGACCATTAACCACCAACACCATCTTATAGGGGCTGCCCATCTCTTGCTATTGTTGTTGTACATACGTGAAATAGTAGCTGTGCTGTATTTATTATCCTCATTTTCTGGTGTATCGACTGTCATTTTCACATATGAGTTAATAAAAGTGATTTTATTGGAGTGTGGCTATTTGGACTTTTTTCACTATTAAGTAAGTGAAATCGTGCCCCAACCCCCCCCCCCCCACCCTAAAAAAAATATCTTAATCCAATTGTGTTAGCTTAGTGAACCAAACTGAATGTTTTCAGATTTAATTTTAGAATCCAGTTGTTTTTTTGTTTTGTATATATTTTTTGTTGAGCTATCAGTTGGGTTTTATTGGGCAAGTTGAAAATTAAACCTATAAACATCTTTGGCCGCCTTTTATTTAAGCTTGTCCACTGATTTGAATTACTTTTTAATACAGTTCAGAATTACATTAGACTATGCATGTGAGCTTTTTGGTTTTGAGGCACCCGATAAGCAATGGCTGCTACCTGCTCCAAGGTCGGAGCCCCAGATCTTTCATTCCTCATCCTTCCCAAACATCCATCAGTTTGATGAACGAAACCTATCAAACCCACCAGAAGTTGGAATTGCACAGGGGTGGGAGGGGGATGGTTCCAGAATTCCAACTTTAAAGTTCAGATTTGCATATTAAGCGTACTGGGTTAGGAGGCTCCTGGGGAACTCTACAAGATAAATGAATATATTCTGACATGTTGGGTGCTGATATTTATTCTGAGCTCAGGTTTAGAAGTTCAAGTACAGGTACAATTTAGGTGCTGTGGAATGAAAATGTACCTTGTAATAGGTTGTCTGAGGTAGCACATTGAGTAAGCAAGCCTGCCATTGTGAAATAGTTCCCTTTTCTAAATAAACAAGTTGCATTTGTTTGTTTTTTTTTTTTTTTCAAGTAAAGACTTGCACAACTGCAATAATACAATGCTTACATACATATTAGCCCCACGGAAAACCATGAGTAGGTTGCATTTGTTTCAAAAAATGTTTTTTAATGTACTTTCTTTTTGTCAAAGGTTTTCGGTAGCAATTGCAAATGGCATCGCAAATACATAGCCATTGTGTATAGATAAAGACAAATTTTAATAGGGACAAAAGGAAGGGAAGATCGGATGATTGGGTAGAGACAGGAGAGTATTGGAGATGTTAATAAGGAATTGGGCGAGATGCTGGTGAAAAATAAGTTCTGGACATTCAATAACTACATTGATCAGGGATCTCCAAACCTTGTGACCGAAGAGCCAGTTTACGGTCCTTGAGGCTTTAGGGGAGCCAGATTGTGGCCAGTAGGATTAGAAAGTCATAGGTTGGACTTGATGGACTTGTGTCTTTTTTCAACCTCACCTACTATGTAACTATGTAAAGTACCCCATCATTGGCATTAGTGGGAGGAATGGTGCCCCATCATTGGCGTCTGTGGGAAGAATGTTGCCCCATCATTGGTGTCTCTGGAAGGAATGGTGCCCCATCATTGGTGTCTGTGGGAGGAATGGTGCTCCATCATTGGTGTCTGTGGGAGGAATGGTGCCCCATCATTGGTGTCTGTGGGAGGAATGGTGCTCCATCATTGGTGTCTGTGGAAGAAATGGTGCCCCATCATTGGAGTCTGTGGGAGGAATGGTGCTCTATCATTGGTGTCTGTGGGAGGAATGGTGACCCATCATTGGTGTCTGTGGGAGGAATGGTGACCCATCATTGGAGTCTGTGGGAGGAATGGTGCTCCATCATTGGTGTCTGTGGGAGGAATGGTGCCCCATCATTGGAGTCTGTGGGAGGAATGGTGCCCCATCATTGGTGTCTGTGGGAGGAATGGTGCTCCATCATTGGTGTCTGTGGAAGGAATGGTGCCCCATCATTGGTGTCTGTGGGAGGAATGGTGCTCCATCATTGGTGTCTGTGGAAGAAATGGTGCCCCATCATTGGAGTCTGTGGGAGGAATGGTGCTCTATCATTGGTGTCTGTGGGAGGAATGGTGACCCATCATTGGTGTCTGTGGGAGGAATGGTGACCCATCATTGGAGTCTGTGGGAGGAATGGTGCTCCATCATTGGTGTCTGTGGGAGGAATGGTGCCCCATCATTGGAGTCTGTGGGAGGAATGGTGCTCCATCATTGGTGTCTGTGGGAGGAATGGTGCTCCATCATTGGTGTCTGTGGGAGGAATGGTGACCCATCATTGGTGTCTGTGGGAGGAATGGTGACCCATCATTGGTGTCTGTGGGAGGAATGGTGACCCATCCTTGGTGTCTGTGGGAGGAATGGTGCCCCATCATTGGTGTTGGTGGATGGCATGGTGCCCCGAGGGCTGGATAAAAGGAGGCAAAGGGCCTACATCCAGCCCGTAGGCCATAGTTTGGAGACCACTGATGTATACAATGAAAAAAGGAACATTGTGTAGCAGTTTTATTAGAATGTTTGGAGATAAGGGGCTTGCCATCTATAGGGAAATAAGTATTTTTATAGACTAACATCATTTTCCACCTGGCACGTTCCAAAGAAGCATTTGAATTTTCTGTTTTCTGCCGCTCTTGGTGAAACCTGGCACCACTATTTTGGTGACTTGGTAAAACGCCAATATGTGACACCCAAGTTCAATAATTACTGGTGTGCAGAATGGTGACAATTGGCTTAATTTAAAATGCTTTAAAAATAAACAAAGATCATTAGCCAGGTGACTATTTCAAATCTTATTGGCCTCGGCAGAAAATAAGGATCCTTATCCTGGTTTGTTAGCTTTTCTTTCTTGAGTCTTATGGGTTTAGGTCTAGTTTTATAATCAATTGGGTGCTAATTGCTGGGTTGAAAATGTAACCTGTGAACCCCTTTAGTAGGCTTTATTAAAGCTTGTGTGGTCCAAATAGAAAAACATTCTCTCAGGAGTGTTGGCTAAATGAATACAGCTTGTTACAGACACCCGGCGTGCTAACTAATGTAATTGCAACAAATTAATTTCAAAGGTTGTGCGTGGTTACAGTAATAAATATGTGCAAGGAGAACACCACGTGTTATTGCTTTGGATCCATGAGTCCTTGTTCCTCATCAGTGAGATATTTCATTACAGTGTTTTCCATTGGGGTTTCAGTGTTGGGTTGTTTAGTCAGTGTGAATTTTTTTTCAGTGTCTCTTTGAATAGATACTTCTCTTTTTTTTTTTTTTTTCCCTTTCTTGTCAGACTTTGTATTGCATGCTATTACTTGGAAAGCCACAGGACAGTCTAAGGTTTCAGTCCGGGATCTTGGCAGGAGAACTTGTAGCTCATTAAATAACCTTTTGACATTTCTCATTAGTTACGTAGTGTTGTCGCTGCTTTTCTTTAAGGTGCACCTGCCATCAGCATTCCCGGGGGAGCCATTTTATGGCTTCAAGAGAATTAAGTTTATCGCTTCCTAGAAATCAGTGTAAAGACCAAAGCATTGGGGTGCGTTCTGCAACATATTGTTCCACAAATGGTAGTCTCTGTAACGCAAATACGCTGCGATTTAGAACCAGTAAACCTGAAGTTTCGAGATGCCATTGCGCATGGCATGGGAATGGAGAGTGGAAGGAAATACAAACTCATCATGGTGGTTTTAAAGGACATATGGTTGTTCAATGTGTTAATGTTTGTTAGGGAATTCATCCTATATATTGCCATAATGGGAATGCAAAATATTTGCAGGTCATCAAGGCTACATTGTTATATTACTACACATTGTTTTCGATGGATGCAAGTACTAAAAAAAGAACTGCAGGTGAATTGCACAAGAACTGTATTGCATTCCTGTGCAATTCACATGCGATTCAATGTGGTGCAATTATTATTTTTTGAGCCTTACCACTACTGGATCATTTTGTGCCATGCGATCCAGTGGAGGCAAACGCTGCGCTTGCAATCTGTGTTTTTTGGATGTCGTTAACTTTGTACTGACTTTTTTTTTTCACTATCCGCAATAGACACGTCACTTGGGTTTTGTACTATTGGACCCCATTGTTCCACCCTTGGGTTTGCCCCTCCATCAGCTTCCGGACAGAGCTTACCCTAAGGAGCTCATCTCATTTGGCTGTGATCTCTGATATAGCTGTGCCATATATGGTGTCCCTTCTGTGCATCTTTGTAAATTTTTGGTTGCATATACACAAACCAAATTTTGGCTGCCCCAAGAAATGCGTAGAGATTACACTCTGAATATGCATCATTTCAAGTGCTCTTGCAATTTTGTATATATGTAACTCTACAGGAACACATGTACATTGTGTCTTTTGTATCTGGACACACACAAAGTTCAATATGTCTGATTTTAACTTGAAAAGTCCCATGGGCAAACTTTTTTTTGGCTTTCAGCTTTGTATTGACACCTGCAGTGGATCGCAAGAGAAATGCAATTTACATGTGGTGCTGGAAACGCACACAGATCGCTGTGTTTTCCCACACTGCAGAAGTATGAAACTAGTCGTAGTGTACAACAAAGTTGTCATAATCTCTATATATAATTTAAAGTTTGACTAAAATAATTTTTTTAAATTTTTTTTTAGATGTGAATAGAGTGGAGAGGGATTAGAACACCTGTCAGTTTTTACTGCTGTCTGTGCCCCCATTAGGAAGAGTCGCCCTCTCTATTTGTCTTGTTTACCAAACGTGAAAGAAAATCTTGGGTTGTCCCCACAGGAATAGTGGACCTTTTATAGTAAGGACACTAGTTCTGGGGACCCTTGTGAGAACCAGGTATTTCATAACTTTAGAGGGATTTTCCCTCACTTATGTACTTATGGAACAGGGAGCAAAGGGATATCTCCAAAATGGGACACAGGTGGTAACATTAAACCTTACAGGGGTTATAACCCTCCCCGAATGAAGTTTTGCCTTTAAAAGGATAGTTCACCTTTACAAAAACTGCCTATGCAGGTAAGGGTTGTTTGTAGATTGAAACAAACTGGGCAGCTCTGACTAAAGATGAATAATACCCTTGCTATAGGTGTAGGCCATTTACATACCTTATGAAGCCTCACTGGAATACTCCCAGGATGTCGCTAAGTGAGGCCTAGTCATCACTGCCCCCCTTCACCATCACAGGACCCAGCCCTTTCTCCGATTCAAAGCCCTTCACATACTCTCTCTCCTATGATGCAATAGCTCTGAGTTCAGTATTTGAGAGCTCACTCCTGTCATGGTGGAGGTGAGCAGTGATGACTAGGCCTCACTTAGCAACGTCCTGGGAGTATTCCAGTCAGGCTTCATAAAGGCATGTACATGGCCTACACCTATTGCAAGGGCTTTATTCAACTTTAGTCAGAGCTGCACAGTTTTTTGTTTTTATCTACAGATGCCTCTTACCTGCACAGGCAGTTTTGTGGTAAAGGTGAACTTTCCCTTTAAGTTCTACTTCAACAATTCCTAACTCTGGGAGAATTAATAATATTCAATTTAGCTGGTCTCCGACTGCTATTTTACGGGGTCTGTTAGTGTATAAAAATGAGGAGCGTTATTAAAAGAAGCTCCAGGGATGTCTTATCTTTGTTTCAGGTCTTGGGATTGGGCCGTTTTTCTTTTTAAGACTTTTTGCCAAGGAAGTAAGATGAAGAAACATTGAGCCACCATTTATTTACATACTAAAAAAGAATTCTCAAGTGCCTGGCCTGTACCAGGGGAGTGATTATAACAACATCTAATGACACAGTCCTGCAAAATTGGGAGAGTGCCTGACCACATAGCTTCACAGTGGTCACTATGTTCAATGCACATGGAACAAAAAAAACAATCAACCCAGAAGTAGCTTGTTGATAGATGTGAGTTGGCTATCTCTAGTAGTGGAAGAATATGTTGAATATGGTACGTAGTAATTTTATCCAACGGGAACATTAAGTGGGTAGTTTTAAAAAGACACAAACAGATTCTGGCATATCGACCGTGCATGGGTAGTCCCCCCACTTCCTCTTTGACATCTTGTTAAGCTGCTTGTTCTGTGGGTGGGTATTCTATCAAGTTTTGTGGTTACTTGCAGCATTTTCAGTAGCTTTTGGTGTAATTTCCTGTTTTTTTCAGACAGCTCTTTCTAGCAGAACTATAGAAGTGAAATTGAACTGCGTAGATGTAGAAATTGTACTATTAAGACATGTTTTGTCTGAACTTTTTATTGTGAATTCATGAGAACACGGCAGGTTTCGCACAGGGGAAGGGAACTGTATATAAGGGGCATACATTTATCTTGGCTTGTGCAATGCTGTAACATTGTGTTGTGAGGTCAAATCTAATGCCACGTACACACGGTCGGACTTTTCGGCTACAAAAGTCCGACAGCCCGTCCGACAGACTTTTGGCGGACTTGTGGCGGACTTTCTAACGAACGGACTTGCCTACATACCATCACACAAGTACGACGGATTCATACGTGATGACGTACACCGGACTAAAATAAGGAAGTTGATAGCCAGTAGCTGCCCTAGCGTTGGTTTTTGTCCGTCGGACTAGCATACAGACGAGCGGATTTTTCGACCGGACTCGAGTCCGTCGGAAAGATTTAAAGCATGTTCCAAATCTAAAGTCCGTCAAATTTTTGACCGAAAAAGTCCACTGCAGGTCCGATGAAGCCCACACACGGTCGAATTGTCCGCCGGATTTGGTCCGTCGGACCAGGTTGGTCGAAAAGTCCGACCGTGTGTACGCGGCATAAGAAACTAACACAATCAGTATTGGGACGTTTGCAAAAAAGTGTCCTTGGCCATCTATATTGGGAGGGAAAATTTGTAATAAAGTAAGGTATCATGAAGATAATCGAAACCATAAGGTGCCACATTATAGTTTTTTCTTTACCATATACTGCATCTGGACAGCCCCTCCAGAATCCCAAAAATATCCCACCTTCCAAAAATATAGGAAGAATAGGCAGTCTGCCTTCCCACAATGCAGTGCTCAGTGCCCTGTGCCCTATTGAATGCATAGGATTTTATCCTATACAGATGTTCTCATTCAGAACGTTGGCAGTAGGATGTGAAGAAGCTCGCTGTAACCGGAAGGGTATGGTCTGGCTCCCTGTTGAGCATAGCATCTACTGTTACTTATTGAAATTGAACAACAAGAGGTGATACTCTTTCAGTTTCCTTATGATTCACCTATTTTTAAACAATTGCAGAGAGGCTATTGGTTGTGGGGTTTTTGTTTTTTTTTTTTCTTTTTTTTTTCTTTTACAGCTCAGCTTTATAAAATATGGGACATCACTCAAGTCAGTGGAGTTGATAAAATTGCACATAATTTGTTCTGTGTGGGAAAACAATCCGAGGGCTGCAGCTTCAGCGTAAATTAGCCTTGGGGTGATTAATTCTAGATGTAGGCATTGACCGAGGAGTAAAATCCTGGATTTAAAAAGAGATGGCAATGACTGCACATAGCTACAGAAGTATAATCTTGGATTCCACAATCCGTTTTAAATGACACACCTAGCCACCTCCATACCAGCATGTTATGCCCTCTTTGTTTCCAGGTCAGTTTTCAGTTTTAAGTGCTGTCCTAGTTTGACTGACAATTACTTGTTCAGGCAGCATGGTACCAGAATGATAAAAATACCTCCAAAAAGTTTTTTTTGTAGAAAGTGGATGCTCCAAGGTGATTTTAGTTTTTGCCAAGTTTTCTGTAAATGGACAAGGGGAGATGAGCGACAGGATCTCCCCTTGTTTTAGTCACAAGAATACAAGGCTTTTTGTGAATTGACAAGGGAGAGTGAAGAAATAAAGCCCTGTAGTGTAACATATCTCCATCCCTTCAATGCTGGGAGTATAAAGCTCTGTGCCACCAGATGCAGCCTGTCACTTGCCGCTGTCTCCTGCCACCAGATGCAGCCTGTCACTTGCCGCTGTCTCCTGCCACCAGATGCAGCCTGTCACTTGCCGCTGTCTCCTGCCACCAGATGCAGCCTGTCACTTGCCGCTGTCTCCTGCCACCAGATGCAGCCTGTCACTTGCCGCTGTCTCCTGCCACCAGATGCAGCCTGTCACTTGCCGCTGTCTCCTGCCACCAGATGCAGCCTGTCACTTGCCGCTGTCTCCTGCCACCAGATGTAGCCTGTCACTTGCCGCTGTCTCCTGCCACCAGATGCAGCCTGTCACTTGCCGCTGTCTCCTGCCACCAGATGCAGTCTGTCACTTGCCGCTGTTGCCTCCAATATGCAGCTTGTCTCTATTAACACTATTTCTGCCAGCCTCTCCCCAGCGGCATGCGGGCGGTGAGAGATGACATAACTATCTTTCTGTTCGCCTGCAGCTCTGTCAAGAGCAGCCTTCACAGCCCTGCTGTAAAGGCTGAACAGCGGTGATGTGAGGCGAGCAGTGAAAGATGTCCTCTCTCCTCTCTCCACTGCCCGCCGCACGGCGGACAGCGATTGACACAGAGAGTGCCGTTTACATTTATTTTAATACCTGAAATAACATGCTGCAGATTGGACTCAGGAAGGTGATTTAGCCACAGCAGTAAATTGTTGTAACCCCCTAGAGCTATATATAATTAAAGGAGTGTGTGACTTACCAGTATGGCATGCATGTAGTGTTCATGTATTAGAGCTGAACGATTAATCGTATATAAGATTGCGATTTCGATTCACCCCCCGCGCGATCTGCAAGCTGGATTAGCTTGATTTTCCGGATCTCCCAGTCGGAAGCACGGAACCAGCGTGGAACGCAAATGGCGCCGATATCGGAACTGACGTCAGCAACCGGAACTGACGTCAGTCAGCATAGAGCATAGTGCTGGCCTGGACTGCGCAAGCGCAATCAACACGCCGCTCGCTCCCAATGCTCGGGGCTGATTATTTAATACAGTAAGGGGCGGATACTTTTCTCAAAGGGGCAGATGTATATATGGTTATAAAGACAGCAAGGGGCGGATGTATGGTTAACTATACATCCGCCCCTTTGAGAAAAGCATCCGCCCCTTTTAGAAAAGCATCCGCCCCTTGCTGTATTAAATGAATAACCAGCCCCGAGCATCGGGAGCGAGCGGCGTGTTGATTGCGCATGCGCCGTCTACAGCTGATTTTTCTCTTTTAAATTTAACCATTTTAAAGAATCGTGAGAGAATCGTGATCTGTATTCTAAGCAAAAGAATCGCGATTCTCATTTTTCCCAGAATCGTGCAGCTCTATCATGTATGCATTTCTTTTAGCTGGAGTTCTGCTTTATCGTTTAAGCGGACCTAGACCCAAGAAACTTTTTCTGTCAAGCTGCGTGAGACCAAGTCCATTGTGAATGATATAGCATTGACAGTAGGAATCCTGCAGCTGTTGCCTTTTGGCCTGTTTATTGTCCATTCCACAGGCAGCTGCCATATTAGTGGAGGCGCGTGCTATCACTGGGCAGCTGATCTAGACCCAGACACCGATGACGCCATCAGTGTACTGATTAGAAAGCAGGAGTGGGGGGATATACCTGTGATGATGTCACAGTCCTGACAGGCACCTGTGGGGGTAGAATGAGCGCTCAGGTACTGCTCTGCTGTTAACGATATATTTTCCTTAAACTGATTGATTTGCCAAAAATAATCTGTGCTACTTATTGTCTGTTAAACAGACATACTTTTTTTTTATTAGAATTTAGGTATAGGTTCACTTTAAGACATTAAACATATAAAATATTCTTACAGCATGCACACCCTTGTAGTATGACCACACCTGCTGAAGTCACCATGAGGACTGTGTACTAAGCAAACACCTATGTGATCATACATTCAGCCTGCCCCGTGGACACATCTGGGCCAGTGTTTGACGCAGTGTTCAGTTTCAACCTCGTACTTCGTATGCCAAACATCTGCTCTCCATAGCAATGTAATTAGCTGTGGCTAGGGCACGGTCACAGAACAACCACTGAACAGTGAACATGCCAGCTGGTAACCACAAAAGCTGCAGAAGTCTATGTGTATCCTTCCAGCAGCGGGAACACATTTTGATCATTGGGGGGATAATTAAAGAATATTAAAGTGATGCCTTTTCCGTAAAGACCATGCATTTTCCTTCTTGGTGCATGGTTGTAGATTGGTGCAGATTTCTTGGTGCATGGTTGTAGATTGAAAAATAAAACCCAGATTTGGCAAAAGATATATTATTTGCTAAATGAATACGGCTGGAATCCTTGGTTGCATATATTCAGTCCCTTGTTTGAGAAGTGTAGTGACAATTATGGCAACATACCATAAGCCCTTGCTTCCGATCAGCAGTTGTCTGTTCGGCTTTAAAAAAAAAAAAGGGTTGGGCAAATCCCAGGAGCCATGTAAGACAGTATGCTGAAGAAAATGTCAGTTGTTGGCAATGTTGAAGTATACAATAACAGGCTACTTAGAAAGGATTGCTGGCTGCTAAATTCTTTATGGATTTTCCACTAATGTTCTAAACCAGTGTTTCTCAACTCCAGTCCTCAAGGCGCACCAACAGGTCATGTTTTCTGGATTTCCACTATTTTGCACAGGTGATTTGATCAGTTTCACTGCCTTAATAATTAACACAGCTGATTCATCTGAGGGAAATCCTGAAAACATGACCTGTTGGTGCGCCTTGAGGACTGGAGTTGAGAAACACTGTTCTAAACTGATGAAATATCAGGATTTAATGTGGGATACTGCATATCATTGCTCTGTGCAGTGATATAATAAGAGAAATCTGCAATCCAGGGCGCAGCAACTGAGCAAAATTTATCATACTGAATTAACCCAGGAGCCCCGGGAAAAATTAACTGGCCCCTGCTATCTTATACCAGTTGACATTTTTCAATTGTCGTTTGGCTTCAGGTTTGCTTAAAAGTTTCCCCATGTTTTGTCTCATTAAAAAAAAAAAAAAATCTACAAATATCTTCGATTCTGCCAGAAATCCTGTGCTCTTTGCCTGTATTGTATTGAAGAGTGAGAAGTGTTCTAGTGTAAATCTGGTGCGAGCAGCCTAGGTTGCAACACTACTCCCCCCCCATAGATACAGTACAGTGAGTGTTCCTACCCTAGGTCAGGACCACCAAGTGAAAATAAAGGAGGAAAAAGCCTGAAAAAAAGAAAACAAATGCACCTACCACATCTAAGGACAAGTAAACAGCAATATGTTACATTTTGTTCTTGGGTTAAGATGCTCTTTAAATAGGATTAACATTGTCTTGCCCAACTCCAGGATATGTTATTTACAAGCGATTATTGCTAGCGGCTGTTATAGACGTTAGCCATAATCACTGTGTTCTCCCGGCAGGGACGGCTTCCCCCGCCGGGAGAACACAACAGGTCCGTGGAGGACATTCCCCCATCAACACTGACTGGTGGTTGCAGGAAAGAAAATCGCTCTGTCTATGGCCTGCTAACTGCTGATATCTTCCTGAAGCCATGGTCACGTGATATTCCTTCTCTCTTCTTCTGTTTATTTCCTGGGGTCCTTCAGGTGTCCACGTCACTACCTGTATGATCTGGAAACCTTTGATTGGTAAAGGCGACACTTCCAGTGGTCAGGTCTTCTCCCATAGGCTGGAGAACTCATGGGGGTGATGAGAGGACCAGTGTCCAAAAGGATAATGAGTGAGAAAAAATGTCTGGTCCCCAGGGCAGGACATTAGCTTGGCTGATGAAGGAAGCTATAACTGTGAGCCATTATTAACAAGATGGTGTTAGAAGAGGTGTTTGGAATCAAGACTGAGGGGCAAGGTAATTAATGCATAATGCACCATTCGTATATTAATTTTGCCCGCAGTTGGGCTTTATATACTCGGCTTGTTACATTTCACTTAATTATTAGCACAATGTATCTGGAGAAGCTCACTTAGAGTGATAAAGTCCAGTCATGCGTTGGAGGAGGGGAATTATGCAACCTTTAAAGAATGCATTTCCACATAAATGTTATATTTTATAGAGCTTTAAAGGTTGTGAATCCCTTGCATTACAAGAAATAACAGAGATGAAGAAAAATGGAAAATGGCATAAAAGTCTTAAGTAATGGAATTTTCTTGTGGCTATTATTTCCTGAGTTGTCATTAATGTTTCCTTAAACTTTTCCGATAGGCTCGACGTTTATATTAAAGGTATTTGAACTCCTAATTCTTTGCAGGCCTAATTGGAAAATAATTTAAAGCAGCCAAGAAATTTCCTGTTATTAACCTAAAATAGATTAGAGTTTGATGTAAATTGTATGGGTAGTTCTTGTAAAACTTTGCGTTTGCTATGAAGATAGTTTTACTTTATTGTCTTTTTGTGTCTTTATTGCTTATGGTTTTATTTCTGACCGCTGTTGCTCAATCTGCAAAGACAGCAGCAGGTAGAGTTGTCTGCATTACACCCTAAAACCTCATAAAAAGGTCTTTGGGGAGGTGGAAGTCTGAAGCCTGAATATTTCAATATTTTCAGATGAAAAGTGAATCCAGTAACAGTAGTTATCCCGGTTGCTTATTACTTTGTGGTGTTTTCTTAATCCTTCTTTAAATATTTAACTTTTTTAACATGAGTAATTATATCTGTAAATTATGGAACCCCATGGCATATGTTTATTTTCAGTATTTATATAGCACCATTGTATTTTACACTGCTTTACTGAATACATAGATCACTCCATATCAGAGAATTAAAATGGAACTACACTGCACTTGAGCACCGCTCAAGAAAACTTGCCCATCCATCCATGTCTCCATGCTTTATTTTGTTGAAAAATCACTTTGAACCCTCCCTAAGAGCCCTTGCACACTGGGGCGGTTTGCAGGCGCTATTGCACTAATAATAGCGCCTGCGAACCGCCCCGAAAGTGCCGCTGCTTTCATTCCAGTGTGCAAGCCCCGAGGGCTTGCACACTGGAGCGATGCGCTGGCAGGACGGTAAAAAAAGTCCTGCCAGCAGCATCTTCGGAGCGGTGAAGGAGCGGTGTGTATACCGCTCCCTTACCGCTCCTGCCCATTGAAATCAATGGGACGACGCGACTATACCGCCGGCAAAGCGACTCTGCAGAGGCGCTTTGCGGTGGTATTTAACCCTTTCTCGGCCGCTAGCGGGGGGTAAAACCGCCCCGCTAGTGGCCGCATACCGACGGTAAAACGCCGCTAATAATAGCGGCGTTTTACCGCCGACCCCGCCCCAGTGTGCAAGGGCTCTTACATTTATGGCTGTGGGCCAGAGTATGGGCAGATGATTCCTGTAGTTTTTACTTCCTGGAAACCATCTGCCCATAGTTTAGGCATGCATTCAGGAGAGTGTGTTTTAGCTGAGAAAACTACAAGAAACAAATACAGAAAGGCACACCAGCCTAGTGCATTATCCCACAAACTCACTTTATGAAGAAATTGTCATAAAGTGTACTCCCAAACATGCTAATAAATGCTCATCAAGCTACTCACCCGTAGCTTAACAGTCCTGTGCACAGTGCACTCCAGAATTCAGGGGGACTCTGCCGGGGTCTGATCTTGCTGACGCGCTTCTTCAGAGCCACATTTTTAGTTTCCTTTCATTCAAAATGCACCAGCCAGATTGAACCCCGGCAGGGTCCCCCTGAATTTTGGAGTGCACTGTACCAAGGACTGTTAAGCTACGGGTGAGTAGCTTGATGATCGTTCTTTATTTGCACGTTTTGTGAGTACATTTTCTGACAATTTCTTAATAAAATGAATTTGTGGGATAATGCACTAGGCTAGTGCACCCTTCTGTGTTTGTTTCTTGTAGTGGCTTCAGGAGACCCCCCAGTCCTAGAGGGCAGCAAAAATGTAGTGTATCCCTGTGATGTGAATCTATCCCCAACTCTTGAACCAGGCGACCACATTCATGCGCAGGAGGCATCTTTTCTGATAGGTTTAGCTGAGAAAACCCCTCCTCCCCCTCCTGAAGACTCTTGGAATGTAGGACTTTTTTGCCTAGGCCTGGAAACCAGGACGAAACTGAATAAATGTAAAAAAAAAAAAAAAGTTTGCCCCTTTCACATGGTCGGCCCGATCAGATCCGCCTGTCTGTTTTTTAGGCGGATCCAAGTGGGCCACGCATTGACTTCTATTGGCAGGCTGATGTCAGCCGATATGTGTCGTTTTTCGTTCAACCCAACGGGCTGAATAAAAAAAAGAGGAGCTTGCTGTACTAACTATGCAATGTTAGTACACCTATCTCCCCACTCAGCTATTGTGTTCTGACAGGGGGACTGCCTCCACCCCCTCCCTGCCAAAATCACATTGGTCACCTCTCGCAGCCATTGGCTGCTAGCGCTGATCGGATGCTGGTTTTCCAGCACACCCGTTCGACTGGCTTATGTTGGACAGGCTGATGTACACGTGGGCTGAATGTCGGCCAGTTTCTGTTGAAACGGCCAATATTTGGCCTGTGTGTACCAGGCTTAAGAGAAGGACTGCAGTGGTATCTGAGTGAGCAATTGTTTAAGGGCTGTCTAGTCCTTATAGTGGGGGCCAATGATATGCCAGTGGTCTATTATAGTAAGTTGTCTCCCCCGCTATCATTTTAGAATATCTGAGATCCCGACATATCCTTTGGTTTTCAATTTCATGAACTGATCAAGACTTATTTGGGGGTTTTTGTTTTGCCAGGAAAAAAAAGGCATTCTTTTGAGGATGGCATGAAGTAAATATTTCACTGGAGGAAAACCATCTTTTGGATTGGTTGCTCTGCCAAACCAAGACATTTGGGGTTTATCCTAGTGTTGGGGCCCGGGACAATATCAAAGTGGTCCAATTCGACCCAGGAGGAGAGTAGTAGAAGAAGTCAGTCTGCTAGCATCATCCTATATCATTTGATATCTGCTTTTAGCAGCAAGATAGGTCTATAATTATTGCATTGTATGGTGCCTTTATCTTCTTTTGAGATCATTGTTATGTACGCTTCCAGTAGGTGTGGTGGAGGTAGGTCTCCATTTTTTAAGGACTTAAAGTAGCATTAAATGTTGTTTTTTGCTTTCATTTAAAAAAAAAAAAATGTTATACTTACCTGCTCTGTGCAATGGTTTTTTCCCTGATCTTCCCTCCTATTCTGGGGTCCCCCATCTGCGCTCAAGGCCCCTCCTCTTCAGCAAGTGCCTAAAGTGATTTTCTGTGGGAGCACCCATGTAGGCTCGCTCCTGAGCCACCCTGTCTGCGTCCCTGTCTAGAGACCGGGCAACCCTGCCCTGCCCCCCCCCCCCCCACTCACTCGTCATATCATTTGATTTACAGCAGCGGGAGCCAATGGCTATCAATCTGCCCAATGAGGAGGGGGATAGTGACGAGAGCCATAGTTTTTGTGTTTTTAGTTGGGTAGAACTTGCAAGTCTACTCCCCCCCCCCCCCCCACCCTGTGACTGGACAGTGAAAAGAGAAGCAGCAAATTGATAGGCTCATATCTTTTTACTGTGCTGTTTCCTCTTATTATTGTTCCTTGTTATTAGTTGAGCACTGCAGCACAGCCAATTGGCTCATTGTGCTGTTTCTCCAACTTTCAATCTGATCTATGCACCACAGTGGATTGGCTGATACCAGGTCACATTAAGGTACATAACACTGCTTACAATACAAAAAAAAAAAACATTTATTGGTGTATAACGAGAACAAAACTTACATTTTTGAATATTTGTGTCTTTTTATATATGGCTGGAGTTCAGCTTTAAAAATCGTGATATATGGCAGGATGACATACAGTATATGTGGATATTTTTCTTTCCTAAAACTCGTTTTAGACAGTAGAGTGCTTTTGTTTGGAGTGATTTTCCAGTGGTTAAATGTCATTCTTTTTAGCTTGGATCAGAAGAGAAACCCTATGAAATTTTAAAGCTTATTCTATGAACAGAGTATAAATTTTGAGTACTTGGCAGCATATTTAGCTGATGAAAGATGGTTGGCAAAGATGAGGTCTGACGGATCTGGCAAAGGAGGGGTTTGTACTCTACAAAGTTTCTTGTTTTTTTTTTTTTCTTTTCAGCTCAAGATATTTTCCAGCTGCAATGATACGAGAAATCCTATTTCATAACTTCTTTCACTTCCTGCCTCTAGATACAACAGAGAGTGAGAGAAGATCTGAAAAGTAAGGGTAGCCCTGGCTTAGACAGTTGTCACCAGAACCTGTGCCCATATTAGAGAATTCAACCAATGCCCACCCATCCACTACCACTGCCCTTGACACCTCAACATTTTTTGGACTTTCTCTTACTTTGAGTCCCACTGTAGTAAAAGCCAGACAGAGATTCAAACCCCTTGCTATTCTAGAACTTGTAGGTCAGAAATGGGCACATGCCTTTGGGGTCTCCTCAGGGCATCAAAGGAACTTTCTTTATAGCCCTCTCCAATTACCAGCAGCCACAGGGAAAAAAGCAGACATGAGGTGTAAATGGACAACACTTGGAGCTTGGAAATGGGTATATCTGACTATCTTACTAGAGTGAGATCCAATGGGCTCTCTATTGGCCTCTTATAAGAGATCAATCCATTCTTTGAGTCATTTTACAATTTTGGGTAGAGGTATCCTAGTTTCTTCTTTTTGATCACGGGTATATGTTTAATTGGAAGCACAGCTTTAATCAAGCTTTTTACTATTGAGGTGTGTATCCTCTACCTTTTCTTTTTTTTCTGAGTAAGGAATAGTATGTGTTTGCTTTTTTTATATCTTTTTTTAAATACCCACTTGTAATAATAGTAAAAAATTATAATCCTAAGGGTTAGTCCGCCATAGACAGTTCGAATCTCCTGCTGATCTAGCCGAGATTCGAACCCTGTGTGGACAGGCTGAATGTACCAAGTTAATCGATCGATCAACTTGGTTGCAACCAGCCTGCCGGATTCACTTGCGATTATCACTAGCGGCTGCTATAGCCGCTAGTAATGATCACTTTTTCCCCAGGAATTCCCCACCTCCTCCCCTCACTGCAACCTGTGGTTGCAGGAAATAAATTTGCACCATCTACGGACTTCCTTAGTTATTGATGGTAACCTCTTGCAGGCTGGAAATTGCTTCTTTTTTGTTGTAGGTTTAATGAAAATTTTAAAGACACACCTAAAACGTTTTTTTGTGGTGTGTATCTAAATAGTATAATCACCATAAAGTGGTTTTACTAGCTTGTTGGCTGTTAAAGTGATATTAAAGGGGTTTTAAAGTCAGAAGGTTTTTTATCCTAATGCATTCTTTGCGTTAAGATAGAAAAACCTTCTGTGTGCAGCAGCCCCCCTAATACCTGAATCCTATCTTGATCTTGTTAAATGAGAGTCTCAGCTGCACAGGACTCTCCCTCCCCATTGGCTAAGACAGCAGCAGGGCACCATTGGTTCCCTGCTGCTGTCAATCGAAGTCAGCCAATGAAAGGAGAGAGGGGGCGGGGTCTAACGCGTCTCCTTGTCTGAATGGACACACTGAGCAGCGACTCGGCTTGGGTTCGCCCATAGCAAGCTACTTGCTGTGGGGGCGCTGGGCAGGAGGGAGGGGCCAGGGACCCGCGAAGAGGAGGATCTGGGCTGCTCTGTGCAAAACCACTACACAGAGCAGGTAAATATGACATGTTATTTTTAAACGAAAAAAATTAGACTTTAGTATCACTTAAAAGGTTTGTTTTTTTCTTAAATAACAAACATGTCATACTTTCCTCCTCTGTGCAGTGGTTTTGCACAGAGGAGCTCCTATCCTCCTCTTCTCGGGTCCCCTGCCCACGCTCCAGACCCCCCCTCCTGCAGAGTGCCCCCAAAGCAAGCAGCTTGCTATGGGGGTACCCGAGCCGCTGCTCCATGTGTCCATTCACATATGGAGCGTGGCTTGGCCCCGCCCTCAGCTCACTCCTCATTGGCTCACTGGTTGCGCTTGTCAGTAGCAGGAGCCAATGGCTAATTCTGCTTTCTGAGCCAATAAGTAGTGAGAAAGCTGAGGCTCTTGTGCTTATTGCTGGATCGAGATGGGTCTCAGGTACGTTTTAGAGGGGCTGGGGGTGCTGCTGCACATAGAATGCATGAAGGTAAAAAAAAAACCTTGAGAATTACAACCACTTTACCTTGAAAATATGTATAGCCAAATTTTACATTTTTGTGTTCTACAGAGCAGATGATGATTTATGGCTCTAACCCTGAGACAGTATCAAAACCTTTTACAGTTCTCTTTCTGAGAAGCACTGTACTTCATCTGTCCAATCGATTTTTACTCTAATGCTGGCCATACACGGCTTATTTTCTCTAGTTTAGCTTCCATCAATGCTAGTATGAGGAAAGCTCCATTGCTAGCTATGTTAGCACCCTCAGTGCCAATGGCTGCCTGAGTACAGTAACACTATTATACAGTGATTGTATCTGAGGGGATGCAGCCACTGTTTGGCTAATTATTTCCCACCCAGCTCAGTAGATTTTTACTAGAGATCTACTTTCCTCAAGCCAGGCGCTGCTTGCGGGGCCACCCACGGCTCAAAATTCTGCCATTTTAGCAGGAATCGACCAATATTCGATCTGTCTATGAACAACTCAAACCATTCAGGCACTTTTTTTTTTTTCAGGTTGCTTCTATTGGACCTCTCTCCTCCTCCTATAATAGAAATGGATAAAAAAAATTCATGGCAAACTCTAAGTACCCCTTTTCTGTAGGTCTGGTCTTCTATCTACACAATGGTGTAGGAAACCCTGGTCCCCTTGCCTCCTGGAATATTATGGTCACAAATTCCAGGAGTTTTTTAGCTTTTTTTTTCTGTGAGATTTACATGTGTGGGAAGGAGGGCTGGAGGAGGGCAGAGGGGGGTGGTGAAGGTTGGTGGGTTGGAAGCACTGTGTCTTTAGGGCACATGCCCTTCTAGCCCTTTGTGTACAAGTTACTTCAGCTACAGCGACGAACGTCCCACTACTACGGCAACTTGTACTCAAAGGGCTGGAAGCTCTGTTCTCGGTGTACAGGCGTGGCCAAGCTGTGCCTGTAGTGCGAATGCACAAGATTTAACATTGAATTAAGGGCGGAGGAATTTCCGACGGAAAAATTTAGAACATGTTCTCTATCTAAGTATGTTGGAAATGCCGACAGAAAAAGCATACATATCCGACCAGAAGCTCCCATCGGACTTTTTCCTGTCGGAAATTCTGACCGTGTCTACGGGGCATTAGACTATTTGGGCTCTTACCCTATCATAGAAATACACCAGGTTCTTAGCAGTAAATTAACTACATAGATCATTTTAAATGCTGATGGTGCTTTTTCTGTAACTATGACCTTTGTCTGAAGTTCCTTTTTTGATGTAACTATGTTTATTTATTTCAGGTACTTATATAGCGCTGTCAATTTACGCAGCGCTTTACATATACATTGAACATTCACATTAGTCTTTAGAACTTTAGAACACCAGTTTAAAACTTGTGCTTTTTAATTAAGAAGATACGATGGTCACTTGTTAAGTGGCCACTTGACATTGTCCTCACTGCCTTGTGATAGACCCTTCTGAAGTTCAGCTACCTCAGGGAGGCTTTTTATCTTCTGATTGAACTCTTGCCTCACCTTTTAACTCTTTATTCTGGCTGGGATGCCCTCCATATATATATATATATATATATATATATATATATATACTGCAATGCTGGCATCTTTTGTACCTGCTGTGTGTTCCATAAATTATTCTCCCAGCACAGTTGCTGCACAACCTATGGTGGCTGATTGACATCCAACATCATCCAGCCATGTGTTCAGAAACCTGCTGTCTGGGACATGCTCCCTGCAGTGCATTGATCGTAGTGGGGTGTCATCATCACACTCAGTAATTCTTACTCCCTGTGACTGCCATGAGCTTACAGTGCACAGATGGAAGTGGCCCACACTGATGAGCTCGGGCCCGGAGATCAGACACATAACACACTACAAGCTGGCAATAGACACCCCCAGCTCTGTTAGGCTTGCATAGGAATGGTCTGCTTTTTTGCTGGTGCTTTCATATTACTATAACATCAATCTTGAAAATACAGTTCTAACAGAGCACTCAAAGTGATTGTAAACGATCACCTTGTAAAACAACCCATTCAGTTTAAAATAGAAATGAAAGGCTAAACATTTTTGGAGATAGACACAGCTAGAAAAACTGACTGCGGTCTGCCCTCCTGCTTAGCGTGGTCAGTTTTTAATAGGAAAGCAGAGGGACTGGCAGGAAGCAATACAAAGAGAACAGGAGACTATTTCACTTCTTCATACAAGTACATGGTACAGCAGGCACATATCAGGAATATTAAGTGTTGGGATAACAAACGCTTTAAATCATACCTATCCGAACACCAATTGCAGTGTGAGCCGGGCATTTTCACACCAGAACGCTGTGCGGGAAGGTTTGTTCTGTGTGCATTCACTGCACGTGAACATGCTGCCCTTGGGAGAGGCACACAGGTGCCATTACTTGTGATTGGCACCCCAAACGCATCACACAAACTCTGCGCATTTGTGGCCACCAAACTGCATGGTACCACAGTACTTTTTGCGTGGTTCAGTGCATCTGGCAGCCCAATCAAGTGAATGGACTGTAAAAAACACAAGGCGAGGGATCACATGGCAACATGTGTGAATCAGCCCTTTCGTCTTCACAGCTGGTTCCATACTGCGCATGCGCGAAGCACACTGCACTTTCTAATTGGCCTGGCAGGGGAGGAAGGAGGCGGGGGCCGAAACTGTGGGGAAAGGGGATCTGTCAAAAACAGGTCCCCATTCCCCCCCTCCCCCCTGAAATATGCTAAATGTGGCACGGGTGGGGGGGGACGATGACAAGCGGAGTGTCACTTTTGGGTGGAACTGTGCTTTACGGTTGAATAAAATTTTGCTAGATTGGCAGGAACTTTTTAATTTTATTTTTTCATTTCTTCTAATGCTTTCTGACATCTGATATTTTTATTTTATTTTTTTTCCCCCACCTGCTTAATATTTTATCTGTGCAGTCCATCATATATAATTTGTTTCCACCATTCTTTAGAATACTGCACGCATCTACAATTTTTCATGTATAATTGATCAGCATCCAACTCGATCATTTTTCCTGTTATGCCATCAGCATAAGTTTGATGGTATATCCTCTGGAGAGACGGCCATTCTTCATTCAGACAAACCAATCTTTATAAGTGACAAAGGAGATGGGGGTCTGATTATTGTGCAGTTAAAGAGACCCAAGGAAGATTAAGGCACAAGAGTGAAGGAAGGCAGCTGGAACACTTGATGAAGCGCGGTTATTAGGCAAGTGCAGTGGAGCTAAAACGGGATCTTTGTAATTACTGTCTGGAGGCAGCATTTATTGGAAGATGAATGTTTACCGCAAAGCGGCAGGGATTTGCTGGGGGCCAGGCCTAGATGTTTGAGGCAAGTGAGCCCGAGTTGCTCACCAACATTATTTTTATTCCCATGGGTATGCTGGAAAGAGCCACCAGCCAATATCTCATAAGGATCTCATACATCTTTATTTAGATCCAGTGTGCCCAACTGATTTTATGCTTGGTTGCAATTTTTTTTTTTTTTTCAGCAGACCAGTGCAGAGGAAAGTCGAGATATGCAAAACACAGTAAGCCATCACAGACTATGATTCAGTTTAAGCCGGCCGTGGACGGTTCTTGAGTCTCAGCCTGTTCAGCAGAAACCATGTATGGATAGGCTGAATGTACCCAAATTAATCAATCGATCAACATGGGTACAACCAGCCTGTTGGATTTTACATGCAATTATAACTACTAGCTGTTATAGCTGTTAGCAATAATCAATCATTTCTCCGCGCGGGGGCAGCTTTCCCTGCCCTTTTTTCTCTTTTACCAAACAACATTATGCTGATCGTTCTGGGCACTCCTGTAATGAAGGTGATGTTTGCTAACACAATCTTAGTAGTAACAGGATGATGTAAGTTCTCCCACTCACATTCCACATGTATATCTAAGCCTGTAGGTCATCCTCCTACAGGCCTCCGCACCTGCTATTCCCATGATAACAGGTACTCTGATTACTGCACTCAGAATTGCACAGTACTGATCCTTTGGGTCTATGTATTGAGGCTGTCTTCTATCACCTATGTTTCTGCTGTTATGCAACTTCAGGACTGCAAGAGCTTGCTATGTACACAACTGCATAGAGCAGCCCCAAACTTTCTAAACAAAGGGCCAGTTTGATGTCTTTCAGACTGTGATCAGTGGGAGAAGAAAATGTCCTGGCATCAGTGGAAGGAAACAATGACCTGTCATTGGTTTTAGGGGGAGGAATAGTGTCCCATCATTGGTGTCAGCAGGAGGAATAGTGTCCCATCATTGGTGTCAGCGGGAGGGCTAGTGTCCCACCATTGGTGTCAGCGGGAGGGATAGTGTCCCACCATTGGTGTCAGCGGGAGGGATAGTGTCCCACCATTGGTGTCAGCGGGAGGGATAGTGTCCCATCATTGGTGTCAGAGGGAGGGATAGTGTCCCATCATTGGTGTCAGCGGCAGGAATGGTGTCCCATTGTTGGTGTCAGCGGGAGGAATAGTGCCCCATCATTGGTGTCGGCGGCAGGAATAGTGTCCCATCATTGGTGTTAGCGGGAGGAATAATGCCCCATCGTTTGTCATTGAGAGAACTAGTAACCCATTGTTGGTGTCAGTGGCAAGAACTATGCCCCACTGTTGCTGACAGTGGGGGGAATAAGGCCTCAAGGGCCTGGTAAAAGCAATCATTGGTGTCAGCAGGAGGAATAGTGTCCCATCATTGGTGTCAGCGGGAGGATTATTGTATCATCATTGGTGTCAGCGGCAGAAAGTGTCCCATCATTGGTGTCAGCAGGAGGGCTAGTGTCCCGCCATTGGTGTCAGCGGGAGGGCTAGTGTCCCACCATTGGTGTCAGCGGGAGGGCTAGTGTCCCACCATTGGTGTCAGCGGGAGGGCTAGTGTCCCACCATTGGTGTCAGCGGGAGGGCTAGTGTCCCACCATTGGTGTCAGCGGCAGGAATGGTGTCCCATTGTTGGTGTCAGCGGGAGGATTATTGTCTCATCATTGGTGTCAGCGGCAGAAAGTGTCCCACCATTGGTGTCAGCGGGAGGGATAGTGTCCCATCATTGGTGTCAGCGGGAGGGATAGTGTCCCATCGTTGGTGTCAGCGGGAGGAATGGTGTCCCATCGTTGGTGTCAGCGGGAGGAATAGTGCCCCATCATTGGTGTCGGCGGCAGGAATAGTGCCCCATCATTGGTGTTAGCGGGAGGAATAATGCCCCATCGTTTGTCATTGAGAGAACTAGTAACCCATTGTTGGTGTCAGTGGCAAGAACTATGCCCCACTGTTGCTGACAGTGGGGGGAATAAGGCCTCAAGGGCCTGGTAAAAGCAATCATTGGTGTCAGCAGGAGGAATAGTGTCCCATCATTGGTGTCAGCGGGAGGATTATTGTATCATCATTGGTGTCAGCGGCAGAAAGTGTCCCATCATTGGTGTCAGCAGGAGGGCTAGTGTCCCGCCATTGGTGTCAGCGGGAGGGCTAGTGTCCCACCATTGGTGTCAGCGGGAGGGCTAGTGTCCCACCATTGGTGTCAGCGGGAGGGCTAGTGTCCCACCATTGGTGTCAGCGGGAGGGCTAGTGTCCCACCATTGGTGTCAGCGGCAGGAATGGTGTCCCATTGTTGGTGTCAGCGGGAGGATTATTGTCTCATCATTGGTGTCAGCGGCAGAAAGTGTCCCACCATTGGTGTCAGCGGGAGGGATAGTGTCCCATCATTGGTGTCAGCGGGAGGGATAGTGTCCCATCGTTGGTGTCAGCGGGAGGAATGGTGTCCCATCGTTGGTGTCAGCGGGAGGAATAGTGCCCCATCATTGGTGTCGGCGGCAGGAATAGTGCCCCATCATTGGTGTTAGCGGGAGGAATAATGCCCCATCGTTTGTCATTGAGAGGACTAGTAACCCATTGTTGGTGTCAGTGGCAAGAACTATGCCCCACTGTTGCTGACAGTGGGGGGAATAAGGCCTCAAGGGCCTGGTAAAAGCAATCATTGGTGTCAGCAGGAGGAATAGTGTCCCATCATTGGTGTCAGCGGGAGGATTATTGTATCATCATTGGTGTCAGCGGGAGGATTATTGTATCATCATTGGTGTCAGCGGCAGAAAGTGTCCCATCATTGGTGTCAGCAGGAGAAATAGTGTCCCGCCATTGGTGTCAGTGGGAGGGCTAGTGTCCCACCATTGTTGTCAGCGGGAGGGCTAGTGTCCCACCATTGTTGTCAGCGGGAGGGCTAGTGTCCCACCATTGTTGTCAGCGGGAGGGCTAGTGTCCCACCATTGGTGTCAGCGGGAGGGCTAGTGTCCCACCATTGGTGTCAGCGGCAGGAATGGTGTCCCATTGTTGGTGTCAGCGGGAGGATTATTGTCTCATCATTGGTGTCAGCGGCAGAAAGTGTCCCACCATTGGTGTCAGCGGGAGGGATAGTGTCCCATCATTGGTGTCAGCGGGAGGAATGGTGTCCCATCGTTGGTGTCAGCGGGAGGAATAGTGCCCCATCATTGGTGTCGGCAGCAGGAATAGTGCCCCATCATTGGTGTTAGCGGGAGGAATAATGCCCCATCGTTTGTCATTGAGAGGACTAGTAACCCATTGTTGCTGACAGTGGGGGGAATAAGGCCTCAAGGGCCTGGTAAAAGCAAGCAAAGGCCCGCAGTTTGGAGACTACTGGCTTAGAGAGTCCCCTGTTGCAGATGGCTGGAACCAGATGTTAAAGTGTATGTATATTCCAAACTTTTTAAAATTAGTTTTAGAATATGGAGAGGATTTGTCTTTACTTCCTGTCCTAGAGGTGCATCAGGAAGTTATAGAAAATCTCCCGAAGTGATGGGAATTGCTCTCTTTGACAGTTGTCCCTGGAAAGGGTGTTCCTACTGGAATTATTTCCCCTTTCTTCCTGTTCTTGAGCCAATTTGGGGTTCCCCTTTCTTTATCGGTGACCATGGTTACTGGTGCAAATAAAGGGGTGAACAGACGGCAACAAAACTTTGACAGTAACCCTTTCCACTCTATCCAAAACAAAAAAAAGCCTATAATTTGTATAGTGGAGGCTGTCACTGTATGTATGTATGTATGTATGTATATATTTATGTATGTACAGCATCTCACAAAAGTGAGTACACCCCTCACATTTTTGTAAATATTTTATTATATCTTTTCATGTGACAATACTGAAGAAATGACACTTTGCTACAATGTAAAGTAGTCAGTGTACAGCCTGTATAACAGTGTAAATTTGCTGTCCCCTCAAAATAACTCAACACACAGACATTAATGTCTAAACCTCTGGCAGCAAAAGTGACTACACCCCTAAGTGAAAATGTCCAAATTGGGCCCAATTAGCCATTTTCCCTCCCCGGTGTCATGTGACTCGTTAGTGTTACAAGGTCTCAAGTGTGAACGGGGGGCAGGTGTGTTAAATTTGGTTTGATCACTCTCACTCTCATACTGGTCACTGGGAGTTCAACATGGCACCTCATGGCAAAGAATTCTCTGAGGATCTGAAAAAAAAAAAGAATTGTTGCTCTACATAAAGATGGCCTTGGTTATAAGGTAATTGCCAAGACCCTGAAACTGAGCTGCAGCACGGTGGCCAAGACCATACAGAGATTTAACAGGACAGGTTCCACTCAGAACAAGCCTCACCATGGTCTACCAAAGAAGTTGAGGACTCGTGCTCATTGTCATATCCAGAGGTTGTCTTTGGGAAATAGACGTATAAGTGCTGCCAGCATTGCTGCAGAGGTTGAAGGGGTGGGGGTTCAGCCTGTCAGTGCTCAGACCATACGCCGCACACTGCATCAAATTGGTCTGCATGGCTGTTGTCCCAGAAGGAAGCCTCTTCTAAAGATGATGCACAAGAAAGCCCACAAATTATATATATATATATATATATATATATATATATATATATATATATATATATATATATATATATATATATATATATATATGTGTGTGTGTGTGTATATATAGCCTCCAGTTCCTGTAAATTCTTGGGCTGTCTTTCATGAACTGCACATTTGAGATCTCCCCAGAGTGGCTCAATGATGATGTGGTCAGGAGACCGATATGGCCACTCCAGAACCTTCACTTTATTCTGCTCTAGCCAATGACAGGTTGACTTGGCCTTGTGTTTTGGATCATTGCCATGTTAGAATAGAATGTCCAAGCACATACCATGCGCAGCTTCCTGGCTGATGAATCCAAATGTTCCTCCAGTATTTTTTGATAACATACTGCATTCATCTTGCCATCAATTTTGACCAAATTTCCTGTGCCTTTGTAGCTCACACATCCCCAAAACATCAGCGATCGACCTCCATGTTTCACAGTAGGAATGGTGTATCTTTCATCATAGGCCTTGTTGACTCTTCTCCAAATGTAGTGTTTATGGTCAAAAAGCTCAATTTTGGTCTCATCACTCCAAATGACTTTGTGCCAGAAGGTTTTAGGCTTGTCTCTGTGCTGTTTATCATATTGTAAGCGGCATACTTTGTGGTATTTGCTTAGTAATGGCTTTCTTCTGGCGACTCGACCATGCAGCCCATCTTTCTTCAAGTGCCTCCTTATTGTACATCTTGAAACAGCCACACCACATGTTTTCAGAGAGTCCTGTGATTCACCTGAAGTTCTTTGTGGGTTTTTTTTTGCATCCCAAACTATTTTCCTGGCAGTTGTGGCTGAAATTTTAGTTGGTCTACCTGGCCGTGGTTTGGTTTCAACAGATCCCCTCATTTTTCACTTCTTGGTTAGAGATTGAACCCTGCTGATTGACATTCTCAATTCCTTGGATATCTTTTTATATCCCTTTCCTGTTTTATACAGTTCAACTACCTTTTTCCCACAGATCCTTTGACAAATCTTTTGCTTTCCCCATGACTCAGATTTCAGAAACATCAGTGCAGCACTGGATTAAAGATGAAAGGGTCTGTCAGGTGTCCAAAAACTCATTGACCTTTTATACACACACACTAATTACAAGCAAACAAATCACAGGTGAGGATGTTTACCTTTTAATAGCCATGCAAGCCCCTTTGTGTCAACTCAAAATCACCAGGGTATGTAAACTTTTGATCAGGGTAATTTTGGTAGTTTCTGTTGTGATTATGATTTAAAAAGAGTAAACACAGTTGATTTGATAATAAATGACTTCAGCCAAATACTAACCATGACTGAAAGAAAAGTTTTTGTGTTATTCATATTCTCTGAAAAATGGCCAAAAAATATATAATAATTATAGACTTTTTTGTTTTGGGTGGAGTGGAATATATATATATATATATATGTGTGTATGTGTGTGTGTGTGTGTGTGTGTGTGTGTGTGTGTATATATATATATATATATATATATATATATATATATATAAATAAATATATATATATACTGTGTGTGTGTATGTGTATATGTATGTATGTGTATATATATATATATATATATATATATATATATATATATATATATATATATACACACTGTATATTATAATTTTTTTCTGTGGGTTGAACTAGATGGACTTGTCTTTTTTTTCCATCCGATTAACTATGTAAATAAAATAAATACATTTGCATTCCTAACTTTCTGTGCTGCACTAAATTAAGAGTTAGGAGCACACTGGAGTTTTGGCAGGATCACCAAGTATTTTTCTGTACTTGAATCTTGTAGAGTGACAAAACACATGAAGATAATGTATGTGTATTGCAGAGTTATACTGCATACTTTATTTTCCCCTACACTAAAATGTATGTGTAGTAACCTGTAGCAAATAGCAATATAGCATCTTACAATAGGTGTGTTAAAGATGGCTGCTTTGGATTATTACACTGTTCAATCCACACTTTGCCTTATTGAACAAACCTGTGTGTTTTGCATTAGGCTTTTTATCACAAAGTTTTTTTTGTTTTTCATGTACAGGCTTGTCCTTTTTCAGGTAATGTGTCTGATCATCTTCCGTCATTCTGTAACGCACACATTTTATCTTGATTGTCATGTATGAGATTTTCTCTATTTCATGCTGAAAAATGCCTGAGGGACATTCACACCTTTTTGATAGGTGTAAACTCATTACAGCAGCATTATAGTTAAATGAACGCTATTGCGAAATATATAAGCATTTATTACTGATCTTTACACCAGACAGTTCAAACTTGTACTCTTGTACTTGCTTGCACTCTTGTGGATACAGTAAAAAAATTCCCTAGACTATCATTATCTTTCTTGCTTTTTAATGTGGGAAATTGTTTGTAATAAATTCTGAATGGTCCCAATATCCTGTATGTGATATATTTGCAAAGTGAGCTGAAACAACACTACCTCCTATTAATAATAATCCCTTTCAGGACAGGATCTTAGGATATTGCTTAGTACTAGAAAACATTTCATTGAGACTTCTTGATGGGAACAAAAACCGGTTGCTTCCTATCAAGTCAGTCATTTAGTGGCCATCATCTTGGAATTGCCTCTCTAGAATCTTTGGCTTCATTTCCAGAGGACCCTGTGCACACTGCTACATACCCTTTCTAGCAAACTTTGTAATACAAAACGGATTTTTAATTCACACATATTGAAATACATGTTTATAGCATAACTCCACTTTTGTTGAGAAAAAAAACATTCCCCTCTGGGTGATCTATGTACATTGCAAGGATTTTATCAAACTTTGTTGCAGATTCCTACCTTTTTTTTTTATTCTGAAGAAATCCCTGTTTGTTCCTCTGTGCTCCTGTGCATAGTGAATCAAATGGGAGTGGTTTCATAATTCTCAATCAGCTGCTGCACCTGCAGGGCACTGAGGAAAGCTGCTGGGTCTGCATTTCTTTATATGTGTTGCTATTGGGAGTATCTCACCACAAAATTACATTTTTGTTGCAGGGGATGCCTGAAATCTGACTTGCATCTTAGGGCAGGCTTCTGGGAAAATCAGTGAGCCAATCACACAAACAGAAAATCATGTTTCTGGGGGGCGTTATGTACACATTCTGTGTACAGAACACCTCCAGGTAGCCATATTGCATTGCATTTTCAGAAAATTACAGAGCTGCAGATTTTTTCTTTATTTGCTATTTGTTTTCCACGAGAAAGTGGAGTTACCCTTTAAGCTGGCCAACTGCATCAAAGTAATCCCTCTATGGCCAGTCCTACTCTGCTCTGCAAACCCAAATACTACTGTGAACACAATGCTAACATGGGGCAAACAGCCCCAAATTGGGGGCGAGCTATCTAGTATGAACAGTCTGCTTAGAATTTGTATGTGCTTCGTTTTTGTGGGTTTTTTCTCCTCAATCCAAAACTGGTTGTTAGTGAGCTTCCAACCAAGCAGGGCATGTGTGTTTGTGCCGCTCTATACCCCAGGGGAGCAATGGTGGGAAAGATTCTGTGCATTTTGTAAACCACCATGGAACATGTTGGCTCAATATAAATTAAAGGGTTTTCTTTAGGAGCCAGTTGGATGCTTGCTTCCAGTTTGAAATCTTCATGCCCCCTGTGAAATGTACCCTTTCAGTGGGTCGCACCCCCACACTGTATGGTTTATATGCTTCTTTGGCTCCCACGGGCTTCCTCCAGTCCCCAGGAACTGCTGCATTTCAGTGACTAGCCAGTTCCAGCTCTCTGGCATCGTCATGTACAATGCAGGACCCATGGTCCTCCATTATTCCCAAGGATTGAAGTAGGTCTTTCCCCTGGAGCTCCAGACTATAAGAGCTGCTGGAGGAGTGAGGGGAATAAGGTTTTAGTATTCATTTTCCCCCTATCCAACCAAGCATTTATCCCATGTAGTCTAGGGGGTAGGCCCACTGCATGGGTACATTTAATAGCAGCCTGGAGTAGGGCTTTAGCCTGTATATAGAACGTTACTAATTGGTCAGTATGGATCATATTGGTAGGAATAGATGACCCCTCAATTTTCGCATGTTCTGGTTCTGTGCTGAACAGCAGTGAGGGTATTTTTGTATCCTAGAACACAATTTGTGTTCAGTGATATTCCTGCATCCCTATGGAGCCTGTAAGGTGAAGTGTTTTTATTAAATATTACATTTAAGCTTATAGAGAGTGTGCCGTTGCAAAAGGATCTGTCAGGAGAATTTTGTGCCTTCCAGCCATTAAGTAATGAATCGAAAACACCATCCTCCAAAATTGTTTTTAAAATTAATGTTCTACTGAAAGGGATTTGCACAGTTTAACATTTTTAAGGATTCTGTACAACTTAACGATATTCAGTATTTCACTTTTGTCACCACTTATTGCTGGCTTATATAAGCGTGAACTCGATTAAAGCGGTTGTATACCCGCTGTCATTTTTTTTTTTTTTTTTACACCTGCAAGGGAAAAGGCATAATGAGCTAGTATGCACCGCATACTAGCTCATTATGAGATACTTACCTTAGAACGAGGCGCCGGCATCTCACCTGGTCCACGCCGAGGGAGCCGACATCTCCCCTCGGCGTGTCTTCCGGGTATCGCGGCTCCGGCGCTGTGAGTGGCCGGAGCCGCGATGTCGTCACTCCCGCGCATGCGCGCGGGAGACTTCTGCCCGGCATGTCGGGCTGTCAGCCGAGAGTCCCCTGTGCGCATGCGCCGCTGCAGTTAGCGGCTCATTGCGAGGGGAATATCTCCTAAACCTTACAGGTTTAGGAGATATTTTTTTTACCTACAGGTAAGCCTTATTATAGGCTTACCTGTAGGTAAAAGTTACAAATATAGGTATACAACCACTTTAAGCAGAAGACAACTTTTTTTTTTTCCAGCTACGTTTGGAGAGATTCGCTAAAAAAATGATTATGCTTCAATTGTTGTGTGTATTGTGTAACGTTTCCTTGGGCATTGGAGAGAGGGGGAAGCATTTCAGCAGAAGTTCCTCAGGCATCATATGTTCAGCAGGTAGTCATTGCAACCTCACTGTTGTTCGACAAAGAAGAGCAAACTAGACACCATGGCGGGTATCTCTCCAGCATGTGGGTGACATCAGACACATTTCTTTAGTGATCGTTGTTGAATTATATATTTGCCTGCTTAGCTGATGAGTTGAGAACCTACCAATTTTTTTTTTTTTTTAATAAGCCTATGAATGGTAGTTGATCTGTACACTAATCTATAGCGGTTGAGAAGCCCAGACTGTGTTTGCTATGTCTGCATCCTAGCAAGTCATGTACAACTATGAACAGAATGTGTAGTCATGAACTGTGTGGACACATAGAAAATATACTGAGTACCATAAAAAAACAACTTTATTATGTACCATTAAAAATGACTCTCCACATAAGGGTTCACAACATGCAAAGTTTCCGATTACAGTTCATGTGTGGACTCTATGCGTTTCGGGTATCTTTCTTCAGGAGAACATTTGACAGAATATTTGAAAGAATCCATACAGTTTAGGCCGATATGTATTCTTCTACATATTTTTGGTAAAAAAAATTGCAATAAGTGTATATTGATTGGTTTGTGCAAAAGTTATAGCATCTACAAAATGGGTTATTGATTTATGGCATTTATATATATATATATATATATATATATATATATATATATTTTTAATAGTAATGGCGGCGATCTGCGATTTATTTTTATTATTTTGTCAGGACTGTGATATTGTATAAGTAAGTATAAGTATCTTATAAACAAACTCCATTCACATGAATCCAGGCTGTGAATCTGTACCTACCCAGAATCCTACCTGTGATAAGCACACTAAGTTGGGCTTTCCTGCATCTTGGTGTAATTTCATGTTTGTAGTTTAAGAGAATCTGTTAGGGCAGAGCAACAGAGTTTCCCAACAGCTCACCCTCTTACCCCGCCATACCCCCATACTTGCCTTCACCGTGTCCCATGTTATTCAGGGCAAAGCGACTATTCATAGACTGTATTGTATTTGTATCTTCTGCTGAGTTTTCGGCATCTGACTCCAGATATATAGTCACCACCGTGCAGGGGCGGACTGATAACTCATGGGGCCCCCGGGCAATAGGAGATTATGGGGCCCCCAGGCAATCAGAGATTATGGGGCCACACAGTACACACACACACACACACAGTATACAGTCACACAGTATACACATACATGTACACACAGTATACACAGACAGATGTAAAAAAAAACAGATTTATACATACTGTCCCTGGTTTTACTGAGGCTGGCAACCCTGATGGGGCCCCCTAGTGGCCCAGGGCCCTCGGGCAGTGCCCGAGTGGCTCAATGGTCAGTCCACCCATGCCACTGTGGCTCCTTCCATGGGCCCCTTTGTCAACACAAGATGCAAAGGGGCCAGCCAAACTACCACAACGTATGCAGATTTTTCAGTGAGGTTTAGCTCTTCAAAGGACCGGGTGACTGTGATGAAGGTGGACCCTACAGCCCCCCCCCCCCCCCCAAAAAAAAGATTGTGTAGGCTTTATTATAACACAATCAAAAAAAATTATATCTGGACGTAATATGTTCTGCTTTTGGTAGTTTGTGCCTTGCAGAGTCAGTCCGTTCTTGTACAAAGAGTTGGCCACTCCTGGAAGAACTACCTAAAAGCTGGCCATGATCTGTTCCAATTTTGGCCAGTAGAGTGTACGGCCAACCTAAGGATCATCATTCCCTCTACACTGCTTAACCTGGCTGAAAACATTTACTGCTTTGAAAGTTCCAATGCCAAATACCTTTCTTCTACTTCCCTAGCTTTTCAATAGTGCAACGATAGGTGGCTCAAATGAGAAAATGAACGAGTATTAATGCTCTTCATCGTAGGCAACTTTTTTCTTCTTTTTTTTTTAATTGAAATCTTCTTCTCTGACTCAAAACACATTTGGACAAGAATATCTTCTTGGGTCTGCCATCTTCTGTTTATGGAAAAACATATGAAGGTGTTGTGTAAATACCTCAGATTTTTTGACCTTTTGCTAAATGTTCTTTCACTTTGCTAGCCCAATACAGATTCCCTTTACGGTTACGTAAGCTTTGATTTCTGATGCACAGAGTTTTCCAGCTCCCACTCATCATATTTCCTTTCTACTGGCCATTCTGTGTCATTTGTGTGCTCTGTTGGCTCTATATTGCACCACAGACCATCTTTATATATAGAACTGGTGGGATGTGTGCAATTAGTCCGATGTGCATAAAGCACATATTGACAGAGCGCCTATTGTTTGAAATTTGGGGAATGCTTGCAATGTGATTTCTTGGTGTGGAAACCACATTAAAGTTGATGAAAAACTGGATTATTTTCAGATAGTCGTTTTATCGATTTTCTTCTGGCTGCAAAAGACATAGGAGAATATTTTTCATATTCTAGGTACAAGCTCTAAATCCTAGGTCAGTATTGAGCTGCCGTTCCCTACTTGGCCTGAATAAAAGACTATTTTCCACCTTCGTGTTGTGTACTCTTGAGCATGGTTCTGGATTTTTATACCCATGCTTGTAAGCTTTTGATTTACCTTTTGTATCAGTTGTTGCACGCTGTATTATAGCAACAAGTGCTGTAAAATGTTTTCCTACACCAAGTCTTTGAAATGTGGAGTGCTATTTAAACAGGAATGTATTGGAGCATCTTGTAAATGTCTCTCTTGGAATTATAAACATACCATTTAGAGTGATTCCATTTGTGGACTTGACATTTTGCCACTATTTTAAGTTGTTTCATTATCCTAATATTCATTTTAATATATTTTTAAGGCTGAACTCTGAACACACAAAAAATAAATACATTGCCTGCCGTGTCCTCTTTTTTGTAACGGTAATAGTTCAGATCCCTTGACTTTTAGCAAAGTTGGACCCCTTTTCTTCACAGAAACTTCTGCTTGCTGTTCTATATTGTACCTGTGCAGTAGTAATGCAAAGGATAGAAATGTCATCAGCACATCAAGGATTCCTCAGAAGGATCCACATTTTTATTTACATGGTCACACGGTACACATAGGGCAACGTTTTGGAGCCACGCAGGGCCCCTTGCTCACGCCTTGCTTGCATGGCTCCGAAACGTTGCCGTATGTGTACCGTTTGACCATGTGAATAAAGCTTTGGATCCTTCTGAGGAATCCTACATTGACATTTCTACCCTTTGGATTGCCTACGGTTTCCAGCTGATGGTCATTACAACACCCAGCATTCCTACAGACATTTTCAGGAACGTGTGCATGGGGAATATTACGTTTGTGCAGTAGAAATGGGCACATTGGTCTTCCAGTGTATAACCACGACACCACCCACAGTTGCCCTAAACACAAACCCAAGGAAAGAGGAGGTTGGTGCTGACTTATGGGGGCCAATACTGATTGGGACAGGTTTTCTAACCCATCCAGTTTCATACTCTACTCAGTGTTGGCTAACTGGCAGCATTGGAGACCTTTCTTACAAATGGGATTGAGCAACTGTTAAGACTGTGAGTATTTTTTTTTTATTTTATATGTCTAATCTTAGAGTTAAAACTGCCTTATGCTGTGTACACACGACCGGACTTTCGATGGACTGAATCACGTTGGACTTTTCGGCGGACTTTCGATTGACTTTTTGAAGGACTTCCATCGAATCCGACTTGTCTACACACAATCACACCAAAGTCTGATGGATTCAACCATGATGACGTACGACCAGACTAGAATAAGGAAGTTCATAGCCAGTAGCCAATAGCTGCCCTAGCGTTGGTTTTTGTCCTTCGGAATAGCATACAGACGAACGGATTTTTCGACCGGACTCGAGTACGTCGGAAAGATTTGAAACATGATCTAAATCTAAAGTCAGTCACTTTTCGACAGAAAATGTCCGCTGCAGGTCCGATGATGCCCAAACACACGGTCTAATTGTCCGACGGGTTAGTTCCGTCGGACAAGTTTGGTCGAAAAGTCCGGCCATGTGTACACGGCATTACTTTCCATCTTGCACAGTTGTATGGGGTCCCCTCCTGTACTGAAATTGCTTACCCTGCTTTCACTGCACACTGTTAACATCTTACAATGTGCATAAGAAGCTGCAGCATGTCAGAGTCCAAGGCAGATCATAGACGAGTCAAAAACCAAACGTTATGTTGATCAAAAAACTAAAATGGCTTATATGATTGTGCCATCATTTGTTTCGTTTGTCGAAACAAAATCCAGCATTTTGGATCAGGCACTTTCGATTGGAACACAATTGTGTGTCTCAGTTGGCACACGAATGATGCGAAAAGTAAACAACCAATTTTCATTCGGTTTCCACTCATCTGTGGCCTGCTTAATTAATTTCTTGGCTGAAGGGCATGCAGCATCATCTAGTCCCTTTCTCCCCGGCTAGACTGTCCCAAGCCCCCCCCTCTTTCATTGATTGGATTTTATTTCTTTAATCGTGGAGGCTCAGCATCACATGTGGGAGTCACCCTGACAGCCCCTCCCACTAATCATGATCTGCCTGCATTGCATAGAAAAGTACAAAAACTCTGTGATGATGTCACTTGCCCTAAAAAAGTAATTAAAATGGGTTTTATTTATTATTTTTCATAGGATGTTAAAATGGGTCTAGGAGGAGGCAAATTATGAGGATATTAAAGCAGAACTCTGGGATTTTCAACACACACACACACACACACACACACACACACACACACACACACACACACACACACACACACACACACACACACCAACACCAACACCAACACCACTAAACAGTTATCACAATTGTGAAATTTCTTACCGTTTAAGAGATATGTCTGCATTTTCGGGAAGTCAGTTTTCTGATAAAAAAAAATGCAGCCTGAAGCCGAAGAGGAGGTGTTAGAGAAGTGATTGCATCATATCCTTGAACTGTAATCAGCCTACATTTCCCATGAATCCATGGGATGGGAGTGAATGTGGGAGGTACACTAGGCTTGTACATGTAAATGTGAACTCGCCCACTTCAACATAAATCACACCCCTCATTCTGCAGCCAGCAAGCCATACATAACACACTGTATGATAGGTTACAGCCTTATAAAAGCATTTTATTATAAATGCATATTAATATAATTTATGTATTTAATAAATTTAAATTAATACAAGTAATGCATTTAATATAAATGCAAACTAGTGCAGCTTATCAGTGTCCACCAGTGCCGCATGTCAGGGACCACCAGTGCAGAGCGCGGATTATCAGAAATTACTTGTGTATATACAGAGTGGGGATCTCCCGCGGTGTCCGGTATTGTTATATGAGAATGCCGAGCGCTGATCCCCATTATGATTGACATCGCACTGTTCCTATAAAGGCGGGGGGCGGAACATCAGCATCGGTGTTCTCATATAACAATACCTGTCACAGCGGGACAACCAGCTGTGTCATACAAGTAATTACTGATGATAATCCCCACTCTACCACTCTACACAGAGATAGCAGGCGGGCGGTGCTGTGGGGATAGAGTGCAGGGGCATGGAGTGAAGGTGGAGTGGGGGTGGTGACTGGCAGGAGCAGAGGAGGAGGAGGGAGGAGAGGGGGCACCTCCTCCATGGGCGGCACAGACCGGGGCTATGAGACCCCCTCCGCCCACAACATGTCTGCTTCCTCCCTGCTCGGCTGTCAGAGGACTACAAGGGGGCGTGCCAGAGCGCTGGCTGAGCTGAGGAGAGGGATAGCAGCCAGCAGTCTTGCAAACAGGATGTCAGCAGGCAATACATTTTTTAAGCAAGTTCAGTGGCCTATAACAGAGGAACTACAGAACTCAGAAGAACATGGATGGCAAAGTGGGTGAAGGTAGGAGATCAGCAACAGGGACATAAAAAAAAAATTTTGGCCGGATTTCTGCTTTAAACTTCGGCTTCAGTCTTGCCATGCACGTGCAACTCTTCAAGTCTAAACAGTCCTGATTTTACCAAACAAGCAGTGCATCTAGTTAATGCATTACACAGGTCTCCTAAAGGAATAGACAGACTGAGTCTGATGGTTGAAAGTGTATGTTTCCAACTTCTTGGCAGTAGATTATAAATTTCAAAAGAAATGGGTGCACAATGTTCTATTTCTAGACCAAAGGTTTATTCAGCAAAACGGAAGTACAATACCATCAGACATCAAAGTGAAGAACCTTGTTGGCAATGAATGCCAATTGTTCTCCAGAAAGAAGGGACAAAGATTGTCACTGTTTGTTCTACTAAGCCAAATCAGTCAAGCTGGTAGAGATTGCTGTAGGATGATGCCTTCATGGAGGGTACATCGGATTTTGGTTGCAGAGAGCCCAGCACTTCTAGATTATGGTGTGAGATTTTAATAGCTGAAAACAAATATGAAACTGTGCACAACAATTATCCCAAGCTTTTCTATTCTCTGATACTTAGACTTATCCCAACACCATTCCTTAACCCTAATACTTAACATGAATCTGTAACCCAAATGGACATTTCAAGTACATATTTACAATGGTAAATGAGCTTTTAAAGCAAGCCCATACTGGCCTCTGTAGCTTTGGGCACTGTAGAGGAATTCATCCTCAAAATTCACAGCATTGAAGTCTTTCAGCAGCTCATCACACTCTGCTTACCCCTCACAGGAGTGACTAAAACACAGAGAAGGTGTTTTAAAGGGAGAACAGGGTGAAACAAGGTGCTCAGAGAGTGATTTAATTGCTTCTTCTGTACATTTTGAAGATGAATTGCTCCACAGCTCCTGCAGCTACAGAAGTCAGCGCTTGTATTAAAATCCTTATTTACTGCTTGTAAAAGCAGATCTTGAATCCCTTTCATGACTAAGCCTATTTTTGAAATTTGGTGTTTACAAGTTAAAATCCGTATTTTTTGCTAGAAAATTACTTAGAGTTTCCAAACATTATATATATATTTTTAGCAGAGAATCTAGAGCAGTGGTTCTCAACTCCAGTCCTCAGGACCCACCAACAGGCCAGGTTTACAAGATAGCTGAAATACATCACAGGTGATATCACTTGCTGCTCAGTGATTGCAGTATTCTAGTCTGTAACTCCCCAAGGTAATACTTAAAATCTGGCCTGTTGGTGGGTCCCAAGGACTGGAGTTGAGAACCACTGATCTAGAGAATAAAATGGAGATTGTTGCAATATTTTTTATCACACGGTATTTGTGCAGCGGTGTTTTAAACGCAAATTTTTGGAAAAGGGACACTTTCATGAATTTTAAAAAATCCAAACAGTAAAGTTACCCCAATTTTTTGTATAATGTGAAAGATGATGTTACGCCGAGTAAATAGATACCAAACATGTCACCCTTTATAATTGCACGCATTTCTGGAATGGCGACAAACTACGGTACCTATCAATTTCCATAGGCGACGCTTTAAATTTTTTTTACGGTTACCAGGTTTGAGTTACAGAGGAGGTCTAGGGCTAGAATTATTGCTCTCGCTCTGACGATCGTGGCGATACCTCACATGTGTGATTTGAACACTATTTACATATGCGGGCGCGACTTCCGCATGCGCTTTCTTCGCTGCGCGAGCTCGCGGGGACAGGGGCGCTTTAAAAATTTTGTATTTTTTTTAAATTTATTTTATTTATTTTTTTTACTTTATAAATTGTGTTTAAAAAAAATAAATTTTTTTTTAACTTTTTTTGCTGTCACAAGGAATGTAAACATCCCTTGTGACAGTAATAGGTGGTGACAGGTACTCTTTATGGAGGGATCGGGGGTCTAAAAGACCCCCGATCCCTCCTTTGCACGTCAAAGTATTCAGATCGCCGAAAACGGCGATTCTTAATACTGTATATTTTTTTAAAACCGGCGCCATCGGCAGCCGAGTAAACGGGAAGTGACGTCATGACGTCGCTTCCGCGTTTACAATGAGAAGGCTGGAACGAAGCCACCCACAGCTTCGTTCCAGCCCGCCCCCAGCCGCCGAAGGCACACGATTGGACGCCGGGCCTCCCGATCGCACGGGAGGCCCGGTAAGAGCGGCGGGAGGGGGGATGTCCTCTCCTGCTCCTCCGGTATAACAGCTGAGCGGCTTTTAGCCGCATCGGTTGTTATACTCGGGTAGCCTATCGCCCGCTGTAAACAATGGTACCGGGATGATGCCTGCAGCTGCGGGCATCATCCCGGTATAACCCCGGAAAGCCGAGTACGCAATCTGCGTACGGTCGGCGGGAAGGGGTTAATAATAAAAAAAATTCAATGTCCGCCCAACTGTAAACCCCTGCCCATCATTTAAAAAAAAAAAAAAAAAAAAGTAGCATTACCTGTAGGAAAAAAAGTTACATATTTGGAGATCAAGAAGAAAAAATATACTGTACTTGCTCTACACTGCCTCTGACACCCAGGCAAGGCTGACTCCACAAGCAAAATTTGTTAACCTTATCTTTTCCAGGATCCTCCTGTTTTTTTTCCATGCATGTGGGATGAGGGGGATTGAGGGTCTTAAGTGGCTCAATTTGGGAATATGTGAACACTTGAATGTCCATAACCTGGGCACAAGTTAACGTTAAATAAGGACATCCGTATAAAAAATGTGTATCTGTTTTGGTTGCCAAATCATTTGTAATTTTTTTAGCCACTGTTGTAATTCATAGACAAAGAAAAAAGTGGGGTGGTTGGCGCTACCTACAGAAAACCCTAGATACTAAGGCTATAGCTGTGAAAATAATTGTACATTATATATTGTCATCTTTCCCTATGATACAGTAGATACAGGCAGCAACCTTTTTGTTTTACCGTGTAGGCCCATCCTAAGCGCAGGTTTATTTCCCTACTTGACTGTTGTAATTTATACTACAAAAGATCACCTTTGTTGGTTTAGCCTTTAGATAGACTGGTCTAGAATCCTCACGAATGTGAATATGGGAGAGAAATGCACCTAAAATGAATATATAAATATGTACACTACAAGTTGGTTGTTGCCACTGGGCAACCTTTTCTGCCATTGGTGACTTTCCTGCTCCTTCCATTATACATTACAATGATGTATTATTTATATCAGTTTTTTTCAACCTGGATTCCATGAAACTCAAGAGTTGCTTGGGATTGTAAGGGGGAAGAGGGGTTCAGGGTCAACCCACTGACCAATGTAAGGAGCATTCTTCCAACTTACAACCAATGTAAGGAGCATTCTTCCCACTTACAACCAATGTAAGGAGCATTCTTCCCACTTACAATCAAACTAATAATATACCGTGAGCTGTAGATATAACTATTAGCAGAGGTTCCCTGAGAATGGGAAGTGATTTTCCTCCATGTTATAAAGGTTGAGAAAGACTGCTCTATACATAAGCAAATAGGAAGTAACATTGTGCAGACAAATGAAGATTTGTAGAATATGAAATGACCAAACTATGGTTAAGCTAAATTTCCTCTTAGCAGAAAAATAGGAAAACACAATTTAATGCCAAGATAAAAACTAAGTGACGGCCCCGCAGCTTCTGACATCAAACACATTATCCGGCCAGACCCCGCAGGGAAAGTGTATTCAGTTAATTAATGATTTTGGCTGTCCTACAAAAGACTTTTTTAAATGTTCAGTCTATCAGGTAGGGATTAAAAGAATATGTTGTCATACAGCACTTTGTGTAACATTTACAGCCTGTTCCCTTTTTCTCCTTCTTTTTGATTCAACATAGCTGTGCCCTGTGTGAACTCCTTACAGTATTATCGCTAGTTATTTCAGTTACACCCCACCCAGGGAAATAATAGTTCTGCCCCAGGGCTTGTCAACCATCTCATTCTAAGGCACTACTTGGATTTTCTTTTTCTTTTCTTCTTTTCTTTTCTCTTTCTTTCTCTTCTCTTCTCTTCTCTTCTCTTCTCTTCTCTTCTCTTCTCTTCTCTTCTCTTCTCTTCTCTTCTCTTCTCTTCTCTTCTCTTCTCTTCTCTTCTCTTCTCTTCTCTTTCTTTCTTTCTTGGGTATCGGGAGCATTTTCACGAGTAGATAATACTCTGTATGGGCACCGATCCTGGCCCCTTACTACATGATCAGCTGTCAGCCAATGACAGCTGATCACGTGATGTAAACAAAAGTTCGGTAATTGTTTTTCTTTTTCTCCTCACGCTGAGAAAAAAAAAGCCGATCACCGGCTTATGTGCAAGGGACATCGGTCCCGAAGAGGAAGGAGGCACATCTGCCTCATCTGTGCCCACAATTACTGCCTGCCAGCGCCAACCAGTGCCACCTATTAATGCCCACCAGTGGTGCCAATCAGTGCCACCTAGCAGTGCTGCCTATCAGTGTAACCTATCAGTGCCCATTATTGCCACCCATCACTGCCAGCTATTAGTGCCACTTCTCAGTGCCCACCAGTGCCACCTATTAATGCCCTTCAGTGCCACCCATCAGTGTCACACCTCAGTGCACACCAGTGCCGCCTTATCGGTGCACATCAAAGTAGCCCATCGATGCCCGTCAGTGCAGCCTCATCAGCGTACATCAATGAAGGAGAAAAATTCAGTCTCTTAAAAAAATTTTTAACAATAAATAAAAACCGCAGAGGTGATCAAATACCACCAAAAAAAAGCTCTATTTGTGGGAAAGAAAATGATAAAAATTTCATTTGGGTACAGTGTTGTATGACCGCGCAATTGTCATTCAAAATGCATCAGCGATGAAAGGTGAAAATTGGTCTGGGCAGGAGGGGGTTTAAGTGCCCAGTAAGCAAGTGGTTAAGCTATACATAGAAACTGCTGTTCGATATCTTGCACTGATGAGAGCAAGTAAGCACAAAAAAGCTAGATACACAGTCCTATATATTAGACTTTATCTGTCTGTAGTTTATATAATTTTAATTCACTGTCATTACAGTCTGTTCTATGTGAACTGAAAAAAAAGAAGAATCGAAAAAGTTGTATATTTTTTCCAATGAAGAATAAACTATGTATGTTTACTGAGTTTTATGGTGTATTCTGTAAAGCTGGCAATTTCTAGTTTAATTTTTACCACTTTTAAGCCACCGGAACAGCAAATATTCTTGTGATAAGGCCAGAGTCAGGGTTGTCTGATCGGTACCTAAAATATGCATGTTTTCATGAAATGATTGTGGATTCTCATGTTTGTAATGGAAGACCTGATGAGGGGCGGCCATTGCTAATCTCTGTACCTGCAAATGCTGTTTGTCAACCTGACATTCTACTCCCTTGCTTCAATACTTTGGGTCTGTGACCAGAAACAAGACTGCAAATAAGGACATCTGGCTATTTGTGGGATGCACAGTTTTTCCAAGTCAATGATCCAAAAGATTGCACTAGGGGATTAGCATAACTGCCAGGCAACTGGCATTTTCAGAAAGAGTTTAGTACAAGACACTTTTTTTTTTTTCATAAGATCCAGTAAGAACTTTTTAAAGTTACTGTTTGTATCGACTTTTGGAGTGGGAAGTCTATTAACGTAATTATTTATGTTTGATCAATTAGGTCCTTGGCTCAGCACTTGGTTTGTCAATGGATGTCTGAATTTCAGGAATAGATTTTTGCTGTCGGGCTGACAAGCGGAGAAGAAGCCAGGAAAAGGGACGTGTTATCGGGTAAGTGACAGGCTCATGCCAGACAAGGCAGTTTGTTTCCTCGTTTCTGATTTATGGGTCATGTGACAATTTTAACAAAAGTTAATGATGATCATAACATGAGGTTTATTGGGACACCGCCTAGAATGTGTGTAATAGGTGACTTTTTAACAGGTTTCTTGTATCAGTATTACAGTGATGCATCACACTATGTCTCATGTGTTATATGGGGTCTTTCAAAGAGTCGGATGACCTACACCCAAAACTAATAGTCTTTTAATAAACCATTTACCTGCCAGTGGTGTGTGTGTGTGGACTGTATAGTTTTGATGGTCATATCACTTACATTGTGTGTGTGTTTTTATACTACGTCTTCTATTGGCATTCTGCTGCCCATTTCTCAATGTCTCCACATGCTCTTTAAAGTACTGAATGTTCTGCTAGATGAGGAAGGGCAAAGATCAGGAAAGGGACATGAGAGAAATGGAATGGAATTGGTCATCCCTTTGCCAACTCCCTTTTGCTGGACAATAAGTGATCTGTTGTCTTGCTGTCACTGGGATGGTGAGTAAGGGCAAAGTTTTCCAACAGAAATAACAAAAATCACCTTTTGATGGTAGAGTGGAAAGGGTTCTGGCTAACTCACATTTATATTGAAAGCTGTGTCCCTGTTGTTTCTTGTTCAGGCTTAAAGGAGATGTATAAAGTTTATAAAAAATAAACATCTATACTCACCTCTATGCTGCAGCTGTCCCTGGTAGGTTGTAGGCCAAGAACTGAGCGATTAATCTGACCACTGATTGCTCAGTTCTCGGTCTGCTCGGAGCAGAGAGCAGTGATTGTCAGTCACCACTCTCCGCTCTGCCCCATCAGTGCTCACTGGAGTGTCAGGCTGGAGAGAGGGCAGGTGCAGTTGGCTGTGGCTCTCAGCTGCACTGAGTCGGAGACCGTTGTCAATCGGGCAACTAGGGGATACCTAACAATATGGTCTGAATCCTTCCAAAGCCTGGAGCGGCCCGCCAGGTCAGCGGACAATAGCCCACTATAAGCTGACTTTGGGTCACAGAAGAACAAAAGTAAGTGCACTTCTGTGATCCAGAATAGAAGTATGGCCAAAAAAGCTTTGCCCATACTTATATTTTGAAGCTTAACTTCAAGAATTGTCTGTATTATTTACATTGATTCTGCTTGGCACAAAATATGCATATCTCATATCTGAGATATAGTGTTTCACTGCCCCTCCTCTCCACCTCGCCCAATGCATTCTATAGAAGGCGACAGTTCTGATTAAGCGACCCCCTCCCTGTCCTTAGTGTACAGGTGGGTAGCCACTTGCACAGTTCCTGAGCAGGGCCCAGAAGCGCCAACTACTAGAACTATTTCCAGCTTCCCCAGTGGCCCATCAGGTGTGAGATTTGCATATTTTACATTGTGCCAAGCTGGACCATTGTAAATGCGCAATACAGATAATTCCTGGAGTTCAGCTGTAAAGCTCTTGTTGCAGTAGTCATAACCTCCTCAGTGTTGAGGCCCATGTTTTGAATGTTCCTGCGTCTGTCCACACTTCTCTGCATTTCACAGCTGGGGAGCCCTGAACTCCATAATAAAGACTTGGCTCCAGTGGCTGGGAGCTTTCAGCACCTTGCAGTGTGCAGGCTCTTATTATTTAATGGATGTGGTGGGTAACGATGCAGATATGAGTGGCTGGCAGATATTGGATTGCTGATTATGTGGCGCTCTTCACATCTTACATTTCTATCTTACTTTTTAATTAGCTCAAAGTTCTTCGGTAAAAGACTGCATTTGTCCAGTACAGTATTTTGAGAGGAATCCTCCAAACCAGTTAGTGTTTCCCAGCAGTTCTCGTTTGACCATTAATATCATAATACAGTAAATTTATGAAGAAATCCATTTTAGTGTTATGTTTTCACGCTGCAAAGTCGATAACTTCTTGAATTTTGCATTCCAGCAGTGTGCAAACCTTTCATTTTTTTATTTGTGTCCCAAATTTTTTCTGGATGGTTTATATTTAGTATCAATGAAAAGCACAGATGTTCTGTAACCTACTTTTGGAGCGTAATTGATTACAGTTTCCAAGCACTGTTGTTTATTTCTGTTTTTTTGTAGGATGCACATCAGGTAAGTTTTTTGTTTTAAAGTGGTTGTAAACCTTAGACGTGAAATATGAACAAAGCATATCCCTCTATAGTGTGTACTTGTCTCAGTATAGAGCTCTAAGGGGTTAATTTACTAAAACCGGAGAGAGCAAAATCTGGTGCAGCTGTGCATGGTAGCCAATCGGCTTCTAACTTCAGCTTGTTCAATTAAGAGTTAACCAAAAAAAAAAAACTGGAAGCTGATTTCTACGCAGAGCTGCACCAGATTTTGAACTCTTTAGTTTTAGTAAATCGCCCCTTAATAAGGATGAGCCGAACACCCCCTGGTGTGGTTCGCACCAGAACTTGCGAACAGGCAAAAAATTTGGACGAATACCGTTAAAGTCTGTAGGACACGAACATGAAAAATCAAAAGTGTTCATTTTAAAGACTTATATGCATGTTATTGTCATAAAAAGTGTTTGGAGACCCAGGTCCTGCCCCAGGGGACATGTATCAATGCAAATAAAAGTTTTAAAAACGGCCGTTTTTTCAGGAGCAGTGATTTTAATAATGCTTAAAGTGAAACAATAAAAATGAAATATTCCTTTAAATATCGTGCCTGGGGGGTGTCTATAGTATGCCTGTAAAGTGGCGCAGTTTTTTCGTGTTTAGAACAGTACCGCAGCAAAATGAAATTTCTAAAGGAAAAAAGTCATGTAAAATTGATCGCGGCTGCAATGAATTGTCGGGTCTCGGCAAAATAGATAACTCATTGAAAAAAATGACCCTTTGGGTCTGGTATGAATATTAAGGGGAACCCCGAACCAAAAATCTAAAAACAAATTGCGTGGGCTCCCCCCAAAATTCATACCAGGTTCTTCAGGTCTGGTATGGTTATTAAGGGTAACCCTGCGCCAAATTAAAAAAAAATGGCATAGGGATCCCCCAAAATCCATATCAGACCCTTATCTGAGCACGCAACCTGGCAGGCCGCAGGAAAAGAGGAGGAGGAGTGGACGAGAGAGCGCATCCCTGACCCGTACCAGGCCACATGCCCTCAACATGGGGAGGATGCTTTGGGGTCCCTGTTGATGGGGATAAGGGCCTCATTCCCACAACCCTTGCCCGAGGGTTGTGGGTGTCTGCGGGTGGGGGGCTTATCGGAATCTGGAAGCCCCCTTTAAGGGGACCCCCAGATCCCGGCCTCCCCCCTATATGAATTGTTAACGGGTACATTGTACCCCTACCATTTCACAAAAAAAAAGTGTCAAATAGTAAAAAAGCAGACACTTTGGGACAAGTCCTTTATTAAAAACTAAAAATGTCCCACGATGTAGATCCATCTCACGCCGCCTGACGGGCCGAAAAAAGGGAAAAAAAAAAAGCCGCAAAAGGCTCCCGACGAGTGACGCTTCTTCTCAGTGACAGCTGTTATATAGCTGAGGGCGGGGCCACCCAGTGACGTGATCCCACCCCTCTGACGCCACGTGATGTCAGAGGAAGGCCACGTGATGCCAGTCACTTCACTGGGTATATATAAGGGTTTACAACCACTGCCCAACTGTGCTATAGCCAAGCGATGGCTACAACGTGGTCGTCCAGTTTTAGGAAGGCATCCTATGACATCCTCCCGTGATCACGCTTGCTGCGACGCGCTCTGTGATCGCTGTATCCTTAGGACACAGCTGATCACAGATCGGGGTAAAGGGCTAATCACAGCTGCTCTTTACCACGTGATCAGCTGTGTCCAATCACAGCTGATCACGATGTAAACATAGGCTGGTTATTTACATTCCTTTCCTCGCGCTGACAGTGAGAGGAGAGCCGATAATCGGATTATGTGAAAGGGACATCTACGCTGATGATCAGGGCACTGATTATCCATGTCCTGATTATCACTGCAGTCCCACCAGTGCTGCCAATCAGTGCAGCCTCATCAGTGCAGCCTCATCAATGCCGCCTCAGTGCACATCAGCAAATGAGAAAAATGATCTGTTTGCAAAGTTTTTTGTTTGTTCAAAATTTTCAGTCTTGTTTTCATTTTATTTTAGCAAAAAAATAAAAAACCCAGTGATGATTAAATGCCACTAAAAAAAGAGTACAGTGTAGCATGACCGTGCAATTGTCATTCAAAGTGTGACTGAGCTGAAAATTGGCCTGGGCAGGATGGAGGGTAAAAGTGCCCGGTAGGCATATGGTTAAAGTAAATGGGGAGTAGGTTTTAAAGAGCAGTGGTCACCTGCACATGCAATAATGATTGGTGACTTTTTGCCAGTATAGATTGTTGTACAGAATGTCTGGGTAACCATAAACTTTGTTTTTCTAGTGTATGTCTTACCAAAACCATTTTATTTTCAGTTTTTGATAAGGTAGGAAAGGATTAGAATGCCTAATGGGCTTTCACTGCTATTAAGGGCTCCATTCAGTCACATGGCCCCCCTACGTTTTGACTTATTCGATCGCTGGAGAATTTTATGGGAAGTACTGTATAAACATTCTTTATGCTTCCCGGATCAAGTTCTCCTGTGTTTAAATGTACTTGGCGTTACGTGCACTCCCATGTTTAATACATGGCGCACACCACTGCAGATGTATTCTATGTGCATCTGCTTTGATCTACGCTAATTATTATTATTGTTTATTATACAAGATTTATATAGTGCCAAGAAAATGGGGGAGACGTATCAGCTTAACAGTCATGGTGTGATTAAACGCATATAAAAGGATTCATAATAGTCCTATAAACAGATATGTCATGTCATTGTCAGTATGAATGAGTCCTAAGAGAGATTTAAGCTGGCTATACAAGGATCAAATTCGGGCCAATTACTGTAAATCGCTGAAATTCAAGCCATGGGTTGCCCTGCTGGCACCACCTGGCTCAACAAACTTTGAGAAATCAGAGGAGCCGGGTGTAACAAAGTCGGATGAACAGTGACTGCAGCCAATCGGCTTTACCCTCACATACGCTTTCATCGGAGAGGAATTTAGGGAAAAGCTGCAATAGATACACAAACGGGAATAAATGCTGATGGGGCTTTCAGGCTTTTCTTACAGTTTTTTTTTTTTTTTTTTGCTGTTGCAGATATTCCTTCACTTCTTTGTTATCAGTGGGTATCTCTCTAACAAAGCCCCAGATGGTAGCTTTATATGCCTTTTAATACTGCCTTAAAAGAAGAATAGTCAAAGCTTTTTTGGTCATACTTCTCTTGTAGTAGTAATAAAGGTGCAGCGCTTTAATAGCAACAACAAATTAAATAATCAAGTAAATAGTAAATGAAAATATCCATTATAAATCATGTGCATAAAAACGTGAATGTGAAAATCACATAGAAAAAATGCATAAATGAGCTAAGAAGGCCTTTATTAACTCCACAAATGTTTGTGTATTGCTTCCACCATCTAAAAAAGGGGACACCACGTGCAAATGAGGGTAAGATTGCACTCACCAGCTCACTGGCTGCTAATGTAGCAAGTCAGGCTTTGGGAATTAACAATCTCAGCTTCCACTCTATCGATATCCAAATCCATCCATCCACCTGAGGTCCTCTGACTGTAGCAGCAGCAGCAGCCCACCACTGGGGGGGGGGGGGATTTGGTAAAGCCCACCCATCCAGATGCCAAGTAATAAAAACATATACAGCAGTGCATTTGCTCAGATGACCACCAGTTCCAAGACGGAAAGTGGCGGCATGAAGTCAGCGTGAAGCTCCGCCCTGACGTCTTTCCATATTGTTAGGATCCGCCCAGTTGCCTGATTGACAGCTGACTCTGGCTGTCAGTGCTGCATGCTGTACTCTTTCCGGGCACTCATGATGGCAGATGGCAGTGTGAACTGGCCTAAAGGCCAAGGTTTTTTGTCTTGTGTTTTGTTGGGATGGCGTTAGACAAGGCTTTGTGTGAATTGGGCCCAAGCTGTGATTTTTTTTTTTTTTTTTCTTCTAATGTAGGTGTATCCGTTTTCTTCTCCTGTTCATCTGTAAGAATCAGTCTTTCTCCCAAGTGCAATAAATAAATGTTGTTTATAGGGGTTATAAGGAAATCCTCATCCTGGATTGCCCTTCACAAATCTGAAAGCACATTATTCCAAATAAATATTACATGAATATTTCTAATCCCTGCCTTGTCTGGAAATTATTATTTCAGTGTGTTAAACGTGAGTGGTCCTCCAGCTAGCCGGTTCACTTCCCCAGGTTAGCTAGATCTCAGAAGGCTGTCAAATGTCTAGCAAAGCGTATCTGATGAAGATGTGTCCTGAAACCGAGGCCTGCTGAATTCTTTACACCTGTGAAGACTCTTCTGTTAACTCCTAAGGCTTCTCCAGTAATGTACTGCGCTGATTGTTAAGTTTCTGCATTTCAAAGTAATTCATTCCAGTCCTTTGGCCTTTATCTGGGGAAGAGCTGCACAGCTTACAGCACATAGCAGATCTATCTTCTGCAGAGGATGGAAATAGGTAATGAACAGGAGCTTATTCAGAGCAGTGCTCTATTGAAATCACACAGTAAAACCTTTCTGCCGGTCTCTTATGGCACATTCCAGTGTAATGAAATCGCCATTTGATGAGCTTTATGTATAATTTAAGAGAATGGGGAAAAAAACCCACTTAACAGTTTGGTTAGTAGAAATGGCAATGGATCCACTATATAAACTGTAAACTATTTACAGCATGAGCAGCATTGCTCTTATGATCTGTACATACTCTTGTGCAACTATGTTGTAATCACATGTATAGTAAATGACTTGGCCATGCTTTCATCAGTCATGCACTGTGGCACAGTGAATCGATAATCAGTTTGGTAATATTATACACTACCTCCCTGATGCATACAAATGTTTTCCATGTGATTTTTTTTTTTTTTTTTTTTTTAATTTATTACATGTACTTATATAGCCCCATCAATTTACGCAGTGCTTTACACATATATATATTATACATATACATCAGTGCCTGTCCTCAAGGAGCTTACAATCTAAGGTCCTGTCTTTAGAGTGTGGGAGGAAACCGGAGTACCCGGAGGAAACCCATGTAGGCACAGGGAGAACATGCAAACTCCAGGTAGGTAGTGTCGTGGTTCATTCGAACCGACAACCCCAGTGCTGCTAGGCAGAAGTGCTAACCACTTAGCCACTATGCTGCTTTAAAGTGCATTGGGCTAATTTAAATTTTGGCTAAATACATTCCAAGGGCATCAAAACAAAAGTTGTGCGAAGTCATAATCCTTATTATGGTGGTTTGGCTTGTACAGCACAAAAACAGGACCTGTTTCAATGAATTGGGGGGGGGGGGGGCACAGGTGCAGCCGTACAGCCTGCTTCTGGTAGCCTGGTTCAATCAATTACAGGCTGAAATATGCAGGACTTATAGGGACATATGCCCTAAATGCAGAAGGTCTTCCTCCTGGGCTCCAAAAGCCCAGTTTCTTAAGCTGTACAGGCCACACCACCCAATGAATGAGGCCTTAAAGGTATGTGTTTTTTTTTAAGCTGCCATGGTCTGAGAAGAAAAGCTTGTCCCCTGCCAACATGCTGCAGATTAAGAGCCTTGTTCCCTGGAAGCAGTGGTCTCATTGCAGAGGTCTTACACTCTCCCCACAGAGACAGTCCTTTAGCTTTCCAATCGCCAAAACTCCCTACTGATTGGAGAGCTCTGGGTTTGACTCAGTAGGGGCAGATAGGGCCTGCTGTCTGTACCCCCATTAAGTTGATTCACCCTCTCCATTTGTTCTGTTTACCATTATCATTGTATGTGAAAGTAAAAGAAAATCCCACCTTTTTAGTTGTCCCCAGAAAAGTTCTGGTGGCCCCTGTTTCGTGAGATTAGGCGACCCGTCAGAATTTGTAATGGAAGTGATGTTCCGCCGCCGCCATCTTGCTACACCCCACACTCGTCCACAGTATGGATACAGTGAGAAGGCGGCAAGCGAACATCTTGTTACATGAGTGTGGGGTGTAGCAAGATGGCGGCGACGGAACACCACTTCCATTACAAATTCTGACGGGTCGCCTAATCTGACAAAACACCCCCAAGGAATTCCCTTAATTTGCAGAGATTTCCTTTCGCTTCCTGTTTGCATATGGCACAGGAAGTGAAAGGAAAGCTCCATTATAGTATACAGTCCCTTACTCTATCCAAAATGGGGAAAAAAAGTTTTGCCTATAGTTCTGCTTTAAACAATCCCTCACCCAATTGGTATTTGATGGCTATAGTTGTCCATACCACGATTGGTCTCCCCTAGAGGGTTCTGTTTCTACTATAGGCCCAGAACACTGAGGGAGGACTATTCCATCTACACAGAGAATCCAAGACAAAAGCTCCAGATAGATGTTGTTGTGTTTGCAAATCATTGTAGTCTGTGGTGTTCTCATTTAAAGCGGTATTAAGCCGGCCATAGATGGGCGCACCAAAGGTGGTCGATCCATTGACCTGAGTACAATCAGCCTGCCTGTACATGGTTCGAATCTTTGCCAGTCCCTGCTGAACCGACTGTGATTCAAACTGTCTATGGCTGGCTTTGAAGCCAAAAGTAAATATTTTTATATATTCTAATATTATTGCAGCTTACCAACTCTCAGATGTGGTGGCTGCTTTTTTTTAAGCTGCTTTTCTTTTAGTTGCACCTGGTGATCCTGCCAGTATGTCTTGTTTTTTCAATTGAACAAGGTGTCCTACAGATGTAGCAGTTAGAAGGTTGAGACAAACCATTTACCATGGACCGTGGTAGTCAGCTTTTAATTGTTTATGTAAAACCTTTTTATCCCAAAAGGAAAAAAAACTTTTTTTTTATTTGTTCTAGGCTTTAACTGCCCCTAAAGTGTTAGCTGGAGTATCTAAGTCTGCTAGTACACATCTAGCTCTCCCCTCCCCCCAGACTGACAATGCTGCTGTCCAAAGGTGTCTCTCTTTCTCTTTCATCCAGAATGCAGAATACAGGAGGTCTGTTATTGGCCAGATCACCAGGTAACAACAGAAGGGAAAAAAGCCTAATAAAAGAAAACCAATGCAGCCACCACATCTAATGGTTGGTAAGCTGCTATATATTCCATTTTTGGTTTTGGGTTTAATACCGCTTCTGACTTCTTATGCGTTTATTTGTCTATTATCCGTTGTATGTTGGACACAAATCTTTAGATTTTAAAAAAAGGCAAGCAGCGCTCGTCGTTGGCTTGTGATGGCACACACGGTTTGTCCTCATTTGTCTCCCAATTCTATAGTCCTGTGAATTCATTGAATTTCCCATTCGGTATTGATGTTCCTTGAGAACTGGCACAAGTTATTCTTGCCTAGTAAAGATTAAGAACAGAAATTAGAATCATTGATTGGATCAGCCGGCGTTTTCCTGAATCTGTAGTGTCTGCAATGCTCATTTTGTGCATTCATCATCCTTCTATCTCTAGCTTATCAATACTCTTTACAAGGATTCAGATAGGAACTATAAACGGGCAACAGTGACACAAGACGGCTCATGGATCTCAGAGGTGACCCCTAATAATAATCTATACATTAGGATATATCAGTTTTTTTTTCTGTAAACAAGTTTCAGTTTAAAACACAAGCTGAGTGATTTTTCAACTTTATTGCTTCGTAAAACCATATTAAACAGGAGCTGTGATACATTATTGGGACAGATTTACTGTACGATGACAGTTTGATTCATCAATTCCCCCTTTTGTACTTTTTTTTTAGTAGTAAACATGTTTCTGACTGATTTTTTGGTATGCATCTGTTTTAGGTTAAATTCTGTCACAAGTACTATAAAAAAAAGGGACGCTGAAGCTTGGACGATTATTGCAGTCGACTGTTTAAGATTTCAGCTCCAGGGGATGTAAATATGCCCAAAGCTATCACGTGACGTTTGCATATTATAATAAGGCTGAATTTGTAAAAAGGCCAAAAATTTTGTTAGGATCTTGCAGCGTAAATCTCTGCAAGGGGTATATCACAAGACCGATTTTTTTTTTTATTCTTTATTTTTTTTTTCCTTGTCCGGCGTGGATGGAGAAATCTCCAGTGCCGGCTATTGTATTTAGACAGTCGCAACATCTGCAGCTGGCTGAATACCTGAACTTCTCACTGCATCTGACTTGATGTAGTCAACAAGAATTTTCCATCGCCTCCTTCGATCTTTCAGTGGAAGTTTGTTGAGCCAGGTGGTACCAGCAGGGCAACCTACAACTTGAATTTTGGCCGATTCAACAGGAATCGGCTGAAATTCAAGCTGTGTGTGACCAGCTTACGGAAAAATTTAAGGAGATGTGTGGAAAGGGAAGTAAACAAGCATACATATTCACCTACAATATATGGCTGCAGCATCCCTGCTGACTCAAAGACTGAGAACTGAGCAATCACATGATCGCTTAGTTCTTGAGTCCACTCTGAGCAGAGAGCAGTGACTGTCAGTCACCACTCACTGCTCTGCCCTCCAGCGCTCAGTGAAGCACTAGACTGTGGAAGGGACAGGAGCAGCTGGCTCAGGATCTCTGCAGCACGTCGAGAAGCTGAGTCAGCTACCAATCAGGCATCTGAGTTGATTCCGACATTATTGTTGGGATATATCCAGAGACTAAAGCGGCTCTGAGACATCAGCTGACAGAACTTTAGCCCGCTGTTGGCTGATTCTGGGTCACAGGAGTGCAAAAGTAAGTGCACTGTGACCCACAAGAGAAGCTTGACCAGACATGTTTTTAAAACCCGGTTTATCTTCCTCTTTGAGAATTTGTGTGCGGAACTTGTGGAGTGGCCAGTAAATGCCGGGAGCTGGCTCCCTGAGTCCCAGAATAGAGCGAGGAATAATATCTGCAGCTAAACACTGACTCTTGTCACTCATCAAAGATTAAAATTTCCTGTCAAGCTTGGATTTGGAGAGATCTCTCTTCACATCCTGCATGGGAGACACAAGAGGAAGTAAGGAAATCTCACAGGTCATTAAAAATTTTTGGATGTAGACACACTTTTCTGTAGGTTAATAAATTTTATACAAACTCTTGTAACTCATTGTAATATCGATGTGGGTTAATCTGCTTTCATTCAAGATGAACCTTCTACCTCATAGGGTGCATTATTAAAGTGTTTGTAAAGGGATTTTTATTTTTTTTTCTAGAGGATGCCCTCTGTCAAATGTATATTGCTGTCTGTGCCCGCTATTGTCATTGAGTTAGAGGGTGAGGGGAAATTCAAAATGTTAGTGACATTAAATACAGGTTTTTTTTTTGTTTAAAAATAACAAACATGTTATAGTTGCTGCTCTGTGTAGTGGATTTGCACAGAGCAGCACAGATCCTGCTCTTCTCGAGTCCCTCGTGAGCACTCCTGGCCCCTCCCTCCTGCCTAGTGCCCCTAAATCAAGCAGCTTGCTTTAGGGGCTCCCGAGCCATTGCTCCGAGTGTCCATTGACGCATGGAGCTCATCTTGGCCATGCTCCTGCTCTCCTCATTGGGTCAATGTCTTCCGCTGCTGTTTCAGCCAATGAGGAGGGAGAGACCTGGGACAGCCGAGGCTCTCGTGCACATCGCTGGATTGGGTTCAAGTATGTTTTAGGGGGCTGATGGGCACTACTACACAGAAGATTTGTTTTTTTACCTTTATGCATAGAATGCATGAAGATAAAAAAAAAAACCTTCTACCTTTACAACCACTTGAAGAGTTGTCATCAGAACATATTTTTGGATTTAAATAGACTTGCCTGCATACTGTATTACATTTTATTTAGTCTCTGAGGCTGGGTTCACACTTATGCAAATTGGATGCGGGTTTTCCCCTTTTGCCTAGATTATGTGTAAATGTGCATACAGGCATACCCCACTTTTAAGTGTACACCTCAATCATTGTAGTAGTATGTACATACAGTTGTGCTCATAAGTTTACACACCCTGGCAGAATTTATGATTTCTTGGCCATTTTTCAGAGAATATGAATGATAACACAGACTTTTCTTTCACTCATGGTTAGTGTTTGGCTGAAGCCATTTCTTATCATTCAACTGTGTTTACTCTTTTTAAATCATAATGGCAACAGAAACTACCCAAATGACCCTGATCAAAAGTTTACACACCCCAGTTCTTAATGCCGTGTATTGCCCCCTTTAATTAAACATCAATGACAGCTTGAAGTCTTTTGTGGTATTTGTGGACGAGGCTCTTTACCTTATCAGATGGTAAAGCTGCCCATTCCTCTTGGAAAAAGCCTCCAGTTCCTGTAAATTCTTGGGCTGTTTTGCATGAACTGCACGTTTGAGATCTCCCCAGAGTGGCTCAATGATATTGAGGTCAGGAGACTGAGATGGCCACTCCAGAACCTTCATTTTATTCTGCTGTAGCCAATGACAGGTTGACTTGGCCTTGTGTTTTGGATCATTGTCATGTTGGAATGTCCCATGCGCAGCTTCCTGGCTGATGAATGCAAATGTTCCTCCAGTATTTTTAAAATTATTTTTTTTTGGCATTCATCTTGCCAACAATGTTGACCAAATTTCCTGTGCCTTTGTAGCTCACACATCCCCAAAACATCAGCAATCATCCTCCGTATCTTTCATCGTAGGCCTTGTTGACGCCTCTCCAAATGTAGCGTTTATGGTTGTGGCCAAAAATCTCAATTTTGGTCTCATCACTCCAAATGACTTTGTGGCAGAAGGTTTGAGGCTCACATACATATACGTTGGCAGCCCTGCACAAAATGATGTACTGGTACGTCGGGTCCTTTAAGAGCCTTAGCAGGCACGTGCGTGTGCCCGCTGCATGGCGTGCGATCGCGGGCACGCGAGACACAACAAGGATCTGTGTGTGTAAACACACAAATTCCGGTTTTGTCAGGAGAGTAGAGACAGATTGTGTGTTCCTATTAGGAACAGCGACATGTCTCCTCCTCTAGTTACTTCCAACCCCCACAGTTCGAACACACCCAACACATTTAACCCCTTGATCGCCCCCTAGTGTTAACCCCTTCCCTGCCAGTGACATTTATACAGTAATCACTGGCTATTTTTAGCTTTGATTGCTGTATAAATATCAGTGGTCCCAAAAAAGTGTCAAAAGTGTCCGCCGCAATGTTGCAGTCCCAATGAAAATCGCTGATCGCCGCCATTACTAGTATGAAAATAATAAAAATGACATAAATCTATCCCCTATTTTTTAGATGCTATAACTTTTGCGCAAGCCAATCAATATACGCTTGCGTTTTTGTTTTTTGTTTTTTTGTTTTTTACCAAAATATGTAGAAGATAAACTAAACGGATGAAGAAATTTTTGTTTTTCAAAATTTTTTTTTGGGGGGGATATTTTTTTTATAGCAAAAACGAAAAAAAAAGTCGCTCTTTTTTTGTTTTAACCGCAGAGGTGATCAAATGCCTCCAAAAGAAAGCTCTATTTGTGGGAGAAAAAGGACGTCAATTTTGTTTGGGTACAGCGCCGCACCACCGCACAATTCTCAGTTAAAGCGATGCCTTGCCGTATCGCAAAAAATTTCTTGGTCAGAAAGGGCCAAATCCTTCCGGGGCTGGAGTGGTTAAACACACTTCCCTCCAACTGAAATACACTTCTAATTGAAATATATTCATAATTACAATATTTTACAACTGTTAATGGAGATTTCACATAAACTCATAAGGCAACACCCCGCATCCTATTCGCATGACGGGGGAGTGTGACCGGCTCTCAGTGGAGCTGGTTCACACATCTCCGGCGTGGCCGCGGAGCACACAGTAGAAGGGTTCTGCGCGATTCTCTGGATCCGTTTCAGGTCCGAATTCCGACCTAATTTGGACCTGAAATGGTGTAAGGGGATGCACTGGACCCCCTGCTGGGAGCCAAGGCCACACATAGTGTGAACCAAGCCTTACTGGTACAGAAGTTTAACATGGCTTTATGTTCTTTGCATGGGCCTCTCTGACCCCCAGAGGGGCGGTCATTATCATGGCGTTCTTTCCCGTTCTCCTGTTTTCCATACCAGGTAGCTGGAAAGCTTTGAAACGTTGCCAGGGTTTAATGTTTATAAATTGGATGGAGCAATGAGCTTTCAACGGCAATATTAGTCTTGTGAAGTGTAATGAGATGATGTTGGTGAAACCATTCATGTCTGTTTGGCAGATGGCTCATATCTGTATGTGACATAATGAGACTGGAAGCCATTATATATTTATCTGTGGAGGGGCTGACTGTGTAATTGACAGGAGAGCAGGCGCCCGTGTCACAGGTTCACTTGGTTTTGGAGAAATTGCTGTTTGCTGGCGTTAGAGAAACAGTGACAGTTTATCATTTAATCTTTGCTGTCAATGATCGAGGCTGTGTATATTGAATTTTGTATTTCATTCTAAATGTAATCATCATTTCTGACACTTTTAGTGCAGGTCATAGACCGGTAACGGTGTGGATTCTACATATGTTGCAAGTTACTTACAGAATTGATGAATTATATGAAAAAAATGAGGGAAAACATTTTTGTCATAGTTGATGTATTTAGAGGAATGTTTGACTTGTTCCAGATGTTAAGTGTATCTCTGGCCAAAAACTAGAACTGCATATGTGGTATAGCATGACATGAGGTTGATTTACTAAAACTGGCGAGTGCAAAATCTGGTTCAGCTCTGCATGGTAGCCAATTGGCTTCTAACTTTAGCTTGTTCAGTTAACTCCTTTTTGCCAGCCGTACCCATATATGCGACCTCAACACCAAGAGGTCACATATACGCGTACCTAAAGATGAACAGATCTGCACCTGCATGCTCCCGGCATAGTTATGGCGGCCAACTCTACTTACAATTGGTAGTTTTCCGATCATGTGACCGCTGTGACAGCCTATCACGAATGTCACATGAACAGAGACCTTACCCCGCCTCTTGGCTTCTGAAACCCCTTAAAGGGCTGGGAGGCGCCGAGGGGTTATGCTTTGACAAAAAGAAAACTGGAAGCTGATTTGTTTCTATGCAGAGCTGCATCAGATTTTGCACTCTCCAGTTTTAGTAAATAAACCCTGACGTCTACCTATATTTTAATTTAGAAGTTACTTTTTTTTTAGTCCACCAATGAGGCCACTGTTGATGTTGCCGGAAAAATTAAAAGAAATCGACTTCCTGTAGTATGGTGACAGCGCTCTACTATATTCTGTCAATTCACCCCCTAGCGTTGTACTTTTCCATGCAACAATTTTGCCTGCCATTGTAGCTAGGATCACGTCACTACTCATGTAATAGGTTGTTTAGAAATGCACTGGCCTCTTGCACTAGCAATAAGTATCAGGATTTGTAATTTGCAATTAACTAACTTCACTGGAAAATGAGTTGACGTAACAGTGATGTTGCAGTGCATTCATAGGGACTGATGGCTGCAATTCCACCTGTACATTATCTGTAAGAAGCTAAAAGAACGTGATTGATTGAAAATATATGCACTGCAATATTGTAGTTTGGTGTGCCATCGTATGTCCTAGAGCAGGGTTCTCCAAACTGTGGCCCTTTTGCTTTCGTTTATCTGGCCCTTGGGGCACTTTTCCTTCCACTGATACAAGACACTATTCCTCCCACTGACACCAACAATGGGGTAATATTTTGGTTATTTATATCAACAATGTGGCACTATTTCTCCCTTTAACACCAACGATGGGTCACTATTCTTCAAATTGACAGCAAAAATGGGGCACTATTCCTCCTATTGATGCTAAAGATGGGGCACTATTCCTCAAACTGACACTAACAATGGGGCGCTATTCCTCAAACTGACACTAACAATGGGGCACTATTCCTCACACTAACAATGGGGCACTATTCCTTATACTGCAACCAAAGTTTGGGCACTATTTCTCCAACATACATCAACAATGGAGGCATTATTTCTCCCCCTAATACCAAAGATGCATTGTTTACTTCCACTGATGCCAGGATAATTTCTCCTCCCAGTGGCCACAGACCGTCCCCCCCCCCCCCCAAAGTCTGAAGGACAGGCCCCTGCTCTAGAGTATGGAATGGATAAAATGATAGGTGTTGAAATGTTAAATGTTTTAAAATGTTGAGTGAAATATTGACCAGATGGGGTCTGTATTTGGCACTGAGACAAACCAATTGCTCCATCAGGTGTATTAATAAAGCATATGCAAAGGAAATGTTTTTTTAGTTCCGGATAAAGTGAGGAAGTGCTAGATCCTCTGTCAAACTTTTACTGCCATCTGTGTCCTGGTTAGATTCACCTTATTGGTCCTGGTGACCATTGTCAACGAGACAAAGTGAGGAGAATTCCAAAATTGGTCTGTCAAAAGTCGTCAATAGAACAAGAGGTGATGGTTATGCATCCAGTCTAGTCCAATGTTCTGGTCTAGGATGGGTGTTTCCCTCGCTTTGGGTGATATCTCCAGCACTGGAAGTGAAGGGAAGTCTCTCCAGCAGGACAGCAAAAAAAGACCTGATAGAGGGTTTAACCCTTTACTGCTCTATCAAAACATTTTTTTTTTGATATGATGTAAAATTATAGTAATAGAATATAATATTCCTCACAAATCTCAATGACGGTGATGGATTTATGGATAGAAACATGCAAATAATTCCTATAGGTATTTGTGTCCAACTGTATATCCAGAACTGAAGGTTTATGGCACAGGTACATCTGAAAATTGACAACAGTTTATCCAGCTTGCATATAGTCATTTTGAGTTTGGTAGTGCTTGTAAGCATATAGACCCTGTATAGCCTCACCCACACAGGCAAGCTTGGCAGGTACACAGGCATGGGTGGACAGACCTCGACTCAGAGCCTGTGCATTCAACGCCCTGCACCTGTCCCTGTGTACATGTCAAACTCCGGTATGTCTGTACGGCTGATGTGTACCCTTTCACTGATATGGGCTCCCTACATGCAGCTCAGTACTAGGACAGAAAAGAAAAAGAAAGGGCTGTTAATGCTGTGGCGGGTTGAGCTGTGTAAATGCGTCCTTAATGACTGGGGAAGAAAGTGAGGGAATACAACTCGATGAGGATACAGACAGCACTAAGAGAGGTCCCTACTCTGACCCACTCCAAAGTTTGGCTGAGGATTACATTAAAGATGAACTTCTGGATCTCCTTTCCCAGTCGATGCCTAATACGGAGAAACGCAGCGTCGGGTGGAGCTACAGGACCTGACGTCACCACGTACCGGCTGGCTGGCTTGTGCCGCGGCTGTGAATTTAGTTTTGAATATTTTTTCTGCCAAATGCTTTTAACAATGTCAGTTGTCCATCACATGGAATAAAGGGATTTTTTAATCTACTGCACTATGAAGCGCTTTTTCTTCCTCTCTTAAATAAGTTTCCACATAACACTCCACGAGTGATCTTATCCGGATAAAGACCGTATGGAGTACATTGCAGCATTCGGACCCACCTTTTCAGCATTCAGAACCGCTTGATGAGGAAGGAATCCTGATGGATGTGTGAACCAACTGTTCCTGTCTGAGTGATTCTGCATATATGAGCCCATAAGATCTCTGTAATAGGGATCCTACATATCTGGTAAGCGGCCTTTTGGTACATCAATTTTTCTTTGCCTGGCGTGTGGGAGTATATCGTGAAGACAACATCCCCTATTTGATTAAAGGACTTGATTCCAGTGAAGTACTATGTATTTGGGTGTCATCTAACATGGACACTATCAAGCCTTCTGTTGGATTATATGTTTCTTAATTCAGCTTCTATTTTAGTTTGGTGTTAATCTTTTGGTTTTACACTGATTTTTTTAATACACATATTTGCTAGTTTGTTTGCATTTTTTAGGTTGCACCCCTTAAAAATATTGACATCCTATGGGGTGTGATGAAGACACAAGAGAATATATGTGTGCAACTTTACATTCTGCTAATAGACACCACCTTCAGACGAACAGTCCTGTTTTTCAAGTTGTGCTTTGATTTTGGCAATTCTATACGCTGTTTACGTATCGTGCAAATTGTACGTCCTCTAATATAATATAGACAGAGTTTTCTTTTTTGTGACACAATGTCTGTATTTACATTGGATTGGTTTGACTTTTGTTCTGCACATTTTTATGCTCATGACATCATTATAATAAACCGTAAAATTCCATTTCAGGCCATATAGTGTCAGGCTGATTTTAAAGGTTCTCTTGAACGTGTCTTGTTACAACAAAAACAAGAGACCAAAGGGATTTCAGAAATATTTGTACATTCTCCTTCGTACTGGAGTTTCCTGTTAAGCACGTGTTGTGTGTTTTTTTTTATTTATTTTTTTCAGGATTGGGCATTTTTTGTTGAATTCTTTGTTGTCCTTTTTAGCAGAACTTAAAGCTGAACTGGAACATTTCTATGTTTAAATGAAAAAAAGTCAATCCTTTTAGAATCTTTTTTTTTTTTGAAAAATTCTTTTTATTTCTTTTAGAAAATCTTTAGTAAATTTACAAACCTCCTCAGTGTTTCCGATGTGTTTTTCTTGATCCCCACATAATGCAGTTTTTTTTTTTTAGTAACCTCTACATAGATACCTTAGCCTTAGTTGAGTTCCTGTTGCTAGCCTCAGAGGCATGCCTTCCACATATGAATACGGTAAATCAAATTTCGTGCATGCAGACAATGCTGAATAAATAGCAAGGTATTGTGAGTAAGTTGCCATTGTAGTGTTGACGTCAAATGGGCCAGATGTTCAAGAGATGTTTTGTCACATGACACAGATATTGCCGGACAGTACAAATAGACTGCCTAGGTTGTGCCACCATATAGCTGATCCCTTAAAGAAATGTTAAGTGTTGCATACTTAGTACATGGATTAAAACTGAAAGACACAAACATCAGGGCACTACACTGCATATAAAAAAAAAATATATATATATATATATATAGATGGGGGGAGAGAGAGAGATATTTAAAATGTAAATAGAATGTTGAGGGCCCATTCACATCTTTGGATATGTTGTAGTGTTTTTAAAAGCTGAAACTGGCGTTTATAAACGCCCGTTTTGCCACGTTTGCATGCCGCGTTTAGCGGCGTTTTACCGCGTTTGCGTCTAGAAGCGTTTAGTTAAGATAACAAAGACCCTCCCCAAGCACTTTTCTGCAGCAGAGAATGACATTTTGCGACCCGATTTTGGGGCCCCATATCTCGGGGCCACTTGGTGCTAGGAACCCCAACTTTGGATATGTTGTAGTGCTAGTTCCACTGCGTCTGCACACCAAATTTGGGGTTCCTAGCACCAAGTGGCCCTTGAGATATTGGGCCCCAAAATCGGGTCGCAAAATGTCATTCTCTGCTGCAGAAAAGTGCTTGACATTTTCCGACCTGACTTTGGGGCCCTGTATCTCGAGGCCACCTGGTGATAGAAACCCCAACTTTGGATATATTGTAGTGCTAGTTCCACTGTATTTGCATACCAAACTTGGGGTTCCTAGCACCAAACACTTATAAACGCCACGTTTGGCGTCTGAACCGTGGAAAACTTTTGCTTCTGAACCCATTTTTTGGCTTCTGGAAAAACGAGGTTAAACGCAACTGCCGAAAAACGCCAAAAAACGAGACTGTGTACATGGGCACATAGGATAACATTGAATGAGTTCAGGGGCAGTTGAAAAAAGTGTCCAACTGCCTCTGAACACGAGTTTAACAGCTTCTCGTGTGCATGAGGCCTAACTCACGTTTAGCCGTGTTTCATTTACAGGCGTTTTTCATTTTTGACTATTTGCAATCTTTATGTCATAATAATTTTGCTAATCATCACGATAAAAACTTTTGTCTAAAGAAATAGGAATCTGTTGAGCACAGAAGTACGAGTTATGCATGAAACTGGAACATTGCCCCCACTTTATAGTTTTCCAGGATATCCGATGGACATAGACTCCGAGACATATGGAAACTTTGCAGTATGTTACCAATGAGTTTTCCTCATTTATCGGTCTTGTACGTTTGAGTGACACACACTCGTATTCGCAAGTATCTGATCCAGGAGTTGGAAGTCTTCTCTTGTGTGTGTAGGGTTACTGCACCATCTACATACAGTATCCGTGGTGTAGTCGTGCTGTATGCTGCGCTTCACTTGGATGATTCCTGGCTGAGCTGTTGTTTGCCAAATTCTGCTCTACACAACCATTTATCATCCCGCCTCTGTCATGACTATATTTGGATTTGCAAAGAAAAAGGCCAGCAGACTTGCAAACACTCATGGTTATTTATTAACTTGACTTAAGTTAACCACAGGCATATTTTATCAGAATGCATTTGTGTCGCTAGTTCATTGCTGGCAAGATTCTGTTTTTAAAAGTTGTATGCGGCCAAAGAAACTTAATTCATACAACAACATATGAAAACCTACCCACTATCATTTACCATTTTATTTATTTTATTGTCATTTGCTTGACCCATGTCTTGTATGCCTCAGATAAAAGCTGTTGACTTTCTGCATATTAATGTAAATAATGTGCAGTGTGTGACAGCACAGCAGCTTGTAGCCTCTGCCAGGGGGCACATGTGATAGGGTGACAACACAAGAGCACAGTTGAGAGACTGTTGTCATCCCTTCTCAGGAAGTGGCACAACAAAAATGCTCAAAGTAGATCACCAAGTATTTCAATGAAAGCTGCATATCCTTAATCTAGGTTTCAGCTTCTTGTCCAGTTTTACCTGTAGCACACTAGTCCACTCTTCTGCCGTATACTACCCCTTCCCACTGCTTAGTACTGCCATTTTGTTGGCAGTCTGGGATCTTGAGAATATCAGCCGTTGAGCCTGAAAGTGTGCAGGTGAGATATTCTCATCTTAGTATGTTCAGACATCTTAAAGTGGAACCTTGGTCAGAAAAGTCCTGCCAGATCACTTTCGGCTGGCTCCTTTTGCAGGTAAGCCTATGTAAAACATTAATAATAAATGCCCATACTGTTTCAAATCCAGCAATACACTGTCTTACCCTGCTCTGCACATGCTCAGTAGTTCTCCATTTTTAGGCACTGCTGAGTTTGTAGAGGCCGATCTGCTGACAGCCTTAAAGCGGAATAAAACCCCTCTATCCTTTAGACCCCTTTCACACTGGGGCATTTTTCAGGCGCTTTAGCGTTAAAAAATGCGCCTGTTAAGCGCCTGAAAGAAGCCTCATCTACAATACCAATGTGAAAGCCTGAGTGCTTTCACACTGGGGCGTTTTTCAGGCGCTTTAGCGTTAAAAAAAAGCGCCTGTAAAGCACCTGAAAGAAGCCTCATCTGCAATCTCAATGTAAATGCCGGAGTGCTTTCACACTGGGGCGCTGCACTGCCTGAAAAACGCCTGAAAAATGCCCCAGTGTGAAAGGGGTCCTAAGCGGTGCTTTACCAGCCTTTTTTGGGCGCTGGCAGTGTGAAAGGGCTCGGGCTTTCACATTGGGATTGCAGATGAGGCTTCTTTCAGGCGCTTTACAGGCGCTTTTTTTAATGCTAAAGAGCCTGAAAAACGCCCCGGTGTGAAAGGGGTCTTACAGCCAAGGAATCTGCGTTTGTTTCATCTGAGACTGCCATGGTGCTGCACGTGATCAGTGACGACACCAGCCATTTGATGGTTTGACAGTTTGGTTGGGGAAACAAGTAAATGTGACTGTCAAATCGATGGGTTTAGTTCTACTTTCTGATTTACTGCTGGGGCTTTGGGCTTCAGCAAAATGGCAGCTTCCAGCAAGAAGAAATAGGAGTAATGCTGGAGGCAATTTACAGCACAAACACCTTTTGGTAGCATAATTATTAATGTGGAATGTATGTTTCTAGCTAAAGAACATTTTTTTTTTTTTTTTAATCAAATTGTTATGGGTAAAGTTCAGTTTTAGGCACACATTCTGAAAGTTGGTTAAGCAGGAACCAGCTGACTTCTGTTGAATGGTCCTGGAAAACCAGCATTCGATTAGTGCTTGCAGCCGAAATCAGGAGTTAGACTGCCTATGGCCAGACTAGCTTGTCGTTTAAAGCTCCTTCTTTTATGTGGCAGTGTCATAGCCAACCCAACATCTGGCACTGATATTTGTAATTTGATATTTATGAAGTACGGAAATGAATTTACCATGTAGGGTAAATTCAGGAGTAGATGCTTCAAAGTCATTATGTGTAGTGGTTCCGTCTTGCAGTTTACGTGACCTTGCCATGTTTCACACACTTGGTAATCTGTCATACGCCTTGTTTTCCACTGAAGTGCTCTGGCGGGAAGGATGCTCTCATTCTGCCTGACGTGACTTTAGCTGCCAGGATGCTAGTTGTCTGCTGCCAAATATCCTCTGGCCAGTTTTACTGCAGGTGGCACTGGGTAGATCAGTCATATTCTTGTCTGTGTTCTTCAGCAGCTGTACACTTCTGCACAGTGAGCACATACCCTTACTTACATCATCTTCCCCAGCTACATTTTAGTTTTCTGTGAACTAAGACACTTTGAAGGAAAACTGTCTTGATGTGGAGTTTGTCTGGGTGTCACATTGAGCCAATGGCTTCAATACTTCTGGCTTTCAAAACAGAAGAAATGTAAGGGTGCAGCTAATTGTAGTACATCCCAGCTGAGATCCGCTTTGTTTAGCTGCTAAAAGCCTTTTACATGCTGTGAGTGACCGTACAACATCTCTTTATGCTGGTACTTTACCTGAAACACAGAAGAATGTTTAAAGGTATTTACACATATACACATATACATATATACATATACTGACATTTGAAAGCCTTTTGCCTTGTTAGGTGAATGCACATGTTCCATAGCCGTATACATTATACTTTTTGGCCGCAATATATAGTTAATGTGTCATTAAACCCAGACTATGAAAAACTCTTATTACATGCTATATAATAGAGTGTTTATACTCACAAAGCCACTAAAGCACTTGTTTTTTTGTAGAGCGAAATATACCTGGTTGATCCTTCCTTCAGCCGTCCCTCCCATCTTCTCTGTGTTCCCACTTCAGCTTGAGATTGTGTAGACCAGCTGGTGTTCTCTATGGAGCATGCTCAATTTCAGTTCCCTTATTAGCTCTCCATTTCCTTCTTTTTCTTATCCGTGTAGCCCACATGAATATAGAGTCGCACATGTGGGCATATACACAGTGATAAAGTAACAAGTTTTTATTCCATTAAAAGTCAGGGATACAATTCAAAAAAGCATTCAATGCATTTCAGGGGGTCCTAGCACCCCCCTTCATCAAGGCTAGAACGAACATAAGATTTCAGTATCAATCTGATATTGATACAGTATCCCCTCCACAGAGTTATAATTAAAACCAAATAATTGTAAAGGGAATGTCAGAACTATACAAAAATGAGTACTGAATGATATAGTTTCAAAAAAGATGAGAAAAAAATTATAATTATCACTATTATTAAAATGATACAATATGTTAAAGAGGAAGTAAACCCCGATGGGTTTTACGTCGTCTTTTGCTCCCCACAAGGCCTGCAAATGAAAAGCGTAATGAGCGAGTATGCATTGCACACTAGCCCATTATATGACACTTACCTGCAAACGAAGCCCATGCTGTCCCCTGAGCAGGCCGCGTCCATCTTCTCCCCTCTTCCTTGCGGGGCCCCGGAATCCGGCTCTGTGACTGGCCGGAGTCGTGTGACGTCACTCCCGCACATTCACGTGGGAGCCATCAGTCACGGCACACGCTGGGGCAAGAAATGGCACAGTGGTCCGTTTCTTCACAGCGCATGTGCCGATGACGACATTGGCGCACTACAAGTAAAATATCTCCAAAATGGAGCACGTTTAGGAGAGATTTCCACTACCTTTAATGTATAATTTAAATAATGGTGATAATTCATTTTATGATTGACTATTGGTTTTTATTATGACCCCATGGAAGGTATACTGTTTTGATATTAGATTGATATGGAAATCTTGTTTTCTTTCTAGCCCTGATAAAGGTGGCGCTTGGACCCCCGAAACACATTTGAAACTTTTTTGGTCTGTATCGCGGACTTTTAATGGAATAAAGTTGTATCTGGAACTCTTAGCAGTGGTGTGGCACTTCCATTTTAGTTCTCTATGGACTCTGGGGCTGTTTTGTAGGGCGTCCTTACTAGAGTATAGCTTTTTTTGGGAAACCGAATATTTAGACTTTCTAGAATAAGAATAATGTGCTATGCCAGTGACTTAAACTAAAGTATCATTGCATTCTGCATGGATGGTATATGTGATCCTGTTAATTGTAATTTCTGGTATGGCTGGTATGTTGTTGGTACCAAGCTAATCTTGGTTTGGAAATACTGTTCTAAGCAATCCACTGCATTTGCCCAGATATTACTATCACTCATTAGGTTTGTTCTAATAATTATTAGTGTTTAATTTCTTTTTGATCACTAGAAAAAAAAAAATCTTGGATGTTTCGTGACCTTTAATGAGAATATACTGTAAGTGGCACCAACATAAAGAGCTAATTTGCCAATCTCTAAAATTATCTGCATATCCCAGCTGTCAAATGATTATTCTGTTGCTTAACTATAAAAAAAAAAAATGAATAAAGATCCATGTAGAATAAGAAATAACAAGATGTATTTTAAGAATGGGTTCATTGCAAGTTCACAGCTATAGTGAAGAAGAGAGAAGTCTGTGTGTCTCCTCTGTGCCTGACAAGAGGGTACCTCATATCCACAGACAGAGGAGCCAAAACCGCTATTCACAGGCTAATGGGGAAACAGGCTTCTCTTGTACTTTACATTGGTGTTCTCTTTCATAGACTTGTATTCACAGTAGGCTCGCTTAGTAAAAATAGCTCCTAGAAATGCTCAGAAGATATTCCTAACTTTTCAGGAGCTTGGGATATTCATATAACACTTCCTGTCTTCGATTTTTCCTCTATCTCCTTCAAATTCAATCTTAAACCCTATGATATAAGAACAGTTTACTAACATGCATCGATTGCATATTAAAATAGATTTTTGCACTGCGTATACATTTTCTGTGATAAAATGTTCGATATTAATGTACAGAATTGCTTAGTGATGCAGACCTCCTGCAAATCAACGGTCCATCTCATGCATCTTCGTCTAATTGGATATTTCTCAGCTTTAAGTATAATACCCAAGTCAATTATTGAAAGAGGAGGTCAAGAATATCCTTTATGGAATTAGTTTGAACGGCAAGTTTGCACGAAGGTGGAATTGACCATGGCTTCCAAAAGGGGTATAATTTATTGTTTTAAACCGCCAGGCTTGCAGAAATGTTCTTGTTGAAAAATCTTTGATCCAAACATGGAGGACACTCTCACCATGCTAACTATGCGATGTTAGCATGGAGCTCACTGTGCTAACTATGCGATGTTAGTACAGCAATCTCCCCGCTGAGGTATTGTGTTGTGACAGGGAGACAAACCCCCTGACAGAACACACCGATCAGCGCTGGCAGCCAGTGACTGCCAGCACTGATCGGATGCTGATTTTCCAGCTTTCCCATTTGACAGAAGCCGGGCAGGTTGGTGGTGTGCACACGGGCTGAATGATGGCTGTTATCTGTTGAACTGTCCGATACCAGACAATATTCAGCCCATATGTACCAGACTTAAAGGAGAAGTCCAGCCTGAGCTTTTTAGGATGGGCTTCTCCTAAGGGTCACAGGAGTGCAATTGGTTTTGCACTTCTGTGACCCGTTTTCAGTGGAGAGCAGTCTGAAGTCCACTCTCCGCAGATGTCACTGCAATCAGTCGAGGCAGCGCGTCATCCCGACTTCCGAAGTCTGGATCCTCCCAGCTGCCTTTATTGATGGCAGTCTCAGTGGGCTGCTGAGACAGCCGCTCTCCGCCCCTCCACCGCTCAGAGCTCCAATGAGCATGGAGGAGAAGAGAGGAGAGCTGTTGACTGACAGTCAGTAGCTCTCCTCTCGGGGATCTGTGAGAACCATTGGTGATGTTCAGTGGCTCAGTTCTCAGTGCAGAGACGTCGGGGGACAACTGCAGCATCGGTCTGATGTTGCATTCACCTAGGTAAGTATAAATAACCACAAAAAAAACCCATACTTCTCTTTTAAGGCTGGGTTTCGGGTTAAAAAACTGATTACAGTATTTGCTTTACTTAAATGCTAATTGGTATCTTGTGAAAGTGTGTATCTTAGATAATAGAGAAGAGATAATGGTAGTTGATAAACTTTTGACCTTATGAAGTATAGTCTGACTTTCTCACCCTTCAGTGTAGGTATGTTTGTTTATGGCTAACTTATAATGTCAGTGACTCATTTAGTACATCTTTTTATACTGAACATACATTGACATAAGACCATTCTTAGCAAATTTGCACAAGATCTTTTGTAGGAACAATCTTTCCATGAACAGTAACCATTCCTGAAAAGATTTTCTTGACCAGTTTGAATCTTGGCCAGTTCAGCAGGGACAGGCTGAGATTTGATCCATCTACGGCAGTGGCGTCACTAGGGTCGGTGTCACCTGGTGCGGTATAACGTGATGTCACCCCCCCCCACACACACACACACACACACACACTCACACTCACACTCACACTCACACTCACACACACACACACACACACACACACACACACACACACCTACACACCTCACCCTGGGCTCAGGCCGGCGGTGGACACCCTCCTGCACCTGCTCTGAATCTGGGCGCTGGGCGGCAGCTGGAGTCTGGAGAGGAGGGCAGCTTCACAGCCGACGCGCCACCCGGCGGAGATACTAGTAGTGTGTGTAGTGACATCATCATGTCTGCAGTGCAGTGTGAGATGTGACAGGCTGAGGCTCGCTGGCTCAGTAGGGTAGGGAGGAGGAAGAAGAAGGAGGACATACTCACACAGTGACACATAAGCCGTGGCACTGGAGGTTTGTTGTTCCAGCCCAACGGGCTTCGGGGTGAATGGGTCAGCTGAAAAAAAAAAAGAAAAATACCAGGGCTTTCCTCAGCGTCGGGAGGGTGTCACCCGGGTGTGGACCGCACCCCCCTAGCAACGCCTCTGATGTACGGGCAAACTGATTGTATCCAAGTCGATCTTGGGTACAACCAGCATGTTGGATTTGTGCATGAGATTATTGCCAGCTGTTATAGCTGGAAGCAATAATCACTGTGTTCTCCAGCAGGGATGTCTCCCCTCCGGGAGAAATCAATCGCTCCGCAGGAAGCATTTTCCCATCAACACTGTGAAGGGGGAATCGAGTGATTTTTTTTTTTTTTTCATACAACCCGTGGTTGCAGGAAAGTAAATAGTATCATCTATGGCTGGCTTTACAAAAGAAAAATACATACTTAAAAATGCTCTTTTCCCAAACAGAAAATAGCCAAGAAAGCCCACCTCTGCAGATCACTTTTATTGGTTGTTTTGAATTGAAGGTTTCTTTAGATTTCGGCCCCTTTCACACTGTCCGTTGATCTCCGCTGAGCCGGCGGATGACAGGTCCCTCTCTGCTCACTGAGCGGGGAGGGGCTTGTCAGGCGCCGCTGCCGCCTATGGAGGGATCGGACGAAAACGGACAGCGTGTCCGTTTTCGTCAGATCTCCCCCGTTCCGATCCGCCAGCGACGGACCTGGACATAGGGCCACCCGTCTGCTCTTCAGCGGATCAGACCGGGTCGGATGTCAGCGGACATGTCTCCGCTGACATCCGACGCTCCATAGACTAACATGGAGCGCCCGTTCAGGTCCGCCGTCAAAACTGACAGGCGGACCTGAACGGTCCGATCGTGTGAAAGGGGCCTTCTACGGGTAGCTTTATAATAGGCATTCATATGCCAAGTGCTTTCAATTAGCCATCCTTTGCAAAATATAATCGAATGGATAAAGGCAATCTTTCCAGATTTTTGGTTTACAAATATATTCACAGCTCACGAAGGTTGCCTTGATCCATTGATTTTTTTTTTGTAAGGTTGGTTGGAAGTAGAAATTGTTAGAGAACTTTCTCTTTATATGGGTGGTATTGCACAAGTATTTACTTACTCCTGTGCAAGAAAGTCCTTAAATTCCTTACTTCGATTCCCAAGTTGCACTAGATGTTGGGTAGAAGTGTGAATATGGTTCACTTTTAGGTAGAAGTTTGAAGTTCAAATTTCAGCAATAGTATGGAACGGAGTCATAATAGTCCCCTCTGATTATTTTGTTGCATCATAATGAAGATCCTTCAGGAGAACTGGATATGTGTTGAAAGATGGAGGTTGAATGCAGTAATAGGGAAAATAGTAATGGCACTGAGCATTTGTTTCTTAAAAACTCCTTGGTAGAACTGCTGACATTTATATTTTTGGGTCAGGTAGCTGAATCTTTGACACATCTATACCATGCAAGAATATGTGCTGATACATGGTGTGACTGCATCTGACATCCCATGACAATAGAATACTTGGCAGAAGAGTCATTTTAATGTCATAATCCGCTGAAATCATTGCCAGATAAAACCCCTAAAGGTCCAGATCCCTTTTTGAAGTCTGCATAGGAAAACCCCTGTTGTACTTGGCAAAACACTGTTGAGCATTATAAGAGGTCTCAAAAGTAGAGTGGTTACCCTGTTGCCTGGGTTTGTTGACTTGCACAACAGATGTGTTTTAGAGGAAATTGTAAATTTTCCCAGATTCATCACATGTCCTGGTTTTATTTTCATTTCCAGGCTCTAAAATTAGAAAAGAGGATGTCACAGTAAGCTTTCTATAAGCTAATTACATCAAATGGACTCCCCTGGCAGTTAAATAGCAGATTACTGTAATTACAAAATTGTTCCTTTTACCATATCATCCATCCTGTCACCCTTATTAAAGATTATTCCCCCTGCTTTCAGAATATGAAGAATTATTGAATAATAGTGATTTTGGTTTTGTCTATACATATGACATGAGTGGAGGTGGCAAGATGAGCCTTTTAAGTAGGGTCAGTCAGTATAATGCCAGCCTGTTTTTAACATAGTTTGTTAGCCAGTATAACCATAAAAACACAATGCATACTAAAATACAAAGTATATGGTCAAAGCTTTGTTCCGGGCATATCTTTGCCACCCCAGTGGTTAGAATCGCCTTGTTGTGGCAATCCTGTTTTCTGTGCACTGTGTTTTTTTTTTTTTAACTGTATTATCAATTAAACAGCAATTCTAGGAAATGCCTTTTTAATCTGTTAATTGGTACTTGTGGGTTGGGTGGTCTGCTTCCTGAAGCATGTTCCATTTGAGAGATTTCCCCTCATTTCTTTCTTGGTAACCATCATCACTGGAGCAAGAAGTGAGGGACCTCCTCGGTGTACAAACTGGAGTAAAGGAGGGTTCGTTAAAAATGGGAGCACAGCAATAAAAACTGACAAGTGTTCTAATCCCTCTGCACTCTATCCAAAAAAAAGGTTTGCCTTTAGTTATACTTTAAAGCAGGATTCCGGCCAGCTAAAAAAATTTACAAACACTGTAGCTGCTGACTTTAAATAAGTAGACTTACCTGTCCTGGGTGCCCGCGATGTCAGCCGCCCGAGCCTGACCCGTCCCTCGGCTCTCGGGTCCCAGCACCGCCATCCTACCCTGTTTCCCCGAAAATAAGACCTAGCGTGATTGTCGGTGATGGCTGCAATATAAGCCCTACCCCCAAAATAAGCCCTAGTTAAAGTCCTTGTAGGTCTCATTTTCAGGGTAAGGCTTATTTTCGGGGAAACAGGGTAGGGCTTGTATTGCAGCCATCACCAACAATCACGCTAGGTCTTATTTTCGGGGAAACAGGGTAGGTAAGGGAAACAGGCAGTGGAGCCTTGTGGATTTACTGCCAGTTTTCCTACTGGCGATCTGTGAATGGCCTTGTGATGTTCTGGGAACACACACAGTTCACAGAAGACAACGGGGCCGCTCACCGAGGAGCAGAACACGCCGTGGAATAGGAAGAGGCAGATTAGGAAGACTGCCTAGCAACAAGGGTTTAGGGAAGTATACATTTTTTTTTCTCCAAATGTTTAATTTTTTATTTTTTTAGGATTTTTGGTGGAATTTTTTTTTCCAGGGCGGCCCTCCACTTTAAGTATATTTAGAGAGCCATCGTTGTATGTTTTAAATTTTGGATAGAGTGGTTTAGAGTCTCTCAGGAAAAATCTTAGCTGTAGATACACTTAATTTAGTAAAATTTTATTTTTTGGTATCTTTTTAATGTTTTCTTTGAGATATATGTATGCATGATATCAGGGGCATTAAATAGCTTGTTTGAAGGTCATTCTCAATTTACCACACCCCTCTTCACTTCGGTGGAGAATCAAAGTAATGGAAGTGGGCTCAGAAATGAATGACATTTTGGTCTTTCCACACATCATTGTCACCCCCAATTCCAACCTCTAAAGCTGGTTCCTCGATAGTCCTGTCACATCTGTTCAGAACAGGCGATGGCCTCTTAATCCTGGAGGGCAGTGGTACAATGAGAACTAATGAAAGAAACCAGCAAGTCAGAGGCACAGTAACCGATGTCATGTTAAATCCCCCTGCAGAATGAGGACAGCCTGGCAGAAACTACACTGCTGGTAATTACGTTTGAAAGCGCAGAGCAAATAAGATAGAGCTAATGGAAAGAGCAGGAAATACCAGAAGGACACAGAGATAACTATAATTTCTTAACCAATTTGTCTGTGAAGGTCGTAACTACATTGCAGGCTTAGGTAGTGATTCATAGCCACAGCTCGTGTTATGTAGGTTAAACTGTCCATCCTTCTGTTCTTTGCTACAAACCATGAAAAGTATTCCTTTTGACAATGAAATCCATAGAGATGGCATCATTACTTTTGAGATGTGGAGTTTTTTTTTTTAATCATTAGTGATATATATGACCTGAATGGTTTCCGTATCAATCCTATGAAGGCCTTCGGGCTCAGTCAGCACTTGGTCTGCACTCTTAGGTACAATGCAAACTATTATTGTAATACCATCTGTCAGGATTTATATTAACCCAAGCGCAATAGATTTGTGTTTTCTAATAAAAGTTTATTGAAAGTGACCTGAATGAATATTCTATATTGGGAGGCATAAAGGGGGAGGTTGCTGCATATTGTTGTCAATCACCACTGTACACAGTTGAAGGAACCCATAGACATCTGATAGAGGTAGGAAGATAATTCGATAAAAATACATGCTCGTGGGAATAAGGACATCCAGATGGGAAAATCCAATCTGGCATATTGATACTTTCCTTGATATTGGTCAGATACAGATTGTAGGATGCAACTCTTTTCTGGATAGATGCCATCATCTCCCATATTATAGGCATCTTTAGATATGCGTGCTCTAATCCATTTATTAATGGATGGATGTGACCTGTTGTACCACCCTCCTCTGTACAGGGGGGGGGGGGGGGCATTTTTACATACAAATCTCTTTATTTCAGTAGATGAGACAAAATGATGAATTGTACAACAAGGTGTAAGCAGTTACTCAAAAAAAGGTACTATTTTCCAGTGAAGCACTTGGAGCTCGATGTCATGTCATTCGATAAACAGATATACAACGGTCTTCTGACTGGCACGATCTACCCTGTGGCTTCTGGCCCACCTGGGTTGGCTCTGCCCAACTTTAGGGTCTAATACTGGGCTGCAATGCTGATGACAGTCCAGTGGTGGTTTATGGACTCTAGGTCAAATGCGGCCACCTGTTTGGAAGCAGTTAGCTTAGGCTCCCTGGCTGATCTACGGAATTTTGTATATAGGGGCCCGAGGGATTTCACAGAGGTCCCTGGCCCAATGCGGGCTACTTAGAGGGTGTGGATGGCTGCTAGATGGAGGTTTGTGCATCCCAACCAGTGGTCTCCGGCTTACTCACTTTGGGGTAATCCCAGTTTGCCACTGTTCCGCACCCTGCCGGATCGTCAGGTCTGGGCAGCTACTGGCTATGAACTTCCTTATTCTAGTCCCTTCGTACGTCATCGCGTTCAAACCAACGGACTTTCGACCGGACTTTAGTCCGTTCGTGTGTGTGTAGGTCCGGTCGTTCAAAAGTCTGTCGGAAAGACCGTCAGACCTTTGATGCTGAAAAGTCCGCTCGTGTGTACGCAGCATTATAAGCATTTTGCTACAGGCCACAAAACGCTCAGATGTGAACAAGAGCCATTGAAATGAATGGGATTTTGTCTGTCTGTTGAGCGTATTCGAGCTTCAAGCAGAAAAATGCGCAGGTGTGAGTAAGGTCTGATGTGTTCTGCTGCTCTACCTACATTTTCTGTGTCAGGAACCTGAGCGTATGGATTTTCCCGATGTCACACAAGGCTCCTCCTGTCAAATAAGATTTTCTAAGGTCATGTTATATTAAACCAGCATGTTTTTTTCTATATCCTCTGCCCCCCTCTGCAATTTTAATAAATGCTGAATGGTGTGCATGGTAAACAACCTTGTGCTTTTTACATGTTTTATTTTGTACGTGACGCCTAAACATCTTCTACCCTTTTTTTTTTTTTTTACTTGTCGAACAACCAACCTAACTTTTATCTTCATATCACTAAAAGTCTCCTCATCACCACCTCTTATTCCATTAGTAGTCCCTCTTTGCTTGCGAGCCTCCAGTGTATTGGCTCCCGTTTGGTGGTGATGCAAAGAATTTTGTACCATGCTGTTTCACTTTTCCCAAAGACTGTTAATGATATTCTATTCGAACCCAAGAACAATGCCATCTCATGTTTGTTTTGATACATACCATAAATAAAGAATTAAAAGGGGAAAAAAAAGCATGGTTTTTATACTTGCAAGAACAGTACAAGCAAGCATGCATGTACCTGTGGTTATCATTAATTCCGAGCTCTAAAGTGGTTAAAGGATTTAATTTTTTTTGAAAAATTCTTCCAAAAAGTGAGCCTGAGAAAATGTCAGTTGTCACCCTCGTGTTCATCCTTCTCTACCTAGTAGGTCACTGACCTAAAAATAAAAATAAAACAAAAAACACACACACAGCCACCAACGTCTGACCTCTTTTCTCAGGTCAGGAACTCAGAGTAGTGAAGCAAGAATGAAGATGACGTCCTGGAGCCCGCACCTGTAAATACCAGTCCATAATGGTTGGCTGCTTGCATCTTTCTTTCCTGCCCAGTCCCCTTGGAGGGTTATGATGCCAAATTGTCTTTACCCTCAGTTTTATATTTCTTGTATTTGTTCTTTCCTATCTTTATATTTAGAGATCTGTGTTATCGGCTCCTGTGAAGGTGTTGATGGTAACAGATGCCACCATTCTCACACTGTGCATTAGTTCTGGTCATGAACTTGAGCTAACGGAGGCTTATAACATAATGCGAGGTAGACATGGACAGCCTGGTTGAGGGCAAAGAAACGGCAAGATTCACCCAGGAAATTGGTTTAATCTGTAACACAAAAGCATTCCTGCGTAATCTGTGCTGCTTATAAAATCATTTGTCCCTTTTCCATCCTAGTATATAAGTGGTTTTCATCTGGACTATTGTGTGCCAGATATATCTGAAATTGAAGGCTAAATATAGTACAATAAAATGCTTTGGACCAAGCAGCTGAGAAGTTGCCATTGAGTGCACATCATTTTAGCATTACTAGAGCGACTTCAGCTTTCCTTTATAACTTAGTATATGCACAATTATTGCAGAATTTTCAGCCATGAGTGTCTCTTTCTTGAGCATTGGCACAGTTTGAAAATCAGTTGTCAATAAAAAATATTGCAGTTGTCTGTAAAATACCAGTCAAAATATATGTACTATAAATTAGTGGAAAACCACATATGGAGTCCACAAACAATGTGTATATAAGAGTAAAAATCCTCAACTTGTGAAAAAAACCTTATGTTGAAAGGAAAGTATGTGATATCCCTCCAAAGGTGCATAGTGTGCCTAAGCCAGAGAGCATTTACCTCTGTACTACAGATGGTCAAACAGCACTCAAGGAGTTAAAGTAGACGTCCACCCTAACGCTAAAATCCCTGCATCTACAAACATCCACAATCTAACACTGACCTATCTAGCCCTGTAAAGAAGAAATAAGTATACATACCTTTTTTGAAGCCGATCCAATCCGTTCTTCGGCGGCGGAAGCTCTGCAGAGGACACATCCAATAACGGCTGTGAAATGAATGGGGGGTGACGTCACCCATGGGAGTTGGGGCTTCCGTTGTCGGCTGTCTCCTCTGCATCCGCCGCGCCTGACAGCTCAGCGTGGGATCGGGTCGGATCAGCTTCAAAAAAAGTATGTATATATATATTTCTTCTTTACAGGGCTAGATAGGTCAGTTTCAGAGAATATCAAAATGTTCACTTTCCTGCACTATGTGGTAAGTCCCAACGTGTTATCTGACTCTTATCTTGACATGTTAGTATATGTCGGGGATATGCAATTAGTGGACCTCCAGCTGGTGCAGAGCTACAAATCCCATGAGGCATAGCAAGACTGAGGGACTTCTAAACAGGGATGAAGAAGAGGGAAACATTGAAATGCGTTAGCCGATGTGACTACAGATCTTGTGGATTTTCGCATATTGATTTAAGCGGATGGTTTTATGATAATGCTGTAAAACAAGTACTGGTTTGCGAGTATATTCTCCTCCATTTCTATTAAATAAAAACATGTATTGAGGATCATGCGCTAGGCCTATGTGTCCTCTGTGTTTTATGCTTCTAGGTTAGTGTTAGATCGCGGATGTCTATAGTTGCAGGGATTTTAGTGTTCGGGTGGACTTCTACTTTAAAAGAGAAGTATGGGTTTCTTTTTTTTTTTTTGGAGATTCATACTTGCCTAGGTGAATGCAGCATCGGTCCCCCCGCACCTCTACACTGATAACCAAGCGATCGAACATTGCCGATAACTCGGGTTTTCACAGCTCCATGAGCAGAGAGCTGTAGATGGTCGGTCACATATCTCTGCTCTGCTCCCTCTGCACTCATTGGGGCGTTGAGCTGTGGAGGAGAGGCCACCTCAGGCTCTCAGCGGCTCGCTGAGAGGCTGAGACGGGTGTCTGTCCAGGCACCTGGCGGATCCAGACTTCATTGTCGTGGACTGATTTATATGACATCAGCAGAGAGCGGACTTTAGTCTCTGTCTGTATCTCTTTATCTCCATTACGTGGACAATTGGTAGTTTACTAAAGATAGCTAGGAAGGAAGATATTCTTGCAGCATACAGGAAGTGAAAAGACACTGCATTTCTGACATCAACATTTATTTGCGAAAAACGTTCTTCGCTTGAAAAAAAAAAAAAAAAAAGAGAAACAAATTCATCTACCACATCTAATGACTGTAAGCTGAAACATATAATTTTTTGGTTCTTGGGTTTAGTTATCCTTTTAAACTGCTAGTGCTTTCATTAGTACACATATCGCATGCTGGAAAGCCGAGCTCAGCTCAAACTGTGCTAATTGTAGTTGGCCTGGATGAGAATTTCTTGACATTCCTGACAATGTAATTATTTTGGTAATCTGGTAATTGCACTGTACAATATTCTGACCAGACAGAATGGATTGCAGAAGTTTTACATTTTTAGACTATTAGGCGATATTTAAAGCAAGAAGTAAGGCAGCCTATTATAGCATTGCTGCTCAGAGCTTCCGTATATTACACACTCAATAGTCTATATTGTTCTGTCGGCTTTCTACATTTTATCTGTATGCGTTTGACCCCTTATTTTTTGCCTTCATAGGTTACCATTCTGTAGATGTTAAATTCCCAAATGTATGCATATATATGCAAATTTATGTTTTTTGAAAATCAGTAATTTTGTGTGTTTTGTGATCTGATAGTGCCACTTTTGATTTCGAAATTCGACCTACCAAGCCTTCAATTTCATCTCATGTTGCTACACAAAAGAATCTTTGTGGCCGGGAATTTTCTTTTCTTTCCAGGTCACAGCTCATAGGCATTTCTTTTCGATTATATTTCTTGCACAATTTTCCCATCATTGATTAGAAATTTGTTTTTCTAAAAATTTCAACATGCCCGATTACTCAAATTTAATGGTCACGCGAAAATCGGCTGTTGCTGCAGCCCACTAATGATGCAAAATTCGAAAATTCTTAGTTACGATTTTCGATAGAAAATTTATTTGGAATTTGATCCATGTATGGCTGACTTTAGATGTGGCAGCTGCAGTAATTTTCTTTTTTCAAACCTTTTTTCCTTGATTTTCACCTGGTGATTCTGCAGACAACACACTTCCTGCCTTTGGTGACTAGGTGACCGTATCTGTGGAGGCATTATTGGTTGGCACCCAGGTTGGACTTCAAACATGTCTGGCCTTTGATCATCTCTTTCCATGGAGGCTGATTTGATTAGCAGTATACCCAAGAAAAATGGAATTGTTTGACTAAACTTCTAACACATTTCACACATACTCCGATAGCGTTAATATGGGCGTTAGTCTCGCGATATTGAGTTTTAGTATGGGCATTAGACTGGCATTTTACAAGCATTAATGACGAGTTAAAAATGCTCACCAAATGCCTTATGGCCAGTTTTAATGTGTTTGAGCGTTACGGCGTGTTAAAACCGCTCCACAAATGCCTATTCCACACCGCAACTGCCTGCCACAGTGTTTGCGATGCTTTACCATAGACTTTTATATGAGGGGCGTTGAAAGGCTTCAAGCTCCTCCTGACTCGACGCGAGGCTTCAAATTTGAAGTGACGCAACGCTAGTGCTTCATGTTTTAAAAATGTGAACAGTACTGTCTATTATATCTTGTGCATAGGTGTTTGAGGGGAGTTTTTAGCACCTCTCAAACGTCTGCTTTTAATGCCAGCCTGACCTGCATTCACACCTGATCGCAAGCGGAATTGCTGCTATTCCCGTCCGCTTTTAAAAAATAGTTCAAAATGCGGGACACGTTTGCGATGCCATTACAGTCGCCCAAAGTAAGCTCATGTTCCTTTTTTAGCATCAAGCATAGCGCGTTGCAATTGCAGCGTGATTTACCGCACGAAAATTGCGGCGCGACTGGGGTGCCATTAGGAAATGATGGCATTGCAAACGTGTCCCACTTTTTGAAGCAGTTTGAAATAGCGGGGGGAAACGCAGCGCTTCTGCCTGCGATTGGGTGTAAATGCAGCCTAAAGGGACGGCAAGGGGGGAGGGTGCCAGGTTATATTCAGAGACCGGTTTGTTTTTCTCATATATTGTGTGAGTAAAAGCGTTATAAAAACGTAGTTTTTTATTTTAAAAAATCTGAGTCCCAGGTGCATGTTCTGGCGTGTTTCTTGTGCTCACTGGCAATCTGCAGAAGCTGTTCATCGATTTAATGCCTTAATACAGATAGGTGTGCGGCAGTGTTTTCCTTGCACTGCTCTTCAGATTAATTAAACTCACTACAGTGCACTGACACCTTCATTCTTATTGTCATCTCTTGCTTGCCCCTGTGGGCCCTTGTTGAGGTGTTCCAAATGACGCATGTTTGCTGTTATATCAAAAAATGTATTGAAGACCTGGATGTGCATTCACTGCCCTCTTGTATGGGAGGAAAGTCAATATGCTGCTTTACAAATATATGCCTTTGTTCTGTAGATGCAACAGGTGTAATTTTACTAATGTCATCATGGGACATTATAAGTGCCAACATTTTATAATAAACTGTTTTAATTTGAGCTATTATCTTATGAGACCATATGCTCAATACCTGTTTGTGGTTCAGATGCTTGTTTTTTATTTGAACGGGGCTCCGAACTTTATAATGACCTAGAGCAGGGGTAGGCAACCTTAGAGAGATGGAGCTCTACTTAAACAACACTGATGAAGTCAAAGATCACCAGGCACAGTGTCCTGTTAGGGCCGGTTCAACACAGTGGCAGAAAGGCATGTTCCATGTATGTTTCCTTCACCATGATCATAACGCACTGCCTTTGCCTTTGTGATCTACTGCGGGTGATAATACATTGTTAACCCTCAAACGTCGATTGCAAATGCAGTGTGTTTGTAAGCATTACAAGAGAGTGCATGGTTTAGGAGTGCGTTGCGCTCAGAATGCAGGGTGCACGAGTGCGTTGCGCTCAGAATGCAGGGTGCACGAGTGCGTTGCGCTCAGAATGCAGGGTGTACAAGTGCGTTGCACTCAGAATGCAGAGATCAGGAGTCCCCCCCCCCCCCCCCCCACAGTAGTGTCGTCTTCTTCCCCTTAAGCAGTAACCTGTGGACCCCTTCTCTCCCATAGCAGTGTTCCATAGCCTAGTTCCATTGCATCCTACCTCTGCGCACAGTGGATATTGAGGGGAAGCACAGTTCTGGAAAGGAGGCGGAAGCTGGCCGAGTGACTTTTCTTATTAACATATTTCATATGGAGATTGGTTGCTTAGAACCTAGCAACCAATCACCTGCGGGTTAACTTGGCCAGCTCCTCCTCTCGCCCTCCGTCCTGAGCTGTGCTGGCTGTCACTCCCCGCTGTTCACTGATGGTGGAGGCGGGGGCATGTTGCAAGAAGAACCGAAGGCATGGCTGGTGGGGGAGAGAACCAGTTCGGTACCTACATGTAGAAAGCGGGGATCGGCGGTGCAGACCTGTTCGCGGTCTACCGGTCCACGGGTTGCCTACCCCGACCTGGAAAACCTTTATTATTGCCAGTTATATCTTTATATCTTTTATAAAGCGAGAGAAGAGTTTTAAAACCCAGGAGGATTTTGATTTTGGTGAGAAGAACAATTTGCTTGCAGAGGTATAAGTGGCTCCAGAGCTCTGCTAATATATACTTCTATACACATGCGCTACCAAACAAAAGATGATGGGCAGGTTATTGGATATGCAAGTGCATATAAACGGCTGTATCTATTTATATCAGCTTCCGATTTAACCGTGCATATGTGCAAGCGGGTTTAGTCTACCAATCGGGCAGCTTTTCTGTAAGAGCCTTTTCCCTAAAACCCTTGGGCCCGGTTCACACTGGTGCGATATGCACGCTGAATTTGAGACCACAACAAGTCACGCCCATTAAGTGTAATGGAACTGTTCTAATAGGAGTGATTTGAGTTCCTCCGACTTAGAAAAAGGTTCCTGCACTACTTTAGTTCACCTTGGGATAACTTGCATTGACTTCTGTTAAAGAATTTGTATGTAGAGTCGTGCTGGGATGTCGGCTTCAAAATCGTGGCAGTGTGAACTGGGCCTTAAAGTGTAACGATACTCTCCTCGGATCCAGCAATGCAGCACCCCCTGAGCGTCCCGCCCAGCCGCTGACCTCTATGGACGGCTGGCTTCCGGGTCTCTATCACCAGGCAGGGATGACATCAGTCCCGTGCATGTATGGGAGCTCAGTCAGATTCGGTATTGCCAAATATACAGTGAGCTGTGCGTGTGTGCGGCTCACCGTACATCGGTGGACAGGCAGGTAAGTAACTTTAATGCAGAAGGGCATGTAAAACTCAGGACTAAAGTTCTACTTCAAAGTACGGTATATACAAACCCTTGTTTTGTAAAACAACCCACTCTGGCAAATCATTTGTGTATACATATAAAAAACAAAACATTATAAACACCTTCCCCCCTTTTATTTTTATATATATATATATATATATATATATATATATATATATATATATATATATATATATATATTTATATTATTTTTTTTGCTATAAAACATATCCAATAAATTTTAAAAATCGAATTTAGGCCAATATGTATTCTGCTACATGTTTTTGGTAAAATAAATCCCAATAAGTGTATATTGATTTGGTTTGCTCAAAAGTTATAGTGTCTACAAACTATGGAATAGATTTAGGGACATTTTATAATTCTTTTTTTACTAGTAATGCCAGCGATCAGCGTTTTGTAGCGGGACTGCGACATTATGGCAGACAAATCTGACCTGAATTGACACTTTTTGGGGACAAGTGACACAATACAGTGATCAGTGCTAAAAAAAAAAAAAAAAAAAAAAAAAAAAAGCACAGTCACTGTACTAATGACATTTGCAGGGAAGGAGTTAACAGGGGAAATCAGAGGTTTCTAACTGTGGGGGATGTGCTTTGACTAAAGGAAAACAGAGATCCGTGTTTCTGCTTAGCAGAAACACAAGATCTCCATTCTCTCCTCTGCAGTACGGTGGTCTGCCTTGTTTACATAGGCAGACCACTGTTCTGCCTCTCTCCGAACGATCGACAGGTCCGCCAGATCCGCTGATTGACTCCCACTGTGTCCAGTCACAGCAGGGGCGGGTCTCCTGTGGCTCGCGTGCCCCAAACCAGGGAGCAGAAATGACTCAATCTTCTAGGGACCTGTGACGTGTCGCAGAAGATTGCAGGGAGGGAAGGGGGAGAGGTGAACTTCCGCGCAGTGCCAGGAGAGGAAGTCTGAGCTGGGTGCCTGTCAAAACTGGGTACCCGCTCTCCCCCCACCAAAAAAAAAAAATAATTACATGCCAAATGTGGCATGTCAGGGGGTCACTAGTATTTTAAGCAGAAGTTACATTTTCGGGTGGAATTCTGCTTTAAGATTGTGTGTGTGTGTGTGTGTGTGTGTGTGTGTGTGTGTGCGCGGGGGGGGGTCGAATAGAGATCAGCATCTTTTAACAATTAATCGTGCAGCTCTAGTAAATAGTCATGTTTGGCAGAAACATCTTTCAGTAGTTGGATCCTCTAACCTCCATCTCATGACTGACACGCCTTGTGCTGTTTCTTTAGCTACTGTGATAGAGGATCATGTTGTAGTTCAAGAATTTTTCCTTTATTCTTTGAACAGCCGTGTCTGTTTCTACAGTATTTGTGTGACAGGAGTGTTTGTGTAGGTGCTGAAGAACAGTAGTTGTATAATGGTGACTGATTACACCCATGACTTTCTTGCATGGCAGTAAAATGAGATTGATAATGTGAATAGTCTGCCTTTTAAAGTGATTGTAAACCTTTACAACACATTTTTTGCTACAGGTAAGCCTATAATGAGGCTTACCTGTAGCTACCCTGGATATCTCCTAAACCTGAACGGTGTAGGAGATATCCCCTGTATTTGCATGTGCCAACGTCATCGGCAATTGGCACGTATGTGCCGTTGCTTCAGCGAGTGTGCCGATACCGGCAGCTCACGCGCGGAGTGATGTCATTGCGGCTCCTGCCAATCACAGCGCCGGAGACCGCGATACCCGTAAGTAACTCCGGGAGCGATGTCAGCCGCCGGAGCGGTGTACAAGGACGGCTGCTGGGGCTTCGATCTCAGGTAAGTAATTCATAATGAGCTAGTATGCAATGCATACTAGCTCATTATGCCTTTGTCTTGCAGGTTGTTTTTTCTTGGGTTTACAAGGACTTGCAAGTTGCATTTCCACTAGCGATTTAGTTAATAATGGTTTTCTATGTTGTCCACAAAATGAAATGGCCCTGAACGGTTCTCATCTTCCCTCTCTATAGTGTTTAATGATGTAGAGGGATGTTCTAAGCAAACGAGGTAATTTCAGAAAGGCTGCATGCAATGTGCTGCCTATAGCATTGCTTCCTTCCTTCCTTCCTGGCTGTAATGAGCTACCTGAGATGCAGTGTAAGCTTCAAGCATGTACAACCCAAGAAAATAAGATCTAACTGAATCCTTCTAATCAACCGGGCCAACAGTGCTATTACAGCCAAATCTGCTCTTTAAAAACACTGCAGACAATCACACCCATCTGACTGCTCATATATTTGTGTATTGCTTTTATCCCATTCATTTTCTGCCCTTCAGATTAAAAGGTGGATTTAGTAGTATGTGTGCATGCATAACGTATCTAGAGGATTAGCTGTGAGTACATAGAAACCATGAGTGGAAGGAAAACTTACTCTACTTGTTGAGCTAGACTGAGGAGATGGAGAACCTTATTTTTGATGAAGCATACCAGATTCTTATATCTTTTTGGAACTTCAGCTAAGAGATTTTTGCTAGACCTCTTTGTACCACAAACCTGCTATGGTCTTGAGAAAACCAAAAAGATGGTGCAGAATCCCCTATAAATTGTGTACTATGTGCACCAAAAAGTGGAGGTTCCCACACCCAAGTGCCCACCCAAGATTGAAATATTCATTTTAGTAACTTTTAATATTGTTTTTTGCAACACACAGAAAAGAATTAATTTCACCTGGTACCTGAAATGCAACAAACTGTGCAAAAGTAAAATCACCCTCTGCAGTTCAATGCCACCTAGCCAACATAGCCTCGTACCTCCACCACGATCATTGGGTTCATTGTCTAGTACAGGGGTCACCAAACATTTTAAACAAAGGGCCAGTTTACTGTCTTTCAGGCTTTAGTGGGCTGGACCATGGCCCGTTGGAGTAGAAAATACCCCTGTGTCAATGGGAGTAAAGAAGGCCCCAATTTTGGTGTCAGTGGGGGGAATAGTGCTCCTGCCATGGTGTCAGTGGGAGGAATAGTGCCCCATCCTTGGTGTCAGTGGGGGGAATAGTGCCCCTGCCATGGTGTCAGTGGGGGGAATACTGCCCCATCCTTGGTGTCAGTGGGAGCAATAGTGCCCCATCCATGGTGTCAGTGGGAGGAATAGTGCCATATCCATGGTGTCAGTGGGAGGAATAGTGCCCCATCCATGGTGTCAGTGGGAGGAATAGTGCCCCATCCATGGTGTCAGTGGGAGGAATAGTGCCCCATCCATGGTGTCAGTGGGAGGAATAGCGCCCCATCCATGGTGTCAGTGGGAGGAATAGAGCCCCAGCCATGGTGTCAGTGGGAGGAATAGAGCCCCAGCTATGGTGTCAGTGGAAAGAATAGAGCCCCAGCCATGGTGTCAGTGGAAGGAATAGAGCCCCATCCATGGTGTCAGTGGGAGGAATAGAGCCCCATCCATGGTGTCAGTGGGAGGAATAGAGCCCCATCCATGGTGTCAGTGGGAGGAATAGAGCCCCATCCATGGTGTCAGTGGAAAGAATAGAGCCCCAAGGGTGGGACAAAGGCAAGCAAAAGGCCTCATCTGACTCCCAAGCTGCAGTTTGCAGACCACTGGTCTAGTATATATAGTTTGAGTAACCTATTATTACCGAGCCTTCATTTTGTGTCAGACTTTTTGATGTTTCACAATATTGGTTTGTATAATTTTCTTAAAACATAAAAAAATCTTTTTGAAACTGAAATACAGCAGAAAGGATGGTGGAGCAATGCTACTGCTGCTGTTTCTGCTTACTGTGATTGGATGACTTGAACGCTGATGAACTATGATATTCATCTCGTGGGGGAGAGCCGGTGGGAAAAAAACACTTGAAGCCATTTCTGTTAATAGCTAGTTTAAAATGACCACATTTTAAAGGGACAGTAAATGGAGGCAATGATAGCATTTATCATCTTTTGAAAATCCTGAGCTTGCTTTTCATGTTCATAGGTCTCACGCAAAGAGCTATATAGCTATGTAAAACATAAAAAATAAGTGCCTGGACGGTTTAGAATTCCAGTAAAACACTTTCTCACTCTGCTTTGCACATGCTCAGTTGCGCTTCAGTTGGCATTGTGAAAATCACTAGAGGCTGATCTGCTGACAGCCTAAAGATTTACTGCTGTTCAGAGGCTCTGGGCTTCAGAAAAATGGCAGCCTCCAGCAAGAAAAAACAGGAGGAATGCTGGAGGCAGTTTATAGCACACACTAATTTTGGTGGCATCATTATTAATGTAGAATGTATGTTTCTTGCTAAAGAACATTTATTTTTATCAAGTTGTTATGGGTAAAGTTTTACCAACCACTTTTTGTCTCTCTTTAATAAATAGTTGGCCAGTGTTTCTCTAAACGTATCTGCCATATTACATTTTTATGTGCTGGTTCCTGTGTGTGTGGATGCCTTTTCAGTATCATGAATCAAATGTTGACTTGGTGCAGTACTTGTAGTACTAATTTTTAATGTTTAGTTTTTTTTTTTATGACTGTCATCTGCAATTACCAGAGGCCATAGCTCCCAACTGTCCCTGATTTCGAGGCACTGTCCCTGATTTAGAGCAATGTCCCTCTTTCCTCCTCATTTGTCCCTCATTTTGGTCTGATCCACATAGATATATATAGTATAGTATATAAAGTGCACTTTTATCTTTAACCACTTGCTTACTGGGCAATTAAACCCCCCTCCTGCCCAGACCAATTTTCAGCTTTCAGCGCTGACGCACTTTGAATGACAATTGCGCGGTCATACAACACTGTACCCAAATGAAATTTTTATCATTTTTTCCCCACAAATAGAGCTTTCTTTTGGTGGTATTTAATCACAGCTGGGATTTTTATTTTTTGCTAAACAAACAGAAAAAGATGGAAAATTTTGAAAAAAAAAATGTTTCATAGTTTGTTATAAAATTTTACAAACAAGTAATTTTTCTCCTTCATTGATATGCGCTGATGAGACGGCACTGGTGCCTGCACTGATGGGCACGGATAGGCACAGATAAGGCGGCACTGATGGGCACAGATAAGGCGGCACTAATGGGGAAAGATAAGGGGGCACTGATGGGTGGCATTGATGGGCACTGATAGGTACCACTGATAGGTGGCACTGATGTGCAGCACTGTTGAGTGGCACTGGTGGGCACTGGTAGGCGGCACTGCTGCCTATTACTAGGTGGCACTGGCAGGGGGTACAGGTGGGCACTGGTGATCTGGCAGCAGATCTCCATGATCGGGACTGATGTCCCTCACGGCCGCCGGTGATCGGCTTTTTTTTTTTTTCCTCCTCACGCTGTCAGCACGAGGAGAAAAAATAGCCGATTACCGGCTCTGTTGATATCACATGATCAGCTGTCATTGGCTGACAGCTGATCATGTGGTAAGGGGTTGGGATCGACCCCTTACTCCGATCTGTGATCAGGCGAGTCTCATAAACTCACTGATCACAGAGCGCGCTGCGCGCAGGCCGCTCGTGCACGGGACAACGTCAATGGACGTAGTCTCTGCAAAGCAGGTCCGCGCTGTAGCCGTCATTCGGCTATAGCGCGTATCTCTAGTGGTTAAAGGTAGTGTTTCCCAGTGCTAAACCTTTCATCCAAATTCTAAATTGCTGCATTGTAGTCACTATAAAGGAATAGTAGTGGTAAAAAAAAAAGTCCTTGTGGATTTAATTAAACCTTTTTTTGGTTAATTCTCCTTTAAGGGGGCGTGGCAGGGGGCGTGACCTATGCCTACATACATTTTGTTAGTAGGTGTCCCTCATTCCCATCTCAAAATGTTGGGAGGTATGCCAGAGGCTGCAAATTAGGATTCCACACACAACCCCTACCTTTGTTTTTACAGCTTAATGTGCAAGATTGGAAAAAAATGGTTTCTTTCTTGCATGAATATAGGGATTACCTGTCCCTAAAAATGTTTCCAAATGTTGTCCATACATACCCTTTAAAGTGGATCTTCACTGCATCAGAACACCCCAAACCAAAAACACTATTGATTTTTTTCTTATTATTATTCAAAGCAAACTCCCCCATCCATCCATGTCCCCATGCTTTTATTTTGTTGAGAAATCGTTTTGAAAAACACCCCCGTAGCATTTCTGACCATGGCCATCTTGAGTAAGGGCAAATGATTCATATAGCATTTACTTCCTCGCATCCATCTGCCTTTAGCTCAGGCATGTGGGCAGGAGGGTGTGTTTAGCTGAGAAAACCCCTCCTCCTCTTCTCCCCTCCTGAAGAATCCTGGGATATGTGACCTTATTTGCCTACACATGAAACCAAGAAGTAACTGAAGAAATGTTGAAAATTAAAACAAATAAATATGATCTACTTTCCTACCTATTTACTAATGTTTGCAGCGTGAGGATTACAAACAATGTTGATTGGAAGAGTGAAGTTCCACTTTAAGCAGCTTTCACTTGACGACTTGTAAACTGCATCAGGCAGATAGTGGAAGCTTTGAGGAGGCAGCCATAAGGAATGTCCAAGAAGCTCAACTCAGCACAACACTCTGTACTGTCACAGCTCTGCCACGTCTTCTTCAAGGTACCATACAAAGACACATTTAGCTGGCAGGTTCAGGGGGAAGCCCACTCCTTTTTCCAATTGGAATCTGCACAGCTCTCAAAATGGTAGAAATGTAAATTTTATCTTAAAATCTGCATATCCACACCATCTGCCCATATATATAGTCAGACTCTGATAAAGCTGAGCTTGCAAGTTACTAAAGTAGTCTGCAGCAATGAGGGTCCTGAGATCATTCAATTGTGCCAGAAATATTGATTGTTGTGGACATCTTCTATTTTACAGTTCTGATATAAAGCTGCATATATAAAAAAAAAATGTTGTTTATTATTCCCTTAAAGCCCCACTGCAGCCCTCCACCTCCAGCATCGGAGCACCGGAAGCATATCAATAGCTAAGCTCCCAACACTCAGAAAAGTTGTAAATTAAAGAGCTAAGCCCACAAGGTGGCATTTACCTCTTTGGCCTTAAAGTGATTGTAAAGGTTTGTTCTAAAAAAAATAACAAACATGTTATACTTACCTGCTCTATGCAAGGGTTTTGTACAGATCGGCCCCGGTCCTCCTTTTCTGGGGTCACTCGGTGGCGCGCCTGGCTCCTCCTCTGCATCGAGTGGCCCCACGCAGACAGCGGGACTCGGCCCGCCTCTCGTGTCATTGGATTTGATCAATGGCTCCTGCTGCTATCAGTCTGTCCAATGAGGACCTGAGACAGTGGCTGGAGCTGCTGGTCTCGTTCTCGTCGCTGGAAAGATTGGGTTCCGGTAAGTAAAAGGGGGGCAGCTTTACCATAAAAGGTTTTTCGCTGTAATGCATACAATACATTAAGGTGAAAAACATTGAGACTTTACAACTCCTTTAACTCCTACTAATCCAGCACATTTTTCAAAGTAGGTGAATTCCTGGAGTTCAGCTTTAACCACTTGAGCTCCAGAAGATTTTACCCCCTTCATGACCAGGCCATTTGTTGCTATTTAGCACTGCACTACTTTACCAGGTAATTGCGCGCTAATGCAATACTGTACCCAATAGAAATTTCTATCTTTTTTTTTTCACTCATATAGAGCTTTCTTTTTTGGAGGTATTTGATCACCATGTTGTTAATATTTGTAAGCGATGTGCCGGTTTTTACTCGGTGCTTTGCAGGGAGAAAAAAAAAGGCACTTGGCTGCTGTCTGTAGAGAGTCCTGTGTCTACCAACACAGGGCACTCTTCTGTCATTCGTTCAGCCAATCAGCAGGTCCCATCATAAATCATGGGCCGGGACCCACTGACCATGTTGTGCTGCAGTGAATGACAACACAGCACACATGTGGACCCGGAAGAAAGGCGCGATGTACAGGTACGTGACTGTGCCTGTACTAGCCGACCTGCCACGGTAGATATACTGCAGAGGGTTGGCAAGTGGTTAAAGTGGGATTTCATTCTCCCAATCAATAATGGTTATTTTGAATCCTCATGCTGCTAGTATTAGTAAATGGATAGAAAATTATATTAAATGTACTTGTTTTAGACTTTTTTTTTTTTTTACATCAGTTACTTTCTAGTTTCTTACATAGGCAAATGATGTCATACATCCCAGGAGTCTTCAGGGGGGTTTCTCAGCTAAGCACACTCTCCTGCCTGCATACCTGAGCTAAGGGCAGATGGATTCCAGGAAGTAAATGCAACGTGAATCATTTGCCCCTGCTCAGGATGGCCACAAGTGATTTCTCAATACAAAAAAATGCGTGGAGAAATGGATGGATGGGGGAAGTTTGCTTTGAATATTAAAAAAGAATTAAATAGAGTTTTTGGTTTGTGGCGCTCAGATGCAGTGACGATCCGCTTTAACAATCATTTATCACTTGCAGTGCATGTAGGTCCCCACTGCATGGGTAATATTTTTTTTTCTCCTCTCTGGAGTGGCCTTTAAGGCTAGGTTCACACTGACAGCGGCATTTCATTCCCACATGTCAGTCCCAACTTCAGGGGTGATATCAGAGACATCTGTGCCTATGTGTCTATTAAAATTTGCACCCCGAAGTCGCCAAAAGTAGTACAGAAACTATGCAGCGTTGCACTGATTCGGGACATGTCAAATCGCATGCCAAATTGCTTCAATGTGAACCAGGGCTAAATATGAAACCTGTGTTACTATCTGAATGTTAGGTTCACTTTTTCTGTCATTTCCTGGTGTAAAAAGCAGAATTGAGATTTCATATCTAGTGTGTGAAAGCTTTGTGTTTGTGACTGAGTACAGGAAGAGGGTAACCATTGTGCAGTGCAAGAAGTGTTTACAGATCTCTCATCTACTAATGGACAGTATGAAAGTATGAAAAGTGCACTCTTTACCTTCCACTGAAGTCAGACCGCTGGCCTCTGCATGCCGTTTATTGCACATTTATTAGGTTCAGGAAAACCTATTTATATTCAGAGTCCAGAGATCATCGAGGGCTCTTCTGTGCCCCTTACAAAGGATTCAGTGTATCCAGAGGTCTGTATACCACATCAAAGAAATGAAATCTGCCAAAGAGCATGACGACTGATAAAAACACGCTGTGTAGTTTTTACATGACAGTATCGGGAGCAAATCTTCTAAGGTAACATCACCATTGTAGACCGACGGCTATACCTTTTATTACATCCATGGGCCCATTATGCAGGCTCTCCAAGTGTCCACTGTGCCTTATCAAGAATGTTCCAGTTTACTTGTCTATGGGAGTTATAGAAACCGTGTTCAGAGAGTAGTGGTTAATGATCCATGCTCTGAATGGTCTAGGGTTGTTAGTGGTGTACCCCAAGGTTCAGTGATGGGACCCTTACTTTTTAATATATTTATAAATGATATAGGGTCTGTCTAAGCACTTTCTTAACTTCATGTTGCATCTCCTGGACAGGAAGTGAAGAAAAATCTCCCCAACCGTACACAGCAGGATGGATAAAAATCAATGATTTTTACAAAAAAAAAAAATAATTTTTTTTATTTCTATTAGATTTTTTTATTTCAAACTGATTTTTTAGATGCTTTGGAATAAAAATCTAAAGATAGTTTTTTATTTTAGCTATAGTAATAATTTGTTTATTCAGCATGAAATGGAGCTTAGTTATATAGCATGAGGCTGTATATTCTGCAATATTTACATTTTTGGTAAACTCATTCAATGAATCCAAGCTCTGCAAGCTGAGATAACATGCATTGCATTGATGCAGTCACACAATGTCACAGTGACCATGAGATAAAACAAAGTTCGGGAATATTCCTTTATCCCATTGTTTTGAAAATCTATGTACACTACAAACTGTATGATTGATTGAATCGGTTCTGATATCGCTGTTTTACTAAACTGACAGCTTATTATTCTAAATAGGAGACCTTCATTTTGTTTGCAAATATTAAAGATTCTAAATACCAGCAAGAACAAGTTCTTACATTTAAAGAGCACCTGTCATTTCAGGTCCATCATGGCAGCGCCTGTTAGCGGGCATCCCCTCACCTGCTGCCGCCACGTCCTTCACCGCCACATCACCAGCCATCCCATTAAAGTGAATGAGACTGTCCGTGAGTCAACAGCGGGTCAGAGGAGGAGACGCTGCGGGACAGAGATGACAGTTGTTCTTTAAAAATTATGATTTAAATCAAATCCACCCTGGTACACAGACAACAAAAAATAAACGGGCGGGTTTTAACCCTTCCCTACTCTATCCGAAACTAAAAGAATACTTGGGCTATTTTTATTGATTGCTTACTTGATGCAGCTCTAACCTAAATGCTCCATATATTTTATGGTATTCTGTTAGAGCTGCACGATTCTGGATAAAATTAGAATCACAATATTTTTACTTAGAATAAAGATCACGATTCTCACAGCGTAACATCTTTCACATTATACAATTAAAATTGGGTTAACTTTACTGTTTTTAGTTTTTATTTTTTTTTTAATCCATTGAAGTGTATTTTTTCCCCAAAAAATTGCGTTTGAAAGACTGCTGCGCAAATACAGTGTGATATAAAATATTGCAATGACCGCCATTTTATTTTCTAGGGTCTCTGATAAATATATATATATATATATATATATATATATATATATAAAATGTTTGGGGATTATAAGTAATTATCTAACAAAAAATAATGATTTTACTTTGTAAGCAACACGTGTCATAAAAGGGTTTAGTCTTTAAGTGGTTAAACTGTACTCTTTTACAGACCGAAGTTTATCCCTTTGATCCAAAAGAACAGAACCATACATTGTATCTCTTCTCTATCTCTTAGACCCCTTTCACACTGAAGGCGCTTTTCAGACATTTTAGTGCTAAAAATAACGCCTCAAAAGCGCCTCCCCAGTGTGAAAGCCAAAAAAAAAAAGTCCTGCAAGCAGCGTCTTTGGGGTGGTGCGGGAGCGGTGTATACACCACTCCTAAACCGCCCCCTTCCAGTGAAAATCAATGGGTAGCGCTGCCAAAGCACCTCTGCTGCGGTGCTTTGCGGGTGCTTTTAACCCCTTGTTAACACCTTCTTTGGGATTAAAAACGTCTCACTTCTGCCTGCACAGCGCCGGTAAAGCGCTGCTAGTTTTAGCGCTGCTTTACCGCTAACATGGCCACACTAGCAGTGTGAAAGGGCTCTTGGCGCTGACCAGTGTTGATAAACATTTGCCGCCTTTTTTTTTGACAGCTCTGAGCAGAGAACGGCTCTGCACTGTTTGCATAGAATTGTGGAAATGCCCGATTGTGAGGGGGTTGAATCGAGATCGTGATTTTTTTTTTTTTTAACGATTAATCGTGCAGCTCTATATTCTGTAATAATTTACAGATGGTTACAGTTATGTAATGCAACTTTTACAGGTCCCTTAACATCCCTAGCCGTAAGGCTACACTGCCGGGTTCCCTTACCTGCAATGGCGGCACCCGACAGCTGATAGAAACATTAGCTGCGGTGCCGACATCGCTGGACTCCAGGACAGGTAAGTGTCCGATTATTAAAAGCCAGCAGCTGCAGTATGTGTAGCTGCTGTCCTTTAATTTTTCCAGCGGTGGGCTGACCTCCTCTTTAATGTGTGTAAAATGAAGTGTGATATGTATACCATGATATTTAGAAGCATATTAGAAGTGTGGATGTGTAATATGTTCTCTCCGAACCATTACAAGTCATCGAGTGTTCCTCTGCCAGGTCATGAAAAGTTGCTGTAGCTGCAAAACTGCACCTTTAACTCTGAAACGGAAGTTGTAAGGCAGCTCAGCTGCGCTCATTGTTGTCGCCCTTCACTGCTGAACACTCAGGCGGTTCTTGTCTTAGCAGGACGAAGCTGACGGCAGATGCTCACAATAACACACAACTGTCTTTCCTTGTCTCTGCAGAATGTTGGCTTTGCAAGCTCAGGGAGGAAACAGCAGGGAGCAAAAAACTGTGAGGTAAGTGAGTGGTTAACATATTCTGCTTTTTGTCTGGCTCTGCTTTGTTATGTGCAATATTGTGCTCAGACTAACTCGCACAACATGGAAGCTGGAACTGTTCAATATGTTCCATCAGGGAGCACAGCCAAAGCCTGCAGTCACCAGTCCTCCCTTTATTCTGCCAAATATACAGTGCTGTGCCTGTGTGCGAGAGGATGGCATGGTGACTTCTTCTCCGATTGCTCTCTCCTCTTTTTTTTTTTTTTTTTGAAGCCTTGCATATTTTTAAAGGATTCCATCTTGTGATCAGGACATGCAGGTACCTTTCTTAAAGGGTTATTAAAGCCTTCTAAACCCGCTAAGATGTAGAGTTGCCATACAATGCTGCCTTTTGATGATCAAAAGTTCTTCTTCCCTCCTGATGCAACTGGTCCCTTCAGTGATTTTAGGGTGGCTCCTTTCCCTTGCAGGGTTCTATGGGGTCACCATTGCATACATGATCCTAGCTGAAGAGACGCATTGTGCTATATGCTGCGTGTGTCAATACAAATACACAGCTCAGCAGCAAGCAGCTCCCCTCTCCTTCCTCCTCCAAGCTAATTGATGGACAGCTGCTGGCAACCTAATATACAATGCGTACTTTCCCCGACAGGCAATCTGGGGAAGCTGCGATGTGGGACCTTATAGTCAACAGTGATGATTGGGAACCACTGTAAATGTTTGTGCCCACATATTCTGCATATTAAAGTGGAACTTTACCCATAACAACTGGATGCAAAATTATGTTCTTTAATAAGGAACATACATTCCACATTAATAATTTATGCCACCAAAATTAGTATGTGATGTAACTTGCCTCCAGCATTGCTCCAGTTTTTTCTTGCTGGAGGCTGGCTGCCATTTACTAGAGCCCCTGAGCAGCAGTAAATCTTTAGGCTGTCAGCAGATCGGCCTTTACAAATTTGGCACAGTGCCTAAAAATAAAGAGCAACTGAGCATGTGCAGAGCAGGGTGAGACAGTATATTACTGGATTTTAAACAGTATGGGCACTTATTTTTAATGTTTTACATTGATTATACCTGCAGAAGAGGCCAGCCTGAAGTCATCTAGTACTACCTAATTTTCTGACTAAAATATTGTACTATTGTGTTTTTCAAAATTGTTGCTCTTTTTTTGTTTATAGCACAAAAACTAAAAACAGCAGAGGAGATCAAATACCACCAAAAAAGAAAGCTCTATTTGTTAGAAAAACAAACGTCAATTTTGTTTGGGTGCAGCATCGCACGACCGCGCAATTGTCCGTTAAAGCGACGCAGTGCCGAATCGCAAAAAATGGCCCGGTCATTCAGCAGTAGTGGGGAATGCTTAAAGTGGAACTCCACCCAAAAGGGCAAGTTGCACTTTAAGGCCTCCCTCCAGGCTCCTGTCTGTGAAACTGAGCTTTTATGGGGGTACTCTATTTTGACAGGTACCCGCTCCCACTTCTGTTCCGGTCACCTTAGGTGATCGGAAGTGGAAAATCTCCTTTCCCCCTCCCTTGAAGACTTCTGGGGCACATGACAGGTCCCAGAAGACTTCGGAACCAGTCACAGAGCGCAGCGCCGCATGCATGTGCAGTGGACACTCGGCTGTGAAGCTGCAAACTGTCACAGCCTGGTGGTGCCCATAGTAAAGATGTCAGTGTCGCTGAGAGAGGACACAGGGTAAAAATGGCTAGGGTGAGCTCATCTCTGGATCGTGGGACAGGCGAGTGGCTATTAAGTCAGCAGCTACACTTTTTGTAGCTTCTGACTTTTAATAAACACAAAAATGATTGGAGCTCCGCTTTAAAGTGAAACCCAAAACAAAAAATGTAATCTATAGCAGCTTACCAATCATTAGATGTGGTGGAAAATTGTTCAATGTATGGCTAGTCTTACTGGCAGAAACACCGGGTGAAAATAAATGAAAGAAAGCATAAAGGAGTTGTAAAGGCAGAAGGTTTTTTATCCTAATACATTCTATGCATTAAGATAAAAAGCCTTCTGTGTGCAGCAGCCCCTCTCTATTACCAGAGCCCCATCTCTGTCCAGCGATGTCCAGGAGTGTCTTGGTTGCCTTAGGACACTCTCTCCTGATTGGCTGAGACACAGCTGTGCCATTGGCTCCCTCTGCTGTCAATCAAAGTCAGTCAGAGATCGGGGGTGGGGCTGAACTGTAGCTCCGTGTCTGAATGGACAAAGGGAGCTGTGACTTGGCCCGGGTGCCCCATAACAAGCAGCTTGCTGTGGGGGTACCCAACAGGAGGGAGGGGCCAGAAGCACAGAAGAGGGGGATCTGGACTGCTCTGTGCAAAATCACTGCACAGAGGAGGTAAGTATAACATGTTTGTTATTTTTATATATAAAAAAAAAACAAGACTTTACAATCACTTTAAAAAAAAAAAACTATATGAATAAACTTGCTGTGGATCAGAAGAGAATTGATGTATGTTATTCAGGGCAAATAGATGAGCGGCATTAGGCCTTGTGCTCACTGGGTATAAAAAATATTATACAGGCGTTTGGCAGGTTTTTTTTTCACCTTTTAAAAGCACCTCTGTGTTGGCTTATGTGCTCATACACTCATAGGTATTTACAGGCGTATTTGAAGAAGAGCTTAAGAGCAGGAAAAACTCTGAACGCACCTAAGCACTTAGCATTTAGGTGCATTTCAGCATTAATGCATTTCAGTGACCAGAATAGATTAATATTCTGGCCAATGGAATGCCATAATGCTCCGATGCTTGACGCGCCTAAATGCGCATGCAATGGGCAGCTTTAGGTGCTTTTTTTATGCAGCTTTTCTCCTGCCAGGAGTTCTGGTGTTCAGAGGAGAAAAAACAAAGATCTGTGCCCTAAATCATCATTTTTATTTTTGTGACAAATGTGTCAGTACGTGGATTCTTTGTATCCTATATGTTGAAAATAACATTGTTACCACTTGAGTGTATTATAAAAGGATTGTGACTATAAAGTATGATTTATGAAATGGACAAATGATTGTGTGATATTGTATGTAGTAGTATCATCGCAGTATTTATTTATATTTATTGCTAAAGCAGGTGGTAAATGTGACCAGTTTTCTGGACAAAAAAAAGGAAAGTAGAAAGAACATTGCAATAAATTCAGGGAATGTTTATGATCTGCTCTGAAGATTCTCATGATTACCACTTTAGAAACACCAGCATCAGCGATTCCCGTCTCTATTCCAGTGTGCATGTCACTGGCGATGAATGAACCATTAATTGACCAAGCTAGCCTGAAATACAGAGACAGCCATATCAGGGATGTAGATCATTTATTTTTCTTGGGGGGGTTAGCCTTGGGTACCCAGGGGACAATGCTGCTACATGGTAAGAAATTGTGGGTGTGTGGAAAATTGTGCTTAAAACCCTACTCGCTGTGTATACAATAGCATATATCACAGCCCTTGTACCCAAAAAATATGCTTTAATTACTGTGCTACAACGTAAGTCTAACAGACTTCAGCATACTGGTTTGTAAAATCTTCCCATTGCATATGCTTTCCTACACACAGCCTACCTTGAAGAAGAACTTCATTAACAGTGACTACCGAGCAACCAACATCTGTACATTTTAGCATAAATATTACAACGGTCAGGAGTATGTCGTATAAAGCCTAGCATAGGCAAAACTCTACTGGTGGCAGGAAATTCCTGTAACAGCAAATATTGTATGAAACAAAAAAGGGTGGACAAGGCCTGTCACCACACCAATGCTGCAAATGACCTCCTGATGGCAATCAATCTCCCCTACTCTGTCCTAACCAAGCCAGAAGTAGTCAGCGATGCTCTGGGCCCCCCTCTTGTACTTGGTGTCCACATGGTCCTCTGGCTCTGCTGTCCATTCTCTGTTGGCCAATCCTGTAGTCTGGGTGCAGGTTTAAGAGCAGGTCCCACTATCCTATAGCACAGTGGAGGGGTTAAAACCTAATTTTTACAGCGACTTTAAATAGTTTGTTTGGGTCAAGCTGGTCCAAATTAACTATTTCCTCTATGAACAGATACACTTGCTTTCAGTGATGTACCAACTGTGTGTAGCATTGGCTATGTTGTACAGTGTACAGAGCTGTGTTATGGCAGTGGGACAGGGACTTCCCATCTGCTGTGGCAACAAAATCAAGTCTGGCCGATCGCTAATCAGCCATTCACAGGAAGCCTTGTCTTTTATCAATGATTACAAGGCTTCCTCTGATTGGCTGAAATGGAGTTCTTAATGTTAACCCCCTGCCTCTTGATAAAATACAAGGCTTCCGGTGAATGCCTGAGCAGCGCTCTTCCCGTCTTGATTTTGTTTCAGGAGTGGGACAGGAAGTCACTGTACCACTGACAAATGTTCTGGGGGGGGGGTTGACCCCCCTGACTCCCCTGACTCCCCCTTATCTACTCCCCTGAGCCATAGAATATTGTGGGAAAGCCAGGTTTGCTTACCCAGACGTGTCCTGCCAACCTAAAGACTGTAGATTAAGGCTTTCACACTTGTGCGACTTGAGATCAGACTTGTGAGACCCCCAATTCGCAGGACATGTGAAATTGAATGTATTTCAATGAGCGACAGTCCTACTGACACTACAGAAGTCATTGCAACTTCAGAAAAGGTTCCTGCACTACTTTGGTCCGACTTTTGATGCCTTTTTGATGCCACTTTGGTCCAGAGAATGTCAAGTCAGATCAAAGTCACATTCAAAAGCCACGCTGGAAATTGCGTGACTTTGGAGACGCGCTAATGTAAAAGGAGCCTTGGGAAACGAGTGTCAATGGGCCTTATCAAAACTGTTTTAGGCAATTTGTAATAACCAGTTAACTCAAGCTTTCACCTTTTCATTGTAGGTTTGAATCGCACTGGTTGTTTGACGATTTGTTACATAAATAAGTTGTCTTTCTCTTGTTGGTGGCATGAATTGTTGATACAGTTTCTGCAGATGTACTGTATGTAGTGGAGAGCTAGTATTTTGTGCCTACATAGCCACGTCATTCATTCACAGATTCCTGTAGATTAATAAACTACAAGTACCGTCTACCACTGCGGAAGAAGGACTTGTAGTTTCAATGGGCTGCATGGGTACCAATGAGCACTTTTGTAGTCCATTAATAAGTCCTCCAGCCTACAAACAGCCTGTACAGAGGTACCCCTGCAGAAGCCCACATTGTGATTTACTGCACTTGATCTACTAGGTGCAATGCTTTACAGGCTCCTGCAGACCAAATAAATGCACGTTTGTTGTTTACTGCAAAAATATGTGCATTTATAATTTTTTCTATAACAGTGAACCTATCCATTAATGAGACAATCGAGTAACACTTTTCAGGCTGCTCACTTACAGTATACAGTGCCTTGAAAAAGTATTCATACCCCTTGAAATTTTCCACATTTTGTCATGTTACAACTAAAAACGTAAATGTATTTTATTGGGATTTTATAGGAAGTGAAAGGAAAATGATAAATGTTTTTTTTTTAAATTATTTAAAAATAAATATCTGAAAAGTGTAGTGTGCATTTGTATTCAGCCCCCTTTACTCTGATACCCCTAACTAAAATCTAGTGGAACCAATTGCCCTCAAAAGTCACCTAATTAGTAAATAGAGTTCACCTGTGTGTATCCCAGTATAAATGCAGCTATTCTGTAAAGCCCTCAGAGGTTTGTTTGAGAACCTTAGTAAACAAACAGCATCATGAAGACCAAAGAACACTCCAGACAGGTCAGGGATAAAGTTGTGGAGAAGGGTTAGGTCATAAAATAAATATCCCAAGCTTTCATCATCTCACAGAGCACTGTGTTCAATCCATCATCCGAAAATGGAAAGAGTATGGCACAACTGCAAACCTACCAAGACATGGCTGTCCACCTAAACTGACAGGCCGGGCAAAGAGAACATTAATCAGAGAAGCAGCCAAGAGGCCCATGGTAACTCTGGAGAAGCTGCAGAGATCCACAGCTCAGGTGGAAGAGTCTGTCCACAGGATAACTATTAGTCGTGCACTCCACAAATCTGGCCTGTATGGAAGAGTGGCCAGAGGAAAGCCATTGTTGAAAGAAAACCATAAGTCCCATTTGCAGTTTGTGAGAAGCCATGTGGGGGACATAGCAAACATGTGGAAGAAGGATGCTCTGGTCAGATGAGACCCAAATTGAACTTTTTGGCCTGAAAGCAAAACACTATGTGTGGCAAAAAACGAACACTGCACATCACCCTGAACACACCGCAGCAAAAGGAGGGAGGGGGGATTTTTGGGACTTTAGATGAGGCAATGAATGGATAGATTCATCTGCCTCCATCCCTATTGTATACAAAAAATATCAAAAAGAAAAGTTGGGACTTTAAACACACCATCCCCACTGTGAAACATGGTGGGGGGCAGCATCATGTTGTGTGGATGCTTTTCTTCAGCAGGGACAGGGAAGCTGGTCAGAGTTGATGGGAAGATGAATGGCGCTAAATACAGGGCAATCTTAGAAGAAAACCTGCAAGAGTCTGCAAAAGACTTGAGAGTGGGGCGAAGGTTCACCTTCCAGCAGGACAACAACCCTAAACATACAGCCAGAGCTACAATGGAATGGTTTAGATCAAAGCATGTTCATGTGTTAGAATGGCCCAGTCAAGGTCCAGATCTAAATCCAATTGAGTATCGGTGGAAAGAATGGGCAAAAATTTCACCCTCCTAGATGTGCAAAGCTGGTAGAGACATCCCCAAAAAGACTTGCAGCTGTAATTGTAGCCAAAGGTGGTTCTACAAAGTATTTACTCAGGGGGCTGAATACAAATGCAAGCCACACTTTTCACATATTTATTTGTAAAAAATGTTGAAAATCATTTATCATTTTCCTTCCACTTCACAATTATGTGCCACTTTGTGTTGGTCTATCACATAAAGTCCCGATAAAATACATTTACGTCTTTGGTTGTTACATGACAAAATGTGGAAAATGTCAGGGGGTGTGAATACTTGTTCAAGGCACTTGATAGAATGTATGAATTGAGCACTTACTGGTGTTGAGCATGGTATAGCAATTCATTATACCCTTTGTCAGTAATAGCCCTGTAGTTTTTCTCACCCTCTGACACTTTTAGGGCTCATTTTTGCATATAGCATTTTATGCATCTGTACACAACAGTATAGAAGGCTATGGGCTCATCCACATAGCTGCGCAATGCTGTGCTGTAACAAAGCTGCGTCAGAGGCTGTATTTTATGCTGTACTCATAAATGTGCTAATGTTTACATGCATTCACTATACAGCGTGCCTGTTGCTGCTGCTCAGGACCCAGTAGCCATTTCCACTGCTGCTGCTGATTACACTCTATTGATGTATGCATTTCAGCCCTGAATAAGTAACTTATGCGGTATGTGCACAGAATGACCTCACCCTTGAGTTATTACAGACTCCACCAAGGTCATTATGCACATGCGCCACTGTAGGAACAGCTTAGTAAGAGCTGACATGTAAAGGGCAGCTAAACAGCAGCGGCAGCAGCAGTGCTGGTACATATACTTCATTGTTACATGTTGGCCCCTGAGCAGCAATGGAGGCCCATAATGTCCATTTTATGTTGTGTGCATGGAAATGTTAGGCTGGGTTCACATGTACGCGGCTGCGTTTGTAGTCCGGAACGGTACTGTTCACCAGGTCAGGTGCAGATTTTTCCCTGAATTTGCACCTGAACCGAACCCAAAAACAGACCGGACCCTTTTCAAAACCGCACCGCGGCCGCCCTGCACATGTGTGAACCGGCTCCATTGAAAGTCGGTCACATTCACGTTCTGCAAATTGGATGTGGTTAAAAACCATCCAATTCGCATATATGTGAACCCAGTCTTAGTACAAACATTACTACAGCTTATGGACAATTTTTTTATACAGGGTATTGCTGCCAGCAAGATCTTGTATAAATGAATACAGCTGTGTGAATGAGACCTTAAGACTTTTTTTCACAAGCATTTGGGGGGAGCACAGGGTGACGGTAAAACCATGTAGTTGAACTGCAGTTTTACTCTCCCCAATCTCTCACCCTTTTAGCAGAATGGTCCCCACTGTTGCATTCAGTGGAGCACTCTGCAACAATGTGCAATGGGTGCACTAGTGCAGAGATCATGGGGTTAAAGTAAGTGGTGTGGAGGCAATTCAACTCCTCCTCACGACCAGTCAAATGCACTCTGAAGAGTGATCCAATGTAAATGGCTCTTCAGAGAGTAACGATAGTGTAAACTATCCCTAGGAGTGTCAGTGGCTTTCTGTAGTAAGCTCTGTACTGGCCCTGATATCACCAACATGTCTGGCTGCTGCCTTTTTGTGGCTTCCAGTTCCTGAAGCTGTATGTTGAAGAGAGTCTGCACATCATTATCAGTAGTGACTTCAGATGTTTGGTATGTGGTAAAACGTAACTTGGTCCTCGCTGTCACTTAGAGAGCACTGGAGGCTTCACAGGTAGCAGTGGGACACCCTGGTGAGGCCAGGAAAAGATAGGTAAGGACTCGCAATGAGGGCTGTCTGGAATTGTCAAAACTGCATGGCTGTTATATATATATATTATATATTGCTGCACCAGGGCAGCATGAGTGCTAATTGTAAAGTGTTTATTTGTGTGAGCAGCCTGGAAAGTGTCTCTTGAATGATTAGTGAAGGCTGCTGAAGTGTGGAGATGATAGGTGGGCTGTGGGGCGGGAATGACTGGGCCGCAACTTGTTGGAGTTAAGAAACAAAAGTATGAGTTAGGAATTAGACTATTGGTGATCGCAGGACATCCAAGCTTATTTCTACTGATGACTATACAGTATGTGCAATGGCATTCAACTGACATACAGTATCTCACAAAAGTGAGTACACCCCTCACATTTTTGTAAATATTTTATTTTAATAAAATATTTACAAAAATGTGAGGGGTGTACTCACTTTTGTGAGATACTGTATGTCAGTTGAAAGCCACTGTTTTTGGGTTCTTTTCATGTGACAACACTGAAGAAATTACACTTTGCTACAATGTAAAGTAGTGAGTGTACAGCTTGTATAACAGTGTAAATTTGCTGTCCCCTCAAAATAACTCAACACACAGCCATTAATGTCTAAAGCACTGGCAACAAAAGTGAGTACACCCCTAAGTGAAAATGTCCAAATTGGGTCCAGTTAGCCATTTTCCTTCCCCCGTGTCATGTGACTTGTTAGTGGTACAAGGTCTGAGGTGTGAATGTGGAGCAGGTGTGTTAAATTTGGTGTTATTGCTCTCACTTTCTCATACTGCTCACTGGAAGTTCAACATGGCACCTCATGGCAAAGAACTCTCTGAGGATCTGAAAAAAAGAATTGTTGCTCTTCATAAAGATGGCCTAGGGTATAAGAAGATTGCCAAAACCATGAAACTGAGCCTCAGAAGGGTGGCCAAGACCATACAGCAGTTTAACAGGACAGGTTCCACTCAGAACAGGCCTCGCCATGGTCGACCAAAGATGTTGAGTGCATGTGCTCCGCACCATATCCAGAGGTTTTCTTTGGGAAATAGACGTAGGAGTGCTGCCAGCATTGCTGTAGAGGTTGAAGGGGTGGAGGATCGGACTGTCAGTGCTCAGACCATATGCTGCACGCTGCATTAAATTGGTCTGCATGGCTGTCGTCCCAGAAGGAAGCCTCTTCTAAAGATGATGCACTAGAAAGCCTCCAAACAGTTTGATGAAGACAAGCAGACTAAGGACATGGATTACTGGAACCATGTCCTTTGGTCTGATGAGACCGAGATAAACTTATTTGGTTCAGATGGTGTCAAGTGTGTGTGGTGGTAACCGGGTGAGGAGTACAAAGACAAGTGTGTCTTGCCTACAGTCAAGTATAATATTGGGAGTGTCATGGTCTGGGGCTGCATGAGTGCTGCCGGCACTGGGTAGCTGCAGTTCATTGAGGGAACCATGAATGCCAACATGTACTGTGACATCCTGAAGCAGAGCATGATCCCCTCCCTTCGGAGACTAGGGTCCTTATCATGTTGAAATACTGCCCTGCGGCCCAAACAGACCTCCAAGAAGACCACTGCCTTGCGAAAGAAGCTGAGGGTAAAGGTGATGGACTGGCCAAGCATGTCTCCAGACCTAAACTCGATTGAGCATCTGTGGGGCATTCTCAAATGGAAGGTGGAGGAGCGCAAGGTCTCTAACATCCCCCAGCTCAGTGATGTCGTCGTGGAGGAGTGGAAGAGGACTCCAGTGGCAACCTGTGAAGCTCTGGTGAACTCCATGCCCAAAAGGGATAAGGCAGTGCTGGAAAATAATGGTGACCACATAAAATATTGACACTTTGGGCCCAATTTGAACATTTTAACTTAGGGGTGTACTCACTTTTGTTGCCAGCGGTTTAGACATTAATGGCTGTGAGTTATTTTGAGGGGACAGCAAATTTACAGTTATACAAGCTGTACACTCACTACTTTACATTTCTTCAGTGTTGTCACATGAAAATATATAGTAAAATATTTACAAAAATGGGAGGGGTGTACTCACTTTTGTGAGATACTGTAATTGAATTGTCTACTGGATCCTGCCATATTGCAAGTCAGGGTTGGAAAAACTGGTACTTCTATACTCAAGTCTTCATTTTCATTATAGATCTGTCCCATTTAGTGTCACAAATAGAAAGCAAAGGCACTATTAAGCTGGCCATAGTTGGTTTGAAAAAATAAAAAATGAACAGGTTCTGCCATCCACACAAACGAGGTGTAAAAAGGGATCCATCCCAGTGGGACATTGTATTCTGACAGCAGGACTCTCCTCTGTTTGGATACGCTAATCAACGGCTACAGACGTTGATTGTCAAACCTTTTCCAGCTTGCCCCTTCGACAGACGTCGATCTAATGACCGACTTCTGTGGAATGCGGATTGCCACACACAGATCGCAGTTTGGCTGGTCACTGCTGAACTGGCTGAATTTCAAACTTTCTATAGCCAGCTTTACACTTTAAAGTGGAACTTCACCCAAAATGGTATGTTTTGTCTTAAGTCCTCCTCATCCCCTCACCACCACCACCACATTTGGCATGAAATTTTTGGGGTGCAGTGGGTACCTAGTTTTGACAGGTACCCGCTCCCTAGGCGATCCGAGTGGAAGCTCAGCCCCCTTCTTGTCACCCGCAGCTTTCTGGAACACGTCACAGGTCTCAGAAGTTTGCGGGACCATTCACAAAGCGCAGCACAGCTCGCACATGCGCAGTAGGAATCCGGCTGTGAAGCTACAAGCTGTTAGTCGGTTTCCCACACTAAAGATGCTGGCGCCGGGTGCACTAGCCAGGTGAGGACAGTGCTGGATCCCTGAACAGGAAAGTGTCCTTTTAATAAGTCAGCAGCTACAGGATTTGCCACTGCTGTTTTTTTATTTTTTTTTTTAGAAAGAAGAACCTCTTTAATGCTGTATATGCAGTTTTGTTTAGCCAATCTACCAGACAGCATAGCCAGGTTGGTAACACTAATCATCGCTAGCACAGTTTAGCATAAGAGCTTTTTACCCCTAGCCTGTGATTGGACATCAAAGGAGCAGCAGCAGAATGATAAAGTTATGTTTATCCTTTCTTTACCAACATCATTTTTGTTAGTACATGTGCATGCAGTACACCATGTCTAGCTTAGAGTACTGACCCCTTCTAACTGTAGGAGACCGGCTTTGATATTTTTTTTTTGGGAAGGAATGTGATCTGCTGATGAAACAGTCAGGTATAGAAGTAACATGGCACTCCCATTTACTTTATATTTACCTTATACTTAGTAATGGGGGGATGAGTAATGAGTAAAGGATGTTCATGTCAGTTGAAGAGCGCTCATCAGAAGGGCTCTGAATGCTCCCATGTCTTGATTTCAGCCATCTTCAATGTTTCCTTTCTGTTATAACACAAGTGTGCTTGGCTGCAACTGTTTTTCCGTTTTCCCTTTGTTCTTGAAGTACAAAATTTACAGAAGGATATCTCCGCCATCTATGTCAATAAATATACTGAACTAAAGTCTGGCTTCTTTCAAGATGTAAGCTCTGCTAGAATTCTTATCAATGGAGCACAATATCCACTTGCATCACAGCAGGCGGTAAATATTTTTTAGTGCACTCAAGTATGTTGGTGATGAAGCTAAAAGGGCCGACTTTTTCAGTTTTGTTTTTTTTTCTGGCACATGACCTCTGAATATTTACAAGCTCCTATAATCTGTGTGTGTCAAGGAGGAATGTGATGCATTACAAAACACCTTCTGCAAGTTTCTTTATCTGTAGAAGAAAGATAGAGGATTGACTGCTCCCTGCAGCTCCCATCACCTTTGGCTTATTACACAGCACTGAATCACTTGAATAGTCCAATACAGATGCTCTTCCTATGTTAGTCACTGATCCTTGTCCGCACACTTGACCTTGCAGTGGAGAGTCCTTCCCTGTTCATCTATTCTAGCTATCAGTTTCTTCAATAATGAGGAAAATGTTACATTTATATTCCCTAACAAAGATGCCCTATAATGAGTGATTTATAAAGAAATTGTATTGAACGTGATCCTATACTCTACTCACAAGATTAAATAAAATTAAATACTGTATTTATTGGCGTATAACACTCACTTTTTCACCATGAAAATCGGGTGCAAATAGTGCGTGCGTGTTATACGCCAATACTTCAGTTTTAGCTGCCTCGGAGGGGACAGGGAGGGGGGGCAGGATGAGCACCGTCAGATTATATAAAGTGGGAATCTCCTGTTTACTTGGCGACCTCTGTAATAGGAACTCCTGTCTCCTGGGCCTTCATTGGACCACTGTTCTGTCTATCATAGGAGATTCTCACTGTATGTAATCTGTCGGCGCTTATCCCGCCCCCCTCCCCGTCCCCTCTGGGCTGCAGATGGGCATCGATCAGGCTGCACTGATGGCAATGGTGAGGCTGCTGCATTGATGGCAATGGTGAGGCTGCATTGATGTGGACTGATGAGGCTGCATTGATGGCACTTGTGAGGCTGCAGATGGGCATTGATCAGGCTGCATTGATGGCAATAGTGAGGCGGAAGATGGGCACTGACCCTTATTTTGCTTCAAAGTTCCTTATTTAAAATGTAAGTTTTTTTTCCTGAAACCTCCCTCTTAAAATGAATGTGCGTGTTATACGCCTGTGCGTGTTATATGCCGATAAATACGGTATATATATCGTGGCATTGGGACCCTGTGCTACCTGGAATATTGCTGGTTTACACCAGATTTTGGAGAGAAAGGCACGCTGATTGCACAGCTGTGTGTTGGGCTATTTAGTTGTGACCTGGCTATGGTTCAGGGCCCCACCCGACAGACAGGAAGTCTTTGCATGGGAGTTAGGTGGACTCCCATTACTCTGCAGGAGTCAGAGACTGCATGGGTGCAGCCAGAGCATGCATGTCTGCAGGAGGCAGATGTACTTTGTGACAGAGCAGCAAGGCACTGATCAGGAGTAAGCTAGGAGAGAGATTAACTCAAGGAAACCCTTTTGTTCTAAGGAGTAGACCTAAGGCCTAGGCTACAGGCCTGAAGCAGCCATGTGGCAATAACGTAAGCCAGGAAGCTGTAAGAGAGAGTGTCGCCAGAGGTACAGTATGGGTACCAAACAGTGACACGGTCACAGGGTCAAGAGGACCGAGGTCAACGCCTGAACAGCAGTGCTGACCAGAGAGCCAGGTGGCTCGGTATTTTCCATTTATTTCAATATTGCTTTGTGGAAGAAACCCCTGCGTGGGAATCCTGGATGGACTGTTTTTTCTTTTACTTCAATAAACATGGGCCACAAAAGCCCTTAAACTGTATATCTAGCGTAGACACAGCTCACTGGTAAGCTCTACACTGAAGCTAAATAACCCCCAATACCACTATAGATATAGAGATAGATATAGAGATAGATAGATATAGATAGATAGATAGATAGATAGATAGATAGATAGATAGATAGATAGATAGATAGATAGATAGATAGATAGTGAGGGGAAAAGGTATTTGGTCTCCTTCTAATTTTGTACATTTGCCCACTGACAAATGATCAGTCTATAATTTTAATGGTAGGTTTATTTAAACAGTGAGAGACAGAATAACAAGAAAAATATGCAGAAAAAATGCATTTAGAAAGTTATACATTGATCTGCATTTTAATGAGTGAAATAAGTATTTGATCCCTTATCAGTTTAGCAAGATTTCTGGCTCCCAGGTGTCTCCTATACAGGTAAGGAGCTGAGATTAGGAGCACTCTCTCTTAAAGCTCAGCTTGTTACCTGTATAAAAGACACCTGTCCACAGAAGCAATCAATCAGATTCCAATCTCTCCACCATGGTCAAGACCAAAGAGCTGTACAAAGATGTCAGGGACAAGATTGTAGACCTACAAAAGGCTGGATTGGGCTACAAGACCATCGCCAAGCAGCTTGGTGAGAGGGTGACAACAGTTGGTGCGATTATTCGCAAATGGAAGAAAAGCAGAATAACACTCAGTCTCTCTCGTTCTGGGGCTCCATGCAACATCTCACCTCGTGGAGTTTCAATGATCATGAGAACAGGGAGGAATCAGCTCAGAACTACATGGGGAGAATCCTTGTCAATGATCTCAAGGCAGCTCGGACTTTAGTGACCAAGAAAACAATTGGTAACACACTACTTCGTAAAGGAATTAAATACTGTAGTGCCCACAAGGTTTTCCTGCTTTAAGAAAACACATGTACAGACCCGTCTGAAGTTTGCTAATGAACATCTGAATGATTCAGAGGATAACTGGGTGAAAGTGTTGTGGTCAGAGGAAACCAGAATCGAGCTATAGAGATAGATATAGTATACTATATTACATTACCAAAAGTACTGGGATGCCTGCCTTTGCACGCACATGAACTGAACTTTAATGGCATCCCAGTCTTAGTCTGTTGGGGTTCAATACTGAGCTGGCCCATAACTCTATATAACTATATATATAAAATTATAGAGAGAGAGAAAAACAGGTGGATTGCTGCACAAAAGTCTTATTTAAAGGAAAATATAAAAAGTTACGCAAGTATTCATGGTTGACAGCTTCGGGCTAGACAGATTATGCCCTTCTTCATAACCGAATACATACAATTGAAATAACACAGAGCATGGCGTATATATATCAATCGCATCATCTGGAACCAATTGACAAAATAATCAATAATGAATCACCATACAATGAATATTTAGAAGGCACAATGTTGAAACGGAATAAACATCAGGTGTTGTAAGTTCCCCACACTTCATGAGGATAGACACCTATAGTCAAAGTCAAAAAAAGAAAATCCTTGACTAAAACAAGTCACTTAAATCACAATATTGCTACATGTTTTGATCCAATCCCAACTAACTACTGTATATAATAAATAAATAAATAAAGATAAAAAATATGAGAGAACCACAGAATAATGAAAATAATAAAAATGACAAAAGCCTCCCACAAAAATTATTTTACAAAAATAGATATGTCAAAAGCAGAGTTTAACCCTTTTGGACTCAAAGTATCTAATCTATGAATCTAAGAAACTTCTCGTTTTCTTAAATTGAGTTCCCTATTTCCTCCCTGTCGATTACGGGGAATACCATCAATGACCATGTATTTAGGTTGTGAGACTGAATGACCCTTTTCTACAAAATGCCTAGCTAATGGCAATTTATCGAGTTTTTCCCTGATGGAATATTTGTGTCGGGCTATCCGCTCTCTGACCTTCTGAGTCGTTTATATACACACACACGCACATTATAGTGTTTCATTATGCCCCCCGTTCACATCGGTGCGATTTGTCATGCCCCATTGTTGGCAATGAAGCCATTCGAATTGCCACGACTCATGTCGCAGCGACTTTGAAAAAGGTTCCTGTGCTACTTTTTGCTGATTTTTTTGCAACTTGCATAGACTTCTGTTGTATGAAGCCGCACTGATATCGCGCTGAAGTAACACATTTTCAAAGCCACACGAGTGTGACCGGGGGCTCAAGCCCTGATTGAAGAGGGGAAAGGATGATTAGAGCAAGCCTGCTGCTCAGGGCTTGGCACTGCCTTTTTGTTTTCTTTCACTAGGTCTCAGCCCTAGTACATGTTTCCTGCATGCATCCCAAGTTTTGGATTATATTGCAGAATAGAAGTGTTTGAATTCAATAGCACATCATCCTCTAGGCCCAGCACAGCTCTCTCCCTCCAAGTACACAGAAAGGTCTGGATAACAGACCTAAATGGAGAACATCTGATGCAGCAATCTGATTGCCAGAAGTCAGGTGAGTAATGCTAACTGCTTAGCTGGTAACTAGTGTTTTCAAAAAATAAATCCTTGAATCCCTCTTGTATTTCCTTGTTTTTTGCCTCTTTCTGCAGACTTTAAATAAAAATAATAGCATTTTCTCTTATTAGCTGCGTAAACACAGGAACTGGGGTGCAGAAAAATGGCAGCAGGTGCTTTGGACTGATGAGTCAAAATGTGAAATATTTGGCTGTAGCAGGAGGCAGTTTGTTGGTGAAGGGCTGGAGAGCGGTACAATAATGAGTGTCTGCAGGCAACAGTGAAGCATGGCGGGGTTCCTTGCAAATTTGGGGCTGCATTTATGCAAATAGAGATGGAGATTTGGTCAGGATCAATGCTGCCCTCAATGTTGAGAAATACAGACAAATAATTTTCCATCATGCAACACCATTAGGGAGGTGGGTGATTGGCCCCAAATGTATTATGTAGCAGGACAAAGACCCCAAACATGCAGCCAGTGCAATTAGGAACTATCTTCAGATTCCCATATTTGTGTTCCACATTCTCTCCATTTTCTCCTTAGCCATTGCAAAGATTTGGAAGGGCAGTTCTCGTGAAAGAATTTAAATATATTTTACTTTACTATTGGGTATTGGCCCCATGAGTACCTTTCAGTGCTTCTGCTAACTGCCCTTTCTTTAGACAAACCACTTCAGTGGTCACAGATGCCATAAGAACAGAAAAGCTTCCAGCAGAAGCATAAACTGCATAAATGTATTACTGTCAGGTTTGATATAATTTGCTGTGATTAATGGCCAGAATAGGCATCTTTTAATGCTGAAAGCAGAGTTCCACTCAAAAGTGGAACTTCCGCTCATTTGTCTCCTCTCCCCCTCCGGTACCACAAATGGCACCTTTCGGGGGGGGAGTGACATGATACCTGTCTTTGATCCTGTTCCCCCTCCAGGGAGTCTGTGCTGCGGCCCATGAGGTCACCGCGGGGTTCCCTCCTCCCCCTGTCGCGAGGCCAGTAGGAGAGAGGAGTGGGGCCTCGTGCATGCACAGTAGGGTTCCCAGCGTGAAGCCATAAGGCTACACTGCCGGGTTCCCTTACACACAATGGCGGCGGCAGCACCCGACAGCTGATGGAAACATCAGCTGAGGTGCCAACATCGCTGGACTCCAGGACAGGTAAGTGTCCTATTTATTGAAAGCCAGCAGCTGCAGTATGTGTAGCTGCTGGCTTTAAATTTTTTTTTTTTTTTTTTTGGGCAGACCTCCGCTTTAAATTTAGTGTAGCGCTACCCTTGTAGGAGCTGCTTTGTAGCTTTGTTCTTCTGCCACGACTCTGAGAAAACAATCAGTCCCACTGACATACCAGATTAAGCAAATGGATACTGCACAGCTACTGGGAGCACAAATATAGATATTCTGCACGCAAATAAAGTTCAGTATCAAAAAGCAAACATTAGACTTGTTAGTGGTAAATGTTCCCAGTATATTGTCAGGGGTTGCAGTATGCACATAAATGAGTAAGTAAAGATATAGGTCTGTCACAGTTTACTAGATAATATATTAACTAGGCTATAGAAGCAAAGAATGGAGTTCTCTGCAACTAAATTCGAGTATACCTGGTAATCCACAAAATCAGTAATAAGTAATGGCATTAGAAACCAGTAATAGCAATGATATTAAATACTACGATAACTCTTCTGTACACAGTAGGCTATATCCACTTTAGAGTGTACTCTACTGTAAATGAATGGCGGTGATGACATTTAAAACTCCCTAAAGAGGTACCTTGAGCAGTTTTTAGCCCTTGTTCTTCAGCCAGCTAGTGTTGGAGCCCAGTCTTTATGGTGGTGCATGAGTACAGTCTCAGTAAAGTCTGCATGCGGTAGATAATGCTGCTAGTTAGATGTCCATTCCTTATGTGCTCAGCTTCTGCTAGCAGCAACTTGTTAATGGCAGCAGTGTCCTCTCACCAGTCCCAGAGATACAGCAACAGGGGTCTCACTGTTCAGTGTCAGCAGAGTAGAGCTTTCTTAAGACATAATCTATCTACATGTCTCATTTCCATCACATTCTTCCTAATTCTACTCTGTAGAAACTACGGTTTCCATGTCCTGCACTGATGGCCAACAATGCTGAAACAGCGATATGCAGCTTGTAAGAAATGGCTGTATGTGTGTTATAAATCAGTTCTGCATGCACTATATTAAGATGTACACATGATCCCTCATTTTTGGGATTTGGGATGGAACACTGCAATGTGAGTGGGAATACCCAAAAACTCTCCAAAAGGCAAACAGGGTCACAAATGATTGCTTGGAGCCCTATCCTTTATGCCTAGTAACACAATGAGAAAATCATACAAAAGATACCGATTTCGGAGTGATCGTCCGATAATCTGATTGCTGGTACACAGTTTTCGAGAGAACCTTCCCGGGGGGTCAAGTGGTTAAAGCCTCTATTTGCAGCTTAAAAGTGTATTTTAGTTGAACTGGCCCTTTAAGATATAGGGGTGGTATGAACCTGGTTTCTCCTGCATCCCATAACGCAGAACAAAAATTAGAAATGCAGAGAGTGCTGGATATCTTTGAATACAAATAATGATGCTCAGTCATAGATTTCTTCTTTCATGAAGAAAATAAAGTCTGATTATAATTGTATTTCACATGATTTTCAAGTTCCATGAACGAGCTGCGCATAGTGATTGTGACAAAATTCCAATGTGAGTTTCAGAACAATCTGGCAAGATAATATTTAGTGCCTTATGGATGAAATTGGATATAGTCTGGTCTATGTTCTACAAGAAAACAGTAGATAATAGTTGCCATCGGTGAGCTGCGTCGTCCTGATTAATTCAAAGCTCATACAAGGTAGTGTCTTGGGTTTTGCATCTGGAGAATTCATTAGGAAGATACAAAGCTAAATACAATGTTGCCGTGTCCTGTAGCAGATTAAAAGGGTTGAATTTCTTTTACTGAAAATCATGCTGTTTGCGCAAACGTGCTATTTTATAATATTTTTTGTTTCCACGAAGAACAACAAAATTGTTAATCGTTAAGACATTAAGGGGTTGATTTGCTGAAACTGGAGCATGCAAAATCTGGTGCAGCTCGCATACAAACCAATCAGCTTCCAGATTTTTTTTTTTTGTGAAAGCTTAAAGTGGAGGGCCACCCTGAAAAAAAAAATTCACCAAAAATTCTAAAAAATGTTTTAAAAAAACATTTGAAAAAAATTTTTTTTTTAAACTTACCTGAACCCTTGTTGCTAGGCAGTCTTCCTAATCTGCCTGTTCCTATTCCGCGGCGTGTTCTGCTCCTGGCTGAGCGGCCCTGTTGCCTTCTGGGAACTGTGTGTGTTCCCAGAAAACCACGGGGCCATTCACAGTTCGCCACTCGCGCGTGCGCAGTAGGAAACTGGCAGTGAAGCTGCAAGGCTCCACTGCCTGTTTCCCTTACCAAGGATGGCGGTGGCGGGAAAAAAAAAAAATGTTTAGCTGCCCGAAATCCCACTTTAATTGAACAAGCTGAAGTAGGAAGCTGATTGGCTACCATGCACAGCTGCACCAGATCTTGCACTCTCCAGTTTTAGTGAATCAACCCCTATGGGTTTTATGCATTAAAAGGTTTTCAGTACAACTGTTCCATTTCATTATTCCTTCTATTTCTTCACTTGTCTTCACTTATATTTTATCGTGTACTTCTTTTTTTTTTTTTTTTTAACTGCATTTGGTTATCAAGGGCCTCTGGTATGTTATGACAAGCAGCCGTATGTACATTTTTTATTGCCAGTATTCAGGTTTCTAAGTAGCCAGTTGTGTCTAGAAGTTATTTTATATTATTGTGTGTAAGGTAGCTCTATATGCTGACTGTTGCTTTGGCTAAGACCTGGCCCAGTAATTGCAAGCAATGCTGCAGATGTGAGCCTAACTTTTCATATTAGGCCTTGTTTGAGTTAAATGGCAAGCATGAGTACTTCCTTGTGTCATATCCCAAATCGTCGGGCACAAATTTTTTAGTATCTTGGAAAACCTCTGGGCATCTAACATTAGTTTCTTCCTTTTCTATGGAGAAAAGAGTATATGTGCTTCACTCAGGTTTGGTAGAATATTGCAATGGGTTCTGGTACTGCAGCAATGAGGGTAAGGATAGACCGATATCTCTCAACCTTTAGCAGTCTATGAAACCTCTGCTTATATGGGCCTGTGTCATTGGGCTTTTTACAAGTTCAAGTCTATGAGAATGCAAAACCTATTTAAAGCCGGTCATTTCAGGCCCAGAGGAAGGTAATTACAGGTCAAGTGTACCTGTCAATGATACATGCAAGATGCTGCAACACAATCATGCAACCAGGACTGGCAAGAGCTCTGTTTCCACTCAAAATGCTTGACTTGCAGTCTCCACCCCGCAACACTGGAGTCCACCCATGTAGATAAAGTCAGCACCCTGGTGAGGATGAATAAAATGTCTCTATTTCGACCCAGCAGGATACATGTTCCAAACAGACAACAATAACGCATTTCGGCCTATCGAGGCCTTACTCATAATAGAATGGACTAAGGCCTTGATAGGCTGAAACACGCTTTTGTTGGCTCTGTTTGGAACGTGTGTACTCGGATGAAATAAAGAGAAATTTTGTTCATCCTTACCTGGTTACCGACTTTATCTACATAGAAGGTACCTTTCAATGATGTCTGAATGGTTCCAAAAACATCTCAAACTGGTATTAAACTTTTGACTTCAACAAAGCTCTTTGACACAGGCCCTATTTATGGTGAGCCCCTTGCTGCTGCTCATAGACAGAAGAAGCAGCCATCATAGAGAATGGACACTAGTTGATCTGCTGGTCTATGGTGTTATCACCAAACATGCCTGGACCTTCTGTATAGCTTGAGAGATGTTTACATTTAGATTAACCAATACTGAATTCACTGCAGAGGTTGTGCCAAACATTGAAGAATCTCTAATTTTTTATAATAAGCCTTTGGATGCTTATGCAGACTCTTATTCCATACTTCTTACCCTCTGTGTTGGTCTGTACTTCAAAGGCAACACAGAGGCCAGAATTGTGGAGCTGATACAATACTTTGCTGGGTGAAATTAGCCTTAGTAAATGTGTAATTTATTGGCACAACTAATAAAACTGAGGCAGGATCATGATTGGGGGAAGTCGGGCAAGGCCTGGACCAGAGAAAGCAAGCAGATAGTTCACTAGCTTGTGGTGTCCTCTCAGCACCCAAGCAGCATGAGAAAAGGAAGCAAAATCCGGAGACTTGTTCTTCCAAATATTGTCATTTTTATTGCAGGTGGAGTACAGGAAATACAGTGACTTACGCATTTCGACTGTTAGCCTTAATTTTAGCCAAGCATGTATCATGAGTGTCTAGAATGGAATCTCAAAACAAAAGAAATGCACTGGTGTATATTGCACAAGCAGCTGCTGTCTGATAGCTTAAATCTCCTACATTTGCTGTGCTGTTTTTGGATGTGGGGGAAAGTTTGGAAACTGCTATATTTCAAGTACAGAGATCTTGGAAAGTTCAAAACTGCCACTCCCTTCCCTGCCCAAATGTACTGCCTGAACTTGACTGTGTATCTGTATTTTTGGAATTTTCTTCAAAACAATAAATTGAAAGGCAGGCATTAAACAAACAAACCAATACAGGCTGTGGGGTCCCGGTATAGGAAAACAGTATTGAACCCACAACAATCAATGGTATCTGAATTAAACATTTTGAATGAACTTCAATTTTAGATCTCAGATGTATTCAGAGGGAACATCTACTGCAATACTTCCTAGCTTCCCCTCTTGCGGCCTTTTATATAATGTAAAATAAATCTAGCAGGGGCAGTGAATATCTAATATTTCGGACATTGGGCTATATTGACTAAAAATCGAATACTGAAAAAATAACAATAAAATAGCACATGCAGTATTTTCCAAAAACTTTATTGATTTTAAAAAAGCTACTAAAATGCCACATGAGCTATTTCTTTTACTGGTGCGTGATTTTATTATACAAATATGTGATTTTCTTTACACTTAATAGCTGATTGTTAAGCAAGCATTGGCTAACATCCATAACAACTAGTGACTTATCGCTACGCTGACAGCAGAATGTGAACAAAGCAGTCTGGACATGTGAAAAAGCAAAAAAAAAACGGTGTGGGGGTTTTCCCGCAGTCATACCAGGCATTTCAGATCTAGTATGAACTGTAAGAGGACCCAGTGCCAAAAAATATTTTTAAAAAATGGCATGAGGTCCCCCCACAATCCATACCAGGCTCTTTGGGACTGATATGGATTTTAAGGGGGCTCACAAAAAAAAGGCTCGAGGTTCCCCCCCCCCAAAAAAAATTCACACCAGCTCATGCCCCCTAACCCACGAACCATACTAGGCCACATGTCCCCAACATGGGGGGGGGTTCCCCTCCTGGCAAAGTGCCTCAATCTCATGCTGATGAGGACAAGGGCCTCTTCACCACAACTCTGGCCCTGTGGTTGTGGGGGGTCTGTGGGCAGGAAGCTTATCGGAATCTGGAGGGACCTCCCCAGATACTGCTCCTTAAGTGAATAAGTAAGGGTACATAGGTCTAACTGATCCTGTCGCTGTCCTCGCGCCAAAGGACATCTCTTGTTTACCCTGTTGAAGTAAACAAAAGGGCGAGGTCACCCTGGGGCATCGTTATTGACCAAATGTAGACATGTCATATGCCAAGCACAGAAGCAGGTCATTTTGTATTCCTGAGTTTGCTGCTTGCAGCTACGTGGTTGCATGGTGTACCTGTAACCCTGCTTTGAGTGACAGCAGCATATATTAGGAGCCTTGCTGTCAGAACATCCCTGCTGTGTGTGACCTCATTCGGATGTCTGCCCACTGATAGGTGAGACACTCAATCCACAATAAGAAAGAGGGAATTAAAGGAAAGCTCTGCAGATTCAGGCTGGGTTCACACTTAATTCTGATGTGGCTCACAGCAGGGGTCCGGTGCATTCCTGTTCTCCGTTTCAGGGATGAATCAGGCCCGAATTTTTGCCTGAATTTGGACCTGAAACAGAGCCAAAGATGCACAGGACGCCTGTGCAATCCGCTCCGCAGACGAACCCTGGAGATGTATGAATCGGCTCCATTGAGAGCCGGTCACAGTCTCCTCTCATGCGAATTGGATGTGGGAAAAGCCGCGTGTGAAGTTTGAACCCAGCCTCAAACCTAAAATAAAGTACTTTGCTTTTAATAAAAACAAAAAAAAAAAAAGGTTGTTTAAAGAATATGTTCACCTTTGGGAATATGTTACATGTTCCACCCGTTTTTAGGTGAGTTTCTTATGCGCCATAATTCCCATGAGTCGATGTTTAACCTCCGCTAAATGAAGATACTGCTGACACCAGGCCTTGACCAGTGTCTGACAGGCTGCCAGGAAGACCAAGCCACTTCCACCTGTGTTTAGACAAAGCCGCTATAGGCTTATGTAGCAGAGCCTCCCAAGGATTAGACATCAAGGGGGTTGATCAGCACAGCTCTCATCAAGGCGTACACTTGAGTCCAGAAACGGAGCGTTTTGGGGCAAGTCCACCAAATGTGTGGAGTAAGGTACCCCGCTCTCCACACCTGCGAAAGCACATTGGAGACGCGTTGGCGGGTATGTTCTTTTCATCGGTCTGAATAACTTGATGCTTGTGTTCTGGAAATATTATATATAGGCAACTCCTATCCTCATATTGATCAATGATTCCAAACTGATAACTACTGCAGTAGGGAACAGACACAGAACCATACATCCTTCCAAATCATTGTTCTGTTTGGCACATTTGAAGTTTTTTATACACATGCTTATGTAGTTATCACATTAATATGACAATTGTTGCTTTTAAAGTAACAAGTGGCGTAACATAGGCAGGGGGCTAATTTCTTATCAGGACTTCAAAGAATGTGAATATCTGCAAAACTTTATTGGTGTCGTGTGCAGTGCACAATGAGTGCATTGTGCAAAACATAGTTTTATGCAGAATTTAACATTTCTTTCACACTTGTCATTTGATATGGTGACTGTGGTAGGTTATTTCCACTTTAATGTTGTAATAAGAGTCATTGGAAGACATCTATCACTGTACCCCTGTGTGAAGTACATCCAAACTGCTGCATGCTGCAGTTTTGGAGAGTACTACAGCACTAAAAAAAAGTCAGGTTCTAAAACTGAGCAGGACTTAAAATACTACTTCCCTAGATTTAAACAATCCGGAAAAGACTTAGATATGAAGATTCATTAGACTTCCAAATGACAGTGTCAGTTTGCCAGCTTTGGAACTTAAAGTACAACTAAGGGCAGCATGCTCATTGTAATAAACCCTTCTATAAACACCTCAAAGTTACACATGGTAATAAATATAACAAACAAGTTTAGGATTTTCCTACCATTCAGATGCAATTGTGGTCTCTAATCCCCCTAATCATTCCTTCTTGATAATGCTAGTGATGGAGGGAGGAGTTCTGCACAGCTAGCATGTAATTTCCGTTCACTGAGCTAGCTTCTGCATCTCCCACAGGGAACTACATTTCCCATGAGTCCTTATGTCTTGTGTCATGCCCAGTCAATTTTACATAACACACGCCCCTCTGTCAATCAGTAGCTAGCTGTGTGCTATGTAAAACAGTCACCACGATCAGAGGTGACAAACTCGGAGTGGGCGGGGCATCACAGGACGATCGTGCGGGGGGGAGTGGGCGGAACCCTGGTGAAACTTCTGTGATCCCTGAGATGAAAGAGCAACTCCCCCAATGATATCAGGATGGTACGTTGTAGTCTATACAGAGCAGCATCACACAAAAGGGGACAACGAAAACATTCAAAGAAAGAAGAAGCAGAGTTGTCTCCTAATTACAGGAAATGAACATGAGAGCTTTCAGCTGCAGGGGGGAAAGGTAAATATGTGAACACCCTTACTGTTACATAATAGGTGAGGTTGAAAAAAGACTTAAGTCCATCAAGTCCAACCTATGTGTGTGATTTTATGTCAGTATTACATTATATATCCTTGTATGTTGTGGTCGTTCAGGTGCTTATCTAATAGTTTTTTGAAATTATCGATGACCACCACCTGAGGAAGAGAATTCCACATCCTAACTGCACTTACAGTAAAGAACCCTCTACGCAGTTTAAGGTTAAACCACTTTTCTTCTAATTTTAGTGCGTGGCCACACGTCTTATTAAATTCCCTTTCGCTGAAAAGTTTTATCCCTATTGTGGGGTCACCAGTACGGTATTTGTACATTGAAATCATATCCCCTCTCAAGCGTCTCCTCTCCAAAGAGAATAAGTTCAACCTTTCCTCCTAACTAATATCCCTTTATTAGCTTTGTTGCCCTTCTTTGTACTTTGTCCATTTCCAGTAAATCCTTCCTGAGAACTGGTGCCCAGAACTGGACAGCATACTCCAGGTGCGGCCGAACCAGAGCCTTGTAGAGTGGGAGAATTATTGTTTTATCTCTGTAATTAATCCCCTTTTTAATGCATGCCAATATTCTGTTTGCTTTGCTTGCAGCAGCTTGACATTGCCTGCCATTGCTAAGCCCGTCATCTACTAGGACCCCAAGGTCCTTTTCTATCCTAGATTCCCCCAGATGTTCTCCCCCTTGGGAGTAGATTGCATTCATATTTTTGCCAACCAAATGCATTATTTTACATTTTTCTACATTAAACCTCATTTGTCATATAGTTGCCCACCCCATTAATTCAGATCTTCTTGCAAATTTTCCACATCCTGCGGAGAAGTTATTGCCCTGCTTGGCTTAGTATCGTCCGCATATACAGAGAATGGGCTGTTTATCCCATCCTCCAGGTTGTTTATGAATTAATTATATAGGACAGGTCCCAGCACAGAACCCCACTTTTCACCCCGGACCATTCAGAGTACCCCCCCCCATTTATAAATACTCCCTGGACTCGCCCCTGTAGCCAGTTTTCAATCCATTTACTCACCCTATGGTCCATGTCAATGGACCTTACTTTGTACAGTAAACGTTTATGGGGGACTGTATCAAATACTTTTGCAAAATCCAGATACATCACGTCTATGGGCCTTCCTTTATCTAGACCTCCTCATAGAAGGTTAATAGATCGGTTTGCCAAGAATGATTCTTCATGAATCTATGCTGATTACTGCTAATGATACCATTGGCATTACTAATATCTTGTATATAGTCCCTTATCCCCCCCAAGAGCTTGCATTCAATTGATGTTAGGCTAACTGGTCTGTAATTCCCAGGGATGTATCTTGGCCCTTTTTTAAATATTGGTGTTACGTTGGCTTTTCTCCAATCAGCTAGTACCATTTCAGTCAATAGACTGTTTGTACAAATTAGGAACAATGGTCTGATAATTACTTGACTGAATTCCTTAAGGACCCTGGGGTGCAAGCCATCTGGTCCCAGTGACTTATTAATGTTAAGTTTTTCAAGTCTATTTCTAATTATGTCCTCTGTTAGCCATGAGGGTGCTTCCTGTGACATGTCATGAGGATAAACATTGCAGTTTTGGTTACTGAAGCCCCCCCGATCCCCTCGTGAAGACTGAGGCGAAGAATAAGTTTAATACCTTTGCCATCTCTCCATCCTTAATAACCAGGTTCCTTTGATCATTCTTTATGGGACCAATATGATTTGACCTCTCTTTCTTACTATTTATATACCTAAAGAATTTCTTGGGATTTTTTTTACTCTCCTCTGCTATGTGCCTTTAATGTTCTATCTTAGCCGCCCTCATTGCACCCTTACATTTCTTGTTGCATTCTTTGTAAAGTTGGAATGCTGATGATGATCCCTCAGCCTTGTATTTTTTGAAGGCCTTCTCCTTTGCTTTTATATGCAATTGTCCTGGTTATGCAGTAATCTTTCTCTGTCTGCTTACCTCTCCTCATGTGTTCAGACTAAGAGGCCAGCCACTCTCACCTGGCTGTTTTTATAACCTCTCCTCTAAGCATGGCTCCACCCCAGGCCCTATCAGCGAACACTATATTAACCTGTGCACTGCAAGCCAGCTGCGCTGATCAACCATTGTGTATTTGGCTTCCTGCTTGCCGCATGCTCTTCGTTTGTCTCTATTATAGACCTTGGCGTGTTCTCGACTATTCTTGTCTGCTCGTGACCCTGACCTTTTGGTGTGTCCCCGATTCTCCCTATTTGCCTGTGACCCTGAACACTTTGGCGTGTACTCTGTTGTTCCTGTCTGATAGTCGCCCTGACCTCTGCCTTATACCTTTCACTATCCTTGTTGTTCCAGCCTGCTGGTTCCTTCTCTTGTAGTCTACCGTGAGCGTGAGCTGTGAGACCCTAGGAGCTGCGACCTGGAGCCAGACTGCAGCGCAGTCCAACCTCACCACTAGAGGCTCTGGTGAACACCTGCTGGCTCTTAGACTCCGCGCCCTAGGGAATCTATGCTCTAGCTCCCACTGGGATCTGTGTTAGTGATCCAGTAGGCCTGCTTCATGAACCTCCCTGCGTACTATCCGCAGCAGTCAGTCCTAGGGTCCACTATCTTAGCAGTGCACTTTCGACTCCTACGGAGTGCATCTGTCACCTGGTCTCAGGTGACCTGACAGCAATTTGACGTTGTAGTTAAGCCACCCAGGACTTTTATTAACTCTTTTAAATGTATTTCCCATTGGGATGCACTGGCTAATGCCCTTATTTAATATACTGTTATGTGAAAAACAACCAGTGACATATTTAACAGATTACAGATTTACGTCACATACTGATTTTTTAATTTTGAACATAGTTCTTCTATGCAGAGCTGGTGCAAATTCAGAGGTGTAAGAAGCCATTGGGTAACTAAGCCCTAACTGAAATACCAGATTTTAGGGACTGACCCTTTCACATTTGACAAATTAACAGCCATTTAATGTATCCACCCTCACGTTCCCAGGGCTGCTTCGAACGTAAGCAGACATGTTTAGCTTGCAGTTATTGGCTGGTTTTGCTGCTTTATGGGGCACATTTTTTAAATATTGTGAAATTGCAGTGTTATCGGGGAGATTTATTTTAATGTTTAATGTGCCTGTCTCTTGTGTGATAGGAGGATGATGTATTGAGCAATTTAACAAGGATTCTTCCACAAGGATACATCATAAAGTTGAGCTGAATGGTGTGGCCAAGAAACATTCTTGGCAATAAATCTCCCTTTTAAAAAATTGCCAGAGATGCACCAAGCTCCATTATCTGGATATTTTTGATATAGCTTTGTGAGCATTTTTCAGATACCATGGGCTTGTAATGATGTCCCTTTAAATATAACTAGTTTGTGATTTGTGATACAGTTTGTTCATTTTATAGATGTGTGACTGAAGGAGAGCCAAGTCTAAATTCTTGTGCTTCCGGAGGGGGGGTTGAGGGGGGGGGGTGTCTTCCAAATCAAAGCACTCTCATGCTATTACCAGTTTAGGCAGTTCTATAATATATTTATATGTAAAGATACATTCTGAATCCCAGAATGGGTAAAAATCCGCACCTTTGCTGGAGAACTGCAATAGGCAGTCTAATTTTTCCAATCTTTGCACATGTATGCAAGTTACTCCACAGCTGCCATTGATTCCTTGGTGGCCAATGTTCTAATCTCTCAGATTTGACCAAAATATGTGTAGGGGCAAAAAATGTACAGCCTCTTGTACCCAAGTTGGATTGGGAAACTAGCAGAGTAATCACTAAACCAAGCAACCATGATGGGAAATGCACACATCCAGCAAAGCTTTCATTATGTCCAGAGAAGGAACTGACAACCCAGGTGCTGCAGAAAAGTATCTGAATGTATAGGAACACACAGCGAGCCCCCACTAATGTAATGAAGACCAGTGTACACTGCTTCAAACTGTCACTAAACCCACATCATAACAAAACACTCAATGCTGTGTTACTTGCTGTTCATACTCACTTAGTCACTATGAGATTCGTATTTTGCAAAAAACCTGGTTGATCCTGCTGCTCTCTCTCCACTTTCTGTTCATGTCCCCAATTCAGGTAGGGATGTTGCAGCTGTGGTGGCAACTCTGCACATGCTCAGTTTTCAGTGAGTTTCTATGCTGAGCATTTCCCCCCTATCACATCTGAGCAGCTCATGTGACTAAAGAGTCACACATGTGGGTGTATACACAATGGTAAATGACAGTTCACTCCCTCCCTGCACCTCCATGTCCATTAACCAGCTAAACATAATGGGGACAGAATACTACATGTAGATTGATGGTGGCTTCACCTCCCTCCTATTCTAAGACACAGGATGGAGGGGCACGACACAGCCTGTGATTGGCAGAAATCCATCCACACCATGTTATTGCCAAAAATAATAAAGATTTGATTTCAGGTATATATTTGTATGACAATTTAATGATATTAATTATTTTTTACTCTGTATCCCAAAGGCTGTTTTTTTTTTTTTTCTTTTCTTTTTTTCTTTTTTTTTAACATGTGACCAGCAGCAGAAGACTAGAAGCTCCTCCTGCTTATGTTTCCCTGTAGACAGTCTGGGAAAGAGCTGGGTCATGTGACAACTGTGACATCAAAAAGAAAAAAGGTCTTAAGAGTTTTTTTTTAATTATTAAAATATTTAGTGTCATCATCCATATACAGAAATAGAAGGGGCAATATATGTTTAACAGTATGTGTTTAGCATCACTTTAACCATAGGTGTAATATTAGATTAATTCTGATTCTATTGTCTAATACAAATAATACAAATGTTAAAAATTTAAAGAATAGTCAGTAAATAAATAATTTAAATCCACCCAATTAATACACCCAAATGTATGCAATATATTTTAGGGATATTATGTATGAGTGTTTGTGTTTCACTACTGACTTGCATTTGACAACTGTTTTGACCTGGCACGCAGCATTAGAATTCGAATATATGGAGCAATGTACGTTCATGTTTAGGCCTCATGCACACTGGACGTTTTTGGACGTTTTTACAACAGCTGTTTTTTTGGCTTCGGACGTTTTTTTTCTACAGTCAATAAACGCCCCATCATGTTATCTCATGTGTCCATGCACACATAGGGGTTGATTTACTAAAACTGGAGAGGGCAAAATCTGGTGCAGCTCTGCATGGTAACCAATCAGCTTCCTGGTTTTCTTGTCAAAGTTTAAATGAACAAGCTGAAGTTAGAAGCTGATTGGTTTCTGTGCACAGCTGCACCAGATTTTGCACTCTCCAGTTTTAGTAAATCAACCCCAGAGCCTGTTATCAGCAGTTTTTGGCTGGGCCATTTTTTGGCTTTAAAAAAACCCAAAACTAGTGGGTTCTGAGAGGAGTATTTCAGTTGTTTTCAGCTGAAAAACGCTCTAACGTCCAAAAACGCTGATAAACATTGATAAATGCTCAAAATCACGGCTCACCTGAGTTTTTTTACGTTTTTGATCCATTGAAAAAAAAAAAAAAGTAAAAAAAAAAAGCTAATAAACGCTAACGCGGAAAAACGCTATTGCAAAAACTTTGAAAAACTCACTGCAAAAGCTACTGGCGTTTTTATAACGTTGTTTTAATGTCCAGTGTGCATGAGTCCTAAGACCCCTTTCACACTGAGGTGCTTTACAGGTGCTATAGCGCTAAAAATAGCGCCTGTATAGCGCCTCTCATCTCACCCCAGTGTGAAGGCCCGAGTGCTTTCACACTAGAGCGGGGCGCTGGCAGGACGCTCAAAAAAGTCCTGCCAGCGCCATCTTTGAGGAGCTGTGTATACACCGCTCCTACAGCGCCCCTGCTCATTGAAATCAATAGGCAGTGCCAGCAAAGCTCTGCTGCAGCAACGCTTTGCGGGCGGTTTTGACCCTTTTTCGGCTGTTAGCAGTGGTTAAAAGCGTCGCAAAAGCTACGGTAAAGGGCCACTAAAAATAGTGGCGCTTTACTGTCGACGCCCGGCGCTGCTCAGTGTGAAAGTGCCCTAATTGTTGCTTTGCTTCTTTTATTCTCTTATGATTTTTATTTTCTTTTATTCCTCTGTACAATGTGAATGCATGATATGCATATCCCAGACTGATCTCAGATGTAGGCAATTTTCTCTGAAAGCGTGCTATTTTGACTTCTGAGTCTGTCAACCATAAAGTATTATTATTATTATACAGGATTTATATAGCGCCGACAGTTTACGCAGCGTTTTACAACATTAGGGCAGACAATACAAGTACAATACAATTCAATACAGGAGGAATCAGAGGGCCCTGCTCGTTAGAGCTTACAATCTAGGAGGGAGGGTCAAGTTATACAAAAGGGTAATAGCTGTGGGGGATGAGCTAATGGAGAAAATAGTGCAGTTGTTAGATGGAGGCAGGATAGGCTTCTCTGAAGAGAAAAGTTTTCAGGGATCGCCTAAAAGTGGATAAATTTGGAGACAGTCTGACAGATTGGGGTAGGGAATTCCAGAGGATGGGCGAGGCTCGGGAGAAGTCCTGGAGGCGGATATGGGAGGAGGTGATGAGGGAGCTAGAGAGCAGGAGGTCTTGGGAGGAACGGAGATGGCGAATAGGTTGGTATTTTGAGACTAGGTTAGTGATGTAGCTGGGGGCAGAGTTGTGGGTGGCTTTGTAACTTATTGTTAGTATTTTGAATTTAATTCGTTGGGCGAGTGGCAGCCAATGGAAGGATTGGCAGAGAGGGGTAGCAGACACTGAGCGGTTTGTAAGGTGGATGAGTCTGGCAGCAGCATTCATGATGGACTGCAGGGGGGATAGTCTGTTTAAAGGTAAGCCAATGAGGAGTGAGTTGCAGTAGTCAAGGCGAGAGATAACCAGGGAGTGAATCAGGAGCTTTGTGGTTTCATTGGTTAGAAAGGGACGTAGTTTAGAGATGTTGCGGAGGTTGAGGCGGCAAGCACACAGTCTTATCATAATAGTGAATGAGCACTACGTTTGCCTAAATTTACTGGGTTCATATCTGCTTCTTCAGCGGTTTATTTCTGCATTCCCAAAAAATTTATGTTACAAAAATAATTCCGAATGTGTACAAAACACTATAAAGCTAGCTTTAGGGCAACATTATAAGGGTTTGCGGTTTTTAAAAAAGGCGGTGGTAATTTTTTTGGACGTAAATGTGGCCCAGGGAAAAAACTTGTGAATTTTTATGTCTTGGATTTGCCCAGCGTCAAGGATTCAGGGTAGATGTCAGAGATGCTCAATTCCCTTGAAGCCATTGTAGCGTCGGTAGCCTGACGTGGAGCCTTGAGCTGGTTGGTCCTGTAAGCGAGTTGTTTGCATGCCCGGTACCAGGATCTAGCACTGTCCTCCTTCACCTTGGGGACGAGCGGACTGTACATAGAAACACAAGCAAAGTCTTAGCCTGATATCCACAGATGACATTAGAGGGGAGAAATGCCTTTTCAGCCAGCTCATACTCGGTGATGATTTGTTCGCTGGACCTATGCCAGCTTCCTCAAGATTCTTGCATACTTTTGGTTTTCCAGCAGTGGCGCTGAAGCTTGCCAGAAAATGTGATAGTTTTTAGTATCTAAGGGAGGGGTAGAGGAACTCATTGAGGCTTGATTGTTTTTATCTGCGTGTACATGTAGACGCTTTCAGCTGTGTAGCAGTTTTTTTTCATAAAGCAACTGTTTTGCTAGATGATATTGTTACAGAAAGGGCAGCTCCAGCAATCAGTTAACTACTAATGGAAGCCAGAAAATATGGCTACTTCTTTCAATGGATTACGGTGTTTTTTTATCCACCTGTAACTGAATCCATCAGGTCTCTAAATTGGTTTTTGGTTGGGACTGCAGTCTTCTAATTTATGTGTTATTCCTCCCGCCCCTTGTGGTCCTTATTGTATTTTCAAAGGATAAGATGCAGCGCCTGCAGAAGAGAATGGTACCTATTCTGGCAACTATTCAGAGGGTGACATTTAGGGCTTATTTACACTTGCTTCAAAACGAGGCTTCGGACATGCTTTTTTAAAGCTCTCTGAACACCAGTCAAAGCGCCTGTCACTAAATAAAATGGTTAGCTTACAGTCCTGTTTACACCTTGCTTTGCTTCAAAAATGATACCCCATGTCGCTTTGGTGGTGCTTCGAAGCGTCTTCAAAGCCTTCATAGAAGTCTATGACCAACCTCTGTTGAAGCACCTGCAGCTTTTGAGAGTACTTTACTTCAGCTTTAGCTTTGCTTTGCTTTGCTTTGTTTTGAAGGTATTGCATTAAGGCTGGGTTCACACTGGAGATTGCAGCGTCTTTATTTACTGTTTCAGGTCCGATTTCAGCCTGAATTTTGGGCTGAATTTGGACCTATAACGGACCAAAAGATGCACAGGACTCCTGTGCAATTCACTCCGGAGCCGCTTCGGAGATGTGTGAACCAGCTCCATAGAGAGCCGGTTATAATCTCTGGCTATGCAAATTAGTTGCGAGGAAACCCGCATCCAATTGGCAATAGTGTGAACCCAGCCTAAAGCTTTAAAAAAAGCATCACCAAAGCATCGCAGAAGCATCAAAAATACAGTGCATCCCGAAAGTATTAACAACTCTTCACTTTTTCCACATTTTGTTATGTTACAGCCTTATTCCAAAATGGATTAAACTAATTATTTTCCTCAAATTTCTACAAACAATACCACATAATGACAACATGAAAGAAGTTTGTTTGCAATCTTTGCAAATGTATTCAAAATTAAAAAAAAAAAATCCCATGTACATAGATATTCACAGCCTTTGCTCAATACTATGTTAAAGCACCTTTGGCACTAATTACAGCCTCAAGTCTTTTTTGAGTATGACGCTACAAGCTTGGCACACCTATTTTTTGGCAGTTTCTCCCATTCTTTTTTGCAGGACCTCTCAAGCCCCATCAGGTTGGATGGGGAGTGTCGGCATGCAGCCATTTTGAGAACTCTCCAGAGAGGTTCAATCGGATTCAAGTCTGGCATCTGGCGTGTCCACTCAAGAACATTCACAGAGTTGTCCCGTAGACACTCCGTTGTTGTCCTGGCTGTGTGCTTAGGGTCGTTGTCCTGTTGGAAGATGAACCTTCGGCCCAGTCTGAGGTCCAGAGCGCTCTGGAGCAGGTTTTCATCAAGCATGTCTCTGTACATTGCTGTATTCATCTTTCCCTCGATCCTGACTAGTCTCCCAGTTCCTGCCACTGAAAAACCTCCCCACAGCATGATGCTGCCACCACCATGCTTCACACTAGGCATGGTATTGACCAGGTGATGAGCAGTGCCTGGTTTCCTCCAGACATGATGCTTGCCTTTCATGCTAAATAGTTCAATTTTTGTTTCAGACCAGAAAATGTTTCTCATGGTCTGAGAGTCTTTCAAGCTGGATACACACTGTACAATATTCTTTAGATTTTTTTTCCTTTAGATTTACCAAAATTATATAATTTGAGGTCAAACCTAAACATTTTTAATTTATATGCAATCAGGCAGGCCCTAGCGCTACAGAGTTGAAGGTATATCTAAAGGAAATCGAACAAAAAAGGTTGTATAGCGTATATCCAGCTTTAGGTGCCTTTTGGCAAACTCCAGGCAGGATGTCATGTGCCTTTTACCACTCTACAGGCCAGAATGGAGGAGTGCTGCGGAGATGGTTGTTCTTCTGGAAGGACCTCCTCTCCCCACAGAGAAATGCTGGAGCTCTGTCAGAGTGACCATCGGGTTCTTGGTCACCTCCTTCATGAAGGCCCTTCTCTCCCGATCGCTCAGTTTGGCCAGCCGACCCACTCAAGGAAGAGTCCTGGTGGTTCCAAACTTTTTCCATTTACAGATGGAGGTCACTGTGCTCACTGGGACCTTCAATGCTGCAGACATTTTTCTGTACCCTTCCCCAGATCTGTGCCTCGATACAATCCTGTTTCGGAGGTCTACAGACAATTCCTTGGACTTCGTGGCTTCTTATGTGCTCTGACATGCACTGTTAACTGTGGGTCCTTATATAGACAGGTGTGTGCCTTTCCAAATCATATCCAATCAACTGAATTTATCACAGGTGGACTCCAATCAAGTTGTATAAACAATTCAAGGATGATCAGTGGAAACAGAATGCACCTGAGCTCAATTTTGAGTGTCATGGCAAAGGCTGTGAATACTACGTGATTTTTTTTTCGTTTTTTATTTTTAATAAATTTGCAAAGATTTCAAACTTCTTTCATTTCATCTTGTCATTATGGGGTTTTGTTTATAGAATTTTGAGGAAAATAATGAGTTTAATTAATTTTGGAATACGGCTGTAATGTAACAAAATGTGGGAAAAGTGAAGCGCTGTGAATACTTTCTGAATGCACTGTAGGAGGATTTGTTTCATCTCTGTGTATCACCTGAGGCCAGTCACCTAACTGGGTATGTGTGAGAATTTACAACCACTTTAATGCATTCTCTCTAAACACTTACCCGGCTCCATGTCATCGCTCCAGTGCCTTCTCCGGCTCCCTTCACTCCTGCTTTCCCAAGAGAGACTGAGGTCAGTGGACCCCTAGGCTCCTGCTGCTGTTATTTGAATTCCTGTTATGAAGGAGCATGGCTTGCTGGTGCTTTGTGGATGCACACACAGCCGGGAGCGCGCATGCACTCACAGGTGCCTTATTAGCTGATAGCATCAGTGGGGGACTGCCAGAGGATGAGGCAAGATATGTATTACCGCTTTTTTGTTAAAAAAAAAAATAATTAAAGCAGAACTTCGTCAGAAGGGAAGTCCACCTTTCAGGTAGCTAGGCCCCCCCCCCCCTCAGGCGCCACTATTATGGTGTATGCACAGATGGTACCCACAGGCTCTGCTTGTCCTTGCATCGCCCGTTGGCAAATCTTCGCAAAGACCAAGAAGTCTTTGGGCTTCCCTGGTAGCAGGCTTTACACGTGCATGGGGAACCATGCAGATGTGTCACAGGGCTCTCCCAGTACCCAAGCCCTGCAGCACATCTCCGCATGCGTAACAGGTGGAGAGAAATTCTCACATTTTATATATTTCTATTGTGACAGGTCTAATATTTGGTTATGATCGTATTTTTATGCTTTGGTATTGAGCGATTTCATTTTCCACCCACACAAGTGGTAGTGTTTGCACATAATTCATGATGGCAGTAAATGTTGTCTCTGTCTTTAGAAACATTGGCAATGGTAGGAATTGCCTACCTCTGTGATAGTGCTGCACTGCTTCCCTTAATCTCCATTGTTGGCTAGTGCTTGTGGGAAGTCCAGTACTCTGATTTCTCTTTAAGTTCTGGAACACAAAGGGAAAAAGAGAAATGAAGGAAAAGCAGCAGTGTGCTAAAGCCCTTAGGCAGAAGATGGACTTTGTTCTTGGAAGTACACATTTCAGCTTTTACCTTTATAGACCAGACACTAACTTGCTTTGTTTGGAGATGTTTTCTTGCACATTTAACAAGCGGTGGTTATTTCATTTTAATTGGGCTCAGAGGTGCTGTTTATATGTCTCAATGCAACAAATCTTGGTAGTAGCCATATGTCATGACATGAAGCCTTATAAACTCTTTTCTTGGAAATATTGATTTTTTCCTAAATTCTCACATAATGGTCAGCGCTAACCTTTTTATCCAGCACTATGAAGAGGTGCCATGTAGCTACTGTTTTTATTATTTTTTTCAATGGCTTCTGTCAATATTATCATTTTTTTAGACCCTACTGGTATCCCCTGCTATGATAGGGAAGGTATATGTGAACTGAACACTTTACTGCTATGGACCAATAGCAGTTTCTTCTTCCGTGTTTTTTCAATAAATTCAAAATATCTTGTGTACTTTGAAGGATATGGTGTACTTCCCAGCATCTCAAGGATGCCCACCAGGCAAAAAAAAAAAAAATATTGATTTGTGCTCGTGGTGTCTTCATTTTCCTATTCTTGGTGTACAGGAGTGGGCTCTGAAGTGGTCTGTTGCCATTCCTTTTCAAAATTTCACACGTTAAGTGTTTGGAGATACTTTTCTGAACTCTATTCTGTTTAATACATGAACATTCCAGGAACTTGACAATGTCAAATATGCTGCAACCACTGTTTTCGTCACCAACATTGATTTGATGACCAAAATGGATTGGACTATGTATCTCCCCCCTTCTAATTTTGGTAAAACAACTGAGCTTCTTGGCATAATTTTTTTTTTTTGTATTGAGTTGCAGCCTCCTAATCAGCTGTATGTATTAATGAGCAGTGTGGCAATACTGTGCTCTGCCAGGGTGAAAAAAAGATGCTAACCCAGGATTCTCAACCAGGCAGGTTGAGGGGCTCCAGGGGGTTTGCTTAATTCAGAGGGAACTTTTCAGTTTCCTCATTGTTTCGAAAAATTCAGGTGTGTGCAAGGAAGTGGCCAGAGGGGTACATGTGTGTGTACCCTGGAATAGACAGAGACCCAAGCTTAAGGGCCAGAGCAGCAAGGGGCTGCTAGCTATGCAGAGAGTGATGGCGAGAAAATGGTCTGTGTTAAAGAGACAAGGGCCTGAAGTGGAAGGCCTGAGGCTGAATATCTATCTCTTTGCTAATAATACACAAGAGGCCAGATATCTAGCCCCCGTTCACACCGGAGCAACTTGTCATGCAATTTGACAGTTCCAAATCGCATGACAAGTCACACCCCATTGCTTGCAATGGAACTGTTTATAACACCACGACTCATGTCGCAGCAATTATGAAAGAGTGTCCTGCACTACTTTTTACCGATTTCATTGTGACTTGCATAGACTTCTGTTAAATGGAGTCACAAGCCGCTATGAAATCAGCAGTGCAAATTGCATTGATATCGTGCAATTTCAAAGCTGCACCGGTGTGAACGGGGACTACATTTTGTGTTAATGATGAAATCCCCTTCAAGGAAAACATATGGATGATGTTTTCTGGAACTTTGATCTGTCTTTTAAAATTGGACCAACAAGCCCTTAAATGATAATATCTGGTGTTTACTATATTCACTGACGAGCGCTACACTTGAGCTAGACAACACCAAACTTTACAGTAGCTATGCCTAGTAATTGGCCACTGTATGTATTTGTGTCTTTGTCCTCCATTCGGGAAAAAAAAAGTACTATAGTATGAATAGCATGCTGTCCAAATACAAAATAGTAATAGTATTGGGGTGCCTTGATTTTTTTTTCATACAACAATCCTCAAATATTATGTTTAAATGTTCCCAAAGCTCCAACAGCAGGTAAGAGAATGGCGTATGATTGAATAGGAACTGTCAATTCTATAAAGAATTGTGCATGAACACCTAGCTGCTAAATGGGAAGGAGATAAAGTTAAGAATGAACTTTGTTTCCCCAGGAGTGATTGTACTCTGTATAGTTACACCCTAGGCTAATGTTGTACTGAGCATACAGATTTGTTTGTATGCCAGTCTGCGCAAAGAAAGATCCTTCCATGGTGGGATTGCTCCTGTTCAGCCAAAGGGCTTCAGTCTGTAACCAGCTTTTATGTAAAGGTAAACAGATGGAAATGGACATTTTTTTGTGTGCACCTTTTTTTTGTGTGAACCTATAGTGGACAATCACTGGTAATGGCATCACCAGCAAAGATGGGCTCTTCAGTAGTCTTGTTCTTCAAGTCGGTTACGTGTGGTATATACATAGAGTGAAATGTATTTCCACCTCTGCCTTAAAGGGAATGAGCTTTTTGACAAGATAAGAGAATTTCCAACATACAGGCCATTGCTTTTCAATTTTGTACCTGGAGAGAACCAGTTCTTGCGCATACAAAATCCACAAATATGGACCCATATGGGGTAACATATGGGCACCCTACAGCTGGCCATAGGGAATACATCTGCATTCCTAAACATTGCAGCAGGTCCACAGAAGACCTGGAACCACTGATGAGCGATTTTCCAACAAGATGGAAAACCACTTTGGGTATTGAGTGCTTCTGACATTGACTCTTTAAAGCGGAAGTTAACCCATCTATCAAACAGTTACCTTTCCGGCACGTGCCCGAAATGTAACACTCCCATTGGTTGTGCTCTCAACCAAACTGTCAAACCATCCAATGGCTGGTGTCATAACTGATCACATGTACAACATCATGGCAGTTATAGATTAAACAGAGGCCAAGATGGCAGCTTTCCTTGGCTGAAAACGATAGGAGGGTTTACTTCCACTTTAAGAGGAATGTCACACTTGTTTAAAAGAACTAAACGTCGGCAGCTACAAATACTGTAGCTGCTTAACTTTAACAAACAGGTACTTACCAGTCCAGCGCTGTCTTCATCGGAGCCAAGTCTACACCAGGCTTGGGATCCCTGGCATCATCAACTTGAATGTGAGAGTTGGCTATGACTGCCCGAAGTCTCAAAGCTGGCTCCCCACTGTGTGCCTGACTGGTCCTGCAGCCTCCCGTTATGTGTCCCAGGCGTTTGTGGATGGGGTGGTTCAAGCTGATGTAAAAGCATGATTTGCGGAATTGGGAGCAGGTACCTGTCGAAAAAGGTACCCAATTCAAGAACAAACCCCAAAAACAAATTTGTTAGGAGTGGAGGAGGATGAAGGGTACTTTCACATTTTAGTGAAGATCTGCTACCCTCTAAAGCCAGGTACACACGATCAGATTATTGGACACATTTTCAGTTTTTGGTTGCATGTTAGCCTCATATCAAAAGTGAAGAGGTTACTCAACAAACTAAAATTCTCATATGACCAAATTCAACTTCAGAAGTGATGTAATGTGTTAAATTGTTTTGTATGTGTTTCGTTTCTGAGCATGTGTAGTCTTGCTCTTACGATTTTTTTTTGGATGAAAACTGTACTATTTAAACAAAAATCGGACGTTGTGTTCACATACGACAAAAAGTTTATAGCCTGCACATGCAGTTTTTGTTGTCCGAAAATTTGGAATCGGCCGTCGAAAGCACCACACTAACGGTCCGAAAATTGGCACATTGTTCAATGGACTAAATTTTACTTCCAATTTTCTGATTGTGTATACGGGCCTTTAGAGTATTCATTAACTGTGAAATCTTCCCCTGGGTATCAGATTTAATCAGGTTGAGGATGAGGCTGTCTTATGCCTAGTAAACAGCATCAGAACGTCGGATGAAAATTACAGCTTGAAGCGATCGTATAATGATCTGATCGTTGGTGCACAGCTTTCGAGAGGCGATCACGACAGTTAATGCGAAATTATCCGAAGGGACAAAAACAAAAAAGTTCCTCGTATGATAACAGAACTAAAGATTTTCTTTTAATTAGCACAGTAATCATCCGGAAAAAATCAAGAGACCACGACCGTGCATGCTCGGAAATGAGAGAATATATTACATTACAACACATTACATTATTTCCGAAGTTGTTTTCTGTCATATGAAAATTTTCGTACTTTAGTAACCTCTTCGTTTTCAATATGAGACAAGCATGCGAAAATAAACCAGACCATCATTCGTCCGATATTCTCATCGTGTGTACGAGGCTGAAGGCTAACTTTTCCTTCGTATCTGGCTTGGTTACCTGTATGAGTTTGCAGTGATCAAAATCTTTTTTTGCAGTTATAAAATCGTTTGCGTTCTCTGCTCACAATTGCCGTTGTCGCTGTTTATGCAGTAATCTCTGGGACTCTACGATCAACCTAGCATGAATGTCCTTTTGTGAAGAGATTACTTCCATTCTAGTCTCATATTGCTTGCATTCGCTGTGCTTTCATCAGCTATTGCTGGTTTTAAATGTCACGGTATTGATGGACTTTATTATCCAGAGCTGAGATCTATTGTAAGTCTTTTGTCTAGAACTGTATTTACAAAGTGTTAATCTCGATCTAGTTACTGCTTTATGAAAACATCATTGAAACAGCTTCATATTTTTTTTGCGTTAGTATGGTTGTCACTGTTAATTATGTTCTTTTTGATATTTATGGGTTATTATAGTTTGGTTCTTTTTTTTAGTTGCTGTTGTGTTATAGATTTCTCTCTAGGTATCCGCCTATCGTTGTCTAGTACTATTTTGTATGGATACTTTATTTTTGGTTTTCAGGCAGCAATAAATATCAGTAAAATCTGTCCTTGATGTGCCATGAGGCACAAGGATTTGCCACAAGCAGAAGAGGACCCCAGCTAATGCTGACTATAGGCATTATTCTTCACCTGTAGACTAGCCATCCATGTTTAGATTTCAGCCCCATGGGGGAGCAGCATGGATGGATGAATCTCTCCTGAGGCAGCTGAAGCACCGCAACTGTCTAAATACCTGAACAGTGAATGCATCTGATTGGACGCAGCAACTGTTTGGCCAACAATTTTCCACCCGGTTCCTTCAATTTTGCAATCGACTTTTGTGGTGCCGGGTGGGACTAAGAGGGGCACTTGAATTTCATCTGATTCCTACTGAATGTTGAAATGCAAGCTGTGCATGGACAGCTTTATTTATCCAAATGGTCAGAGCTTCAAGTTTTAAAGGGTTTATCTAGGCAATTTTTTTTCTTGGTTCTGAATAGAATGAGGAAGGGCTAGAATTATCAAGTTGTACTGTTATCCAGGTCCCCATTATAAAGATTTAACCTTTTTACTGTCCTTTTTTCAACCAAACAGGAAGTGAGGGGTACTACCTGATAGCAACACAAACACTTTTCTTAAAGCGGTAGTCCACTAAAATGTATTCTTTTTGGGGTCTCCCAGGTGGGTTATGCCAAAATGTGCTAGTATGCACAGCCTATTTGCATAGTATGGCACACTTACCTGTCAAACGGAGCCCTCCAACGCTGCGGTGTGATCAATCTGGCGGTTCCCGGGAGCTTCCGTCTTCGCCCAGTCTTCCTTCCGGGCTCTGTGCTTTTGGCCGCTTGAATGACGTCACTTCTGCGCATGTGCTTTGGAGTCACATTGCAGTGGCACAGATCAGGGCTGTAAATGTTTGCTGAGCCGTGCTTGCCCAGCTTAGTGTACATCATAGGTGACAGGGAGGAGGAAGCATTTATGACCGAAGACACCGATGGTCTCTTCTGTCATACTTACCTTGCCTGTCTACTTTTCACAACAGTATGCTTACTACCACTTTAAGTAGAGTAGGAGAATTTTTTTTTTTATTTCTACCTGTGTCCCTGTTGCAAATATCTTCTCTCTCCCAGTGTAATGAAAAGCTGCAGCAAAAGAAATGAGAGTAAAATCTCTTTACTGGAGCTCCTGATAGCATTAAAAAATTGATAGTTTCTAATCTTTCACCACTCCAACCAATACGAGAAGGGTTGTTTTTAAGGAGCTGTAAAGGCAGAAGGTTTTTTTATCTTAATGCATTAAGATAAAAAGCCTTCTGTGTGCAGCAGCCCCCCCCTAACACTTACCTGAGGTCTCTCCTTGTCCAGCGATGTCTTAGCCGTCCGAGATTCCCCTTCCTGATTGGCTCCTGCTGCTGTCAATCAAAGTCAGCTAGCCAATCAGGGGAGAAAGGTATCGGGGCTCCATGTCTGAATGGACACAGGGAGCTGTGACTCAGGTGCCCCCCATAGCAAGCTGCTTTCTGTAAGGGGCACTGAACAGGAGGGAGGGGACAGGATCACAAAAGAGGGGGATCTGGGCTGCTCTGTGCAAATCCACTGCACAGAGCAGGTAAGTATAACATGTTTGTTATTTTTATAGGATAAAAAAACAAGACTTTTCAATCACTTTAACATAACAAGCAGATCTGACTTGAAAATGGCTCCTAACCAGTCGTACACTATCCATCTAATGCATGCTCTGTCCTCCGCATACAGCGTATGAGCTATACTGTACCTACTAACAGCCACTTTAAAGGAGAAGTACAGCCAAAGCTTGTTTGGCTGAACTTCTCTTATGGATCTCAGGTGTGCAGTTCATTCTTCACTCCTGTGACCCGTTTTTAGCAGACAGCGGGCTGAAGCCTTCTGTCGGCTGATGTCACAGGGCCAGTCCTGGCTGCGGAAAGATTGCGACAATATAGTCAGGATCTGCCCACAACCCAGAACTGGGACCTGGCTCAGCCTCACATCGAGCCACTGCCTGCTTCCGGAGATGGGGGGGGGGGGGGGGTGGATGGAGAGAGCAGTTTCTGACAGTCACCAGCTCTCTGCACAGGGAGCTCTGAGAAGCGAGCGATCAGCGGTGTTTGATCACTCAGTTCTCAGCCTTAGAGCCAGCGGGGGACAGATGCAGCATCCACCTAGGTAAGTATGATTTTTGGGAAAAGAACAAAAAAACTTCATTTCTGAAACACTGTGGTATTGTTTGAGCTATGGCCTGTGTAAGCTAGGTTTCTCACCCTCATTCACACAGGCAAAAATAACCCTCCTGCGGGAGAGCCTGAATACTTGGGAGCTGTTTAACCTGCCAAAAGATTTGTATTTCTGTCAATCCAGTTCTGGGATTAACACAGCTCTGTCACACCACACAACCCCTGTCTGCTATGGAAGGGGACTTCTCTCTGCTGCTGTTCTGTAATGGTCCGGTCTCTCCCCCAGCCTGTGAAGGGAAAGTCAGCACATTGATTGGCTTATTTCAATGTCACTCTCTTCTCTCTTCCTATGAGGATGTTCTGTGTTGCCACATGAGCACTGCTGATTTGCTTCTTGTGCTATTTCTCCCTCTTCTAGTCAGAGCTCTGCTCTACAGTTTAATGCGATAGTCAAAATTTGGTACTTGCACTAGTCACATTAAAAATACATTTAATGGTATATTAATTAGTCTTTTACATCTGTCTGGAGTTCAGCTTTAATAATACAGTCACACTGCTCTGTGAGAGTTTGAATGTACGTTTTTAGCCCATCTCTGTATCCTTTGTTTATAAGCAATAAATGACAGTTTCTGTAGATATGACTTGTCCTCTTAAAATGAATAAAAAAATGACCCTGCAGTCAGACAGGGAAACTTTGCAATTCAACTCACTTGGGGGAAGGGCTCCCCGCTGAGCGCCGCTGGCATTCTTTTCGTGTAGCTGGCTGCACTGCATGCCAAATCTCCATGGCTGGAGGTTTCCTTACTTTGAATTTAAGCCTGTAAATATTTTCTTAGTCTACTGTGTTCCCAAGGTCTGAACACCTGTACATCGCCGAGAACGAGAGGCTGCAATGTCACCAAGGAGCATTGTGACATGGCTGAATCTAGTGCAGTGGATTACATTCAAATAAAAGACAATGCTGGAATCAGAGGACGGCCATATGTGCAAACATGATCTGAGTGCCTCACAATATCTTTTCACCCTGCTTTGGCTATAAACGGGAATGCTCAGGTTTCATCTGTGCAGAATGACATTGTGGCTGAAACAATAGTGGTTGGGCAAGGTTCTCCAACCTGTCTGATCACTTCCTCCTCCCAGATCTGTGGGTCAGGATTGTTTTAAGCTTCCCATACACAAGATTGTCTATCCTTATAAGGACTAGTTCAGATCGTTTTTGGTCTGTTGCAGTGCATTAAAAACATGCTTTATTTTTGTGGTATTTCACTGCATCAAGGCATGCATATATATATTTTTTTTCAATGAAATACTATTTTTTAGAGTTTTTTCAAAAATACAACAAAAATTCAAAAACACACAGAACATTTCCCACAAATAGCCCCTCTCAAATACACCTCCCCCATACTAAGAGAGAAAAAAACCCCAAAGCACACCATTCCCATGTTTGTACTCACCAGTCCACGCTTCAATCTTTTCTCGAGACCCCCCATCACTTTATTACTCCTTTATGGCACATACATAATTATCCCCCCCTTCTATATCATTGTTGTTTTCCTTATTATCATTGGTTTACTCAACTGATTGTTCAAGCAAGTTGGAGGATAGCCAAAAATGCCAAATTTTCATAAGGGTCCTTTCACACAGGGGCGGTTTGCAGGCGCTATTGCGCTAATAATAGCGCCTGCAAACCGACCCGAAACAGCCGCTGAGGGCTTTCACACTAGAGCGATGCGCTGGCAGGACGGTAAAAAAAAGTCCTGCCAGCAGCATCTTCGGAGCGGTGAAGGAGCCCATTGAAATCAATGGGACGGCGCGGCTATACCGCCGGCAAAGCGCCTCTGCAGAGGTGCTTTGCGGTGGTTTTAACCCTTTCTCGGCCGCTAGCAGGGGGGTAAAACCGCCCCGCTAGCGGCCGCATAGCGACGGTAAAGCGCCGCTTACAATAGCGGCGCTTTACCGCCGACAACGCCCCCGCCCCAGTGTGAAAGGGGCCTAAATGTTTTAGAACTCCTATGTTTATATGTCAGTTCCTCTCGTCTTAGATTAAGATTATTAAACTTTAATCCATTGGTCTATTGTGGTCGGGTATTTTGATATCCATTTTTGTAATATAAGTTTATGAGCCATATACTTAGTTCTCAACCACATCACATGGATTTCATCTGGGAGGGTGTCTTCCGGTATAACCCCTAGCAATGCTATTTTTGGGTCGAAATTCACCTGCGTAGAGCTTAAAGCGGAATTCCACCCAAAAATGAAACTTCCGCTTTAAGGGAAGGTGACCCCCTGACATGCCACATTTGGCATGTAATTTTTTTTGGGGGGGGGGGGGCAGATACCCTCTTTTTAGAGGGTTCCAGCTCCCACTTCCTCGTGGCACCAGAAGGGGGATCACCTCTCCCCCCTCCGTCTCGTCAATCATCTGGGACATGTCACAGGTCCCAGATGGTTGCCCGGCCAGTCATGGCGCGCCACATGGCATGCTCAGCAGTGAAGCCAAAGCTGGGCGCCCACAGTGACAATGTCGGCGCCGCAGAGAGGAGGGGGAGACAAGTGGGGCTTCGTTCCCCGCATCTCTGGACCCTGGACAAGTAAGTGTCCGATTATTAAAAGTCAGCAGCTGCAGTATTTGTAGCTGCTGACTTTTAATTACATCTATGGATGCCGAATGCTGGACTTGGGAGCGTGCCCGCAAGGTAACCAGGGGGTTATCAGATGTGAGAAGGAGCTGAGACAGCCGCCGAGGGACCCCAGAAGACCAGAATCGGGGCCACTGTGTGCAAAACGAGCTGCACAGTTGAGGTAAGTAGGACATGTTTTTTTTAAAAAAAAAGTGTCAAATATACACTCCCAGAAGCGATGCAGTTTGGGGCATCGCCACAGCAGATGTATAAGTGACCTGTATCAGTAGTGCACATTGGACAATTAGATGTAACTGCTTTACCCCATGAATACAGCTTTAAAGGAATATAATGGGCTCTATGAATAACTGAGTTAAACACTGAAGATGACAGGGATACCTCAAATTCTTCAAAGATTGTTCCCATTCCTCGTCACTAAGTGTCTCTAGATCTCTAAACCACTGTCCGTAGCTACCCTCTTGTAGAGTTCTAGTTATCGTTTGTAAAGAAAAATATTTACTCTCTATAAGTCAATCTTTAGAGCGTTTTACAGTTACTGCCAGCGTTAAAGTTGGTAAAGGTTTATATTTTAATAAAAAAGTCCTTGCTTGACTTTGCAAAGCATGCCGTAGTTGTAAGTATTGAAAGAATAATTTATAAGGCAAGTGATATCTCTCTGTGAATTTTATCAAATGATTGCAAAACCTCATGTCAAAAAGTTGACACAGAAGAAAAATGCCAGCCTTCTTCCATAAATCCAAATTTTCAAACCTCACAACCTCAGGCAATTGCAGATTATTCCATATGGGCATATATTGAGTATATACCTCTTATTGAATATTTTGTTGAATAGTAGTCAAAATCTTATGTATTAAATTGAATGTAGGATAGCTACGTTTACTATAGAAGTCATGCTCTACTATTAACTGCACCGGTGGATCCATCGGAAGCTGAGAAAATGTAGCTTTGCTGTATGGGGTCCTCATAATTTATAACATTCCATCCATTTAATTGCTGAAGTTGAGATGCCAGATAATACAATCTGGCATTTGGGACAGCCAAATCTACATCTTTGAGCAACTGCAGGATTTCCACTCTAATCCGGGGGTGTTTAGATCTCCAGATAAGTTCTCTGAACAAGATATCTATTTGCTTAATTCAGGACAGTTATGTAACAAGAATAGTAGCTGTGGCATCCATATCATCTTTATCAGGTTAGCTCTACCTATTCTCGTTAGATGTAATTTGCGCCAAATTTTCCCCACTTGCCTAACCACTTACGGACCACCCGCCATCGTTATACGTCGCCATTTTGAAGGTGAATACCGTTGTTATGGCAGCAGCTAGCTGCCATAACCCCGGTATCCTCTTCTTCAGTGGGCAATCCGCTTTCAGGTAAAAGTGGTCTCTGCGGCGGGTTTTCCGCGAGATTGCTTTTATTAGCAGCCGGGGAGGGCCTCCGGCCGCACTCTGGTGCCCTTTGCCGCTTGCCGGAGCCGCAGGCAGAGGCGGAGGCAATCGCGTCCTCTCCCCTCTGTGATATGGAGCTGAATGAGGGAAAGATGGCCCCCACCCGACTCCATACCATTTCAGGGTGGAAGTGACGTCAAAACGGCACTTCCGCCTAGAGCTCTTAAAGCAACATTTTTTTTATTTTTATTTTTTCAAATGACCTTTTTTTATTTTTTTTGCATTTTAGTGTAAATATGAGATCTGAGGTCTTTTTGACCCCAGATCTCATATTTAAGAGGTCCTGTCATGCTTTTTTTTCTGTTACAAGGGGTGTTTACATTCCTTGTAATAGGAATAAAAGTGACACCATTTTTTTTTTAAAAGAACAGTGTAAAAATAAAAAATAAAAGTTAAAATAAGAAAAAAAATTATATTTTTTAAACACGCCCCGTCCCACCGAGCTCGTGTGCTAAACAAACGCATAAGTGAGTATCACCCGCATATGAAAACAGTGTTCAAACCACATGTGAGGTATCACCACGATTGTTAAAGCGGGAACAATAATTCTAGCCTTAGACCTTCTCTATAACTCAAAACATGCAACCTGTAGAATTTTTTTAAACGTTGCATATGGAGATTTTTAAGGCTAAAAGTTTGTTGCCATTCCACGAGTGGGCGCAACTGACATGTTGGGTATCAATTTACTCGGCGTAACATCATCTTTCACAATTTGAAAACAAATTGGGTTAACTTTACTGTTGTCTTATTTTTTAATTAAAAAAATATGTTTTTTCCAAGAAAAGTGCTCTTGTAAGACCGCTGCACAAATCTAGTGTGACAAAAAGTATTGCAACGACCGCCATTTTATTCTCTAGGGTGTTAGAAAAAAAATATATAATGTTTGGGGGTTCTTTGGGGGTAATTTTCTAGCAAAAAAAAAATGATTTTAACTTGTAAACAACAAGTTTGAAAAATAGGCCGGTCCTTAAGTGGTTAAACCGCCTAAACTATGGGGAAAAATTCCTCTCCATTTCCAAGTATTTACTTGTGATGTACAACCAAATATTTAATAGAAACTGCAGCTATTTGAGAAGCAGAGTTTGGCAGGTTGGTCTCCAGAGGATCCACAGGTAGAAGAACTGATTTGTCCCAATTAATTGTAAAACCTGAGAAAGAGCCATTCATTTTAATTAAAGACATCACCGCCTTTAGAGAAGATGTTGTATCTCCCAAAAATAGTAGTGCATCATCAGCATATAGGGCAATTATATCCTCTCCTAAGGGTCTACAAAACCCAATAATATTTGGTGATTGGCGGATAGAAGCAGCCAACGGTTCCAAAGGCAATATATTTTTAAATAAGCTGCTAATGCAGGGCCACAGAACAAAAATTGGACTTGCGGCATTTTTTTTTTTTACAGGGTACCAAAATTCATGGCATGTCCATTTGATGCACTAGTACCTAATATAATGTGCTTGTTCATTGGGGTGCCAATGGCCAATGTGGGCAGTACAGACTGAACTTCTGTCCTGAAAGCTTGGTTCGCGTACATGACGCACTAAGCAGTAAGGCCATGATGAAGATGATGGCCTTCAGCCCTAACCTCTAAAAACAACGTCACCAATGACCACTTTTTTCAGTGTTTCTAGAATAAAACAAACTGATTTTTAGAAAAATAGATTTTACTTGTTGATTTTGTTAAAGCATAGCCAATTTCCTCTGTCTTGCTTAGCGCAGATAGCAGTTTCTTTGATGGTCTGGTGATAAAAACCCAGTCAATTTTAACTGATAATCTTTTCTTTTCGTCTGTTGGATAAGATTTCAGCGCCCTTTTTCTTCATGTTAAGTGTCATGATTATCTTCCATGCATGCAAGAGACAAGCCAGGCTTTGACAGTAAATTGTCTGTGTGGCTGTTTACAGTGCCGTACAATAGTGGTTCACGTGGCAGCATTACGAAGAGGAAGCCGTTAAATACCATTTTTCTACTTGGTTTCACGTTTTTTGTTGCTCGTGTTGACTTTGGAGATACATTTGTGCCTGGTGTTAACTATTTGCGGTTTCCTCATTCTGAGGATGTGAGGGCTCAGCAAGTGCTTCCAATCTCAAATGTCCTGGGTAAATCCCATTGTTTCTATTTTTATGACTTTGGCTGTGATGCTCATTTCCAAGAAATACCCTCTAACCTAATCATTGCTTGTTTTTACTATGCTATGTAAACCTCCCACTTGTGGGGATGCTTCTTATCTGATTAACAAAATAACTCCTATTTCTTTCTCATATAAAATCGAGTTGGCCAAAAAGGGGAAAGTGTCATCTTCTTTGCAGAACCCGAAAAGAAATTGCAGAGGTTTCCCACATGTTCGTACATATAGTGTGTGTGTGTGTGTGTGTGTGTGTATATATATATATATATATATATATATATATATATATATATATATATACATATAAACAGTTCTGCACAAGGTGGAAATTTTATCTCAGACACCTGGGACATTGTCTCGCGTATGGGGAATATGCCCTTTAATTACTCCCTTTTGGAATAAAGCTCTGTGAATAAATATCACAAGCTTACAGGTGACTTTGTTTCCATTATACGTCAAATGGCCCTCCTTGATTCCTGGATCCTATAAACCTATTAAAAGGGGTCTGTTTTGTTTTTTTTTGTTTTTGTTTTTCTGCTGACCCCATTAGATCTCAAAGTTGGTGCAGAACAAATGTCCTCGGCTTTAGGAGTGGACATGTCAGATTGATTTTATATTCAGAAAGGATGATCTCCTGGGACAGGGACAAACATAAATGCTTTTCATTTTAGACACTCTCAGGACTCCATCCTGTACTTATAGCACTGAATAGCAATAGGAATATCTGATGGTTCCTGGTCAGTATGGGACTTGTATGCAGCACCCCGCTATTCCCTCCATACTCCCTCCCCACTTTCTCCCCTCTCGCTCCCCTCTCTCTATATACTAACCATTGCCCCCATTTCTCTCACCTATTTCCTATTATCCTCCGTTTATCCCTTTCTTTCTTGTTTGACCCCCTTTGATTCACTAATCTGTTTCTTACCCTTTGCATATTTCTGGTTGCTTATTCCAAAATAAACCAGGAGCATTTTGTTTTCTGATTATTCCTCTAAGTGTTGGACAACCATGCCTGACAAACATGTTCCACATTTTCTTAGTCTGCATTCTAGTTGTGGAACAATAATGCCTCGTTTCCACCGAGCGGATCGGTTCGGGTCGGTTTGGTTTGGAAGGCCTAGAATGGTCCGGCCTATTCAGGCGAGCGTTTCCACTGCAAGTCGGATCGACAGGGGCCATACATGGGTTTAAAAAAAATGCCGTCATGGCGTCACACGTCCACCAATCAGTGTAATGTATCGTAGCTCCGCCCTAACCGAACCGTTCCATTTTCTATGGCCCCACATCTGAAGCAGGACCCTGAATGGAACGGTTCGGTTGTATGGGCCGCTTTCATAATGGACCCAAAATAGCGTACCGAACCGATCCGCTCAGTGGAAACGAGGCATATGTATCCAAAATAACTTGGTCCTACTTGCATATGTATGTATGTATAAGCAATGTTACATACATGTTTTTGGAAACAATAGATGCAGCTTGGAGACCAGTTCAGCTCGAATGTTGCATGTCCTTGGAGCTATGCATGCACTGGAAACAACGTTTTTTTTTCCTTTGAAATATTTATTTTGTAAACTTGTTTGACATAATAATGTGTCATATGTTCAGTTTAGACTCAATTAGTGCTTAATTATTTGTTAATGGTTAGCACATTCTTGAGATCGAACGTGATTGGTAGTTTCAATGCTGTGTGTCATAATCGAACTTAATGGAGGGTTAAAACTCACTATTGCGTTGAGAGGAATGTACTGCTTGTCAGAAGGATTTTTAGCCTAAAGACAAGTATGAAATAGAGATGACACAAACCATGCCAAGAGTGTTTATTTGGGTTCGCTGCAGCACAAGAGCAGATTGATCATTTGCATTTTAGATGGACCTCTGGTAGGATATTAAAGCTTTGTGAAAGCCAAGGTCCAGCTAAAATCTTTCAGATGTAGTAAAGAAGCGCCGTGTTTTACTGCTCATTTGGGAGACTTATTTTTACTTCCTATCTGTTTAACTGGTGTCTAAAGAGGTATGCTTCCTGTATTTTTTTTTTTTTTTGCTGTGCCCCAATAAGGAGGGAATTCCCTTCATGTCTTATCTAGTTGACAGGTTTCAGACAGAATAAGAAGTGAGGAGAAATTTCTGTGGGAAAATTCATAAAATCCATTCAACTCCTTACAGCCAAAAACCTCTACAACAGCGGATGCTATGGTGAACCTCTTGCTGGTGCGCCCCATTGGGAGCTTCATCATGGCATGCGCTATGGTGGGGCTCCCAATGAGGTGCACCAGCAACAGCCCATAAAACAGCAAAATGTCACCAAAACAAGCAAAAACAATTGGATATTTACTATTCATGGACCAAAGTGTGATGTTTTGGGCTCACCAAGGACCGCTTCCTTAAGTAGTAGTGGCTATTATAACTTTTATATCATTGTGATATGGCAAAAATCAGCTGACCACTGCCTAAGCTTTTGGTCACATGACTATGAGGGAGCTGGGAGCTGGTTGTTTTCCAGATAAGATGATAAAGCAGCCCTTTTTATTGCTACTTTTAAATTTAAAGCCCCACACACATGGGTCGAATATCGGCCGGTTCAACAGAAACCGGCTAACGTTCGGCCTAAGGGGCATGACCAAAAAACATATGCTGATTGCCATCCGATCAGCGCTCTCAGCTAATGTCTGTGAGTGCTGACCAGTGTGTTCTGTCGGGGGGGGGGGGGGCCACGACACACAATAGCGCAGCAAGGAGATCGCTGTACTAACATTACATAGTTAGTCCAGTCGCTACTCTCAAGCTCCTATGTTTTTTTTTTTGTTTTGTTTTTTAACGAAAAAGAAACTGGAAGTGTGTAGCAGGCTTTAGAATGCTAAATCAAAATACCCCTGGGTCAAGTTTGCATTACATTATCATCTGGAGGTAGGCCCACTTTAAGTGGCATTCATAAAATCTGGCATATCCAATCAAATTCAAAGTGTGTATTTTTTTTTTTCGTTTTGTTTTTTAATAGCAACAGGCAAATAGTGTCTCCTAATTCACGTTTTTATTATGCGAGTTTTGTTCATTTATTCTTTTTGTGCAGATTATTTTTGTTTTCTGCAGCATCAAGTAATAAGGTTAAAGTGATATGTTGCTGTTTCTAAAATCCAATCGAGAACATAAAAATATGGCTGTTTCTCAATTTTATTTTTTTAACAAGTTTTACTGCTTCCTTCACATTACTCTATAACCTATTCTAGCATATCTCAAATCATTTTACTTTGTCATGTCCACAAGCTAGGGAGATGTCTGATCATATTAAAGGCCAGGCCACCCGCCGGCTTCTTACATCCTTCGAAGGCTCCAACAGCAAGTTATCTCTGCTTGATTTTTCATTTCTGACCTCCACCACGGCCGTTAGGAAACCAAGCAAGGAAGTCTAATGCCTCCTGCTGTGTTCTCTATATTGCAGAATAAATTAATAATGCTGAAATCTACTTGTAAAATGATTAGCCCTCATAAAGGTAGTGAGAGATGGGCAGGATTGGAAAGGCAGGTGCGTAGTTATATCCAAGATCAAAGGCCAGTGGGTGACGCAGCTTGCTGGCATGTGTTTAAAACAGAATTATTAGTTTTGAGGGTATTTAGCTTCTAATTATGGAAAGGGTAAAATTATACTAGTACATATTGTATGCTAGCCTCGATCAAACTTTTTAGCCCAGGGGAACCCTTAAAGCAGACCTTCAGTCATTTTTTCAACTTTCCAGCTATTAAATCTTCCTCCCTTGTTGTTTTACCTTTTGGATAGTAAAACATTTTTTTTCTGCCAGTAAATACCTTATACAGTCCACTTCCTGTTTCTTGTCTGGTATAAAGCCTAGGCTTATGACATCACGCACAGCTCTCTCTCTCACTCTGGTGAGAGTTTGCCAGGAAGGGAGGGGGATGAGTCATAAGGGGGCCAATGAGAGCTGCGGAGCTGGAGGTTTGCCTCTGTGTGTCTGTGTAAATCCAGGAAGTGAACAGGCAGCAGCTTCAGCTGCCCACAGTTAAAATGGATGCAGCCAGACTCAGTGGAGGGATATTCCTGCAGCATATTTGGCAAGTGCAGAATCACCGTATATATAAAATAATATGCAAAGTGGTTGACGAGAGGCTTCAGAATGGAAAAGATGTTTTTATTACAAAATGTGTGAGCAGACTGCAGTTCTTCTTTAATGAACCCACACCCCTTCAACCTCTGCAACAATGCTGGCAGCAACCATACGTCTATTTCCCAAAGACAAACTCTTGATATGATGCTGAGCATGTGCACTCAACTTCTTTGGTTGACCATGGCGAGGTCTGTTCTGAGTGGAACCTGTCCTGTTAAATCGCTGTATGGTCTTGGCCACCGTGCTGCAGCTCAGTTTCAGGGTTACATAGTTACATAGTAGGTAAAGTTGAAAAAAAGACACATTTCATCATCGAGTCCAAGTCCAACCTATGTGTGTGATTATATGTCAGTATTACATTGTATATCCCTGTATGTTTTGTTCGTTCAGGTGCTTATCTAATAGTTTTTTGAAACTATTGGTGCTCCCCGCTGAAACCACCGCCTGTGGAAGTGAATTCCACATCCTTGCCGCTCTTACAGTAAAGAACCCTCTACGCAGTATAAGGTTAAACCTCTTTTCTTCTAATCTTAACAAGTAACCAAGTGTCTTATTAATCTCCCATCCACGGAAAAGTTTTATCCCTAATGTGGGGTCACCAGTATGGTATTTGTAAATTAAAATCATATCCCCTCTCAAGCATCTCTACTCCAGAGAGAATAAGTTCAGTGCTCGCAACCTTTCTTTATAACTAATATCCTCCAGTCCCTTTATTATCTTTGTTGCCCTTCTCTGTACTCGCTCCATTTCCAGTACATCCTTCCTGAGGACTGGTGCCCAGAATTGGACAGCATACCCCAGGTGAGGCCGGACCTTGTAGAGTGAGAAAATAATTGCTTTATCTATTATTAATCCCCTTTTTAATGCATGCCAATATTCTATTTGTTTTGTTAGCAACAGCTTGGCATTGCATGCCATTGCTAAGCCTATCATCTACTAGGTCCCCCAGGTCCTTTTCCATCCTTGATTCCCCCAGAGGTTCTCCCCCCCCCAGTGAGTAGATTCCATTCATATTTTTGCCACCCAAATGTATTATTTTACGTTTTTCCACATTAAACCTCATTTGCCATGTAGTTGCCCACCCCATTAATTTGTGCATCGTCTTGCAAGGTTTCCACATCTTGCGGATAAGTTATTGCCCTGCTTAGCTTAGTATCGTCCGCAAATACAGAGATTGAACTGTTTACTCTATCCTCCAGGTCGTTTATGAACAAATTAAATAGGATTTGTCCCAACACAGAACCCTGGGGGACCCCGCTACCCACCCCTGACCATTCCGAGTACTCCCCATTTATCACCACAGTTTTCAATCCATGTACTCACCCTATGGTCCATGCCAATGAACCTTAATTTGTACAGTAAGCGTTTATGGGGAACTGTGTCAAATGCTTTTGCAAAATCCAGATACACCACGTCTACGAGCCTTCCTTTATCTAGATGGCAACTCACCTCCTCATAGAATGTTAATAGATTGGTTTGGCAAGAATGATTCTTCATGAATCCATGCTGATTACTGCTAATGATACAGTTTTCATTACTAAAATCTTCCATATAGTCCCTTATCCCCTCCAAGAGCTTGCATACTATTGATGTTAGGCTAACTGGTCTGTAAGTCCCAGGGATTTATTTTGGCCCTTTTGTAAATATTGGAGCTACTTTGGCTTTTCTCCAAAAAGCTGGTACCATTTAAGTCATTAGACTATCAGTAAAAATTAGGAACAATGGTCTGGCAATTACTTGACTGAGTTCCCCCAGGACCCTCGGTTGCAAGCCATCTGGTCCCGGTGCCTTTTTAATGTTTAAAGGGTTTGTAAACCCTCGTTTTTTCTTTTTTAAGAGTAACAAACATGTCATACATACCTCCACTGTGCAGTTCGTTCTGCACAGTGTGGCCCCCTCTGGGGTCCCCCAGCGGCTCCTCGCATCGGTAGAGCGCTTCTCCCAGGGGGGTTACCTTGCTGGCGCTCTCCCGAGTCCAGCATTTGCATCTATAGACACAGAATGCCGGACTTGGCCCCGCCCCCCGGCACCCGCATCATTGGATTTGATTGACAGCAGTGGGAGCCAATGGATGTGCTGCTATCAATCTATCCAATCAAGAGCCGAGAACCCAGGGCAGAGAGGAAGAGTGAGTCTCCGCCGAGGGAATAAAGGGCTCAGGTGAGTAAAACGGGGGCTGGGGGGCTGGTCGGTGTCAGTTTTTTCACCTTAATGCATAGGATGCATTAAGGTGAAAAAACACAAGGGTTTAAAATCCCTTTAGGTTTTCCATGTCTATTTCTAATTTTGTCCTCTGTTAGCCATGAGGGTGCTTCCTGTGATGTGTCATGAGGATAAACACTGCAGTTTTGGTTACTGAAGCCCCCCGATTCCCTCAGGGTCATGGCAAACTTCCTATAGCCAAAGCCTAGGCCATCTTTTATGTAGAGCAACAATTCTTTTTTTCAGATCCTTAGAGAGTTCTTTGCTGTGAGGTGCCATGTTGAACTTCCATTGACCAACATGAGAGAGAGAGATAACACCAAATTTAACACACCTGCTCCCCATTCACACCTGAGACCTTGTAACACTAACGAGTCACGTGACAACGGGGAGGAGAAAATGGCTAATTGGGCCTAATTTGGACATTTTCACTTAGGGGTGTACTCACTTTTGTTGCCAGCGGTTTAGAAATTAATGGCTGTGTGTTGAAAATTTACACTGTTATACAAGCTGTACACTCACTACTTTACATTGTAGCAAAGTGAATTTCTTCAGTGTTGTCACATGAAAAGATATAATAAAATATTTGCAAAAATGTGAGGGGTGTACTCACTTTTGTGAGATACTGTATACTAGTAAAGTCATCATCAATGTTTGTTTATTTTTGTTTACTGCAGTGTTTGTTTATTTTTTTTACTGCAGTGACAAGTAAATTTGAGGGAACAGGATGTAAAATGAACACATTTCTAAAGCCGTGTACACATGACTGAACTTTTTGACCGGACTGGTCCGACGAAACAAATCCGTCGGAAAATCCGACCGTCTGTGGGCTTCAGCTGACTTTTTCTGTCAAAAATCAGACGGACTTTAGATTTGGAACATGTTTCAAATCTTTTCGACGAACTCGAGTCCGGTCGAAAAATCCGTTCGTCTGTATGCTAGTCCGACGGACAAAAAAGGACGCAAGGGCAGCTATTGGCTACTGACTATGAACTTCCTTATTCTAGTCCCTTCGTACGTCATCACGTTCAAACCAACGGACTTTCGAACAGACTTTAGTCCATTCGTGTGTGGGCAAGTCCGGTTGTTCGAAAGTCTGTCGGAAAGAGCGTCGGACCTTTGATGCTGAAAAGTCTGCTCGTGTGTACACGGCATAACAGTGTATGTGGTTTTTGTTCTGGAAAGTCCGTTCATTCCATGCTGAAAGCGAAAAAAAATTTGAATGACTTTCAATTGACATTCATCAAATCATTGAATGTACTGACAATTTTCGCCCAAATGTTCATATGAATATTTGTATAGACATTTGCTGAATTTCTACTAGAGTATGGCAGGCTTAACGGTGGATTCCGTTGAGATACATTAATGCATTGCAATAAGGTGTCTCATTTATTATGACATGGTATGTGCATTATGCTCTGTGGTGAGTTGTGCTTTGGCTGCTCTTGTACAGTGTTTGGGTGCTATTCATAATGAATGGCACTGCAGTGTACTACAGTTCACCAGATTGCGAAGCCCCAATGGCAAAAATGTGCATGGGCCCTAACAATGAAAGCCCAGGCAGTAAGCGAATAAGGCTTCACCCCAAATACATACTATGCAGAAATTAGCGCAGAGTCACTTGTATCTGAAAGCATACAAGATAAAAGAAGAGCGATTCCTATGGCCCCCTCTTGAAACAATGCCTCTCTGCTTCCCTGCATATGCAAGTATTCCAAATTTCCTGGTGTGTAGAATACCTGATCCCCCACCACATGCTGTGGTTCTTCCTGCTGGCTTGTTTGTCCCTACTTGACATATGAACCAGTGGAAGAAACCATTATGTGTAGTGGGGGAAACAAGTACTCAACTCATCTCACCTGTCAAATACTCACAATGGCCAGGGAACAGCGAAGGAGTTTTTACATTTTTTTTTATCATTGCCTTCTGGTTCACTCAATTTCATTAGACCCACAGCCATTTTTTTTTGGGGGGGGGGGGGGTCTATTAACGGAGATCCTTGATCCAATAACTTCTGATAAACGTCTTATTGCACCACAGTAGAAAGCTGCTAGCCCACCCTTAGTGTGACGTAATCTTCAGAATCCAGGCTGCCTGGCGAATGAGATTGTTGACGCCGAGGGTGGAAAAATGCAATAAGATCTCCTAATTTTATTCCTTAGCCAAGTTATTGCTCTCGGACTCATCTGTTTATTTTAAACTGTTGGATCCTGGCTATGTCTAGTATAAACCGTATGATTAAAAAATAATGCAATCGGTGCCTAGACCTTCTTCTTTTTTTTATTGGTTTAATTCCAGCATGTATTATTTATTGATATCGCTCAATAACAAGATCGCTCATACACTGGTTTTAAATAACCTAGGCAGATGGTTAAATTTGCCTACAGTTGGGACGTTTAGATATTTTAGTATGCCATCAGTTTATTGTCTGGCATGTTTGATTGTCATAATTCTTTTAGAAGAAAAATATATAAACAATACACATTACAATAAAGAGGATTTTAATCATTTTTTATTCTGTTCAGTAATATACCATTGTTAATGGTGCAGAACATGCAGTTATTCGATCTTGTATTTACATTAGCTAAGACCTAGCTTACATTTTTGCATTGTGAGCTTTACTAAAATAGATTTGGAGAAGGGGAGTTAGCTGTGTGTAGACAATTCTGTCCCCAGGACCAGATGTTATCCTTTTGTTAGGGCTCTTTCACACAGGCGGTCCGCCCGACAGACTCCGCTTTGCTTAGTGGGGGATCGATCCGCTGAGCAGGCAGATGACAGGTCCGTCTTCACTCACTGTGCAGAGATGGACCTGCCAGAGCCCCGCTCTCCTCTATAGGGAGATCAGATGAAAACGGACCGCCTGTCCGTTTTCATCTGATCCTCCAGACAAGTGTTAAATGGGGTCACCATCCGTCTGGATTTCGCGGACAGGACCGGATATCGGCGGATGTCAGCAGACATTGTCACCACTGATATCCGCCACTCCATAGAGGTGAATGGAGTTTTCGATCAGGTGCGCCTGAAAAACTGACAGGTGGACTTGATCGGAAAGCCCATGTGAAAGGGGCCTTACAGGAAATCTATGGTCACAGCATACACTTTCATTTTATAATGCCAGCATTGCAATAACAATACAAACAATAGTCATATTTGACAATTCAATCTTCTCTTACTTGAAAAATCTCCTGCCTGCCTGCTGTCTATTTCTTTCCACAACTTCCTGGATTCAAATCCCTGCAGGCATTACAGCTTGCCCTCTCACAAAAATTTCTAAGGACTTCATATCCCATGGTACCTTGCTGCCTGCATGCAGTGATTCCTGTACTGACTCCGCCTACTTGAAACTCCTCCTCTTGGCTCCTCCGTAGTTCACAATGCAGGCTCTGTGAAATGTGTGACACAGCAGTCCCTATTAACAGGACATAATGAATACTCAAGGAAGTAAATGTGTGTGGATCTTCACAAAGTAAATTTACAAACTTCAAGCTCATTTAGACCCCTTTCACACTGGGGTGTTTTTCAGGCGCTTTTGGGCTAAAAATAGCGCCTGTAAAGCGGCTCCCCTGCAGTCAGTGTGGATGCCCGAGTACTTTCACAATGAGGCGATTCGCTGGCAGGACGTTAAAAAAACTCCTGCAAGCAGCATCTTTGGAGCGGTGTATACACTGCTCCTAAACCGCTTCTGCCCATTGAAATGAATGGGCAGCGCCGGCAAAGCGGTGCTTTGCGGCTTGTTTTAACCCTTTTTCGGCCACTAGCGGAGGTTAAAAACTCCCCGCTAGCAGTTGAAAAACATGGAAACAAATGATTTTTGAATTTAAATTTTGAGCATAGATGCACTTTTATTTTAGGTCTAATAAAGTCCTGCAACTTCTACATCTCTGATAAATTGTTCTTTTTATGTGACAAATATTTTTTTTTCTATACCTTAGTATGGAGTTTAGCACTAGTAAGGATGGTTCATCCCCATAATAGACCTTATAGTGGCATTAAAATAAATGTATACACAAAACACTTTTTTTTGGTTTCAGATAGATCTTAGGTTTAGACATCTTTTTACCATGTGTGTCATTGCTGGGGAGCTACAGCCACTCTGCTTTGGCTGGCGACTATTGTCACCAATTAAAAAGTGAACAGAGTAGAGGTGAAATCTTCTAATAGGGACAACTAAGAGGGAATTTCCCCTCACTTAGGAGAACTTTCCTGTTGAATTTCTTTTGTAGTATTAACTGGATTTTAATTTTGTTATCAGGAAGTGGCTATCCATTCATCATTGAGGGTAATGCAAATTCTTTGTTGCTGCAGTAAACCTGGCAATATTTATCACATACAGAGATTTGGACTGGTCTGCTTTATATGCTGCAGGTGTTTTTTTTTTTACCCGATCTATTCATGATTTTGGTTTGCATTCAGTTTTTTAATGTCTTATTTCTATGTGGATCCCTCTCTTCTTGTTGTCTTTATCTGTTTCTGTAAGCTTTCTGTGCAGGCGAGGATTGCACCAAGGCTGAACTAAACTCAACAGCCACTGGCCGATTGTGGGTACATCTTTATTTGAAGCCGTTCTCTGTTTCAATTTGCTAGCTTATCGCCATGCTCTGCAGGCTGTTAAATGCTTTTCATCCAACAGTGCCAAACAGTAACTGAGTTTGCACTATACAAGACATCCCGTTCCATGGTTCCTGTTGTTCATTCTACGCACGGTTCACTGTCCATCTGGCTCCTCTAACAAGGATCAGATCCAGTGGCGGCAGTCAGTAGACTTTTATTTCTTGTTTCAGAGAAGAAACTGAAGAGACTGATATGTTGCAAGTGTTTGGTTTCTGGATTTCATTACTATAAATCTCAAGCGGCAAATGAGAGATTTTTAGACTAGGGAATGTTGTCTGAGCAACCAGGTTTATTCTACTAAAGCAGTGATCGTCAAATTGCGGCCCACAAGCCACATCTGGCCTACTTCGCAATTTTATTCGGCCCACAGCTAAGGTCAGTGGCGTATCTTCAGACTCCGCTTCTGATGGGGACTCTAATATGATGTGGTGGGCTTCTCATATTAAGTGTTTTCTTACAGTGTGTTTATTTGTTCATTTAAATTGTTTTCATTCTTTTATTAAGACTGATATCTTTTGGGCCTGCAAATACTTGTTTGTTGGAGACCCCTGTTCTAAAAGATAGCCCTTTAGGGAAAGGTTAGAACTTCAGCCAGGTTTTTATTTCTGTCAGAGTCCCTACTTCCTATTCATAAGATTTCCCCTCATTTCTTGTTGGGGCATAAAATGGTCAGAAATCTCTTCAATGGTGACTCAAACAGAAATACATTTTTAGAAGGAATAGTGTTATTAAAATTTAGAGACTATATATAATTGTCAAAAGGCTGCCTGTCTGTTCCTGTGGAATTCTGTTTCTATGGAATTGCTAACAAAAAGAACAACTTGTGAGGGAAGAAAAAAGTCCGGACAGCCGCACACCAGGAGAATATAATCCAACGAAATTTCTTTATTGTAAAGTCAGGAACAAATTATGTACAAAGCACCATGGATAGAATGTACAGATAATCAGCTTACTCATAGCTGAGCTATGAGTAAGCGCTCCGCAGAGCGTGAAACGCGTTAGCTGATTATCTGTACATTCTATCCATGGTGCTTTGTACATAATTTGTTTCTGATTTCACAATAAAGAAATTTCGTTGGATTATATTCTCCTGGTGTGCGGCTGTCCGGACTTTTTTCTTCCCTCACAACATGGATTAGCATTAGCCAGCACCTGGGGCTTTTCAACTCTGGAGAGCAACATTCAGTTTATACCTGGTTTGGATACAACCTGGTGCGGGGAAAACGCTTGTGCTGCAGTTGCATTCGGATTATTGCTACAAAAAAGAACAACTTACTGTGCTCAAAAGAGGAGTTCCAGCAACAGTTGACTGCAGATCTTCAATCACTTAAATCTTGGCAAGACTTTGCAGCCCCCCAAAAGGCTGGGGAAACCTAGAAGATACACTACAAATCAAAAACAGAGGGTGCACAAGCCTTAATAATAGCTTTTAATAAAATAGAACAGATGTATTCTCACAAAACAGCATGAAAGTCAAGCTCCTCAATATCCAACAGCCCTGGACCACATGGTCCACTCAACGAGTCCCAACCGCAATCTAAAGGTCTTCTTGTGGTTGGGACTCATTCAGTGGACCATGTGGTCCAGGACTGTAGGATATTGATACGCTTGACTTTTATGCGTTTTTGTGAGTATACACCTGTTCTACTATTTTAATAAAAGTGGTTGTTAAGGTAATGTGCAAGGCCTGTGCACCCTCTGTTTTTGTTTTGTAAGCTATGAATTGCTCCCTTGCCAACTAAGGCAACCGAATCACTCCAACTCACATGTACAAAGGTTCATAGGGTATGTAATTCTGATGTCCAGGTTTCAGATGGTGCTGGTAAGGGCTCCTTGACCAGAAGTTCAGGGAAGTGCTGAGAAGCAGACTGCACTGGTAACATGTCTAAAAGGCGAAAGGGAAATAATTCCCAATGAAAACCACATTCACTGCTAGAAATTTGTTTATTTGGGAAACATTTTCTATCTCGCGCCTTCAAATTTTCTTGTCACCCAGAGTTGAAGAACGCAGAGTTGACCCCACACTGACTATTCTACTAGTCTATGGCCAGCTAATGGCCTTGTTTAAGTAATTATTGTTGTATTCATTGTAAAGTAATTTTTGGTCTGACTTTCACATTTTGCATGCTTTGTGTTCTCTATATTTTTTCTTTTTTGTAATTTGTAGATTAGCCATTGGAGGAAGCTGCTCCCCCAGGCTCAGTGCAATTAATCTGCGTCTTTCACAACTGTTGTAGTAAGAGTTTGGCCACACAAGGAGTGTATTGATTTTGGCCAACTCTTTAGATTGTTTTGTGAGGAGGAGTAGTGAAGCACAGCTACCTTGTAACTCCGCAACAGAGATTCTGTATATATATGGATAAAATTAGCCTCATATACATATGTAATTACAAATTATAGATGGAGACAAGATTTTGAAAACAAAACAAAATGATCCTTTTTGCATCTAAGCTAAGAAAAAAATAAACTATAAATTGATTTGCTTATGTTGGATCATTATACTGAACGTTGTGCCCCAAGTAATAATTCTAGATTCCAAACAGAAGGACAGATCAGTGGTGTACTATATATTTATACTTCTACCCACCCACATGATAAATGTTGTGTATGTAGGAGTGCCTGGGATAGTTTTCTGCAGTTCATTTAGTATGTTTTACATTTACATCGCCATGACTACAGATTTATTGTGATGATGCCTCTGATCCTATCCAGGATATATCTCGGGAGCATTTTTTTTATGGTCTGCTGTGCAAAACTTCATCTGAGCTGCAAACCCTCGCACAGTTTTACTGCTTGCCAGAGGCGTAACTACAATCTTCAGGGCCCCAATGCAAGAAACCATGGAGGGCCCCCCTGACAGGGCTCTTTTCTCCGAGCCCGATGGCGGAACACCAGGGCCCGGTCGCAAGTGGGTGGCTGCATGTAAAGGAATCGTTTTCCCTCCCCCCCCCCTGCTTCTCCTCCTCTCCCTCCCACAGGCATTCAGGGGCTGCAGGAGGAAAATGAAGAGATGGGTTCCTCTATGTCGGTGTTTCTCAATCTTTTTCCAGTCAGGGCACCCTTGAAGTGGCTGCACTGCAACCACCCTGCAACTGTGTGCATTGCATGCAGTTGCAGCATAGTGATGATGCATTTAAGGGGTTAAAACAGGCGGTCAGGAGGCAACATATTGCCTCTTTACCGGCTGTCAAATGCCTCTGAAAAGCGATTTGAGCATGGATCACTTTGCAGAGGAACAGCATTTTTTTTTTGCTGGTACTATGAACAAGCAAAAAAAAAAAAAAATCGGATCTAATGGGACACCTATAGGGGGTCAGGATTAAAAGCGCATACATAAAATGTGCATATATACATGTAAACACACACACACACACACACACACACACACACACACACACACACACACACACACACACACACACACACACACACACACACACACACACACACATACATATATTATATATATACTGTATATATATATATACATAAATGCACACACACATAAACCAGTGGCAGATGGTGCTCAAAATTTTTTGGGGGGCGTAAGCAAACTGAAAAATTCTTTAAAAAAAACGCATCAATTGCAGCCTCACTGTGCACATCAATTGCCACCACTGTACCCATCAAACGCAGCCACTGTGCACATCAATTGCCACCACTGTACCCATCAAACGCAGCCACTGTGCACATCAATTGCCACCACTGTAACCATCATATGCAGCCACTGTGCCCATCAAACTGTGAGTGCCAAGCATGGCACTCACAGTTCACCTATTTTGAAGCCTATTTAGTGCTTTAAAAACACCCCCGCCGGTGTCATTCAGGCGCCCGGCGTCCAAAAAGGGGCCAGGCGTCTGAATAGGGGGGACAGTGGTGGCCATAGATAGATTCACACCATGCATGAATCTATCTATTTGTGATAGAGGGGTGCCTGGAGAGAGGGGGCAGCGCCCATGCGCCTCTATGGACGCACCGCCACTGAATACACATACATACACACATATACATACATGCTCACACACATGCACATATACATACATGCTCACACACACATGCACATATACATACATGCTCACACACACACACGCACATATATACATACATGCTCACACACACATGCACATATACATACATGCTCACACACACATGCACATATACATACATGCTCACACACACACACATATACATACATGCTCACACACACACACATATACATACATGCTCACACACACACGCACATATACATACATGCTCACACACACACACGCACATATATACATACATGCTCACACACACACACGCACATATATACATACATGCTCACACACACACACACACATATATACATACATGCTCACACACACATGCACATATACATACATGCTCACACACACATGCACATATACATACATGCTCACACACACATGCACATATACATACATGCTCACACACACACACATATACATACATGCTCACACACACACACACACACACACATGCACATATACATACATGCTCACACACACACATGCACATATACATACATACACACACACACACACACACACACGCACATATACATGCTCACACACACACACACACACACACACACACACACACACACTAACACGCACATATACATACATGCTCACACACACACACACACACACACACATATATACATACATGCTCACACACACATGCACATATACATACATGCTCACACACACATGCACATATACATACATGCTCACACACACATGCACATATACATACATGCTCACACACACACACATGCACATATACATACATGCTCACACACACACACGCACATATACATACATGCTCACACATACATGCTCACACACACATACATGCTCACACACACACATATACATACATGCTCACACACATATAAACACACATACAGTAGATAAAAACGGCAGACCATTACCTTATCTCTTCCTGCCGGGTACTGCACTGTAGGGGGAGACAAAGAGCACAGGACTGTGCTTTCACTTTGTAATCAATGTGAGCAGCTCCCTGCACAGTGCCGAATACAGTTCGGCTTAGGACGGGGAACTTGTCTCCGCTCCTCCTATCAAAGTAGTGTATACAGGGGGCCCTCAAGGGCCCCCTGCAGCAAGGGGCCCGGTTGCCATGGCAACCTCAGCGACCCCTATAATTCCACCACAATATTACCTAGCTGAGAGCAAAATGACCCGTAATCTTTTATGTATGGGGTTCTTGTCCACCTTGGTACTATATGTTCATGTTCTACATTTTATGTTCTTAACAGTAACAGACCAAGAAAAAATACCCGTTAATGGGACTTTGAAAGACCACCAACACTGATATATATATATATAAAAAAAAAAAAAAAACTTGTTTATTTATTGTATCACAAATGTTAAAAGATCAGACAGGTAAACAAAATATAAAAAGACGTGTGATGTCTGGAAGTGCACACAATGAGCATGGCAAAACACAAAAGTCAAACAAATTACAAAATGACACTGATACTCTCCGATGGGTAAAGACCCTAATACCCGACGCGTTTCTGTTTTTTTACACCTTCGTCAGGGGTACAGGATGGAGAATGGTCACATGTATTAGCTCAATTGGAGCGATTCCATATCAGGAACTCGAATATCAAGAAAGGCACAGGACGCCGTTCAAACAATGTTGGCTTGAAGAAACCTGTTCTCAGAACGATATAATAGCGGGTATATGACAGTGATTGGGTTTCAGCAATAAATGCTTTTAAGAGGGCAATAAGGACAGAGGCAGAACACAGCCTCAAATAGAGCTACCAGGTTAGCATATACTAGCCAATGGTCTCTGACTCCCTGTGCCCTATGATAAGGTGATCAATGTACAAGACGTCGCCCCTGTGTAACTGTGCCTACAGTGGTACTGTTTTTTTTAACAGTAACAGATGCTGGTATGCACCATACTGATCAACCCATAGTTTTATTTATTTTTATTAAGAGAGAAGTATGGCCAAAGCTTTTTTTTTTTTTTGGTACTTTTGATTAACTTTTGACTTTTTTGATTTTGGACTTCTCTCGTGGGTCACAGGGGTGCACGTGCTCTCCTGTGACCAAGAGTCAGTTAATAGCAGGCTATTGCCCGCTGTCAGCGAATGTCCAAGGGTCACGACCATATTGTCGGGATCCATCCAGCTGCCAGATTGACAGCTGGCTCTTGCACTTAGCACACGGAAAAACAGGAAATACAGAAGAGGGTGAATTTCCCTAATGGGGGCACAGACCGCAATAAAAACTGTTCTAATGTTCTACTACTGTGTTCTAATTCCATTCACTCTATCCAAAACGAAAACAAATTTTACCTTTTAGTTATACTTTGTTTTTTTTGTTTTTTTTAATCTTTAATGCATTCAACAGCTGATTGATGATTATAAAACCACTCCGATATAAATTCACTTTCCACATGGACACAGACAAACAAACAGCTATTTCTTCAGAATTAAAAAAAAGGTGGGAACCTGCAACAAAGCTTGTTAAAATCCTTGCAATGCACATAGATCACCCGGAGAGGAAGGTTTTTTTTTTTCTCAACAAAAGCAGAGTTACTCTTTAAAGGTACTTCTTTGGCCTCTGAGTGGTGAAAATCATTAAACAATATGGCATGTTTATCTTTCATTTTCCTCATCGCAGGATGCATAGCCATGGAATTCCACCGCATCCAAACTTGTCTAGCTGGATTTTCATGGATGAGCGTCTGTGGTTTAATGGGTATTAACAGTGTGTGTAGGCAGGAGAAAGGGATCTTGCTTGCTTAGCAGTGATGGGTATCTTGTATGTTGAGAAGTGCAGCAAATTTAAGTGGCGGCAAGACTGCTTTGAATGGGGCTTACTACCTGAATGAATCTGATACTAACTGTAACTTCTTTTGTTTGTTTTAACCAGTGCCTGAAAATGACTGCGAAGAGGAACCTGTTTGTGCGGCTAGTGCCGTGCCGGTGTTTGCGGGGAGAGGAAGAAACTGTGACCTCGCTTGACTACTCTCACTGCAGCCTAGAACAGGTGCCGAAAGAGATTTTCACATTCGAGAAAACCTTGGAGGAGCTTTATTTGGATGCCAACCAGATTGAAGAACTTCCCAAGGTACCACTTTTACTGTACAGGTTTCATATTTTCCATGACACTGATGACAAGCAGCCTGCTCTCCTGGGTCTCTTCCAGCTGTGCTTTATAGGCATTAGCTCACGTCGCTGCTCTAGCTTTCTTGGCAAAACCCTGTGCCAGCCATTCACTTAACGCCCGACTCCATCTCCTGAGCACAACACTCAGCCAGGGAGTTCCTTGCACTTCCAAAATCCTCATTTAGCTGGCACCCAATTACATTTATTCTCTAGAAGATGCTCTTTTTTTTTTTTTTTAAATGCCATCAATGCTGTCAAAAGCTGATGTCATTTCACACTGCTTCTCCCTCCTAGTTTTATCCACTGCAGATGTCACACACTCTAACTTGTTCAAAGAATACATACACTTTTCAAATGCCAGAACTCTTTGAAAGAGATTAATTTGTTTTTCTGATGTTGAGTTTGTAGCTGAGAGGTCCCCTAAGGTCTTATTGGTGTCTTCCAGAGGGTGCATACCTAGGTTGTTTTTTACATACCTCAAAACTCTAATGCAGGCCATACACGGAGCAAATTTCTTTCCTGGAACCACTCAATTCCTCCATCAACACAGTGTTGACAGGAATACCTCGCGCCAAGCCATTGTCGGGGGGGGGGGGGGGGAGAAACCCCTCCCCGCCAGAAGAAGACCGTAATTTTTCCTAATGGCTATATTAGTGGCTATTGATAATCACATGTAAAATATGGCAGGCTGGTTGTACCCAATTTGGACGATTGATCACCATGGTACTCATCATACATATACTGTATCTGAATACCACAAACGCTATTTAATTCGCTTTTAATATTCAAAGAAAACTCACCCATCCATCCATTTCTCCATGCTTTATTTTGCTGAGAAATCAATTTGAAAAGCACCTCCTAGCATTTCTGGCTGTGGCCATGTTGAGTAAGGGCAGATGATTCATGTAGCATTTCTCTCTTGGAATTCATCTGCCCTTGGATCAGGCATGCAGGCAGGAGGGAGTGCATAGCTGAGAAAGCCCCTTTTCCCCTCCTGAGAACTCCTGGGATGTATGACATCATTTGCCTAGGCATGGTACCTAGGAAGTAACTGAAGAAATGTAAAAAAAAAAGTTTAAAACAAGTAAATATAATATACTTTCCTATCCATTTAATAATGCTAGCAGCATAAGGTTTAAAAATAGTCAATGTATATAGAGAGAGTGAAGTTCCGCTTTAAAGAGGAACTTTGGTCCCTTTTTAAAAATGTAAAATTAAAAAAAAAAAAAAGTTAGCAGCTACATATATCATAGCTACTGACTTTAAACAAAAAGACACTTACCAGTCCAGCATTGTCTTTACCCAGGCCAGTTCTTCACTGGTACTGCCATCCTGAATGTGGGTACTGGCGGTTCCCCGTTGCACTTTCACACTTGTCTTGCAGCCTCCTGGGATGTGTGCCATGTCCTAGGTGGTTGAGGGTGTGTGGGGTCAGGCCAATCTTACGTTATTCTTGCCTAGGTGATAATTGCGGAAGTGGAAGGGGGGTACCTGTCAGAAAAAGGTGCCCGCTTCAAGAAAACAGGAAAAAAAACAAAACATTTTGTTACTATAGGGTGGAGGAGGAAGATGAGCAAGACTCACTTTTAAGTGAAGTTCCTTTTGAAACTCAAGCGTCCAGCTCAGATAAAGAAACTAATGTATATTGGGGGCAGATCTAAATCTTTCAGAATGCCTACGCCATTTTAATGATTTTTTTAATATATATATATACAGTAAAAGAATGTTCTGATTCTTGCATGATTACCAGTAATGACTGGTCTTCAGTATATTGAGATTAATTAAGCAGATTTGCTATATATATATATATATATATATTTTGTTTTGTTTTTTTGCAATATAACCTTGTAACTTGCTTCTGAGTTGCTATGACTATCCCTTGTAATGCTTTAAGCTGCTTTTGCATTCACATTGACTTGTTTGAAGGAGGAAAGTAGCTCAGACCAAAATAAAAAATGGTGAGACAGATTTGGATAATACTTGAAATATTTTGCTTTTTATTGCAAAATAACACTTGCAATATATTATTACACAGGGCAATATTTATAACCTGTTGCACCAAAGAGGCTGAATTTTTCTCTTCCATTGAAGAGATGAAAGTATTGAACTACCACACACTATCATCCTCAAGCGAATATCTTATTCTGTTCAGGTGCTCAGTATTGATCCTGTGAGGACAGGTATAGTTCCCCCTGCCTATTGCTCTAATGCCGCGTACACATGAGCAAACTTTTCGTCCGGACTGGTCCGATGGACAATCCGATCGTGTGTGGGCTTCATCTGACCTTAAGCAGACTTTTCCAGTCGAAAATCTGACTGACCTTAGAATTGAAACGTGCTTCAAATCTTTCCGACGGACTCGAGTCCGGTCAAAAAGTCCGCTCGTCTGTATGCTAGTCCGACGGAAGAAAACCCACGCTAGGGCAGCTATTGGCTATTGGCTATCAACTTCCTTATTTTAGTCCGGTTGTACGTCATCACGTATGATTCTGTCGGACTTTGCTGTGATCGTGTGTAGGCAAGTCCGTTCGTTCAAAAGTCCGTCGGACCAGTCCGGTCGAGAAGTCCGCCTGTGTGTACGCGGCATAAGAGATATCTGCCCATCTATGGCTAAAGCAGACCCCCCCCCCCCCCTTAAAAAATGTTTCAGACCTCTGTTGCCAATTTTAATTAAAACGTCATCTGTGGCATTCCTTAAGACTGGGTTCACACTAGAGCACAAAGCGTCTCACAGCAAGGGGTCCGGTGCGTCTCCATTCACTGGTTCAGGTCCGATTCCAGCACAAATTTTTGCCTGAATTCGGACCTGAAACGGACCAAAAGATGCACAGGACTCCTGTGCAATTCGCACTGGAGCCGCTCCGGAAATATTTGAACCGGCTCCATAGAAAGCCGGTCACAATCTCCAGCTATGCGAATTGGATACAGGGAAACCCTCATCTAATTTGCAATAGTGTGAACCCAGCCTAAATCTTTTTAAATCTTTGCTAGCCCACCCATAATGTCAGTGCTGGAAATGGTGCAAGGCCTCAGTTTACAAATTAGATCTTCCTGACAGGCTCTGATGACGTAGCCTTCCCAGGGAGAAACTATGAGGCTCTGGCTACATCACCAGTGCCTCTAATGTCTGTACCTTCAGCCTTGCACATAGCATGCACGGTCCTCAAAACATCTGATATAGAGTACATATACATAAATGGTCCAGAGTTTACCCATTCTCATGAACTGTGATACAGCGTGACATAAGCCAAAACCATGAGCTGATCTGGAGCACATTCTGACAGGGGGAAGACGGTGGTCCAGCTTGCTCTGATAGTGAGATGGCATTATTGGTTGGTACTGAAATCTACATTTCAATGCCCGTTTCCATGATGTTGCAAAAAATGTTGCAGTTTCAAATACAGAATGGACTTCTCGATGAACCATATGATATTGTCTTTTTTTAAGAATACTGGCAATTTGCACAGTAAAAATAAGTTGGCTATAATTTGTTAGCTATCCTACTCATGTGCAATACTAAGACTTGGTGTTCTGGCTGCAGCACACTGATCACTGTGGGTTGCTCGCTTGGCACCTGCTCCATTCATAAAGAGCCTTGCTTTCTTTTCAATGACTTGCAAGGTCTTCTGTAATTGGTGGAGGTGGAAATGAACGTCACCATCTCCCCTCTTCCAATCACAGAAAACGTTGCATTCATTGAAAAGAATGCAGGACTTTTTTTGAATGGAGGAGATGACCAACATTGTACAGTGTACTGCAGCCGGAAATACAAGTCTCAATGCCGGACGTTCGGCACCAAAGCAAGACTTCTACCTGCGTAAAAAGTATGATATGCAACAAATGCTGCAGCAGCCATTGATGGGACACAGCATTAGAACCAATTTGTTTGTTTTTTCTATGCAAATTGCCAAAAATAATTTTTGGCCCTACTTCAGCTTTAAGAAGTCTTTTACACTGAACATCTGAAATATGGGCTCCTTATTTTAGCAGCAAAAGGTGACCACACTTGTCCTTCTCATTATGTCAGATTTACCTCCTGTCGCATCTTATCTTTTAAGTTATAATGGTGTTCTGTTGCACTTCAATGGATGTCTGCCAAAACAGTGTGAACCAAGGGACATTGGTTCAGTCTAGAAGGATCTGAAAAAGGCAAACATTGAGATGTAGAGACATCCATTTCAAGCTGTAACCCACTTTAACCCAGCTGGATGTACGCAGGTTTGCAAGGCTTATGCAGAATTTTATAAATACCATCAAAACATTAAGGTTTTTTTTATATAAGAGGTAGAAATATTTGGGGGGAATCTAGTTTAGCTGAATTTGGCTAATATTACCCAGCAGTGCAGACCCTGTACAGTCGGTGGCAAGCTGCTCACTGTTGTCTGACTGTATGTCTGTACGTTACAGCTCTGGTCGCTTTTCATCTATTATGCTGCCAGTCTGTGAAAAGCAAATTACTTGTCCGCTTGATCAATATGCGCAATAATATAAAAATCACAGGATGAAAAATCTGATCTTGTATTGGCAGATGCAGTCACCGTACAGCTGTATTTATTGTCTCCGTGCAATCACTACATCTGCATGACCAAATTATTTAAAAGGTTTGGCAGCCTGATCTAAAAGCTGGTCGTACTCTCAGGCAGATTGCACTCAGTGCAAACGATTTCTGAGGAATTCTATAACAATCTCACTGGGGAGAATGTAATCAATCAGAAGACTGAAGAGGGCCTTGCGTCTGATCCAACCAAATTGGCAAGTGTTTAATAAGCATGTGTAGTTATAGTGCAGCATAGAGATGCCAGTGTTCTGTGCTTCTCATAGGGAAATTACCCGGCATGCACTAAATGATGGATGTGCATATCAAGTGATAAAGAGAGCTCCTGAGATTCTAAAGTGAATTATCATATGTTCTCATGTATGTCCAAGGTAATGTACAGCTTGATAGGCAGTACCAGTCAATCACAGTGCTCTCATGCAGGCTTCTGTACTGTCAGAGCAGACCTGTTGGTATATGAGCAGCATAGCGCCATGCTCCCGCAGCACAGCAGCCAGCTGGGAAGTCTAACACTTTTAGGAAGCAAAGGGTATCTTGGGATTTCCTGACAGCCAGACTTGTTGACACTGTTGGAATGTTGATCTAATATGCTTATTTACCAGTAGTTCTACTAACGGAGCTGACCTGCTGGTATATTAGCAACATTGGCTCCTAAGAGGCAGCAGTCAGTTGGGGGGTCTAGCCTTTGCAGGAAGCACCGGCATTATGGAACTTCCTGATTGCTAGACTTGCTGAAGCGGTGCTCTAATATGTTTATTTAGAAATAGTTCTCCTAAAAGCCGATAAGTTTTCAGGAGGGCCGTGTGATGCCAAACTGACTTTGGCCATCCCTGATCCACAAGGATGTGAGGATTGGCGGCACAACACCGAGGCTACTTTAAAAGGAGTCTAGCAGAAAGATGGGAGCTGCTGTCGCTGACTTTGAGATACAAGCTACGGGGCTGTTGTCCAAATCCATCAAGTTGGTTAGTCACTGACCTAACACAAGGCTTGGTCTATTAGGTGTCAGAACACTTGATATGCGCAGACAGTAATGGCAGCTCCCATATTTCTGTCTTGACAGTTCCCTTAAAAGATAAACCTGCAAGCTTATTTTAAAACTTAGTCACAAGGAGCAAGTCATGCAGCCAATTAAGTCTGAGGTTTTGACTTTTATGCTGGTATCAAACTAGGGTCTAAGTAAGAAAAAAAATAATTGGATGAGAATAACAGCCAGGTAACTTAAAACAAGATATACAAGGTCCTACTGTGGTAGCTTTCTTTATTATATTTATATATTAATCATATTAACAAGCTTCTACTGATAAACCAAATAATTCTAATATTGTATTGCAGACTGCCAGAAGTTCCCCTTCCCATTTTCACAATGCTAAGCTGCCCTCCTAGTGCACTTGTCAATTCATCTGAGAATCTCCACTTTTTGCAAACTTCTATTTGCATAGGGCTAAGCATTCTTCCCTTCTTGTGATGCAAGAGGGCTGAGACACAGTGATGGAATGCTGAGGCACAAAACATTGCTTTGTGTGAAATAGGAGGATGTTTACCCAATATTTGAAAGTTTGCATTTCTAGGGGCACTCCATTGACACCTTGAGGAGGTGGCTGGGCAGTGATTAGGTAAAGCATGTCCTAAGGTAAGAGAGAAAGCAAGGAATGTGAAAAAATCTCCAATTTTTGGAAACTGGTATTTGCATAGGGCTAAGCATGCTTCCCTTCTTGCTATGCAAGAGGGCTAAGGCACCAAACATTGCATTGTGGCAGATAGGGGGGTGTTTGCCCTGTATTTGGAACTTTGTGTTTCTAGGGGCACTCCATTGACACGCTTTGCAGACATCCTTTAGAATTTCTTCGAGGCACTGCACCAAAGTTGTCTGTGCTTGTACCTGAATCATATACCTGTCAGAGACGGGTACATGAATTTGTCAGTGTTGGGCACTGAGGTTTTAGTGTCCATACTGGACACTCCTTCCTCACTGCACTCCCTCTCTCCCCGACCACTGCCTCCATTACGCTTACAGCCGCATGGTCGAGGTGTTTTGTAGTAGGGGTGGGCGGATTGGTAACTGAGAGACTAGTTCCCCTGTCAGGCTTTGCCCACCCTGTAGCATAAGTAGTTTCCCAAGTATGGGCTTTATTATGTATTGGGTAATGACATTAACACTATCCCTGGCCCCTTCATTTGCATCTAGCTTTTGGCTGGGGAATCTCTCTGCTGACAGCTGAATGGGGCTGAAAGCTGAGTGACTGCTTCCCAGCACAGTCATGCCCCACCCTGAGTATTGGAATACCTCTGTACACCACCCATAGATAGACTTAGAGAGGAACTAAACTCTCCTCACCTTTTTGGGCTAGGGAATCTAACATCTTAGCCTTTGCTCTGCAGTTGCCATGGTGCTGCTCATTGGATGGCTCGACAGTTGGGTTGAGAGCAGAAGCAACATTGACCGTTATCATTTACCACATGCCTTAAAGTAGAACTAAACCCATCAATTTAACAGTTTCAAAAAACAGTTGACAATAGTTGGCATGACAGGAATGTAACTATCGCATTTGCTTGTGCTCTCAACGGAACTGTCAAACCACCAAATGTCTGGTGTCATAACTGATCACATGTGCAGCATCATGGCGGTTACAGATTAAATAGAAAGGAAATTGTGGGTGGTCCCGTGCAAATTGCTAAAATTGTTTAGTTGTTAAATGGAACTACTGCCCCTACTAATACAACCACCTAAGTGGAGTATAAGATAAGATTAAACAGTAGGTGTGGCGTAGTTCTGTTACGGTTTAGAGCCGTGGAACGCGAATTGTCCCAGCTTCCTGAATTTTAAAAGTTTTAAGTATACAGAGACAATGTGAGTATGTTTCCAACCATATACACCTAATCTTTTGGAAAACGGTATCATGCTATGGGAGCATCTTTTTTCTGTATGAGGGTGAAACGGATCATTATCTAAAGGATCAAAGCAAGGAGAGATCTTTAAAAGCGCGGATCTGGAAACTGCCGCACAGTGGCAAACCCTGTGAATGTGAAATACCCCTTTGCGGGGTGAATACGGTATCTCTGGTGAGTGCAATACCAGCACAAACGCACGATCGAAAAGCACTTGTCGCCTTTTATAAAAGACTTTGTGATTACGTAAAAGAGCTGGGCCACATCAACCAGTCACTTTATTTAAGACTGCACTTATGTCACAATATGTACATATAATTAATTTGATATAGCACCAGCTGCATTTAAAGCACCAGTAACTTTATTTATTCAAGATTGCACTTACAGTGGGGACGGAAAGTATTCAGACCCCCTTACATTTTTCAGTCTTTGTTATATTACAGCCATTTGCTAAAATCATTTAAGTTCATTTTTTTCCTCATTAATGTACACACAGCACCCCATATTGACAGAAAAACACAGAATTGTTGACATTTTTGCAGATTTATTAAAAAAGAAAAACTGAAATATCACATGGTCCTAAGTATTCAGACCCTTTGCTCAGTATTTAGTAGAAGCACCCTTTTGATCTAATACAGCCATGAGTCTTTTTGGGAAAGATGCAACAAGTTTTTCACACCTGGATTTGGGAATCCTCTGCCATTCCTCCTTGCAGATCCTCTCCAGTTCTGTCAGGTTGGATGCTAAACGTTGGTGGACCGCCATTTTTAGGTCTCTCCAGAGATGCTCAATTGGGTTTAAGTCAGGGCTCTGGCTGGGCCATTCAAGAACAGTCACGGAGTTGTTGTGAAGCCATTCCTTCGTTATTTTAGCTGTGTGTTTAGGGTCATTATCTTGTTGGAAGGTAAACCTTCGGCCCAGTCTGAGGTCCTGAGCACTCTGGAAAAGGTTTTGTCCAGGATATCCCTGTACTTGGCTGCATTCATCTTTCCCTCGATTGCAACCAGTCGTCCTGTCCCTGCAGCTGAAAAATACCCCCACAGCATGATACTGCCACCACCATGCTTCATTGTTGGGACTGTATTGGATAGATGATGAGCAGTGCCTGGTTTTCTCCACACATATCGCTTAGAATTAAGGCCAAAAAGTTCTATCTTTGTCTCATCAGACCAAAGAATCTTATTTCTCACCATCTTGGAGTCCTTCAGGTGTTTTTTAGCACTTGAGGAGAGGCTTCCGTCGGGCCACTCTGCCATAAAGCCCCGACTGGTGGAGGGCTGTAGTGATGGTTGACTTTCTACAACTTTCTTCCATCTCCCGACTGCATCTCTGGAGCTCAGCCACAGTGATCTTGGGCTCTTCTTTACCTCTCTCACCAAGGCTCTTCTTCCCGGATAGCTCAGTTTTGCCGAACGGCCAGCTCTAGGAAGGGTTCTGGTCGTCCCAAACATCTTCCATTTAAGGATTATGGAGGCCACTGTGCTCTTAGGAACCTCAAGTGCAGCAGAAACTTTTTTGTAACCTTGGCCAGATCTGTGCCTTGCCACAATTCTGTCTCTGAGCTCTTCAGGCAGTTCCTTTGACCTCATGATTCTCATTTGCTCTGACATGCACTGTGAGCTGTAAGGTCTTATAAAGACAGGTGTGTGTCTATCCTAATCAAGTCCAATCACTATAATCAAACACAGCTGGACTCAAATGAAGGTGTAGAACCATCTCAAGGATGATCAGAAGAAATGGACAGCACCTGAGTTAAATATATGAGTGTCACAGAAAAGGGTCTGAATACTTAAGACTGTGATATTTCAGTTTTTCTTTTTTAATAAATCTGCAAAAATGTCAACAATTCTGTGTTTTTCTGTCAATATGATGTGCTGTGTGTACATTAATGAGGGAAAAAATGAACTTAAATGATTTTAGCAAATGGCTGCAATATAACAAAGAGTGAAACATTTAAGGGGGTCTGAATACTTTCTGTCCCCACTGTATGTCACGTTAAAACGCCTATGAACTACTCAACTTACCAGAGTACTAGCTGCATTTTTAGCATCAGTTTAATTATTTGTATGTTTACGTGTCACGTTCTTTTTGCACTAAGGCTTGTTTATCTAATCAACAACAGATACTGGTTAGAGTGCATCATTAGAGCAATCAGACTCCTGGTATTGTTTAAGAACAGCGCCACACCTACTGTTTAATCTATCTCATTACAGATTTAACAGGCTAAGATGGTAGCTTCCTTGGCTGAAATGGATAGCAGGGTTTAGTTCTTCCTTAAAGTGATAATAAAGATTTTAATCTTGTGGGAAGGTGGACAAGGTGGAGTCGGTCTTCTGGGGATGGGTTTTTTTTTTCGGTTTGATTTACATTTAAGTATGAGGGTGATCCACCCATACACACACCTCGAGTTGTGTCGCTCTGATGGTCTGCTTAGGGTTGACCCCTGCATGGGTGGTGTTGTTTTTGTTCCTCAAATGTAATAAAAAGAATTATTAAAAAAAAAAAAAAAAAAAGTGAAATTAAAGGCTGATTTTTTCTTTTAAATAACAAACCTGTTATTTTTACCTGTTCTGTGCAGTGATTTTGCACAGAGCAGCTCCAATCCTCTTCTTGGTTCCTTTAACGGCGCTCCAAGCAGATTGCTATGGGGCACCCAAGCAGACTTGTTCCTGAGCTGCTGCTCTGCGTCCATTCGTGCACACAGTGCTGCTTGACCCCCGTCTTCTCTCTGTCCTCATTGGCTCACTGGCTGTAATTGACAGTAGTGGGAGCCAATGGTTTCCACAGCTGTCTTGGCCGATGAGGAGGAAGAGGACAGGGAGAGCTGCTGCCCTTGTGCACATTGCTGGATCAAGATGGGGCTCAGGTAAGTATTGGAGTGGGGGGGGGGGGGCTGCTGCACACAGAAGGTCTTCTACTTTTATGCATAGAATGCATGAAGGTAAAAAAAAAATTTCAGCCTTTACAACCACTTTAAATTATATTGTTTAGGGAAATCGTTAAATAGGCTTAGCTCTGCTTTAATTACTGCTAGTTTCCTAATCTGCAAACTGGGAGTAACTCTTTTAAGAATCTGTTGCTGCCCTAGCAGCAGGTTCTTAAAGTGACCGTAGTTGGAATGACCTGAATTTGTTGCCTGTTACAGTAATGTGATCAAAACTGGTGCAAGTACTTGCTTAAATTAGATGCAGGCAGTTCTTAGACGCATGGGTGATCAACTTGTGGCCCTCCAGCTGTTGCAGAACTACAAGTCTCATGAGGCATTGCAAGGCTGACAGTTACAAGCATGACTTGCAAAGACAGAGGCAGGTTGGGACTTGTAGTTCTGCAACAGCTGAAGGGCCACAGGTTGAGCACCCATGTCAGGGGAACAACTGCCTGAAAAGTGACATTAAAACTTTACTGAATTCCCATGTATGTCATTTTTTTTTTTATAGACTAGGGGAGAAAGAACCTGAGATGGAGATGTTACTCCAGTCCATCAGTATGTCAGTCGGGGAAAAAAAATTCAGGTCTTTACAACAGACTGCAATGATTTTCTTAGCTATAGCAAAGAATAGTTCATTTTATTTATTTTTTTCCTGGAAAAATCCTTACAAAAGAAATATGCAAAAAAAAAAAAAGTGCTTGTTTGGAATAGCAATTTCATTCTTGTAACATATTGGAAGATCTTGGAAGGAGATTTATTCTGATGGCTTCTGCACTTTTCAAGTTCAGCTAAGCAGGTTTTGCAGATTCCTAACTATCAGTAAAACACGCCACTTACCTGTTTTTGTAATTGTGCAGTATTCCCAGAATGCTGAATCCTCCAGACTTTTTTTTCTTCAATTTTACTACTTTTGGTCTGTGACCTAGATTTATTAGAGCCGGACCATTTGTTAAAGAGGAACTGCCGTCTGCTCACATAATTTGTAACAAAAAGATCTTTGCCATTCTGAAGCTTCCCTCCAACCATTTACTTTGCATATTATTTTATATATACTGTGATTCTGTACTTGCCAAATATGCTGCAGAAATCTCCCTCCACTGAGTCTGGCTGCATCCATTTTAACTGTGGGCAGCTAAAGCTGCTGCCTGTTCACTTCCTTGATTTACACAGAGGCACACCTTCAGCCCTGCAGCTCTCATTGGCCCTCTTATGACTTACCCCCCCTCCCTTCCTGGCAAACTCTCAGAGGAGAAGGAGAGAGCGCTGTGCATGATGTCATAAGCCTAGGCTTTTTACCAGACAAATGGGAAGTGGGTTGTATAAGGTATTTACTAGCAGAAAAAAAAAATGTATGTCTAAAGTTTAAAACAAGGGCAGAAGATTTAATAGATGGAAAGTTGAAAAAATGACTGAAGGTTCCGCTTTAAGTTGTGTTAGTTCTGGATCGCACTCTTTGGTAGCTTTTTCTGTACCTTTTTTTGTTTGTTGTGACTGACTGGGTATCACTGCTTTGCAGATACTTTTTTTTTTTCATGGATATGATCATTATAAATATAATGCACAATACTGATAAAAGTTTACTTTAAATGTAATTGTAATCCCTTCTATTACCTCCAGTCTATCAGCCTCCACCTTCTCTGGGTTCAGATGCTGATCTTCCCTGCAAACAGTCTTTAAAGTGATTTTTTTTAAACAACAAACATTTTATACTTACCTGCTCTGTGTAATGGTTTTGCACAGAGCAGCCCCAATCCTCCTCTTCTGGGGTCCCCCGCCATCGATTCTGGCTCCTCCTGCCTTCAGAGTGCCCCAAAAGCCAGCTACAAAGTATAGTATAAAGTGCCCCTATAGCAAAGTAAAAAAAAAATCTTCTGCCTTTTAGAACCATTCACTTCCTGCCCAGGACTACATGTCCCATAAGGCATTGCTCCTCACACATTCACAAGTTCTCAGGCACTTACTGACCTGTATGGACGGTGTACTGAGCTGTATGTGTGCAGCACTGTATTTCCTGATATGTAAACAAATAATGTATTCTGCATGCAGGCCAACTAATCGGCTGGCGAATTAATCGATTATGAAAATAGTTCACAACTTTTTTCCTAATCGATTAGTTGTTTTGGCCCTATTGCTGTCTTCCTTCTGAAATGCTAGTTGTTTAGTGCTTTAAGCCCTCGTTCACATTGGAGCGACTTGTCATGTGATTTGACGTCGCACTGTTCAAATCTCTGCGACACCAACTTTGCGGTGCCGCATCGATTTAAAAAAAGAAGTTCCTGCACTACTTTTGGCGATTTCGGGTGCGACTTGCATAGACATCTCTGCATGAAGCTGCACAGATGTCTTTCAAGTCACACCTGAAGTCGCACTGACATGCGGCTTTGAAATTGTGCCATTTCAGGTGAAGTCGTGCGATTTCAAAGCCGCAGTCAATGTGAACGAGGGCTGAGTCACCGACCTAGACCAAATCTGCATTGAAATAGCATCAGAAAAGTGTTGAACATTCCTCCTCTCTATTCTTATTGCAGCTCAGAGGCCCATTTGTGGAATATTGTCTTTATCCGGTGCAAATGATATCATTTCGTTTACTCTGTACCCAAAAAAAAAAAAATCTGTTAAACACTTGGCAGCGACAGTGAGAGAATGTAAAACGGAAAGAAATCAATGAGACGTGACACATTATCGCCCCTCCCTTTCTCTCTTCTCCTTTCTTCCTATGTGGTGATTTTCCTCTCCCTCATTTGTAGTATGTGGATGTGTAAAGATGTGAAACATGTCATTAGGTCATGCCTCCATTATTTGCTTGCACTTGTTGCTTGTCACTCATCAGGCTCTATCAACACGTCTAAGTCTGGCCTTCCGGCGTGAGTCACAGTGACTCGTTATTTTCATGCCTCGTGGACTGAGACCATCACATTAATAGGCGCTTGTGTTATGATACAAACATGTTTATGATCTGAACCAGTTATATAACTCTGACCCTTAAACTTTTTAGGAAAGGCATTTTTCACATTCCATTGTGAATGGAAGTCAAAATAAACATTGCCATCACGATACTTAATTTATATCGCCAACATACTCCATAGAGCATTAGAGAAGGGGAACGCGGACAGTGTTTTTATCATTTATTTATTATTTATTACAGGTACTTGTATAGCGCCATCAATTTACACAGCACTTTACATACATATACATTCACATCAGTGCCTGGAGTTTGCAAACCTGAGCAATTTGGAGCACTTTCCTGCAAGGGCTTCAAAGCTTAAGATGATTCCTATTCTTTCCCATGGTGCTCATTTACACCTGAGCATCCTGTTGCTTGAAGCATTTTGCTCAAAGCTTGAAAAAGAAAGTACACAAGCTTCTGTTTCACATGGGTTTCAGCTTGTTATAAGCAGGGCCGTCTTTATTATTGATTGGATCCTGGGCAAAAATTTTCTAGGGTCCCCCCCCCCAATGCAATTTCACTCTCCACCTGCTCTTAGGCATACAATAAATAGCAGCTAGACTTAAAATCAGTTTACTGTATCAGATCAGTAAGCAATTGCGATTGGTTGCCAGTCGATACACTATATCATTACTGCTTACTGACTGGTTGCTAGAGGTTACAGCACACATTACGGCTCACTGATTAGTTGCTAGAGGTTACAGCAAATGATTTCTGCTTGTTGGTTGCTAGAGATTACTGTACAGTAATACTGCTCACTTATTGGTTGCTAGAGGTTACAGCACATCATCTCCTCACTGCAGGGGGGCATGATATACATATGAATGCCGCCTTTATTTACATATCAATGACGCCGGCCGCAGCTATTTTCTTATGAGTGTCGCCGCTATTTACATATGAATTCCAGTTATTTACATGTAAACGCAGGGTCTGCAGGTGAGTCATCTGTACACAACAATAGGGCAGAGCTGGGCAGCATTAGTACCAGCACTTCACACTGAGATATCGGGACACAGCACAGGACTAAAAATTCAAGGGACAAGGGAATTTAAACTGGGATAGTTGGCAAGTATTTGGGCCCCACAACAATGACAGGGCCCAGGGCAGCTGCCCCTTTTGCCCTGCCTTAAAGACGGCCCTGGTTATAAGAGCGGTGTGAACAGCCAGATTTTACAAAGCATTTGCAGTGCTTTCAGAATGCTTTTTTTTTAAGCTTTTAATGGACCCATGAGCTGTAGTTTGTAAATGTTGAACACAGATCCTAATGGCAGTGCTGATTGCCACTTTAAGCAAGCTGCTAGCAGTCTTTAGCAGGCTTTCAACAAGCTTCAAGAAGTACTGAAGTCTGCTAGCAGCTTGCTTTAAGTGGCAATCAGCACTTTAGGATCTGTGTTCAACCATTAAACTGCATCTGAAGGGTCTTTAACCACTTAAAGTGTGGTTCCACCGAAAAAAACAAAAATACCTGAAAAAAAAACATTTGGATATTTTTATTTTTTTTTTACTTACCTCTAAATGCCTGTTGCTAGGTGGTCCCTCGTAGTCTGCCTCTTCCTTTGCCTGGGCTGGTGACATCGCTTCCCCCTCGGCACAGGAAGGGCTCGGCTCTGCTCCCTCCCTCCTGTCAATCATCTGGGACCCATTACAGGTCCCAGGTGATCGAGCGGAGGGGGAGGGGCGAGCGGGGCTTCGATCCCCCGCATCGCTGGACCCAGGGACAGGTAAGTGTCCAATTAAAAGTCAGCAGCTGCAGTATTTGTAGCTGCTGACTTTTAAATTTTTTTTTTTTTTTTTTTTTTTAATGGACCCCCTGGGTGGAACTCCTCTTTAAGGACCAGCCTTGTTTTGTATTTCAGGTGTTTACATGTTTAAAACAGGTTTTTTTGCTAGAAAATTACTTAGAACCCCCAAACATTATATATGGTTTTGTTCTAACACCCTAGAGAATAAAATAGCGGTCGTTGCAATACTTTTTTTTTGCACCGTATTTGCGCAGCAGTCTTATAAACGCACTTTTTTTTGGAAAAAATTCACTTTTTTGAATAAAAAACTAAGACAACAGTAAAGTTAGCCCAATTTTTTTTTATACTGTGAAATATAATGTTACACCAAGTAAATTGATACCCAACATGTCACGCTTCAAAATTGTGCCCGCTCGTGGAATGGCGTCAAACTTTTACCCTCAAAAATCTCCATAGGCAACGTTTAAAAAATTCTACAGGTTGCATATTTTGCAGTACAGATAGAGTCTAGGGCTAGAATTATTGCTCTCGCTCTACCGGTCGCGGCGATACCTCACATGTTTGGTTTGACCACCGTTTTCATATGCGGGCGCTACTCGCGTATGCGTTCGCTTCTGCGCGCGAGCTCGTCGGGACAGGGGTTTTTTTTTTTTTTTTTAAATGTTATTTTTTATTATTTATTTTACATTATTTTATTTTTACACTGTTTTTTTTAAAAAAAAATTGTGTCACTTTTATTCCTATTACAAGGAATGTAAACATCCCTTGTAATAGAAAAAAGCATGACAGGTCCTCTTAACTATGAGATCTGGGGTCAAAAAGACCTCAGATCTCATATTTACACTAAAATGCAATAATAAAAAAAATAAAAAGTAATTTAAAAAAATGTGATGTTTAAGAGGCGTGGACGGAAGTGACATTTTGACGTCGCTTCCGCCCAGCAGTGTCATGGAGATGAGTGGGCGCCATCTTAGCCTCACTCGTCTCCAGGCACAGGACAGAGACGGATGCGATCGCCTCCGCCGCTACGACGACTCTGGTAAGCGTCAGAGGGCACCGGATCGCGGCGGGAGGGGGGGGACCCCTCTCCCGCCACCGATAAAAGTGATCTTGCTGCGAATCCGCCACAGGGACCACTTTTATCTGAAAGCCGGCCGCCGCACGAAAACGGGGATAGCGGGGTTATGGCAGCTAGCTGCTGCCATAACAAGGATATACCCCTTCAAAGTTTGGACGTACATTGTCGTGCGGCGGTCGGCAAGTGGTTAAAAGCTTTCAGAAAGCTCTGCAAATGCATTGTAAAAGCTTGCTGTTCATACTGCTGTTATACAACCTGAAGGGCATGTAAAACAGGCCTTAGGGCAGAGCCATGCTTTTTTTGAAGTTCCTAAACGCATTAAAAAAGCGCTCCAAAAACACTTGAAGAAGTAAGGAACCTAAGTGAACTCCCTGCGAAACATGGTTATAATCTCGTCCGGTTCCTGCTGATCTAGCCGAGATTCGAACTATTAATGGGCAGGTTGAATGTACCAAGTTGATTGATCAACTTGGGTACAACCAGCTTGCCGCATTCTCTTGCGATTCTCCCACCGGGAGAGGACAATGTCTCAGCATAAGGGATTCCCTTGTTAGCTGATGTAGGAATCGTGCAAATTTCTTTCCTGCAATCCGTGTGTGCAGGAAAGAAAATTGCATTGTCTATGGCCTGCCTAAGTGTCGTTGTTTACACAGTAGAATTGCTGCTTTGTGATTGCTACATCTTGGGCTCGCTCCTTTTGGTGTACTGCAATGGTTAATGAGCAAATGATCATATATGAAATATAAAAGCTAACAAAGAAAATCTTATGAGTCTGTTCTTCATTACAGTTAGGTGCATCTTTATTGTTTGTTAACATTTTCTCACACATTAATGTGGATTATTTCCTTGTATCCTGAGATGAGAGTATTGAATCTCTAACATCTATCAATCAAAATGATGTTGCAGTTCTTGAACGTCGTAAATATTTTCGACTTTTCTATTACTGCAGATGCATCAGAGGATGTATAGAAATTCCATTGTTCCAATGGGAAGTAACAGAAGGTCAGGTCAAGGGTACACCCCTCTCTGGGTCAGGGCGTTGGGATACAGCACAAATCAACAGTGAAAGTACATAAATCCTGTACACGTATTGTATCCAACCATCTTATGAGCTGGACCAGTATCTATTTGATTTCTGAGGTTTTGCAATTCCTTGGAAATCTTTGACCTCCTATAAGCTGAATGTAGAAAAAGTAAATGTGTGTAATATATTGTCATTTGTTAGGAGCTAATTGTGCACCTTGTGCCTTTTGTCAGTGTTGTGTCATTGGGAGTGTCAAACAGCCTCATAACCGTCCAACTTTAAACATTGAAAGGCAGTTTTATGGTGGTCATGAAGTGATCCAGAGGAAACAAGCCTTGTAAATGTCAAAGGAGGATATGGAAAAACACAAGGTCATCCTGTGTTTACAGTATTGTTCTGCTTAGGGAATAACACTGATACACGAGTTATCTAACACACAACTAATATTCTAATATATTTGGTCTTTTGGGCTTAATTAAAAAATTAGAAAGCAAAATGGTAAATTAAGCTTTAATTGGTCCAACTCTATAATGTATAACGATAATGAAGCCTGCTTATGTTATTTACCTGCATGCTGTAGATCTTTATAGTCCATTATTGTCAATTTTATGACAGTTCTTACAATATTTACAGTGTCCTTCTACAGAATTGCGAAGGAGAATGGCCTATGGCTTGTAATGTGAAGTTATCCTGTATAACACCTACATGTAGGACTAATTTGCAGGAAATTTCATTAATAGACTCCTAAGCCCATCACCCAGATCCTTTCATTGTCATGAGTGTTGTTCACAGAATCTGAAAAGGCCAGGGTCTATAGACCGTGACAGATATTGGCTTTTGGTTTTGACCTTAATACATTTTTCTACAGTATACATCATATGATTCAATGGGTATAGCTAATCTAAAAATACCCATTGACAATTTTGTTTAACTTCTACCAGCTGTACCATTTCTGTTTGATGATTAGATATGACATAATATAGTGATTGCAACAAATAAGTCAGCTATGACTAAGCACCGTGCCTGGTATGAAACGCGTCAGCGGCTGTACAGTTAGTCTGTACCTATTTGTGATGCTTTGATATCCATTTATATACAATAAAGGTGAGTTTTTTGGAGTGCGGCTATCCAGCTATTTATTTTTCCCAACAGATAAGTAATGTCAGAAAACAGGTATAGGCGGATCTTGATTGATAGAGTGGACCAGTTTGATAACGCATAGCTTGTAAAGAAGATTACATAGAGCAGGGGTCTCCAAACTTTATAAATAAAGGGCTAGTTTACTGTCCTTAACCACTTCAGCCCCGCTCACTGTATATATACGTCATTTTTTTGAAGATGGATATCTCGGTAACGGCAGCAGCTGCTGCCACAACCGAGATATCCATCTTTACAGTGAGCGATTCTGTACACGATAATGGTGGTCTCAGCGGCGGGTTCGCCGCGAGATCACCGTTATCGGCGGCGGGAGAGGTGCCACCCCCCCTCCCGCCGCTCTCCCGCACCCTCCGCCGCTTACCGGAGCCGTCGGTAGCGGCGGAGGCGATCGGGTCCTTTCCCTGCTGAGGTATGGAGACAAGTGAGGCCAAGATGGCGCCCACCCGTCTCCATACCATGTGACGGCCGGAGCGACGTCATTACGACGGCTCCGCCCACTCTCTTAAAGGCACAAATTTTTTTAGTGTCATTTTTTTTAAACCTTTTTTTTTTTTTTTTTTTTTTGCATTTCAGTGTAAATATGAGATCTGAGGACTTTTTGACCCCAGATCTCATATTTAAGAGGACCTGTCATGCTTTTTTCTATTACAAGGGATGTTTACATTCCTTGTAATAGGAATAAAAGTGATCCAAATTTTTTTTTTTTTAAAAACAGTGAAAAAATAAATAAAATAAAATAAATAATAAAAAAAAAAAAAATTTTTTTTAAAGCGCCCTGTCCCGACGAGCTCGCACGCAGAAGCGAACGCATACGTGAGTAGCGCCTGCATATGAAAACGGTGGTCAAACCACACATGTGAGGTATCGCCGCGACCGGTAGAGTGAGAGCAATAATTCTAGCCCTAGACCTCCTCTGTAACGCAAAACATGCAATTTGTAGAATTTTTTAAACGTCGCCTATGGAGATTTTTAAGGGTAAAAGTTTGACGCTATTCCATGAGCGGGCGCAATTTTGAAGCGTGACATGTTGGGTATCAATTTACTTGGCGTAACATTATATTTCACAATATAAAAAAAAATTGGGCTAACTTTACTGTTGTCTTATTTTTTTTTTCAAAAAAGTGAATTTTTTCCAAAAAAAGTGCGCTTAGAAGACCGCTGCGCAAATACGGTGCAAAAAAAAGTATTGCAATGACCGCTATTGTATTCTCTAGGATGTTAGAAAAAAAACAATATATAATGTTTGGGGGTTCTAAGTAATTTTCTAGCAAAAAAACCTGTTTTAAACTTGTAAACACCTAAAATCCAAAACGAGGCTGGTCTTTAAGTGGTTATGACTTTAGGGGCGCTGGGCTGTAGCCATTGGGAGTAAAAATTGCCCTGGCATCAGTAGGAGTATACAATGCTTCCTTGGTGACCTTGGGAGGAATATTGGCCATCATTGGTGTCAGTGGCAGAAATAGTGCCCATCATTGCTATCAGTGGGAGGAATAGTGCTCCATCATTGGTATCGGCAGGATGAATACTGCTCAGTCATTGCTATCAGTGGGAGGAATAGTGCTCCATCATTGGTATCAGTGAGAGTAATAGTGCTCCGTAATTGGTATCAGTGGTAGAAATAGTGACCCATTGTTAGTGTCAGTGGCAGGAATAGTGTCCATCATTTGTATCAGTGGAAAGAATAGTGCCCATCATTTGTATCAGTGGAAAGAATAGTGCCCCATCATTGGTATCAGCAGAAGGAATAGTGACCCATCATTGGTATCAATGGGAGGAATAGTGTCCTATCATTGGTGTCAGTTGCAAGAATAGTGCCCATCATTGGTGTCAGTGGGAGGAATATTCCCCTGTCATTCGTATCAGTGGGAGAAATAGTGCCCCATCATTTGTATCAGTGGGAGAAATGGTGCTCCATCATTTGTATCAGTGGGAGGAATATTGCTCCATCATTGGTATCAGTGGGTGGCATAATTCCCCATCATTGGTGTTAGTGGGTGAAATAATGCCTCCTCATTGTGTCTGCCACTCCTCTCCGTTAATCCCTCCACTGGCTAATGCTCGGCCAAAGAATTAAATTCAAAATTCTAACAACTATGTACAAAGCCATCCACAATTTCGCCACCAGCTACATCACTAGCTTAGTCTCTAAATACCAACCTACTCGTTCTCTTCGTTCCTCTCAAGACCTCCTGCTCTCTAGCTCCCTGACCTCCTCCCATGCTCGCCTCCAGGACTTTTCCAAAGCCTCTCCAATCCTATGGAATGCCCTACCCCAATCTGTCTCCTTTTCTCCTACTTTATTAGCTTTTAGACGATCTCTGAAAACCCTTCTCTTCAGAGAAGCCTACCCTACCCACACCTAACAACTGTATTTTCATTATTTCCATCAGCTCACCCCCCACAGTTATTACCTTTTTGTTTCCACTTGACCCTCCCTTCTAGATTGTAAGCTTTAACGAGCAGGGCCCTCTGATCCCTCCTGTATTATTTGTACTGTAAGTGTACTGTCTGCCCTCATGTTGTAAAGCGCTGCGCAAACTGTTGGCGCTATATAAATCCTGTATAATAATAATAATAATAATCATTTGTGTCAGTGGGAGAAATAGTGCCCCGTTTTTGATGTCAGTAGTGACCCATAATTGTTATCATTGGGAGGAATTGTGCCCCATCATTGGTATCAGTGGGAGGAATTGTTTCCCATCAGTGGTGTCAGTGGCAGGAATGGTGCCCATAATTTGTATCAGTAGAAAGAATAATGCCCCATCCTTAGTATCAGTGGAAGGAATAGTGACCCATCATTGGTATCAATGAGAGGAATAGTGCCCCGTTGTTGATGTCAGTGGGAGGGGTGTCTCGTATTGGTGGGAAGAAACGTGCTCCAAGGGCCAGATAAAGGCGAGCTAAGGGCCGCAGTTTGGAAACCATTGACATAGGATATTGTAAAGCTAAAGCAAGCCTTCTCACTATCTTCACTGACAAAGCTGGCTATATATCAGTAGAATTTTGTTTGAAAATTTTATTTCTTAGACCATTCTTTGGATTTTTGCTAATGGTTGGTGGGGTTAAATCGGCGTTCATTTTGGACCGCAGTGACAATAAAATTTGATGAAAATTCTGAAAGTGCAGCAAAAAGTCCTGACCTGCATGCAGGACTTTTGATGCTGTTTCAGAACACTAATCACAAAATGGACATAATAGAAGTCTAGGGGAGAGCATAGTTAACCCACATGAAATCCGCGGGTACACTGCATTGTGGCCAAAGTTCAGCTGATCAGTGTGAACTTGCCCTTTAATGTAAAGAAATTAAACTGATGTGATGGCCCCAATTTTGAATAGTTGCATGACAATTGTAATGCATGCCATTATAATGCATATAAGAGTTTTTTTTTTTTTAATTGAGTACCTTCAGGCAATTTTCTCTCCATTTACGTGTAATTTTTCCAAATCAGTAATATTTTCAGCCTTCATAAAAAGACCTCAAAATGCAGATATTATATATTAATGTGCAGTGTTTAGCGGCATATTGTATAAATAAGCTTGTTTCTACTTCCCATTCCTTTTATGTACAATGTTTCTGGTAATGTTACAAAATGTTCCTTCTTGAATGGTTACAATGGGTACAAGAATAATAACATATTCTGAGAACAGGGAGAGCTTATTGATGAAATCTGTGACATGGAACGTAATGTGATTTATAGAACTGGTATAGACATACAGTGCAGTATAACACATTCATTTCTTCCTAACATTGGCCATGATGCCACGTTGGTGTAGGATTTATCTGGATTGCTGCAGTCCAGAGGCTCCTTGTGCTCTTTGATGCAGTTATTTTCATTAGAGAGGAGGCCTTGCTACCAATAACATTGTGTTCGACACAGAAATCCTCCTATGTATTCTAGTTTAGAGCCTATTCTAGTCAATACCTTCTAATGCCCTCTGCCTTAAACAAATTACTGACACAACATTGCTGGACCAGTTCAATGCAAACTTATAACAGGCATTTAATCTAAATTTAGACATGCCAATTACCATTTATGAAATGGCTTCCGGGGTAAATATAGCAGCCAGAGATAATTGAATCATAGAATTGTTCCTTTATCATCACTGCAATCAACTGTTGTCTGCAATGGTCTCTTCTGGTAACATTAGCTTAGATTTCATTGACAAATAAAATGCACATAAGTGCATTATATAGGGGGGAGATTTACTGAAATTGAAGCACTTAGAACCTGCTGCAGCTGTGCATGGTAGCCAATCTGCTTCTAACTTTAGCTTGTTCGGTTAAAGGATAAGTTCACCTTTAAAAAAAATAAAAATACACATCTTTTTGCAGGTAATAAAAAAAAATGCATTTATTATTTTGTTTACTAGGAGCCTGGAAAGCATTTCACCCATCATCAGCAAATTGCGGGTGCCACGCGGGACTCCTGCAGACTGTCCGTGTATCTGTCTGCTCGTACCTCGTACAGCATTCAACAGCGCCCTGGTAGTTCATTGAGAACTAAGCCACAAAGTCTGTTGGTAGTTGTAGTTCTCCCATTCACAGACCTAAGTTTTGTTTTATATTTTGGTAAACATGACCGCAGGTCTTTGGTCTTTGCATGGTGTAATTCAGGGATCCTCAAACTACGGCCCTCCAGCTGTTGCAGAACTACACATCCCATGAGGCATTGTAAAACTCTAACATTCTTAGACATGACTAGGCATGATGGGAATTGTAGTTCCTGAACACCTGGAGGGCCGCAGTTTGAAGACCCCTAATGTAATTAAAGGGAATAAAGTGTGAAAAAGACCACACAAAACTTGGCTACACTATGGCCCAGTATATGACTGTTTGCCTCGTGACCATTCCTCAGGACCCGGTTATAATGTGTTCTTCTTTCATATTGGATGGTCCGACTCCTGACATATATGAAGGTTAAAGTTAACAACTTCAAATAGCAAAAGTTAGGCTGGGTCAGTGAAATGAATTGTGAATGTAATTTTGGATGTTTAATGAAAAGGAAGAAATGTTGTGAAGTTCCAGTTTGGAGTAGGCACCCCTTTTTCCTATGAATTTGTTTAGCTGTTGCAACTGAAATACTATAACCCATTGTTTCATTGCCAGTTGTATTGTCATGTGTTTTCCCACCATCAGCTGTGAAGTAGAAAATGAAAGCTGACATTTTTTTTTCTCTATTTTTATTTTTTTCCCAACAGCAACTATTCAACTGCCAGTCTCTGCACAAGTTGAGTTTGCCAGACAATGACCTAACAATATTGCCAGCATCTATAGCAAATCTCATTAATCTCAGGGAACTAGATGTCAGCAAGAATGGTAAGTTCCTTTACAAGTTAATTGAATTGTGTGTCAATAAGCTCTTAACTATTGTAGTTGGCACAATAAGTGCGTGTTCTTGTTTTCTTTGTTTGATTCTGATTTGTGCCCCTGGATTCCGTAATTTATTTTGTTTCTGTTGATTGTATTTACAGATTACTTTCATTTAGGGATGCAGCATAATATGCTTTACTGACAAAAAGTCGTTTAAATTCTACATGATGGGAAAATAGCAAGCTAGGATTCTTTAATTAAATGGCAGCAGTGTCGTCTTTCAACATGTTTCTGAAAAATATACCTTTTGCTAACAGAACTATGGTTAGGCATACTTTTTCTGCTATTCTTAAGCAATGCCACCTATATTAGAATCCCCAATATTGGGAGTATAGGGGCAATAAATAGAAGTGTCGGGTAGACATAGGACTTCCTAGCAGTGTGCAGTCACTAAGGCCTCATGCACACGAGACGCTGGTGCAAACTCTGCTGAACACATTTTTTTAAAAGCTGAAACCGGTGTTTAAAAACGCCCGTTTTGCTGCATTTGCATGCCATGTTTAGCCACGTTTTACCACGTTTGTGTCTAGAAGCGTCTGCAGAGCAGAGAATGACATTTTGCGACCCAAATTTGGGGCTCCGTATCTCGGGGCCACTTGGTGCTAGGAACCCCAACTTTGGGATGCTAATACAGTTGGACAAACACTATAACATATCCAAATTTGGGGTTCCTAGCACCAAGTGGCCCCCGAGATATTGGGCCCCAAATTCGGGTCCAAAATGTCAAGCATTTCTGCAGCAGAGAATGACATTTTGGATATGTTCTATTGTTCGTCCAACTGTGTCAGCACACCAAAGTTGGGGTTCCTCGCACCAAGTGGCCTCGAGATACGGGGCCCCAAATTTGGGTTGGAAAATGTCATTCTCTACTCTGCAGATGCTTCTAGATGCAAAACGTGGTTAAACGCGGCATGCAAATGGGGCGAGATATGGGGCCCCAAAGTCGGGCTGTAAAAACACTTATAAACGCGGCTAAACGCAGTACCGGTGTTTAGCCGCGCTTGGCGTCTGAAACGTGGCAAACTTTTGTGTCTGAACCCATTTTTTTGCTTCTGGAAAAACGAGGTTAAATGCAACTGCCTAAAAACGCCAAAAAACGAGACTGTGTACATGGACACATAGGATAACAGTGAATGGGTTCAGGGGCAGTTGAAAAATGTGTCCAACTGCCTCTGAACACGAGTTTAACAGCGTCTCGTGTGCATGAGGCCTTAAGCCAGCCATAGATGGATCGCAACTTGGCCCGTTCACCAGGGACCTGTCCGAGGTTTGATCTATTTATGGGCAGGCTGATTGTTTCCAAGTCGATCCATTGATTGACTTGGGTACGACCAGCTTGTCGGATTGCTATAACCGCTAGCAGTAATCACTGTGTTCTCCCAGCAGGGACGGCTCTACACAAAAGCTCCTTGGGTGGGATTCCCCCATCAACACTGACTGTAAATCAAGCTAATTTTTTTCTTGCAGCCTGAAATACCCAATAGGACCATTTGACAGAAGTTGATCCAGGGTTTAGCTTTTGTAGAACAGGGTGGGCCATACACAGTTCGTAATTCATCTGGTTCCTGCTGAACTGACTGAATTTCATAACCCATGTACCTGGCTTAAGGCTCCCACTGTGATTGGAGCTGCTTTAACACAACATAGCCCAGCCTCAGAGACAAATTTCTTGTAGTGGGTTGTATGAAGCAAAGCTGAACTCTGTAGGAAAAATCCACACAACTCTGAGTATTACTTTAAAACAGTATTAATTTGAAGTCCAGTTAGTGAGGGTGCGTGCAGAGAATAACGGTGTTTTTTACATAAGAATCTGTGGATAGAGAAATATTTTAAAGTACTGAATGGCTGGTGCCCATAGTCTATTTCTGTTCTGTCTGAAAAGGTGGCTATAAACAGGAGAACCTCATTTCAGCAGAGATTCAGAAATGGTTGCTTGGCTGGATAGTGGAACAATCTCATATCTATGCGGTAGTATGTCTCCCTCCAGCCAGCTTATTTTGGAGAACATTTAATTGGCTGGGTTAATAGACTTGTTCTGAAGTTGCTGTTCCCCCTGTAAGATTCTTAGGCAAGCCATACACGGTGTGTATTTCTTTCATGCAACCATGGGTAGCATGATTCCCCCACCAACACGGACAGTGCTGACAGGGGGATGTCCTCCTGCCGCGACATTGTATTCTTCCGGCCGGGGGTGGGCGGGGGAAGCCGTTCCTGCCGGAAGAAGACAGTGATTATCGCTAGCAGTTATAATCGCAAGAGAATCCAGCAGGCTGGTTGTACCCAAGTTGATTGATTGAACAACTTGGTACATTCAGCTTGCCCATTAACAATTCGAATCTTGGCCGGTTCAGAAGATTTGAACCGTTTATGGCCAGCCTAAATTTCCCTTCTGACACCTGCCACCTGGACAGGTTGTTAGAGGAAATTTCCCTTATAGAGATCTAGATATATAAAAAAGGAACAGGTTGGTTTTCTCTCATTTCCTGTGAAGTCAGACACCTGTCAACTACAGAGGACATCCCCAGTAAAATGTTGAAAGTGATCCGAGTCCTTCCTCACTTCCACAGCTCAGATGATGCAGCCTCCGTTCTTGTTACCTAAAACATCTGAGAGGTTGTGAGAAGTGTTTTTAGTCTTATTAGTTGTTGGAAACTTGCAGGGAATGGTTAATTACCTAGAAGTGAACTAAATTTTAATGTTTCAGATTTGGAGACTAGTTTAGTGGTTCACTACCCTACCTAGCCTTGTTCTTGAGAACCTACAATTTGACCTCTATTATGGAACAAGTATAATGCATCCTGAGTCCGGGATGTGGTAATAACAGGATCTGTGCCATTTCCTTTTCACTCCATCATGGATGCATGTACTTAGTATCCTGTCATAATGAAAAAGATTCACTACAGGTCAGTAATAAGTAATAATCTTTGACTTTAAGAGAATTTTTAGTATGTTCGATATAGACCTATAGTAGGGAAGAAGAATCTTTTAGTGATGCACAAATATCTTTTGTTTGAAAAGATGAACGTGAGAATGATCGAAGATCATTTGCATGTAATTCACCATCATTCAAGAAATACTGTACATTTTTTGAGGCGATCTTGTACTTGGTGGTGGTGTTCTGCTTTCCAAATGTACCACAATTAGAGCAACTGGCATTGAAATCTACCATAGCCATAAACATTTGCTTAAAGGTTATGTTATGTTATGTCCACCCGTTTTTAGGGTGTAACACGTTCCCAGTGCTGCAGCCGCTGCCCGATCCCCACACTCCCTGTGACAGCAATACAGGGAGAAGTTCCCCATACTAGCTGTCAGTTTTTGAAATCAGCGGGGCTCCGCCTACACATACACAGAGCTCCTTGTATGAATGGACTACAAGTCCTGACATCCTTTGCAGATGTCCGCTTGTAGTTCTCAATGAACTACCACTGCTCTGTGGAGCTCCGTGGTAGTTCATGGATTCTTCCCGTGTATCTGCTTGCCCGTACGGGTGTACAGGCACACAGATACACTGACAGATCTGCAGACCTGCATGGCACCGGCGATCTGCTGATTACTGGTGCAATGCTTTACAGGCTCCAAATCAATAAATAAATGCACTTTTTTTTTTACCTGCAAAAAAATAAGCATTTATTTTTGAAGGGCTGTTATTGATTGAAATTTTCGCGTTCGATTAATCGATTTTTTTTTTTTAATCGACTAATTTCGATTAATTATAACGCACATACAGATCCAACTACTTTTAGCTGATTTAGCACTGTTGTTATGGCAACGGCCGAAGCCGGACATAGCAGGGCATGGCTAGGACGTCACACGTCATAAACTCAGCCTTACTGTGCCCATAATCTCAGCCTTACCGTGCCCACAATTGCAGCCTCACCATGCCCATAATCGCAGCCTTACCGAGCCCATAATGCAGTCTCACTGTGCCCATAATCTCAGACTTACCGTGCCCATAATCGCAGCCTCACCGTTCCCATAATGCAGTCTCACTGTTCCCATAATCGTAGCCTCGCCGTGCCCATAATCGCAGCCTCGCCGTGCCCATAATCGCAGCCTCGCCGTGCCCATAATCGCAGCCTCGCCGTGCCCATAATCGCAGCCTCGCCGTGCCCATAATTGCAGCCTCGCCGTGCCCATAATAGCAGCCTCGCCGTGCCCATAATCGCAGCCATGCCATGCCCATAATCGCAGCCATGCCGTGCCCATAATCGCAGCCTCGCCATGCCCATAATCGCAGCGCCCATAATCGCAGCCTCGCCGTGCCCATAATCGCAGCCTCACCATGCCCATAATCGCAGCCTTACCGAGCCCATAATGCAGTCTCACTGTGCCCATAATCTCAGACTTACCGTGCCCATAATCGCAGCCTCACCGTTCCCATAATGCAGTCTCACTGTTCCCATAATCGTAGCCTCGCCGTGCCCATAATCTCAGCCTCGCCGTGCCCATAATCTCAGCCTCGCCGTGCCCATAATCGCAGCCTCGCCGTGCCCATAATCGCAGCCTCGCCGTGCCCATAATCGCAGTCATGCCGTGCCCATAATCGCAGTCATGCCGTGCCCATAATCGCAGCCTCGCCGTGCCCATAATGCTGTCTCACCGTGCCCATAATGCTGTCTCGCCGTGCCCATAATCGCAGCCTCGCCGTGCCCATAATCGCAGCCTCGCCGTGCCCATAATCGCAGCCTCGCCGTGCCCATAATCGCAGCCTCGCTGTGCCCATAATCGCAGCCTCGCTGTGCCCATAATCGCAGCCTCGCTGTGCCCATAATCGCAGCCTCGCCGTGCCCATAATGCAGTCTCACCGTGCCCATAATCGCAGCCTCACTGTAGTCAGTGCCTGTATTACACAGTCTGCAGGCATCTCCCGCTGAGTGTGAAAACTTTGGCCATGCTGTGAGAAAAGTCCCGCCCTCCTCCTAGATCAGCTCGTGTGATAGACAGAACACTGCGTCTATCACACGAGCTGATCTAGGAGGAGGGCGGGACTTTTCTCACAGCGCAGCCAAAGTTTTCACACTCAGCTCGGAGACACACAGCGGGAGATGCCCGCAGACTGTGTATGACATATAGTGGAGGAGGGAGCGAAGCCACAGCTTGGCCCAAAGCTGCCCCAGGACAGGCAGCCTACCGATCAAAAGAATTTTGATCGATCAAAAAAATTAACAATTAATTGAAGCATTAATCTTAATTTCCACAGACCTATTTTTTTTTATTTTATTTTTTTAAAGTGAACTTATCCTGTAAGTCCCAGAATTTGCTATAGCCAGTCTATGCTTAAAATCTAAAGTTTCTAGCTTTTTACCAGTAATTAATACGCACAGTTTAATGTGGGTAAAACATTTAATTAAAAAAAAATGCAATATTGGCATACGATTCCCCACACAAAATAACTTCTCCAAATAGGACAGTGCCTAGGTACAAACTGTTCTATTATCTTTACAATAGCTGATTAAGGGTTTTACATCATCAGAGGCTTATTCTGCCCCCTCCTGCCTCTAATCTCTGGATTACATTGATGGTGACATCAGTGGGTGGGGTCTATGAACAAGAAGAACTGCCCAGTGATGGGTGCCACTATTAATATGGCGATCTTCTTGCAGCTTCACGGGTCTTCAGAACGGATAACAAAGTTGGCTAAGACAGAAGAGCAGCTGCAGAATGCCTACTGTAATAGCTACGTCATTCACAGCTCAATTTTTTCACAGTTTGAAGGATGAGATTTCTGGATCTAGGCCTGCTGGTATGAAGTTTTGTGTAGACAGTTTTTAGGAACACACTTGAAGTGATTGAAAAAGAGCACCTTGTAAAACAAGCCATTCAGTTTAAAATAGAAATGGAAGGCAATTTATGTATATGTGTATGTGTATATATATATATATATATGTGTGTGTATATGTATGTGTGTGTGTATATGTGTATATATATATATATTTTTTTTTTATAACTACTTTTTTTTTTTTCTTTTTTTTTATATAAGTTATCATTTATTCTCTGTTCTCAGCTGCATAAGAGCTAGGGGGAGGAGAAGCAACAGCAAACTGATCTTCCCAGTGAGAGACTGTGCAGGGAGGTGGGGGTGTCATGTCAAGTCCGATCATTGGAGGAAAGCAGGCTGAGTTCCCAGCACAGCTAGAGAACTGACCACGCTGTCTTCTCCTGCTTAGTGTGCTCAGTTTCTAATAGGAAAGCGGAGGGACTAGCAGGAACACCAGGGATTTCACACAAAGGAAGCAATACAAAGAGAAAAGGATACCATTTTCATGGTACTACAGCAGGCACATATAAGGAATATGAAATGTTGGGTTTACTTACTCTTTATATATAAGTATTACATACTCTTGCTATATATATTGTATATCTATAGCCACATTTTTTTTTCCTCTTACATTTAGGATAGCGAAGGGAAGGTTTTAAACCCTTGTCGGGTTATTTTTTTCTGTGTATAAGTGGGGAAATTGCCCTTTACTTTTTGTTCCAGTTACTCAACAGGAGGTAAAGGAAATCTTCCAAAGAGAGGGGGATTCTCCTCTTAGACCTTTGCTCCAATTGAAAGATTTCCCCTCACCTCTTGTTCTGGGGACAGCTCTAAAATGTTGTATTCTTTAATTAAAATACTTTGCACAATCTTTTATATAACCTACCACCCCCATTTACAAGCTTCTGAGGACCCCACGGTAGAGAAATAGGGCATTGTCTGTAAAGAGAAATGATTGAAAATCCCTTACCACTGGTATGATGCCACATCTTCACTGCACACCCTCAGTTCTGACAGTTCAGACAACTGTTGGTGTTATCTTGTACATTTGAGGACACTACTATGTATTCTGTTTTACAAGGTGCTCATTTACAATCACTTCAAGTGTGTTCCTATTAACTGTCTACACAAAACTTCACACCAGCAGGCCTAGATCCAGAAATCTCATCCTTCAAACTGTGAAAAATTGATGTATTCTGGACCTGCCCTAACTTCCAACATTCTGGCAAGTAGTAGAATCTCTAGTTTACACCCTTTTGCAGATTCAACTCCTGCTTAAGCCAACCATCTGCTTCCTGGGTCCTTCACACTCCAGTGTGTCTAAAGATGCCTAAAAGTTACGTCTACATGTGCTATATTTCGCATGATACATAACTGCATCTCGCCGAAAGTGGGCACATGGGCCAAACACACTTGACTTGCATTTAAGAATTTAAACTTATTGAAGCTCCTACAGCTAGAATGAACACAAAAGAGGAATTGCAGTCTGCTCATATAATTTGTAATAAAAACCTCTTTGCCAATTTGAAGCTTCCCTCCAACCACTTTGCATATTTTATATATATATACAGTAATTCTGTACTTGCCAAATATGCTGCACATATCTCCCTCCACCAAGTCTGGCTGCATCCATTTTAACTGTGGGCAGCTGAAGCTGCTGCCTGTTCACTTCCTGGATTTACACAGACACACAGAGGCACACCGCCACCTCAGCAGCCCTGCAGCTCTCATTGGCCCTCTTATGACTCATCCCCCCTCCCTTCCTGGCAAACCCTCAAGAGAGAGAGCTGTGCATGATGTCATAAGCCTAGGCTAATGACCAGACAAGAAACAGGACGTGGGCTGTATAAGGTATTTACTGGCAGAAAAAAAAATGTTTTACTGTCCAAAATTAAAACAACAAGGGCAGAAGATTTAATAGCGTTGAAAAATGACTGAATGTCCACTTTAACAACTATAAACGCGTGTGGAAATCCTAGGTTTGCATTCACACTTAAAAAGTCAGACCAACCACTAGGATGTATGCTTTATATATGATAGATCTAGACATTCATCCTTTTGGGGGGGGGGGGGGGGGGCAGCAATCTGGAGCAGCTCTGCACAGAAACCAATCAGCTTCCAGGTTTTATTAATTGAACAAGCTAAAGTTAGAAGCGGATTGGCTACCATGCACAGCTGCACCAGATTCTGAGTGCTCCAGTTTTAGTAACTCTTCCCCACAGGGTTCAAATCTAGTTTACAACTGATACGATTTGCCAGCACAGTACAGACCATGTTAATTGTACTAAACATAAGGCCCCTTTCAAGTGGTGGAGTTTTCCAGCGGATCCACCTGCTCAGCGTGGGATCTCTCCATTGATCTCTCCGCGGATGACAGGTCCCTTTCTGCTCCGCTGATTCAGAGCGGACACAGCCTGCTTTCCTCTATGGGGTGGTCGGATGTAAATGGACCCCCTGTCTGTTTACATCTGACTGCCATCCGATCTGCCAGACAGATATGGGATGGATCCCCTATTCATCTGTTTTTTTATGTCAGCAGGTGTCAACAGGCACATCGTCATTGACACCCGCCGCTCCTTAGAGGGCAATGGATGGTCCGCTCAGGTCTGCCTAAAAAAATAGCAGGCGGACCCGATCGGTCCATCTGTTTGAAAGGGGGCCTTACTCCCCAACCACCACTTTACCATTATATAGAAGGATAAACTAGGTAGGATTTTTAGGCACGTAAAAAAAAAAGAAGCAGCAGTTTTTATATTTTTTAAGCTTTGCGAATGAGAACATGTACTGTAACAAATATACAGTAGGTGTTATCCCAATTTGGCTGCAAACATGGAAGTACACTTTAAGGTACATTTTATAGTAATCAAGCTGCTACCTTGGATTGCACTGCTTGTCTGGCTGTTCTGATAATAGAGATTTCCAATTCTCTCAGTTTTCCTGTGGTTTTCCCTTTACACAGTTCATGTAGATGTCTGAATCAGGCTTCAGTGAAAGACAGAAGATGAGATTAAACTTTATAGGGCCTGTAATAGGAGAAGTGAAACAAATATTGACATTCCCATCAAAATGGAAGGGAAATTACAGAGCTGAAATTCTGCAACCTTGTAGCAGTTCTATTAGATGAATATCCATGGCAGTTTTTCCATATAATAAAGATGATATGTGGTCTCCAGTGCTTATCAAGAGATCATTTTTATTTAAATAATCATATCAATATATGTTCATTTAATAAAATAGTTTCTAATTATAATTTCTAATAATATATGTACACAATAACAGCTATGTTTGCTCCTTACATATGCAGGTTTAGCTGCCTGTGTCTTTGCAGTGATAACACACAATGCACTAGCTGTCCAGCTGATATCTCAAGAGACAGTAGTGGGGGTTATTTACTAAAACTGGAGCAAGCAAAGGGCGACTTTATTTCAATCCAGTACTTCTGTTGAAGGGTTTATCAGTCTCCCTAATTTATCTTTTCACCAGGGCAGAAAAAGAACTGTTTGAGAAGACTCTATGGGGTTCATTTACTAAAACTGTAAAGTGCAGAATCTGGTGCAACTCTGCACAGAAACCAATCGGCTTCCTTTTTTTTTTTTTTTGCCAAAGCTTAATTGAACAAGCTGAAATTAGAAGCTGATTGGTTACCATGCACAGCTACACCAGATTTTGCACTCTCCAGTTTTAGTAAATAAACCCCTATGTAGCACAAAACATGTAATTGCATATATCTGTGCTGATGTGATGAATACAGAATTGTCTTCAGGAAGTCTGAAATAGAAGCTGTTCCTTTACCAGTCTTTCTTTACATACACTTCAGTGTTGACTAGCCCCTTTTGTATTCCTCCCCTTTCCTGTACAGCAGGCAGCCACTTCCTTTACAAGGCTGATTTCTACTATCATCCGAAGCATAACCCTTAAATCATGATCAATTTCAGGGTATTACAATAACTGCCTTGAAAAAAAAAAAGTATTTTTTTGACTTGTGAGGAAATACACCTGTGAAGCAACAGATATTTTTCTATATACACTCACCGGCCACTTTATTAGGTACACCCGTTCAATTGCTTGGTAACACAAATTGCTAATCAGCCAATCACATGGCAGCAACTCAATGCATTTAGAGATCTAGAAGTGGTGAAGACGACTTGCTGAAGTTCAAACCGAGCATCAGAATGGAGAAGAAAGGGGATTTTAGGTGACTTTGAACGTGGTATGGTTGTTGGTGTCAGACGGGCTGGTCTGAGTATTTCACAAACTTCTGATCTACTGGGATTTTTATGCACAACCATCTCTCGGGCTTACAGAGAATGGTCCGAAAAAGAGAAAATATCCAGTGAGCGCAGTTGTCTGAATAAAAATGTCTTGTTGATGTTAGAGGAGAATGGGCAGACAATTTTAAGATGATAGAAAGACAACAGTAACTCGACCACTCGTTACAACCAAGGTATGCAGAATGCCATCTCTGAATGCACAACACATCGAACCTTGAAGCAGATGGGCTACAACAGCAGAAGACCACACCGGGGGCCATTCCTGTCAGCTAAGAACAGGAAACGGAGGCCCCAGTTCGGACAGGCTCACCAAGCTAGGACAATATAATATTGTAAAAACTATACTTGGTTTGATAAGTCTCGATTTCTGTTGTGACATTCAGATGGTAGGGTCAGAATTTGGAGTAAACAACATGAAAGCATGGATCCATCCTGCCTTGTATCATTGGTTCAGGCTGGTGGTGTAATGGTGTTGGGGATATTTTCTTGGCACACTTTGGGCCCCTTGGTACCAATTGAGCATTGTTTAAACACCATTGTCTACCTGAGTATTGTTGCTGACCATGTCCATCCCTTTGACATCTTCTGATGGCTCCTTCCAGCAGGATAATGCACCATGTCACAAAGCTCAAATCATCTCACCACTGGTTTCTTGAACATGACAATGAGGTCACTGTACTCCAATGGCCTCCACATTCACCAGATCTCAATCCAATAGAGCACCTTTGGGATGTGGTGGAATGGGAGATTCACATCATGGATGTGCAGCCTACAAATCTGCAGCAACTGCGTGATGCTATCATATCAATATGGACCAAAATCTCTGAGGAATGTTTCCAAATCTATGCCACCAAGAATTAAGGCAGTTCTGAAGGCAAAAGGGAATCCAATCCAGTACTAGCAAAGGTGCACCTAATTAAGTGTCCGATGAATGTATATTTTTTTAATCATATACTGATTCTTGATGTATCTTCAGCTGTTTGTAAGATGGGCGTTGTAGTATTTGATTGCTATGATTGAAGAATGTCCGGTACTGACAGTACTGCAGGTGGAAAATGACATCTTGCACACTACCAATTGGTTTAATAGGTACAAGAGATGGAAAATTGATGACCACTTCATGGAGCAGCTGCTTTTCTAGAAATTGAGAATGAAATTGCAATCAGTGTGAGATGATTGCTCTGCTGAGGGTGACTGACTTTTGGGTGTCAGTCACTTACCAACCTGACACATTGGCTTTGTGATCAGTGTTTTATTTTCTGCTGGATAAAAACTTAAAGTGAACCTGGCATGGCAGTAAAAGTGCGCCTTTGGAGTTTCTAAACTCAGGTGACTCCTCACTCAAGCCTCATCTCAAGCTCAAAGCAGAAGATCCAGCCACCATTAACATCCCATAGTACAAAGTGCATATTTTAGTGACTATTAAAGAAATGGCCACATTGGATCGGTGGATGACTGAGGTATATACCAGAGCTCCAGTTTGGTTTCTTTAAGGAAAAAAAGCATGGAACTTATGAAAAGTTTTTAGTAAATGTGAATGTGTGTAACCTTAGAAGTTAATCACGGGTTATTTGTTAAAGGAAACAAGAAATCTGATTTGTCGCTATCAATGACACTTCCACTTTTGAGCCATCATAGCAACAGACAAGCACTCATATTGTTGTGACTGCTCTACACTGAAGTTCACGAAATAGGGGCTTGCTGCACAATATAAAGCTCTATGTCATTTAGATACAAAAGGGAGAATGTCCCATTAATTGCCTAAAATTCTCCTAGTGTTCTTAAGGGAGAAGTTCAGTAAGGATAATCTGAGTACTTCTATTATTTCTATATTTTAAATGTGGCCATCAGAGGTTCAAAGTTTTCATTTTGTCTACCATTGTTGCTTTTTGGTCAGGTCACACAGACCTGGCTAATCATTAGATAATATGAGCCTGATCATACAGCAGGGTTGTTTTAGTCAACTATAGTTCATCTCTTTATTTCAGTAGAGCTTGTCAGGATTCAAATGGGTTCAAGGTGCTTGTTTAGAAACTGTCATTTGCCATCTTTCAGTGCTTGGTGATTAAATGGTCTAGAACACACGCATGCGCATAACAAAGGTTAGGGCACCTGGTATGTGCTGTGTTTTCCTTACAGCTTACCTATCCTTGCATATGATGACTGAATTTGTTTTCTGCCTATAAGTTGAACATTTGTTCCATAGCATAGTGAACTAATGAGGGTTTTTATTTTTTTGCACTCATTGCAGATATTTCCCTTCACTTGCTGCCACAAAAAACAAAACAAAAAACCCTCTTTAAGCTGAACTCTGGGAATATGAACAACTACCCTTGAACTGGGTTTGTTTTTGCCTAGTGTATCAGTAAAAATCTGTTAACTTATTCCTGCCCTCACCTCACTTGTGGACAGACCCTCGATGCTTTCACTTAGGCCCCTTTCACAGGGGGGTGGGAGGTGCGTCGGCGGTAAAGCGCCGCTAACAATAGTTATTGTTAGCGGCGCTTTACTGTAGTTTTAGCGGTGGTATTCGGCCGTTAGCGGGGTGGTTTTACCCCCTGCTGGCGGCCGATAAAGGGTTAAAAACCACCGCCAAGCGCCTCTGCAGAGGCGCTTTGCCGGTGGTATAGCCGCGGTGCCCCATTGATTTCAATGGGAAGGAGCGGGGTATACCCCTCTCCTTCACCACTCCAAAAATGCTGCTAGCAGGACTTTTTTCAGCGTCCTGCTAGCGCACCGCTCCAGTGTGAAAGCCCCGAGGCTTTTACACTGGAGACAACGCAGCTGCTGTTTCTGGTCGGTTTGCAGGCGCTATTTTTAGCGCAATAGCGCCTGCAAAACGACCCAGTGTGAAGGGGGTCTTACAGTGCAGAACTGATCGTCTTTGTTGGCCTGAGCACTGAAGACATTGTCCCCAGAACATGTATTGCCATTGGAAGATATCGCTTCCTGTTCTGGTGACAACTGTAAAAGTTAGGAGTTTCCTCACTTTCTGTCACAATGTCAATGGTAACCAGGACAAATTGAGAGGGTGAATCTTCCCAGTGGGGACAAAGACATAATTTGGCCTGTATGGTGTTAAATGAATGGCAAACCTCAGAATGACACAATATCAATTGGATAGTTTGGAATATTACATTTTTAAATGTATACTCTCCTATAGGTGTTATACTCTCCTCTCCTTGCTCGTGTCTGCTACTTTCAATCCATTCCAGTGTTGGAGCCTACATCAGTGTCTTATGCATTCAAAGCTTCCAGGAGTGACCATCGTTTGGCCCCGTCAATGCTGTGACCTGAAAGTGTTGAATGCTAAAAACCCTGTCAGAGGCTGGAGTATGGGAAAGGAGAGAAATAAGAAGACATGGGAAACTGAAGATGTGACTATAATACCTTTTCCCTTTCACGGACTTGACATATTAGCATGACAGGGCCACTTTATTCAGAATGCAGAGATTATTCAATGCTGCCCTTCAGTGATGTTTTCTGCTCATATACAAGCCTCATATTCCTTCCTCTTTCATCTATATTGTATGTTGGTTGGGGGAGCGATTAAAATAAAGTGGTCCAAAACCCGAGACATGCACATCTGTTCAATGAGCACTTGCATATTGAGCTGACCACCTATATATCTTTATACTCTATACCAGAAATATTGAGAATAATTAAGGGTTTAACGTGTAGCCTCACAGGGTGACACTGTGGATACACAAGTAATAGTGTGCCAATGTCCCAACAATGGATATATAAAGACTAGAAGCTAGAAAATTGGACTTTAAAGACACTCGATAGACCATATAAAAGCAAGTAGGTTTTTTTTTATTATTTGTAGAAAACTATTAAAAATGAATTTTTACACATATATATATAAAATTCATGAAATTGGTATTATATGACCCACACATAACTTCTGACAACACTTCCATAATAAACAATTACAATGATACACCCAATGATACAATGATTGAAGTTGCGAAAGTAGGATTCAAATAGGTATGTAGATATGGAATAGTTTGAGTCAGAATGTGAATCCAAATACAAGATATTCGCTCTACATGCTGCGTGTAGGGATACGCTTCTTCAGGAGCACAAAGATCTATTAACCATATATGAAAAACATGGAATAAGTGAACAATTTTTTACATAACATAGAAAGCTTAGTATTCAAAAACAAGTACAAAAATGCTCTGATGGGGTCAATGGGCTACAAACAACTCCCCCGAGGGAAAGGGCCACCTGGAGGCAAGAAGAAAAGCCCCTCGGTTGGGACGCATATATATATAGGTATAGTATACAGATAATCGGCACAAAAGATGTGGAAGCTATTTCTAAAGTGACCTGATGTCTCTTTTCTGCATATATATATATATCAAGATGTAAGCTTAGTGGTAATCACAGATAAAGTACTTAGTGTAAACAAAATTGACTCCGGACTACTAGGAAGGTAAATAGGAAACCAACGCAGGATGTAGGGTCTATAAATAGAAAATAAAAAGTGCAAGACTATAAATTGAATCAGACACCACTGATTAATATGTCTCTTCAATCTATAGTCTTGCACTTTTTCTTCACATCTTTTGTGCCGATTATCTGTATACTATACCCATATATATGCGTTCCAGCCGAGGGGCTTTGCTTCTTGCCTCCAGGTGGCCCTTTCCCCCGGGGGGGGAGGGGGGGGGGTTGTTTGTAGCCCATTGACCCTATCAGAGCATTTTTGTACTTGTTTTTGAATATTAAGCTTTCTATGTTATGTAAAAAAATTCCATGTTTTTCATATATGTTTAATAGATCTTTGTGCTCCTGAAGAAGCGTATCCCTACGCGCAACACGTAGAGCGAATATCTTGTATTTGGATTCACATTCTGACTCAAACTATTCCATATCTACATCCCTATTTGATTACTACTATCGGAACTTCAATCATTGTATCATTGGGTGTATTATTGTAATTGTTTATTTTGGAAGTGTTGTCAGAAGTTATGTGTGGGTCATATAATACCAATTTCATGAATTTTGTATAAATATCTATGTGTAAAAATTCTTTTTTTAATAGTTTTCTACAAATAATAAAAAAAAACCCTAATTATTTTTATATGTTCTATCCGTGTGCCTTTTAAAGTCCAATTTTCTAGCTTCTAGTCTTTCTATATCCTTTACCAGAAATAGTTTTGGTAGATGGGAGAAATGAGTGCCAAGCACCCCACGATGCAGATATGGTTGAAGTTTAAGTTCCTCTATGCCAGGTCATTTATATAGCTGCAACCCATTGTGGTAGTCCCAGTTTAGTGGTGACCTATTTTCCACCTTCAGTAATGATAATGGAAGAGGAAGTTCTCGTCTTCCTCTGATAGTGGTCTTGAGTCTCCCACTTCCTATCCGCATTGCTGAGGGGCCTGTCACTGAAGTAAACTCTGGTTTCTTGTCTTTGATTTCTCGCTCTTTCCTGGCTCATTAGTCCCAAGGGCTGGCTTTAACAATGGTTAAATAGTTCTAAATGTGCAGTCTCCAAGCTTGCTGAAAATATTAATGTCAAGGTGACCTTGTGTCTAAAAACTCACTAGCGCTAAAATTTTATTTTTATTTTTTTTTAATAATCAAGAAATGAATTAGTCAGGTGAAACCATGGGGAAGTATAGGCTCTCTTATGGTCTTTATCCTTTTAGGTCAGGTAAATTCAATCTGAAATTACTGTATATTTAAGTTTTTGAAAAATGCTCACAAATTGAATCAACCACCATCTTCTTATGTCCCAAGTTTTATCTGTGATACCTTTCCCCTTAAATTCCTGTGGTCAGCGGAGCAAGAAGGGGAGGACCCAGATGGCAATATAAGCACTGGGGAGGATTGGAACCTCTGGCAGGTTTCTTTTGCGGTGTTTGCACCTGCTGAGGACATATCTGCCACTTCCTGTATGGGCACTGACAGACAGACAGTCATGGGAAATTAACAATAGACACATGATAGGGGTTCTAACATTCCCCACCTCTATCCACAGCTAACAATGCTTTATAGCTTTTACTTAGAAAGGCTTGGCAACTCTACCTGCTTAGTGCATGGGTAAGCTGAGCTTCCTGTCCTAGCAGTAGTTCCCTGCAATTGTACTTTGCTGTCCTCTTCCGTAGTGCAAATCTGTCATTCTCTTTAGGCTGATTGATGGCAGTAGACTATAGTTGGCCAAAGATTAATCGAATTTCAAAAATTCTTAAGAAAAGTTTTAGGAAAATTTGTGTGAATATTCTCAGAACATGTGTTTGCTGCAGGAAAGATTTAATTTACTTTTGGCATTTGATTTTGGAATGAATGGACTTTACTGAATGAAAACCGCATACACTGTAAAAGAAATTTCCCATCCTGCTCCATCGAATTTGCTCGTCACTGCAGTTGAAATGAACATTGGTTTGGCCCACTAACGATTAGAAAATGAACAAACTTTCCTAGATCCTTTTTTTTCCCCAAAGAATTTTTGTTCAAAATCCTACCCATCTGTGGCCAGCTTATGGCTTGTCCTGTAATCTCTTTTTACTGATGAAAGCTGACATCTGAATGGGACTAGAAACGCATTAATTAATGAAAAGCTCAAGACAAACCTAGGCAGATGCACCAAATTCCTAAACATATGGCAGCCATGGCTTGGCTATAGCCATCCACAGGACCAAATCTGAGAATTCTTAATGAAGCAATATAAAGTCTCTCTAATATCCACTCTATGTAGGGGAAGTGTTTTCTCCTCTTTCTCTCCTTACTACCTCCTCTTCTCTTTAGCCTTAATTTCTTAATAGATATAAAAGGGCCACCTTTTATACTTTTCCACCCAATATGCTTTTTCACTTTTGCAGGCACATTTGCACGTTTGTCAGGTAATCCAAATTCTATTGTTCAAATTTTGGTGGATATTAAACAGTTAAACCACCTGATATATTTTTGTTCTTCTCATAAACTGTAATGGTCTGATCTCCGCACTTTAAATCTTGGCTCTGCATACCCAAGGTGGCCATTTTAAAGGAATTCCCACTCTTCCTTTTGGATTTTTGGAATCAATTTATATTATGGAGCTTGTAATAGGAAACAATGGAACTTGCAAAGAGGGACAGATGCACTCAAAACTGCCCAGATGGACTAGACAAGATTTAGGGACTATGGCTGGGAGATTCCTGCTGCTGGAGTATTCAAGACATGCAAGAAGCTAGGGGCTGACTAAACCTGACAGGCTCACTGATATCTAACATATCACTTTTGGCTGGACTGACCCTTTAATAGATTTTGTGAACAATGTATATTTGGAAGCTGACTTACTACCTATTTAAAGCTGAACTCAAAATTTGAAGCATTCATGTTCTAATTTGTTTTATCTCCTAAATGATATGACTCATGAGCAGCACGTTTTTTGTTTTGTTTTTTTCGTTTTTTTTATTGAACTTCAAAAATTTCGTAAATTTCATAAGTTCTTGCTTTATAAAAAAAAAACCTCTTGTAAGTGCTGATTTATGAAATTTTTGTGTGCTGTGTGACTATTTTAAATATCAGAAGAATCTCATTGTGTTGTAAAATTGTCCAGCATGAATAAATGTTTTTTTTTTTTGTTAATGAATTTTTTTTATTTTTGTTCTTTTGCAGGGATACAGGAGTTTCCAGAAAACATTAAGAACTGTAAAGTTTTGACAATCGTCGAAGCAAGCGTCAATCCAATTTCTAAGTAAGTTCAATTGGGCCTTAAAGAGTTTGTAAACGACGAAAAAAAAAAAAAAAAAAAACTACAAAACAAAGGCATAATGAGCTAGTAGGCATTTCCTGCTAAACTGGCCGAGATTCGAACCCTCTATGGCCAGCTTAAAGCTGAAGGTGTGTGTACAGTATCTCACAAATGACACTTTGCTACAATGTAAAGTAGTGAGTGTACAGCTTGTATAACAGTATAAATTTGCTGTCCTCTCAAAATAACTCCACACACAACCATTAATGTCTAAACCGTTGGCAACAAAAGTGAGTACACCCCTAAATGAAAATGTCAAAATTGGGCCCAATTGGCCATTTTCCCTCCCCTGTGTCATGTGACTCATTAGTCTTACAAGGTCTCAGGTGTGAATGGGGAGCAGGTGTGTTAAATTTGGTGTTATCGGTCTCACTCTCTCATACTGGTCACTGGAAGTTCAACATGGCACCTCATGACAAAGAACAGTCTGAGGCTCTGAAAAAATTATTTGTTGCTCTACATAAAGATGGCCTAGGCTATAAGAAGATTGCCAACACCCTGAAACTGAGCTGCAGCATGGTGGCCAAGACCATACAGCGGTTTAATAGGACAGGTTCCACTCAGAACAGGCTTCACCATGGTTGACTAAAGAAGTTGAGTGCATGTGCTCAGCGTCATATCCAGAGGATGTCTTTGGGAAATAGACGTATGAGTGCTGCCAGCATTGCTGCAGACATCGAAGGGGTGGGGGGTCAGCCTGTCAGTGCTCCATACGCAACCATACGCGGCACACTGCATCACATTGGTCTGCATGGCTGTCGTCCCAGAAGGAAGCCTCTTCTAAAGATGATGCACAAGAAGCCAAACAGTTTGCTGAAGACAAGCATACTAAGGACATGGATTACTGGAACCATGTCCTGTGGTCTGATCAGACCAAGATAAACTTATTTGGTTCAGATGATGTCAAGTGTGTGTGGCAGAAACCAGGTGAGGAGTACAAAGACAAGTGTCTTGCCTACAGTCAAGCATGGTGGTGGGAGTGTCATGGTCTGGGGCTGCCTGAGTGCTGCTCGCACTGGGGAGCTACAGTTCATTGAGGGAACCATGAATGCCAACATGTACTGTGACATACTGAAGCAGAGCATGATCCCCTCCCTTCGGAGACTGGGCCGTAGGGCAGCATTCCAACATAACGACCCCAAACACACCTCCAAGACGACCACTGCTTTGCTAAAGCTGAGGGTAAAATTGATGGACTGGCCAAGCATGTCTCCAGACCTAAACCCTATTGTTCATCTGTGGAGCATCCTCAAAGAGAAGGTGGGGGAGCGCAAGGTCTTTAACATCCACCAGCTCCGTGATGTCGAGGACTCCAGTGGCACCCTGTGAAGCTCTGGTCAACTCCATGCAGTGCTGGAAAATAATGGTGGCCACGCAAAATATGTAAACTTTTGGCCCTTTTGGACATTTTCACTTAGGGGTGTACTCACTTTTGTTGCCAGAAGTTTAGAAATTAATGGCTGTGTGTGGAGTTATTTTGAGGGGACAGCAAATTTATACTGTTATACAAGCTGTACACTCACTACTTTACATTGTAGCAAAGTGTCATTTCTTCAGTGTTGTCACATGAAAAAATATAATAAAATATTTACAAAAATGTAAGGGGTGTACTCACTTTTGTGAGATACTGTGTGTGTGTGTATATATATATATATATATATATATATATATAATATTATATATATGTGTGTGTGTATTTTTATTTCTTGGGATACAGCACCAAACACATTAGTAAGACATTACCTGCAGGCAGCTGATTCTGTTAAAAAAAAAATACTCCTGCAGTGTCTCTTTCACAGCCACGGGATACTGCCTTAAGAGGCTATTTTCCAGCACTCTGAGAGTTAACAGCAGTCACTGCTACTGAGAAAATTTGCACCACTCATCTGTCCACTTTGTCCTCCTTCCCCATTTATAAAACTGGTACCATTACTCTTACAGAACACATCATGTTCTGTAAATGTAGGAGTAGCAGATGAATGACAGGATGCCCACCGCCCATTCACAGAATGTGATGCATTGTGGCAGTATAGTAATATGAGCAATATGAATGGTAGAGAGGGCAGAAGGGGGCGGGCGAGCAGCTCAACTCTTCTCAGTAGCAGCTGCTGTTAATGCTCACAGGGCCAGAAGATATATGCCCAGGACAGTCTGTGAAGGTCACTTTGCATGGATGGTTTTTACTGGAAGCAGACACCTGGAGGTAAAGACATAGACACCATTTACACATAAATAATATGTATCCAAAAAATCTCTCTCTCTCTCTCTCTCTCTCTCTCTCTCTCTCTCTATATCTATATCTATATCTATATATATATATATATATATATACAGATAGATATATATACAGATAGATATATCCCTAAATTGTAGCTTTCATTTTATAATTTGATTATTTCAATGTGGCTTTACTTGCTTTGGTGTAAGGTAAGCATAAGCAGTATTTAGGCTAGCAACATTAGCAGCAAACCTTGTAATCAAGAGCTGTAGGAGGATGTCAATGAGAGGTCTTGTAACATGATATGAGATGATATAAGAATAAATGATTGCTACAATTAGTGTAGTAAAACACACTTGTACAGCCTTCCCATGGCTTTTCGCTGTGCAGTTCTAATGCTATTTTCCTTTTTAACAACAAATGGATTATAAAGTAATTTGTGGAATATGCTATCCTGCTATACAATAAAGTGCTTTGAATAGGTCACATGGTCTCCATGATTAACTGTAAAGAAACAGCAGGAATTCAACAGTAAATCAAAGATCTGTATTTCTCAAATAGGCTTTGCTAATTGCCATTGGTTTATAATGTCCTCTAAATCACCATTAATGTCAGCTCAGCATTACATGATGCATTAACCAATACAGCTTACGTGATGAAGTAGGCCAGACTAAGCCAGTGAATGTATTAGCATTGCAGTTTCCATATGTGAACAATTACAGTACATAACTGACATAAAATATATTTCTGCATTAAGCTCTGTAAAGTTTCCTTAAGATTTGGTCAAACTTCTTGGGCAGATATTGTAAGAATGGCCATAGACATTACAATCCAATTGTACAATGTCTGTACAATGTCCTTTAAATTTACTAAACCTGAATAATGTGGGGACAAACCTAAACAGTCAATTTCATTTGTAGCCATTTGTGCAGGGACTTTACATAGATCTAAAGGAGATTGTACAATCAGATTATATAATGTATGGTCATCTTTAGATTGACTTTTGCTAACCCTTCTGCTTACATCGATCAGCCATACCATTATGACCACAGGTAAAGTGAATAACTGATTATCTTGTTATAACAGCACCTGAAAATGGGTGTGATATACTGGGCGGCAAGTGAACATGTTGTCCCTGAAGTTGAGTTGAAAGCAGAAAAAAATGGGAAAGTGGTAAGGATTTAAGCGAGTTGGACAAGGGCTAAATTGTAATGGCTAGACGACTAGATCAAAGCAACTCCAAAACTGTAGCTCTTGTGGGTTGTTCCTGGTGTGCAGTGGTCAGGACCTACCAAAAGTAACCCAAGGAAGGAAAACGGGCAAACCAGCAACAACGGTGGTTCGTGTAGTCTGCTACAAATTGCTGAAAAAGTTAATGCTGGTTCTCATTGAAAGATGTCAGAACACACAGTGCATTGCAGTTTGTTGTGTTTGGTGCTGTGTAGCCACAGACTGGTCAGGGTGCCCATGCTGACCTGTGTCTACAACCAAAAATGACTACAATGGGCGTGTGAGAATCAGAGCTGAACCACAGTCCAATGGAAGAAGGTGGCCTGATCTGATGAATCACGTTTTCTTTTACATTATGTGGATGGCCAGGTGGTTGTACGTTGCTTACCTGGGGAAGAGATGGCAGCAGGATGCACTATGAGAAGAAGGCAAGCCAGTGGAAGCAGTGTGATGCTTTGGACAATATTCTGCTGGAAACTAAAGTTATGAAAATTCTTGTATGACAGAATATAACTTCAGAAGTAATGTAATGTGTTGTATCATGTTTCCAAGCATGCACAGTCTTGGTCTTGCGATTTTTTTTCGGACGCATACTGTACTGATTAAACGAAAATTGTACATTCTGGTATCGTACGAGAAATGTTTTTGTGTTTGTCCCTTCGCATAATTTCACATGAACTGTCGTGATCGACTCTAGAAAACTGTGTACTAACGATCAGATTATCATGTTATCTCTTCGAAAGCGTGATTTTTTTTGTCTGGTTTTATGATCGTGTGTACTAAGCATTAAAGTGGTTGTAAACCTGGAAAAAACAAACCCTGTAAGACAAAGGCATAATGGGCTAGTACTGTATGCATCGCATACTTATGAAATACTTACCTTAGATCAAAGCTGTTGCAGCAGCCCTGCACACCGCTGTGACCGGCGACATGTCTCCTGGAGTTATTTCCAGGTTCGCGGGCTCCGGCGCTGTGATTGGTTGGAGCCACGATGAGGTCACTCCTTTGCATGTGCGCGGGAGCCACCGGTCGCGGCGCGGCTGCTGAAGAAACAACACGAGCGAGCCGTTTCTTCGGTGCTCATGCGCCGATGACGTCGGTGGCAGCGCATATGGTAAATGTCTCCTAAATCGTGCAGGTTTAGGAGATATTTACAGTACCTATAGGTATGCCTTATAGGCTTACCTGTAGGTACAAGTGGTGTAACTAGGTTTACAACCACTTTAAGAGTATAAACTGTATCTTAAATTTTAGAGCAGACATGTCACACTCTGATACAACAGTGGCCTTAGTGGATTTAAGCTTCCAGACCCGGGGATCTATTAAAACTGGATAGTATAAAATCTGGTGCAGCTCTGTATAGAAACCAATCAGCTTCCAGGTTTTATTGCCAAGGCTTAATAGAACAAGCTGAAGTTAGAAATTGGCTTCTATGCACCAGGGGGGCACAGGGAGCCATTTCTGCCAGGAGTATATAGTGATTATTGCTTTGGTCGCTGGTAATAATCGCATGCTAAAAAAAGAACTCTGCAACCCCTGGTAAAAAAACAATTGATTGGGGGTCAATAAGAATACTGTACCTTATCTTGGTGGCCAATGGGAAGATGGTGGTAGTCAGAACTGTCACCATTACAGACGGCTAAAAAGATCATTTGGGTCACGCCGCTGACTCTGCCAAGTTACATAGTTAGTAAGGTTGAATAAAGACAATAAGACAATTGTATTCTTATTGTACATCGAGTTCAACCTGAGTGAGTGTGGGTGCGTGTCTACAATTATCCCTATTTTTTTTTTTTTTTTTTAATTTAAGGTACCCATATAGCGCTGTCAATTTTACGCAGCGCTCCACTCATATATCGCACACTCACATCGGTCCCTACCCTCCAAGGAGCCCACAATCCAAGTTCCCCAACTCACATTCATATACTAGGGCCAATTTTGGACAGAAGCCAATTAACCTACCAGCATGTCTTTGGAGTGTGGGAGGAAACCGGAGGAAACCCACGCAGGCACATGGAGAACATGCAAACTCCAGGCAGTTAGTGTCGTGGTTGGGATTTGAACCAGCGACCCTTCTTACTGCTAGGCGAGAGTGCTACCCACTACACCACTGTGCTGCCCAAGTGGCATGGGCTCTGCAACTTTCGCTCTGCCGAGTGGCAGTGGCCCTGCAGCTTTGACTCCACCGAGTGGCGTTGGCGCTGCAACTTTGCAAGCACTATGAAATGGAATGTCAGTTTAATACTGTTCAAGGAACCCCCCCAGCAACCTCCAGAGGAGCCCTGGCTACAGAATGGCTGCTCTAGTATCTAAGGCCAGGTTTATTCTTGGCACTGATCTGTAAACAGAGCTGAAATCATGTGGCTTATAATGAGCAAAGTTTACTATATGCTTGCATACTGTAGAACAGTGTCCTTTGGAAAATGACATGTTATGTTTTTTTTTTATAATAAATGGAGCACAGCACGAGGGCTGTAATAATTGCCCTTTACAGAGATATTTACACTTCAATGTCCTTATGCTTAGCACTTCCATAATCCTTTATTCCCCAGTGCTACATCTCTTTTATTTTAAGTCTAGCCTTTCAGAAAGCACATTGATTAAACTGGTCTTTATGGACCAAAAAGTAATTTTCTGTGTTAATTATGCTGAGTCGCCTGATGTGACAGTTTTATATCCACAATTAATAATTCTGGCATAATCATTAGGGATCTGTGATCAGTTTTGTAGGGAATGCCAGCACATCTCATCAGCACCAAACTATTTCCTGTTTACCCATGGTTTGTATTTATTTTCTTTCTCTCCATAGACTTCCAGATGGGTTTTCACAGCTGTTAAACTTGACTCAGTTATACCTAAATGATGCTTTCCTTGACTTCTTGCCAGCTAATTTTGGCAGGTGAGTACAGAACCTTGTTCACTCTTTTTGCATTATCCTTAAGATAGGAATAAGGAATGAATTTTCGATATTCTGACTTGACAAGTTTACTAAATAGTTTAATATAAAAGGCCATTTATATGCTGATGTGCTAACAAGGACACAGCTTGACTATGCAGGATTTGTTTAGTTCGGTGGAAGGACAGTCTGGTGGTAAGCAACTGATTTTTCCTATAAGTGTCTGTAAAGATATACTCAGAAATGTATTTCCAGCATTATAACTTCCCTAATTGACACAAAATACCAACAGCGTCTCTTACCTTTATTCTGGCATTTATCCCCTGCTCCCGGCTGCTAGCTAAATTCCTATGGCTGCTGGTGTCTTTATCTTCTGAATGAACCTGAATTAAAGTGATTTTGTTATTACAGGTTAAAATGAAGGAAAAAAAAAGAATAGAAGAGGCTCCATACTTACCATTCCAGGAGTCTGTGTGTTGAAACCCCGCTGTGATGCTGTTTTTTTGGATGCTGCGTATATTTACCATTTTGGTGATATAAAATACCTGCCTGCTGCAGGCTGTGGTTCCCTCTGCTGGCTTGTATGTCCACTATAGCATGCATGAACCAGTGGGAGGAACCACAGCTTGCAGCAGGGGAAGCAGGTGGTGCACTCACCGGAATGTTTAAAGGCTAAGTTCGCAGAATCGCTAAAAAAAATAATAAATGCACATTTTTGGCAGGTAAAAAAAAAAAAAATGCCATTATTATTGTTACTATTATTTTATTTATTTTTTTAGGGGCCTGTAAAGCATTGCACCCCACGATCAGCAGAGCACGGGTGCAGTCCCAGGCTCCGGCAGTGTCTGTGTAGCTGTCTGCTCATCTTACAGGCAGGCAGTTATTGAATTACAGGCAGACTTAATGAACCACGAGTGCTCCACCAGTGTCCTGGTAGTTCATTTAGAACTACAAGCCGTCAGCCACAAAGGCTGTATGTACAGAACTCTGTGAATGAATAGAGCGGACATGTGGGTGAAGCCCCGCACAGCCATGTTCTTTTCAAATTGTGACAGCAAGTGCCCGCTGTCACAATTAGAAGAGGGATGGGGCAAGGCTGAAGGAGCAGGACATGTTACATGTTCCATCCTGAAAACGGGTGGGACATGTTCCATGTTACCAAAGGTGAACTTATGCTTTAAATACGTGCAACAGCCAAGGAACCAGCACTGCAGCAGTGATTCTACACATGGGCTGCCAGAATGACAAGTAAAGAGCATCTTCTTTTACAAGCACTGACCTGATAAATCTCGTTGAAATGGTGAATTGAGTAGACTTGTGCTTGATATGCATATGTGATTAGATAACACATTGGCTATTGTAAAACAAAAAATATGTAATAAAATCATTTATGTCCTTAAATGCAAAATCTTCAGATTTGGTCAACCCATTTTGTAGGGATTACAATGTGTAGCATAATCTGATGTTGGAGTGTACAGAAAGGTGATACGGTTAGTGGTGTACAGCCTGAATGTTACACTGTGTTTTATGAAAAACATTAGGATAATTATACTATCTCCAGACCCCGGGGTGCTTAGAGCTTACTGTCTGTACTGGATTTATAGATAAATAGCCTGTTAGGTTGACACTGCTTAGCCAAATCTTGCTGGCTGTGCAGAAATGTGAGCAGTGTATAGTCCTGCCTTCACCGCTCCATTTAACAAAAGTCGATTGTTGTGGGCATCTTTTAGTGTGGCAAAAACCAAAACATGCTGGAGGAATTCTTACAAAATCTGGTTGAAGTTGTCAAAATTGTTTGTTTTTCTTGAGTCATGTTGTATAAAAATATTTAATGTAATCTACTACATATGTATTATTATTGTATTATTATTATTGAAGTGCAAAAAGGCTTGACTTTTGTCCATTATTCTTGCCTGTCCGTGCCCATATTGTGGTTTGTATGCCCGCAGTCAGTATTTTGTGAGGTCTGACAGAGAGCACACGCTATTAAACTCTACAGCTCTGCACTGCTGAACTCATGAGCCAGCTCGTAAACTTAGTGCCTTGGTTTCATTTACAGAACCCATGTGGGAAATCCCCTCAAAGTGGGTAGCACTATACAATTTTTAAAGGGTGGTATCTGAGGTCTCTGAGTTTTATGCATTTGGCCTCTCGTTGTTTTCAGATGCTTTTAAAGATCTCCATTTGGCTGCTTTTCGCATGGTGCAATTCTTGTGAGCTTTGTAAAAGAACTGTTCTACAGGTCTAAATCAATGGCCTAAAAGTCATTGTTCTTGTTCAGTCCGGAGCTCTTGTTTTATTCTAGAGCTAAATACTTCCTGGCCTTGTCCTGTTGAATAACAGTGTAATATAATAAGAGCGGGACCCTTCCCAGACAGGTCATGAAACATGCATACTCTTCCAGGACGTAATGTTCACAGCCCCGTTCCAGCGTATGCAATCAGAGGTGGAACTTTCATAACTGCTCATTTGTTCCTGATGTGCCTGATAACAGCCATCTGCTTCTAAAGAACTGTTTTTAGTTCAGTCCAAAAGAGATCTTGTGTGGCAGCAGACTTTTATTTATAACAGGTATTTGTATAGTGCTGTTAATTTACGCAGCTCTTTACACATATATTGTACACTCAGTCCCCGTCCTCAAGGAGCTTACAATCTAAAGTCCCTGACTCACATTCATACATAAACATACTAGCGCCAATTTAGACAGGAGCCAATTAACCCCAGCAGCATGTCTTTGGAGTGTGGGAGGAAACTGGAGTACCCGGAGGAAACCCACACAGGGGAGAACATGAAAACTCCAGGCAGGTAGTGTCATGGCTGGGACTTGAACCAACGACCCTAGTGCTGTCAGGCTGAAGTGCTAACCACTTAGCCATTGTACTGCCCACTTTTGTTATGATCACATCTCATATATTGCTATGTAACTATGGAGAAGCAATGAATACGAACACTATGAACATGCTGAGGGTTAACTATATAGCCAGAGATCTGTGCTTAACTCCTCACTGTTGTGGCGTTCTCTCTGTTTACACAGCTATTTACACACATCAGAGTTCATATCTGGATAGCCTCAGGGCTGGCAGTGATGCAGTTTAGCAGTCTCCAGGGAGAGGAGGTGGACATTGGAGACAAAAATAAGTTGCACTCTGCAAAATTATTTATTTATTTATTGCAGGTACTTAGGCTAAGTTCACACTTGAGTTCCTGTGTTACAGGAGCGTGCACAACATCATGTGTATTCCCACAAAGCAGAAAAACATGCAGCTGGTTTGCAGACGTGCATTGAAATCAATAGGCTGTCCTAAACGTCGCGCACAATAAAACGAGCACTGTCCCACCTGCACAGGTGTGAACAGAGCCTAATATAGCACAGACAATTTATATCAGGGATCTCAAACTAGTGGCCCTCCAGCTGTTGCGAAACTACAAGTCCTATCATGCCGCTGCCTGTGGGAGTCAGGCTTGTAACTCATCCTTGCAATGCCTCATGGGTATTGTAGTTTTGCAACAGCTGGAGGGCCACCAGTTTGAGACCCCTGCTTTATATAATCTACATTCATATTAGTCTCTGCCCTCAAGGAGCTTACAATCTAAGGTCCCTATCTCTCATGCTGACAAACATGTATATACAGTGAGGGAAAAAAATATTTGATCCCCTGCTGATTTTTTGTAAATTTGCCCACTGACAAATAAATGATCAGTCTATAATTTTGATGGTAGGTTTATTTTAACAGTGAGACAGAATAACAAAACCATCCAGAAAAGCACATTCAAAAAAGTTATAAATTGATTCGCAATTGATGAGTGAAATACATTTTGATCCCCTATCAATCAGCAAGATTTCTGGCTCCCAGGTGTCTACTATACTGGTAAAGAGCTGAGATTAGGAGCACTCTCTTAAAGGGAATGCTCCTAATCTCAGCTTTTTACCTGTATAAAAGACACCTGTCCACAGAAGCATTCAATTGCATTCCAATCTCTCCACCATGGCCAAGACCAAAGAGCTGTCCAAGGATGTCAGGGACACGATTGTAGACCTACACAAGGCTGGAATGGGCTACAAGACCATCGCCAAGCAGCTTGGTGTGAGGGTGACAACAGTTGGTACAGTTATTCGCAAATGGAAAAAACACAAAATAACTGTCAATCTCCCTCAGTCTGGGGCTCCATGAAAGATCTCACCTCATGGAGTTTCAGTGATCATGATAACGGTGAGGACTCAGCCCAGAATTACATGGGAGGATCTTGTCAATGATCTCAAGGCAGCTGGGACCATAGTCGCCAAGAAAACAATTGGTAACACACTACGCCACGAAAGACTGAAATCCTGCAGCGCCCGCAAGGTCCCCCTGCTTAAGAAATCATATGTACAGGCCCTTCTGAAATTTGCTAATGAACATATGATTCAGAGGAGAACTGGGTGAAGTGTTATGGTTAGATAAGGCCAAAATCAAGCTCTTTGACATCAGCTGAACTCTCTGTGTTTGGAGGAGAATGAATGCTTCCTATTAACCCCAAGAACACCATCCCCACCATCAAACATGGCGGTGGAAACATTATGCTTTGGGGGTGTTTTTCTGCTAAGGGGACAAGACAACTTCACCGCATCAAAGGGACAATGAACATGTACTGTCAAATCTTGGGTGGGAACCTCCTTCCCTCAGCCAGGACATTGAAAAAGGGTCATGGATGGGTATTCCAGCATGACAATGACCCAAAGCACACGGCCAAGGCAACAAAGAGTGGCTCAAGAAGAAGCACATTAAGGTCCTGGAGTGGCCTAGCCAGTCTCTAGACCTTAATCCCTTAGAAAATATGCGAAGGGAGCTGAAGGTTTGAGTTACCAAACATCAGCCTCGAAACCTTAATGACTTGGAGAGGATCTGCAAAGAGGAGTGGGACAAAATCCCTCCTGAGATGTGTGCAAACCTGGTGGCCAACTACAAAATACGTCTGAGCTCTGTGATTGCCAACAAGGGCTTTGCCACCAACTACTAAGTTCTGTTTTACGAAGGGTTCAAACACTTATTTCACTCATTAAAATGCAAATCAATTTATAACTTTTTTGAAATGCGTTTTTCTGGATTTTTTTGTTATTCTGTCTCTCACTGTTAAAATAAACCTACCATTAAAATTATAGACTGATCATTTCTTTGTCAGTGGGCAAATGTACAAAATCAGCAGGGGATCAAATACTTTTTCCCTCTGTACTGTAGATACTGGAGCCATTTTAGACAGGAGCCAATTAACATACCAGCATGTGTTTGGGGTGTGGGAGGAAACTTGAGTACCCAGGGAAGCCCACGCAGGCACAGGGAGAACATGCAAATAGTGTCCTGACTGCAATTTAAACCAGGGGCCCCAGTATTGCATGGCAGAAATATAATGAACCGTTCTAGAAAATGTATCTGCTAAAGTCTGTTTGTTCTTTGCTTATATTAGGAAAATTGTGTGAAACTGTAAAAAAAATCTAGTTCTCCTAGGCTCCTTTGTATTTGCTGTTTGAAAGATTTATTTTTTCCTTAAGATATTCTTTTGCCTATTGAGATGCATACATTGTCATAACAGAACATCATTTTCTGACTTCATATATGAATGATTGCTGCAGGTTAACAAAACTTCAAATTCTGGAGCTTCGGGAAAACCAGTTGAAAATGTTACCAAAGTAAGTTTGTTTTTTTTTTAAGTTTTTTTTTAAAATTAGTATAATGTTTAAATAATCTTCTGATCAAATCTGGGAATGCACGATTGAACCAAACTTACAGGTTGTATGGTAGACAACAGAAGCCTTCTAGAATGAGTGCATGTACATCGGCAGTCTTGAAGTAGAGGCTGCTCCTGTAAAGGGAGTGTTCACTCTGCAAAGTAAATTTGGTAATCAAGGTAACCTGTGTTCACTTTGAATACCCTATCATGTGCAGTCCTATTTTTTTATTTTATTTTCCTTTGGGTTTTCCTTCATTTTCATTGAAAAAAAATTAAAAAACAAATCATCATCTGCTGCTCCAAGGCAACCAAAGTGTTTTCAGGCTTTTGTTAATGGACGCAGCGTAAGGTTAGCGGTGCCAGGTGGTTGCACAGCGAGGTGAAGTATGTGTCCTGGCTGTGGCTGTTGTTTGAATCATTAGGACACACCCTGCATTATGCTGCCAGAGCTGGGATAAGGGTGTTTATTGAACTGGCATTCCACATAATCGTACACTTGGATCTGTGCGCATTTCACTGCTCTGTTCATTCTGCATCTGACAATGTTTATCATCAGACCAGCTTAACAACAATCCTGTGTCTGTTCATGATGTTTTAACGAAGAAAAGATTCAGCTGGTTGCCAGAAAGAAAAGCAAACAAAGTCCTAGCATTTTGTCAGCTGGGAGTCCTAGTTTAGGCCTTCGTCAGCCTGATTTCTGAGTTCTTGGTCAAGTTATATGCTGACTTTTTGGAGAAAGGGATTTATTTACTATGGCAGTAGAGGCATTTTGAAAATGTATGTTCAGTTTACAGTCCTAGTATATAAATTGAACCTTAGTTCACTTTAAATACCCAATCATGTGGGGGGTGGGGAGTATTTTTGCTAGCATGTGATTGAAGGGACCATAGCTTCATCCCATTTACTCAGTTCAGTGAACATTCAGTTTGCAAAGTCATTATTCCTTTTGGGGCACATTTAGGCCTCTTTCACACGCACAAACTCCAGCAGCGGATCTGCCTGCTCTGCGAGGAATATGTCCTGTGACAGGTCTGTCTGCTCCTCTAATGCAGAGCGGACACAGACACAGCCCACTCTTCTTTATAGGTGGTCGGATGTAAATGTACCACCTGTCTTATTTATATCTGACTGTCATTCGATCCACCAGATGGATGGGGAACGGTTTCCCCAGCTGTCTGTTTTTAGTGGATAGAATCAAATGTCAGCGGGTGGCAATGGATGGTCTGATCGGGTCTGCCTAAGAAACTGACAGGTGGACATGATCAATCTGCCCGTGTGAAAAGGGGCCTTGCACTGATTTGTTATGGTATCACATGGTAGAAAGCACCTTACCAATACCACATTAACTTGTGATCCATAGCAAATGGCAGCTGAACAAACTACTACAGCAGCGGGCAACAAACCCCCTGAAGCACAAGACAACTCTGTGGGTCTGCAAGGTCCACTTTTTAAATATGACCACCCTCCTCCTCAGCTGGCTTCCGGTACTGTGAAGGTTAACGGCAGCGGCTTCAATTCAGGAAAGTTGCGTTGATTGCCTGCCTCTTCTGGATTCTCTGCCATTCATAAAACTTGTCTTCCATGATGCACCGAGTTCTGTGAAGGGAGGAGGAAGATATTGAAAGCATCTCCTTCACCCATTCACAAAACTCGATGGATCATGGGAGAGTAGTAAGACACGTTCTCTGAATAGGAGAGGAGCCAGGAGAGGGAAGGCAAGTGGCACAACATTCCTGATTAGGGGCTGCTGCTGTTAACCTTTCTCAGTGCTGGAAGCCAGCTGCTCAGGGGCATTGTAGGGGATAGAGCATGGAGGATTATGAACCGAAGCACCCACTTGCAAATTGTGATTTTTTGTTTGTTTGTTTTTAACTAAACTTCAACGTTAAATAGAATTTTTTTTCAGTTTTGGAGGGGAACAAAGAAGGATTAGAACCTTTGTTTTGGCTGTGTTGGGCAATTCCATCTTGCTTGTGGGCATGTGAAGCCCACTAGGATACTTTTACCGGATAGGGTGCTGCTGGCTACCCAGCATGCACCTCCCGATCTCGCGCATGCGCATTAAACACAGGTCGCAGTGCAGGATATGTCACTGGTTGCCATCACAATCACATTTAAATCTTGCGATGCTGAGAGGTGGCGATGCCCACTGACTCCTGGGAATCATGACACACATCTCCCAGGTGCCAGTGTGCCACAGGAAACTACGTACATACCGCGGAGGGGAGAAACAGGAAGAGAGAGAGCCTTGGAAACAAGGTAAACAAAGAGCAATAAAAATGCCCAATGCAGTCATTACGGTCAGTTTAGAAGCTAATGATGATAAGGTTAAAAAGTGGGTGGAACTCTGCTTTGAAAAGAACCATCACAACTACTCCTATGTGGGCATTTGGAGTTTTTTAAACTTATAACTGCAGGTTTGCTTACAAAATATTTATATTCACTTACCTCTTTAGTTTCACTTAAATTTGTCTGAGGATTACTGGTGTGAGAGTCAGACTGAGATGCTCCCTGAAGTTTGAGAGTTGCTGTACTGTGAATCAAGCTCCAGAGTGCACACAACAGTATCCTATAGCAGAGCCCCATAGTTTAGATTTTTGTTGCTGTTATTTGGTAATGTTATACACATCCAGGAGCTGTGAGACAGTATACTGTATGTTGTCTTTTTGAGACAGTAGACAGGGCAGCTGCTTTCGGGTTTCAGGGGGCTTTTCAGGTGTTACCTGTAGATCCAAGGTGGACCAAGTAAAATAAGGGGGCAAGCATTAATGTTTTCATAACCACATATAAATTAATGACAAATCTATTTAATTGCTTGCGTGTGTTCAATCAATGACTGTTTTTCTTTAATAGTACATACCAGCCAAACATGAACATTTTTCAAACTTATTTCGTTGTGTCCTTCATAGCCTTAGCAATTCACGGATTTTTGCTTGTTTATGAAATTTCTTTCTAAACTAAAGTTCTTAAAGGCACATCTGAGTTTGTCCAAGTTATGTAGGGATTGTTCAGTGGTATACTTTTGCCCTCGCCTCTGCAACCTGCACTGCCAAGGGCTATGTAACGTCCAGACCTACTCTTCTATCAGCATCTTTGTATCTCTCTTGTTTTCAAGCAGACCTTGAGTCTGTTTATTTAGCAGCACCCGTTCCCTAAATGTCGCCTATCAGGGGGAAACAATGGTAAACCCCAGTAATACATCCCAGTGCACCTTCCCCACAACAATTAACTAGAGCTGTTTGCTGAGTAGATCTACCAAACTTGCCAAAGTTAACAAGGAGCAAGTGATTATTTTTTTTTCCTCAAGACTTTATTTCTAAATCACATTTATTGTTCAAAATATATTATAGCATTGTGCAAAAGTCATATCTTTTATGTAGCATACGCCAAATGTAATGGGGAAGGATGCTGGTGCTTACAGGAAATGGTGACATTTACTAGTCACTATAACAAGAGCTAAATATCAGTTCCTCATTTGAGTCTGCGGGAAAAAAAACAAAAAACCTATTTCAGCATTAGTGAAATTCTAGCCAGTATGGTCATGTGAGGCTAAATTTTAAACCTTTCACCACAGTGAATATGACCATATACTATCACTCATTACCACTATATCCAACTTTTTATAGAACAATAGCCATCCTTTTCTACTGCTTCAAAGTGTGCTCAATTTATTTGACTTCTTTTCTAAAACATGCCTTCATTATAACTCTCCTCATTTTTTATATGTAATGTCCCCTTCTTTTTAAAAGGTTAAATTGTTGATCCTGCCAGTCCTCCTGTTGTGCTCATTTTCTGCATTTGCCTGGCAATCCTGCAGTCCCGCTGCTGAATTTACAGCGTCCTCTTCCCATTCCATATGTGTTTATCTTTTTTGGCTCAGTGGTGACGTTGCCACATCCTCTACTATACAGGTGTTTTCTGCCAAGGGATATTGCTAACAAAGTCCATAGGAGAGGTAGTGTAGGGGCATCCTTAGGGACAGGGATCAATGGTCACATGACGCAGAATAATGTAATAAATTATAGAGATTTATGTATTATTATATTGATGGGGTGATGAATAGGGCTAATGATAAAAAACTTCTGAATATGCTTATTGTTAGATGGTTGCCTAACACCTTAAGGATACAGGGATAGTGGAAAGCCAAAAATAAAGAACAAAAAAAACAAAAGGTCACCATTGCTTTCATGTCTAATTCGGTTGCGCCTTAGGCTGGGTTCACAAAAATGCGAATTGGATGTGGGTTTCCTCGAATCCAATTTACATGACAGGAGAGTGTGACCGGCTGTTAATGGAGCCAGTTTACACAGCTCCGGGACGGCATTCAACCACTTCAGCCCCAGAAGGTTTTACCCCCTTCTTGACCAGAACACTTTTTACAATTTGGCACTGCACTGCTTTAACTGGTATAATTGTCATGCAATACTGTACCCCAACTAAATTTGCGTCCTTTTTCCCCACAAATGGAGCTTTCTTTTGGTGGTATTTGATCACCTCAAAATACATTCAGCTGCTTCTCCTGAGTGTGGGGATACCACATGTGTGGGACTTTTTGTCAGTCTAGCCGTGCACAGAACCCCGAAAATCAAGCACCAACTTTAGGCATTCTAAGGGCGTACATTTTTTTATTTCACTCCTCACTACCTATCACAGTTTCAGAGGCCATGAAATGCCCAGATAGCACATGACCCCCCCCAAATGACACCATTTTGGAAAGTAGACACCCCAAGCTATTTGGGGGAATGGGGGAAGTATGGGTGCTGCAGAAGTGGTGGGTTCCCAATTATCATTGGCAAATGCAGTAGGAAAGGCACTATGGGCTCGACGGGCCTGTGTTTGTCTTCTTGGTGGCTGCGGGACACTACTTGTGCTAGCCTCCACACCAGCTTGGACTGTACTTATGGGACTCGCCATGTCACCACGTGATACTGCAGTGCTGGATATACAACCAGGATGTACTAGGCTGCTGGTGCTTGCCAGTTAACCTGATGAGCGTCACTAGTACTGGCTCTCTGCTCCTTACGAGAGCCCTGTGGTTCTTGCACCTCAACAACAGAAGAACAACGGGGTCGGGTACGCTTGACCTTAGCAGGATCACTACTCCGTCATCAGAGCTATCAGTCGGGGTGCAGCTGCTGTCTACTGGTTCGTACTCTACGGGTACGGGGTTTCATGCAGCGGCGCCATTGTGCCACAGTAAAGGTGCATGAGCCGGTCGGAAATCGGTTAAATAGGGTCCTGCGCGTCTTTGGTTCTGATTCAAGTGCAAATTCAGGCAAAAATTAAGACCTGATTTGCACCTGAATTGGTGAACAGGGACGCACCGGACCCCATGCTATGAACTGCCGCCTAAGCATATGTGAACCCAGCCTTAATGTCTTTAATAATGTGCGTTATCAGATCTGGAGCCATTTTATGACCAGATCAGTACTTTAGACTGTACCCATTTCACTGTTTCTTAATTTATTTAGTATACAGAATAGCTTGTTCATAAAGTAACAGCATCTTCTGTGTTGCCGCCAGGAATATTTTAACTACAAAACATTTTCCCTAACCGTTATAAGGGAACACTTGACTACTTTTAATGTAGTTCCCAGCATAGAGTTTCTTGCTTGATGTGTTGGAGCAGTTATTATCTATAATTTAAAGGACAAGTATCAGTCCGGGCCACTTTGTTTTGAGTATTCTGGGTTATTGTGTTAAGAACATGAAATGTCATTTTTAAGAGTTCTCTGTTCTTCCTTTTTTTGAAATTTATAATTTGATGAGTGATATGTTCCTCTTTCAGAACTATGAATAGGCTGACGCAGCTTGAGAGACTGGATCTCGGGAGTAACGAATTCACAGAAGTGGTGAGCAGTCCATGCTAGTATTTCATTTTGTTACTTTCACTGCCATGTAGTATACATTAACAGTACATAGTACACGGCAACAAAAAAATATATTCAAATATGTATTCTTAAATTAAAATTATTTTATTTTGCTCCCTACATCCTCCAAATCTCCAAATTCAATTTTTTTGCTCTGGTCTAGCTTTTTGTTAGAGGGTGGCTATGCTTGTTCCCCATGGTTCCGCTGTATGTAGAAATGTAGCCACCTTCTTTTGCTTGCTTCTTTGATGAACTAGGGACTCTACTGTATGGCAGGAATCTCCAAACTACAGCCCTCCAGCTGTTGCGGAACTACACATCCCATGAGGCATTATAAAACTCACTGACATTCACAGACATAACAAGGCATGATGGGAATTGTAGTTCCTAGAAAACTGGAGGGCCATAGTTTGGAGACCCCTGCTCTATGGCATTGGTCCTTCTGCTCATGCCAGGGTGCTAATCCTAGACTCTGATCTCACTTTTGACCTCCACCATCCAATTATTGGCTAAATCTTGCCACCTTACCCTCCGCAACATTTCCAGAATTTGCCCCTTCCTGATTAACGACACTGCAAAACAACTTCACTCCGTGGCTATTTCTGCCTTGACTACTGCAACTATGTCATCACTGGCCTACCTTTACACAAGTTATCCTCCCTTCAGTCTAATATGAATGCTGCTGCTAGACTAACTGATCTGTGACTGCTGCACCTCTCTGCCAAACTCTTCACTGACTTCCACTAGCCTGAGGTATAGAATTCTAAATACTAAAGCACAACGTACAAAACCATCTACAACATTGCCCCCAACTATATCACAAACCCCATCTGCAGATATTGCCTAAATTGTCCTCTCTGCTCCTCTCAAGACAGCTTACTCTCTAGCTTCCTCGTTACCTCCTTCCACATTCACCACCAGGACTTCTCCAGAACCTCTCCCATCCTCTGGAACTCCCTACCCCGGTATGGCCGGTCAACTCCTACCCTGTCCACCTTTAGGTGGTTCTTGAAAACTCATTTATTCATGGAAGCCTACCCCACCTCCACATAATAACTGTATTTGAGTCACCTCCTTAAGATCATTCCCCGAAGCTACAGTAAAACCTTGGATTGCGAGCATAATTCATTCCGAAAACATGCTTGTAATCCAAAGCATTTGTATATCAAAGTGAATTTCCCCATAAGACATAATGGAAACTCAAATGATTAGTTCCACAACCATTTATTCATAAGTCCTTCAGTCCATATAAAAAGATTATAGCAATGTGATAGGTTGTGTAACCATAAAATGTCCATCCACAAGGGGATTAGAAGCAAAATCCAACAGGCGCTACACAGTATAAAAGAGAAGAGAGGAGCCTCTAAGTGTAGAAATATGGTTACATTTAATGAAGGTACAACATTTAGCAACCCACATGGTTGATGATTAAAAGAGGCACATCTAAGTATGCAGGCATCCGGGGTAAAGCTGTCCACATAGACCATCCCCCGCACCGCCGACTCTCACTGCTGTCGGTCTGCAACTGTGACCAGGGAGACTATCCTGCAGTAGAGTGATTTGAAAGTGAGGCACGTGGCATGGAAGGGGTGACATTGATGGTGGTGCGGGGGATGGTTTACATGGACAGCTTTACCCCAGATGCCTGCATACTTAGATCTGTCTGTTTTAATCATCAGCCATGTGAGTTGCTAAATGTTATATTATTGTTACACTTAGAGGCGCCTCTGTTCTGTTTTATACTCATTTGTGACATGATGTATATCAAGACATAGCTTGTATATCAAGTCAAAATGTATTTAAAAATGTCGCTTGTCTTGCAAAACGCTCTCAAACCAAGTTACTCTCAAACCAAGGTTTTACTGGTGTTACATTTTGTACCAACTCCCCCTCCCTTTAGATTGTAAGCTCCAAGAGCAGGGCCCTCCTATTTCTTCTGCATTGTAATTGTACTGTCCCCTTCACAGTATCTCACAAAAGTGAGTACACCCTTCACATTTTTGTAAATATTTTATTATATCTTTTCATGTGACAACACTGAAGAAATGACAATTTGCTACAATGTAAAGTAGTGAGTGTACAGCTTGTATAACAGTGTAAATTTGCTGTCCCCTCAAAATAACTCAACACACAACCATTAATGTCTAAACCGCTGGCAACAAAAGTGAGTACACCCCTAAGTAAAAATGTCCAGATTGGGGCCAATTAGCCATTTTCCCTCCCTGGTGTCATTGACTCGTTAGTGTTACAAGGTCTCAGGTGTGAATGGAGAGCAGGTGTGTTAAATTTGGTGTTATCGCTCTCACTCTCTCATACTGGTCACTGGAAGTTTAACATGGCACCTCATGGCAAAGAACTCTCTGAGGATCTGAAAAAAATAATTGCTCTACATAAAGATGGCCTAGGCTATAAGAAGATTGCCCAGACCCTAAAATTGATCTGCAGCACGGTGACCAAGACCATACAGCGGTTTAACAGTACAGGTTCCACTCAGAACAGGCCTCGCCATGGTCGACCAAAGAAGTTGAGTGCACATGCTCAGCGTCATATTCAGTGGTTGTCTTTGTGAAATAGATGTATGAGTGCTGCCAGCATTGCTGCAGAGGTTGAAGGGGTTGGGGGGGGGGGGGGGGTCAGCCTGTCAGTGCTCAGACCATACGCCGCACACTGCATCAAAATGGTCTGCATGGCTGTCGTCCCAGTAGGAAGCCTCTTCTAAAGATGATGCACAAGAAAGCCTGCAAATAGTTTGCTGAAGACAAGCAGATTAAGGACATGGATTACTAGAACCATGTCCTCAGTCTGATGATACCAAGATAAACTTATGTGGTTCAGATGGTGTCAAGCGTGTGTGGCGGCTACCAGGTGAGGAGTACAAAGACAAGCGTGTCTTGCCTACAGTCAAGAATGGTGGTGGGAGTGTCATGGTCTGGGGCTGCATGAGTGCTGCCAGCACTGGGGAGCTACAGTTCATTGAGGGAAATATGAATGCCAACATGTACTGTGACATACTGAAGCAGAGCATGATCCTCTCTCTTTAGATACTGGGCCACAGGGCAGTATTCCAACGTAATGACCCCAAACACACCTCCAAAACAGCCACTTCCTTGCTAAAGAAGCTGAGGGTAAATGTGATTAACTTGGCCAAGCATGCTTCCTGACCTAAACCCTATTGAGCATCTGTGGGGCATCCTCAAACGGAAGGTGGAGGAGCGCAAGGTCTCTAACATTCACCAGCTCTGTGATGTCATCATGGAGGAGTGGAAGAGGACTCAAGTGGCAACCTGTGAAGCTCTGGTGAACTCCATGTCCAAGAGGGTTAAGGCAGCGCTGGAAAATAATGGTGGTCACACAAAATATTGACACGTTGGGCCCAATTTGGACATTTTCACTTAGGGGTGTACTCACTTTTGTTGCCAGTGGAATAGACATTAATGGCTGTGTGTTGAGTTATTTTGAGGGGACAGCAAATTTACACTGTTATACAAGCTGTACACTCACTACTTGTGTTGTCACATGAAAAGATATAATAAAATATTTACAAAAATGTGAGGGGTGTACTCAGTTTTGTGAGATACTGTATATTGTAAAGCGCTGTGTAAACTGTTGGCGCTATATAGATCCTGTGTAATAGTAATTTGTATTGTGCATACAGTAGTGCATATTACTGCGTGAACTGCTCGTTCCAAACAAATGATAGTAAGAGGAAAAAGGAGAGGTTTGGGAACTCATGGAAGGACGTTAAAAGGAGGCAGAAAACCACAGTAAGAATCATTTTAATGAAAAATAGATTACAGGGCCAGGGAATATTTGGGAAATAAACATATTGTTTAGTGTCACTTTAATTAAGGTGATTCAAGACAAACATAAATACTTAAGTTGATGGGTAATGAGACGTCTCTCTTCCCATTCTGAAAAGAATCTGCACCTCTGCTAGTCCCTGCAGTCACCTCCCAATTTGGTTGATAGATGTGTTGTATACGCAGTGCATTCTCTGTGCTCCATAGAATATGGACAAATAACGAGAATAGTTGCCTAGCAAATGCAAGTGCAGTTGGTTACAAAACAACATATTGATCATGTAGTGATGCTTGTTTTCACTGAATTTTTGTATGGCCACTTTTTTGCCCATGTCACATCACACCTATAAAACATTGCTAGACAGGTAGTTCTGATCCCTGTCAAACAATAGAAATGGAATTGTGCACTGAGCCTAAAGGCAACCCTGGGCTGAGATTTAGAACAAGTGAAAGCCAATTGTATTTATTGGACTATAGGTTGACTTCTTCATTGTTACAGAATAACAGCTGGCTTCCTAGTGGTTACTGGTGTTATAGGCTTGGGTATCTGTCAGGTATAAAAATGAACACACTTGTGGGGGCAGGTAATTAGATTGTAAGGGCCCTTTCACACCTAACGCAGTTGGATGCATTTTGGACTGCATAGACAGTCTAAAATTCAGGCAATCCTGTTGGCATAGTAGTGCAGTGCAGAAAAGTACAGCATGCTGCCTTTTTCCACACCACAAACGCAATGCAGTGAATCACTGGGCACATAGAAGCCCAAGGAAAGAAAGGACCAATGCAGGTAGGAAAATGTGTGTCAACTGCATGTAAAACGCATATCAAATGCATGCATAGGTACAAGGAAAAAAACATGCAATTACTTGCAGATTCTGGTGTCAATGGGCCCTAAGGGTCACATTACTTTCAAACCCACTGGATGTAATCCAGAAAGTAAAAATTTGGTATTGGCATTTGCAGAGGAAGATTTCAGGTGTATCTTACCAATTTTTAGTACTTGCCACTTTATTAGCATTATTTGTTCTTCAAATAATGTGAACTTCTTTCAAAATTGTTTTCTTCCAGCCTGAAGTACTTGAACAACTAAGCGGTCTGAAGGAATTCTGGATGGATGGCAATAGACTAACATATATCCCAGGGGTATGTACTGAGTGCCATACTGTTCATATATAAAGAGGGAGAATTAAAAACTGAAAGAATCCAGCGCAAAGAATCACAGCAAGCGTTTTTGTAGTTATGCCGAACTGGGAGCAAAAATGTATCCTAGTCCCTGTGTGCCCCTTTGTCAAGTGTAATACTGCCCTCATGTTTTGTATGAGCCCCAACTTCTAAATTCTGCTCATTTTTTCTGACCTAGTTGTATTTACACTATTGGAATATTCTGCAAATACATGTAGTATACATAGATGATTTATTTGTGGATGATTTTATTTTGTTACAGTTTTGTTACATTTTCTTAAGTGTTTTTTATGTCTTAGATAATTAGAGAAATTTTAAGGGAAAGTGATTTTGATAGTGACTGATAGGACAATGGAACCCTGAAATTATTTTGTTTGATTCATCATGTACTTGAGTTGTAAATTATGCTTGTAGGATGAACCCTCCATAGGCTAAATCCCCCCAGCTAACAAATTATGATAATAGTCGAGATTTAACTTTATCATACCCTAAGTGCACTGTTTTATAGGACCTTGGTTGCTGCTTGAAGTTCTTGAATTAGGGCCATCTCTGCCTAAAAAGCTAAGAGCAGGAGTACCTATTGGTCTTTCCAGCTGAGCGGATCAGTGTCCTGGTGTCATGTCTTGCATGCAACTAATAAAGCAGCATGGAATGGCATTGTTATTACCTATCCCTTGTAAAAAAAAAAAAAAAAAAAAGTAAAATGTAAGTGCACAAAGAAATCCTACCTCTGCTGAAGATTCTTCTGTTAATGGTGACTGTGATATCAGTAAATGCGTACTGGGAGGATGTCACTGTTATCTTTTTTTTTTGTTGTAGTTTCTTGGAAGTCTGAAGCAACTGACTTACTTGGACCTTTCAAAGAACAACATAGAAATGGTGGAAGATGGCATCGCTGGGTGTGAAAGTTTACAAGATCTGCTACTGTCCAGCAATGCCATACAGCAATTACCAGAGTCTATTGGTTGGTATCTAGGAGGTGGATGTATATGACACTTAAAAAAAAAAAGGCAATTTAAAGGCTAAGTTTACTTTTTTTTATTTTTCCAGCCCCCCTTTGTACAAATATAGCATTAATGTACTTCTTTTGCAAAAATAAAATGGCTTTCTATTTATTCTACACAAACTTACCTCACTGTCTTCATGGCTGTTTAAAAACGCTTCTCCATTACTTCCTGGACAGACTTTAGGTTATGACGCAGGAAGGTGTTGACCAGCTGAGAGTGGATGATGCAGGGTGTGTGCTAATGAGATCAGCTGGTCAACTCCTTCCTGTGTCATGACCTAAAGCTTGACCAGGAAGTAAGGCAGAAGTAATCGAGCAGTGTTTTTAAACAGCTATGAGGAGAGTGAGGAAGCCTGTGTAGAATAAATGGAAAGCTATTTTATTTTTGCAAAAGAAGTACATTAATGGTATATTGGTACATAGGGGAGCTGGAATTTAGAAAAAAAGGTGAACTTAGCCTTTAAAAGATGTTATCCTTTGAGTAGGAACTATCCATGTAGTTATCTAAGATGGGTGTTTATTTAGCACACCCCTCATATAAGGAGCAACTGCTTACTTTATTTGGCAGTCTGGAGTCCAATTGTTCAAATGTAAGGGCACCCACAAAACATGATTTCATTTTAAAGCCAGTATTAAATTTAAAACCTGAGAAGCAGCCCTTCTTGAAAAGAACGCAGTTAATGCTTACCTGTATGAGATTTGCAATGTGCTTCTTGTATCGTATGATTTATTTTTTTTTATTTTGAATGCAGGTGCACTGAAGAAGTTGACCACTCTGAAAGTGGATGAAAACCAGCTCATGTATTTACCAGACTCTATTGGAGGGTAGGTTGTAGAATTTAACGAGAAAAAAGCAAATGTAGATTACCAGATAGAGTTCTTTTGTATGCTAGATATTCTAACCTAGCTTCAAATATTAGACAGTGAGTAAAAAAACTTGTTAATATGTTTTCTGGCTACAAGGAATGGTAAGATTATTTTAGAGTATTTGCATTTTCCAGCAATTTGGTAATGAATAAGTTCAGTTATAGTCCACTTCGGTTTTCATTTGTAAAGCTTTTTATATAGTACAGGTTTACTAAACCTATTTTGAGAAGGCAATATACAGGCAAAAATGCAGGTCAAGTAAAAAATACAAAACATAACAGGTAAGCAAATACATATTCTGGACAGGGAAGTGGTGCAAAGCCAGCTGCCCAGCAGAGGATCTAGACATCTGTAACTGACCTGTAAAATAGCAAGTTTAGGTAACAAATCCATTAAAGCTGAAATCCAGGCAAACTGCTAAATATGTAGTGGAAATACATATATAGGAGTGGTTTAACCTGCTAAAAGATTCGATTGAAAAGCTTGATTGACACAGTACTGCCAAAGACCACAGCCAGGCTGCTAACTGACTTGTCTTTATTGCAATAAAAACTGAATTAAACTCTGCTTCAAATATTTTTTAAAACAGGCCCCCAAGAGATGTATGCTATAATGTGCTAGTATGCAGAGCATATTAGCACATTATGGCAGACTTACCTGTCAAATAAAGCCCTCCAGTGCGACTCTATCCCCCGCGTGCTTCCATTTTCTCCTAGTCTTTCTTCCTGCATTCTCTCTGTTTGGCTGTTTGAATGGCCAGGCCGTGATCACGTCACTCCCACACATGTGCACAAGAATCCCTTCATCACAGCACAGAGCGGTGCCATAAATGTACTCTGAGCTGTGCATGTGTATATTACCGCTGACAGGAGCATTTTTGACTGGTATCTTCGGTCATAAAAACCTTGCCATTCAACGGTTTGTCAAAAATGAGAGATTCCTTCTGGCTTAAAGTGCAAGTAAGCCCTAACTGAATGACCTATTTTCACCTTTTGTTTTGTTTTTTTAATACATCTTTTGTTGCATCTCAGTGCTGATGAAGTCCCACAGTCAGTTTTTGCCTACATTCAACTGCTGTATTTCATTTCACAGGTCAGGGTTTTCTGATGGTGACAGCAGTGGGACATGCATGTGCCAAGTGTTTTGACAATGCAAGGGAATAATTAGGAGACAGGGAAAGAACAAAATAGAAAATATACAGTAATCCAGTAATAATGAAAACTAATGAAAGCTACAGATTATAAAATACTTTTGATTGCATTAACATTTTAAAGCTGATATGAGATTTAATGATGCCATTTACATATACATTTATATGTAATCCCAATCATCCAAATCTCCAAGAACACTTTCTCCTGCCCTATCTGCCTCTGTTGCTGGCGCTTGGTGGAAACCTTTTGTAATTAGCTCTGCTTCCCCAACAACTGTGTGCCTATCAATTTTCATTGAAGAGCATTGCAGCAAATGCACTTCCTATCTACAGACACCCAGCCTCCCACAAGACCCACTGACTCGTTCAAAGAAGGAAAGAGGGTGGTGCAGTGGCCACAGTTGCTGCTGCTGTCAGCCAGTGTCTCAACCCCCAATGGGAGGAGGGGAGGGGACTATTACGGTACTCAGTGTTGTTAACCGCGAAACCGGTCGAGAAATAAAGCTGTACACAAATTTGCCATCTTAAACTGTGTGGAATCCACTGGCTCAGACTATGTGGTATCTCCTTTTTTATGGTTATTTGTAGTATTGTTGTTTATAATCGCAATTGTATGCGGTATTGCAATTTTATGAACATTTCTTCTATTAAAAGTGAATTTTTATAAAAATATTTCATAATTTGTTTCGTTACATACCTACTAGTATTTACCAACACAGAGTACCATAATAGTCCCCTCCCCTCCTCCCATTGGGGGTTGAGACACTGGCTGACAGCAGCAGCAACTGTGGCCACTGCTCCACCCTCTTTCCTTCTTTGAACTTGATAATTTGGGATGATGGTACTTGTATTCATTAAAACCCTTATGGTAATCTAGGCTTTCCTTTTTTGTAGTAAGACCCACTGACTGTCATAGAAATGTCCCCTGGGCTTTAAGTGGTGTCAGTCACTGCTGCTGTCTATGTGGTACACACAACTTTCATATGGCCAGTGTCATCTGAAAGAGAAAGAGTTACTCCAGAGCCTGCCCCCTGTGAACACTGAGTAATAGGAACTGGTAACAGTGTAAATTGTTGTTACTCCCTGTGTGAATACAGTCTTCGAGAGTAGAACTGACATTGTGTGTTCCTTATTGTATTAGGTGATTATGTGTGCTGTATTGTTCAGAAACAATAAGGAGTAATAATCTGTGTGTACTAGCTTAGATAAGCAGGATGCATGCTAATCATTAAACACTGTTGATTTTATATCCCTGCATTGATTTGCTGGCTCTGCCTGACTCCTCCCAGATCAAAATGAAAAGACTAAAGGGCCCTACACATGGGCCTAACATCGGGCGGTATCAGCCAGTTCAATAGAAACTATCCGACATTCGGCCCCTGTGTACGGCAGCCGATCCGACAGGAGCCGGCCGAATGTCCGACTTCTGTCAGAGGGGCATGTTTGACCGAAAAGGTTTGCTGATCGGCATTCCAATCAGCACGCATAGCCAATGGCTAAAAGCGCTGAGTGGTGTGTTCTGGCGGGGGAGATCCTATCAGAACACAATAGCTCAGCCGGGGAAGATCGTTGTACTATCATTGGATTGTTAGTACGGGATCTCCTCCCGAGCTCTTATGCCGCGTACACACGGTCGGACTTTCCGGCATACTTGGTCCGGCGGACCAGAGTCTGCCAGACAATCCGCCCATGTGTGGGCGCCGGCGGACTTCTTCCCAAAAGCCCGCCGGACCTATTTTTGAAACATGTTTTAAATCTTTCCGTCGGACTCAGTTTCGGGCGGAAAGTCCGCTCGTGTGTGTGCTGGTCCGACGGAAAGCCCGCTCGTGTGTATGCTGGTCCGACGGAAAGCCCGCTCGTGTGTATGCTGGTCTGACGGACCAGATACAACACGAGGGCAGGGTATTGCATTTCGCGCTCGCTGCAATATGAAAAACAAATTTTCCTATTGCGGCGAGCGCGGGGCATACCAGGCCCTTAGGTCTGGTATAGATTTTAAAGGGAAGCCCCTACGCCGAAAAAACGGCGTGGGGTCCCCCCTAAAATCCATACCAGACCCCGATCCAAGCTCGCAGCCTGGCCGGTCAGGAAAGGGGGTGGGGACGAGCAAGCGCCCCCCCCTCCTGAACCGTACCAGGCCGCATGCCCTCAACATGGGGGGTGGGTGCTTTGGGGGAGGGGGGCGCCCTGCGGGGCCCCCCCCACCCCAAAGCACCTTGTCCCCATGTTGATGAGGACAAGGGCCTCTTCCCGACAACCCTGGCTGTTGGTTGTCGGGGTCTGCGGGCGGGGGGCTTATCGGAATCTGGGAGCCCCCTTTAATAAGGGGGCCCCCAGATCCCGGCCCCCCACCCTATGTGAATGAGTATGGGGTACATGGTACCCCTACCCTTACCCATTCACCTAGGGAAAAAGTGTAAGTAATAAAACACACTACACAGATTTTTAAAATATTTTATTAAACAGCTCCGGGGGGGTCTTCCTCCGGCTTCGGGGGTCTTCTTCCGGCTTCGGGGGTCCCTCCGCTTCATCTTCTCCCGGCGTCCAGTTGGTTCTTCTCCCGGTGTTCCAGTTCTTTGGCCGGCTCCTCTGCTGTCTTCAGGTAGCTCTCTTGCCAGCAGAGGTCCGGACTTCTGGGCTTCTTCTCTTCTCTTCTCTTCTCTTCTCTTCTCTTCTCTTCTCTTCTCTTCTCTTCTCTTCTCTTCTCTTCTCCAGATGTTGACACGACGCTCTCTCCGGCTGGACTGCTCTCCAAGGGCTGTGTTGTGACTTATATAGGCGGAGACCCCGCCCCCTTTTGATGTCACAGTCCCTGGGCATGCTGGGACTGTGACGTTTTAGGGGGCGTGGTCAACATCACCCAGACTTTTTACTACCATTTAAAAATAGTGCCTGGAGATCCTGCCATGAAGGCCTTGTTTAAGGCCTGTTATAGGGTGACAATGCTGTGTCTCTAAGTTCTGCTTCTGTGGTGTCCACACACATTATGCAGGCATGCTCCACTGTAGTCCTCATTGGGAAACCTACCCTAACAAATGCCGTGTAACCTTAGCTGGAGTACATGTGAACAGGACTGAAGGAGATGCGCAGCAATGCAATGTAACAGCAAGTGAAAAAAGGTGAAAACAAGTTTGTTTGTTTTTTGTTTTGCTTCCAGGCTTGTTTCCCTAGAAGAGCTGGATTGCAGTTTCAATGAAGTTGAAGCATTACCTTCCTCTATAGGGCAGTTTTCTCAGATAAGAACGTTTGCTGCTGATCACAACTTTCTGATACATCTTCCCCCAGAGGTACAGTGCTTCTTTTGTTCATACTCTGTATGTCGCAGTCTAAATCAAATTCAAAATGAGAAAATGGCAAGACAATCAATTTTTACCGGCTAAAAAGAAGCCTGGTGGTGGGGATTAATTCACTTTACAGACTTCCACAGCATTCTACATAACTTACCAGCCATTCAGTGTGGATTTGATTGCTTAGATCAACACTCCTTTTATTTAAACATGCAGATAGAGTAAATGTATGCTCAATAAAGATCAAGTAAAGTAATATTAATGCTTGGTGGCAGGTACCCCATAGTGACTACACCTACCTTAGCTATGCTGCGTCACTGCCCTGATCTGCTGCTGTAGGGCCCCAGAAATATTGACTTGATATTTGCATAAGCACACAGCCCACTTGACAGCATTAGGGCCTAAAGATAAACTGCTTAGAAACTGACAGAAGAATTGTGGACTGTGTGTTCTATTGATGCACACTAAAGGGAGACAAAGCTCTTGTCCTTGCATGCAAGAGTGCCTCCAAAGGATGCCAATAGAGAAAGGAGCCACCCTGAAACTGGTAACCTGGCCATGGCACCAGCTTAACCACTTATACATATATAATACAGGACACTTGTACACCTTCCTGCCCAGACCAATTTTCAGCTTTCGGCGCTATCACATTTTTAATGACAATTGCGTGGTCACTGATGGGCCAGCACTGATAGATGGCACTGTTGGGCAGCACTGATCAGGGGGCACTAGCAAGCATCACTGATGGGCACAGTGCCATCCCTATTGGGCACTGATTGGCATACCTGGTGGTCCTGGGGGGGGGGGGGGGGGGAGCTGCACTGATGATCATTCAGTGCAGACCCCCCCGTCAGAAGAGCAGCCGATCGGCTCTCCTCTACTTGCGCCTGTCAGCGCAAGTGGAGGAAAAGCGGATACATGGCTCTTCCGTTTTACACTGTGATTGGACACAGCTGATCATGTGGTAAAGAGCCTACGTCAGAGGCTCTTTACTGGGATCGGAAATGCGGTGTGTCAGGCACGCCCTAGCGGCTTCTCCTGCTGGACGTCATGTGATGTTCAGTCAGGATAATGCAACCACTTTGCGCATGTCATATTGCTATATGGCTGGCGGGAAGTGGTTAAACTAGAACATAGGCAAGGATTAAAAGAAGCTGCATACTCAGTAAGTGATTAATTAGCTGCTCAAAGTGCTTATAAACTGAGGGTTTGATATCACTTTAACTTTTTTCCGCCAATGTGGTGCATATATGCAGCCTCTCAGCAGGTGGGCTTTAATTCTGAGAGTCTGCATATATGTGGCACTATGTAAACACTTTTCTGTGCTGAGAGCGTGCATATAATGCAAAATATAATGCAAATGTTTTGATGGAAAAAAATCCCCCTATATTTCTAATATAGTGACAACTGAAAATTTTGGGTTTTTCCGTGCTTACAGTCCAGATCGGTAACCAGGACAAATAGGATGAACAATAATGCCGCGTACACACGATCGGAATTTCTGTCAGAAAAACCTTGGATGGTTTTTCCAACAGAATTCCGCTCAAGCAAAAGTTCTCTGAACTTTCGACCGTCAAGAACGCGGTGACGTACAAAACTACGACGAGCCGAGAAAATGAAGTTCAGTGCTTCCGAGCATGCGTCAAATTGTTTCTGAGCATACGTTGGAATTGCTACAGATGATCGGAATTTCCAATAGGAACTTTTTCCGTCGGAAAAATAGAGAACCTGCTCTCAATCTTTTGCTGGCGGAAATTCCGCCAGCAAAAGTCCGATGGAGCATACACACGGTCGTAATTTCCGACCAAAAACTCACATACGACTTTTGCTGGCGGAATTTCCGATCGTGTGTTAGGGGCATAAAAATTTGAGTTTGAGTGGTTTAAAGATGATGCCGCAGCTGCAGGCATCATCCCGGTACCGTTGTTTACAGCGGGCGATCGGCTACCCGAGTATAACAACCGATGCGGCTAAAAGCCGCTTGGTTGTTATACCGGAGGAGCGGGAGGGGACATCCCCCCCTCCCGCCGCTGTTACCGGGCCTCCCGTGCGATCGGGAGGCCCGGTGTCCAATCAGGTACCTTCGGCGGCTGGGGGCGGGCTGGAACGAAGCTGTGGGCGGCTTCGTTCCAGCCTTCTCGTTGTAAACGCGGAAGCGACGTCATGACGTCACTTCCCGTTTACTCGGCTGCCAATGGCGCCGAATTTAAAAAAGTACACAGTATTCAGAATCGCCGTTTTCGACGATCTGAATACTTTGAAGTGTAAAGGAGGGATGGGGGGTCTTTTAGGCCCCCGATCTCTCCATAAAGAGTACCTGTCACCACCTATTACTGTCACAAGGGATGTTTACATTCCTTGTGACAGCAATAAAAGTAAAAAAAACAATTTTTTTTTTTTTTAAACACAAGATATAAAGTAAAAAAATAAATAAAATAAATAAAAAAAAAAAAAAATTTTTTTAAAGTGCCCCTGTCCCCGCGAGCTTGTTCAGCGAAGAAACGCATACGGAAGTCGCGCCCGAATATGTAAACGGTGTTCAAATCACACATGTGAGGTATCGCCGCGATCGTCAGAGCAAGAGCAATAATTCTAGCCCTAGACCTCCTCTGTAACTCAAACCTGGTAACCGTAAAAAAATGTTTAAAGCGTCGCCTATGGAAATTCATAGGTACCATAGTTTGTCGCCATTCCACGAGTGCGTGCAATTATAAAGGGTGACATGTTTGGTATCTATTTACTCGGCGTAACATCATCTGTCACATAATACAAAAAAATTGGGGTAACTTTACTGTTTGGATTTTTTAAAATTCATGAAAGTGTCCCTTTTCCAAAAATTTGCGTTTAAAACACCGCTGCACAAATACCGTGTGATAAAAAATATTGCAACAGTTGCCATTTTATTCTCTAGATTCTCTGCTAAAACAATATATTTATAATGTTTTGGGAACTCTTAAGTAATTTTCTAGCAAAAAATACGGATTTTAACTTGTAAACACCAAATTTCAAAAATTAGGCTTAGTCATGAAAGGGTTAAAAAAAAATACCAAATTCCTCTACTTTTCTTACATTTCCACACTTTTCTTTAGGAACCTGTGGCCAATGCCACAGGTATTTTACATACAGACAATTATAAAAAGTCAGGATGTCTTTTCCTGCGGAGGAATTTTTTTAAGAAGCTTTGGAAGAGATTGCATACCCTGTCCAGACTCACTTAATGTTATCAGCAGAAAGATGAGTGGAAGGAAGTAATAGGCCTTTTCATATCCATTTATGTTCTAACACTATCTGCACATGACCTTGTTTACTTGCCATGGAGGAAAAAGTTTGTCAGGTCTGATAAATGGTCTGTGCCGGCCCTTTAGAATTAGACATTTCATCATGACAGATTAAGCTTCAGATGAAATAGATAACTAGAGAGCAGCCTATAGCAAGTAAATGGAATACTGTAGCTTGTAGGAATTATTTGCTCGCTATATTTCTCCTTTTTTTTCCCCCCTTTTTCCAAACCAGTTCTTGTCTTCTTCTGAACTTTAGCCAGAGCTGGCGTGGCAATAGGAGGCAGTTGCTCTCCAAATCGTATTTTTCCCCTTACATATCCTTCATATAGCATTTCCTGATCTTTGTTTTGTTCCATTACAAGAGTGCCCCCACATTTAAGATATGTTGCCCCCTCTGGCTCAATCCCATCTCTGACTTTTTAAGTCACCCTTTTCTTTATTTCCTTTTCTTTTTTTTTCAAATTCTTTATTTATAGACAGCAGTCTCCAACAGATCAAAACAATATAATGAGACATAAAGTATACAACCAAGAGTATAACATGAATTTTCAGGCGACCAAATTGGCCGCTGTCAATAACCAGCACTACTCAGACAGCTGTGAGGAACTGAAAGTATTAGCCAGGTATGTCATTCCATCAGAGATACACTAGAGTGTACACGGCATAAGATTAGAAGACTAGTGGAAAGGATGGAGATGACTGAGGTCATACCATGTGGTACAGTCAGACAATCATCAAGTCAATGCAGAACTGAAAAGCATAAAGAAAGAATTTGACATAAGAGGACACTGCTAGTTTTATTTTTTTTCATGTGAAGTTAGACTAGGGGAAGAGCCAAGGAACAAAGAAGGGGAGGATATATACTTCATGTATCACACAGGATCTGGTGCAGCTGTACATAGAACTAATAAGCCTCCAGGCTTTATGGCCTGTACACACGATCCGAAAATCGGACGAAAAATACCGCTTTTGACGCGATCGTATAATAATTGGATCGTTAGTACAGAGCTTTCGAGAGCTGATCACAACAATTCATCTGATATTCAATTTGACAAGCACGAAAAGTTTCCTTGTACAATACCAGATTGTCCGATTTTCATTTAGTCAGTACAGTTGTAGTCCGAAAATACAATACAATACAAATACATTACAACACATGACATCACTTCCGATTTTTTATTTTCTGTTGTACGAGAATTTTCGTGACTTTAGTAACCTATTCTATTTCTACTTGTTACTATTAAGCGAAAAAAGTCATACGATCTGTCGTACGATATTCAGATCGTGTGTACGGGCCATTGTTGTCAAAGCTTAATTGAACAAGCTCAAGTTAGAAGCTGATTGGTTACTATGCACAGCTGCACCCATTTTAGTAAATCTCCGCCAGTGTGTCTAGTGTTCTCACTTACCAGTAGGAGAGGGAACTGTTCTCCTCTTTGGACGCTTGCTGAAGATACTGGCTATATTTTATAGAATCAGATTTAAATTTGTTTATTATTTGTGTAGATTGGGGCCTGGAAAAACACCACTGTGTTGTTCTTGCATTCAAACAAATTGGAGTCCCTCCCAGAGGAAATGGCCGATATGCAGAAACTCAAGGTCATTAATCTGAGTGACAACAAGTAAGTCATGTTTTTGGAATTTTGGAATGTGTGCCTTAAATATATTTGTTTTCCTATTTCATAACCAAAGACAAAGATCTGATTTTAAGTCATAGAAAAAGTACTGTATATTCAAGTTCAAAATAACCTGATTGCAGTTAAAATTAACCCATAGATACCAAACTACAGATAGGAACCAGTTGCCTTTTAGCAGGAGATATAATATGTATATATAAGTATTAGTGATTCCATCGTATAGCCTGCCTGCATTTAAAAAGCAGATTTCTTATATGCTTAAAGGAGAAGTCCAGCCTAAGCTTGTTTGGCTGGGCTTCTCATATGGGTCACAGGAGTGCAATTCGTTTTGCTCTCCTGTGACCCGTTTTCAGCAGCAGAGAGCGGTCTGAAGTCTGCTCTCTGCTGTGGTCATGGATATCAGTCCAGGCACCGCGTCATCGCAACACAGTCTGGATCCGCCAGGTGGCTGAACTGACACCCATCTCAGCTCCCCACCCCTCCACAGATCAACGCTCCAGTGAGCATGGAGAAGCAGAGCGGAGAGCTGCTAACTGTCAATCAGCACAGGGAGCTGTAAGAATCGAGCTATCAGCGATGTGCGATCGCTCGGTTCTCAGTGTAGAGGCGCTGGGGGCCAGATGCAGCATCTGCACCACCTAGGTAAGTATAATGGAGGTAAAAAACCCAAACCCATACTTCTCTTAATATCCACATTTATTGCATAAAAATCTACATGGACTGTCGTGTCTGTGGGCACTGCCACAGCAGAGGTGTTTCATTTGTATAACTTCTCTGTACGTTATTCCAACTGGATAAGCTCCCAGATTATAAATAAATGTGGGGATTTTCATACATCCTCTATATAGGATGCTGTGAGAACATCATAAGGCAGGCCCATGCCTAGAACAGCAGTGTCATGGGGACCTCACTAAGTACATTGTACAACCAGTTACAGTTTATGCCTTGTTTTCTCACCCTGGAAAAGAGCTGGTTATTCCAGCAGTAGTACTGAAGGAGGTAGGGAAGGGAAGCAAGATTCTCTGTAGCTCCAGGAATGTACAGCATCCTTTTCCTTTAATACTGAACTATACTGTATCTAAGCACCAAAAATACTAACTAATTCACTTTAATATTCAAAGCAAACTCACCCATCCATCCATGTATCCATGCTTTCTTTGTTGAGGAATCATTTTGAAAAACACCCCCTAGCATTTCTGGTCGTGGACATCTTGAGTAAGGGCAGATGATTCATGTGGCATTTACTTCCTGGAATCCATCTGCCCTTAGCTAAGGCATGCAGGAGGGTGGGTGTTCATAGCTGAGAAAACCCCTCCTCCCTTCCTGAAGAATCATGGGATGTATGACATCATTTGCCTAGGCCTGGAAACCAGGAAGTAACGTTTTTGGCTGGGTTCACATCTAATACTGATGCGGCTGACAGCAGGGATCCGGTGCGTCCCTGCTCCCCGTATCAGGCCTGAAGTTTTGCCTGAATTTGGACCTGAAACAGAGCCAAAGATGCACAGGACTCCTGTGCAATTTGCTCCACAGCCGCCACAGAGATGTGTGATCCGCCTCCATTGAGAGTTGGTCACAATCTCCAGGCGTGCGAATTGGATGTGTAGAAACCTTCATCCAATTCGCACTAGTGTGAACCCAGCCTTAAACAAGTAAATCGGATATACCTTCCTGTCTGTTTATTAATTCTAGCAGCATAAGGATTAAAAACAGCCAATGTTGATTGAGAGAGTGAAGTTCTGCTTTAAGGCTCTTTTTTGGACTTAGTTTTACTAATCCCAGGACCCAGCATTCACTATATATCTGGTCTCCCACAGTACACAGAACATGGAAATTCAATTATTTTAGTAAATATAAACTGCTAAATACCTTTTCTCATCAGCAGTATATAGTCTTGTGACTTCTCAGTGTCCGGCTGAGCACTGGTTAAAGTTTGTAAGAAGAGTTTTTATTCTCTTCTGACTGTCCTATGAGGCTGCATGACCCCTGACCCTCTGTCTAGACAGTGCTGATTTGCCCTGTGCTGGTCACATGCACCCTTCGAAGAAAAAAAACTCTAGCAATACACACCAAACTGAGCATGTGCAGAGTGCCTCCTAGGGCTCTGTTTTATCAGCAGATGGATTGGGGACAGTAAAAGAAGGGGAGAATCAGAGAAGACCGGATCAAACAGGCATTTTACACAATGCAGAGGATTAACCCCTTAGGTTCCACAGTGAGTATAACAAGCATGCTTTACTGCATATACAGACAGATTTTACTGTTGTGGGGTGAGTAACACTTTAAGCTAGCATAGTTACTACTTTGTAAAGAAAGCGAACAATGTGTCGCCTGCTGGAACTTATAGTTACATTATCTACTTAGAGATGTAAAGGGTGTAACTAGTGTGAAAGGTTCTAGAACATTCACATGTGACCATGACTGTTGATCTCCAAATAGGCTCATTTCTTAGAAGACTTTATATAAAAGATCTTTGAATTCTTCAAGTGGGCAGAGGGGTTTTGGAACTTTATATAGCTAGCATTATTCTGGTAAAAGATCTGTGTAATTTCTCTTTTCTATAAAGCACAGAAATGTTATTGTGCTGCTATGAACCCTTTTGTGACACCCACACTGCTTCAGTAAACCAGAAAAATAAATCTCTTTGTTAACTTTAATAATTTTTGTGTTTCCACAGGCTAAAGAATTTGCCCTTTAGCTTCACAAGACTGCAGCAGCTCACTGCTATGTGGCTGTCAGATAATCAGGTGGGGTGACGCTTTCCCTGGGAGTAACCTCTGTCTTTTGCTTGTGAAATATAGCCTGCTGTAGCTGAGAGATTTGATTTTCAGAAATAGAGAGCGCCGTAACGCATGTCTGTAGGAATCTGTTTAGTGAAATTGTAGCTGAATTAGTTCAAAAATGAGCCTGATGTGTACAGTATCTTTTAAAATGTCACAGTGTTGGTTCAGAAACGTGTAAAGAGTCTTACAGAATTTTGGATCAGCTCACTTCTGTTTCATAAAGACGTCCTATAACTGGCATTTCCAAATTTTCTAAACAAAGGGCCAGTTTACTGCCCTTCAGACTTTAGGGGGGCCGGACTGTGGCCAGTGGGAGTAGAAAATGTTCCAGTCTCAGTGGGAGTAAACAATGTTACCATTGGTGTCAGTGGGAGGAATAGTGCCCCACCGTTGGCGTCAAAGGAAGGAATAGTGCCTATCGTTGATGTCAATGGGAGAAATAGTGCTCCAAGTGCTGGATAAAGGCGAACAAAGGGCCACTGGCCTATAACATAGCCCATATTTGTAATTGCAGGAAAACCACATTGTAAATATATTGTTTATGATGTCTCATTACCTCTAATAATTATACACACGTGGGCACAGTTGGGTCTGCTGTAGGTGCATAACCTTTGGTGCTAAAAGCATAACCTGCTGCTGGATGCTTAACAAAAAAAAAAAAAAAAAACATTTTTGGAAAAGTTTCCTGATTTCCTTAACCTTTAATGTAGGTATTAGTAAGAAAACTAGTAATAGTAATCCAAAAATCTAAATATAGGAAAGCAATAAAATTAAAGGTAAAATGATCTGAAACGGACTGTGAGTTCAATGTCTGAGCTATGAAAACGTATATAGTGAATGTTGTTTTTGTTGTTGAGTCGTTTTTTTTAAATAAGACAGCGCCTTTATGAACTAACCAAAATGTTTAAGCTGAATTCCAAGTATGGATTTAATAGCATAGTTACATTGATCCATCTTGGACCAATGTAAGTATGTACACGCCATACATGTAGACACTGGAAATCACTGTAATAGTCTCTGCTACTACAATGATCGCTGCTGTCTTCCAGGTCCCGAACTTGATGTCATCACCCTATCTCTGCACTCCATCCAAATAGAGAACACCTTGCCTTTATTGAGAAAAATGCATGGCATTCTGTCAATGGCACCCATGCTGAGCAGTCGACCCCATGTAGTTACTATAAAGCAGGGCAGCCACTTTTCATAGGACATGGAAGACAATGGTGATCACTGTAGTAGCAGAGACTACTAAAGCAATTTCCATCTTCCTTAGGGATCCCACTGTGTGCATATGTATACTTTGGTCCAACATGGATCAATGTAATTATGCTATACAATCCATACCTGGAATTCATCTTTAATATTTATGGTTAGGTGCATAGTTTACTATGTACGTTTACGGGTCCATTTATGAAAACTAGACAATAAAATGGGGATCAGTCAGATTTCTTTTTTTTTTTTTTTGGTAAATTAAGCCGCAAGTCTGATTGCTTACTGTGGGAAACGGTACAACCTTTGTTTCCCTGCACTTTTTTTTTATATTGCGTCCTGAACAAGTTCTAAACAGCAATGCAATTAGAAACTCTATAATGTTTGGACTGCAGCTCTTTTCACATTGCTTTTCACTCAAGTGCCTTACGGCTGGAGGAATCTGCACTGCTGGTTGATGTATTCAAACAGTCACAGCATTCCCGGCCTCCTGAGTACCCCAACAGTAACGGTATCTGATAGGATGCAGTCACTGTTTGGCCAATCATTTTTCCACCTGGTTCAGTCAACAGAGCCAACCATGGCTTGAATTGCAGTTGATTCAGCAGGAATAGGCCAAATTTCCAGTAATGTATGTATAGCTTTAATGTATTTTTATCCAGTCTTTTTTTTTTATTAGAGATCTTTTTCATTGTTTGAGCCTTTTGTTGCACCGGTTTATTGGAACAGTACTGAAATTGTATGTATACATTCAATACTACTTATCATTCATAAAATATGTTTATTTGCAGTCCAAGCCCCTCATACCACTGCAGAAGGAGACTGATCCAGATTCTCAGAAAACTGTTCTAACTAACTATATGTTCCCTCAACAACCACGAACAGATGACGGTAAGGACAATGAGTGTGGGCCACTTAACATATATAGAGCACCACAGTGTCTCCTACGCTTTCATTTGAGTAGCATGAACTGTTTCGATAGTTGTTAAAGAGTGAAATCATCTCTAAGGCTAGGTTCACACTGCTGCCCTAGGATTTTGATCCAACTTTCAGTCCGATGATGTAGTCCTACTTGGATGCAACTTTGATAAGGTTTGTATATTCTATGGGGCCAAAAGCACTGGAATCGCACCAAAGTAGAACAGAAACATTTTCCAAAATCGATCTGTGCGGCGTTGCATCGATGTGAATGGACACCATTGATAGTAATGTGATTTCCCGGGTCGTGCAATTCTGTCTGACTCACGTCACATCTAAATGTGCACTAGTGTGAATAATACCTGAAGGACTTCACTTGTACTCTGCACTTAATCTCTCAGGTTATGGTTAAGGCAATTATAAGTGACTGCATTATGGGATGTGTAACAAAACAAGTAGGAAAGTCTTGATTGTAGAAGTAGGCTGAAGACTGAAAGATAGGTGGGAATTATGAAATTTCAATGATTGTGGTCCCACAAGATGCAAGAAAGTTACTCAGCCCACCATACTTAGGAAAAATTGTGTTTGGGTTTAGAAGCTCATAGTATGGCATTGAACAGAGTTTTGAGCAAAAACATATTATATTTTAATTCTTGGGGAAAAAAAAGTTTAGGTTGGCTTGTTCTTAGTATGGATAGTATCCGCTTTCAAACTGCCTGCCCGCAATGTACTATGGACAGGCGTGCCGTGCAGGCAAAGTGACGTACTGCTACATCGTTGCCTGCTTCCAGGTTTAGGTCGTTAGGTCGTGTGCATGCACGCCCCCGCCAACACAGGAGTCTGTCAGCAAGTCCTGGCCAATAATTCATGGCCGGAACTTGCTGATCAGCTGTGTCCAATCACAGCCCAGAGCCCTGTGTTGGCAATCATTACATGGCTCTGAACAATCTCTCTCTGCAAAGCAGGGACAAGAAATAAATAGATATGTTAGTAAAAGCAACACTAATACACACACTACACATTGTTGGGCACACATTTAAGCCCTTGATCACCCTAGATGTTAACTCCTTCCCAGCCAATGTCATTAGTACGGATCTGGTCATGAAGGGGGTAAATCCTTCCTGGAGCTCAAGTGGTTATACAGTACTTGTTCCATCATGTGGATACTCACTTGCAGCCAGGAATATATTTAACGCTCCAGCAGTTATAGAATTTTGCTTTGTCCTGAGATAACAATCCACTGCATTTGATTTCCCGGCCACTGCAGCCTGGTATGCTAGATGTTTACAATGCAGATTAATCATTCTCTACCAGGTGGACAAGAGAGAATAGAGGCCAGGCTAATTTTTATCTCTGTATTTTGATTTGTGATCAGAACAGGTGCGGTGATTTCAAAGGACCTACATAGCTAGGCTAGGTTTACACCGGCGGCAGCGTTTGCCACCCTTCTAAAAAGTGATCTGTGGTAGATCGCATTTCAGAAGGCATTTGACAGGCAGCGAGGGGTCAATATGTCGCCTCCTCACCGTCTGTTTAACCCTGTAAATACTGCACCACAACACTGCAACCATGTGCATTACACATGTTTGCAGGGCAGTTGTGGTGCAGCACCGATCACTTGAATGGGCCACATTCAGTAGTGAGACTGCCTATGGAAAGTGACAGAAGGAGAATTTTTGCTATGGCCACGGATCAAAGCATTGTGGCCATGGCACATACCCACCCACATCCAGATGCATTTGCACCCTAAGTGGGAGCTAAGGCTTGCTCTTACCAGAGGCTTTAAATTTGTGGCACTTTTTTTATCATTGCAGTGGCATTTAACACTCTTTAAGAAGAAATATTCATGTACTGAGACTAAAGTGTCATTGTGGGAAAATCTGTCGAAACTAATTATGTGCCATCTACTAGTCTCTTGCTGCCTTCTCTTCTGGTAAACCTTTAAAGCACTGATCTAATTTATTTGGTGCTCTGGCAGCTTTGTAAGCTCCCTCTGGCAGCTTTGTAAGCTCCCTGTGCCCCTGCAGCCCTCACTGGGTTCCTTCTTCTCCTGTAGGACAGGAGAAGTAAGAACCCAGTGAGGGCTGCAGGGGCACAAAGAATCAACACTCCTGGATGTGTCAGTTTCTCATTGGACTTTAGGGGATGAGAACTCCTGAACAGAGTAATTTTCCGTAGAGTGAGCTCTGGGAAAGGTGAGTTTTTATGGTCTTCTTTTACAGGTAACAGGCAGGGATGCTTTAAAGCTGAAGTTTAGTCAGTAATTCATTTTTTCTACATTGACTGCAGTCACATCACTTACCTGTAATGAAGTTCCACATCATGCAGGCAGCTGGATTCTGTAGAATTCTTCTGTGCAGAGATGCCCGGTCCTCTTCCTGGTGCTGAACATTGAGAGAGTAAATGGCCTGGGGTCTTCTGTGAGCTTCAGCTAAAAAGGTCTAATGGGGGATCCGTCCCCTCCTCCTCTCATCCATTGAGAAAAGCCAGTGAATGATCTCTGAATATGAAAGCATCAGGTGAATGACAAGAGTGTCTCCCCCATTCACAGATAGAGTTACATACAGTGTAATCAGTGCACAGGTTTTTCTCGGTGAATGAAGGCGTTGGTCCCTGTCAGATCTTTTTCGCTGCAGCTCACAGAAGACTCGGTGCTATTAATTCCCTTAGTGCCAAAAGTTCAACAACAGGAAGAAAACCTGTCATCACTGCACAAAAGATTTCTACAAGATCCAGCTGCCTGACAGATGTGGAACATACGTCATTACAGGTATATGATGTGACTCCAGCCGTAGGAGAAAAATTAATTTTTTTGATGTGTCAGTAACTCTCAAAGTAAGAGAGTCAGCAAGACTTACAGGCTAAAATAAAAAGATATTGGCGCTCAGAACTGACAAAGCAAATTACAGCAAATAAAAAATCCTATATAATATAGTGGTGCTGAATTAGTCCAGGTAGTCCTTAAGATATAGCACATTTCAACCACTGCAAAAGTCTATAGATCGGGAAAAGTCCATAGGAGATACCGGATGAGGGAATATCTTGTTCAGCACAATGTAAGGTTGTTCACAAAGGGCAGCTCTTCTCTGGGGTGAAGTCAACTCGAAACCATCAAAGAAAAACAGTTTGTAAATTATTTATTACAATTGACAAGATAAAAAGTAGCCACTTACATGTGAAAACACAACGGTGCTCTGGATAGGTGGATGTATGTCAAAGGAGAGTGGTATGGAGAGAGCCGGTTCCCAGGGATGTCCACAGATCCATGCTGCAATACGGCGGGGAGCCGGGACAGAGCAAAGCCAGTCCTGCAGAGGAGAGGAGCAGCCAGTCTGTGGGAGCAGCCTGTAACGTCAGTGACTGTGAAAAACATGCAAGCAAGACTTACAGGCAACTAGCCTTTTTCATAAGGAGAGATCAGCAATGGCGGTCTTCATGTTTCTTTTATGCAAGGTTTCCTTTAGCTGACACAAAAGCAGATTTACAACCGCAACATTTATTTAAAGCAGAGCGAGACATATTAAAGTAGTTTACGGGTCAATTTAGTTTTAAGGTTAGCTACACTAAAGGCCTAACTGCTTACTTTAAGAAAAAATAAACCACAACAACCCGTCTGCCTATTTGTCCTAAATCTTCTGTGTTTAGTAATCCTGCCATTGGTTCTAGATTCTGTTTTGAGGGAGATTAATGCTCTTTGTATTTGTTTTGGCAGTTATCTTCTCCTCTGACAATGAGAGTTTCAACCCCTCTTTGTGGGAAGAACAGCGGAAGCAGAGGGCTCAGGTTGCCTTTGAGTGTGATGAAGACAAGGATGAGAGAGAAGCTCCAGCAAGGGTATTTGTCACAGGAAATAGTTTAACTTTGGCAGAATGAATGTAAGATTATTATATACTTTTGTATTAAAGTGGATGTAAACCCTCACATATAACCCAGTGAAGTGAACAGCCTCAGATGATACACAGATGAAACAAATCTCCTTACACAAGTTTTACGTGTATATCTGCTGTCTTCATCTTTATATACTGTTTAGAAAGTGCACATGGTATTAGATTTTCTCTCCCTGGTTAGCACTGCAGTGAAGCCTGGGCATACAGCCAAAGCAGCTGATTAAAGGAAAGGCACACACCCCCTCTCCTCGTAGGTAGAGACTTTCAGCTCTGTTTGTTGAATTGTTCAGAACTCCGGCTGCTTTTATCATATGCGACGGAGAACTTCTCAGGAGTTATGAGGCTGATAACAGAAGAATGGAGCAGGAGACAGCTACGGGACATAGTGCTTTGAAGAGAGATAAGAAAACACTGCAGATATTCATGCCCAGCTCAAATTTCATGAATCGGGCATACATCCACTTTAAGAAGTATAAGTAGTATGCTTAAATTGCCTACATGTAAACCAAATGGCTGTATTCTATCCAAAATAGTTTGTTTTGTTTTGTTTTGTTTTTTTTTTTTTGTTTTTTCGTTTTGTTTTGTATAGAATGGGAATATTTTAGAACCCCTGTTGCATTTTTTTGTTGCTACTATTGTTTGTTGATTTTCCCTTAAATCTGTCTTGGTTGCCGCAGGCACCTTGCCAGTATGTGCGGAACATCTGCCCAGTGGAAAAAGGCAGCTTGACAGCCTATTATCATCCACAATATTTTCTACCTGCTTAAGTTAAGAAATCCTATTTATAATGTAAGATTTTTGTTTTTTGTTTTTTTGTTTTTGTTTTTTTTAATGCTTGGAGGAATTGAAAGTGGTAAATGTAAAATATTAATGATTGATTATTGAGGTATGGTTTCTTCTTTAAAACCCTAGTAAAAATCAGTGCTGGCCATACAAATGATGTTTTGGCAATCTTGATTTAGGAATATATTACTATATATTCTTGCCCCACTGCAGAACACACTCTCTTATTTTACAGTGGGGGGGAGTTAATAGCTGGCATGTAATTTCATATGGCTCAGCAAAAAGTGTTCCGTGCACACCAGATTACTAACAAGAGTAATTAAGTCCCCGTACACATGGGCTCAACATCGGTCGGTATCAGCCAGTTCAATAGAAAACGGCCGACATTCAGACTTTGTGTATGACAGCCAGTCTGACAGAAGCCGGACGTTCGGCCGGTCATTAATCGAAAAAAGGTCTGCTTCCGATCTGCGCTCTCAGCCAATGGTTGGGAGCGCTCTCCGGTGTGTTCTAGCTCAGCAGGGGAGATCGCTGTACTAAGATCAAATTTTTATGCCTGGAACACATGAGCAGTTTTTTTTTTTTGTTCAAATCAGCGGGCTGAGCGAATAAGCTCAAGAGAAAGCCGCTGTACTCACTATGCAAAGTTAGTACAGCGATCTCCCCCACTGAGCTTTCGTGTTCTGACCGGGGGACCATCCCCTACCAGAACACGCCAGTCGGCACTCTCAGCCAAGAGTGCTAATCAGATGGCGATCGACAGACCTGTTTTGGTCATGTCCCTTCGGCATGCGGGCTGATTGTCTATTTCTTTTGAACAGGCCGTTACTGCCCAATGTTTGGCCTGTGTGTACGGGGGTTTAGTACAGCGACTCCTCTCGAGTGCTTCAGTTTTTTTTTCATTCAGCCCATGGGGTTGAGCAAAAAAAAAAAACTGCTAGTGTTTACCAGGTTTTACAGTGCATCCGGAAAGTATTCACAACACTTCTCTTTTTCCCCATTTTGTTATGTTACAGCCATATTCCATAATGCATTAAATTCATTATTTTCCTCACAATTCTACAAACAATACCCCATAATGACAACGTGAGAGAAGTTTGTTTGAAATCTTTGCAAATTGATAAAAAAAAAAACACATGTACATAAGTATTTACAGCCTTTGCTCATTACTTTGTTAAAGCACCTTTGGCACCAATTACAGCCTTAAGTCTTTTTGAGTATGATGCTACAAGCTTGGCACACCTATTTTTGGGCAGTTTCTCTCCTTCTTTGCAGGACCTCTCAAGCTCCATCAGGTTGGATGGGGAGTGTTGGTGGACAGCCATTTTCAGATCTCTCCAAAGATGTTCAATTGGCTTTAAGTCTGGGCTCTGGCTGGGCCACTCAAGGACATTCACAGAGTTGTCCCGTAGCCACTCCTTTGTTATCTTGGCTGTGTGCTTCGGGTAGTTGTCCTGTTGGAAGATGAACCTTCGCTTCAGTCTGAGGTCCAGAGCGCTCTGTAGCAGGTTTTCATGTCTCTGTACATTGCTGCTCTAATTTTTCCCTCAATCCTGACAAGTCTCCCAGTTCCTGCGACTGAAAAACATCCCCACAGCATGATGCTGCCACCACCATGCTTAACCACTTCCCGCCCGCCCTATGGCGGATTGACGTCCAGGAAGTGGTTCTGTTATCCTGACTGGACATCATATGACGTCCAGCAGGATAACATGCCGCCGCGCGCCCACGGGTCCGCGCATCGCGGCGATCGGTGGATCGGTGTGTCAGTCTGACACACCGCTACACCGATCCTGGTAAAGAGCCTCCGGCGGAGGCTCTTTACCACGTGATCAGCCGTGTCCAATCACGGCTGATCACGCTGTCAATAGGAAGAGCCGTTGATAGGCTCTTCCTCACTCGCGTCTGACAGATGCGAGTGGAGGAGAGCCAATCGGCGGCTCTCCTGGCAGGGGGGGGTCTGCGCTGATTGTTTATCAGCGCAGCCCCCCCTCAGATCACCACACTGGACCACCAGGGATCGCCACTAGGACTACCAGGGAAGGGGCAACATGTGGATGGCCAGGTATGTACCCCATGGCCATCCACATGTGCCCAGTGTGCCCAATCAGTGCCCACAAATGGGCACTGATTGGCACCAGTATGTTGCAGTGATGCCCAGCAATGCCACCCTTAGGGGCATCACTGCAAATAACACTAATGTGTCATCAGTGCCACACATCAGTGTCCATCGGTGCCACCTGTCCGTGCCCACCTATCAGTGCCCATCTGTGCCAACTATCAGAGCCACCCATAAGTAACCATTAATGCCACCTACGAGTGCCCATCAATGCCGCCTATGAGTGCCCATCAGTGCTGCCTATGAGTGCCCATCAGTGCCACCTATCAGTGCCCGTCAGTGCCACCTCATTGGTGCCACTTAATCGGTGCCGTTCAGTGCTGTCGTATCAGTGCCCGTCAGTGCAGCCATATCAGTGCCCGTCAGTGCAGCCATATCGGTGCCCGTCATTGAAGAAGAAAACATACTTATTTACAAAAAGTTTTAACAGAAACAAAGAAAAACTTGTTTTTTTTCAAAATTTTCGTTTTTTTTATTTGTTGCGCAAAAAATAAAAACCGCAGAGGTGATCAAATACCACCAAAAGAAAGCTCTATTTGTGGGAACAAAATGATAAAAAAATTGTTTGGGTACAGTGTAGCATGACCGCGCAATTGTCATTCAAATTGCGACAGCGCTGAAAGCTGAAAATTGGCCTGGGCGGGAAACTGTCTAAGTGCCTGGTATTGAAGTGATTAACTGTAGGGATGGTATTGGCCAGGTGATGAGCGGTGCCTGGTTTCCTCCAGACAGGGCGCTTGCCAATCAGGCCAAAGAGTTCAATCTTTGTTTCATCAGACCTGACAATTTTGTTTCTCATGGTCTGAGAGTCTTTCAGGTGCCATTTTAGAAAACTCCAAGCGGGCTGTCATGTGCCTTTTACTGAGGAGGGGCTTCCGTCAGGCCACTCTACCATACAGGCCTGATTAGTGGAGTGCTGCAGAGATGGTTGTTCTTCTGGAAGGTTCTCCTCTCTCCACAGAGAAACGCTGGAGCTCTGTCAGAGTGACTTTTGGGTTCTTGATCACCTCCCTAAGGCCCTTTTCCCCCAAACACTCAGTTTAGCTGGTTGGCCCGCTCTAGAAAGAGCCCTGGAAGTTCCAAACTTCTATTTATGGATGATGGAGGCCACTGTGCTCATTGCGACCTTCAATGCTGCAGAAATGTTTATATACCATTCCCCAGATCTGTGCCTTGATACAATCCTGTCTCGGAGGTCTACACACAATTTTTTGGAATTCATTGCTTGGTTTGTGATCTGACATGCACTGTTAACTGTGAGTCCTTTATATAGAAAGGTGTGTGCTTTTCCAAATCATGTCCAATCAACTGAATTTACCACAGGTGGACTCCAATCAAGTTGTAGAAACATCTCAAGGATGATCAGTGGAAACAGGATGCACCTGAGCTCAATTTTGAGGGTCGTGGCAAAGGCTGTGAATACTTATGTACATGTGATTTTTTTTTTGTTTGAAATCTTTGCAAATTTATTAAAAATAAAACAAACAAACGTTCTTTCACATTGTCATTATGGGGTATTGTTTGTAGAATTTAGAAAAATAATTAATCCATTTTGGAATAAGGCTGTAACATAAAATGTGGAAAAAGTGAAGCGCTGTGAATACTTTCAGGATGCACTGTAGGTAGTGGCGTTGCAGGGTAAAATCAAAAGTGCTAGCTGGTGGTAGATTTTTTTATTTTTTTATTTCAGGGCCTCCTTTTCAGTTTGTACTGGTGTGCCAGTCTTCAAGTGAGCAAAGCTCCTTTAGCAGGAATATATACTACAAAACATTGTGTGAGTGTCCTCCTTTCAATTGTATGATCTTCTGTACTCCAGGAAGGAAACTTGAAGAGGTATCCAACCCCATACCCAGATGAGTTGAAGAACATGGTCAAAACGGTTCAGACTATTGTACACCGGTTGAAAGAAGAAGAGAAGGGTGAGGGGGCCAATAAAGAGCCAAAGAATGAAGTTCAACCTCTCCTGAATGACACAGCAGTGAAGGTAAGACATTTATTCTAAAGAATATTGCATCTTATGCCTACATTTAGTAGCCCTCATAAAAGTTGGCCAATTCTTTGCTTTCTGTGTATTGATAGGTCATAAGGTACAGTAGAAAGTATACAAATCATACTGCATTTTAGAGCCATTTTACTCTCAGTATACCGGTGTGGTATCCTTTTTTTCTTTTGAACTATTTCCTAATACTTATTAAAACAAAAAAGCAAATTACCTAATTAAGAGACAATTGAAGTGACCCCATCTTCCTCATATCAGGTTCTCAAATTATATGATGTGCTTGCTTAACAAACCCTATTAGTAACTTGTGCTAGCATGCTTATTGTAACTCTATTGTAACAAAAAACGAACAAAGGAGATATAGGAAAACTTGGGAAAAGAAGTAGAAAGCTCTACCTGCTGCTTGGATGTAAGACCCCATACACACTATTAGATTTTCTGCAGATTTTTGTCTTCAGATTTACCAAAACCATGTAGTGCAAGGACCTGCCTGATTGTATACAAATTGAAACTCTTAAGGTTTGACCTCATATTATATGGTTTTGGTAAATCTGAAGACAAAAATCTGCAGAAAATCTAATAGTGTGTAGGGGTCTAAGATTGTATAATATGCAGCATTTCACACTTTTCTCACCATAAATTGTAATGCAACTTTTTTTATTTTTCATTCCTGACCCTAATAAACATTTACATTATGTAGAAAAAAAATACAATGCATTCCTTTAACCATATTTACTCCCAGATGTATTTGTTCCTTTTTTGAGATCATCTGTGGAGTATTGCAGAGTAGTAAAATATTTTATTAGTATTTCAGAAAATCAAGTTATGCATAATGTCTGTTGTCCCATAAATCTACTTCAACACCACCCTGATTCTAATGTAATTTGCCTTTGTAATAACTTTTATTTTACCCATACTTAATTTTATTTGTGTCTAGACGCTGGAGTCTGCTCCAGCTAAGCCCGAGGATGAAGAAAAGGAAAAGCTCCTTGTCGGGAACTGCATACAGAAAGCAAGTGATCCAGAAACTCAAAAAAGCATTGAAAATTCACAGCTGAATAACCTTGTTAAGAATTTCTGGAATGCAAAAACCATTGTCAACCATGATGAGACACTTGAGGTATGGCTTTGTGTCTTCAGAAAGCATTGTCTTGTTGATCTTATAGCCCTCAGTAGTTTAACATAGTCTAAATTACTAAGAATTTTTGTTTATGAATGTCTCTGCAATGGATGTCTCTTACCACCCAGAGCATATAGCATTTGTGCTACACAAGAAGAGAGACTCATCCTATATGTATGTACTAAAAAGTTCTGTGGAAAACATGGTCTAAGTTTGCAGTAACAGGAAAACATGGAGAAAGAAAAAAAGTCTTAGCAATTGCCGTTCCGTAGCTTTATCCTTCTGCAGGATTGGCATGGCAGTAACAGCAAACTTGTAAAGGTTATATGTAAGATAACTGTTGACATAAGTCTGCAACAGCAATTATGCAGCTACAGTGACTATTCACAGCTTTATTGTACATGCAGGCATCATGTATGGTATAAACGTAAATCCAAGATCTGTTTTTCAGTTTATTTTCTTAAAGCGGATCTTCACCCATTTTTTATACTTGATATCAGTGGCTTGTATAGATAGCACCGAGTGCTATATGGATCTTTTTTCTTTCTTTTTCCCCCCTACCTTGCGATATACATGCTTTTCTTTGTTCTGTCCCTGCGGCTATGGGCGGGGACTTTGCGGGTATTTTCATAATTTCCTATTTGCGGCGAACTGTCTCCTGGGATCTCGTGTCATTCATCCCAGGAGTCAGTGCGGCGAGCCGCCGTGAAATCTCGCGTGATTTCTCGTTGTGATGGCAACCTGAGCTCTTGACAGCGATCCGATCTGTGTGTACTGAGCATGGGCGAGATCGGGGCTAGAACGGGCGGTGCATGCTGGTCTATCAGCAGCACCGTATCTCGGAAGAGGATGCCTGTGGGCTTCACATGCCCACAGGCAAGATGAAACCCAGCTAAAGAAAAAGATATACATTTTTTTTAATGCAGAAAACAGAGAACAGTAAGCTGGAAAAACAGAACAAGTAAGTTCAATGTTAAAATATACTATACATTGTCAGTTTGCCAAAAATAAAAATTATTTGGAGACAGTGAAACCCCGCTTTAAAGTGAAAGATGAGGTTAATGCTAACTATTCCTAAAAATGTTCCTACCCTTCCTGCATACCCTGTATAAAAAAAAAAAATCTGTGAATTTGCCAGTTTTATCCAGCTCCAGTCCAGTCACATGGTCATATGGCTTCAACTCTCCTGTGTCAGTGTGCAGCTCCTGCAGGGGAGAGCAGGAAATGCCGACAATGGCTGGGCCATAGGAGCCTATGGGTTACGCCACATCTCCAGGAACTGTCGACCCCTCCCTTAGACAGGAGAGCCAGAGCTGCAGTCTCACGTGCCTGGACCAGATTAAAAGCAGGGAAGTATACAGATCTTTTTTATGCAGGATAGGTAGCAGGAGGGGGAGGGAACACTTTTAGAAACAGTTAGATGTAGCCTTTACTACCACTTTAGGAGAATAATATTTTTGTGACTCTGTTGTAAAGTTTGTTACCCAGAATTTCTTCAAGCAATAGCAGGCAGATGCTGTCTCGCAATTACAAGCTTAAAGCGGAGTTTCAGCAAAGTAAATATATGCAATGCTGCTGTTGTAGTTATGCATTTTGTGGAAAACAAACCTTTATTCTCGATTTCCTGTGTGCTCCCATCATAAATGTGGGCATGTGAAGCCCACTAGTGTATTCTTTCAGGATAAGGTGCTACTGGCTACTCTGCATGCACCTCCCGATCTTGCGCATAAAGCACAAGGCGCGGAGCATGGATTGTTAATCGGGTTGCCATCACAACAGCGCTCATCCCCGCCTTGCTTCATCTCATTTCCTGTTTGGAAATAACACGATGCTAACAGGCGGCGATGCCCACTGACTCCTGGGACTGATGACACACATCTCCCAGGAGCCAAGGCAACGCAGGAAATGACTATCTTGCTGCAGCGGTGCTAAATAAGAAGAATACGGATTAACCCATGGAAACAGGGTAAAACAAGGCCAAAAAAAAGTCCAATGTTGTTTTAACTTGTTGCTGGAAATGTGAGTGGAAGTCTGCTTTAATGCTGTCTGTCTGCTGTGCACGCTGATGGCAGGTTCTCCAGTGAAAAATAATATATATTTAATTCAAAAACTTGCGCTGGAGAGTTAACTCAAATAGTGAAATATGAAGAAACAAAAATTAATAGGAAGACCGCAGCTGCTGCACAAAGGTGTTACAACCGTAAAACAATGAAAAATATATAAAACAGCGTTAGCAGCCTATATCAAGCAATATACCTCCTAAGAAACCTCCTAAGAAACAATGTATCAATGTTAAGAGAAAACACAAAATCTAAAAGTGCTCAGGTGCTTCAGTGAAAAGTGCAATGGTGCTCCAAAACTTTTGGATCGGTGAAGTGGCTCCCCCCTTTGGTGTCCCCACTCACCAAAATTATTGGCTCCTCAGCTTCGCAGTCTGGGATTAAAAAAAGCATTGATCAAATGATCTGGGGATGAGTTCTCTCTCTGTTTCCCCATCTATGTACTGTGGTATATCCTTCCTGTCTTAAAACCTCTCCCTGCAAGATTTTACTGAGGAACCATCGAGCATATCCCCAGATCATTTAATCAATGCTTTTTTGATCCCAGAATGCAAAGCTGAGGATCCAATAATTTTGGTGAGTGGGGACACCAAAGGGGGGAGCCACTTCACCGATTCAAAAGTTTTGAAGCACTTTTCACTGAAGCACCTGAGCACTTTTAGATTTTGTGTTTTTGTTTTCTCTTAACATTGATACAATAGACACTGTTTATTAGGATGTATATTGCTTGATATAGGCTGCTAGCGCTGTTTTATATATTTTTCACAGGTTCTCCCGTGAAGAAACAAATACAAAATATATGCTCAAGAAAACTATACAACGAGGCATGATGAAATATGAATATAGTATAAATGCCCTTTTTTTTTTTTCATTATTTTGGTTAAAAATTTTAAGACTAGTACTAAATCGCCCACGCACGGGTCAGCAGGTTACAAAAGAAAACACTGATTAAAAATTAAAAAATTAAAAAATTAAAAAATTTACATTGACTACATATACCCGTGTGTGGCTTATGCTTAAAGCAGAGCTCCACCCAAAAGTGGAACTTCCGCTCATCGGATTCCTCCCCCCCTCCGGTGTCACGATTGGCACCTTTCAGAAGGGAGGGGGGTGCAGATACCTGTATAATACAGGTATCTGCACCTACTTCCGGCATAGATATCCGCAGAATCTGCGGGTATTTAAGCCACTTCCTGTCCCCCCCGCTGTCTGCTGGGAAACACACAGCCTTCACTTCCTGATTCCCTTACTGAAGATGGAGGCGGTGGCACCCGAAGACCGAGAGACGGTTCGGCCTCAGGTGCCGACATCGCGGGCGCCCTGGACAGGTGAGTGTCCATGTTTTAAAAGTCAGCAGCTGCAGTATTTGTAGCTGCTGACTTTTAAATAAAAAAAATTTTGGCGGAGCTCCGCTTTAACCTTGGGAATTCAAGGAAGATAAAGTACAGTCCCCAGTCGGAGACCGGTTAGGGCCTAAAAAATCCCCCTACCACACGCCAATCATTCACAAACATAAATGGAAAATCGTCACATTAGCAAGAAGTATCAGACATCAGAACCGCTGAGCTATCATAAAGCCATTTGGAAGGATAAATACACTTTAAGCCCTTCCCACCCAATGTACACATGGTAGAGGGTTTCAACACAGAGCTCCCACATGTATGTGTACAGCGGGTGTCATATTTTTTTTGTGCTGTCAGACAGCATCCTGGTCACTGTTTACACTAGGGAGCCAGTGCAGTGGGCTTCCAGTCACATGATCACAGCCAGTCATTGATCACATGACCAGACAGCCCACACATTACAAACTTTAAAAAGGGTTAAAGGTGACACATTTCTATTTTCTCCTTATGAGCAACAATCAGATTTCAAGTGATCATCAAAACAAGATTGGATGGAGCCGCATTTTACTCTGCTGAAATCCTATTAATGTACTTTCTGTTTTTCGGCCATGCTTACTAGCAATTTGATACCCTCTCTTCTTTGAATAAAGATAGAATAAAACTGTTGACCCCCCTGCAACTCCCCTTTTTTATTGTACGGATGTCTTTGAACTTGTCTTTCAAGCTGTGCCAAGCTTATGTCTTATCATTTATATTTCAATTTAATAAAGTCCAATTGGCACTGAACAGCCTAAATAGAGACTTTGCTCAACAAGTCCATCCAGTTCAAACATAAAAAAAAAAAAAAAAAAATCTCGTACAATCCAATATACCCAATTCTATACCCACAGTTGATCCAGAGGATGGCAAAAAACCCCAGCAGAGCATGCTCCAATTTGCTACAGCAGGGGAAAAAATTCCTTCCTGATCCCCCAAGAGGCAATCGGATTTTCCCTGGATCAACTTTACCTATAAATGCTAGTACCCAGTTATATTATGTACATTTAGGAAAGTATCCAGGTCTTTCTTAAAGCAATCTACTGAGCTGGCCAGAACCACCTCTGGAGGGAGTCTATTCCACATTTTCACAGCTCTTACTGTGAAGAAACCTTTCCGTATTTGGAAATGAAATCTCTTTTCCTCCAGTTGTAAAGCGTGCCCCATTGTCCTCTGTGTTGACCGTAAGATGAATAACTCAATACCAAGTTCACTATATGGACCCCTTATATATTTGTACATGTTGATCATATCCCCCCTTATTCTCCTCTTCTCAAGAGTGAATAAATTCAGTTCCTCTAATCTTTCCTCATAGCTGAGCTCCCCCATGCCTCTTATCAGTTTGGTTGCCCTTCTCTGCACTTTCTCCAGTTCCCCGATATCCTTTTTGAGAAATCAGGAGATTTGAAAGAAGAATGCCAGGGTATAGTGTATATAAAGCATCCCATGCTTTGTTATACATGTCCTGTGCTGTAGATGAACTAGGAAGCATATTAGTAGAATGCTGACTGCTAATAACAGAAGCAAGGACTTTATTGTAGCACAGAAACCTTTTCTTGGGAGATGAAGACTGCAGACTTTTGAGACAGCTCAATTCTCTTCTTTCAGGCACAGTAACAGTATGATAAGGCCTTAGGACAGAATGTTTCAGGGCAAATTGTTTAAGTTGCCCTTGGCATTCATTTATCTTCTCATTTTCATTCCGCCAGTGCTAGTTAGAAGATGAAAGGGGGACACTGATTACTTCTAAACTTGCAAGCCTGTAAGAGAGGCCTCATGATCACAATGTCAGTAACAAGAGATGCTTTTTGATATTCCAGATTGTATTTTCCTGCGATCTGTAAATTCGATAAACTGCTGTGGGGCAAAGTAAAGTTCATTCTTGCTATTGACATTTTGATACATGATTTATGAAAACCTTCATAACAGTGGAGCTATACCCAGACAGATTGTGTCTTTTTTTTTTTTTCTTTGGGAAAATTAAAATATTTGTTATGAGGACAGCTCCACTGTCACCACTGCAACCAACCAATCGGACTGTATTTCTTTTGGAATGGTAGAACACCTGGTTGCTGTGGGCAACAACTCCAATTTACTTCAAATCACTGCAACTTCAGCATTTCCGTGTATAGGCAACAGAACGCTTGTTTCCTTTCCGAACCATGTTTCTTAAATATTATGATCTTTTTCTTGAATTATTGCAGCAAGAATCAGAAGATTTGTCTTGTGATGAAGAGATGAAGATGGCTGAAATGCGGCCGCCACTTATAGAGACATCCATGAATCAACCAAAAGTGGTGGCACTAAGCAACAACAAGAAAGGTGAGCTCTGCCATACACAGCCCAACAAAACAAGTGATTTGACAGATTCAAATGCTGCATGTAACAGGTGGACTTTATATTGGCTGGAATGTTTGAAGCTGATGTTAAAATGTAGAGAAGTGATCGCTCCCTCTTCTATGAAGAGAAGGGATCAGATATTTCATTTGAAATCACAATGGGTACAATACTTACAGTGAGGATTAGCAAATCCCATACTGCTTGTCTTTCTCTAGGAGAGATCTATTCCCCTGTAAGTCTCTACTCCAGCATGCATTTCCAGGTACCCAGAATTCAATACGGAGAAACCAGCTTTAAGGATAAGTTCACTTTAAAAAAAAAAAATAAATGCATAATTTTGCAGATAAAAAAAAATATATGCATTTACTATTTTTATTTTTCTGTAGAAGCCTGGAAAGAGCATTGTAACATGTTCCCAAAGGTGAACTTACCCTTTAAAGCAGGGGTAGGCAGCCTTAGAGAGGTGGCGATCTACCTGAACAACACAGGAGAAGTCAAAGATCACCGGTCACAGTGTCTCCTCCTCAAAACCTCTAATTTCAGGATTATCGTGACGCAATCATGTGCATTGCACAGCAATTATGGGTTTAAATCGGGTGGTGAGAATACTGTATATATCACCTCCTCACCACCTATCAATACACACTTGGATCACTTTTCAGAGGAGCAGCACTTGTGTTCATTCACACGTAAAGTTAGAGGGTGGTAAAACAGCAGGATCTAATAGAAGTCTATGGCTAAGCGCGGCAAACCCACAGAAAAGCTGAAGCTGCACCGCACAGTGTGTATAAACCACAGCACATCAGTGTGAAAGCAGACCTATACTAGCATGCCCAGTGTATTGCTTCACACTGACCTGAAGATGTCTTCTTTCCTGCTGCTGGCACCACTCTGGAGACCCCCGCTTTAAAGTGTGTGTCAAGCCAAAACATTTTTTAGTGCTGGGTATTGTGAGTTCTAATTCTTCCCCACTCCATCCAAAACCGGAAAAAAAAACCTTTTGATTTGACATGCAAACTTAACTGCACACCTTGCTAAAGAGCTAATTCAGAAAGGGATGATCTGCATGCCATGATTAAAACAAAATTAAAGGCTTTATTCCATCTTTCAAAAACAATGAATATTGGTGTCAGAAGGTTCCATTCCTACAGCTAAAAAGGAGGACAGGTTACAGCTTCTGTCATGGTTGGAACTGCAGCCCTTGTTTGTTGATTGCTGCTGTGCACCCACTATATGTCATGTGCATTGTTCAACATATTTTGTTATGTGCTTTGTTTAATATAAAGAAGTTGATTTGTTCATATAGTGCTAGGAACAAATAGTGAGTAATAGTTGTTAATTTAAATACATTAGACTGTTAATATAATCCTCTTTGGTATATTTTGCTGGATATCATTGCTCTTTGAACTTTAAAGAAGAAAATTAATAAATTAACTACTGAAATCAATAATATTCACTAACAATTTTATTTGCAGTATTTGCACTGGGTGCGCCATTAATATGCAGCTCAGTCCCTTACATCAACACATACTAGTATGTATTTGTACACAATATACACTTTATACTGGCACAAAAAAAAGGCTGAATCACAAATACTAATAAAAAGGTTAAAAAGATAAAACACATTAAAGTCCATAGTACATTCGTGGGTATGGGAGAAACAATTGCACATATGGATGTGTATCTGAACAGGAGTAGTGGAAGGCGGCAGCTGTCCTCAGAGTATAGAAGAAGGGAGAAGAAAAAGGGGAAGCGCCACCTAAGTGCAGAGATTAAAAGGCTTTATTAGCGCAACAACTGAATAACACTTACAGGATGAAAAGTGATTCAGGCTCCTAAGTCCAAGGATGAAGATGTTCAGCCTATTTGGCGTCCATACGGGCATACTGTCACTCTCAAGGCTGTGTGGATAGATGGATGATGTCTTCAGCCAGTGTCCTGTGGCCACCAGGAAGCGGGAACCAATAACCAGCGTGGCACGCGGCCAGAAATGACGTCAGCGGAAACGAGGTGAGGCCGGGCGGGATGGAAGAGTGGGTTAGAGATTAGGCCTATTCTCTATCCCCACTCTTCCATCCAGCCCGGCCACACCTCGTTTTCTGTGACGTCAATTTGGGCCGCGTTGCACACTGGTTGTTGGTTCCTGTTTCCTGCTTCCTGGTGGCCACAAAATGCTGAAGACAGCATCTATCTACACAGCCTGTAGAGTGAGGGTGTCCGGACGTTCCTTGTTCTTAATGTGTTACTGTTCTGTTCTGTACTGTTAAGTTATATGTATGTCTTTGTTGTTTTTGACGAAGCACCTATCAAGGTATCGTCACAATATAGGTGACACTGTGAAGCTACACACTAAGCAGAGTGTACCACATTGCTGTTTTTTACTGCTTGCCAATAAAATGTATTTGTTTTTTTTAAATACAACTTCAGAACTACCCTTTGTTACCCATAGTAACCGCTATGCTTTCCCAATGACTGTCATTGGGATAACCTCCTTTTATTGTTTATAGTTTATGGTTACGGCGACAACACCTCACATGGTGAGTGGTAGAGAAGTAATATATATATATATATATATATATATATATATATATATATATATATATATGACTCTTGCTATATCCGTTGGTTTTTGTTACTTAGACCTACTCGGTTGTAGCATGATGAGCAATAGCTGCACTTAGAAGGTAGGAAACCGTAAATAATAATGCTAAAGTGTTACGTGGTTAATTGGTACACATAGTGCGTAGAACACTTCTTTAATATTAGCTCAGTCTTCCACTTCCTTTATATTTTGTTAGATGAATTGCTGTAAACTTTTTTTTATTGTGTTTTGGCAGCTTGCCTGATGCTGACTGACATGATCTTTTGGCTTTCAGATGATATTAAAGATGCAGACTCTTTATCGGATGAAATTACCCAAAACAGCAATCAGAACAACAGTAATTGTTCCTCACCATCCCGTATGTCAGACTCCGTCTCATTGAACACCGTCAGCAGCCATGATACCTCTCTGTGCTCGCCAGAAAAGGAATCCAGAATTACGACGAGCGTTAAATTAAGGTCTGTATGCAATATTGATACTATTGTGCCTTTAGACGTGTAGAGGGAAGACAGCCTACCTACTCAGGGAAGATGTGAAAAAACGATAGCAAGGTGAAGTGTGTGCCCAGCGCTTTTCTGTACAAGACCTCAGAACACAATTTAGCTTTGGATGCTATATTAGTAAATATTTTCTATCCATCTTGTATTATGATACACAGTATGCATTCATGAATAGCAAAGATGCAATACAAACATTTCTTTTAGCTGTTTTTCTGCAAACATAAATGTTTTTTTTCCCTATAAAAACTGCAACATTTATACCTGTAACAGATAATTAAAGTCTGCCATAGACGGTTCAATTCTCGGCCGGTTCAGCAGGGACTGGCCAAGATTCGAACCATGTTTTGGCAGGCTGATTGTACCCAAGATCAACTTGGGTATAACCAGCCTGTTGGGCATTTCATGCGATTATTGCTAGCGACTATAGCCCCTAGCAATACACACTGTGTTCTCCCAGCCGGGAAGGCTCCCCACTTCCCACACCCCCACCCAGTCCCACCCGTCCCCCCCCCACTGTGAAAACACAATACCTCTGTGGGAGGCATTCCCCCCATCAGCACTGATGGAGTAAACAGGTGATTTTCTTTCCTGCAACCCATGACAATCCATCTATGGCCGGCTTTATTTACATATTTATTTGCTAAGAAGGTTGCACAACCTTTAATCAAGGTAATACTAGGCCTCACAGTCTTGTGTTCTGTTTACAGACAAGAAGATGAAAACTTGAACAACCTTTTGCATAATGGAGGAAAACTGAATGCTGTTGGTGAGAGACAGATCACCGAGATCCCATCACTGGACAGTGAAGAGAACTTGGTTCAAGAGAAGAGGGTCAATAATACCGACAAACCACACAACTTGAACCAAATCAACATAAACAATAACCTTACAAATGATGAAAGCTTGCATTCGGATACTCCAAAGAGGCAGCTTATCTCACAGGAATTGAGGTCTGGAGAGGCATTTTTGAACAATAATGAGAAACAGGAGGCTGAACCCCTGGAAAACAGGAAGGCCTACCCCAATATGTGTGCAATGAATAAGGTTAATGGACACTCTGCAGATGAGGATATGTCTCCAGATATGAGTGAGCCTGTCAGGAGTGCGTCAGAGGATTCAGTGCCTTCTTTTGACATGTGTGTTTCAAAGAGCACAGATGATTTGTCTCCACAGATGGGAGAGCCTGTGGGTCATGTTGTGAAATCTCACAGCATAACCAACATTGAGATGGGAGAGTTAAGGATCTATGACATCCTGAGTGACAGCGGCTCTCCGCAATCATCGTATGTTGGCAAGATGGCATCGGCAAGTGCTGAAGGACAGAATATTGTTAGGAGCAAGTCAGCAACTTTGCTGTATGATCAGCCATTGCAGGTGTTCTCTGGTTCGTCTTCCTCATCGGATCTGGTATCCACCGGAAAGAAAACTGTGTTCAAATTTGATTCCAACCACAACCCTGAGGGGCTATACTCGATGAGAGGTCCTCCAGGTTCCCAAATGTCTGCTGTGCCTCAGTATAATGTTCAGTACAGTAGTAGTAGTGCTGCAGCCAAAGACAATTTGTGGAACCAGAAACAAATGTCCTCAATGGATCAAGGAGCCTTACCTCCTCCGCGCTTCCACCTGTCCGACAGCGTAGATAGCCCCAGTTACATCAAACACTCTGCCAATATGAACTTTTCTAATCATAACAATGTGAGGGCAAGTAACATGTATGGTGTGCACCAGAGGATGGGACCAAGGCACGTGGAGGCATGGGCAATGTCCCAGAATGATCGGCTCCATCAGGGAGTAAGCCGTAACACACTGCAGAGACAGGGCAGCGTCTCTTCTAACGCTTCTATGTCCCTGGGCGATACAGGGCCTGCAAGGAGGATTGTTGTACCTGAAGGGGACTACATGACTTACAGGGACATACATTCAATGGGCCGACCTTCACACTTGATACCAGGCCCACAGAGACCACTCTCAGCCAGGACATATAGCATTGATGGTCCTAATGTGCCCAGACCACAGAGTGCACGGCCTTCCGTTAACGATATTCCTGAGAGAACAATGTCTGTCAGTGATTTCAACTACTCTCGGACTAGTCCCAAAAAACCAAATGCTAGGGTTAGTTCTGAACACTCCTTACTGGACCCTCCAGGTAGAGGTAAGGTACCTCATGACTGGAGAGAACAGGTCTTGCGGCACATAGAGGCGAAGAAGCTTGAAAAGGTAAGAGTGAAAAATTAACTTAAAAATTCCTATTTAAAAAAATCTTAAATTCCAGAAGCCCCCGTTACAGAGTGTTATGTAGTAAAGAACTGACTGGGCTGCTCATAGAGATCAGTCAGTTCTGACTAAGAAATGAGTGTGGTCTAAAAATGAAAGTCTGATTGGCTACTGTGGACAGCACTTAGTTTTATTTTAATTTTGTCTAATTTTCAAAAAGATACCTAACAAAAGAGCAATGTATGTGTTGCTTTTTTAGAAGTATTCTGGTTTATATTTAAGAAACAGAACTGCTCTAGTAAATAAGTGCAGACATCCAGCATTGGCTGTTATGGTTAGATCCTGTCGATTCTGACTGGCAATTCTGTGCAGTGTCGCAGTTTACCTTCTAAGATTCCAACACACATGTTCCTGTAGAAATGGCTGTGCGTGTAAGTGGGTGCTGAAGCTACCACCGTCTCGAACTGAAGATGGAGTAAGAAAATGTCACCAGCACACCATGGATCTTCAGAATGGGTCCAAAGCTTTATGCAGCCATTACATTGTTACAGCAGAAGCAATGTTTTGGATCCTTACAGGATCCCTTTCATCAGGCATGTCGCATGCCTGATGAAGGGGTCCTTTGAGGATCCAAAGCGTTGCTTCTGCTGTAACAATGTGATGGCTGAATAAAGCTTTGGACCCATTCTGGAGATCCATGGTGTGCTGGTGACATTCTCCGGAGAAATACCTCCTGTCCCCACACATTCCTATTGGTCCATCATGATGACTGGAAGCCTCACTGACTAGTAGAACTGTGAAGGAGACAGAAAGCATGTTCTGGCACTTCTGAAAGCGCTGAGGCTTTGCTTTAAGTGCATGCATCCAGAGGTGTACTTGTCTGATGCAGCCATGTCTGTTATGGCTAAATCCTGTCCTTTCTGACTGGCAATACTGCGCGGTGTCACAGAAAGCATCAAGCATGGTCTGGCACTTCTAGAAGTACTGAAGCTTTGCCTGTCAGAATGGCCCAGTGTTCAGCCATAACAGCAAGGTTTTATTGGAGTCTGCACTTTATAACTACAACAGTTTTTATTCCTCACCCCTTCCATGATATGACAGAGATTCTGTAAAATGTTTTTTACATTTTATTTTTCTAGATTCATTTTAACTTTGTCTGAAATGGTATATAACCTTCCCATACTGGTATAGGGGCACATTATAGACTATTGTCATGGTCACTAGTTTAGTAGATATTCGGTGACCATAGATGTCAGATGCCAGAGCTCTGCATTGTCATTTTGAATGAGGAGCACATGTTTGTTTTTATCTCTGCACCAAGTGTTCAGGGCCACATCAATATCTTCTCATTATGCAGCCCCTATTTAAATATAAAGGTAGAACTATAGGCAAAACTTTTATTTTTTTTCATTTTGGATAGAGTAAGGCAAGGTTCACACTGATGCGGTCTGCCACATCGCATGTTATTTGTGCATGAATCGCACCACATTACGGTACAAATGACATGCAAATTCAGTGCGGTGCGAATTTAACCATACATTATGTATAGCTCAATTCGCCCTGGATCCACACCAAAAGGACCCTTTTTTTTTTTTTTTTTGTCTGCACTGAAATCAATCACATGGGTGTTCAGACCCATGCGATCCGATTCCACAGTTCGCATTGCTTTCTGCAAACCGATTTTGGGGTGTCATTTACTTTATATTGACACTTGCAGCGGTTCACAGAGCACAGTGTGAACTGGCTGCGTTTCTGATAAACCGCACAAAATCACTGCGATTCCTGCACCGAATCAGTGTGAACCGGCCTAAAGGAGGGTCATAACCCGTCAGATTTTTTAATTTTTTTTGCCATATGTGTCCCATTGTGGAGATTTCCCTTCACTTCCTGTCCCATAGCCAAACAGGAAGTGAGAGGAAGTTCCTGCCAATTAAGGGAATTCCTTGGGGACCCCCAGGTCACCAGAACTAGTGTCCCCATTGGAAGATTTCCTCTATATTACCTTTCTGGGGACAACCCAAAATATGGGATTTTCTTTTACTTTCACTTTCAATGAATTTGGTTAACAGGACAAATAGAGAGGGTGCATCACAGACAGCAATACAAACTGGTGGGTGTTCTAATCCCTCTCAACCCTATCTAAAACTTAAAAAAAAAAAAAAAAATTGCCTTTAGTTATACTTAAAGATGAAATGGCTTCTAAAGGCAGCCTGCCTCTGTGTACATAAACTGCAGAACGGATGGCCCGGATTGGAGCTCATTAAAAAAAAAAGAGAGAGAGCCTCGTCTCTACTCATTATAGTATCCAATAATCCTCAACTTTGCTTTGGCCTGTAGAACCCCTGGAAACCAGGACACTCTTTGGGAGTTAACAAAGATTGGCACATGGAAAAAAAATGCGCGGATTTCTATGCGCACGCTTATTTGTTGTTTTTATGTGCCAAATAAGTGACAATTTGTTAATTTGTTGCAAGTCCGTGGTGCTTTGTCCGTCCACACACACCCCTTTCCTCTCCTTGTTGCAGTGCTTCTCCTTGCTCCCCCCCCCCTACAATATTTACACCACTCTGGTAATGGAGTACATTTTACAATGATTTTTAACTGAAAATATTGGTGAAGGTGCTTTATTAGTTTGGTGCATACTATCAGACAATGGAAACTGTCACATATCACGTTTACAGTGATAGAGCACAGGTGTCACAACAACACAATACAATTTGTATAATGGCATTGTTGATTTGGCCCATGGAAAATGCACCAATTTTTACACTAAAAAAAAACAACATATTTCCCCCACTATTTACAGAGCCTTGGATTCTGACTGTGAGCTAAGCTACACCCTCTTCTGATCTAAATTTCCACTCCTCACTATCCAGGAATATAGTACTAGCCTCAGTGGCCTGTAGGGGCTATCACATTGATTTGAGGATCTAGGTGCTGGGGGCTTAGTAATGAGTCAATGAAAAGTTAGTGTCCTATGTATAGTTCATGCCTGTGATCGCATGGTCCACAGAAAACTGTCAAACAGATTTTGATACAGATCTTTACATACATGACAGATCTACTAATCATAATATTGTATGAAAACTCACAAGAACATATACTGTATATGCTCATATGCATTTACAGAAACTGATCTGTAAAAGAAATACAGTAAAACCTTGGTTTGAGAATAACTTGGTTTGAAAGCGTTTTGCAAGACAAGCAAAATTTCTTTATAAATACTGGTTTGATAAACAAGCGATGTCTTGATATACAAGTAGCGTTATGTCAGAAGAGATGCGCCTCTAAGTGTAGCAATACGGTTACATTTAATGAAGGTACAACATTTAGCAACTCACATGGTTAATGATTAAAAGAGGCACATCCAAGTATGCAGGCATCCGGGGTAAATCTGTTCACATAGACCATCCTCCCCACCACCATCAAAGTCATCCCTTCCACACTGCGCTCTCCAAACCTCGCTCTCAGATCGCTCTACTGCAGGGTAGTCTTCCCGCCCGGTCACCATTGCAGATTGAGAGCCAGAGCGGAGAATGGTCTACAGCTTTTTCCCGGATGCCTGCATACTTAGATGTGCCTCTTTTAAAAGTCAACAATGTGAGTTGCTAAATGTTGTACATTCATTAAATGTAGCCATATTTCTACACTTAGAGGCTCCTCTCTTCTCTTTTATACTCTGTAGCTCCTGCTGGATTTTGCTTCTAATCCCCTTGTGGAGGCTTCCATTTGTGGATGGACATTTTATGGTTGCACAACTTATTACATTACTATAATCTTTTTATATGGACTATAAACTAAAAGACCTATGAATAAATTGTGGTGGGACGAATTATCTCCATTATTTCTTATGGGGAAATTCGCTGTGATATACTACAAGTGCTTTGGATTACAAGCATGTTTCGGGAACAAATTATGCTCGCATTCCAAGGTTCTACCGTATAGAGTAAAACGGACACAAAGTGTGTGTGTTAATGGTAGAGAGAGCAACACACATTATTGATCTATTCAAGTAGCTATCACTGAACTATGAAATTTTTTTATTTTTTTGTTATCTGCAAGGAGCATTGAATTCATATGCTACTTTACTTCCACCCAGTGGTTGTTTACTGGCGTTGCTACAAACTTGACCAAAATAAAATAATGATTCTAAAAATGAAATCGGCCGTGAAGGTATAAATGGGCTTTTGTATCAGCCCAGTCATGTTCTCCCTTTCTTTTAAACAAAGTGGGGTTATTTATATAAATGAGGAGTGCGTGGTACATGGCAACTTTGCTAGAAGTTAGCAGTTCTTTCTTTAGTTCAAGTTAGAAGCTGAGAGAAGACATTTAACTGGTGGTTAAAGAATACCTCTGCTATATCTTTTGTCCAGTTTAGATTTTTCTGTTCCATGCTGTTTGTATATGTTATGTGTTTAGTGGTTAATAAATGTTTCTACTGTTCCTTTGGTCACATGAAAGTTGCATGTCCCTATGTTGGGTTATTGGTATATGACGCACTGCTGTGTGTGTATATCTGCATGAGATGTGCATGGCACCTAGATGTGTTGAGTGGATGTATGAGTAACCCATTGTTGGTTGTATATGCATGCTTTACTAATCTGTGTTGTTACATCTATCCCTCTCTATTCAGAGCATGCTGTCACGGTCCTTTAATTCCACTTACACTGCATCTAGCAGCTCTGTGTATGACAGCTCTAGAGATCTGCATGGCAGCCAAGGCAGTGTTGCCTTGAGTGTTGCTGACAGAAGAGGTTCTGGTGTTCACATACTTCGTGTGAGTACTTAACGTACCTGTCTTAGGATAATAATCAAAGTGCAATACAATCTGGAAAGAATTGTTCTAATTGGAAATTCTAAACCTAATCTGTATAACTCTGATTTAATATTGCATTCATAATCTACTAAAGTGCACTGATATGAGCAGATGTGTTTCGTAGTAGAAGTCTGACTGTAGACAAGCCGACCTGTCACCGGTGACAGCTGACAGTGAGATGAATTCACAAGGACTTCTTGCAATGTTATCTCGCTTCCTTTCTGCTTTATAACTGGGCAGACATTTGTCATCAGGTTAGAAAATATTTGTGTGCAGTAACAAGCAGTTCTAAAGGTTCTAAAAGACCATTATTGCTCAAAGGCCGGCCATAGACTTTTCGAATCGCGGCTGGTTCAGCAGGAACCTTTAATGGGCAGACTGAATGCACCAAGTTGATCGATCAACTTGGGTACTACCAGCCTGACTGATTCACTTGTGAATAGCAGCTGCTAAAGCCACTAGCGATAATCACTGGCTCCCCCTGCCAGGAAAAGGCTATGGCTGATTCCCCTGTCAGCACTGCCTGTGTTGATGGGGGAATTGTGCAAATTTCTTACCTGCAATCCTTGGTTGCAGGAAAGAAATTTGCACTGTGCATGACCTGACCTAACCCCCTTGGGCAATGTAGACAACGATAATCTAATTCAGTAATTCAGGAGCAAGTTAATCCAGTTGAAGTGGCAGCTATAATTTACAGTGTACCTATGGGCAAAATTAAAAATGACATCTACGTTGTAGTCTGTTGGTAGCATTAATGCGGTAGGTTTCGTTTTTCTCAGTACCTCGTATAGCTTTATTAAATGTCAGAGCTATTATTTGTCCACTTTCTGTAACAGGCCTAGCTGTTTAGCAATTGTTACAGGGTTGGAGAAAACCCATATTATGACATCAGGGATGCTTACAATGGTCAGCTTTTATTCATATGGGTTAAAGCTTAAAAAGAAAAACTTGCTGTAAGTTTTTGAAAAGTATTAACTGGAGCTTTGGTGTTAATTTTGCTTTCCATTTAAAGCTGCCTGTTCCTCTAAGGCTAGCTTTATCTATGTAGATTGCTCTTGAGAAATTATGCAATTCCCCTATCCATGCTAAATGGAGGACTCCTGCTTGGAAACTGCAGCAGTCTGATTACCTAATGCCCCTTTCACACTGGCAGAATCTTCCAGCGGATCAGCCCACTCTGCAGGGGATCTCTCTGCTGATCCCTGCTGAGCAGGCGGATGACAAGTCCATGTCTGCTACACCCATGCAGGGTGGACACAGACTCAGCCCTGTTGTTCTCTATGGGCTGTCAGCCATTTCTGTCCAACTGTCATCTTGTTCGATCCACTGGAGGGATGGGGAATGGATCCCCATCCGCCTGTTTTTAGCGGACAGGATCGGAGCGATGGATGGTCCGACCGGATCCACCTGAAAAACTGAATGGCAGACCCGATTGATCTGTCAGTGTGAAAGGGGCCTGACAGTGACTGCATCTAAAAGCATGCAATAACAGTTTACTGACAGTTTTCCACCCAGCATTCAAGCAAAATTTTACAAGCTGGGTGGTGCTGACAAGGCCACTCACAGCTTAAATTTTGTCTGATTTCACTCCAGTTTCGAGCTGTGTATGGCCAGTTTAAGACTGCTAGGACCTCAGGGTGACAGTGCCGCAGAGCAACATCACTGCTCAAAGAACAGTGTTGTCACCCTGGTAAAGTAAGTGATAAAATAACTGATTTATTTGCAGGATCAATGGGTAGTAAAATTAGGTGGGGAGTCAGAACTAAACAAAAATTATAAATGCTAGTGACAGACTGCAACATAAATGTAATCTTTGATTTTTTTCCTTCATTAAGCTTTACCAGTTGACAAATGAACCTCGTATAGTAATAGATCCTGCTGGATCTATTACTATTACATCAAAGAGGGTGTCAGGGTGCTCTTGAGCTCCAAATACTTGTATGTAGCTTGTGATCTTTAAGAAATTCAAGCTGTCGCATATCAGTCTAATACAAGTCTGTCCAAGCTTTATGTCATGAAAAGTAAAGATTTGCATAGAATTTCTTGAGGTTTCTGGGAACAAGTGTTACCCCACTTAGATAAAAAAGCCAGCCAGATCTTCAGGCATTAGGAAGTTCCCGACACCACTGTATGAGGTTAGTTCAACTTCACTCATCATAGGTGAAGATGAAGGTCATTCAAAGAAGCCGAGGGACATGAACTTTCACCAGCATCAATTAGAAAAAGGCATCAGAAACATATTTTTAGGAACACTGGGAAATTGTTTCCTTGGGATATGTGCTCTGATCGCCCATCATTTCCAAGTAGAGATGAAAGCTGCGTGCCTTTTCTCTTCATCCTTCCTAAAACTTAGAGTCCTTAGTTGGTTCCTGTGACTTTCCAGGTAGTACTTTAGCTAAAAAAACAAAACACAGATGCAGCGCTCACATGAGAGAATACTCTTAATGGATAAAAGTGGAATCCTTCACTGGATGCTCAGGCTCGAATGGCCTCCAGTATTTAAGTAGACATCACCAAGAAAAACGTAGCCGGCAACTCCAGATCCTATTAGAAAATCTGATGCACAGGTGCTGTGAAAAATGCCGAAACGCGTCAGTGTTTTTAATCTTGACTTTGCATGTAGCAATAAAGATTTTCTAATGGGATATGGAGTTGCCGGCTACATTTTTCTTGGAGATGTAGTACTTTAGCTATAATACACTTTTTTAGATGGAGTCAAGCAATGGAAGATTACATCTCAATAGCCATACTCATCTCTATTCAGAGGGAGGGAGCATGCACCTTTAGTGGCAATACATGAACAGTTAGACATCAGTTGTTATTAATATAACTATTACTGATCTATAAAGTGCTGTCTTCTTCCTTGGCATTTAAGGTAGCTTGTCTCAACCTTTTTGATTTTGGAGGACCCCTTAAAATACTCTTCAAGTCTTGGGGAAGACTAAATAGCAGTATACAGTATATAGAGTAGAAATGAGCCCTTACATTGTTTAATAGGAAATTTTCCCCTTGCATTGATGGCCTTGGTGGCAGATCAATCTACTCACTGCTCAAGGAACCAACAGCAACCTTGGGAGGAACCCTTGTTAAAGGCTGGTCTAAACAAATTGATGCAAACGACAGTGAGTAATATAGATAATGCAAATACTGTGGAAGAAACCATATAACTCTATGGTTAATCATACACAACACATAAAGGCTACAGTAGGAGACCGAGTTATAGATTTTTAGATATGCTGGCGCCTAGGATTTTCCAGTCCTAAGCTTGTAAGCAAATAATGGTCATAGACACATCATCTGAAGTGGTTTCTAGTGGAAGAGTACATTTCAGAAGCTTGAATTCTTCCAAGAGATGTCCTGGATAGAAGTAGTACAGTATATACAGTATCTCACAAAAGTGAGTACACCCCTCACATTTTTGTAAATATTTTATTATATCTTTTTATGTGACAACACTGAAGAAATTCTACTTTGCTACAATGTAAAGTAGTGAGTGTACAGCTTGTATAACAGTGTAAATTTGCTGTCCCCTCAAAATAACTCAACGCACAACCATTAATGTCTAAACCACTGGCAACAAAAGTGAGTACACCCCTTAAGTGAAAATGTCCAAATTGGGCCCAATTAGCCATTTTCCCTCCCTGATGTCATGTGACTTGTTAGTGTTACAAGGTCTCAGGTGTGAATGGGGAGCAGGTGTGTTAAATTTGGTATTATCGCTCTCACTCTTTCATACTGGTCACTGGAAGTTCAACATGGCACCTCATGGCAAAGAACTCTCTGAGGATCTAAAAAATTGTTGCTCTACAGGAAGATGACCTAGGCTATAAGAAGATTGTCAAGACCCTGAAACTGAGCTGCAGCACGGTGGCCAAGACCATACAGCGGGTTTAACAGGACAGGTTCCACTCAGAACATGCTTCGTCATGGTTGACCAAAGAGGTTGAATGTACGTGTGCAGCATCATATCCAGAGGTTGTCTTTGGGAAATAGACGTATGAGTGCTGCCAGCATTGCTGCAGAGGTTGAAGGGGTGGGGGGTCAGCCTGTCAGTACTCAGACCATACGCCTCACACTGCATCAAATTGGTCTGCATGGCTGTTATCCCAAAAGGAAGCCTCTTCTAAAGATGATGCACAAGAAAGCCCACAAACAGTTTGCTGAAGACAAGCCGACTAAAGACATCGATTACTGGAACCATGTCCTGTGGTCTGATAAGATGGTTCAGATGGTGTCAAGTGTGTGTGACGGCAACCAGGTGAGGAGTACAAAGACAAGTGTATCAAAAAATATGTTAAAAAAAAAACCAAAGTCTTTTAAACATCAGCAGCGCTTAAGAAGTTCATATGTGAAATAAAATACAAATAAAAATGAAAAGTTCCACTTGTGTCTTAATTGTGTGCAGCAGGGTGTGGGGTGGTAGCTGATCCGTTTATAAAGAATGTTGAACACCAACTCTGCTGATCATAATCCCAGATAAATCCTTCACCACATTGCTTTTATGGGAATCCCCTATAGGCAATTCACTTACCAGAAGGTGATGGGTTAAGAGCGTGCCTTTCACTGGTTTAATATCGACGGACTTAGTTCACATCAAATAGGACTGGATCCGTGAATGGATATTTGTATAGCTGTCAGCGCACTCTGCATTCTTCCATCTAAATTAAGCTCATAACGAGCGAAGAAATAGAAGTGCCCATAGCGTAATTTAGTAAATTAAAATACTTTTATTAAAAAAACAAAGTAATCCCATATAGATTGTACACTTACAATGTATCAAAATAATACAAGCATGTATCATAGATCGTTGAGTCCCGATATACCTTATTACCGCTGAGAGCGTTATTCCCGGGTAAGGTATCACAGAAGATCAACGGCGTGGGTAGCTGTATGGTCATGCACCACCAGAGAGAGAGCAGGTCAGTGTGGGCACAAGAGGAGACAGACAGTACTAGCATTGTATGGCCACAATAGGACTGGGACACTGTAATATAATGGCCACTGCACTGTAATCATTGCAGTTCCCCTTTACAGTGCAATCCCCTTTATATCACAGTGTCCCTGCACATTACAGTGTTGGCTGCTCTGTCTATTTTTTGTCCCAGTCTGGGCCTGATGGCCACACAAAATATTGACACTTTGGGCCCAATTTGGACATTTTCACTTAGGGGTGTACTAACTTTGTTGACAGAGATTTAGACATTAATGGCTGTGTGTTACAATTTACACTGTTATACAAGCTGTACACTCACTACTTTACATTGTAGCAAAGTGTCATTTCTTCAGGGTTGTCACATAAAAAAAGATATAATAACATTTACAAAAATGTGAGGGGTGTATTCTCTTTTGTGAGATACTGTATGACTATTTATCTGCTCATTGGGAATGTAAAAGCTGCAATGATTAAGCACAATGTACTTCTAATCCTAATATTTACCTAAAATCCTCTGCTTGTGCATGCAGTGAGTTTTGTTACTTCTTGTGCTTTTTGTGTTTAACTTTGCTGTCTGCTCCACTTGGACTTAAGCTGACCATACATGATTCATGATTCCAGCGGGTTATACGAAAAAGAAAAAAAAAACGATTCCCCCATCCACACATTTGAAGTCCTCGTTATGGTATTGACAGCGGGGAGCCTTCCCTGAAGTCAGAATACATTGATCATGTTGCCGTCTATAGCTGGCGGCACCGATTGTTTGAGGAAAACCCCAACTGGCTGGTTATATCAATAGATCGACTTGTGTACAACACAACGTGCTTGCCCATACATGTATCAAAATTCAGCCAGTCCCTGTTGGACTGGCTGAATTTCAATCCGTGTATGGCTGGGGTTAGGCACAAAGCTATGTTAGATTAAGACTAATCACACGCACATAGATTCCTTCATACACCATGAACAGCGTGGATGAAGGAATTTTCCCTGCCGGCTATTGTATACAGACAGCCAGCATCCGAGCCTATAACTTTCCACTTGGCTTCTTTGATAAAAGTAAATTGAAAAATTAACTTTTGTCAGCAAGGGGTGCTGACGGGGCCCCCCCCACAGCTCGGATTGTGGACTGTTCGCCTGGAATCGGCAGAAATTTGAGCCATGTATGCAAACCTTTTCAACCTAACATACCAGCACACATTAAGGCAATCAAGTTGGTGGATATAGCCCACATCACTCCTCCAACCCCAATAGCTGTAAGCACTAACACTCAGCTAAAGCCAGCCATTGATGGTTCGAATCTCAGCCAGTTCAGGAGGAACCGGCCAAGATTTGAACCATGTATGGGCAGGCTGAATGTACCCAAGTTGATCAATCTATCAACTTGGGTGCAACCAGCCTGCCAGATTTTACATGTGATTATTGCTAGCGGCTGTTAACGGAAAGAAATGATATGGCCAGCTTAAGCGGAGTGTTATTGTGTGCAGTGCTAAAGGGCAGAGTTGGATCATAACTGTATGACCTCCTACCCTTTGAGGTCTAAGAGGAGCTTTACGCTACTAATTTCTCCAATTAGTCTTGTTTGCTAGTGCAGTAATCAAGTGCAGTAATCAGGTTATATGAGATGTGGAAGCTTATTGATTTTATATATATATATATATATATATATATATATATATATATATATATATATATATATATATATATATATATATATATATATATATATAATTTATTTATTTATTATTTTTTTTTTTTTATATTATATGGCCACAGTGGCTTGAATCCGATGGCTTTGGGTTACTGCACTTTACACTGCCTTGTTTAGTAAACCATTACCATATTAACATACTAATGCGCTTTGTATTACCTTGGTCATTACTTTAACTATTACTTTGTAAATCAAGCTGTTACAGAATGCTGCAAATTAAACTAAATTATAATTTTTATATGTGATGATAAACCTTAAAATGTGCTAGTGTGTAGTCATTGCAAAAACAGTTGCACCTATGTAAATCTCCTCATTTTAATTACTGTATCAGAGCTGTTGCCAATGGACAGTGAACTGAGCCATCTTGTCAGCAGCATCAGTATTCCATAATTTGTTCAGGATTAATCCTCTTTAATGACCTCCCCTACTGAGAATTCTATTTACCCAATTGTCATACTGGTATCAATGCTTTCAATGACTTTTAACATGTTTGTAGATCAGATGTTCTGAATTCACTTGCTGCATGCTTAAGCTAGGTCAGTGTAGCAAAGTATTGAAGTTTAAAAACAGCCAGGAAATTAGCATTTCCTTTATGACAGCGCAGCTTTAAGCCGGCCATAGACAGATGGAATCTCAGCCGATTCAGCAGGGATCAGCCGCGATTCGAACCGTGTATGGCAGGCTGATTGTATCTATACTGACTGTGTTGATGGGTAAGTCAAGTGATTTTCTTTCCTGCAACAAAAGGAAATTGCTTTGTCTATGGCCAGCTTTACAGGGATATGTAATAAGTGCCATTCAATCAAGTTGGAGTCAGGCTGGCTTCTTTAAAGGTTTCAGATCTCCATTAGAAAGGTCTCCCCACCATAGTTTCTGGCTTTGTTCCTGCACTCTTGGTAGTCTCATCCAGTTGAAAATTGGCACCCTCTTGTATTATCTGTAGTTGTCTAGATCCTGAAGCATAGAGATCTCACCAGAAAAGTCCATGAGAAACATAAGAAACCATTAGCTGATTTATGTCACTAGCATCCACCAAAACTGATATAAGTTTTGGGTAAGCTACAGTTTTAAATGCTGTTTATTTGTAATGAAAATACACGCATTCCTTGTTATTTTTCTGGCTTCTTTTTAAGTAACTCAATTGTCAGTCCATATGTTTTACCTAATACATTTCTGATGCTGATTGTCTAATCTCTTTAACATCTAATCCGTAATCCATTTCAGCATAATAACATAAAGAAAATGTAATCCTTTTTAAAAAAGAGCTCTAGCCCAAACATTTTTTTTTTTTCGTTTTGGATAGTGAGGAAATATTACAAGCTCTGTAAGGTGCTTATTGCTTTCCTTCACCCCCTGTTGTGATATTGGAACAACTCTTCACTATCCAGAACTAAAAGTGGTTTTGCTATGGGGTTTTATCTTGAAGGACAACAAACCAACCATCAGCTTGTGAGCCACATTTAAACATCATGAAGGTAAAGCTACACTAAAAGCTAATTTACAGGGGGCGTTATCTTTTTGTTTTTGACACGTGATGGGCAATGAAAAAAGTACTAGGACAGGAAATCATTGTAGCATAATTGTAAGGCAGCATCAGGGTTCTGAGGGCCAAATGTTGCTCACAAGCTATTGGTTGGTGACCCCTCATATACAGTATTCCGTATGTAATATTTTTTCTGTTTACTGACAGCACCCAACCACTGGCAGCACAGGAGAACCTGCACAGGACGATGTATTTGGGCCCGGACAGCAAAATTATGCAACCTTGCTTCACAAGGAGAATTCTACTGAGGGTGCAAAAAAGGTAACCACAACACTATAGGTTGCTTCAACTGCATTATTTCGTTAGTTTTATTTCTCCTCGTGTCATGTTACTGGGAATAGTACTCTGCATTTTAGATGACAAACCACAGGGAGAACATACAAAGATGGATGCAGAGCTATTATGCAACGTAAAGCAGACTGTGGCTTGTTTATCAAAGTATTTTCTTTGTGTTTTGAAAAGATATTTGCAACATGTGCACATGAATGTGCAATAAATTTAGCACTGCAACAAGTTTTGTTTTAACTGTGCAAAACATCATAGATCTGCTTAGAAATAATTTTCGAACTGTTGAATTATTTTGGCCACTAGAGGGGAGGACTTAGGAAAGAAACCTTCACAACTGTTCATACATTGCACTTTATCCATTTTATGGCATTGGTTGCATTGATAATGATAGAGCATTTTTGCATAGCCACAATAGATAGTTTATTAATCACCACCTTGATATTTTTGAAATTGTAAAATTGATTTACAGATGCATATGAGCAATGGACAGATGTTGCCACCATCAAGAGCTCAGAGCAACTATAGCCAGCTCCATCATCACTCTGCCCAGCCATCAATGGTAAGATCTCCACTCCATTGAAGATGCCAACCTCTTTATTTTATCTCAATGTTAGCATTTAGAGTTATTGTAGAGTTTGACCTAATTTATTTCTGAAAACAATTTCCAAATAATAATGTACAGCTGCACAGTCCAAAAATGACCCAGCTCTCAATCCAGCTAGTCAGCACAATAATAAATAATTTGCAAATACATGCAAAACCACACTACCAAGACAAAAGGAAAAAATTAATCGCGCACCACCACGGAGCTGAAGCAGATAAAATCCTTCATTGTCACCATAGCCAGACAAACATAACAGGACCAAATGTTGAAGCGTTTCAAACAGACATCTCGTGCTTAATCATAGGTTGGTTATAAATAAGCATGAGATGTCCGTGTGAAATGCGGCAACATTTGGTCCTGTTCTGTGTGTCAGGCTATGGTGACAATAAAGGATTTCATCTGCTTCAGCTCTGCGGTGGTGTGCGGCCAATTTTTTCCTTTTGCCTTTAATGGTGGTGGTGAACCGGGGCAGGCACCCACACCAGATTGCTATTTATCGCTCACCTGAGCGGTTTGCACACTTAAAGCCACACTTAAAGCTCTCCCTCTCCCCTCTTTCTCCCCACCTCTCTCTCTCTCTCTCTCTCTCTCTCTCTCTCTCTCTCCTCTCTCTCTCTCTCTCTCTCTCTCTCTCTCTCTCTCTCTCTCTCTCTCTCTCTCTCTCTCTCTCTCTCTCTCTCTCTCTCTCTCTCTCTCTCTCTCTCTCTCTCTCTCTCTCTCATCACTACTACAGACACCACTACTACAGACATAAGACTTTATTGGTGGTATATTGCATGTTGATCTGAAGATTAGGTAGAATGTTAGAAGGTAAGCCTCTAGTTCATGCTTTTATTTACATTTTAGGTACGGATACGACTGGTGAAGGATCCTGAACTGGCTTTAGTATATCAGGAGGTATTGGTGGGAGAGGAAATCCCTTCAGACCTGGAGATGATGTAAGTATTTTGCTCTGATATTTTCTTTATCATGCAGATGGTACCACCAATATTTTATAAATCCCTAGCCCCAATAATTAAAAAAAAATCCTTATTTTTTGTTTTTAATTAAAAATTGTACAAAAAGTAGTTAAATAATTGAATTATGTTACTGGAAACATTGACGTCTTGTAATTAATCAGCTCCAATGATAACACTGTCATAGCCATTTTAATTATTGGTTTCCCCTCCCATTTTGTGCAGGGCATATTTGTAACAAGAGTACAGCCTGAAGGACCAGCATGTAAACTTTTACAGCCTGGAGACAAGATAGTACAGGTAACTACTTTTTGCATCACTACTTACCTTTCATGGGACTCTCCACTGAAATCCATGTAGCGGAGGGAAGCTAGAATGCCCACCAGTTTATGTTGCCTTTCACGTTGGAGGTTTTCCCTCACCTCCTGTCTGGGTGATGGTGTTGCCACCAAAACAGGAAATGAGTGAAATCTCTCTAGTGAGGCCTCAGACAGCAATAAAAAATTGACAGGGGTTATAACCTTTTCCAAGGTCAGCAAAAGACCAGGATCGTGAACTGCATGCACTCACTGTGGATGGGTGGCCTGCACAGGCAAAGCAACGTACCTGGTGCGTTGCTGCTGGTTTCAGCTTTTAGGATCCGTGCATGCACACTCCCCCACCAGCTGCTGCTTTGATTGTACACAGCGGGAGTCTGTCAGCAGGTCCTGTCCAGTGATTCATGATTGGGACCTGCTGATCGCCTATATCCAGTCACAGACCAGAGCCCTGTGTTGTCAGTGAACACAGGGCCCTGTACAGAGGGAACGATCTCTCTGTTTCCTATCCCTGCCACACTATTGCAGTTTTATTAGAAGTCACTGATCACCACCATTAGTAGTATAATTTTTTTTAAATCAAATTCCAGTATATATACTATAGTTTTGTAGACACTATAACTTTGACGCAAACCAATCAGTATACACTTATTGGGATTTTTTTTTACCAAAGACAGTAGCAGAATACATTTTGGCCAAAATCTATTTAGAAGTTACATTTAAAAAAAATGTATTGGATATGTTTTATAGCATTTTTTTCAAAATTTTCAGCTTTATTCACTCATATGATTTAAAAAAAAAACAGTGGCAATCAAATATACCACCAAAAGAAAGTTCCTTTTGTGTGAAAACAAATTATATATATTTTGTTTGGGTACAGTGTTGCAATTGCCAGTTAAAGTAGCAAAAACTGGCCTGGTCATGAAGGGGGTAAAACCTCCCGGACCTGAGGTGGTTAAATGATCTGTTAATTCCGTTATCACCTTATGTATAACAAAACTTTCTTCTTTTTCCCAGGCAAATGGGTACAGTTTCCTGAACATTGACCACGGACAGGCGGTGTCTTTGCTAAAGAAGTTTCAGAGTGCCGTAGAGCTGATTGTTTTACGGGATGGTGCCGTGTAACAGAAAGGACAAATGAACTGAAAGCCAGCAATGCGTCAAGAGACTAATTAGTATATTTTTCTATGTATATAAGAGAAAAGCAACTTAGAAAAAAAAAACATGCACTTGGAATTTTGATAAACAAGAAAACCTATTTGTACAGAAATGTATTGTGAAAATGTGTGGTTTAGGGGAGTAAACCACTGCATATAAAGCAGCTGGGTCCCGAAGGCCTTGCTGCTCCGGTGTGAATGTTTGAGTAGTTTTGCCTACAAGAACAAACCTGTGTTGTTTTTGTACAGAATGTAGGTTTATTTTTGGACGACGTGTGTTACTAAACTCTGCAAGGTTATAAAACATGAGCCTAAATTGTAGCTAGCAGGCGGAGGGGGGCACAACCGCCTTTACTGTAGCTATATGTAATGTAGCTATATGTATGCCTTTCTCTCTTCACACCTGGTATCACTTTTATTTTTATTTTATTTTTTTTTTTATACATTTTAAAATTCAAAACCACTTGTGTCGAGACAGACTGAATCATGTTGGCTTTGCTATGTATACTCGGTGCTGGTGGGCGATAAAGCAAAGTGGCACTTTTTCTGGGTAATGTAGCCTTCTGTCCTATCTGGTATGCAGGGCCGTGTCCGCTATAAGTGGTCTTTATTTAGAATAATATGGTCTCGTTATTGGGATTTTTTTTTTATTCTAGGCACCAGTGGCTTTTTTTTTTTAAATTAAGAAGTGCTGTATCAAGAATCTAGCTTTTGGACATGTTTGAAGTACATTTTTTTTTTAATTCTTGTCTCACATTTTTTTCTTTTTAATAGTAACAAAGAGATTATTTTATGGGACGTGTGTTTACATATTTTCTGAATCTGTTCTCATGTAATTTAAGAGATGCTTTATGCTAGGCCTGGGCGGTACTACAAAAATTCTGGCAGATTAAGCCTAGGCAAAGCAATCTATGTTACATGGTGCCTGAGAGCATTCTATTTTAAATTTCTATTTCCAAAGTTAACGACCTTAATGTATCCTTCTTGAAAACCTAAGTTTTCTTTTCTTTTTTTTTTCTTTTTTTTTATTCTTTCTGGATTGCGTTCCTCCACTGTCCCATACACTGAAGTGCCAAGTCTGTGATGATGGTAGCTAGCTACCAGCAGCTTGCATGATGGTTTGAGAAGCAAACCTGCCTGTGATTTCAACCACCACACAAGCTGATTTTACACCTGTATCATTTCTTTTATCACATGGGACAGAGTGGCCTCTTGCCTTGCTAAATGTCATAGTGATTGGTGCTAGGTAACCAAAGTACGTGTGTAAAAAAAAAATAAAAATAAAAACATGACAGAAGGATTAATGAGAATAGCTGCAGGGTTTAGGAAGGGTCCCATGGACCTGTTGGTTTTTACTTAGTGGCAGCGATTGAAGGGCTTTTTCTACAGGGAACATTGAAATGTGAACTTCTACGAACTAGAGTCATTAAAGGCTATCTATAACTATATACATTTTTAGTGATTTACCACGAGCTGCCTTTGTTCCTTGTTGATGTAAATATGTTTTTTTTTTCTTCTTCTTTTATCTTTCACAAAGGAACATCATTCATGTCTATTTTTGTGTCTCTGGTGTAAATGGGTGGGGATTGCAGTGCTTCTTAAAGAAATACATGGTTCATAAAGACCAGGGATCAGTGCCATAAATGACCAATAACTGTTTATTTTAGGGCTTTGTTTTTTTTTTTTTTTGCTCATCAATTCCGACACGCTAACATTGTGTTACTTCAGATACGTGTGGGTTCGCTGATACAGCCCGGGGTGTCTATGTCCATTCTAGTGGTTAAATAAAGGCTATAATTTATTGATGGAGTAGCAGACACAAGCAATTACCAACGCTGATTGAGAAGTTTTAGCAAAGCAAGAGCAATATGTTTTATGTGTTCATGGCTAAGGGTCAAAGGCGATATTGCACTTGATTTTAAAAGTACTATGTTGTTTGAATTCCCCTATGGAATATAAGGCTTTACTGTATTAAACCATAACCTAGTGTACAAATCATCTCCTCTCAATTGAGTCAGCTACCTTCTGTACAGAACGATGCTTAGACTATCAGTTGACAAGCATTGAGTAATAATACAAAGACACAAGCTGTTGCTTCTATCTGAACCACGTCAATACTAATTAGACTGGGAAGGAACCAGCTCAGTGTCTTAAGATAGCTGTCTCTGTTCTGAATAGGTAATGACACCTTTTTGTATACTCATTCTTAATGATTTTGTTATCTTTTTCATAAGAATCAACTATTTTGGAATAAACCACAGAAATTTTGCTGTATTTTGTTACAATGTACATGTTGAATATGCTTAAACATGAGCAAATAGGAAATACAGACCTTCAAGATTTCGTAATATTTTTAAGCAGTTGACTAAAGAGAGGAACATTTTTTTTATTTTACATGGCATAAACATTTCATATGATGGAGAGTCTAGTCTCCCTCATTATCATTTTAATAGTCGTTTTTATTACATCATTATGTAATGGTTCACGGCTTATACCTTTGTACTTCACTGTGTGAGAGCACAATACATAACAATTTTAGGTGTAGTTGTAAATCCAAATGACTATGCATACCGGTGGATTTAATGCCTTGTGGAAATACTGTATATTTGCAATAGACTGACAGAATAACAATACAGTTGACCGTTGCAGTGGTGTGCTGTATTGGTGGTGTCTTACATCTGAAATAGGTTTGCAACATGTTTTTCAGTCTTAAGTGCTGTTCATACCTGTCTGTGAATTATCAAACTGGCCATACATAGAGGGAAAGTATCACATGACACTGTGTAATGTACAATCTATAATAGAAGAGCACATCAGGAGCAATATGTAGCATAGGGTGCTTGTTGCACTGTGCCCAGGGTAACAGGTGGTAGCCTCAAGTCACCAGATTTTCAATTTTTGTTTCAATTTTCCTTTGTCGCTTTGTTCAGTCACTGAACAGAGGTGTAGGGTTGATGGGGCTGTGGAGAGACACTTCAGGTAACATGCAACTGTTTTCCCTATCTTTTGTTTGGTCTGCTGCCTAAAATCGTGCATTCATGTTTTAGTTTGTGCAAAATTAATCTTATAGCCAAAGGGGTGGAGCTGGTACAAAAGGGTGTCATTCTTGTGTGCCAAGAGCAGCCTGATATCTAAATACAGCTGTGCCCAGGAGACCCGAGTCACACAGGCAAGATTCCCTTATGGGCTGGAAAATTTCACTCCGATCCCTTTATCCTCAGTGGCAGAACCTGAGTTAGGGCTTGTACAGACAAGTGCAAGAAAGGAAGACGTGGCGTTTATTTTTATAGTGCCATACTCTCCAAGCCATCTGGCATGCTGGAAATTTTATTTCTATAATCAGAGGTGTTTAGAGGATTGGCTTTGATTCACTTCAAACTAAACATGGTCTGCAATACCTGCTTCCATTGATGTTGGAGTTCTTTGTAAAATCTTTCCAGCCAATGGGGTTAATTTACTAAAGGCTAACAGACTGTGCACTTTGAAAGTGCAGTTAAACTCATTGTCTCCAGAGCTTATGAATGTGGTGAAGTTCTGCTGATTTCCACCCAATCATGTGCAAGCAAAAAGCATTTTTTAATTTTCTTTGTACCTGATTGGGTATTCTTTATAAAGTGAAGCTTCACCACATTCACTAAGCATTGGGGAAAATGAGTGCAACTGCACTTGTAAAGTGCACAGTCTATTTGCCTTTAGTAAATTAACCCCAATAAGTTATTAAAGTAAACTACCCCATTTCTATTGCTATCCCATCAAGCAGGATCTGTACAAAGAGGCTGCGATAAGTTCTTTATTGTTGCCTATGCCCTCTCACAGCTGTCCAGCAATCCTCCAAGATAGCAGCTGTGAAAACTCAGGCTGAAAATCAGTCTTTTGATGGGAATGTCTGGCTGCAAGGGCATCATATTTCTATTTACGATTACCTGGAACTAAAGAATAAAGAATTCCAGTCAATGAAGACATGTATGTATTGCTAGAGTAATATGATATGATAGAGGGAGCAACAAAGAACTTTTAACAATTTCTATGCACAGGTATTGTTAGATGGGATAGCAAGAGTAGTGGCAAAGCTACTTTAAGATGCAGGTTGACATACACTGCTGTTTTTTTTTTCTTTTATACGGGAGCCTGATGGTTGTTTATTTACTGCACTCACATGTAAAAGCCCATATACAGATGTGAAAATTCCCTTTGTACAGGGAACTCATCCAGCACGCACATACAGTAACTGTGTACACTGGATGAAGGAAGAGCCTTCTGAAGATAAAATGGTCAGGGCACCTTAAGTAAGGTCATCCTTACCTTCTTTTGTACCCAGTTCATCTTAATATCATTTCACACCTGCGGTATATTGCTTTTTTGATTAATGGTTAACATTGTTTCCCAAGTATCGGAAGGATTCACGCACCTTATGGATATAAAGCAAAAGTTTTATGGAAAGATATTTTTTAACAAAATATGAACTGCATATTTAAATGGGCTCTCTTTCAGAGGAGCCAGAGGTATCATATAATGCACAGTGTGGTGTGTGTATGTGTGTGTGTGTACGGTTTAATACTGTAACTTTGTGTACAGTATATTATGGGTAATCAGGCCTCATTTGTATAAACCCCAACTATGCAGAGATGCTCATTGTTGAACTATATATGCATCCAATGCACATCACACACCATCATTGTCCTGTAATCTAAGGTCAACGAAATTCAACTGCAATCTCACTATTTATTATGTAAATAGCCTGTTCTGTTTTTTTTTTTTTCCTCTGACTATGAATATGTACATACTTTTAAGGCCTCCTATGGATTTTGCAAACATAGCAATAACGCAAAGGCTCAAGCCCAGCTTTCTTGGTTAGGTATGCTGTGCGGTTTTATTTTTCATTAAATCTTTCTTGTCAACAGCAATGTAATGTTTTAATGATCAGCATTTATTCTACATTCCAATTTTTTGTATATAAGTAAATTGTTTCTCAAGTAACACATGAAAATTAGAGAATAAACGAATGCTCTTACAGACGGTTGTGGTGTTATTCTTTTTTCAATACTATGTGCTTTGAATTGTACCATTCTGAAACCACATTGCTTTACAGTATATTAGATAGTGTGTGTATGTGAAGGTTCTCATTTATTATTGTTATTATTATACAGGATTTATATAGCGCCAACAGTTTTCGCAGCGCTTTACAACATGGGGCAGACAGTACACTTACAATACAAATCAATACAGGAGGGATCGGAGGGCCCTGCTCGTTAGAGCTTACAATCTATCCAGGTCATGATAAAGCTAGCACTTATCATATTCAACTTGGACTTGTTCTGTAATATTGAAGATGTTTCACAGTTCATCCAAGCAGCTTCTTCAGCTCAAATGAGTGTCTGAAACATAACGCCGCATTTAAAGCCACAAGAGTAACGCATTTAAAGCCACAAGGGTAACTCAGTCACATTAATCCAATTCAAATGGAATGTGCCAACACAGACTGTAATGCTCTTGGGCAATCAACATTTGCTGAGACACATTCTGTGGTAATTTTGGTAAGGTGACTGAGCTACTTGTGTGTATAAAAATCTTAACACTTTTTAGAGCTGAACAAGCTGCTTGAATGAGCATCGAAACATCTTTAACATTACAGAACCAGTCTAGTTAAAGTGGTTGTATACCCTTTTTTTAAAATTTACCCATAGGTACCGTATATACTCGAGTATAAGTCGAATTTTTCAGCACTTCTTTTTGGGCTGAAAGTGCCCCCCTCGACTTATACTCGAGTCACCGCCATCTGTCTGCATGATCAGCGTGTCATGCAGGCAGACGGCGGCCGGCGTGTGATAATTCTTTCAGAGACTATTCCAGCTTTCAAAAGCCGCGCCTCCTGCTCGTCTGTGATAGTCTGAACAGCTGTCAGTGTACAGCCTATCACGGACATTCTCTCATCCTCGTCCGTGGTATAAGAATGTCCATGATAGGCTGACCGCTGACTGCTGAGTGTTCTGCCTATCACAGACGAGGAGGAGGCGCGGCTTTTGAACAGTGGAATGGCCGCCGAAGAGTATTATCACACGCTGATCTGGGGATGGAGATCGCCACAGGGAGGCTGCACAGGACACAGGTAGGCTGCACAGGGACACATGCACACAGGACACATGCACACAGGACACATACACATGTACAAGACACAGGACACCTGTACAGGACACATACACCTGTACAGGACACAGGGATACATGCACAGGACACATACACATGTACAGGACACATGCACAGACCACATACACATGTACAGGACACATGCACGGGACACATGCACAGGATACAGGTAGGCTGCACAGGACACGGGGAGGCATGCAGCTGCAGATGGGCAGCATTTCTCACCCTCGTCTTATACTCGGGTCAATAGGTTTTTCCCAGTTTTTTGTGGTAAATTAGGGGCCTCGACGTATGCTCGAGAATATACGGTAAGCCTTATTATAGGCTTACCTGTAGGTAAAATGAATAGCTCCTAAACCTGTACGGGTTAGGAGATATTCGCTTTGCATGCAGCCGCTGACGTCAGCGGCGCATGTGCAGTGAAGGTCCGGCAGCGTCTGCCGGACCTTGCCAGGAAGAAGACTCCCACGCGCATGCACGTGAGTGACGTAATCGCGGCTCCGGCCACTTACAGCTCCGGAGCCGCAAACCCAGAAGAAACGCTGAGGGAACATGTCAGCTCCCTTGGCGTGGACCGGGATTAGATGCCAAGGCCTTGTTGCAAGGTGAGCATTTCATAATGAGCTAGCATTATACCTTTGCCTTGCAGGGTTTTTTTTTTTTATTTCTGAGCAGGTATACTACCGATTTAAGTGCGTCTAGCTATTGTCAAGTGGCTTGGTCATTTTAAAGATACTTAATTTTTCCAGCTAAGCTTAGGCAATGGCTGAAACAACCTGGCTGGACTAAGGTTGGACATGGATCTCAGTAAGCACTTGGACAGTCTGTTGCTGTTCATGTCTAGGAAAGGGAAAGGGGGTGGGGATGAGTGGCCCTAGAAGACACTGCTGCTTCTCACATTGAAACACTGGAACATGTTTGGGGCATGTTTTCTAACCTGGCCAATTGTTTTTCCACAGTTTTCACAGTTCAGGGCTTCCTATATACAGTACACCAGGTAATCACCTGTTCTGGCCGTACTTTGTCCTGTCATGACTGTGTAGCACCCTCTAGTGTGCAACTAATATAGGTAAATTTAGTTATGACTCATGGTAGTTGTGAGAGTCTGTAATTAGGTTGGGTTACTGCAGGTCAGACTGGATGGCTCTACAGAGCAGGTCTCTGGTACCTCCCCCTTGATCTAGAGGCCTGGAGAAGCTTCTGGAAGTTAGTGGGTGGAAGCCAAGATTTCCGGATCTGCATAATTGTAGGAATCTGGCCAATCTCCAGGTAGAAGGTCCTGGTATGGTGGCTAGGTCAGCCCTTAAATATCTTGGAGCTTAGCCAGCAGGGGAGTACTAAGATTGTTGCTGTGTGGCCTGAGAGGTGATCCCGGGGCTTGGGCTCTACCTCCAGGCTGGGAGCTGAGGAAAGGAAGGAGAGGAAGCCTAGGAGGAATCTCCATTATCTTTGGACATCCAGGCTGGCATGGAAAGATCTGATCAGTTGGAGACCTGAACAAGAGTCCTTTCCCAGTGCAGCAGGGAGCAAAGGACAATGTGGGTACCTCAGCACACCCAGGCTGTGCAGGAATAGGGGGACCAGAAATTCTGCGGGGGTAGCGCTACAATTGTAACACCTTTTAGATGAAATCAAGCCACCCATGCACAGACAGATTGTAATTCATCGCAAAGGGGTGTGAAGAGTGGCGAGATTGAGTGTTGGGGAAGTGTACATGACAAAGAGTCAAACGTACTACTAAACATATTGCTTACTATAATGTATAAACGCTCTAAAACTTGCAAGTAATTGTACTGAAAGAACAAGAAACGGGGGTGCGCATACCCAAGCACCAATGGACTATGAGAGAGAAAAAAAATCAACCTTTATTAATTAAAAAGTATATAAAAAAAGAAGGAAAAAGCAAATGAGTGCATATGTATACTTCTTGGATGGAAAGCATATTAATTCTGTAGAAGAGCAGAAGATAGAAAGATGTGCCAGTAGTGCAAATCTGCTAATCTTTTTTAGCCCGTCCCTATGAATATAGGAGTATCAGATAGATGATCACTATCTGCTAGGAAGCCTCCCTCTTTCAAACAATTTGACTGGCCAATTACAATGGCACAGTGTCATGCATTCATGCCATTCGTTTATCTCGCTCAAAAAAAGAGTACTGTATTTATTGGCGTATAACACTCACTTTTTCACCATGAAATTCAGGTGCAAATAGTGTGTGCTTGTTATACGCCAATACTTCAATTTTAGCTGCCTTGGAGTTGACAGGGAGGGGGTGGGACGAGTGCCGTCAGGTTACAAACAGTGAGAATCTTCTGTTTACTTGGCGGCCTCTGTAATAGGAAGTCCTGTCTCCTGGGCCGCCATTGGACTACTGTTCTGTCTATCATAAGAGATTCTCACTGTATGTAATCTGTCGGCACTCGTCCCGCCCCCTCCCTGTACCCTCTAGGCTGCAGATGGGCATCGATCAGTCTGCACTGATGGCATTGGCGAGACTGCTGCATTCAAGGTAATGGTGAGGCTGCTGCATTGATGGCACTTGTGAGGCTGCAGATGGGCATTGATCAGGCTGCATTGATGGCAATGGTGAGGCTGCAGATGGGCACTGACCCATATTTTGCTTCAAAGTTCCTTATTTAAAATTTAAGTTTTTTTCCTGAAACTTCCCTCTTAAAATGAATGTGCGTGTTATACGCCGATAAATACGGTAATTGACTGAGACCAACAAGTGGCTTGGATACGAGACACTATCCCACGGTAATTGGCCAGCAAATTGCCTAGTAGGTTACAATGGGGATATGAGAATTTTACCTCTTTTTTGACTGAGACCAACGGATGGCTTGGATGCATGACACCATACCACGGTAATTGGCCAGTCAAATTGTTTGAGGGAGGTCTTTTTTATAGATAGCGACCATCTATCTGATACCCCTTTATTATAGGGACTGGCTAAAAAAGATTAGCAGATTAGTACTATTGGCACATCTTTCTACCTTCTGCTCTCCTACAGAATTTATATGCTTTCCATCTTTAAAGTGTGTGTGTGTGTGATATATATAATTGCTTTTTCTTTTATAAGCAGTTTTCTATGTAGTTCAGAGAGCTCTTTTTGACTGAGACCAATGAGTGGCTTGGATTCTAGACATCCCATGGTAATTGGCCAGTAAAATAGTTTGAAAGAGGGAGGCTTCCTAGCAGATGGTTACCATCTATCTGATACTCCTATATTCAAAAAAAGATTAGCAGATTTGCACTACTGGCACATCTTTCTATCTTCGGCTCCCCTACAGAATAATATGCTTTTCATCCAAGAAGTATACACATATACTCTTTTGCGTTTTCTTTCTTTTTTTATATACTTTTTAATCAACAAAGATTGATTTGTTGTCTCTCTTATTAGCCATTGGTGCGCGTGTATGCGCACCCCTGTTTCTAGTTCTTTCAGTACAAACGTGCTATGTAGAAGCTTTATCTCAACATGGAATGGAAGTACTGGCTCCACAATGTGGATGTTGTCAGAACCTAATAAGGACACACATGTGCTGGTGTGGTTACTGTAATGGCAGCCACTACAGTGCCTTGAAAAAGTATTCATACCCCATTGAAATCCACATTTTTTCATGTTACAACCAAAAACGTAAATGTATTTTATAGTTTTTTTTGTGATAGACCAACACAAAGTGGCACATAATTGTAAAGTGGAAGGAAAATGGTAAATGGTTTTCAACATTTTTTTTACAAATAAATATGTGAAAAGTTTGGCGTGCATTTGTATTCAGCCCCCTGAGTCAATACTTTGCAGAACTACCTTTTGTTGCAACTACAGCTGCAAGTCTTTTTGGGTATGTCTCTACCAGCTTTACACATCCTAGAGTGACATTTATGCCCATTCTTCTTTCCAAAATAGCTCAAGCTCTGTCAGATTGGATGAGGGTGTCTGTGAACAGCAAGTCTTGCCACAGATTCTCAATTGGATTTAGGTCTGGGCTTTGACTTTGCCATTCTAACACATGCATATGCTTTGATCTAAACCATTCCACTGTAGCTCTGGCTGTATGTTTAGGGTCGTTGTCCTGCTGGAAGGTGAACCTCCGCCCCAGTCTCGTCTTTTGCAGACTCTAGCAGGTTTTCCTCTAAAATTGCCCTGTATTTGGCTCCATCTAACTTCCCATCAACTCTGACCAGTTTCCCTGTCCCTGCTGAAGAAAAGCACCCCCACAACATAATGCTGCCACCACCATGTTTCACGGTGGGGATGACGTGTTCAGGATGATGTGCAATGTTCGTTTTCCGCCACGCATAGCATTTTGCTTTTAGGCCAAAAAGTTTACTTTTGGTCTCATCTGACCAGAGCACCTCTTCCACATGTTTGCTGTGTTCCCTACATGGCTTGTCGCAAACTGCACATAGGACTTCTTATGGCTTTTTATCAACAACGGCTTTCTTCTTGCCACTCTTCCATAAAGGCCAGAATTGTGAAGTGCATGCTAAAAGTTGTCCCGTGTACAGAATCTCCCACCTGAGCTCTGGATCTCTGCAGCTCCTCCAGAGTTACCATGGGCCTCTTGGCTGCTTCTCTGTTTAATGCTCTCATTGCCTGGACTGTCAGTTTAGGTGGATGGCCATGTCTTGGTAGGTTTGCAGTTGTGCCATACTCTTTCCATTTTTGGATGATGGATTGCTCCTTGGCCTTCATGATGCTCTTTGTTCACTAAGGTTCTCTAACAAACCTCTGAGGGTTTCACAACAGCTGTATTAATACTAAGAATAAATTACACACAGGTGGACTTGTTAGGGAAATTCAGTTGTACGCAAAGCACACAGCGAAACCTCCTGTTTCTAATCATAATAACAATTTTGTCTAATGATATAATACCATCTCACCTTTGGATCATATGTCTCTCCTCAGGTGTAGCTCATCCTCTGGTGTGAGCCTCATGCTTACAAATAGAATCACAACCTCATCCTTCCAGTTCCAAGATCACACTGCCAGCCAGCCTCCCTCAGCTGTCTGAGTGAGCCACTTTATTAGCATATCAATAGGAGGTCCCGAAGCTCAAGGGTTCGGCCTCCAACAGCCAATAACACCTCTTACAAAGCTTGTGACCTCACAGGATATCAATGACCATATAAGGATTTAACAACACAGGAAAATGCAATGAACAATGACCACAGGAGTCTTATGTGTGTGTCTGAGCAGAGACAGGGTGCATGTATGTTTTTAGAAGCCAGATGGCTTTCAAACATTAACCCTGTCTCCAACCAGAACCCAAAAGACTCCCGTATTTCCGTTGATAGAAATCCCTATTATACATTGTTCCAGAGAACAATGTATACCTGGATTATTCTACTGTCTTTGTGGACGAGAGATTATCGGCAGGCGTACACTCATTGGGCCACAAATGTGTTGATCAGGCACACGGGCAACATGAGAGCACACTCGTTAAACCGATAATGTCTTTGCAGAGCGAACACATCCCCACCAGACGATCGTTCTGTGCATCGCACAGGGGCCCTTAGCTGGCGGACACGTCCCCACTCCACAAACATTTCTCTACATCCCCAAAGAGCTTTTCACTACCAAACGGATCTCAACCAGCATTGGTCTGCCCTAGTCAGCTCTTTAGAGCGGGCTGTGATTGAACACGCACTGGGAGACTTATGACAATACATTAATATAAAATTTTCCACAACAGACTATATTTACTAATTAGGTGACTTCTGAAGGCAATTGCCTACAGTAGGAATTTAGTTAGGGGTATCAGAGTACTTCACAATTATGTGCCACTTTGTGTTGGTCTATCACATAAAATCCCAGGTCAGGTTACGTGTCTCCGTCATCTGCAGCCCATGTCTTTCCTCTGACAGTCTCTCCCTCCTCCCTCCTTGTCCACATGAGAGCATTTCCTCCCCATCCCTTCACCCTCTATTCCGCTGCATAAGGCAGCACATTTCAATATATGTAATGCAGATATCGAGCCATTATCAAAACTGTAAGTGTTAGAAATTAAAAGGCTAAATACCATTTCTGACACCGCAGCTGTGCAGTCACGTGATCCCCTGTGCTGGCCGGCCTCGATCTATGGAGAGAAGCAGGAGTGGTGGAGATTCCCCTCTGCTGGCCGGCTGATGTCACAGGGGAATCTCGGCGCCTTCTGCTCCTCTTCGTAGATCGAGGCCGACCAGCACAGAGGATCACGTGACTGCACAGCTGCGGTGTCAGAAACTGTATTTATCCTTTTCATTTCTAACAAACACTTTGTTTTGGTAATGACTGGATATCTGCATTATATACATGTAAAGTCACTTTAAGAATTCTTTGCTGTTTAATTCCACCCTATCGTAAATCACTGGGGGTCAGTGGGAGCCATACTGTCTGTGTTGGCCCCCCATCACTGACAGCTCTGAGATGCAGAATATGAATAGTGCTTGCACACACTTGTTATTTTCTGATGTCAATGACTATAGGCAGCCATTGAGATCCTTCAAAGAGTTACAATAAAATCATGTTATGCTACCAAGTAATGGTTAAGTATGCTTTTGAAAAATGTAGTTCTGTAAAATTATCAAGCATGCTCTATCCACTATAAAACTTTGAACTGTTGATAATAGACTACAATACTGTCATATATTATATCAAGTCACAACTTTCAAATCCCTTTTTCTATTTACTTATATTCTTTTTTCAAACATTTATCTGCTAAGATCTCACGCTTATCACTTTAATCTATGTTACTTCAGCCCTCACCAATCAGCAGCTCTTGATTTTACTCTGTCTTTGTCTTTCTCCCTCTCATCGGGGTCACATTACCCTTCAGCCAGCAGTAAGTTCCCTCAAGTTTCTATCTCCTAAGCAGTTATCTATTCTGTGATTATGTCCCACACCACACTGCTTTTCTCTGTTCCACAACCTCCCTGTCCTGTTCCACCATGATGTCTAACTAACATGTAACTATAGATTGGTAGCAATCACGTTTTCTTTTTTATAGCTTAAACCTGAGCTAAAAAGGTCAGCAGCACCCAGGGGCATACCTAGGGCATTTGGCACCCGGGGCGGCTCCTATTTCTGGCACCCCCCTGACAAAATTGCAGCGCGTGAAGCGTGTCGCTTAAAAAAGAGCAGGAGCTTCTTTTGAGCGACAGTGTGTGATTTGCTGTGACTGCAGCTCAATTTAAGAAGGTTAGAGTATTATGGTGGCAAGTTAGGGCCATAATAGGGTATTATGGTGGCAGGCTAGGACTGTCTAAGGTATTATGGTGGCAGGCTAGGGCAGTATAGGGTAATTTAGGGGCAGGTTAGAGCTGTATAGGGTACTATAGGGGCAGTATAGGGTAATATAGGGGCAGGTTGGGGCTGTATAGGTTATTATAGGGGCAGGTTAGGACTGTATAGGGTATTATAGGGACAGGTTAGGGCTGTGTACAGTGACAATGTGCTCACTTACAGCATAGCTGCAGATGCAGACACTCGTAGCTCCTGTGTGCTCTCCTCTTTCTCCTCCAGGATCAGCCAGTGAATGAGCCTTTGGGAGGAGTGGAGGAGGCAGCCACACCCCTGGCTTCGCCCACAAGCTACCTCGGGACTCGGGAGACATTGAAGATCGCCAAGGGACAGCCTGCCTGATTCGATGACTGGGAAGACAGGCAGCCCCCCTCCCCTGCACCACTGGGCCCCCTGCTGACCCTTCTGATGCATTGCTTACAAAGCTGGGAAAGTGCAGGGACGCCCCTCATTATGACGGTCCTGCTGCGATCCCATCTCACACTGCACACCCCCGGACTGACACCCCCTAATGTGCGGCACCCGGGTCGGACCCCCCCCCCCTTGGTACGCCACTGGCAGCACCCATACCTTGTAGCTGAAAAGGTAAGGGTTATATTCCTTCAAAAAACATACTCGAGGCAAAAACATCATAATCATTGATTTGTAAGGCTAAAAATGCTTAGCACAAGGTTTTCATAAAGTTGCACTCATTGAAATGACGGCCTTATAACTCCCCAATATCAGTTTCCATACATTTCGCCTGTATGTCATTAAAATGGAAATTTGATTTCTGTTAACTCTTCCTGTAGCTTTGCAAAGAAAATGTACTTTTCATAAATGTACATTACAGGGCACAGGAAAAGTAATTCGTTTTGGATTATGCGGATGCCTTTGGTTGATTGCACACTGACAAACAAGAGCTGCAAGGCCAGCCTAGTATAAGCCATCCCACTCCCAGCATGCCTCAGTTTTTTGCTAGTGTCTTGGGAAAATTGATCTTCAGTTGCTGCAGAGCCACCAGGGTACATTTGTGCATTTTCCAGATTAGTTAATAATTGGCTAAGCACTGGAGGCTGGACTTGCACCCTGTTGTGAAGAAGACGCAGGGATGGTCTATAATGTGCCCTCTGAGCACTGGATTTGTTGGGCGCTCACCTAGGCACCTTTTATGTAACGTGCCGAGTTAGCCATAGTGCTTTAGTGGTCCTATGCTGCAATCTATCCATCCAGAGGGACCCTGTTCCTGAAGAATCTTTAGGGAGGATCCTGCATATCTGCCTAGTGGGGACGACACAAAGTTTTATGACCACCGTTTCCATAAGTCAGGGCTTTAGCCCATATGTAAGCCTAGTGTGCAGGAATAAATTTCAGGAGCACTGGGTGTGACACTTCTGTTAAATTCCAGGGGCAGGAGCATGTTTTTTTTATTTGGCACCATTGGACAGGCTTACTGCTGTGTGCCTCTGGAATCTTCACAGCCGCCTCCTAGTTGTTCATACTGTTCACACCATTTTGGACTGCACACAGACCAAATGCTCTCACCAACCATCTGCTCAACTACGCTAGCACTATTACCCTTTGTGACCGGTCTCCCAACTGCCTCCAATGACTAGTGACAGTTGGCATTAACCCTTCTGCCTCTTTTGGAAAACTTTTACTTACATGCTTACTATGGCATATCCATAAGAGCAAGGGGGGAAACCCTGTGGACCTTGCCAGCTTTTGATCAGCTAAAAGCTCTGAAGGGAATTTGCAGCACGCCTCCTAGGGGTCCTGATACCAAAAGCTTTGACCACTGTCCCCTGTATAGGTCATTACCCTCCTCCAAGGCCTCTTTTTTCTGCTAATATGTCTGAGTTTATGTGGAAAATTTCAGCTATGTTGGCTGTCTTAGAATGCAGGGGCCACAAAAGGGCATCCACGCACTCCAGAGCTCAAAGTCTAGAGGATTGTACCTTGACCATTTTTGAGGGCCTGGAACATGGGAAGCTCCAGTCTACTGACATATCTCCTATACTTAAGGATATTTTTATTTCTAAAAAGTATGCTTAAAATCTTAACCCCTCAAGTGTTTTGCAGAGCAAGAGGAGTTCCAAAAAAAGATGACGTTTTTTTTTTCATAGAGTCCTCTTTTATTTATGCCTAGACAGAATTGATAAATCTGCCCATTCTATTTTAATGCTTCACCTTCTGTAAGCGAGGTCAACCAACCAGGATATAGTCGGTCAATACCACGGTACTGACTTACATCAGCCATCACAGAGGAACCAGAAGTCTTGTGGCTCAAAAAAGAATCAGATCTGATAAATATATCTCAAAATTAGAAGGCAGACTGCTCAGTTGTCAACAGAAAAAAATTGGCTTTTTCACCTCAACATGTTTCAAACCCTCAGTCACAGCAGGGGGGCATCTGTGTCATGTTTGTCACCAGATCTAGGTATCTTCTAGCCTTCACAGTAGATGCTTTGGAAAATCTGTGGGATCAGTACAACCTGATCTACTGTGTCTTTTCTCCTCTAAAACCCCTTCCTCAACTACTCCGCAAGATCGAGATAGAGGGCATCCCAGTGATTTTCATCTCACCAAAGTGGCCTAGGAGGGAGTAGTGTTTGGACGCCTTCAGTCTCTTGGCAAGTTCTTTGTGGGTCCTCCCATATAGTCCAGGTCTTTCATCTCAAGAGCCAATTTACCACCCTGCTTCTTGGTTGCTGAGTTTATAGGCCTGGCTGTTGAAGTCCAGTTCCTAAGGGACAGGGACCTATCAAATTTGGTCATCTCTCTTAAAGGCTAGAAAATCAACTTCTCACAAAGTCTACCATTACACTTGGAAGGTGTTTTTCTCCTGGTGTGAGGCACGGGAGTTCAATCCCGAGGAATTCTCTATGGGACAAATCCTGTCCTTTCTACAGTCTAGTCTGGATCAATATTTGGCCTTGAATATCCTCAAAGGTAACATCTCTGTCTTAGCGGTTCTTTTTTTGAAAACGCTTGCTTCTCATTCCTTAATAAAGGTTTTGGATGTTCCTTAATAACTCCATGGGATTGCAACCTTGTTCTCTTGTTTTTATAGAAGCCACTTTTGAACCTCTTGGGAATGTTCCTTTATCTTCCCTCGTAAGGTTGCCTTTTTCATCACCATCGCTTCTGCAAGGTGAGTCTCTGAGTAAGCAGAATTAACCTGTAAAGAACCTCTCTTGTGCTTTATAAGTACTCGGTTGTTTTAAGGTCCAGGGCCTCTATTCTTCCCAAGGTGTTTCTTCCTTCTACCTTAAGCAGGACTCCATTGTACTTTTTCTCTGTCCTACTCAGAAAGCATTCTAAGAAGTTTCTTCCTCGTTGTCTGGAAGTAGTGAGTCTTTCAGTTACAGCTTCATTTAGACAGTTTGATGCCTGTTTGTTGTTCCTAAGGGTCCCCGTAAGGCACAGACTGCTTCTTATTCCACTATCGCCAGGTAGATTTGACAGCTCATCATTAAGGCTTATGACCTCAAGGGCAGGGTTCCTTTTTTTCCTGTTGTGTTACTATGGCCATTTGTATAGTAACTTTATTGCAATAATATGGAGTTAGATTTATTATTTAAGAGCATGTGTTGTTGTTTGGAAGGACGATGGAGTAACACATTGCTGCCGGAAGCTGAATAACTTTGGAGACATTTTAAGTTGGACTGAGCAAGGAACCGTGAAGGACATTACATCTTAAACCCTAAGTTGTGTAACTGTTTAGTTTACTTAATGCGTACATACTGCACATGCTTATATTTGTAGGCATACAGTGCCTTGCAAAAGTATTCACCCCCTTGGCTTTTTACCTATTTTGTTACATTACAGCCTTTAGTTCAATGTTTTTTTCAATCTGAATTATATGTGATGGATCAGAACACAATAGTCTAAGTTGGTGAAGTAAAATTAGAACAATATATACATAAAACTATTTTTCAGAAATAAAAAGCTGATAATTGGCATGTGCGTATGTATTCACCCCCTTTGTTATGAAGCGCATAAAAAGCTCTGGTGCAACCAATTACCCTCAGAAGTCACATAATTAGTGAAATGATGTCCACCTGTGTGCAATATAAGTGTCATATGATCTGTCATTACATATACACACCTTTTTGAAAGACCCCAGAGGCTGCAACACCTAAGCAAGAGGCACCACTAACCAAACACTGCCATGAAGACCAAGGAACTCTCCAAACAAGTAAGGGACAATGTTGCTGAGAAGTACAAGTCAGGGTTAGGTTATAAAAAAATCCAAATCTTTGATTATTATTATTATTTTACAGGATTTATATAGCGCCAACAGATTATGTAGCGCTTTACAACTTGAGGGTAAACAGTACAAATACAATACACTTTAATACAGTAGGAATCAGAGGGTCCTGCTCCTTAGAGCTTACAATCTAAGAGGGAAGGTCAAGAGATACAAGAGGTAATAACTGTGGGTGATGTGCTGATTGAGAAGATAAATGTACAGTTGTTAGGTGGGGGCCAGATAGGCTTCTCTGAAGAGATGAGTTTTCAGGGATCATCTGAAAGTGGATAAAGCAGGAGAAAAGCGGACAGATTGGGGTAGAGCATTCCAGAGGATGAGAGAGGCTCTGGAGAAGTCCTGAAGGCGAGCATGGGATGAGGTGACAAGGGAGTTTGAGAGCAGATGTTGCGGAGGTTGAGGCGGCAAATTTTTGATAGTGATAGAATGTAGGGCCATAAGGTTAGTTCAGAGTCCAGGATTACACCTAGGACCTTGGCGTGGGGGGATGGGTTGATAGTTGAGCCATTGATATTGACAGAGAAATCAGGGGAAGTGGCACCTGAGGGAGGAAATATCATGAGCTCGGTTTTGGATAGGTTGAGTTTGAGGAAGTGATGTGACATCCAGGCTGATATGTCTTCTAGTAAGTTGGTAATGCTTGAGGAGACAGATGGAGAGAGCTGGGGGGTAGAGAGGTAGATTTGGGTGTCATCAGCGTAGAGATGATATTTAAGGCCATGGGAGGCAATCAATTTACCCAGGGAGGTGGTGTAGATTGAGAAAAGGAGAGGTCCAAGAAGAGAACCTTGGGGGACCCCAACGGAGAAAGGAAGAGGAGAGGAAGTGGAGTTGTAAGTGACACTGAAGGAGCTGTGGGATAGGTAGGATGAGAACCAGCGAAGAGTACAGTCATGGAGACCAAAGGAGTGGAGATTATTGAGGAGGAGGGGGTGGTCCACTGTGTCAAAGGCAGCAGAGAGATCCAGGAGAAGTAGTACAGAATAGTGTCCACTGGTTTTAGCTGTTAGTAGGTCATTTGAGAGTTTAAGGAGAGCAGTTTCCGTGGAGTATTGAGGGCGAAATCCGGACTGAAGGGGATCAAGAAGTTTATTCGTGGTCAGATGGTCGCTTAGTCGGTTGTAGACCAGTCTTTCAAGAAGTTTGGAGGAGAAGGCGAGTAAGGAGATGGGACGTAGGTTGTTAAGATTGGTGGGGTCCAGTGAGGGCTTTTTAAGTATGGAGGTGACTATCGCATGTTTTAGAGAGTTTGGGAAGATGCCACTAGAGCGAGAAAGGTTAAAAATGTGAGTTAGAGAGTATGAGTCAGAGGGTGAGCGTAGCATTTGCGAGGGAGCAGGATCCAGGGGGCAAGTGGTTAGATGAGTGTTAGATAAAAGTTTAGCAACCTCATTAATAGTAGCAGGGTTGAATGAGGGAAGTAATGATTGTATCTGTGGACATGGGGTGTTGCATGGGGGAGGTTTTTGCGCATTGGAGATCTCCGCATGAATTGATCCCTAGGAGCACCATCAAATCACTTATACCCAAATGGAAAGAACATGGCACAACAGCAAACCTGCCAAGAGACGGCCGCACACCAAAACTCACGGACCAGGCAAGGAGGAGAGACAGCACAGAGACCTAAGGTAACCCTGGAGGAGCTGCAAAGCAGAGACTGGAGTATCTGTACATAGGACGACAATAAGCCGTACGCTCCATAGAGTTGGGCTTTATGGCAGAGTGGCCAGAAGAAAGCCATTACTTTAAGCAAAAAGCAAAATGGCAAATTTTGAGTTTGTGGGAGACTCCCAAAATGTATGGAGGAAGGTGCTCTGTTCCGATGAGACTAAAATTTAACTTTTTGGCCATCAAAGAAAACACTATGTCTGGCGCAAACCCAACATATCATCCAAAGAACACCATCCCCACAGTGAAACATGGTGATGGCAGCATCATTCTGTGGGGATGTTTTTCCGCAGTCGGGACTGGGAAACTGGTCAGTGTTGAGGGAAAGATGGATGGTGCTAAATACAGGGACATTCTTGAGCAAAACCTGTACCACTCTGTGTGTGATTTGTGGCTAGGACGGAGGTTCACCTTCCAGCAGGAAAATGACCCCAAACACACTGCTAAAGCAACACTTGAGTGGTTTAAGGGGAAACATGTAAATGTGTTGGAATGGCCTAGTGAATACCCAGACCTCAATCCAATAGAAAATCTGTGGTCAAACTTAAAGATTGCTGTTCACAAGTGCAAACCATCCAACTTGAAGGAGCTGGAGCAGTTTTGCAAGGAGGAATGGGCAAAAATCCCAGTAGTAAGATGTGGCAAGCTCATAGAGACTTATCCAAAGCGACTTGGAGCTGTGAAAGCTGCAAAAGGTGGCTCTACAAAGTATTGACTTTAGGGGGGTGAATAGTTATGCACATTGACTTTTTCTGTTATTTTGTCCTATTTGTTGTTTGCTTCACAATAAAAAAAAAAAAAAACATCTTCAAAGTTGAGGGCATGTTCTGTAAATTAAATAATATAAATCCTCAAACAATCCATGTTAATTCCAGGTTGTGAGGCAACAAAACACGAAAAATGCCAAGGGGGATGAATACTTTTGCAAGGCACTGCATTTTTGTAAGCTATGAATTGTGTTGCATTGTGCATCCTACAGTTCTATGTGCAGTTTTTACCTATTTAGTAAAGCATTGATACACTGCAGAAGTCTAAGCTTCCTTGGTTTTACCGCAAGAACTTTAATAGATAGACGCAAAGCATAACATTGGGGGCTTGTGCCAGGATTTGTGCTGAAATCTGAACAGGCATGTTTTCTGTGGTGTGTTTTGTTGCTTGTGCTAGGGGAAGATGCTGCGTACACTGTTTAGGAAGAGTAAAGCCGCGTACACATGAGCGGAATGTCCGACAGAAAAAGTCAGACAGAAGCTTTTCATCGTAAATTCCGATCGTGTGTATGCCTCATCGGATTTTTTCTTTTCGAAAATTCTGGCGGACCTAGAAATAGAACATGTTCTAAATATTTCCGATGGAACCAATTCCTATCGGGAAAACCGCTCATCTGTATTAAAATAAACTGACGCGCTAATGAACTATTTAGTGTCGTATACAAAAAGTGTAGTAATGTGACCTTATAATATCTATTATTATCCTAAAAATCGTGATAAAAATATTTTTTAGTGCAAATGATGAGGTATTTATATATTTGGAGTGAGATAATTATTCACCTTTATTGATTTCTATTCTTCTACCTTGAAAGAAGTTATTTTTGAAGGGTATGTGTGTGTGTGTGTGTATAGAGCTGCACCTCTATTAAAGTGTTCTGATGTCACTTAAAAAGTTAAAATTATATACATGAAATAGTGCGCTAAATACTAATGCACAGTGTAGTGATGAAATTAATAAATAATAAATTCCATACGATATTATTGATTCCATAAAAAAATCTGATATATAAATAAATGCCACAGGTGATTGCACTTAAGTGTTCCAATACCACTGAAACACAGTGAAACTTATGTAAAGTGAAATAGTGCGCTAATATTATTCCAAATTAACGTGAGAAAGATAGACAAATAAGTTGATAAATATATGTTCAAAATACGTAATTAAATATATTGCACAGGTAGTTTCAATTATAGGGATCACCTATATTGCTCTTAAAATCCATATGCAGTTGTAGATGTCTTTTTATGCATTTATAAAATAGTCCTCATTATATATACATAGACAGCTGGTATTCACTAATTAAATTGCCCTTAAATTGCCCTTCTCCCTGTTTCGATGGGGGATTAGCTTGCAATCCAAAATTCACCCACAGTATTCTCAGGATGTTAGGAAACCACTGATGTTTGGGCTTCACTGATTTAATTTCCGCTCATCTGTATGCTGTTCCGATGGACCAAAAACGACGCATGCTCTGAAGTAAGTACGAGACGGAAGCTATTGGCTACTGGCTATTGAACTTCCTTTTTCTAGTCCTGTTGTACGTGCTGTACGTCACCGTGTTATGGACGGTCGGACTTTGGTTTGAACATGTGTAGGCAAGACCACTTGAATGGAATTCCGTCGGAGAATCCTTTGGAGTTTATTCCGACGGCAAAACTGGTCATGTGTACAGGGCATAAGGCTGCAAAGGTTTCTGGTGTCCAGGAGGACTTGAAGGTGTGCACCCTTCCTATCTGGGCCAGAAATAGTTAGTGGATGTCTGTTGTAAAGGAGCTGGCTGGATATGTTTCTCTTTTGAACAGAGCTTGGGATGGAGTCTCTGATCTTTCCTCGGATTTTAGCCTCAAAAGTTTTGGGTTCAGTAAGGGAGAGATGCGGCCAGTTGCTGTGTTTGGTTTTCACTTCCTGCATGCTCTACATATTGAAAAAGAGGGAAAAGGCACAATTAGAAAGAGATTTACTGAAGGAGCAGCTTGCAGTAGCATCCAAGTGTTTGGAAGAAACTGCAAGCAAGGCAAAAGATTTAGAAAGGAGGGTAATCAAAGTTAAACCTGCAGTGGCTTCGAAGTGTGTTCAAACCCCTGTAGGCCGAGCTGAAGATTTGAATGAGCGGTGTGCAGCCCTCATAAACAAGTCTAATGATGCCCTAACAAAGGAAAAAGGCCCGAAGCCTGTAAGCAGAAGTAGGACATGTGCCATTGTTACTTCCCATAAGCGGGAAGCTGAGAATTTGATCAGCTCAAATGGCGGAGTTGAGTCAGATACAAAGAAGGCAAGGCCTATGATCTCCAGAAAACACATGTGGATTGATTTACTTAAGGTGGGGGTCCCTAGAGTGGAAATAGATTAGATTCCTACATCAACATTGCTTAAGAAGTCGAAGCAAGTGGTTGAGAATGGTAGATTCAGTCACATTAAGTGTTTCAGTTGCCATAAAATGGGGCATTTTGCAAAAATGTGCCATGCTGTGAAGAATGGACAACAGCAGGGCTGTGTTCTTCCCAGGACAACACGGAGAGACATGCAAGTTTATTTGTTACGTTGGAAGTCAATGCCATCCACAAAAGTTTCAAGGCAACAGTGGGTAACCTACAATAATTTTGCAGTTAGAAATGGGCAGATAGAGAAATGTGAGCAGTGAGCTATGTTTTTGGCACAGTTGGAAGGAAAATATAATCTGCTTTGTCTCTTATGCCGCGTACACACGAGCGTAATTTCCATCCAAGATTTTTCCGACGGAATTCTGCTCAAGCTTGGCTTGTATACACACGGTCACACAAAAGTTCGCTGAACTTTCGACCGCCAAGAACGCGGCGATGTATAACACTACGACGAGCCGCTAAAATGAAGTTTAATGCTTCTGAGCAAACGTCAAATTGTTTCCGAGCATGCGTAGGAATTTTGCGCATTGGAATTGGTACAGACGATTGGAATTTCCGATTGGAACATTTTCCGACCGAAAAATTGAGAACATAATGTAAATCTTTTGCTGGCTGGAATTCTGCCAGCAAAAGTCCGATGGAGCACATACGGTCGCATTTTAGGACCAAAAGCTGTCATCGGACTTTTGCTGGCGGGATTTCCGCTCGTGTGTACGGGGCATTACTCTTTTCAGGTACTGAGCATCGAGAGGTGGAACATGCAGAGCAGATGACCATGCTAGATGGGAGGAGGCAGACCAGAAGAGAGCTTGAGGAAGATGTGGATGATTTCCTGATGGTGGTTGAGTTGGAGTGGACTTTCATCTGAGCATTTCCTTATGACCAAGAGGACAAGAGACTTTCATCTGGGACTTTCTTTTCACAAACTGTCAAAGACACTGTTAACCCTGCTCAAACAGGGCACAGACAGCAATAAAAACTGACAAGCATTCTAATCCATCTCCACTCCATCTAAAATGAATGATGCTGCCTTCAGTCCAGAGGCATTGCTAAGGGGGTGCGGGGGGGGGGGAGGCCCGCACTGGGTGACACCCGCCAGAGTGGTGACACCGGGGCCGCTGCTAAACACTGTACTTTACAGCTTGTTGTGGAGCGGTGCGAACACGGCACTCAGCTGTGCGGAGGGGGCTGCCTGTAACAATCCTCAGTCAGGCTAATATCTCTGAGTGAGCCGGAGTTGGTAGGTGGAGCTGGGGGTGTGGCTGCCTCCTTCACTCCTCCCACAGACTCCTTTACTATTGCTGATCCCACAGCTGAAGAAGATGAGAGGCAAGGACACAGCAGCCCCACCCATCTGCAGGCATGAAGCATGCTGTAAGTAAATGCAGTGCAGTGTCACTACATACAGTCCTAACTTGCCCTATACCACCCCAACCCACCCTATGCCACCCCAACCTACCCTGTGCCACCCTAACTTGCCCTATACCACCCCAACCTGCCCTGCGCCACCCTAACTCGCCCAATACCACCCCAACCTGCCCTGTGCCACCCTCACTTGTCCTATACCAGCCCAACCTGCCCTGAGCCACCCTAACTTGTCCTATAACACCCCAACCTGCCTTGTGGAACCCTAACTTGCCCTGTACCACTTCAACCTGCCCTGTACCACCCTACCCTGTCCTGTACCACCAAAACTGCCCTGTACCACCCCAACCTGCCCTATACCACCTCAACCTGCCCTGTACCACCCCAACCTGCCCTGTACCACCCCAACCTGCCCTATACCACTTCAACCTGCCCTGTACCACCCCAACCTGCCACTATACCACCCTATACTATCATTTACAGGGGCCGGTTTGTGGTGACCGTGTGCTGCCTGCAGGGTGCTGGGCAGCCTGGACAGGAATGGGGGGTGACACCATGTTTTACCACACCAGGTGACACCACCCCTAGTGACACGACTGCTTCAGTCATAAGGTTCTCCAGGCAGTTTTGTAAGTTGTTAGCCTCTTCAGGTAATATGCTGGTTTTTATGAACCTCTAATGCCCTGTACACACGATCGGACATTGATCGGACATTCTGACAAAATCCATGGATTTTTTCCGACGGATGTTGGCTCAAACTTGTCTTGCCTACACAATGTTGTTGGGAAAATCCGATCGTTCTGAACGCGGTGATGAAAAACACGTACGTTGGCAATATAAACGGGGCAGTAGCCAATAGCTTTCGTCTCTTAATTTATTCTGAGCATGCGTGGCACTTTGTGCGTCGGATTTCTGTACACACGATCGGAATTTAACCGATCGGATGTTATTGTCGGAAAATTTTATATCCTGCTCTCAAACTTTGTGTGTCTGAAATTCCGACGGAAAAAGTCAGATGGAGCCCACACACGATCGGAATTTCCGAAAACACAATCCGATCGCTCTTTTTCCGTCGGAAAATCCGACCGTGTGTACAGGGCATTAGACTTTGCTGATGTTTTGCCCAATCCCCTTTTGAAGATGTCAGCATAGGACACACCCCTGCCACACCCCCTTAGAGGAGAATTATACAAAAGAAATATTAGTTAAACCCTCAAGTTCTTTTTTTTACCACTACTATTGCTTTAATACTGGCTTTTGAAATTTACAGATACAGCTGTTTAGAAATCGGAGGAAAGGTTTAGCACTTTTTTAAAGATAAAAAGTGCATTTTATAAACAACTATACATATATATCAGACCAAAATGAGGGACAAATGAGAAAGAAAGAGGGACTTTGTTCCAAATAGGGGACAGTCCCTCAAAATCAGGGACAGTTGGGAACTATGCCCAACTGGGCTGCGTTTAGATGTCCCTATGTAACTGAATACTTTTCCTCAACCTGTAAGATTAAGATATTGGATGTCTTGACTTACCATAAAATCCTTTTCTTGGAATACATTAGGAAAACAAGTCCCCCTTATACAATAAGGGAAAAAAGTTGACAAAGAAATGATCAATCTATAATTTTAATGGTAGGTTTATTTTAACAGTGAGAGACAGAATAACAACAAAAATATCCAAAAAAACGCATTTCAAAAAAATTATAAATTGATTTGAATTTTAATGAGTGAAATTAGTATTTGATCCCCTATCAATCAGCAGGATTTCTGGCTCCCAGGTGTCTTTTATACAGGTAATGAGCTGAGATTAGGAACACTCTCTAAAAGGGAGTGCTCCTAATCTCAGATGGTTGCCTGTATAAAAGACATCTGTCCACAGAAGCAATCAATCAATCAGATTCCAATTTCTCCACCATGGCCAAAACCAAAGAGTTGTCCAAGGATGTCAGTGACAAGATTGTAGACCTACACAAGGTTGGAATAATCTACAAGACCATTGCCAAGCATCTTGGTGAGAGGGTGACAACAGTTGGTTCGATTATTCGCAAATAGAAGAAACACAAAATAACTGTCAATCCCCCTTGGCCTGGGGCTCCATGCAAGATTTCACCTCGTGGAGTTCCAATAATCATGAGAATGGTGAGGAATCAGCCCAGAACTACATGGGAGAATCTTGTCAATGATCTCAAGGCAGCTGGTACCATAGTCGCCAAGAAAAACATTGGTAACACACTCCGTAAAGGACCAAAATCCTGCAGCGCCCGCAAGGTCCTCCTGCTCAAGAACGCACATGTATAGGCCTGTCTGAAGTTTGCTAATGAGCATCTGAATGATTCAGAGGAGAATTGGGTGAAGGTGTTGTTGTTACATAAGACCAAAATCGAGCTCTTTGGCATCAACTCAACTCGCTCTGTTTGGAGGAGGAGGAATGCTGCTGTTAAAACAGGTTAGGGAGTCTCCAAACAAGACATTCATATCTTCTTAACAGAAAGGGAACAGTTAAATGGGTGTATACATCATGTGACTAGCAAAAAAAGAGATTTCATCAGTATTTGGTCGGTTCAGACTGGTTCTGATAAGAAAGTCATTTTGAGCAGCTTTCTGGGTTCTTATAAGTAGTTTGTGTCCTCACATATCCAACAGTTTAGTTTTCCCAGGAATAGAAACAAAAAAAAAGCCCAAGGAAAGTAAGAAAAAAGAAAAGTGCATTACAAATTCTTAAAGTGATAATCTCTCTCTCTCTCTCTCTCTCTCTTTGATAACACTCTATCTCTTCCTTGGTGTCATCTTCCTCAGTTCTAACTATCATTGTAGTTGTTATGCCCCTCACTACACGTGACTGAGGTGTATTCGGGCACACTGTTAACTCCTCTCATACCAATGCATTCCAGTAGGCGCAGAATCCTTTTGAACTTTTATTGATACAAGATAGAGTAAAACTGTAACAGATACAGACAAAATGCAATTAACAAAGATCATATAATTAGTGCCATCCTATCTATCTAGCTGAAGATACAATTAGTAAACATACCGAAGATGGATCCGGATGGCTAACGTAGAGCTTAGCAGCAGATGTGTATGCTTCCATGGTAGGAAAAGATGAAAATGGTGGAGGAAGCTGATGCAAGGCCTGATGGGATTGAAAGTACGGAGGCTTTGATGTACCAAATCTAGCCAGCTATACTAAATGACTACATGAAATAGATATAGCGCAGTTATGCAAAATGGTCGCTAGATGGCAGCATAGAGCAATCTAATTAAATCAAAGGGTAAATAGGAAAATCTCAAGCCTTATTAAAGAAGGCATGACACTCCCCGCTTGGTTTCCCACGGATACCACACATCATGGCACTCCGGAGGAGAGTAACAAAATAAGTTCAGAAACAGGTCTGAGGAAAAGTTTAGGCTGGCCTTGCCTAATGACTTTGAGCTCAACTTTTCTGACGTTTCCATCTTCACTGGGAAACACTTGGGTTAGCAAACCCAAAGGCCACTCGTTTCTCTTGGATTGAGAGTCTTTCATGAGAACGATGGCACCAGGCTATAAGTTGGGTTTGCTGTCTTGCCACTTGTTCCTGTTCTGTAGATTAGACAAGTATTGTTTCTTCCACTTGTTCCAAAAGGTGTCAGCTAACACTTGTACTCTTTTCCATTGACATCTGTATAAGTCCTTTGTGTCTAGATTGACTGGAGGAGCTGTGATCACCTCAACTTTCTGAGTAAGCAAAGTGGAAGGTGTAAGTAAGAAAGGATCATCAGGATCATTAGGTATAGATGTCAAAGGTCTGGCATTCATTACAGCGGATACTTCAGCCGTGAAGGTTGTCAGAGTCTCATGTGTGAGTTTTGAAGTAGTAGCTCTTTGTAAGGACTTCCAAGTGGAGAGTTTGAGGAAGCGCTTGGATCCCAACAGTTGGTTAGAAATTGTTGTATGTAGTGTGGAAACCTGAGGACGGATATCTGAGTCAGATTCAGGTTCTAGCAGTACATATGTCTCCCTTACTGGAGTGGTAGGTGCTGACTTGTACAGGAAGGGTGGTCCTGTGAGCCATGTAGTGTCTTTGAGACGGGATGCTGGTACAGACCTTGTAGCATGATCTGCTGGGTTATGATCAGTTGAGACATAATGCCACTGGGTGGGCTGTGTCGACTTCCTGATTCTTAGGACTCTGTTGTGTACATAGACATAGAATCTCCTACTTTCGTTGTAAATGTAACCCAACACTACCTTGCTGTCTGTGTAAAACTCTGTGTCCTCGAGTTCTAGATCCATCTCAGATGTAATAAGTTCTGCTAGTTCTACTGCTAGTACAGCAGCACACAGTTCCAATCTTGGAATGGTGGTTTCAGGACATGGTGCTAGCTTGGCTTTGCCCATAACAAACCCAATTTGAACTTGGCCCTCGATGTCTACTGACTTGAGGTAGGTTACTGCTCCTATTGCTTTAACTGAAGCATCGCAGAATACACATAACTTTGTAGACTGAACCCTTGTGGGAGGAAAGTGGGTGTATGGTCTATGTACGTGTAGGTTGGATAAAGTCTTTAAAGAGTCTCTCCATGTTACCCATAATGTCTCTTTCTCAGGAGGTAGTGGAAAATCCCAATCACATGTGTCTGCAGTAAGCTCTCTAAGCAGAATCTTACCTTGGATGGTAATTGGTGCTGCAAACCCGAGTGGATCATACAGGCTGTTAATGGTGGATAAGACACCTCGCCGTGTGAAGGGCTTTGTCTCTTGGTCAACCTGAAAGGTAAGGGTGTCAGACTTGAGGTCCCAGTTGAGTCCTAGGCTGCGTTGCATAGGAAGGGAGTCTGTAGCTAAGTCCAGATCTTTGAAGTCGCTGGCATAATCTTGGGAAGGGAAGGCCTCCATGACGACCTTGCTGTTTGATGCTATCTTATGCAGTCTGAGATTTGAAGAGGCAAGCGTGCTTTGAGTCCTCTTGAGTAGACTTATTGCAGCTTCAGGTGAAGAAAGTGATTTCAGACCATCATCTACATAAAAGTCTCTTTCAATAAACTGTGTAACGTCTTTCTCACCTTCTTGGGCAGATAGCTTAAGTCCATAGATGGCAACAGCAGGAGATGGACTGTTACCAAAAATGTGCACTTTCATGCGGTATTCTGTAATGTTTTTAGTAGGGTCATTGTCTTTGAACCATAGGAATCTCAAGAAGTTCCTGTGTTCTTCCTTGACTTGGAAGCTGTGGAACATTTGCTGAATGTCTGCAACTATGGCAACTGCTTCTTTGCGGAATCTGATGAGAACACCAAGAAGTGTGTTGTTGAGATCTGGTCCCTTTAGGAGGACATCATTTAATGAGACCCCTTGATGCCGTGAGCTGGAGTCAAACACTACCCGGATTTTACCTGGCTTCTTGGGGTGGTAGACACCGAAGATTGGTAGGTACCAGCACTCTTCATTGTCTTTTAGAGGTGGGGCTATCTCAGCATGGTCATCCTCAAACATCTTACTCATGAATGAGAAGAAATGCCCTTTCATTTCTGTTCTTCTTTGAAAATTGGATCTGAGGGAAGAAAAGCGTTTCAAAGCTTGTTCTCTGTTAGCAAGACGGGGTCTCTGCGCTTTGAAAGGCAGGGGTGCCACCCAGCTGTTTTCGTTGGTTTTGTAGAATCCCTGTCTCATTATCTCCAAGAAGATATGATCTTCAATAGATGGGCCAATTTTGTGATCTTCTTTAGTCCTTTGGAAAACTGAGCACCCTAAATGATCTCTGTCTTCATGACAAAGAAGATTAGCGGTGTAAGGGTTGGAATGAATTACACTGGCAGGCTTCTCTCTTACAAGGAATCTGTTGGTGCAAGGCTGAAATAGGGATGGACGCCCACCTTCTAGTGTCTTTGTAAAGAGAGAGTTCACGCTGGTTGGTTTGTGAACGCTCCCTAGGCATACGTTGCCTATGATGACCCATCCCAGATCCAGTTTCTGGGCATAAGGGGAATTGTGAGGACCATTGATTTGTTTTCTCACCTTGTGAACTCTGATGATGTCCCTCCCAAGGAGAAGCGCTATCTCGGCCTGGGGATCCAGTTCAGGGATGAGATGTGCTATGCCCTTCAGATGTCCGTGATGAAGTGCCACCTCTGGTGTAGGGATCTCCTCTCTATCAGTTGGGAACTGATTGCACTCGATTAGAGTTGGCAGAGGCAGGGTTGTCTGACCATCAAAGGATTCAATTTGGTAACCAATGGCTCTTCTCCCAGTTTCTTCACTTACCCCTGTACAAGTCTTAAGTAAGTATGAAGAGCCTGCTTCCTTGATTTTGAAAGTGTCAAAGAAGGCTGAGCTGGCGAGTGATCTGTTGCTTTGATCGTCCAGGATCACGTATAGCTTCACTGCCTTTTCTCTGCGACCCGTGGGGTAAACTGTGACAAGACAAATCTTAGAGCAGGATTTGTTAGACAGACCTTCTCCACAGACTTGGGTGCACCGGGGTGTAACTACAGGAGGTACTGTGTCTTGTTGCTCCCCGCCGTGCTCGTCCACTGTGGGTGAGGGGGTAAGAGTCCATGGCGCTGGCCCTGGATGTAGAGCTGTGTTGTGCTCTGAGCTGTTGCACTCAGAGCAGTTGATGCTCACCTTACAGTCTTTCCCAAGGTGAGAAGTTGATGCGCAGCACCTGTAACAAAGTCTGTTTTCCTTGAGGAAGGTTCTGCGATCTTGGAGAGTCTTTTCTCTAAAACCTCTGCACTTTGACAACGAATGAGGCTTCTTGTGAAGAGGACACTCTCTGCTTGGATCCTGTGTTGGAGATACACTTGTTTTGCGTACTGCAACAGGTGCGTCTTTGAAGTTGCGGGTTAGAGCAGGCTTACTTGACCTAGGGTAAGCAGAGTCAGATGATGAGATGTCAAAACTAGGATCATTTTTAACCTTTGCTTGATAGCGAATAAAGTCCACAAAATAAGAGAATGGTGGGAAGGGGACGTTGTGCTTTTGCTTGTACTTGGAGCCTCGTGAAATCCAGGTTTCTTGAAGGCTGTAAGGTAGCTTTTGCACTATAGAGTTAACGCCACGGGCTGTGTCCAGAAAGGCAAGGCCTGGCAAGTCTCCTTCTGCTTTGGCTATTTGGAGTTCTGTCACTAGGTCACTCAGTTCTCTCAGCTTCTGGTAGCCTTTGTTAGGAATCCTGGGAAAGTCCTCTATTCGCTTAAAAAGAGAGTTTTCTATAACTTCTGGGGAACCGTAACATTCATCGACCCTTTCCCATATCATGCTCAGCCCTCTGCTTGGGTAATTAATGTTAATGTCTCTGATTCTCCTTGCATGCTCTGACGACTCATTCCCCAGCCAATTGACTAAGAGGTCGGCTTCTTCACTTGCATTTAGCTCAAGGTCTCTAGTTGCATTTCTGAAGGACGAACGCCATGCTCTATAACTTTCAGGGCGATCGTTAAACTTTGCAAGTCCCTTTGCTAACAGTTCACGTCGTGCTAAGAACTTGAAGAAATCTGACATACCTTGATTGTTGTGTGAGTAGCCAGGGGGCGCTCTGTTGTGCCAGGAACTTGGTGGGTATTTGCGGTCATCAGAGATACAGTCGCTGTGTCTTTTAACCCGTCGTTCTTCATTTTCGATTTGGTCAACTGTGACGTAGTGTTTTGATAGCCTGGCTGCAGAATGTGCTGAAAACTGACTGAGTGCGGGTTTACTTTCTTGCTTGACGTAAGGCATGTGAATGGCAGGGGTTGATTCCGCTCTCGGTGCTGTAAGTGGGCAGCTGTCTGGTTCGGCGTGTCGCCGCACATATTCTGAGGTACGCTCTGTACCGTCGCCAGGAACGGATTTTCTTTCAAGTACGTTGCTGAGCCGCTCACTGGTGGGCTTTGCAAGTTCTTCTAAGATGTCTGCCTCGGCCGCAGCAGCCGCTGACTCCTTCTCTGCAGCTAGTTCCTCCAATGCAGTTTCCATACGTAACTTTTTTAATTTAAGTTGCATCTCGGCTGCAGCTTTTATTTCTTTTTCGGCGAATGCAGCTTTTATTTTGGCCTCCTTTACCGCAAAGTCAGCTTTTACTTTTGCAGATTGCGCCTTTGCGCGGGCAATGGCAATTGTTTCGCTTTTCACTGACCTCCTTGTGCTCGTGGAGTAAACTTCTGACCTTGTTGTGAAGTGCTCTGACTTTGTCTGTGACATGGTGTCCAGCTATATGGAAGCTGATAACACTGCTGTATTACTGGCGTTCTGTATGATAGCCGTGCTTAGAAGCCTTTGCTGCTGTTCTGTATGCCAGCCGTGCTTAGAAGCCTTCGTTTTACTGTTATGCCCCTCACTACACGTGACTGAGGTGTATTCGGGCACACTGTTAACTCCTCTCATACCAATGCATTCCAGTAGGCGCAGAATCCTTTTGAACTTTTATTGATACAAGATAGAGTAAAACTGTAACAGATACAGACAAAATGCAATTAACAAAGATCATATAATTAGTGCCATCCTATCTATCTAGCTGAAGATACAATTAGTAAACATACCGAAGATGGATCCAGATGGCTAACGTAGAGCTTAGCAGCAGATGTGTATGCTTCCATGGTAGGAAAAGATGAAAATGGTGGAGGAAGCTGATGCAAGGCCTGATGGGATTGAAAGTACGGAGGCTTTGATGTACCAAATCTAGCCAGCTATACTAAATGACTACATGAAATAGATATAGCGCAGTTATGCAAAATGGTCGCTAGATGGCAGCATAGAGCAATCTAATTAAATCAAAGGGTAAATAGGAAAATCTCAAGCCTTATTAAAGAAGGCATGACAGTAGTAATATTTTGTATTCCACATTTAGCACACCTGAAAAAAACAAATAAACAAGCAATCCTATAATCAATCCTATGATGATTCCTATGAGGACAAAAACATATATATCTGTTGAATCCATGAAAATTTACCATTTCTAAACAAAGTTTAATATGGGTTTGTCATATTTCCTATCATAATGCCACATTGTATACCTTTTTTCCTTACTAAACAAGGGGATATTCCCAAGGGCCTTAAATTATATTTAGTATAAAATTTATTTTCACAATAATAGACCATTTGTGGTATTCCTGGACATACTACTTTTTCGGCAGCTTTGTATTGCTTAAACTCAAAATGAAAGTTTCCTGACAGGCTCCATGGCAGCATACGTGTGGGTTGACCCCGCCTCCATAACTACCCAATAGGACCCCTCCCTATAAATTTCAGCTGTGGGCTCTCAGCCGTGTTCCTTTTTTGTCCTCCTCCGTAGGACCTGATGTTTGGTTCTCCTACCTGAAGACGATGTCCCGCGATCGTATCGGCCGACTGATGTGATGTTTCATCCCTCCGATAAGCCTTGACTGTTAAGCAGGGTATGGAGTGTATTGCAGAGTAAGCGCTGAAGAGCTGGAGTCATTTTGAATGAAAAGCGCGCACAGGCCGATTGCCTAGCAGTATGCAGGTGGCCATTATCTGCCAAAAGCCCGGTGTGTGTATGGATGTTCCGGCCGAGTCGATCGTAGGTGGTGGTGAGCATATATCGCCTTCATGGCAGCAGTGTATATATTTGTTGTTGTTGTTTTTTCTCTCTGTATGCTTTTGTCAAGATTGCCTATGCAGCGGCTGGTTCCCTGTGCGTTCCAGCCGCCGCTCCCTCTACTTCCGGGTTCTGTCTGCGTTCTGCGCAGGCGCAGTTCCGGAACGAAAGCGAGGCCTGGTTTCGCGCATGCGCACGACGACCGTGGGCCTGGCGCGGCCGTGACGTCACGCGGCGCCAATTTTAAAAGCCTGGGGAAGCTTGCAGAGCTCGGGAATGATCGTGGGCATAGCGGCGACTTCCCTGAGCATCTGCAGAGCCTTCCCCAGGTAAGTGCAGTACAGATGGGTCTGTGCTTGCTGTTTTGCTTTCTGGTGTATCTGACTTACTCTGTGTTCACCTGCAGTGATTCCCAGCATCAGCCATGGACTCTTCACTGCCTCCTGGTGGCCAGTCCTCTCGCAGCAGGTAGGATTTGAATGTATATTTCTTTACTTACCTGCTGGGGGGAAGAGAGCGGAGTGTAGGGCATCATTCTGACTTGTGCCTTTCTCTCTCTCTATTCCTGTCTTCCTTCTTTCCTTAGCCCTTCTAGGTCTGATCAAAGACAAAGTAGTTCCCGCAGAAGGAGCGGGTCATCTAAATCACACCACCGGCATTCCTCCTCTGGCTCTAGACACCATGGTTCATCCTCTAAGTCTAAAGACCACAGTAGAGGCTCTCCTCACCCCCCCTCATCTCATAGGGGACCGGAGAAAATATGTTGGGGATGCAGGGCCCCAGTTCCTGCCAGCAAGTCTCTCTGTGACCGCTGTTTTTCTAAAGCAGCTAATGAGAGGGAAGGTGCAGACCAACACCTGGAAACTCTAATCAAGCGAGTTGTGAAAGAATCACTGCAGGAGAGAGACGCTGCAAAGCCTCGTGATTCTCCTCAAGATCCACTGATTCCCCTGTCAGAAGAGGGTCCAGTTCCTGAGACGTGGGAGTCTTCTCAACCTAGCCACCAGTCTGCCCCCCCTTCAGATAGTGGGTCAGAAGCAGATGATCCTGGAATGGGCTTTGAATATGCCCTGGTTCCTTCTCTGGTGAAAGCGGTTAAAAACGCTCTGCTTTGGGAAGATCCAGTTATTTCTCCTGCCAAACAGAGAAAGTTTTTCAAACAGCTCAGCAAGGAGCGTCATTATTTTCCTTTCCTCACGGAAGTGGGAGCTATAATTTTTGAAGAATGGGGCAAGATAGATAAAAAAAGCTCTATGCAATCCAAAGTCGCAAAACTATACCCTTTCAAGGAAGAAGAGGTTAAACACCTTGAGTCAGCTCCCTTGGTAGATGCTGCATTAATGAGGCTTGTGAGATATGTGACTCTGCCTCTTGAAGATACAGTCTCATTTAAAGATCCGCTAGAGAGACGGATTGATGCCGACCTAAAAAGGATTTACCTGACAGCAGGCACAGTGTGCAAACCAGCTCTGGCCTTAGCAGCAGTCTCTAAAGCTTTGGAGGCATGGTCAGACAATGTGAATGATTCTCTTAGAGGTATCTCTGAAGAAGCGGCTAAGACAGTGGTTCTCAACTCCAGTCCTCGGGACCCACCAACAGGCCAGATTTTAAGTATTACCTTGGGGAGATGCAGACTAGAATACTGCAATCACTGAGCAGCAAGTGATATCACCTGTGATGTATTTCAGCTATCTTGCAAACCTGGCCTGTTGGTGGGTCCTGAGGACTGGAGTTGAGAACCACTGGGCTAAGAGCTCCCCTATTCAGGAAATCAGGCTTGCCTCTGCCTTTCTGGGGGAGGTCTCTATTGACATTGTTCGCCTGGTGGCTCGGGTGATGTTGTCGTCGGTCACCGCCCGTCGGGCCTTGTGGCTGCGACCTTGGTTGGCGGACCCAGCCTCTAAACAGGCTTGGTGCCGTATTCCATTTGAGGGTTCATCCCTCTTTGGCAACAAGCTGGATAGCGCCATTACCCGGGCTACGGGTGGTAAATCGGGGTTCCTCCCTCAAGACAGGCGTTTACAGAATCAAAAACGCACCTTTTCAAGATCGCAGAACACCGACCGTGCAAGGGAAGCACGTAGCTATAGGCCTGGTCGGGAATTTTCTAGATCCTGGAAATCCAGGCAGTCCTCTTTTAAAAAGCCCACAAAAGGGGCTTCCACCAGTAACCAGGACTCCACTAAGTCCTTTTGAAATTGGGCCCGCTCAAACATGTCAGGTGGGGGCTCGTCTGCTCCACTTCCGGCATGTTTGGGCGGCCTCAATTCGGGATTTCTGGACTGTCAAGACAGTGTCCTCAGGCCACACCTGGGTTTTCAACAGCACTCCCAGACTAAGATTTATACCAACAAATCTTCCAAGTTCAGAAGAGAAGAAACAAGTTCTTTTAGCTTACATAAGCTCTTTATTAGCTCAAAACGCAGCCATTCCTGTTCCAGATGGCGAACGAGGAGAAGGCATGTATTCTCCTCTGTTTCTGGTACAGAAGAAGAACGGCACATGGAGGCCTGTTATAGACCTGACTCATCTCAACCGGTTTATCCGAAAGGAAAAATTCAAGATGGAGTCACTATTAACGATTCAACAATCGATTCATCTAGGAGATTGGCTGGTGTCGATAGACTTGAAAGACGCCTACTTTCATGTCCCAGTGGCGGCAGACTTCCAAAAGTTCCTTCGCTTTGCTGTAGGCGATCAACACTTACAGTTTACCTGCCTTCCATTTGGTCTCACAACATCACCTCGGGTGTTTTCCAAGGTTCTGCTGGCTGTTGTTGCTCTGCTCCGAGTCAAAGGAGTTCGCCTTCACCACTATCTCGACGACCTCCTCCTTCTAGGCCAGGACAAGGGTCAGCTTCTAAAGCACAGGAGTCTAGTAATTTCCACTCTCCAAGAGTTTGGGTGGCTCCTGAATTTGGAGAAAAGTCACCTGATTCCATCTCAGTCTCTCATATTTCTAGGTGCCCATTTCAACACACTAGAGGGCACCATCTCGCTACCAGAGGAGAAGATCGTGGTGATCCGGGACAGGATCCGTTCGACTCTTGCTTCATCTCACCTTTCCGCTCTTCAATGTCTGAAGGTGATCGGCACAATGGCAGCCACCATTCCCATGGTGAAGTGGGCTCAATGGCGCACTCGCCCATTCCAGAAAGGGTTTCTCCAACAGTGGGATTCTCCCAGCAAGAATCAGCGCATCCTTCTCACTCCATCCATGAGAGAGTCTCTCCTTTGGTGGCTCCAGGGGAAAAATCTCCGCAATTGCCATTCGATTCTCCCCATCACTTGGGTCACAGTGACCTCAGATGCCAGCAATCGGGGCTGGGGCGCTCATTGCCTGTCAGAAGTGGCTCAGGGCAGATGGATCTCGCCATCCCAGAAGACTGTATCCAACATTTTGGAACTTCGAGCGGCCTTTCAGGCGCTCAGATCCTTCTACCATCTGATAAAGAACTCCTCAGTGATGCTCCGGTTGGACAACACAACCGCGGTGGCCTATATAAGGAAACAAGGTGGGACTCGCAGTTGGTCCCTCCTAAGGGAAGTGGAGCCAATCATGAACTGGGCTCAGAAGAATCTGTCCAACATTTCGGCAGTCTACATTCCGGGGGTTCAGAATGTTCAGGCGGACTTTCTGTCCCGTGTTCAAATGGACAACAACGAGTGGTCCTTGCACAAAGAGGTGTTCAAGTGGCTCCTGACACTGGGAGTGTCTCCAGAAGTGGATCTGTTTGCATCCCCATGCAACTACAAACTCACCAGGTATTACTCGAGGTTCCGGGATCCCCAAGCATATGGGATAGATGCCCTCACGGATCGGTGGAGGTTCAACAAGGCGTATGCCTTCCCTCCGGTACCTGTGATACTCCAGTTTCTCCGCAGGCTCAGAACAGAGGAAGTGGAAGTCATGGCAGTGATACCGTTTTGGCCCAACAGGCCATGGTTTCCCCTCTTAACTCTCCTCAGTTATCGGGAGTCAATCCCTCTGCCTCTCAGGGCGGATCTTCTGTCCCAAGGTTCTATCCTGCATCCATGCCCTGCTCATCTACATCTCAGGGTTTGGTTTTTGAGAGGGGAAGGCTTGAAGCCTTAGGTTGTCCAGAAGAAGCCATCCCGACGCTTCTGAATGCCAGACGGAAGAGCACTAATAGAGTGTATGAACGTATCTGGTCCAAGTTCACAGAGCACATGGCCTCTAGACTTAATCCTTGTGGTTCCCCAAAAGTCCAGGATATCCTCAGCTTTCTGCAAACAGGGTTGGATTTGCCTCTAGCAGTAAGTTCCCTTCGTGTGCAAGTATCAGCCATCTCGGCATTCACAGGAATTTCATGGGCTAACCATGCCCTGGTTCGCCAATTCTTCAAGGGTGCTATCAGGCTAAGACCTCAAAGGAAACCGAGATTCCCCAAATGGGATCTTCCCCTTGTTCTAGATTTCCTTTCCACGCTTGGAACAGATCCTGATAATCCTCTATCAGTTAAAGACCTTACACTCAAGACCGTCTTCCTGGTGGCAGTAACTTCAGCCAAGAGTGTCTGAAATCAGGAACTTAGGTTCCAAAGAGCCTTTCCTGACCTTTTTCCCGGATAGAGCAGTATTAATTCCCATGTTGGGCTCAAACCCTAAAGTGACATCTATTTTTCACGAAAATCAGGAAATTGTATTGCCTACCTTTAATACAACAGAAGGTCAAGAAGTTCATCCCCTTGATGTCGGACATACTTTGAGTCAATACCTGGAAGCTACGGAATCATTTAGACAGACGGACTTCCTTTTCATTCTTCTGCAAGGGAAAAATAGAGGAAAACGGGCCTCAATCAGATCCATCTCTGCTTGGATAGTACAGGCCATTCAAAGGGCTTATAAAGCGAAGGGCTTGGCTCCTCCAGAGGCAGTGACTGCACACTCAACTCGGAGTATCTCAACCTCGTGGGCGGCTTCTCTTCATGTCGCACCCGAAGTTATATGTAGAGCGGCTTCCTGGTCATCTATCAATACATTTGTTTCTCACTATTGTGTTGAACCTGCCGCTTTGTCATCCATTAATTTTGGTTTGAAAGTGCTGTCAGTGGACAGTGTTAAATAAATTTATTTTCTCGCTCAGCATTGTGCCCGCCCGGGTGTGTTTGGCGAGTTATTTCCCACACGTATGCTGCCATGGAGCCTGTCAGGAAAACGGAAAATTTATATCAAATACTTACCGTAATTTTCCTTTCCTGATAGGCTCCATGGCAGCAGGAGTCCCTCCCAATGCTTGGAGTAGGCTAGTTACGAAACACGGCTGAGAGCCCACAGCTGAAATTTATAGGGAGGGGTCCTATTGGGTAGTTATGGAGGCGGGGTCAACCCACACGTATGCTGCCATGGAGCCTATCAGGAAAGGAAAATTACGGTAAGTATTTGATATAAATTTTCCGTTATATGGGTACTAGGTGTGTGCCTTTTTTTGAACTGTCTGGCCTATGTGAAAAGATCCAGCAATTACTCAAATTACTCCTTAGGCCTGTTAGCATGTGTAATTTGTACAGGTGATTTTCCTCTATAGCCTTGACTGCTAAGATCAAGCAAAGGCATAACAGTAGTTTACTCATCTTTTGAAATTTAGCTGTACTTTCTTGCAATGGCTCTCATGTATCCACATCACTTTACAGCTGTAGCAGTTGTCAGGAACACTTGGTAGGGTCCATCAAACTTTGGTCCCAAAGGTACTTTCACATGTTCTTTTACTGGGATCCAATCACCTTGTTGTAAATCATGTGTTACTTGATCTGGATCTGGAATGGAATCAAAAACAAACTTGTGCATCGCAGTTAATTGCTTGTATTAGACAATTACATTAAAAAAAAAATCATTATACATTACAGCAGTCTAATGTGGAAAATACAACCCTGTCTTAGGTGGGCCCCCAAACAATCTCATAAGGGCTCAAGCTCTCTGACCTATAAGTAGGGTTAGTCCTGATGCTGTAAAGAACCAGAGGCAACCGTTCTGGCCATTGTTTCTTTACTGACCCATCTTCCCTTTCCTGCATTAATTTAGCTAGCCTGTCTTTAATTATTCCCTTATATTTTTCCTACCTTCTCTGAACTCTGAGGATGATAGGAGCATGGAAGGCCTGCTCAATTGCCAAGTTCTTGCATATAAATTGCATGATCTGTCCAATGAAAAGTGTTCCTCTCTATGGTTTCAGGGACTCCAAAGCAGCATATTATTTCGGAAAGGAGCTTCTTTGCTGTTGTCTTGCCATTTGCTTTAGCCACCGGGCAGGCTTCTATTCAGCTTGAAAACATATCTACGTACACCAAAACATATTGGCCTGATTTGGACAATTGGATGTAATCAAATCTGAAGTCTTTGGAAAGGGAAAAGTGGCTTGGCCAAATGTCTTTGTGTTACTCTGGTCAGTTTTCCTGGGTTATTTTTAGTACATATTATGCATCCCCCAACAAAGTCTTGACTTGCATTTCTGGAGTATTGAATAAACCAACCATCCTTGTTTATGTTGCTCTCCCTTGCCTTAGGGCCTATATGACCTGGGCCATGGGATAGTTGCATGATCATCTTCTCCGTTTTAAGTGAGACACATATTCAATTTTCCTTGCACAAGAGTCCCTTTTGATCCTTCTTTGCTCCGTCCCTTTACATGATTTTATTCCAAACATCAGGTGCAGATTCTTGCAATTTCTTAATCGGTCCCTTCACTTTTTGTATTTTTTCTCTTCCTTTTCTTCAATCTGTTACAGGCTTCTTCTTATTTGCAAAATCAGTGATTAGGGTCATGATTGCTTCCATTGGAGTTCCAGCAGTCCTCCTTTTTCTTCCATGGGTTGTCCTTCAGTATGTGCCTTGACCTTCAGTATGGCTACTTGCTTTGGGAGGATGACTGCTTTAAAAAGTTCTTGAGGGCGTGACCGGAAGCGGCACTGAATGGCAGCCTGATTCCTCTGCTCTCTCTCAGCCCGGGAAAAAACGGCGCATAGGGGACTCCACACAGCACACATATGGGCAAATCCAGGACCACCAGATCCGCGGCAGCCAGGGGATCATCCTTACCCCCTCCGGGACCCTCCTCAGACCTCCGGTCCTTCTTTCCGCCGACGGACATGCCACAGACCGGAACAGCCAAGATGGCGCCGGATCCCTCTGCGGCCTACCTTCAGCGATCCGCCCGGATCTCTCCACCACCTCACCTACCACAGCGGACATCCATAGACCCCGGACCTGCTCCACTGGACAGCATAACCGGACCCCGTAACCCGGGAGCGGTGAGTCCCCCATCCAGATCCCCACCTCATGAGGCAACGCAGCATGGCCCTCAGGACACCATGACGCCCTCCCTCCCCCAGCAGTACACTCAGTGCTCGGAAGCGTTCCCCCGCTTGCTGAGAACAGCATCAGACCCATGTCTGCACGGCACTGAACCGGACTCCCCAACCTCCTCAGTCCTCTCTATGGACTTTCCGGCCCTGCCGGCCCCCATGCATCCAGCTAGCTGCATCATTCCAGAACCTGCTGTGAGCACAGCATCCCATAACCACACAGAGCCTGCTTCACCACCACCAAAGGCCCAAAAAATGGCGCTCCCACAGGCACTTGACTTGCCCAGAGACTGGACAGTACCACAGGCCACCTATGCCCAAAAAGTGAGTCTACCCGGCCCCCGCTCCCAGAGAGTGGATGCAACAGGGGCCAACCCATCTGCCCAGACTCCAACCTGGAGTGAACCCTGGGACTCCCCACCGGGAACTGCACACCAGGCTTTGGGCCTCACCGCGTCAGGCCACCCACCTTTACCACCCCGCACACCCCCGGCGCAGTGGTCCGCACTATCAGAGCACCCCCAACCAGCACCCCCACAATGGCAAACCTATTTGCAAGCAATCCCCACTAAAGAGGACTTCCGACAGTTAATAGAAGACGTAAAGTCCACATGTCGCTCGGAAATACAAGTGCTCCAGTCAGGCCTCAAACACCTAGCCGACAGAGTTGAAATGGCTGAAGAAGAGATCCAAGAGACCAAGCTTGCAGTCCACAGAACCCAACTCCAGGGAGCAGACCATCACACCATGCTAAGAGACATGCAGCGTCATGTGGAAGACTTGGACAACAGAGGACGCAGGAACAACATACGGGTGAGAGGAATCCCAGAAGTTGAAGGCCCAGAGGACATTCAACATATTCTACAAGACGTGTTTAACAATCTCTTGGGAGAACCAGTCACCAAGTTCATAGAAATGGACAGAGCCCACCGAGCCTTGCGACCCAAAAATGCCACAACGCAACCAAGAGACATTATCTGCAGGATTAACTCCTACCCCTTGAAAGAGGACATTATGCGACAAGCTCGCCTAGCACGCAGAGTGACTTACAAAAATGCTCAGGTGCAGCTATACCCTGATCTCTCATGGATCACATTACAGAAACGAAGACTCCTTCAACCACTACTACGCATTTTACAAGAAGAAAATATCCCCTATCGCTGGGGTTTCCCCTTCAGCCTTACAGCCAAAAACCAAGGCAAATCTGCGGTTCTACGTTATCCGGAGGACCTACAAGCCTTCTGCAACACAGTGGGAATATCCGTCCCCCGTCTCCCAGAATGGGACCTGATCACCAATCCACCCGTACCACCCGCAACTTGGCAGAAAGTTTCCTCATCCAACAGATCCCGAAACAAGGATGCTTCACGCAAGAGTACCAAGCACGGAAATGGCTGACTTCAGATGTACCGGCAACATCTTCAGGATACCTTCCAATGGCATTTATTGACCGCCAGACAATACTGGTGAATTTGCCCTGGACATTATAGTTTACTTAGTCCCCCCCTTGTTGCGCCCTCAGTTTATATGTTAGTTTACATTACGGGCACATCTCCGCGGAGATTCGAGAGAGTAGGAGATATCACTTTTGACCACCCCCCTCTTGGTTAGCTGATAGCAGTTGTAATTATTTTACAGTTCGTGTTTTCTATGACCAAATTAGGGCTCCCTTGCATCCACCCGACGGGTCCTTCTGGGCCGCAGTTGGAGGGATCCTTGGAATCCCGTATTGACCTAGGCCTTTCTGCCTCTCGAGGTCGTTTGATAATGGACCGAATTTATACTTATACGATTTGTACTAATCATATGTTTTTCTTTCTTCTTCTCTCTCCCTTTTCCCCCCCCTCTCTACCCGTCTCCCCCTCCCCCACCTATCCGCCATTATGTAACTCAACGGATAACCCGTGGAATCCACCTGGCTCCTCCCTCGACACATGTGCACAGCCAACCCACCGCCTTCTGAACATCCTCTCCACATCAGGTAAGACAACTACCCACCCCAGACTAACACTATGGCTAAGATCCTATCTTTAAATGTCCACGGACTAAACTCTGATAAAAAGAGACATCTGGCGATGAGGGAATTTAAACAATCTGGAGCAGATATTGTTTTTGTCCAAGAAACACACTTTGATAAAGGGGGCTCATTCTCATTCGCTTCCAAGCATTTCTCCCAAATATACCACTCTTCAGGTCCACATAAACGGGCAGGGGTCGCCATCCTCATTAAAAATGGATCCCCCTTTAAAAGTACGGCGCAATATAGCGATCCACATGGCCACTTTGTCATCCTTCAAGGACAGTGGCAAAAACAGGCACTTACTCTCTGCACCCTCTATACCCCCAATATTAAACAATATAACTTCCTGACTAAAGTATTTACTCGACTTTTTAAATCTGAACATGAGATACTAGTAGTGGGGGGCGATTTTAATCTAACTCACTCAACATCTGCGGATCGTCAGGTGGTGGGCCCCAGGGCAATACCGGCTCGTGCCCTACGGGACTCGAAGCTCTTCCGCAGACTCTCTAGACGCTATGCTCTCTTCGATGCCTGGAGGGCTCTCCACCCTGGCGATCGGCAATACACGTTCTACTCAGCCCCCCACCAAATACACTCACGCATCGACTACTTCTTCTTAAATAATACTGCGCTTAGACACACAAAAGAAGCAAAGATACTACCGATCTCATGGTCTGATCATGCACCTATATCACTTAAATTAGAACTAGGTTCCACCGCCTGTAGACCATACAATTGGAAACTAAATACATTCCTCCTCCAGCACATCCCATCGAAAACAGAATTAATATCCACTCTCACCCACTATTTTGCAGAGAACAATACCCCTGACATATCTACATCTACACTATGGGAAGCCCACAAGGCCGTGATCCGAGGGAGATGCATGGCATTGTCCTCTGCTATGAAAAAAGATGCCCTGGCCACAAAACTTCAAACCGAAAAAGAACTTAGGGCCTTAGAAAACCAACTACAACGGTCACCAACTCTTACCCTTCTTAAAAAAGTCGTAAAACTGCGAACAACATTGAGCGATTTGGCAATGGGGCGGGTAGAAAAAGCCATCCTCAGACTAAGACAGTTGTACTATGATAAAGGCAACAAAGCACACTCCTTATTAGCGAAAAAACTACGCGATAACTCTCACATATCCACACCACACCAAATTAAAACTAAATCAGGCTCCCTACTATCCCACCCCAAGGACATCGCTGACACCTTTGCGAACTACTACCAGGACCTTTACAATAATCCTAATATCCCTAGTAATCCCGCCCCTCCAGACCTTCTCCACCGAATGCAGCGCTACTTGGCAGAGAGTGGAGTCCCACAGCTCCAAAACTCTGACCTGACAACTTTAAACATGCCAATCACTGAAGAGGAAATAGAACAGACTATAAAGACTCTCCCGTCACGCAAGGCCCCCGGACCAGACGGACTACCCTACGAATACTACAAAGCAGTCCTCCCCATTCTCTTACCACATATGTGCAAACTCTTTAATGCCTTCTACCGAGACTCCCCCATCCCGTCGGACATGCAGCGCTCATTTATCACTCTGATCCCTAAACCAGAAAAAGACCCTACCCTATGTGCCAACTACAGACCTATTGCCCTGCTGAATTCAGACCTAAAAATTTTCACTAAACTACTATCAATCCGGTTGAACATGATCCTCCCATCCCTAATTCACAAGGACCAAGTGGGCTTTGTCCCCCTCAGGCAGGCAGGAGACAACACCAGGAAGGTGATCGATCTGGTGGACGTGGCGAATAGGGAGAATACGGCAGCTCTGCTACTCAGCCTAGATGCCGAAAAGGCCTTTGACCGACTTGGGTGGCCCTTCCTGTTCGCCACACTACAACACGTGGGATTTCGGGGACCATTCCTGAGAGCCATTAAACATCTCTATACAAACCCCTCTTCACAGGTCAAAACTCCCTTTGCCATCTCCCCAGCTTTTTCGATAACAAACGGCACCCGACAGGGATGCCCATTGTCACCCCTGCTATTTGCATTATGTGTCGAACCCTTGGCGGCCTCTATCCGAGGTAACCAGGATATTCGGGGGGTCTCTGTTAGGGGTCGGGAGTTCAAGATCTCGTTGTTCGCAGACGACGTGATCCTTACCCTGACCCAACCCAGAGTCTCCCTGCCAAATTTACACGCAGAACTGGACAAATATGGAGCCCTGTCGGGCTATAAAATTAATACCTCTAAATCAGAGGCCCTTCCAATCAACATCTCGGACACGGAAACAACACACCTGAAAGCAAACTTCACATATCACTGGAAAACCACTTCCTTGAAATACTTAGGGGTTCACATCACTACAAAATTTAACACTTTATATCAGGAAAACTTTCCCCCCATATACCGCTCCATCAGAGCCCTACTAACATCATGGAAAAAACATCACATCTCCCTATTAGGTCGGATCGCGTCGATTAAGATGACAATCCTCCCGAAACTGCTCTACCTGTTCCAAACTCTACCCATCCCTGTCCCCCACAGCCACCTGAGTAAACTACAAACTGACCTTTTCCAATTTACCTGGAACTACAAAAGACATAGGGTTCCTCGGTCGGTAATGATGGCGGCACGCTCAGATGGAGGTCTCGCGTTCCCCAACCTCATTAAATACTATCAAGCCACCCAACTACGAGCTATAGCCTCCTGGTTTACTCAACGGTCCTATAATAGGTGGACAGAGATTGAAAAAATATGGTTAGCCCCGACCCACCCTAATAACCTATTATGGAACGCGAGGGCGGAGGTCCCCCCCGAGCGCTTACTGGGAGCCGTGTCCCATCTTCGCCGACTGTGGTACAAATTATCAAATGTACATGAATTGTCCTCAGAAAAATCGGTCCTAACATCCTTCATCTATAACCCCAGAATCCCAGACAGCCTCACTCGCCAGATGTCTCACCCGTGGTCGTCGCGGAACCTTTTCCACTACGGACACATAGTAGACCCTAGAACCCGCAGACTATTGCCCTACTCTGATCTCCAAACCAAATATGACCTTCCACGTCAGGCCTTCTACAGCTACCTGCAAATACGCCATTATGCCTTGTCCATAGCACCTGACCTACAGTTCTCTCCTCCAACGCCTTTCGAAAACCTGATCATGGGAGGCACAGCCCAGAAGGGCCTAATCTCTGATATTTACAAAATAATCAATGCCTACCAATTAGAAACTAAAGGTAAGCATGCTTACATGATCAGGTGGGAAAAAGCCCTCGAGGAGGAACTTCCCATGGAGCAGTGGCAGACGATATGGACCCAGGCGGCAAAAAGTTCCCTTTGTACCCTATACAAGGAGAATGCTTATAAAATCCTCCTATACTGGTATATGACTCCGGACATCCTCCACGCCATATACCCCTCCAGTTCCGACCGCTGCTGGCGATGTCAGAAAGAAAAGGGTACACTCCTTCACATATACTGGAGCTGTCCATTGATTACCCCCTATTGGACTGAGGTCCACCAATTGCTGACCGGTCTTTTGGAGGTTCAGGTTCCCATGACTCCCAAGTTCTTTCTTCTAGGAGCCCTACAACTAAAAATCCCTAAGACATACAAAAAATTAACGCGTCATATTCTCACAGCGGCTCGTTGCCTTATCGCTCTAAATTGGAAAAAAACCTCCCCCCCCACTCCTGAAGCCCTATACGCCAGGATTAAAGATGTGGAGCTGATGGAGAAGATGACGGCCAGAATACAGGACAGGCTGGAAGCACATAACATAGTATGGGAGCTGTGGCGCCGTCGGGAGGATCCACCTTGAACAAGTAAACAAACCAATGTAATAACCACCTCCCCCCCCCCCCTCCCCTTCTTTACCTTTCCTCCTTTCTCCCCCCTCCTTCTTTCTTTTTGTATTGAATGTTTTAATAACTTGTACGGTTTTGAACGATGGTATATACTATGTAATCTTGTAATACAAATATAATAATAAAATGTTATTTGGAAAAAAAAAAAAGTTCTTGAACATATTTCCAGTTTTGAATTGGTTCCTCTGCAGCAGTTGTGAATCCTCTATTTTTCCATAAGGGTCCATAATCATGGACTACTCAGAGAGTAGTCTTGCTATCGGTGTAGATGTTGGCTCTTTGATCCTTTGTGGTCTCATAGGCTCTTGTGAGTAATACCACTTTGGCAACCTGTGCTGTAGGAGGAGGAGTGTCCTTTAATGCATTTCTTCTTCCATAAGTTTTAAGCAGATGTGGTCACCCTCCTCTTTGAGGTCTACTCTCTCTAGGAAAATACTGGCAGGATTGATTGTAGTACATCTTTTCACTTCTTCAATCAGCCTTGCTGATGACAAATGTTTTGTCCTTGCTCTTTTCAAGATTTAATTTGCTTTTTTTTCATAACATCCGTTCTAAAGCATATCTCCCCTTTTGTACAGCACCACAGGCACAGGTTGCAGCTGCAGTTTTCTTTTTCTGTTCTTGCCACGACATGGATCTTAGTGCATCCACCAACCGGATCTATTTTATACACGATTTGAAAGGGTTTGCGGTCAACAGGGCAGGATGAGGAGGTTTCACACCATTTAAGAATGCAGGATATACAGAAAACGTGACAACAATCATCTGGAAAGCCAACCTCCAGGGAAAGAATTGTTCAGACAAATTGGACACCTCTCAGTTGAACTTAAATGCTAAATTACTGGCACCAGTCCCATCTTGTTGCTGGACTCTGGCATAAGATGAGCATAAACGTTTTCTCCTCATCTTTCCCACTAAACCTATTAATGTGATTTATCTCAGCAGGGATCACCAGCCAAAAAAAGGCTATAGTAGCTTTGATTCCTCAACTGCAATTCTGTTATTCCAACATCCTGTTAACAATGTTCTTTTGCATCTGCACCTCTTTGCAAGATGCCCACTTTTACCACAATTTAAACATTTCCAGGTTTCTCTTTGAAAAACACATTATCTTCTTGAACCTAATCTTAGGCTATACAAGCATTAAGTCTTTTGTCTTGAACAGAAGGAGGGAACTAATGCGCAAAACCAAAGTGAGTTGAAGCAATTATAAATAAAGAGATCAAAGAAGCCGCCAAATATAAAAAAGGGTTCCCACACAGAAAAAACAATATGATTATAAAAGATATGTGGCGCTAACTAAAGTGCATGAAAAGATCATAGATAATGTGATTAAACATAAAAATAATGACAATAAGTCTGTTGTCTTCTCTTTTCTCTCCTTTCTCTGAGCTTCAATGCTACTGCACACTTCTCTTAGCAAAGCCCATTCAAATCCTTGTGTCCTTATTATGGCAGTAAAGTTAGTACGACCAGTCACATCCACAGACTGGACACAAAGTAATCAAACTTCCTTAGCCTTTTCTTGTCTCACATTCATCAAGCCACCTGATTTGTTCTGCGAGGGCCACGCATTAATAATTCTACAACATTCTGTCCACTTTCTTTCTAGTGCAATTCACTTTCATGTTTCCCATCTACTTCTTTAAATCATCAATAACCTTCTGATTTCTCTCTTCTACAAACACACAATGCTACACAGGAATGTGAAGGGGAGGGGCACCTCACTGCTTTCTTACACAGAAATACAAACAAGGGAAGGGGGTGAGGAAATTGAAAAAAAAAACAAAAAACAAGCCAGGCTTCTCATTTCTGTATTTCTTAAACATTTAGATAACACTTGCATTGTCTGGTCTAGTTCTCTTTTGCTAGAGCCATCAGTGATATGCGTTAGAAAAACTTTGACAGGCTCATAACTAGTTAAAATTCCATCACATTGCATACTTTCAAAAATCCAATACTGTACATATTTAATCCCCTTATCCAACTCTCCAACTGCCATAAAAATGAACATACATAGAAACCCTAAGTAATAGATCATAACTCCTTCTGGTATTAGATCAACTCTGTTTTGGTCCAGCCTATAATAGTCTTGGTGTCATTTCTCAACCGCTGGCCATATCTATCTGTCATGTCTGTCATAGGACTTAATTTACTTGTGCCATTTTTACCTCTCCCAGCTTGAAAGGTCCATGAGAGTGCCGTGCTCTTAATCATTCTGAGTCTTTACTTACAAAATTTGTGGGTCGTCACCCAAAATTTCTCCTAGGCTACACACAGTAGCTGTCAATTGGCACTTTATTACACTAGGCCACACAGGCCTTTACACTTGTCACATAGGCATTACCTGCTACACAGGCTCACTACTACAGTCCTCTGGTCAGACATTCTCACAAGTCTCATAAATCTATTTACACCCCAATCATTGAAACAAAACATCAACAATGAGTTATTTGGGTCAAACTGTACAACATCAACATTAATTTACACTCAATTTTACTTTAATTCCACCATCTCATCAACAGCATAAGACTCCTTCAGCCAATGGACCCCAGACACCAACTAATTACTCACCATGGTGAGCAGAATAAGTAAGAATAACAGTTTCTTATTGTGGCCACTTGTCTGCTCAACGTGAGTTTTGCGTCTCTCTGGCCGGGAGTCCACTGGACTGGAAACGAGCCGTAGGCACCATTCTGTTGAATGAGGTTAGGGAGTCTCCCAACAAGACATTCATATCTTCTTAACAGCAAGGGAACAGTTAAAATGGGTGTATACATCATGTGACTGGCAAAAAAAAGAGATTTCAGCAGTATTGGTCGGTTCAGACTGGTTCTAATAAGAAAGTCATTTTGAGCAGCTTTCTGGGTTCTTATCAGTAGTTTGTGTCATCACATATCCAACATTTGCGCTTTCCCAGGAATAGAAACAAAAAAAACGAAAAAAAAAAAAAGCCTAAGGAAAGTAAAGAAAAAAAAAGAAAAGTGCATTACAAATTCTTGAAGTGATAGTCGGTCTCTCTCTCTCTCTCTCTCTCTCTCTCTCTCTCTATATATATATATATATATATATATATATATATAAATAAAAACTCAAAATAATCAGACCCCTGTGATTCTACTCACTGCCTATGACCCCAACAACACCATCCCCACCGTCAAATATGGAGGTAGAAACATTATGCTTTCGGGGTGTTTTTCTGCTAAGGGGACAGGACAACTTCACAGCATCAAAGGGACAATGGACGGGGCCATCTACCGTCAAATTTTGGGTGAGAACCTCCTTCCCTCAGCCAGGTCATTGAAAATGGGTCGTGGATGGGTATTGCAGCATGACAATGACCCAAAATACACGGCCAAGGCAACAAAGGAGTGGCTCAAGAAGAAGCACATTAAGGTCCTGGAGTGGCCTAACCAGAACCTGTGAACGGACCGAAAGTTCGCACAAACTTTAGAACCCCATTAAAGTCTATGGGATTCGAACGTTCTAAATCAAAAGTGCTAATTTTAAAGGCTAATATGCAAGTTATTGTCCTAAAAAGGGTTTGGGGACCCGGGTCCTGCCCCAGGGGATATGTATCAATGCAAAAAAAAGTTTTAAAAATGGCTGTTTTTTCGGGTGATTTTAATGATGCTTAAAGTGTAAAAAAAAGTGAAATATTCCTTTAAATATTATACCTGGGGGTGTCTATAGTATGCCTGTAAGTGGCGCATGTTTCCCATGCTTAGAACAGTCCCTGCACAAAATGACATTTTTAAAGGAATAAAAGTCATTTAAAACTGCTTGCGGCTTTAATGTAATGTCGGGTCCCGGCAATATGGATGAAAATCAGTAAGACAAACGGCATGGGTATCCCCCACCCTCCCAGTCCATTACCAGGCCCTTTGGGTCTTGTATGGATATTAAGGGGAACCCCGCACCCAAATTAAAAAAAAGGAAAGGCGTGGGGCCCAAGGCCCTATATACTCTGAACAGCAGTAGACAGGGACTGTAGGTTTGTTGTTAAGTAGAATCTTTTTGTAATTTTGAACTGGCACATTTTTAAAGTGTAGCTCCAGCCAAAAAATCTATTTTTAAGCTTTTTGGAAAACATAGGGAAGGGTTATCACCCCTGTAACATTTGTTTTGCTGTCTGTGCACTTCTTTAGAAGATTTCACCTCACCTTCTGTCCCAATGACAAATGTTTTTAGAAAATATGGGGTTTTTAGTGAAACAAGGATTGGTAATAAAGCATCAGTGAAGAGGAGACACGTTTTTCCCATATTAACTCTTACAAGAGAGAATTTCCCTTCCTAGGGGTAGATTTCATCTCACTTCCTGTTGTCTCCTTTCGTTTGCAAGTAGGAGTAATTTGTAAGTTGGATGTTTTAAAGTAGGGGCCTGCCCTATATACTCTGCAGAAATTGGGGCCTTAGGTGTTGGTGTTGCCACAACACTGTAAGCCCTCGCAGTTACTCTTGGTGGGCGCAGGAATGGGCCGTGTTGTGAAATATTAGATCAAGAATTGTAATTACATGCCATTGTTGAACAGTGGTAGAAAAATTGGGCCTTTGGTGGTGGTGCTGGTGCCACAACACTGTAAGTCCTCACAGTTACTCTTGGTGGGCGCTGGAACGGGCCCTGCTGTGAAATATTATATCAAGAATTGTGATTACATGCACCTGTTGAACAGGGGCAGAAAAGTTGGGCCTTTGGTGGTGGTGGTGGTGGTGGTGTTGCCACAACGCTGTAAGCCCTCACAGTTACTCTTGGTGGGCGCAGGAATGGGCCCTGCTGTGAAATATTAGATCAAGAATTGTAATCACATGTCCCTGTTGAACAGGGGCAGAAAAATTGGGCCTTAGGCACTGGTGCCACAACACTGCAACCCCTCACAGATACCCTAGTTGGAGCGCAGGAATGAGCCCTGCTGCAAAGTATTGCATCAAAAATTGTAATTACACGCCCCTGTTAAATAGGGACTGAAAAATTGCCACAACACTGCAACCCCTCACAGATGCTATAGTTGGAGCACAGGAATGAGCCCTGCTGCAAAGTATTGCATCAAAAATTGTAATTATACGCCTCTGTTAAACAGGGGCTGAAAAATTGGGCCTTCGGCACTGGTGCTGGTGCCACAACACTGCAACCCCTCACAGATACTATAGTTGGAGCGCAGGATTGGGCCCTGCTGCAAAGTATTGCATCAAAAATTGTAATTACACGCCCCTGTTAAACAGGGGCAGAAAAATTGGGCCTTGGCTACTGGTGGCGGTGCCCAGAACCAAAAATATTCTTACAAGCTATCAGCATGAAAATTAAGCAGGAAGAGGATTGTGACTCAGCATAACAGGATAGTCACTCAGCATCAGCATAGGCAGTCTTGAAGGGATCTCACATTAAAAAAAAAAATCCGTTACATCAGCATTAGGCGTTGGTAGCTGGTGATCCAAGACTGATTTTTTTTATGAAGGTCAGCCAATCGACCGATTCGGTGGACAGGCGCACCCTGTGATCGGTTACAAAGCCTCCAGAAGCACTGAATGTGCGTTCCAAATGAACGCTGGATGCAGGACAGGCCAGTAGCTCAATTGCATACTGTGCAAGCTCTGGCCACTGATCCATCCTCAAGACCCAGTAACCCAGAGGATTTTCCGTGGGAAAGGTGTCCAAGTCTGATCCAGCCCCTAGGTAATCCTGCACCATGTGAATCAGACGCTGGCAATGGTTGCTGGAACCGATCAGACCTTGGGGCTGCGGACCACAAAATTGTCTGAATGCATCGGTCAGACGGCCACCTTCTCGAACGCTCCTTTTGTGACTGACCGAAGCCTCAGCAACACGTTGTCCAGGAGGTTCAGCCGGGGGAACCAGTCATGGTTGGAGGTAGAGTGCCAAGAAGTTGTGTCCGGCTAGAGGCCTTCACCTGTATAGCTGTCTGCCTATAGAAGTCTCGGAGTCTGCCAATTAACATTGCATCTACTTAAGGGTGTCTTGGCCCCAACCCTCTCTCACACAGTTATGTTTAAGAGGCAATACATCTCTTTGCATTCAAGAATTGTCTGGCGCCCATCAATCCACCTTGAATAGTACCCACCATGCCTTGTAACCCACTCCATACAGATGGATGTCAGCTGTCCTTAACTCTGGAGGTCACCATTAGGCCTAGAGAGGCCCGGGACTTTGCTACACATACACATACTAGGGCCAATTTAGATAGGAGCCAATTAACCTACCAGCATGTCTTGGGAGTGTGAGAAAACCAGAGTACCTGGAGTAAATCCACACAGGTACAAGGAGAACATGCAAACTCCGGGCAGGTAGTGCCATGGTTAGGATTCAAAACGATGACCTTAGTGCTGCTAGGCAGACGTGCTTAGCCCACACTTCAGAAAGTGTCAGATGCTTGGTCCTCTGCTGTACACTGTGGTCCTAGCTGCTACAACAATACAGTAGTGACATAGTGGCAGGCAGGTGGAACCAGGGCCGTCTTTACCGCTGGGCAAAAGGGGCAGCTGCCCAGGGCCCAGTCTTTGTTTAGGGGCCCAAAGCAGCTGCCCCCTGAGCCCCATTTCATGGGGGGTCCCGGACCGGTGACAGCGAGAGCAGGGAGAATCAAGAGCATGGGAGGGAGAAGAGCTTCCTGACCACCAAAGATGTGAGGAGTGGCAGACACAGCAACCATTCCGATGCGGCAGTGCCACCCAAAGGCTGGATTCCCCCAACCTCCTCTCCACTCCCAGCTCCGACAGTGGCCCGGGGGGCCCCGAGGACCGGCGGGAGGCACAGGCAGCCAGGGACTGCTACTAGGGACAGTCTGCATTCTATGGCATAAAAACGCTCCCCCATCCTCACCCAGAAGGATAAGGGTCATGCCCGCTGCTGGCCAGCATGAACGTCCTATGGAAGGTACCGGGCATCACACACACCTACCCACAGACAGGGACAGGGGGTGCACAGAAGGGACTGCAGACAGAGCTATGGGTCACTCCCTCTCATCCTCCCCTCTCACCTCCTCTCTCTCTCTCCCCCATTTTCTCTCTCACTCCTCTCTTATCCCCCTTCTCTTAACCCCTCTCTCTCACCCCCCTTCTATTACCCCTCTCTCTCTCTCTCACCCCCATTTTCTCTCCCCCCATTTTCTCTCTCTCCCCCCATTTTCTCTCTCTCCCCCCATTTTCTCTCTCTCACCCCCCTCTCTCTCTCCCCCTCTCTCACTCCCTCCTCTCTCTCTCATCCCCCCTCTTTCTCTCTCACCCCATCTCTCTCTCACCCCCCTCTCTCTCTCTCACCCCCCCTCTCTCTCTCACCTTTCTCACTCCCCCTCTCTATCTCACTCCCCCCTCTCTTTCTCACTCTTTCTCTCTCCCCTCTCTCTCACAAACTCTTAGACCCCCTCTCTCTCTCACCCCCCTCACTCACACCCCCTCTCTTTCATCCCCCTCTTTCTCTCCTTCTCTAACCTCCTCTCTCTTACCCCCTTTATCACTAACCCTCTTCCACCCACCCTCTGTTTCTTTCACCCACCCTCTCTATCTCTCTCTATCCCTCTCTCACTCCCCCTCTCTCTCACTCCCCTCTCTCTCACTCCCTCCCTCTCTCTCTCACACTCCCTCTCTCTCACTCCCTCTCTCTCACTCCCTCTCTCCCCCTCTCTCTCTTTTTCCCTCTCTCACATGCCCCCTCTCTCTCATCCCCTCTCTCCCCCCTCTCTCTTTTTCCCTCTCTCACATGCCCCCTCTCTCTCTCCCTTTCTCTCTCCCCTCTCTCACATCCCAAATCCCCTGTCATTCTCTCTAACCCCCTTCTCTGACCCCCTCTCTCTCTTATTCAACCATCCTCCCACCCCTCTCTTACCCTTCTCTCAGCCCCCATCTCTTTCACCCCTTGCTCACCCCTCTCTTTCAAATCCCCCTCTTTTTCTCTCTCTCTCTGACCCCCTCTCTTGCTCACCCCCTCGCTCTCTCACCCCCTCTCTATCTCTAACCCTTACTCTCTTTCACCCACCCCATCTCTCTTTCTTTCACCCACTCACTCTCTCTCTGTCTCCCTCACCCCCTTGCTCTCACTCCCCTCTCTCACCCTACCTCTCTCTCACACCCCCAACTCTCTTTCTCACCCCCCACTCTCTCTCTCTTTCACCCCCCACTTGTATACAGGCAGGGGGAACTGAGGGTACACTGACTGACAAGTGACAGAAAGTGAGTGTCACTGATCCCATCTCCACCTAGCACTGCCACTGATCACATCCACCCTAAGCACTGCCACTGATCCCACCCCCCTCCTCCCCCAAGCACTGCCACTGATCCCACCCCCCAAGCAATGCTACTGACCCCACCCCCCAAGCACTGCCACTCATCCCATCCCCACCAGCACTGTCTTCACTCATCCCACCCTCCCCCTCCCAGCACTGCCACTGATCTCATGAACCCCCCAGCACTGCCATTCCACCCTCCCCCCCATCACCACCACCACTGATCACCCCCTAGCCCCAGCAACCAATGGGTGAACGGTAATGATGTGCAGTAACCCCTAGCAACCAATCAGCAAGTGGAAATGATGTGCAACTAATCAGTGAGCGGTAATGTTATGATGCAACCTCTGGCAACCAATCACAAATGCTGCCTGATTTGCTGCACTAAATTCATTTCAAGTTTAGCTGCTATTTACTGTATGTCTCAGAGCAGGTGGAGAGCGAAAATACATGCGGAGGGGGGGAGGGCCCAAAGAAAATATTTGCCCAGAGTCCAATCAATATTAAAGACAGCCCTGGGTGGAACCACAGCACACAGCTGGGTCCAGGCATCTGAGAAAGCTAGAAGTGTTGCTAACAATCTGTTGGCCGGTTCTTCCTCTCTTTTGCTTCCTGAGCAAGTGACTAGGCATACTCTCTCACCGTCACATGACAAGAGTTGGGCTTGGCGATTGACTGCTCAGCAGTGGTCGGCTGGTGCTCAAACACACTGAAAACATTTTGAAAATAAAAACATCAATTGCAGCCACTGTGCCATCAAACGCTGCCACTATGCCCATCAAACACAGCCACTGTGCCATCAAACGCAGCTACTGTTCCATCAAACGCTGCCACTGTGCCCATCAAACGCAGCCACTGTGCCATCAAACACTGCCACTGTGCCATCAAATGCAGCCACTGTGAAATCAAATGCTTTCAGTGTGCCCATCATATGCTGCCAGTGTGTCCATCAAACACTGCCAGTGTGCCCAACTGCCCATCAAATGCTTCCAGTGTGCCCAACTGCCCATCATATGCTGCCAGTGTGTCCATCAATTACTATCAGTGTGCCCATCAAATGCTGCCAGTGTGCCCATTAAATGCTGCCAGTTTGCCCCCCGCCCGCTCGCTCGCTGTCTGCCTGGCACTTACCCTGTGTCTGTGGGGCATTGGGTGACGGTGACGAGCGGGGTGCTTTGTGCGTCTCCTCTCCTGCCTCATCTCCCATCCTCTCTTCCTTAGGCGTCCAATAGCGGCGCCTGTCGTTTCAGCCAATCAGGTGACAGGTAACAGACCTGAGCACCTGTTTGGCGGTTCAGTGTTAGGAAAGCGAATAGTCATTCGCTTACCTCACACAGCTGATTGGACTCGCCGTTCACCTATTTTGCAGCCTTAGTGCCTTACTTACCAGCTTCGCTTGGGCCGTGTGTTCCACAGAGCTTCAGACGTCACTTCCAGTTTCCCCCTGCCAGAGGGAAACCGGAAGTAACCTCTTAACTAGAGCAACAAAGCACCCGCCCATAGTGATACTACGGGCGGAAGTTGTTCGGTGCGATGGAATGCGTCACAAAGCAGGTAAAAATCCTGCAAATGAAGCACCTTGTCTGCAATCTCGTGATTGCATTGACGTGACGTTTCCCATAGTGCACTGTGTCTGGCGCCCGAACACAGTGCACTTAAAGGAATTTATTTATTTGTTTATTTTATTTTTTAAAGGGCCTTTATTTTTTTTAAATTTAATTTAATTTTTTTATTGCTGGGGGGGGCGGTGCTTGTGCGCCCCCTATGCTGCTCAGGTTGAAAATGCTGCATTGCAGTAATATGTTCCTTCATGTCCATGTCATATGTTCCTCCATACACTCTCGGGCAGTCTGTAGAGGATCAGGGCAGGAAAGATCTAGGAGTATAAAGCAAGTATTGACACTTTATGGTCCTTTCAATATGAACCTGTGAAGTAGACCTTGCAGTTTACCAGCAACACTTTTTGTTTGTACATTTATTCTGTAGACACTTTTGATTGTAAAACTACTGGTTAGTGAGGGGCTGCAATTCCTTCACATGAAATGAAGGTCATGTTAAAAAATGACGTTGGAGTTGTATTCCGTGGTTCTTCAGGCCAAAGTCTACTCTTTTCATGGGTTTCTGAAAGGTCTCACTGATACAAGTGGGTACTGAGCTGTCAAGAAGAAATGCCTTGGCTCAGCCTCATTAGTGAGGACAACACAACGGTTTGTTTTCAGTTAGAGTAAAGCAGTCTGTACTGCGTCTTGGAATGTGTAGAACTCCAAACACAGAATGTGCACTATTTTGTCACAAATAGCGTGGGCAGCTTTCTGCCAACAACAAAGAGATGGAAGTTAGGCTATGAAGGAAATCAAGCCACGTTGCTAAAGTGAAATCTATGATGCCTTTTTAAAGAGGATCACTGGCGATGGCTTGGATATTTGGGGCAAAATAACAGTGCCTATGCAAAACCTGCCTCCAGCACTTTTTACTTGCCTTTCCAGTGGCCCCTCGCCACTCCTTCCTTTGCCATGTCTGTGATCCAAATTACCCAGTGCTTAGCGGAAGCAGTGACGTTCCACCCTTTTGGACCTAGCAACTGGCCCATATGAATATCAATGTATTACTTCATTATGTGACAATTTTTAGGCCTAGCGATTGGTCCATTAATTCTCTCCTGAAGATTCGCTGCTCCATTAGGCATGTGAGTGCGGTCTAAAGTGGAAGCCGGAAAGCCCGAAGAGGCGGCGTGTGGATGATAAATTCTTGTTATACCGCTCTAATAGGGGGCCAGCACCATGGTTTAAATTATACCTAGGAGGAACGCTCAGCACATGGAGCCAGAAAGAGTAGTATATAGTGTACTATATTATTCAAAATCAAATATCCAGCTGTCTAATAAAACCACAATACAGATATTTTCATCATATCCATATGCAAACCAACAGCAAAGAAATGACACTTACTAAGTCTGCCACCAATCATGAAACTAAAAGCGGCAGCATGATGTCAGCATATATTTAGATTGTAAGCTCTTCTGAGCAGGGCCCTCTTAATCCTCTTGTATTTTATTGTATTATAACTGTATTGTCTCCCTTTTATATTGTAAAACGCTGCGTAAACTGTTGGCGCTATATAAATCCTGTATAATATAATAATATATAGCTCCGTCCACCACGTTTGATGCTAGAGCACATCTTCAGGGAACACTAGCCTAAGCTTTGCATAGTTAGTCTGGTTGAAAAAAAAATACACAAGTCCATCCACGCATGCATCCTCAATGCATGTTCTGGATAGTGCGATTGTCTTGGCTCTACCCACATGCTCGTTGAGGGGAGAGTTGCCAGTGATGTGCGCACATTTGAAGCATGAGGTTTTATCAGGTTGGATTAGCTCTCAGGAACTGGGTGTGACCCACGAAAAGCGTTAGCCTTTCAACTGTGTTATGCTGGGTAGACGTTTTTGCTTCAAGTCTGGAGTTGTGATTTGATGCGCTTGTTTCTTACTATGAGTGTGTCCTGGACAGCAGGGATATTGCACCAATATTTCAGTTGTGGTCCCTGGTGTTATATCTTTCACTTTCACCCACGAAAAGCGTTAGCCTTTCAACTGTGTTATGTTGGGTAGACGTTTTTGCTTTAAGTCTGGAGTTGTGATTTGATGCGCTTGTTTCTTACTATGAGTGTGTCCTGGACAGCAGGGATATTGCACCAATATTTCAGTTGTGGTCCCTGGTGTTATATCTTTCACTTGGATGTTATAAGTTGCACTGAGTAAATACAGCTGGATAAAACAAAAACTGTGTCTGTCTTCATTTCAGGCTGCAAAGCAACAACATGTGATTATTTTATAGGGGGTGATTCTTTTCTATACCTACTGTATAAAGCTTGCATTTTTTCCATACTGGTGTGCATCTATATACAGTACTTATGGCTAATGTTATATGCTGGTTGCAGTAGTTCTGCTCCTAATTAATTCCTCAGGAAGGGAATCCCATCTATCCACAGTCCCTGTCAACTTTATTATCAAACCCATGATAAAGTGCAGAAAGTTTTCTTTCTATATACCTACAAAAGTAATTACACCTTACATTTTATTGTATACAAAAGAGTATAAAATCATAGTTAATCCATATATCACATCTCAAGGACCCCCCACATGGAATGTCACAGGTAGAATGAAATACGATTGACATGTTTTGCGGGACTCCTGCTTCTTCAGGACCTTTTTGACCTCTCTTGTATCCACATATGAAAACTAAGATATACACTCACTGGCCACTTTATTAGGTACACCTTGCTAGTACCAGGTTGGACCTTCTTTTGCCTTCAGAACTGCCTTAATTCTTTGTGGCAAAGATTCAACAAGGTGTTGGAAACATTCCCCAGAGATTTTGGTCCATATTGACATGATAGCATCACGCACATGCTGCAGATTTGTCGGCTGCGCATCCATGATGCGAATCTTCCGTTCCACCACATCCCAAAGGTGCTCTATTGAATTGAGATCTGGTGACTGTGGAGGCCATTGGAGTACAGTGACCTCATTGTCATGTTCAAAAAACCAGTGGTGAGATGATTTGAGCTTTGTGACATGGTGCATTATCCTGCTGGAAGTACCTATTAGAAGGTGGGCACAATGTAGTCCTAGAGGGATGGACATGGTCAGCAACAATACTCAGGTAGGCCGTGACGTTTAAACGATGCTCAATTGGTACTAAGGGGCCCAAAGCATGCCAAGAAAATATCCCCCACACCATTAAACCACCATCCTGAACCTTTGATACAAGGCAGGATGGATCCATGCTTTCATGTAGTTTACGCCAAATTCTGACCCTACCATCTGAATGTCGCAGCTGAAATGGAGACTCATCAGACCAGGCAACGTTTTTCCAATCTTCTATTGTCCAATTTTGGTGAGCCTGTGCGAATTGTAGCCTCAGTTTCCTGTTCTTAGCTGACAGGAATGGCACCCGGTGTGGTCTTCTGCTGCTGTATCCCGTTTGCTTCAAGGTTCGATGTGTTGTGCATTCAGAGATGGTATCTGGTTCTAGACCGTCTCACGCAGATATACTGCGGCAGAACGGCTCTCCTGGACAAAACCCCGTACGGGTACGTCCTTCCCCTTTTTGGCCACCAAAGGGCAAGCATGCTCGCTGCACACCGGGGGACCCGATACGCGTGGCCGGCGCCATCGGCCACGTGCGATCGCGTGCATGAGCGCCAGCATGGGGATTTGTGTGTGTAAACACACAAATCCCTGTGCTTTTTAGAAGAGAAGCGACATGCTGTTTGTTCCTAGTAAGTATGAACAGCGATATGTCTCCTCTCTTACTCAGTCCTATCCTCATACAGTTAGAACACACTGAGGGAACACACATTTAACCCCTTGATCGCCCCCTAGTGTTAACCGCTTCCCTGCCAGTGACATTTATACAATAGTTAGGCATTTTTAATTGTTTTAATCATAATTGTCAATGGTCCCAAAAATGTGTCAAAAGTGTCTGATCTGTCCATCGCAATACTGCTAAAAATCGCAGATCACCACCATTACTAGTAAAAAAAAATAAATAATAAAAATGCCATAAAAATGTCATAAATCTTTCCCATAGTTTGTAGACGCTATAACTTTTGCGCAAACCAATCAATATATGCTTATTGCATTTTTTTTTACCAAAAACATGTAGAAGAATACATATTGGCCTAAGCTGATAAAGAATTTTTTTTTTTTTTAATTTGAGGATATATTTTTTATAACAAAAAAAGTAAAAAAAATTGTTTTTTCCTCAAAATTGTGGCTCTTTTTTTGTTTATAGCGCAAAAAATAAAAACTGTAGAGGTGATCAAATACCACCAAAGGAAAGCTCTATTTGTGGGAAAAAAGGACTCAAATTTCGTTTGGGTACAGCATTGCATGACTGCGCAACTGTCAATTAAATCAACGCAGTGCCAAATTGTAAAAAGTGCTCTGGTCAGGAAGGGGGTATTCTGCATACCTTGGTTGTAACGAGTGGTTGAGTTACTGTTGCTTTTCTATAATCTCAAACTAGTCTGCCCATTCTCCTCTGACTTCTGACATCAACAAGGCATTTTCCTCCATTCAACTGCCACTCACTGGATATTTTTTCCTTTTCGGACCATTCTCTGTAAACCCTAGTGATGGTCGTGCATGAAAATCCCAGTAGATCAGCAGTTTTAGAAATACTCAGACCAGCCCAGGGGCGGACTGACCATTCGGTCACTCGGTCGCCGACCGAGGGCCCGGCGTCAGGAGGGGCCCCATGAGCGGCTCAGTCAGCAGCGGAAAAAAGCCGCCCGCCGCACCGCACGAAAACCCCGTCCTCCCGGATTATTTCCGCTCCCAGCACCGCGGCCAGCCCGCTGCCGAGCAGACCTCGGCTTAGGCTGAGAGAGGCTGTGTCAGCAGGGAGGGGCGGGGCAGGGAGCTCCACTGACGCTCTGACCCTGCCCTGCCCCGCCCCTCCTCATGTAGTCTGAGTCTGTTACTAAATAGAGCGTCTCTCTTGCACTTCTGAGAGCTCCGCTCTGGACCACAAAGATCACCGCCCCTACCGACGGAAGCCCCGCCCCTACCGACGGAAGCCCCGCCCCCTACCGGCGAAAGCTCCGCCCCCTACCGATGAAAGCTCCGCCCCTGGACCTCTGAGGGCGGGAGGTGAGCCCGACTGGTCAGGTAGGTCCTTCTGCTTACATTATATACACGGCCTGTAGAGCCCTTTTTTCCCTAAACCATCCCTGGAAATGTTGTTTACCCCCCTGTATAGCTGTGCATTGCTGAAAGTTTAAATTTTAAAACTGGCTACCTGGTCATCTCCTGTAGTCGCATCCCCAGTCTCTGGTTATCTCTTGTAGTCGCATCCCCAGTCTCTGGTTATCTCCTGTAGTCGCATTCGCAGTCTGGTCATTTCCCGTAGTCGCATTCGCAGTCTCTGGTTATCTCCTGTAGTCGCATTCGCAGTCTGGTCATTTCCCGTAGTCGCATTCGCAGTCTCTGGTTATCTCCTGTAGTCGCATTCGCAGTCTGGTCATTTCCTGTAGTCGTATTCGCAGTCTGGTCATTTCCTGTAGTCGCATTCGCAGTCTGGTCATTTCCCGTAGTCGCATTCGCAGTCTCTGGTTATCTCCTGTAGTCGCATTCGCAGTCTGGTCATTTCCTGTAGTCGCATTCGCAGTCTGGTCATTTCCTGTAGTCGCATTCGCAGTCTGGTCATTTCCCGTAGTCGCATCCCCAGTCTCTGGTTATCTCCTGTAGTCGCATTCGCAGTCTGGTCATTTCCCGTAGTCGCATTCGCAGTCTCTGGTTATCTCCTGTAGTCGCATTCGCAGTCTGGTCATTTCCTGTAGTCGCATTCGCAGTCTGGTCATTTCCTGTAGTCGCATTCGCAGTCTGGTCATTTCCCGTAGTCGCATTCGCAGTCTCTGGTTATCTCCTGTAGTCGCATTCGCAGTCTGGTCATTTCCTGTAGTCGCATTCGCAGTCTGGTCATTTCCTGTAGTCGCATTCGCAGTCTGGTCATTTCCTGTAGTCGCATTCGCAGTCTGGTTATTTCCTGTAGTCGCATTCGCAGTCTGGTCATTTCCCGTAGTCGCATTCGCAGTCTGGTCATTTCCCGTAGTCGCATTCGCAGTCTGGTCATTTCCTGTAGTCGCATTCGCAGTCTGGTCATTTCCTGTAGTCGCATTCACAGTCTGGTCATTTCCTGTAGTCGCATTCGCAGTCTGGTTATTTCCTGTAGTCGCATTCGCAGTCTGGTCATTTCCCGTAGTCGCATTCGCAGTCTCTGGTTATCTCCTGTAGTCGCATTCGCAGTCTGGTCATTTCCTGTAGTCGCATTCGCAGTCTGATCATTTCCTGTAGTCGCATTTGCAGTCTGGTCATTTCCTGTAGTCGCATTCGCAGTCTGGTCATTTCCCGTAGTCGCATTCGCAGTCTGGTCATTTCCCGTAGTCGCATTCGCAGTCTCTGGTTATCTCCTGTAGTCGCATTCACAGTCTGGTCATTTCCCGTAGTCGCATTCGCAGTCTCTGGTTATCTCCTGTAGTCGCATTCGCAGTCTGGTCATTTCCTGTAGTCGCATTCGCAGTCTGATCATTTCCTGTAGTCGCATTTGCAGTCTGGTCATTTCCTGTAGTCGCATTCGCAGTCTGGTCATTTCCCGTAGTCGCATTCACAGTCTGGTCATTTCCCGTAGTCGCATTCGCAGTCTCTGGTTATCTCCTGTAGTCGCATTCACAGTCTGGTCATTTCCTGTAGTCGCATTCGCAGTCTGGTCATTTCCTGTAGTCGCATTTGCAGTCTGGTCATTTCCTGTAGTCGCATTCGCAGTCTGGTTATTTCCTGTAGTCACATCCCCAGTCTCTGGTTATTACCTGTAGTCGCATTCGCAGTCTGGTCATTTCCTGTAGTCGCATTCGCAGTCTGGTTATTTCCTGTAGTCGCATCCCCAGCCTCTGGTTATTTCCTGTAGTCGCATTCGCAGTCTGGTCATTTCCCGTAGTCGCATTCGCAGTCTCTGGTTATCTCCTGTAGTCGCATTCACAGTCTGGTCATTTCCCGTAGTCGCATTCGCAGTCTCTGGTTATCTCCTGTAGTCGCATTCGCAGTCTGGTCATTTCTTGTAGTCGCATCCCCAGTCTGGTCATTTCCTGCAGTCGCATCCCCAGTCTCTGGTTATTTCCTGTAGTAGCATTCGCAGTCTGGTCATTTCCTGTAGTCGCATTAGCAGTCTCTGGGTATCTCCTGTAGTCGCATTCGCAGTCTGGTCATTTCCTGTAGTCGCATTCGCAGTCTGGTCATTTCCTGTAGTCGCATTCGCAGTCTGGTCATTTCCTGTAGTCGCATTTGCAGTCTCTGGTTATCTCTTGTAGTCGCATTCGCAGTCTCTGGTTATCTCCTGTAGTCGCATCCCCAGTCTCTGGTTATTTCCTGTAGTCGCATTCGCAGTCTGGTTATTTCCTGTAGTCGCATTCGCAGTCTCTGGTTATCTCCTGTAGTCGCATCCCCAGTCTCTGGTTATTTCCTGTAGTCGCATTCGCAGTCTTGTTATTTCCTGTAGTCGCATTCGCAGTCTCTGGTTATTTCCTGTAGTCGCATCCCCAGTCTCTGGTCATCTCCTGTAGTCCCATTTGCAGTCTCTGGTCATCTCCTGTTGTCGCATCCCCAGTCTCTGGTTATTTCCTGTAGTCGCATTCGCAGTCTCTGGTTATCTCCTGTAGTCGCATCCCCAGTCTCTGGTTATTTCCTTTAGTCACATTCGCAGTCTGGTTATTTCCTGTAGTCGCATTCGCAGTCTGGTTATCCCCTGTAGTCGCATCCCCAGTCTCTGGTCATCTCCTGTAGTCGCATTTGCAGTCTCTGGTTATTTCCTGTAGTCGCATTTGCAGTCTCTGGTTATCTCCTGTAGTCGCATCCCCAGTCTCTGGTTATTTCCTTTAGTCACATTCACAGTCTGGTTATTTCCTGTAGTCGCATTCGCAGTCTCTGGTTATCTCCTGTAGTCGCATCCCCAGTCTCTGGTCATCTCCTGCAGTCGCATTCGCAGTCTCTGGTTATCTCCTGTAGTCGCATTCGCAGTCTCTGGTTATCTCCTGTAGTCGCATCCCCAGTCTCTGGTTATTTCCTGTAGTCGCATTCGCAGTCTGGTTATTTCCTGTAGTCGTATTCGCAGTCTGGTTATTTCCTGTGGTCGCATTCGCAGTCTCTGGTTATCTCCTGTAGTCGCATCCCCAGTCTCTGGTTATTTCCTGTAGTCGCATTCGCAGTCTGGTTATTTCCTGTAGTCGCATTCGCCGTCTCTGGTTATTTCCTGTAGTCGCATTCGCAGTCTGGTCATTTCCTGCAGTCGCATCCCCAGTCTCTGGTTATTTCCTGTAGTCGCATTCGCAGTCTGGTTATTTCCTGTAGTCGCATTCGCAGTCTCTGGTTATCTCCTGTAGTCGCATCCCCAGTCTCTGGTTATTTCCTGTAGTCGCATTCGCAGTCTTGTTATTTCCTGTAGTCGCATTCGCAGTCTCTGGTTATTTCCTGTAGTCGCATCCCCAGTCTCTGGTCATCTCCTGTAGTCCCATTTGCAGTCTCTGGTCATCTCCTGTTGTCGCATCCCCAGTCTCTGGTTATTTCCTGTAGTCGCATTCGCAGTCTCTGGTTATCTCCTGTAGTCGCATCCCCAGTCTCTGGTTATTTCCTTTAGTCACATTCGCAGTCTGGTTATTTCCTGTAGTCGCATTCGCAGTCTGGTTATCCCCTGTAGTCGCATCCCCAGTCTCTGGTCATCTCCTGTAGTCGCATTTGCAGTCTCTGGTTATTTCCTGTAGTCGCATTTGCAGTCTCTGGTTATCTCCTGTAGTCGCATCCCCAGTCTCTGGTTATTTCCTTTAGTCACATTCGCAGTCTGGTTATTTCCTGTAGTCGCATTCGCAGTCTCTGGTTATCTCCTGTAGTCGCATCCCCAGTCTCTGGTCATCTCCTGCAGTCGCATTCGCAGTCTCTGGTTATCTCCTGTAGTCGCATCCCCAGTCTCTGGTTATTTCCTGTAGTCGCATTCGCAGTCTGGTTATTTCCTGTAGTCGTATTCGCAGTCTGGTTATTTCCTGTGGTCACATTCGCAGTCTCTGGTTATCTCCTGTAGTCGCATCCCCAGTCTCTGGTTATTTCCTGTAGTCGCATTCGCAGTCTGGTTATTTCCTGTAGTCGCATTCGCAGTCTCTGGTTATTTCCTGTAGTCGCATTCGCAGTCTCTGGTTATCTCCTGTAGTCGCATCCCCAGTCTCTGGTTATTTCCTGTAGTTGCATTCGCAGTCTGGTTATTTGCTGTAGTCGCATTCGCAGTCTCTGTTTATTTCCTGTAGTCACATCTCCAGTCTCTGGTCATCTCCTGTAGTCGCATTCGCAGTCTCTGGTTATCTCCTGTAGTTGCATTCGCAGTCTGGTTATTTCCTGTAGTCGCATTCGCAGTCTCTGGTTATCTCCTGTAGTCGCATCCTCAGTCTCTGGTTATTTCCTGTAGTCGCATTCGCAGTCTCTGGTTATCTCCTGTAGTCGCATCCCCAGTCTCTGGTTATTTCCTGTAGTTGCATTCGCAGTCTGGTTATTTCCTGTAGTTGCATCCGTAGTCTCTGGTTATCTCCTGTAGTCATTTATGATATCTATGGCTATGAATATTTCTTGAATCCATATTGAGCACTATATTTGATTGGCTGTTTGCTTCTGCTTAGGCCTGGCAAACATGCACAATCGCACATGATGATGACTTCATCATCATGTGCGTGATTGTGATTGTGCGTGTGTGCCAAGCAGAAGCAGCCAATCAAATATAGTGCTCAATATGGATTAAATAAATAGTGGTGGTCAGTGGTGTAATGTTCCTTACATTGGTGATCAGTGAGAAGAATGTTCCTTACATTGGTGATCAGTGAGAAGAATGTTCCTTACATTGGTGATCAGTGAGAAGAATGTTCCTTACATTGGTGATCAATGAGAAGAATGCTCCTTACATTGGTGATCAGTGAGAAGAATGTTCCTTACATTGGTGATCAGTGGGAAGAATGTTCCTTACATTGGTGATCAGTGAGAAGAATGTTCCTTACATTGGTGATCAGTGAGAAGAATGTTCCTTACATTGGTGATCAGTGAGCAGAATGTTCCTTACATTGGTGATCAGTGAGAAGAATGTTCCTTACATTGGTGATCAGTGAGAAGAATGTTCCTTACATTGGTGATCGGTGAGAAGAATGTTCCTTACATTGGTGATCAGTGGGAAGAATGTTCCTTACATTGGTGATCAGTGAGAAGAATGTTCCTTACATTGGTGATCAGTGAGAAGAATGTTCCTTACATTGGTGATCAGTGAGCAGAATGTTCCTTACATTGGTGATCAGTGAGAAGAATGTTCCTTACATTGGTGATCAGTGAGAAGAATGTTCCTTACATTGGTGATCAGTGAGAAGAATGCTCCTTACATTGGTGATCAGTGAGCAGAATGTTCCTTACATTGGTGATCAGTGGGAAGAATGTTCCTTACATTGGTGATCAGTGGGAAGAATGTTCCTTACATTGGTGATCAGTTGGAAGAATGTTCCTTACATTGGTGATCAGTGAGAAGAATGTTCCTTACATTGGTGATCAGTGAGAAGAATGTTCCTTACATTGGTGATCAGTGAGAAGAATGTTCCTTACATTGGTGATTAGTGGGAAGAATGTTCCTTACATTGGTGATCAGAGGGAAGAATGCTCCTTACATTGGTGATCAGTGGAAAGAATGTTCCTTACATTGGTGATCAGTGAGAAGAATGTTCCTTACATTGGTGATCAGTGAGAAGAATGTTCCTTACATTGGTGATCAGTGAGAAGAATGTTCCTTACATTGGTGATCAGTGAGAAGAATGTTCCTTACATTGGTGATCAGAGGGAAGAATGCTCCTTACATTGGTGATCAGTGGAAAGAATGTTCCTTACATTGGTGATCAGTGAGAAGAATGTTCCTTACATTGGTGATCAGTGAGAAGAATGTTCCTTACATTGGTGATCAGTGAGAAGAATGTTCCTTACATTGGTGATCAGTGAGAAGAATGTTCCTTACATTGGTGATCAGTGAGAAGAATGTTCCTTACATTGGTGATCAGTGAGAAGAATGTCCCTTACATTGGTGATCAGTGAGAAGAATGTCCCTTACATTGGTGATCAGTGAGAAGAATGTTCCTTACATTGGTGATCAGTGAGAAGAATGCTCCTTACATTGGTGATCAGTGAGAAGAATGTTCTTTACATTGGTGATCAGTGAGAAGAATGTTCCTTACATTGGTGATCAGTGAGAAGAATGTCCCTTACATTGGTGATCAGTGAGAAGAATGTTCCTTACATTGGTGATCAGTGGGAAGAATGTTCCTTACATTGGTGATCAGTGAGAAGAATGCTCCTTACATTGGTGATCAGTGAGAAGAATGTTCCTTACATTGGTGATCAGTGAGAAGAATGTTACTTACATTGGTGATCAGTGAGAAGAATGTTCCTTACATTGGTGATCAGTGAGAAGAATGTTCCTTACATTGGTGATCAGTGAGAAGAATGTTCCTTACATTGGTGGTCAGTGAGAAGAATGTTCCTTACATTGGTGATCAGTGAGAAGAATGTTCCTTATATTGGTGATCAGTGAAAATTATATAAAGTTAAGAAAAATAATTAAAAAAAAAATGTAAAGCACCCCCATGATCCCCGCACATGCTCTATATGAAAAGCTTTATGTAGGATAAGCACATGTATGTAAACATGTGTCTATAGACGAAAATGCTGGACACGGGAGCCCACCTGCAAGGTAACCCCCCCCCCCCACCCCGGGAGAGCGCTTCTCCTAGGGAGTTATCTGATGTGGGGAGAAGCCGCGAGAGCCACCCCCAGATGTTCGAGGTTCGGGGCCACTCTGTGCGAAACGAGTTGCACAGTGAAGGTAAGTATGATATGTTTGTTATTTTAAAAAAAACAAAAAACGAGCCTTTACAATCACTTTAATTTTAGAAAGGTACCGTTGTTGCACTTTCTTTTATGTAATTCTGTGGCGAACGCATGTAGTGTGGGCAGTGCAAAATATAGGTGGGGATTTGTGTGGGTGTGGCTTGAGTGTGGGTGGGAACACATGAGCGGGGACAGGGGGCCCCAGGATCTCCTATTGCCCGGGGGCCCCATGAGTTGTCAGTCCGCCCCTGGACCAGCCCGTCTGGCACCAACAACCATGCCACGTTCAAAATTACTTAAATCCCCTTTCTTCCCTATTCTGATGCATGATTTGAACTTCAGCAAGTTGACTTCACCACGTCTAGATGCCTAAATGCATTGTGTTGCTGCCATGTGATTGGCTGATTAGCAATTTGTGTTACGGAGCAATTAAACAGATGTACCTAATACAGTGGCCAGTGAGTGTATATCACAATTATTATAAAACAAAATAAATGTAATATTACCTCAAATAAACCAATCAGATCTTGTCAGGAAGGCTCTGTCATGAGACAGAATAATAGCCGCAGAACAATCCCTGTTCCCTAAATGCCTGGAAGAAGAGGAGCGTTAGCACGTGCAAACGCATATGCACATGCACGTAACTGTGAACATACATACGTGCGAATGTGCGTGGTGCATTCCGCGACAGATAAGGGCAGCAAATGGGCTATTTAAGCTGGATTAGCACCCAGGATCAGTGCTGTCTCGTCTACAGTGTTCTGTGAGTATCTTGTTGCCTGTTACCTGTATCTGCTCTTGAAGTATTGACCCGCCTTGTTTCTGACTATTCCTGTTTTCCACCTGCATCGACCCCGGCTTGTCCTTTGACCATTCTCCTGCCTCCGCATCTGTACTTGAACTAATTGTTTGTGTATGACCCGGCTTGTCTGACTCTGCTTAAGTTCCAGCCCCTCCAGAGCTACCAAGTTTCTAGCACCTGTAAAAAGAAAGAATGTGCGCTGTGCTCAAGTAAACCCAATAAAATTATAAAACTATAATCATATTCTGAAAACAACAAAACCAAACTCTGGGTGTATAGCTCTAAATTCAGCAATAATTACCGCTCCTATACATATAAAGTGCAAAGTGCAAGCATTAAACAAATAAAAGTGCAGAGTGTAAAGGTGGGATAAATGTAAACATTGATATTGTACATCAAATATTAAAGTGCATAAGTAAACATAACCAGTGCTAAATACTCCATATAAGACACCATAAGTGCCCCAATCGTTAATTCCAAAAAATAGTGAAAAGTCCTATATGGCACTCCAAATTAGTGCATGCAGGTGATATCCAAATGTGTTAACATTCATCATGCTGAGGTATCCTTGGTGCTGTAAAACATGCTCCAGTGCACTTCAGTGGCCCCCCTTAGGCTAATCTGCTCACCTCAGAGCGTGTGACCCAGCTGTTACCCTGAGTCCAAACACGCTTTGGAGCCACCCCTGGGCTCAGTGCTGATGTCAGAGATACTCCTCCAGCTGGATTCAATGTAGCTTGCGACAAAGTACCCCACGAATAGTGGGTCCCACACTATCCATAGATTTGTGAGATTCTGATTCCTTATGCACTTTAATATTTGATGTACAATATCAATGTTTACATTTATCCCACCTTTACACTGTGCACATTTATTTGTTTAATGCTTGCACTTTGCACTTTATATGTATAGGAGCGGTAATTATTGCTGAATTTAGAGCTATACACTCAGAGTTTGGTTTTGTTGTTTTCAGAATATAATTATATTTTTATAATTTTATTGGGTTTACTTGAGCGCAGCGCACATTCTTTCTTTTTACATTTGACACGATATATGAGACGTGATCAGCGCACGCAGCTATTAGTAACACACATTGGGCACAGGATCAGTGTGGCTCACAAAATCTAGTCACAATAAGCTTCTAGCACCTGTCCAGCTACTTTTGGGACCTGCTCTTTGGCTAAGTACCAGCCTGTTCCTGCCCACAGAGACCGGCTGCCATCTGGCGAACTACTGGATCAGCAGCCCAAGAGCAAGCACGTTTTACTGGCACTCGTGCTACTCTGCACTACCTGTATACACTACCAGGGGCCCCGAGTCAGAGGTGCTAGAGAGGCCTTCCTCTGCATAACCAGGCTCTACCCACCAGGTATGTAACAGTACGAGACAGCCATGTCTGAGCCTGAGCGAGGAACCTCTCCCATGGAGGAACTGTGTCAACATCTAGCCGGCCTCACACAAGCTGTCAAAAACTTGCGGGAAGGTTATGTTTGGCTGGAGGAACGTGTACAGACTTTATTAGCACCCTCTGCTACCCCCGGTGCTGCTCCCTCATCTTCCTCTGGAAGCTCTGCTGCACCTACAGTGGTGATGTTACCCCCAGTGCCCCGAGTGCCTACTCCTGAAAGGTTCTCCGGTGACCGCAGCAAATTCAGGGTTTTCTGCACGGCCTGTGAACTATACTTTGCTCTACAACCCTGCACCTTCTCCCTGGAAACCACAAAGGTTGGATTTGTCATCTCTTTGCTACAGGGTGAACCACAGTCATGGGCTCACCGCCTACTGGAACAGAAGGCTTCTTCCCTAGATACCCTGACCAACTTCTTCAATGACATGGCTCAGATTTATGATGACCTTCAGTGAACCGCCACTGCAGAAGCAGTACTCCACACACTCCAGCAGGGCCACAGAGCAGCCAAGGATTACGGTCCTGATTTCAGGAGCTGGAGCGCCGACACCAATTGGAACAATGCGGCTCTCTGTTACCAGTTCCGCATGGGTCTTTCAGAAGCCTTAAAGGATGAGCTAGGCCGAGTTGGGGTCCCATATTCTCTGGATGATCTTATAAAACTATCCATCCAGATTGATCGGAGATTGAGAGAGCGCAGATCTGAACGATCCGCCGGACCTTTTCACCCTGTATGGATGTTACCATGGGTGGCCAGTTCACCAGGCCAAGCTCCTTTTGAACACACAGCACCTGCTTCTGACACTTCTGAATCCATGCAGCTTGGCCTACTTGCCCTTCACTTACTAACGAGGAACGTTAACGCAGTCGCCAGAATAATCTGTGCTTGTACTGCGGAGAAACAGCCCACTATGTGAGAACCTGCCCAGCCAAACTCCATAAGTGCCTGTCTATTTCTTCTTCCTAGTCTCCAGCTTTGCCAAGCAACTCTTCTCACATGGCTATCTCTATTCTGTTACAGCTATAACAATTCAAGCACCAGCTATAATTGATTCCGGGGCCTGCAGTTGCTTCATTCATCTACCCTTTGTCGCTGAACACCAAATACCTCTGCAACCCAAGGCCCAAAGACTCTCCGTTCATCTTGCAGATGGGTCCACCATCAAGTCTGGATTAGTCTCTCAAGAGACCACCCCATTAACTGCCACCATTGCTACCAGTCACCAAGAACTATTACGCCTAGATGCCATTGCCTTACCCTTGTTTCCCATTATACTAGGCCTTGGCTGCAGGCACACAACCCGCACATCAATTGGGTTACACAGGAGATCCAGTTTCATTCACCCTACTGCCATCAACATTGCCTACCAGAATCACAATGTTCCACACCATCCTTGCTATGTATGGACTTTGACCCTGAAGCACCCACATTTGTTCCTGCTACATATCGGGATTTTCTGGACGTTTTTAGTAAGAAAGGGGCAGAGACTCTTCCTCCTCATAGATCTTACAATTCCCCAATTGAGTTACTCCCGGGGGCGGGGGTGCCCTTTGGAAGAATCTTTCCCTTATCTGAACTAGAATTCACAGTTCTGAAAGACTACATTGATGAGAGTTTAAGGAAGGGGTTCATTTGTCCATCTACCTCTCCAGCTGTGGCAGGCATTTTCTTTGTGGAGAAAAAGGACCATTCTCTTCGACCCTGTGTTGACTACCGTGAGCTCAATAGAGTCACAGTCAAGTACCGGTACCCCCTACCTCTGGTACCTGAACTGGAAAGGAAAGACAGATTCTGGTGGTAGGACTCAATTCTTAGAAGGACAGAGAGGCCAATCTGTAACAAAGACCTGAAGCACCAAACAGTATGTTGTCTACTGGGCGCTCTGGTTCGGCACATCACGGATCTGGTGGACAGATTACTTGGAGGGGCTGGGGAAGACCCAGCTGTCGTGGTGCACGTTGGCACCAATGACAAAGTCAGAGGCAGATGGAGTGTCCTAAAGAACGATTTTTGGACTTAGGAGCTAAATTGAGGAAAAGGACCTCTAAAGTATTCTCAGGAATACTACCGGTACATTGAGCCACACCAGAAAGGCAGAGGGAGATTAGGGAAGTAAACAAGTGGCTGAAGAGCTGGTGTAGTAAGGAGGGGTTTGGGTTCCTGGAGGACTGGGCCGACTTCTCAGTCAATAACCAGTACTATAGAAGGGACGGACTGCACCTAAATGAGGAGGGTGCAGATCAGTTGGAAATGAAGATGGCCAAAAAGTTAGAGGGGTTTTTAAACTAGATGATGGGGGGAGGGTCCAGAGGTAGAGATAGTGCGGAACATATTCCAGAGAGTACTATTGGGGGCATTAGTGGTAGGTTGACCAAAGCACATAAACCCAAGGTAAGTATAGTAGCAAGTCCTAGTTGCAATCTCGGAACACCCAATAAGAGGATAATATGCGACCAGTCTAAACTATGTGGCATGTTCACCAATGCCAGGAGCCTGGCGGACAAGATGGGTGAACTAGAGATACTGTTGTACGAGGAGGATTTGGATTTTGTGGGAATTTCAGAAACCTGGTTCAACAGCTCTCATGATTAGCTGGCAAACATTCAAGGGTATACCCTTTATCGCAAGGATAGAGAGGGTAAAAAAGAGGGGTTGGGTATGCCTATATATCAAGAATAATGTACAAGTGAATGTGAGAGATGACATAACTAATGCCCTATAGAGACTATCAGACTTTCCAACGGAATATGTGCGATCGGAGCTTGTTGTCGGAAATTCCGACCATGTGTGGGCTCCATCGGACTTTTTCCATCGGAATTTCCGACACACAAAGTTTGAGAGCATGCTATAAAATTTTCCGACAACAAAATCCAATCCTTTAAATTCCGATCGTGTGTAGACAAATCCGACGGACCATCTGAAGTGCCACGCATGCTCCGAATAAATTAAGAGACGAAAGCTATTGGCTATTGCCCCGTTTATAGTCCCGATGTACGTGTTTTACATCACCATGTTCAGAACGATCGGATTTTCTGACAACTTTGTGCGACCGTGTGTATGCAAGACAAGTTTGAGCCAACATCCGTCGGAAAAAAACAATGGATTTTGTTGTCGGAATGTCAGATCAATGTCCGATCGTGTGTACAGGGCATTAGGGAGCTAGGGAGGAGGTGGAATCCTTATTGTAGAGCTCCAAAGGGATTAAGCTAATACTGGGAGTATGCTATAGGCCCCCTAACCCGAGGGAGGAGAGGGAGACAGATCTCCTATCACAATTTGGATTAGCAGCAAGGATGGGAAGTGTTATCATAATGGGGGATTTTAATTATCCAAACATAGACTGGGCGGAGGGAGTTGCGCATTCATCTAAGGCAAGCTAGTTGCTAAATGTCCTGCAGGACAATTTTATGGGTCAGATGGTAGACGCACCAACTAGAAATAAAGCATTACTGGATCTACTGATTAACAACAATACAGACCTGATCATGGAAGTGGAAATACGGGGCAATTTAGGTAACAGCGATCACAGGTCAATTGGCTTCGGTATAAATCACACAAATAGGAAACATAAGGGGAATACAAAGATACTGAATTTCAAAAGAGCCAACTTCCCTAAACTACGAACCTTGCTAGAAGGCATAAATTGGGATAACATCTTAGTAACAAAGAACACGGAGGAGAGATGGGTTTGCTTTAAGAGCATATTAAATAAGGGCATTAGCCAATGCATCCCATTGGGTAATAAATTTAAAAGAGCGAAAAAAAGTCCTGTATGGCTTAACTCCAATGTAGAAATGCATATAAAAGCAAAGGAGAAGGCCTTTAAAAAATACAAGGTTGAGGGATCATCATCAGCATTCAGACTTTATAAAGAATGCAACAAGAAATGTAAGGGTGCAATAAGGACGGCTAAGATAGAACATGAAAGACACGTAGCGGAGGAGAGCAAAAAAAATTCCAAGAAATTCTTTAAGTATGTAAACAGTAAAAAAGAGATTAAAAAACAATTAAAGTGCAGCGCAGTTCTCCTGTAATCCTTCTTCTTAATATGAAAAAACACCACAAGCTCTTCTCCACTACTGTGCATATAAAAATACTTATCAGATAGAAGATCATACAGGCGTAGATACCACAGATACTGGATACACACGGATCGGATGATCTGGTTGTCCTCACTGATGGCCAGCAGCTGTCTCTCCAATGCAGCAGATGTATGAATAAACGGCCCCTCACACACACAATCTTGGCTCTTTTCATGGCAAAGCATTTTCATATGCACAGTAGTGGAGAAGATCTTGCGGTGTTTTTTCATATTAAGAAGAAGGATTACAGGAGAACTGTGTTTCCTTATTTAAGGACTTTATATTTTTTTGCGCTGCACTTTAATTGTTTTTTATTATGTTATTTGGGCTTGGTGTTAACCCTTAGTGTTCAGCTTGCAATAGTTAGATTACATTTACTTTTGTTTGCGCTAATTGTTCACATTTTTGGCAAGTAAAAAAGGGATGACAGACCATATTGGCCCCATAAAGAATGAAGAAGGACATCTGATTACAAAGGATAGGGAGATGGCAAAGGTATTGAATTTATTCTTCTCCTCAGTCTCCACAAGGATATCGGGGGGCTTTAGTAACCAAAACTGCAGTGTTTATCCTCATGACACATCACAGGAAGCACCTCCATGGTTAACAGAGGACAGAATTAAAATTAGACTTGAGAAAATTAACATTAATAAATCACCGGGACCAGATGGCTTGCACCCGAGGGTACTTAGGGAACTCAGTAAAGTAATTGCCAGACCATTGTTCCTAATTTTTACTGACAGTCTACTGACTGGAATGGTACCAGCTGATTGGAGAAAAGCCAATGTAGCACCAATATTTAAAAAGGGCCCAAAATACATCCCTGGGAATAACAGACCAATTAGCCTAACATCAATAGTATGTAAAATCTTGGAGGGGATGATAAGGGACTATATACAAGATTTTAGTAATGAGAATGGTATCATTAGCAGTAATCAGCATGGGTTCATGAAGAATCGTTCTTGCCAAATCAATCTACTAACCTTCTATGAGGAGGTGAGTTGCCAGCTAAAGGAAGGCCCGCAGACATGGTGTATCTGGATTTTGCAAAAGCATTTGACACAGTGCCCGATAAACGTTTACTGTACAAAATAAGGTCCGTTGGCATGGACCATATGGTGAGTACACGAATTAAAAACTGGCTACAAGGGCGAGTTCAGAAGGTGGTAGTAAATGGGGAGTACTCGGAAAGGTCAGGGGTGGGTAGTGGGGTCCCCCAGGGTTTTGTGCTTGGACCAATCCTATTTAATTTGTTCATAAACGACCTGGAGGATGGGGTAAACAGTTCAATCTCTGTATTTGCGGACGATACTAAGCTAAGCAGGGCAATAACTTCTCTGCAGGATGTGGAAACCTTGCAAAAAGATCTGAACAAATGAATGGGGTGGGCAACTACATGGCAAATGAGGTTCAATGTAGAAGAATTTAAAATAATGCATTTGGGTGGCAAAAATATGAATGCAATCTATACACGGGGGGGGGGGGGGGGAGAACCTCTGGGGGAATCTAGGATGGAAAAGGACCTGGGGGGTCCTAGTAGATGATAGGCTCAGCAATGGCATGCAATGCCAAGCTGCTGCTAACAAAACAAACAGAATATTGGCATACATTAAAAAGGGGATCAACTCCAGAGATAAAACGATAATTCTCCCGCTCTACACGACTCCGGTCCGGCCGCACCTAAAGTATGCTGTCCAGTTCTGGGCACCAGTCCTCAGGAAGGATGAACTGGAAATGGAGCGAGTACAAATAAGGTCAACAAAGCTAATAAAGGGTCTGGAGGATATTAGTTATATTAGTTATGAGTAAAGGTTGCAAGCACTGAACTTATTCTCTCTGGAGAAGAGACACTTGAGAGGGGATATGATTTCAATATACAAATACCGTACTGGTGACCCCACAATAGGAATAAAACTATTTTGCAGAAGAGAGTTTAACAAGACTCGTGGCCACTCATTAAAATTAGAAGAAAAGAGGTTTAACCTTAAACTACGTAGAGGGTTCTTTACTGTAAGAGCAGCAAGGATGTGGAATTCCCTTCCACAGGTGGTGGTCTCAGTGGGGGGCATTGATAGTTTCAAGAAACTTTTGGATAAGCACCTGAATGACCGCAACATACAGAGATATACAATGTAATACTGACATATAATCACACATAGGTTGGACTTGATGGACTTGTGTCTTTTTTCAACCTCACCTACTATGTAACTATGTAACTGTTCCAAAGGCTTAGGTCAGCAACGGTCTTCACAAAGCTAGATCTCAGAGGGGCATACAATCTGGTCCGCATAGTGACCAGGGATGAATGGAAGACAGCATTCTGTACTAGATTTGGGCATTTAGAATACCTAGTGATGCCCTTTGGCCTGCGCAACGCCCCTGCTACATTCCAGCATTTTGTCAATGACATTTCCATGATTTTTTGGACCTTTTTGTTATCGTCTATTTAGACGATATTCAGATTTTTTTCCCCTTCACTAGAGATTCATCATGGACATGTGAAAAAGGTGCTGACCCAACTTAGACAACATGGCTTATATGCCAAACCAGAAAAATGTCAGTTTGAGCCTCAGAGCATACAGTTCCTGGGATTAATAATCTCTACAGAAGGCATAAAGATGGATCCCCAAAAAGTCACTGCCATTTTGGATTGGCCAGCTCCCACGGATAAAAAAGGAATACAGCGTTTCGTAGGATTCACAACTTCTATCGGAAGTTCATCAAGGGATTCTCAGCCATCTATTCTCCCATCACCCAACTGACCAAGCACAGCAACCGGTGTTCCTGGACTCCCGAAGCCCAGTCTGCTTTCGAAACCTTAAAAGAGTTGTTCACTTCTGCATCTATTCTAAGACACCCTGACCCAGCTCTACCATACGTGTTGGAGGTCGATGCATCAGAATCAGCAGTAGGGGCAGTGCTCTTGCAACGCCAGGGGCCAAGGCCCTTCTACACCCAGTTGCGTCCTTCTCTCGTAAACTTTCACTGGCAGAGAGAAATTACGATGTGGGAAATCGTGAACTTCTTGCAATAAAGGCTGCACTAGAAGAGTGGAAATATCTCCTGGAAGGGGCAGCTCACCCAATACTCATTTTCACTGACCGTAAGACCCTCGAATACTTGAGGACAGCAAAACGTTTGAGGCCACATCAAGCCAGGTGGGCATTGTTCTTTTCAAGGTTTTCTTTCCACATAACATACAGACCCGGGTCAAAAAATACTAAACCTGATGCTGTTTCCCGCATGTTTGGTGAGCCTGAGGAATCAGGGCTCCCTGACACCATTCTGTCCTCTGGAAACGTCCATTTGTTGCAAGAAGATTTCATCTCTCAAATCAAACAAGCCTCTGTGGGAGTTCTCTCCCCTCCCCAGACATCCTTACAAATGAAGGATGGACTATTATGGCACCAAGATAAAATTTTTGTACCAGAAGAAATACGTGTTTTTGTTCTGAGCTTGTGCCACAACCATGCATTAGCAGGACACTTTGGAGTCAGTAAACAACTGAGTTAGTTCTATGTACATTTTGGTGGCCCCATCTTGAGAAAGACTGCAGGAGATACATGGAGGCATGTACCACATGTATCCAAAATAAAAGTAACAGGATCAAAGCGTGGGGTCTGCTTAAACCGCTATTAATCCCAGACAGGCCATGGAAGATGATTTCAATGGATTTCATTGTGGAACTTCCCCCCATCAGAAGGCTGTATGGCCATCTATGTAGTAGTTGATCGGCTGTCAAAAATGGCACACTTTCTACCCATGAAAGGCAGACCATCTGCTCTGGAAACAGAACAGATTTTCATCAAGGAAATAGTGAGGCTGCATGGGATCCCAGCTAACATTGAATCTGACCGGGGGGTGCAATTCACCTCTCAGAAACCCTAAAAATCAAATTATCTTTCTCAGCCTACCACCCCCAAACTAAAGATCAAACGGAAAGGACCAACCAGACCCTGGAGCAATTCTTACATTGATTTTCTTCTTTTTCTCAGAATGATTGGGTATCATTAATTCCACTAGCTGAATTTGCATACAATTCCAAACACTCCGTCACCCAAGCAATCTCCATTTTTTTCCAACTATGGCTTCCATCCATCATTCCTATCAAATACAATTTCTGAATGCTCCGTTCCAGCTGTGGTAGAAACAGTAACCTTCTTGGAATCTAACAACAAAATATTGCAGGAGGCAATCACCAAGGCGCAGGAATACAATAAAGGAGCTTTTGACAGAAAAAGACGTGGGGAATTAATTCTGGAATCCGGTGATCGGGTATGACTATCCACAACTAACCTGATTATCCTCTCCATTAAGGAAACTTGTGCCGAAGTTTGTGGGGCCATTCCCGATGAAAAGGAAGATCAATGATATGGCTTATGAATTGGAATTACCAGCCTCCTTTAAAATTCATTCGGTTTTTCCTGTGACCCTACTAAACCTGCCATTCTTGATCCTTTTCCCGAATGGAATACAGGCCCACCCGAGCCAATATTGGTGGGTGGGGAAGAGGAGTATGAGGTTGAGGCAATTCTGGATTGCAGAAAAAGGAGGGATCAGACCCAGTACCTAATCAAGTCTAAAGGGTACGGTCTTGAAGAAAATTCTTGGGAACCTGAAAACAAAATTCACGCCAGAAGACCTATCCAAGCGTTCAACCAGGCCCACCCAGAGGAGATGGCCCACTTGAGCATCTGAAGGCTGCCCATTGGGAGGGGGCAATGTCAGGAAGGCTCTGTCAAAAGACAGAATAATAGCCGCAGAAGAATCCCTGTTCCCCGAATGCCTGGAAGACGAGGAGCGTTAGCGCGTGCAAACGCATATGCGCATAAATGTGAACATGCATACGCATGCGCGAATGTGCGCGGCGCATTCCGTGACAGATAATGCCGGCAAATGGGCTATTTAAGCTGAATCAGCACCCAGGATCAGTGCTGTCTCGTCTACAGCGTTCTGCGAGTATCCTGTTGCCTGTTACCTGTATCTGCTCTTGAAGTATTGACCCGCCTTGTTTCTGACTATTTCCGTTTTCCACCTGCATCGACCCCAGTTTGTCCTTTGACCATTCTCCTGCCTCTGCATCTGTATGTGATCTGATCATTTGTGTATGACCCGGGCTTTTCTGACTCTTTTCTTTTCTGCTTAAGTTCCAGCCCCTCCAGAGCTACCAAGTTGCTAGTATCTGTCCGGCTACATTTAGGACCTGCCCTTCAACTAAGTACCAGCCTGTTCCTGCCCACGGTGACCGGCTGCCATCTGGCGAACTACTGGATCAGCAGCCCAACAGCAAGCAAGTTTAACTGGCCCTCGTGCGACTCTGCACTCCTCCACTACCTGTATACACTACCAGGGGCCCCAAGTCAGAGGTGCAAGAGAGGCCCTCCTCTGCATAACCAGGCTCTACCCACCAGGTATGTGACAGACCTTTTGGTATCATTATCTTTAGCTTTGCCTGATTGGGATAGCCTTTGTGCACTTTTCCTACGAGGACCACGCCCCCCCCCCCACAGGCCACACAGGACCTGATCTGTGGAACACGGCACTTCCCCCACTTTTTTATGGGTGTTGTCTGATGAGTTTATTTGAGGTAATATTACATGTACTACATTCTTAGTTTTAACCAAACATTTTGTCATATGTGGATACAAGAGAGGTCAAAAATCTCCTGAAGAAGCGGGACTCCCGTAAAACGCGTCAACCTTATTTCAACCTTCTTGTGACAATAAATGTGGGGTGTCCTTGAGATGCTTTGTTTGCATCACTATGTCAGAGAGCTCACCTTGCTGGTCACGGTGCTGATTGCCCTGGTACGCGCCGGTGCGCGTTGGCGCGCACGTTCATGTGCGCGCTGCTGTGCATGTCCCTGTAGGCGCTGGTCTGTGTACTGGCATGCAGGCGCGGATGTGTGCGCACGCCTGTGAGCGCCGGCATGCACGTGTGCGCGCCGTTTGGCGCCAACCGCCCTATTTAGGTTTGCCATGCAATCTGCTCGGTGCTGCCTGATCAACAGCTTCCGGTTCCTTAGTTCCCACTACCTGTTCCTGCGTTCCTGTGTTTCCAGATCTCCTGACTACCCGGCTTGCCTCTGATACTCCGTTGATTGCTGCCCGTACCTGACCTTGGCTAGTTTGACCCTTCTTCTGCCTGCTCCTTTTGTACCGTGCTGCCTGTCTGTTGCCGAACTCTGCCTGTGCCCTGACCTGCCTGCTTGCTCCTGCTCAGCACCTGTTTGCCTGTGTTCCAGCTCACCATCTGCTGCTTTAAGATCCTCTTCCACCCAGCACCTGGATCCCTCACCAGGCTCTCTTACCATTCCATACTCCCGTGCCTCCTGTCCATTCTACCAGGGGCCATGAGTAGGATACGTACGGGAGACCACCCTCTGCCCAAGCGGACTCACCGGTCTGGTAAGTAAAGTCTGACAGTATCAGGCAGCCATGACCGAGTCCGGGCAAGGGGCCTCCCCCATGAATGAACTTTGTAGACATCTGGTGGGTCTTACTGCCGTAAAGAGCCTTCAGGAAGGCTATACAAGATTGGAGGAGCAAGTTTTGGCTCTATCCTCTCCCTCCAATCCCCAGGGAGCATCTTCTGCTGGACTTTCATCTGCACCCTCCGTGGTAATGCTTCCTCCTGAGCCCAGAGTACCCACTCCTGAAAGGTTTGCTGGAGAACGCAGCAAGTACCGTGCATTTTGCAATGCCTGCGAGCTCTTTTTCGCCTTGCAACCACGCACCTTCTCTTTAGAAGCAACTAAGGTGGGCTTTGTCATTTCTTTGTTGTCCGGTGAACCCCAAACCTGGGCCCACTGCCTGCTGGAGCAAAGATCAGTGTCCCTGGATAGTTTAGAAGCCTTCTTCTTGGCCATGCCCCAACTGTATGAGGATCCGCAGCTGACTGCGACTGCGGAAGCCACTCTGTACTCTCTACAGCAGGTTCGCAGGGCAGCAGAAGATTATGCGGTAGAGTTCAGACACTGGAGCTCTGACACCAACTGGAATGACGCCGCCTTGCGTCACCAGTTTAGAATGGGACTTTCGGACCCTCTGAAAGATGAGCTGGCACGTGTTGGAATACCCCCGTCCTTGGATGAACTCATCAACCTATCCATCCAGATTGACCGTCGTTTGAGGGAACGGCGGTCAGAGAGGTCTTCTCACCAGTTCCACCCTACTTGGATGCTACCTAGGGTCCCCAGTTCGGTCAGTCAACTTCCTCCCATCTCTACCGCACCCGCTTAAGATGCCCCAGAGCCTATGCAGCTTGGCTTGCTTTGCCTCACACTGACTCCTGAGGAAAAGCTGCGTAGACGAGCCTGCAACCTTTGCCTGTATTGCGGTGAACCCGGGCACTACATGAGGGCTTGCCCCAACAAGATGCGTAAGTGTCTTCCTGCTTCTTCAATATGTGCATCTATTGTACCTAGGTCCGGTTCTCACCTTGCTCTCTCCATCACTTTGCAGCTTCCAGGAGGGAATACTCCAGTGACAGTCATCATTGACTCCGGTGCCTGCAGCTGCTTTGTCGACCTGACTTTCGCTGCTAATCACTGCATCCCGCTTTAACCCAAGGCCCAAGGGCTTACAATACACCTGGCAGATGGCTCCACCCTTCGTTCTGGCAGTGCTGGTGGGGATGGGGGAATGGGATCAGTGGCAGCAGTGATGGTGAGGGGGGTGGGATCAGTGGCAGCGGTGGTGTTGAGGGGGGTGGCATCAGTGGTGTTGGGGGGGTGGCAGCGGTGGTGTTGATGGGGGGCGGCAGCGGTGGTGTTGATGGGGGGTGGCAGCGGTGGTGTTGAGGGGGGTTGCAGTGGTGATGTTGAGGGGGGCTGCAGCGCTGGTGTTGAGGGGGGGTGGCAGCAGAGGTGTTGAGTGGGGGTGGCAGCAGTGGTGTTGAGGGGGGGTGGCAGCGGTGGTGTTGAGGGGGGGTGGCAGCGGTGGTGTTGAGGGGGGATTGCAGTGGTGATGTTGAGTGGGTTGCAGCAGAGGTGCTGAGGGGGGGTGGCAGCAGTGGTGTTGAGGGGGAAGGCAGCGTGATGTTGAGGGGGTGGCAGCGGTGGTGTTGAGGGGGGTGGCATCAGTGGCAGTGGTGGTGCCATTCTCTCCCACTACCACCTCTTGCTGATCCCACCCCACCACCACCGATCTCATTCCTATCCCCCCTATCATCTCTGTTGTAGAGGTGATGGTGGTGGGGGTGGGGGGGTGGGGATGAGATCTGCGGTAGTGGTGGGGTGTGATCAGTAAGAGGCAGAGGTGGTGGAGGTTGGGATCAATTGCACTGGCATTTTGTCACTTAGGTCAATGAATCGATTTCCCTCAGAATTCTGTTGTGCCTCCAGGGATGCCTTTACCTCATAGGGACTCCTCGCAGTTGCAGAGGGGAGAGCTCCTCCCCCTTCACTCGATTGGTGTCAGCTGGTCAGCTGACTTTCTTTTCTAGTGTCCGCCCCTGCCTCCCTACATTCTCTCTGGATAAGCGGGGCGGTCCAGAGTCTCAGCTCTGCCTTCTCTCCCCTCAGTGGTCAGCGGGCAAAACCCCCCCCACCCCGCGGTGGAAAGAACAGACAGGCGGGCCTCATTAGCACAGCAAGAATAGACAGGCGGGCGGGCCCCTCACATGGGCAGACGGGCCCCTCACACTGGCAGACAGGTGGGCCCCCCTGAAGTCCTGGAACTCCAGGGCCCAGTCACAAGTGCGACTGCTGCGACCCTGATAATTCTGACACTGACTCCTGGGATTGATGACACTTGTATCCCAGGAGCCAATGGGTGGCCGGATATGACGTACCTCAACACAGAGGAAGTGGAGCTATTTACTGACCAAAAAAAGTAATATACTTTACAAAAAAAAAAATTCTGAACATTAATCGGACTGTGATTAGCAAAGCCCGGGGGCTGAACGTCTAAAATGGGGTGGACCTCCTCTTAAATTCTGTAATAAGCATCAAGTACAAATACAGACAGGAGAGGGCAGTTGTGTGGTTTTGGCACAGTGGTGCAGACTTTAAAGGGTTCAATCCGGGGGGGGGGGGGGGGGGCAAGCAGGCAAAAAATTGCCTCCTCATCACCTGTCAAAATAGAACATAAATGAATAGAACAGAACAGGGTAGAATTGAATAGAAAAGAATAGAATAAAATAGAATAGAAAAGAAAGGAATAGAAAATAATAAAATAGAATAGAAAATATAGGATTGTAACATAAAAGAATAGAATAAAAATGAATATAAAAGGATAGAATAACATTGAATAGAAAATAAAGGAATATAAAAGATTGGCAAAAAATTGAATATAAAAATGTAATAGAAAGTAATAAAATTGAATATAAAATAAAGGAATAGAAAATAAAAGACTAGAATAAAATTGAATAGAAAATAAAGGAATAGAAAATAAAGGAATAGAATAGAATTGAATATAAAAAAGTAATAGAAAGTAAGAGAATAGAATAGAATTGAATATAAAATAAAGGGATAGAAAATAAAAGAATAGAATACAATAGAATAGAAAATAAGGGAATATCTTAGAAAATACAATAGAGTAAAATGAAATTGAAAGAATATAACTGTCTTCCTAAAATTGAATAGAATAAATTAGAATTTTCCAAATTTGGTTGAAATGAATTAAATTGGACTGAATTTGGAAAATTAGAATCAAATGTGAAAACGAATAAATGAAACTAAACGAATTCTGAAAACAAATTTAATTGAAATGATTTATATAGGGGATTGAACCAAAACCAATGTTTTTGTTGTGCACGTCTAACGCCAACTACATAGACATCACACTATCACAGTGCAGTGAAGAAAAGTACAGCAAGCTGCATTTTCCGGCTCATAATTGCGCATGAATCCATGTGAATCAAATGCACATCACTGCACTGCGCACATCAATGCGCAGTTTCTGGTGTGCTCGGACCCTCGGTGTCAGCGTGAACTGCATGTGATTTCTCAAACACCATAGAGACGGGTGGTCCTCCATCTGCACAGAGCGTCTGAAACGGACCGTCAGGATAGGGGTAGGGTAGGACCCCGCCCCGTGCTGTCATTCAGCGTGCGGCCAGCAGAGGGCGCTGGTTGGATGTGGCGGACGGGGCGCTAGTTGGGAGGATGTTCTATACTCGGGCTTGTTTCAACTTACTGGTGGAGGCGTTGAGGCGGGAGCGCTCCAGTGTTCGTCCGGCTCGGGCAGCCGCCACTGTCATCCCCTCCGCCATGAGCAGCGGGCCCACCACCGTCATCCAGGTCACCAACCTGTCCGCCGCCGTCACCAGCGACCAGATGCGGACCCTCTTCTCCTTCCTGGGGGACGTGGAGGAGCTGAGACTCTACCCACCCGAGTGAGTGCGCCCACCGCCCCCTATGGGGGGGGAGGGGAGCTCTGTGGATCAGGGATGGAGTGTGCTGTGGGGGGGAGCACTGTGCTGTGTATAGCAGGGGGGGGGAGCACTGTGTATCAGTGATGGAGTATTGGGAGGGGAGCACTGTGTACATCAATGACAGAGCATGGGGGGGGGGGGTTTCATGGTGCATATATCTGTGATGATGCTCTGTGTAGATCATGTATGGAGTAGTTGGGGATGTACATCACTGTGTACATGAGAGGTGGATCAGTGGGGGGTGCAGTGCTGTGTACATCAGTGGTGGGTATTGGGATGGCCTAGTGCAGTGATGGCAAACCTGATGTTTTGGAACTACATTTCCCATGATGCTCCTGTACTCTACAGTGTAGTGGGGCATCATGGGAAATGTAGTTCCAAAACATCCGGGGTGCCAAGTTTCGCCATCACTGGCCTAGTGTGTTATTGGTGGAGAGGTGCACAGTGCTATCTCGATCCCTACGGCCCCTTTCACACGGATGGACCAATCGGGTCTGCCTGTCAGTTATTCAGGCCCTCCAGTTCCCTCTATGGAGCAGCGGGTGTCAATGGATATGTGTCTGTCGATAGCCACTGTGGACACAGCCCACTTGTCCTCTATGGGCAGCTGCATGTGAATGGATTGCCTGTTCGTTTACATACGACGGCCATCCAATCCAGTTTACCAGACGGATGGGGAATGGATGACCACCCGTCCGTTTTGATCGGGTGTCAATGGACACGTCTGTTGACACCCGCCAATCCGTAGAAGGCAATGGATGATCCGATTTGGGTCCACCTGGAAAACTGACAGGAGGACCCGATCAGTCCACCTATGTGAAAGGGGCCGTAGATGACTTGATTTTCTTTCCTTCCACCTTGGGCTGCAGGAAATAAAATCGCTTGATTACCCCATCAACATATTCAGTCCCTCCCACAGCGCTATTGTATTCAGGGGAGTTGGGTGCAGGGAGACTTTCTGGCCGGAAGAATACAATGATTACTGCTAGCGGCTATAGCCATCAGCAGTAATTGTAGGTTGAAGAATCTGATAGGCTGGTTGTACCCAACTAGGATATGATCAGCTTGTCCATACATGGATTGAAATTTGGCCAGTTCCTGCTGCTGAAATTTCGATCCATGTATGGGCAGCATAAGTGCTGAGAGCAGGATGTGCTGAGTGTATAGGTAATGGAAGTAGTGAGTACATCAGTGGTGAGACCCCAGGATGGTGTACAGTGGGGCTCCACAAACCCCAGGTCGACGCGGTGCAAAGAAGTTTCGTCCTGGCACCTGGGCTGCCCCCCAAATACTCCCCACGTGCCCTCCCAGCTATGTATCCCATCTGTGGGGCATGGCCTGGGCCTGGCATAGCGGTTGCTGCCGGGTAGAGAGGAGAGCGGACACATGTCTGCTGTCCTCTCCTTCTAGTCGTTGACTCGGACATGACATCACTTCTGGGAAAGAATGTAATGCAGCGCATTTTGCATTACATTCAGTAAAGCACATGTTGATGGGGACAAAGGCTTCTTCCCCACAACCCTGGGCAGGGGGCTGATCAAAATCTGAACGCCCCCTTTAACAAGAGGGCCCCCAGATCCTGCCCTCTCTCCCATGGTAATAAATATGGTACCCCCACTCATTCACAAGAAAAAGTCATGTATATAAAGACAGGAGCCAGTTTTTGGCAAGTCCTTTATTAGAAATAATTGTTCCCCAGTGTAGATCCATCGGCAATCACGATGAACGCTGACCTGCATTAACAAGAAAAAGAGGTCCACACACGATGCCGGCTCCTACCGTTTGACAGCTCCACTTGGTAGCTGCTATTAAAAAAATTAAGGGGTGGGGCCATGGGGTGACCCCCTCTCCCTTGTGATGTCATCAATCCAGCATGGCGGCGGGGTGGTGGTGAGTGAGTGGTCGCTGCTGCTGGCAATAATCGCATTTAAAAATCTGGCATGCTGGGGAATTCAGAGCAGTCCAAATCTTCAAGAACACGCCTTTCCAATAGACTAAAGGTTTGGTCTGCTCTGCACTATAACATGTATTAAGCATAGTAATGTGCACTAGGCTCTGCCTGGTTTGGGACTCTAATGCCGCGTACGCACGATCGGATTTTCCAATGGGAAATGTTGGAAGTGAGCTTGTCAGAAAGTCCGACCGTGTGTATGCTCCATTGGACATTTGCTGTCGGACTTTCCGCCCACAAATGTTTGATAGCAGGTTCTCAAATTTTCCACCAACAAAACTTTGTTGTCGGAATTTCCGACCGTGTGCACACAAGTCCGACGCACAAAAGCTCACGCATGCTCGGAATCAAGCAGAAGGAGCCGCACTGGCTATCGAACTTCCTTTTTCTCAGCTCGTCGTACGTGTTGTACGTTCCCACAACTTGGCAACTTCGTAATTGTTGACCAACATTTGTGTGTATTCAAGACAAGTTTGAGCCAACAACCTTTAAACAAAAATCCACGGTTTTGTTGGCAGAAAGTCCGATCGTGTGTACGGGGCATAATGCAAGTGAAACTCCATTCACTTCAATGAAGAGGCATTTTTTTTTTGAATGGGCTGCAAAATGCAGGCTTAGTGGTTGAGTATGGGAGCAGAATATATAATGGAGAATGGACAGTGTTACCTACCCTCTGTTATAAATTGCTCCCTTTGTGACTTATTTCAGCCATACACTGCTGGCATTTGAGCTGTGGGTGGCCCAGCAGGCATCATTCATCTCAGCACACTTTGTTCTGAAAATCAAGGAAAAAGGAAAATTCTCGGCCAAACAGTGACTACAGCCAATCGACAGAACCTATAACATGTATGGCTAGCTTTAGTTTTTTACCTTATTGCATTTTTCATACAGACACATACTAGGGGCAATTCGGACAGGATCAAATTAACCTACCAGCCTGTCTTAGGAGTAAACCAGAGGACCTGGAGGAAACCCAC